>JAPTHN010000001.1:42145323-44545323 GCA_026936325.1 Platynereis dumerilii
TTAGCTAGGATGCAGAAAAATGTTTTATTTACAGCCTACAGTTTCTTTCTCATGCTTACAATTTTAATTTGTCAATCACAATTACTTTTCAGGACTTTACTTTCCTGCTGATAACACCCAAGTGCCCAAGGAATTCAGAGGGACAGGAATTCGAATCGAAGATGACATTTTGATAACGGACAGTGGTCGGCACAACCTTTCTGCTGCCTGCCCAAAGTTACCTAAACACTTGAAATATGTGCTGAACTCATGAAATTAAGCCTAATTAAACCTAGGCCGGAGTGACAATTCTTGAATTCAGTCCTGCCACAGCAATGCCGCTGTATTGACTGAACTTGTAAATAAGTTACAATATTAATTTGATGGCAATTTGTTGAGCGCCTGTGGGGCTCCACATTTGTCAAACTGGATTACCATGTCTTAGGATTGGCAGGCACTTTCTTTTCAGTATTAAAAACCTTCACGGGTATGCATGTAAATTATTAAACTATTGTTGTGTCAATTGTGTTTAGACCACAGTATCAGTAGCAATTTTTGTGTGCAACATTTAAAGTGGACGAAAGGTCATGGTTAACTTGTCAGAATGGTCAATGTTGGATGCAAAACGATAATTGATATTTGACTTCAAATAATTTGAACAACAAAACTGTTGAATGACATTGTATACAATTTATCAACATCCATATTCAATAAACCAAATCATAGGTACAAAAGTAAATTTGAAAATGTCTGTAAATAAGGAGTCCATAGTGTGTACTTTCGTTACACAACTGCTTCACAAGATCACCAAGATCCATGAACAGGATGTACTTCAAAAATCTGTGAGAAATTTTCCTCCATTTCGTTCTTCAGTTCATCTGATTCATGATGTAGGGCACTGAAATGATATAAAGAAATAATTAATTGTGGTGAAACAGAGCCAAATCACAACCATCCAAAAGGAGTCCGAATGACACAAACTGGTCTGAAGTAAAACTCAGTTCGTCTTCTGAGTATTGAATAGGCCTATTCCATTTTCCAAGTATTGAGCAAGCCGAGCGGAATACACTCTTCATTTGCATTCAGTTAGAGTTGCTATAAAGTTTAATTACGGTGCCAAACTTAAATTTTAATTAGGCTACCAACTTCATCAAATCATTTCAACCAGGTTTATTTCAATATTTGCAATAACTGAGCTTACTGAGATTTGTCAAGGCCCAAGGCTAGATTATTTCCATATGGTCAATAACTGATACGTTTAAAAGACATTGCATCTATACTATAGGCTACTTATGAAGTCCAAAACATGTGGAGGCCTGTACAAAATATTGTTTCATTGCATTATCGCCCAGAGTCCACTTACCAGCCCTGATAATGGCCACTGTAGTGGCAAATAAGAAGAGGTTTTGTGTTGTATTTCTTCTTGCGACTGCTTGCTCCTCTTGGGGGTCAGCCTGCTCTTTGGTTTGTAAGCGAATCATGTTGAATTCCTGTTTTTGTGAGGTCCTTTTCCTGAATGACCTTTCTGATTTACGAGTTTTTCCCAAGAGGGCGTCTGTGTCTGAAATTTATGGAGAGAGGGCAGCACCGTCCAGTTGAAGCCCATTGACCTCATTGTAAGAGGAGCTGTGCAGAGGAGGGGTAAAGATCCAAGTTATTGCCATAATTAGCCAATTTATTTAGTGTTTGATGGGTTGATTGTGCCTCTATAGTAATGTGACTAATATACAGTACTTTGTGCTCACTTTATATCACTCTGGGAGGAGGCTATTGAACTTTTTATGATTGTTAAAACTTTCTTTTGCAGAACAAGGACTCAGACTCAAGAGATCCAAGGCTGTAGCCAGTGACTAAGGAGTGCAGCCTAATCTTACGGTCCACATTGACGATATCCAGGCCAGCTGGTCCTGCCCCCCACCAACTGTGCCAGGTCGTGACTGAGTACTTTCCTGCCTCCTGTTAGCTTCAGAGTCAATTCAGAACTCAGGGAACACCCACCACAGAATTCTATCATCATGAAGACTCTGCTACCTCTCCTGCTGCTGGCTGCTTTGATTGGTAATTATCAGTAGAGATATATATATGGATTAATATAATTTGCTCATTTGAATCTCGAAGATGTATTTGTACCAATTAGTAAAATTAATAATTAAAGTAGGCCTACAATACTGATAATAGGCCTTTAGGCCCTGTAGCTAAACTGGTACTATAAGCTAGAAATAGACTAGGAATTGCAAATTGATGTGACTATTTATAAGTGCATATTTTTGCATTATTGCTAGTTATTCCCAATTAACGTGACTGCAATGCATATCAGCGCATATAAATTATATTAGCAATTTGCATATACTTTGAAGTATAAAGGGAACAATAGCTAGCCTGTAGTTGCAGAAATGATTACTTTTTAAAAGCCTAAATTGTATCTTAGAGAATAGGCTGATTAAATCCGCTGAAATGGCTTTAACTTATTATTTATATCACTCTTTTCAATTAACTGTAATTTTCCGAATTGCAGGCATTGCAGTGAGCAAAAAATGCGTCTCCCACAAAGTGTACAAAGGATGCAATGTTGCGTTTGGCGAATGTGTGTGCAAGAGAATGATGGCCTGCGAAAACCCATTTCCATACAAGAACCACAAAGAATGCAAGAGGGACTTGAAAGGTAAATCATTTAAATAATATCTGATTATCATGTCTTGTTGGGCCTGTACTTTAATTGAATGATATCTGGTAGTTAAATTGATTTGAAAGTTAAAGATGTACCACATTGTGATGGGGAACTATTATGAACAAATTCTGACTTTATTCTTGTGTAACTTGGCATAAGCCTAGTTTATTTCCCTAGACATTGCTCCATCAATTTAAATACCAACTTGAATTGTTAAGGCAAGTGAAAATAGTAAGGGCTATTCCATTTAAAACTCTGGGGGGGGGGGTGGTCGGGTTGATTTTTTTTTCGTAAGATGGATCGGCGAAAATTCACTTTAGATGTATGGAGGGATACCAAAGAAATCGATATAGATGCAGGGGGGGTACCCGAAAAATTCGATTTAGATGCATGTAGGGGGCCTCTGACCCCCTCCTACACCTAATAAATAAATAATTGCCACATACATGCTACAAGAAATTAAATAAACCATCATTTCAGACGAAATTTGACAGGTCGCCATTGTCAAAATTCGTTAGCGCCGAAATTGACCACACTTCTGGTGCTTCTGTGGACTGGAAACCACCAAGAAACTATTCAGACATGTGCATAAACACTTTAATAAAAGTTTGGGTACCTGTCAGGGCCATCCTCAAGCGTATTATTCCATAATTCAGCTTTAAAAATCTTCATTAAAAAAAAACCAAACATTCATACGATGGCCATGTTTGGTCACATGACCCTTCTTCTTCTTCTTGAGATTAATGTCCGCCTCTGTCTATGGCGAACTCCCTTGAAGAGTAATGGTATACAACCTCTTCAGTATGTTAGGAGTTACTTTGTAAGACATATATGATTTGATTTAAATTTATTCACTGTACCAGGTAGCTACATAAAAATGAAACAGTAGGATTACACAATAAAGTTTACTCTTATTTCCATTGTGGTCCTTTTGATGGGAGTCTCCAGAAAGTTCATTGACAGTACTTAATTAAATAAAATTTAATAATATATCTGACAGTTCTGGTGGGGTCAGCTCTGAAGCTTGAGCCAGATCTTTGGAGGCAATATATAATTATAATTTAATGGATGTTTCACATCTGAATTCTGCCTCCAGACAAGTTACTGCAATACAGAAAATGCTAAAAATGGAATAAAATGACTTTTTCTTGAGAAAATCATCAGTTGGATCAAGGGAGCTCCCTGGAATCATTTGACTGGAAACAAAATTTGAAATTTTAGACACTAGAAAATATTGGTCAAGAAAAATGCAATAATTAAGTCCCTTCTAAAAATAAATGTTAATTTCAAGAATTTTGAGGAGGATTTGACTTCCTCCTGCATCATGTCATGGAGAACTGCCTCCACCTCCATCATATCACTGAGAGCTGGTTGGGAAATAAGAAATAAATTCAAGAATTTTGGAAAGTCCGGCTTCACCTCCATCATATTACGGAGAACAGTCAACCTTGCGGAAGTCAGACTAAAATAGATTGCACTATTCTGTCCAAGTTAAGAGAATATCCAGGGCCGTAGGCTGGGCTGAATCCTGAGGGGGGGGGGGGGGCAGAGACTGGTCTGGAGGCATGCGCACCCTGGAAAACCCTTGAATATCTGACATTTTTACATGTAATCATTGTAATGCACCTTTATTGGCCAAATTCTAGGGGGGGGGGCAGCCGCCCCCTTGCCCCTCTGCAGGCAACGGCCCTGATATCAGGCCTAGACAAAGAACTCTTAGTCAGAAATATGAAGCAAGTTTTCCAATGAAAATTGTCTGAGATAGGCGGAAATTTCTTGCAGTTCATGAAGGCAATTCCAACTTAGAAGTTAAAAGGTAATAAAGTGCAGCCAAAGACCACATTTATTGGATTGCGAAATGGAAAGTTTGGCGTCTGCAATCGAACCAGCAAATTTTTTTTTATGGTGAAAATTTTAAAAAAATTATATGCATGTAGGGTTGAGAATTTTTTTGGGGGGGAGGGGGTCAAAAAATGTTTGTCGTGGGGGGGGGGGGGACAAAAAAAATTCGGATTTGATGCATGTAGGGTGGGTAAAAAATTCGCATTTAGTGCATGTAGGGTCTCCAAAAATATCGAAGTTGACGCATGGAGGGGTCGAACTTAATTCACTTTAGATGCATGGGGGGGGTCAAAATGTAACCTGACCACCCCCCCCCCAGGTTTTTAAATGGAATAGCCCTAAAAGAAAAAAACTTAAGTTTACATTGTAGAAAATTATTAAAATTTCATTCATTGCAAATTAACAGAATGCAAAAATGTAAGGAAATTGAAAATAGGATTAGTGGCTGGTGTGTGATTAGAACTTCCTTATTTGCAAAAATTCTTGCAGAAAATTGTTTGTATAATGAACTGTAATTGTAATTGCAGGCAAAAATGACAAGTGTGCCAAGGAGCCTTGTGTGCATGGCGTGTGTGTCCAAGTGAGGAAGAATGAGGTTTCTAGGTCATACCAATGCCAGTGTGCCGGAACTGGCTTCTATGGCAGGAAATGCCAGCATGGTATGTGCAATATTATGTAGGCCTAGACTGCATTGCTACTATCAAACTTCATCTGGCCCAACTTAGTTCTGTCATTTGGTAGAAATCATTATCAAATCTGGACTTAATTTGGGCTTTGTCTATTTCACTACCTTTTACATGCTGGCGTGGAAAATGTGTTAGGCCTAATTATTATCATCTTTATTCAATCAAAAAAGATCACATAATTTTACAGAACGCATAAAAAATTAATAAAAACATAACACAATAAAAATTTGCTTCACAAATAATGTGAAGCAACCAGCTGGCTTGAGCGTTCATCCTGAAAGCTCCTGAAGACACCAACCTTAAGATAATCAAATTCTAGTTTTAGGTTACCAAGTTCTGGTAATTCAGTAAGGAGTAGAAGTAGCGTAAAGTAAATCCTTGGTTTAAAATACATCCTTCATTAATCAAATTTATATTATGTTGCAGAGTGCCCAGCGAAGACTTCACCAATGCCCAAGAACTACCCATCGGCTTGTATTCTGATTGACGATAATTAGAATGGGAGTGCTGAGAATTATGAATCATAACGATTGTGCCATCATAAATCACTAGTGTCTTTCCTGACTGGATTCTCGTCCAATATCTGCTATTAATGGTGCTAATTTACACTCTTCATTCTAGAAGAAGTTGGTATACAAATAGATGTAGAGAATTTGATAGATGTATATCTTAAATTATTATAGTGTTTTGACAGTTAAATATATATATATGTTGAATCTCTTAAATGTTTACACCTGTAGGTAGAATCTCTGAAGTTAAATATATTTTATACCAAGGCCAAGTTTTGCACAAAACCATACACTATTATATATTGGATTTTATGAAACAAGTTATTTTTAAATAAAAGAAATTTCAATTTTGAAGTTGAGTTTTATCATTGTCTGGTGACCTTCTTTCTATTATCTGTACATAATGGAGTAAATGGACAAAACATGTGGTCCTGCAAACATAATGGAAGAGTGGCCTGATGGCGAAGGCAATACGTAAATTTATTTTGTCAATTTAAGACCACTTTCATTGGGCAGCTGATTAAAACCGAACAATTGTTGTGAAAGACCAGCTGGCAGAGATAAGACACATTGTGACATTTAGCGCTGACAGCACCCAGTCACATAGACATCTGGGGCTTGTTGAACAAATTGTAGAATTGTTGCTAAATTGAGACCCACATGCAAAGTAAACGCTGTGGAACAGGTCCAGCATTGATTTGCAGTACAGCCAACTTGCTATTAAATCCAAAGTGAATCTTTCAAGTGAGGGCAAATTCTAAAAGCTTCAAAATAAAGAGGTGATGGCAACTGGTCCTCATACCAACTGGTCCTGGCCAAAGGGATCTCCTACTTAACTGGTCCTAGCCAAAATGTTGGGACCTCATGCAGACTGGTCCTAGCTGATGGGATCTTGTACTACCTGGTTCAGGCCAATGGGACCTCATACTAACTGCTCCTAGCCACTGGGACCTCATATCAAGTGGTCCAATGGGATGTCATACTAACTTACTGCCAGTGATGTAGTGGAGGCCAGGACATCCTAGACCGAGGCAAGGCCAAGGATTAGGCATCCAAGACCGAGCCAAGGCCGAGGCCATCAAAATATGGCCCGAGGCCGGCGTTGAGGCCAAGTCCGGTTCCGAGGCCTCCAACACTGCTAACTGGTCATGGCCAATGGGACTTCATTTCAACTGATCCTGGCCAATTGGACCTCATAAGGACTGGCCCTAGCTGATGGGACCTCATATCAACTGGTCCTGGCCAATTTGGACTTCATACAAACTGGTCCTTGCCAATGGGGCCTCATACTAACTGGTCCTAGGCAATGGGACCTCATACCGACTGGTCCTTGCAAATGGGACCTCATAACAACTGGTCCTAGCCAATGGGACCTTCTTCTTCTTCTTTGTTATGTCCCGCCTCTTGTTAGGCGAACCTCCTTTTGGAGTTAAAATCTTTGTTAAAAACAGTTTAAAAACAGTCAATTAAAAACAGTCAGTTTTTTCCTGCTCCTCCGTCCGATTCTTCCCTCTGTGGCAACCTGATAGCTCTACTTCTATATGGGACTGGTAGGTCTTGAAGCAGAATGTCTCTTTCTGTGTGAAGCTTGTGGCATAGCAGGCTACATATCTTGTTTGCCTGGTTGCTTGCCTCTGTTGGATGTATAATGACTATTCCCTTTGCCTTCCCCTTTGTTAATCCTGATGGGATGAAGCAGTCTCCATTTAATATTGTGGAAAAAACTTCCTCTTCATCCTTTGGATATGGGAGTTCGTTTTCCTGATACAATTTCCTTATGACTTCAATTTTCTGTGTCCTGTATTCTTGGAGCGTTGGACAGCTGGCAATTAGATGTTTGATGTCTTCTGTTTCCCTGTAGCACAATTTGCACCTGGGATCTTCTCCATTCTTATACTTTGAAATTTCCAGTTGCGTTTTGTAGCGACCACCCAGCATTCTGGCTCTTGTACCTGCCGCTTCTACCAGATGCGGGATTCCCTTGCAGGAGTTCCAAATGCCGTGGACTGTTGCTCCATCGGGTGTGACTAGCCATCTGAGTGTAGACTTGCTGCTCGCCGCTGTAATTAGCTCCTTCCGCCAGTATACCGAGATCTTTTCCTTTACGATTTTCTTCCACAGTTCTTTGGGTTTCGGAGTGCAGAGATTATCATGTAACTCCAATCCATATGTGATTCCCAATTTGTCTAATGCGGCAAACCAGCTGTTTTTGCTGTTTGTTCTTATAGCCATCTGTATCTGTGCAATAAGGAAGAGGCTGTGGTCTCTAGGTAGCCTGCATAGGCTCCCATAGAGATTTAGCATCTTTTGGTGAATTCGTCCCTCTATCGGAATTGAAGCCAGCAGGAGATGGATGTATTCTGTTGCTGTATTTGTCGGGAGGCTCTGTATCTGTCGTAGCATTTTCCTATGGAATTGGCTGATGTTCTCGAGATCTCCTTTCCTGAGCATTGCAGCTTCAATTCCATGGGACCTCATACTGACTGGTCCTGGCCAATGGGACCTCATAACAACTGGTCCTAGCCAATGGGACCTCATACTGACAGGTCCTAGCCAATGGGACTACATATCAACTGGTCCTGGCCAGTGGGACCTCATGCCAACTGGTCCTAGCCAATGGGACCTCATACCAACTGGTCCTAGCCAATTTGACCTCATACCAACTGGTCCTAGCCAATGGGACTACATACCAACTGGTCCTAGCCAATGGGATGTCATACAGACTAATCCTGGCCAATTGGACCTCATACCGACTGGTCCTGGCCAATGGGACCTCATACCGACTGGTCCTAGCCAATGGGACCTCATACTAACTGGTCCTAGCCAATGGGACCTCATACTAACTGGTCCTGGCCAATGGGACCTCATACCGACTGGTCCTAGCCAATGGGACTACATACCAACTGGTCCTGGTCAATGGGACCTCATACCAACTGGTCCTGGCCAATGGGACCTCATACCAACTGGTCCTGGCCAATGGGACCTCATACCAACTGGTCCTGGCCAATGGGACCTCATACCAACTGTTCCTGGCCAATGGGACCTCATACCGAAAGGTCCTGGCCAATGGGACCTCCTACAGACTGGTCCTAGCCAATGGGACCTCATACCAACTGGTCCTAGCCAATGGGACCTCATACCGACTAGTCCTGGCCAATGGGACCTCATACTGACTGGCCCTGGCAATGGGACCTCAAACTAACTGGTCCTGGCCAATGGGACCTCATACCGACAGGTCCTAGCCAATGGGACCTCATACTAACTGGTCCTGGCCAATGGGACCTCATACCAACTGGTCCTGGCCAATGGGACCTCATACCAACTGGTCCTAGCCAATGGGACCTCATAGGAACTGGTCCTAGCCAATGGGACCTCATACTAACTGGTCTTGGCCAATGGGACCTCATACCGACTGGTCCTGGCCAATGGGACCTCATACCGACTGGTCCTGGCCAATGGGACCTCAAACCGACAGGTCCTAGCCAATGGGACCTCATACCGACTGGTCCTAGCCAATGGGATGTCATACAGACTAATCCTGGCCAATTGGACCTCATACCGACTGGTCCTAGCCAATGGGACCTCATACCAACTGGTCCTGGCCAATGGGACCTCATACCGACTGGTCCTGGCCAATGGGACCTTATACCGACTGGTCCTGGCCAATGGGACCTCATACCGACTGGTCCTAGCCAATGGAACCTCATACTAACTGGTCCTAGCCAATGGGACCTCATACCGACTGGTCCTAGCCAATGGGAAATCATCGAAAATAGACAAGGTTTAAATCCAGCATCATACAATGGAATAACTAAATTCTAATTATTGAACTAGAAGTATAGCATGTGCCACATTTCCAGACTTCTGTCTCTTTACTAAGTACAGTGCTCATTCATCTCGCTCCTGCTTCTTACTAGTTGGTTAGCCTAAACAAAGTGAGCGAAGTGAATTTCTCTTCTCAAGTTGAGGATTGTAATGTAGTACAAAACGTCATGCCTATATAACACTGATATTTTAGCCAAGTCAAAGATGTAATTTATCTTTCGCTTTACAGAGATTAACAAAACAAGTTTACATTTATAACACATTTAATTTTTTACATATCACAATATATCAACCATAATTGTTATGGTACAAAATTATCACCAACTGCGTAACATTAACTAAAGAAGCAGGAAAACATGTTATGATTTAAGTCATTCGACATTTTCAAGAAATGCAACTTTTGAAATTTTCAGCATACTCTTAAGCACTAAAATTATTCTACTACTTTGGTTAAAGCTACAAGCATAAAGAAAATATCCAAATATTTTGCTAACCCTGGGCAAGTAAATATCTGTCAAAGTCATATCTAGGCCTGCATGGAAAGCAAGAATTCAAATTATTCAACTCAATTTTTTTATGATCAATTAATATTCTTGAGCATTTTAAAGTGTCATCAATGTACCAAATGACGTTTAAGAAATATTTATTTTTCAGATAAACGTATAAGTGCAAAATGTCTTGAGCTTTAAAAGCAAGTAAATAAGCCTCAACCCCATAGTCAAGGCTTTCCGAACATATTAATGTGCAAGTTAGTAGTTTCATGCCTGACTAATTAATTGGAAGTGCAAGTGTCACATCCATTTGGCTGACTCTGGCAGCAACAGTCTATGGAATAATCAGGCAATTAACGAGAGAAGTTTTAATTGACTGGAATAAAATGTAACTGTGAATGTATAAAGATGTTAATTTGTAACTTTAGAACATATAAGCGAACCGTGTAACCCAGAAAAGGGTTTTCCAACCACAATTCAATAAAAACAACCCCACAGAAATAATAAACATGATCGAAGTCAATGTGTTATGAGGCATAAATATAAATACCATCACATGAAGTTCCAGTGAACCAATCTTAATCAACACCATGTTTGCACAATTTGCAAACATTACTACTTCCCTGGAAAGATAAAATTATGTGACAAATATTTATAAAATAATTTCAGAACAGTTGGGGAACAAACACAGAATTTGGATTTTCAGATATTTTCTGGTCGTGACAAAGATACCTAAACCTTCTTTCATATATTTGCTAAATATTAAAACAAGGAAACATTCACCCCTTTTGGTTTAAAACAGCTAGATTAAGTCAAACCTCATATTTAATACTAAAAAATAAAAGTACAAATATATACATGGATAATTCAACATCATATTTATTCAATGATCACCCGATAAATACATACATTTTTGTACATGCTTCATGAAACCATTATTTACAAAATTCTGATAAAATACAAAATAAAATTCAATAACAACCAACATTGTTCAATTAGCTGTGAGACATACCTAATACCCTATACTTGTAACCATTGCAGAGACCTCTTGAGAAGTTCCAGCCAAGGGCAACGGACAACACATAGACAAGGAACAGGATGGTGAGAGGGAATAACAGAACTCTGGTCTTCTTCAAGAATGGCAGTGCTGCAAACATACATGACAATAATCTATACGTAGTATTACATTCTTCCAAATATAGAGCGGCCAAAAGAACTGCATACATTTAAGTTGAATTAAAGATTGAAGTGATCACTTGATGTCACTTGCAATCGACAAATGAGAGCAACTGTTGATATCATTGAGGGGCATATGATTTGTTTGAATGGTAACAGTTTATGTAGGCCTACAGATTCAGAAGCAAATGTAAAATTTGGAAATATTGCTAGTTCAAAAGAAGTTACATAAAATTTATAAATTCTATTATACGAGAAAGTTGAAGAAGGTATCATGAATGAGAATATATCTACAGCACAGCATATTTTAGGTCAGTTAAGGGGAGGTATGGTTGAGAACGGCATTTTTCTGTAATTTGTAGAATAATGGCCCATATTTTGGGTATCAAAAGATAGGTTTCAGCTAAATAAGATGACTTCAGGTCATTTTGCATTTTTGTGATGAATGGTTGCCATGGTAACCATTTAAAAGAGTGAAAAAATGCTTATTTTTACCGCTCACGGGATGTGAAATTTCTGAAGTTACAGACATGATAGAAAAATTTTGAAAAAATTGACAAATTAAGAAAAGCAATACGCAGAAAATTACAGAGGGAATTTTTTATATTCCTTTTCATAATGTCAGAAATCGGGGAAAATTAGACATAAGTCACTTTTTTGAAAAAATTTCTTGTTTTTATGGCTACAATGTCAAATAATTTTGTAACAAAAAAAAATTTTAAAAATCTGGTCTGTAATTCTCTAGACATTTTTTCAAGGATTCTGATGATGTATCCCACAAGTTCCTACGTTGAACGATTGTCCCAATTTTTTCACATCCCGCGCAGGGTAAAAGTTGATTTTCGCATGTTGGGGAAAATGGCGAAAATGTGACGTAAACGTCATTTCAGGCAATTGGCCACTGTATGAAATTATGCATGACCATTTCTCCAAATCTAATCTACAGGTGCAAAATTTTGCCAAGATTTAGTTACCATTGTTATCTTTCACCACCTTAAATTCCATGTTGCCATGGCAACTGCTTTTTTGTGTGGACATCTTTGAAATGGCACAACGCACTATATTTTATTACAAAAATTTGGCTGTGATTTTGTATTGGACTTGGTTTTAAGTGATAATGGAGACATATTTTAATATAATTGAAGCTTGGACTGGTTGCCTGAGATGGTGTAGGTCAAAGATATGGCATAAACTGGATTTGTGAAACTTACATATTTTTGGGGAATTTCTCACCCATACCTCCCCCTAAAAATTTAGTTTTCAAAGGAGCCATAAAGGAGACATTACTGTTATCTACTACAATTATAATAGAACATGATACTTACAGCTGTAGCCCAAGAATGTGATGTATATGTAATAACCAATTGCAAAGAGCCACAGCGTATTTCCAAACAGCGTTGAGATGAACCAGGGCTTATTGATGAATGCTGAAAAAGCAGCAATTAAATATTAACCTCTCTGAATCTTATGAGGTGATTACATATTTAAGACATATGATTGATTATCAGTAACAAGAAAGCTTCAGCTGAATTGATAAATCTGCGGCACACCCTTGAACTCACAATCCTATTAGCAGAAATCTATGTACAATTAACTCAGGTTGTAAAAACACAGAAATGTATGGCTCAGAAAGTGAAAACTATTTACCATTTAAGAAAGGTAATTGAAAGAAGTGGAGAATCATGAGCAAAGGAAAGAACGCATTCAGGTGAACATCAAAGGCGTAGCCCCATTCAACATCCTGGCCTTGTTTGGGCATCATTATTAAGTAGCGATTTGTGATGAACCTGAGGAAAAAAATTGAATTAATTGAGTGATACAATGCATTGATATTAGATTATATCAGACAGACAGATCTATGGTCATATCACATGGTGAAGGCAAAATTTTACAAATGTTCAATTATTCAAACATAACCATCTTGTGTTTTAACGTCTTTTTCCCTAAGTGACACCTACCAAAATATGGTAGCAACAAGCAATCCAACCCCAATGCAGTCAACGAACACAACCCAGAGGAGGAACTTGAAGAATCCCAAGACAGGCAGACTAAGCACAATTGCAAATCCAATTGAAGATGCTGCAATAAAAGAAACAACAAAAATTATTTTGAGACAATAACTTCTTTCATCACACAATGACGCCTTTTACATTGGTCAGGGACTCAGGGCCTAAAAATGCAACGGGTGACATAACAGGAAAAAGCTAGAAAATAACGAAGTTCAAAGTTTTTCAGAAGTAGAACTTACCACATAACCAAAAACTTAGAAGAACAAGGAATGCTGGGTCATCTCTCGCCCATTGGTCTTTTGTTTCTGAAAATGATAATGGGTACAGAACTGGGCTTAGAGGGTTGTACAGAACTGGGCTTAGATGGCTGTGATAACCATATTAATCTATCAAAAGAAATCAAGAATACCAGATGCGTTATTCGCAGCTGCAAAAATTAAATGTATTTTTCAGCAAAGAGAAAGTATACTTACGTTTTCTGTACGCAAAATTTCTATACACTTTTTGAGGAGCAACAAATAGATACAACATCTGCCAGAATGCATATTCAAAGTCCATCTGTCTAAACTTGAGAATCCTTCGCAGATATTTGTATCTTTTGGCTGTTGCTGTATGTCTTTCTTGGTTCCGTTGTCTCACATTGGCAGATGGTGAATTTGGTTGCAATCCCATGGGTAACGGAGATATAGGGGGTGATGAAGGGGGTGAATACTTCGTGTATGCATACATGTTGAAACCCTAAAAATATATGACAAAAATACAAATCACATTTTAATCAATGTATTAATTAGTTGAAGGATTAACTTTCCTTTCCTGATCGAATGCAAGTCAAGTCGTAGACACACCAAGTCGTAGACACTTTTAAGAGCTCTCCCCCAAGTCGTAGACACAGGCTTTTCATAAAAAAATGTCATTACCCACTCGTAGACATACAATAAAATAAACTAACCAAGTCGTAGACAACACAACATCCAACCTGTAGACAACATTATTTTAGGGTCTACCAACTTGTAGACAGCAAACTTCCAAGATTTTCCAAATCTTCCAAGCACAAAAAGCAGTTTAAAGCAGGAAAATGGGATAATATAAAGCAAATATGGCAGTAAAATGAGTAATCCTGCATTTCTAGAGGACACACTATATTAGTTAAATTCTTTGTTCAATTGAGTTGATTGTAAACTTCTGGAAGCTTGCTTCAAAGTAACATTTGAAATGCAATTAAATCAATTAATAAATGCGTATATTGGTCTAGTAAGGTCTTTCCATCGTTCCACATACCCTGGCATGCCACGGGCATATGGCGGGGCATATAGATAATTTCAGAGCAAGATCAGGCCACTATTGCAAATATTACATACAATGTGGTTCACATCACTTTTATGGTGTAATGCCTGTAATGGTGTCCTTTCAAAATATTTTTTTGCTGAAGGTTTGCTGTTACGCAGCCTATGTTTTTTACTTCTTGTTGGTTATTTTTTCTTTTTTCATCAACAAATGAAATCAGTGTCTACGAGTTTGTAATCAGCAAAAAAACTGTGTCTACCACTTGGTAATATCACATTGACCAAAAAGTCTGTGTCTACGACTTATTGAACCCTGCCAATTTTATGTCTACCAGTTGGTAGTACCTGGTGTCTACAAGTTGGTTGTCTACTAGTTGGTCGTCTACCAGTTGGTTTGTCTACGAGTTGGCGTGTCTACGAAGTGTCTTGATACCTTCCTGATCATATCCTATACGACCAGAATTAATCTAAACATTTTGTTGGGCACAGAAATTAACCTTAACATTTTGTTGGGCATGGAACTCATGCAATGAGTCATGTCCACATTGAAGACTGTGATGTAAACACAGTATGAATTTCAACACATGCATACTGTATGACACAGTACTTATTAACAGATTGTACAGTTACCAGGTTCAGGGGTGTACGGTCAACTAGGCGACAAACCAACCAGGCGACACCAATCACTTCCAACTAGGTGACAAGAAATTTGGGAATTAGATACCAGAACAAACTAGGTGACAAACAGTTCCAACTAGGTGACACACATTCACACAGCACTTCCAACTAGGCGACACAAGTTCACAAACCACATCCAACTAGGTGACAATGCATTTCCTGTTGGGCAATACAATTGCATGTGATCTGTAGCCTGGTTGATATCTCTAGTAAAATATGTGTCCCTTAGATGGTATAAAAAAAGGTTGGCACCTGGCTGTCCTAAAAGTGTAGCCTAGTTGGTAGTAGTTTGTCACCTGGTTGGTTGTCGCCTAGTTGGTAGTGTTGTAGCCTAGTTGTCTGTCGCCTAGTTGACCGGCAATCAGGTTCAGGTGACCAGGATCCAGCCTAATGTAGTAACGACTAATGAGACAATTTTAATCAGGGAATTTGCTTGTACCATCAATGATTTATCACCAGTTATTATCAAACAGAATTTCACAGAAACATAGAATTGACTAGAGATTAGAGACAATTAAGTAAGTAGAGTGATTTCACTATGAAATGTTTACAAGCTGGTCTGGTTGGGTTTCCTGTAAAACATTGGTCCCCTTCCAAACACTTCAGTTGCTAAGAAAACGACTCTTGGGTCTTCAATTTTAACTTACGTGGTGCTATAATCTCTCCAAAGGTTATTAGCACGGTTCCTAGATATTGTAGAGGGCTGACAGCCCTGAATTTCTTGATCTTGCTGCAACCAATTCGATGACAACAAACTTGATCCACGCAGCAAAACTCTCCTGTCTCTGAGGTGAAAAACAGGTGCGTGCTACTCTGCAGATGTTTGGGTTGCTAAAATCTCCATATTTTAATTAATTTTTCTCCACAAATACCTTCAAATTAGAATATTATTTAGTTTTATACTCACTGTTACAAATTACACTGATCTGTGTACTTACGATTTTTTTACTGATGAAAATTTTCTCTAATGACCACTTTCAGATTGAAGCAGTCAAAATCAAAACATTGACATGTGTGTTGACATTGACAGCTGTCAAATATGATGTTCTCTTGAAACTTCAAGAAAAATTGGCAAAATACAACAGTGTAGTGATTATTGACCTGAAAGGTATGAAAGACCAGGGTCACAATAATCTGAACTGATCTGAAACAGATATTGAATGGCACCATTGTAAATGTTGAACTGTCAAAATGGCCCAAAATCAACAATGATCAATGCCTTTAATATCTGCCTGAACCACTAGGCAACTGAACTTCAGATCTGTGTATTGCAGTTGTGCAAACTTGTGAGATCCAATGCATTGTAATGCCCATAATTTAAAGTAAAAATTGATAGTCATTTAAAATGTTATACAACTTCAATACAAGGGCTCCGCATGCATAACTCATGATATAGGCTAAGGCTAAGCAGAAGTCCAAAGCGGAAGGTCACAGGTGAACTTCCCATGTCACTACTAGAGTATGTATCACTGAATTCAGAAGATTACATATTTTATGTTGACTTTTCCTTTTCATGTTTCAGTATCTACATAGCAAAAATAATGCCTACGAAGTATGGAGTCGAGGACCAACCACAAGAATCCAGTGGATCATGTGCTGGACTGAGGGAAGACTTAAAGCAATGTCTAATCAATAGCGACTGTGTTCAAAAGGCGAGTATCTCAAACTGTATTACTGCTATTTTAATTTGCATGGCCTGCACAACAGGCTATACAGCTATTAGATCGAAAAATTCTATCTTATTCAAGACAGCCAGAGTTGTTGTTGGTCAGCTTTTATTGGACTATACAGCTATAGGAGACATATAGACCCACTGCTGACAGAGCTTCACATACATGTAAGCTACTCTATACAGCAGTATTTAAGTTGAAGTAACACATGCAGTCAACTGCATTTTCATTCCAGTCCTTATATTTTGCATTTTCATTCCAATCCTTATAAAAATAACATTTATTTCTTCCAGGATGGAAAGACACCGAAAGAATGTCTTCTACTGGGAAATCACCCAAGTGTTCCAGATGAATGCCGAGCACTGAGGGTATCCTTTTTTGAGTGCAAGCGATCTATGGTCAGTATTTAAAAATATTGATGCGTATAGAACTTTTAAATTAACTTGAATACACATGTTTGAAGTACATTAATTTATTTTTCAAAAATTGCATTGACATAAATCTTTTCTTATTTTCAGTTGGACATGCGATCAAGATTTCGAGGGAAAAAAGGATATTGACATAATATATTTTTAGATTTATTAAATTTTTATGTACAGAATAAAACTCATGTTTTCCAAATAAATACACATTTATGCAAAGGAAACAATATTTTTTTTACTAATTAGAGGCAATTGAAGCCTTTCATACAATATCAATGTAGTTGACTTGAGCTAATATTATTACATCCATCATGAAAATTAACATGCCATTCCCAAAGCAAAATAATACTAAATGCAGACTTGACATAGCATAATATCTGTCGAATCATTGATTATAGTACGTATGATATGAATGATACATTGTTGAGAGTATATATGTAGCAGATATCAGTGTTCATGACCAGCAAGTGATACCAATTGTCAAATGTGTGCCATACACATAAACAATATGAGTGTTTTTATATCGACATCAATTGAATAGCAATTTAATCAAAACAATATCACACCATGCAGGAATTTTCTAGTTTAAGTAGAGACACTACAGTTGCAGGGATAGGATTCGTAGCAAAGACTTTTATCGGCAAGTCCCAAACCAAAGTCTCCACGTCCAGTTGCGAGGGACCTCTCCAAAGAGCGCTTTCTTCTGGACTTTGAGGCTCAGTCAACACAGGCAGCAATGTCTTCGTTGTCACAAATTCAAAGTGAAGTCTCCACTTCAGGCTAACTGTAAAAATCACAGAAAATCAAGTGTTACTTTAATAGCATTGAAAGATATTTTAAGCACCTACCTTTTTGTTCTCGCATCAATTCAGAATTACTATTTAAATTCATTTGTATTGAAAGCTTTTCATGTCAGTTCTTGTCAAGCTTGGGTCTATTGGTCAGTGTTGAATGATAGAAAATATATCACATAGTATTCTGAATTTCTGATAAACAACAGGCCCCATATGGGGATTTATTAGGCCTACATGTCTTATAGATCTGCAAGACTTCAAAGTGTTTCAATGTGGTTATTAAAGGACCACACAAAAATTAATAGGTTTAATTAAATATGCATACAGGGGGCTTTTCGCAAGCAGTGAGAAAACCGAAAATCCCCCCCCCCCAAAATAGGGGGTGGTGATAAAAATGAACTTTAAAATTTCAAATGGAAACTATCCAAACATTGTTAAGACAGAAAAATGCAGCAAATTGGTGTATTACCCATAGCTGTAGCTTCATTTTTGATCCCTCCCAAGCTCATCTGAAGATAATAAACTTTTGAGCTAAAATTACTACGTTTTTCGAAATCGCGGTTATTGATTACTTGATGTAGGTAACAGCTATCCCATTGAGAATGGTGCCATTGTCTTCGTCTTAAAGAGAGCTTTCAAATGAGTACCAACATGATATGTATTGATGTATATTTGACCACTTTTAAGCATTTGAATTATAATATAATGTTGAACTATCACAATCATAATCAGACAATTATAATGAGAGTCTGTTCCCTGTGGAGCTTGCATGCAAAATTGCTAAACATGCATATTCTTGGAGATTTAGGTGCATAGAATATGTTTATGAATTTTAACATCCTTTTCTGATGTAACTGCTTGTAGAATCAAAGATGGCTGCCAAAAATGGATGAAAAGGTGGCTGAGGAGAAGCATTTAATCCTATTTCAGCCCTAATTCAAAATTGATTACCTCCAAATGGCAGGTCATCTTCTATATATTTTTTCAGAGAGGAAATAAAGTCCTTTTATATGTCTAAAAGTTATGGACATTAAAAGCATCATGCCTTTATATCCATCATCCTGCACTCCGGCCAAAATTCCGGAATGGCATTTTATCCTTTTCAGGCCTGTAATAACTGCACTGATGAAAAGACATCTTAGAGCAGCTAATGGAATGTAGCCTTGCTTTTTGGGTCTAGAAACTGTTTTACACAAAATTCCTGTTGAGACAATTGTCAAAATTGCCATGTTATTTATAAAGATTAACAAAGGGGAACTAATTTTGTGTTTCTTCTCTAGGTCAAAAAATTCACCAGGCAGTGACTGGCACTATTTAAGGCAAGGAAAGCAATTCATATGTTTCCATAAAGCACTTGCCTATAAAGACATTTCAAAGATCCCACTACAATGGCAAGCTGATTGGCAATTTAGTAGTGAATAATATTTGAGTCAGTACTCAGCATTGTGTAACAATGTCGAATGGGTATGATTTTAAAATCTGTACAGGTATTAAATTCTGTTAAACGGATAAGTTTCCATGACATTTCTAAAGCTATCTACTTAATGATTTTTCTAATTTTGTGAGAGATGATGCTGGCATGTTTTCATAATCTTCATCAAAAATTCCTTTACCAAGGAGATGAAGAAACCTAGAAACTTGTCATTAAAATTCTGTCAATTAGCAGATGAATGGGACCAGGTGTCTCTTTACTATTAATTTTTGGTACCATCTTTGGAGCCACTTCATAATTAGTAGAGATGATTCTGCTTGTATGTTTTCATTAGAGCTGTTTGCAGATTGGCGGTCAATCGGAACAGTGTGTTTTCTTCTCTTCAATTTGCAAACTGGCATTGCCACGTCATTAACAGTTACCTGCTTATTTCCTAATCTTCTTGTTAGGTACATACACCAAACCAGTTAATTAGTTTGTTTATTTCGCACGTATGCTGCCACATATTATATATATATATATATGTTGAACAAATAGATCAAATGAAAACTGACACAAACAATATCATTAAAACATGTTTAAGCCAGTGAAATCACAAGTAAACTACAGTCTGCCACTTTGATGTAGAAAAAGAGTGGACTGTTGCACTGTGTACTTCGTGTGTCATCATGCTGGTGATTTGTAATGATCATACCCAATACTTTCAATGTTAATTTGATTTAAGGAGACTTATCCCGCTTGTTGGTGACAGCCAAAAGAAAGGATTATGCATCTGATTTTCACTCTAAAAACAGTTATGACAAGTCAAATGGCCTTCTCTTGATCATGACTACAGTGGTCCCTGCGTTATAAGACCCCCTGTTGTAAGACCGCCTTCCTCCCGCACTAAGTATTATTTTAGTGATCAAACAGCCTCTGTGTTTCCCATGTTGAAAGTAGAGAAGATGACACTTCATTGGCTGTCATGAGTCACAAAGTGCATGTGTCACAGAGAACTGGTCCTCATTTTTCACTATATCAAAGTGACAGACTGTGATGAGTTGTATGACCCAAGTCCTAAGATGTCCACCACATTGAATTGAACAAGTAGATTTTATCAGAAAATATATAAACATTAATTTTTGGACAAAAAACTGATATAGAAACTTGATTTGCACATTTTTAGCCGACATTTCTACAGGAGCCATATAATTACCACAAGAGAACTGACTTTGTAGCTTATCCCGTTGCATTTATAAGTACATTGCACCTGAAAAACGAGGTAGATTGGTCATGTTGGTATTCAAATGAAAGCTCTTTTCATACTGAAGCCAATGGTGTTAATAAAATTAACCTTTACATCACTAGGCGAAAGATATAGCAAACCGCGACTTCGCAAGTAACCAAAATACTACCAAAATTTAACAAAACTTTCAATCGGTCTTGGGAGGGACCAATAATAATGCTACAGACATGTATTATACCTTTTTGGAAACCATTTCTCACCCTTAACAAAACCTAAGTAGTTTCCATTTGATTATCAGCAATTTGATTTTTTCCATGATTTATCACCACCCCCTACCCAAAAAAAAAAAATTGGCAATGCACTTGAACTGGAAACAAAAACTGAAATATTCTGTGTCTCATAAATTTCATAATTGAGCCTACCAATATCTGTAGAGAATCCAGGACTTGCGGTTAGAGGTATAGGAACACTGATATGAGTCTTTTTCGTATGAAGGCAAAATTCATGGTGTTTGCTGTAAGATGTCACTGTTGTACCCTGAGTATTTTTGGCTCTGTATTCATCGCTGATTTCTTCCTCACTCTGCAGTGTCACAGAGTACTGAAAAATTTAACATTTGACTTCATTTATATCCACTAAGGTCTACAAGTCCAGGCAATAACAAGAATAATACAAACTTTAATCGGAGCACAATTTTAACATTTTTTCTGAGATGTAACCAATATATCTTTAAACTGTGTCAGACCAGGTTTTATTTGGTATCAATTCAATTGTTTCGCAGGTAATACATCTTGAATCTTGAGAGATATCCATAATATCTTGAAATTTATCTCAAGTATATGAAGTTCCTACCTGTACACATGGAATGGTTGCTTGAGAAAAATCACAAGTGCCAATGATATCTTCTCCTATTCTGTAAGCTTGTTTGAATAAACAAAATCTTGCCACTTTTCCTCGAGAATTAGTGATGTTGTAAAAATCTGAAACAGGCAAAATAGTAGATTTTGAAAATCTCCACAAATTTCCAACATTGAGATGACAAGTTGTATTACATCAATTGTTGATGTCGCAATTAAAGAAAATCTTTTGCTATGATTACTTACTAGGTCCTTTCCGACAGGTAATGGACTGTAAGATTTCAAGAGCAATTTCAAGAAGAGAATTTTCTTTTTGTTGTCTTCTCAAGAATGGATTGGAAGGTCTCATTGTGTCTTCGTCTTGATATACACTGATATCATTCAATCCTGAAAGACACAATAATGAAAATATTCAATTTTATTATTAAAATTGAAGCATATATATTTATAGTTACAAAAATAAATGGAAACATATTTAAGCGCAACAAACTAATATCAAAATGTAAGGTCTAAGTGTCTTTAAAATTAAAATAGTATTTTTAACCTGATTACCTGGCACAACCAAAACCCTAATAGGGATTCTTAGTAGTCTCGTAGGATAATTAAACCTCTGGGCTCCTATTGTAATCTTGTAAGAATACTTGATTAAGCTGCCCCTAAATGACGGAGGCGCATCACTTGGAAGAGCTTCTTTGTAGGTAACTGAAACAGAAATCAATAGATTAAATACTTGGACAGATGAGGCTGGACTTGAAAGTTAGGATTGATTGAATGTACTTGGATATTGATGTATATAATGACAAAATAGGCCTCAGAGTAACTTTAGGTTGACTTACATGTTTTTGATTCCCCAGGTCCTAAAGCTAAATCACAGAACAGTATTGTGGGTTTTGTGGCAAGCACAGTAGCGCCCTTTTCACCTGGAATAGAAAAATGCGGCATAAATTTGTTATTTTGTTACTGAGGGGAACGAAAGTTACAAGTACAGTTTTAAATTAAATGTAGGCCTAAAGGCTGCAATATTTATATTTCCAACCCTGAAAGATACGTTGCTTTTGTCAATGGAAGGTTGCTCCACTATGTCTCAAAATTTAAGCAACTTTTGAATTTTTTAAATTGTTTATACTGAATTTATAATCTTTACCTTTGCTTGGAAGGAAAGATGTTTCATTTCCTGTGGTAGTGACATCTGCATTCGACAACAGAGTAGGTTTGGGCAACATAACCTTGTTGTCACTGACAGTACACTGGCAATGGACTTGAGCACTGGCCCATGCCAATTTGATAGAAGATCTTCTTGAAGGACTTGAAGGATTTTGATGTTTTACTCCAACATTTTTGAATATCACAGAGCACTCCACCACTTCACCTGCCAGAAAGACAGACCGACCAGGCAACTTCGCAGTCACCTCTATCATAGCCATGATCACATCTGAAATATATTATTGAAGCATTGAAGGAATTGTTATAAATCATATTTTCACAGAGTTTGATGAGGATTAAAGTTTCAGGAACCTTTTTTGATTGGGGGCGGGGATGTGTGGGAGGTCTGTTGCAACTTTCTGTCAAATATTGCTACCCCCCTTAGCCTTGGGTTTGATGCAGATTTTTAGTACCGCCTGCCCCCCCCCCCCTAGTTCCATGCGCAGTTTAGGGTGTCCGGTCAACTAGGCGACAAACCAACCAGGCGACACCAATCACTTCCAACAAGGTGACAATGCATTTCCTGCTTGAATACAATTGCAAGTGATCTGTAGCCTGGTTGGTATCTGTACTAAAATATGTGTCACCTAGATGGTATCTGGAAAAAAGGTTGTCACCTGGCTGTCCAAAAAGTGTAGCCTAGTTGGTAGTAGTTTGTCACCTGGTTGGTTGTCGCCTAGTTGGTAGTGTTGTAGCCTAGTTGTCTGTCGCCTAGTTGGTAGTGTTGTAGCCTAGTTGTCTGTCGCCTAGTTGACCGGCAATCGGCCTCATAGTCATACCAGGGTTTCTCTGACATGAATTAATGAATTGAGACAGGGCCTAACCAGAAAACAGCTCCAAATTCTCCAATCAGCAAACATTACAAACATAAGAAATTGTCACATTATTGAAATTTATTGTGTGTATTTAATGGATTGTGTTGCTGTATTTGCGACAGCCCATAGCTACATGGTTACACAGTACATGCCTTGTTATAAGACAAGAAAAGGGCTTTAATTTTACCATGAGAACTTAATTTAACTTGAAATATACCTACAGAAACAGGTTTGCAACCAAGAAAGAGCAACTTCTTTATGCCAACGTATGTAAACAACGTAACTTCCGGTTGGGGGCGTGGCAGTGGCGCAGCTGTCAAAATTTACGTCTGAAGCTGTCAAGAAATCCAAGAAAGGTGCTGTTTTACCTGGTTTACAGCAATGGAGTTGATTGCATTTACTGTAGGAAGGTTCCAAGTAGGTTATAGTCGAGCTTTAATGTCCAACCTTTGACTGTCAGTGGCTAGTATTTCTTTGATCACCAAATACAATGATGATGATTGCCTGAGGTCAATGACCTGTCGTGTTGAAGTTGCTGCTGAAATTGCCAATTCTTTCTCATGCTGCTCATCAGAGATCTACATGTATATTCAAGGCTTGTGTTAACTTCAACAGTTTAGTAGGCTGTAACATCATGTGCAGATGTAGTTTATATTAATTTAATTTAATTTAATCAATTCCACAGGAGCAGCAAGCCAGCCACAGCAGAATGAGCCATGTTTGACAGAGAGAAGTTGTCCTTCCAGGAGGTGGCCCCTAAAGTACCATCATGCACACTCATGTTTATGTTGGAAGGAATGACATATAAAGCGATCGTCAAGGTACGAGAGGGAACCGATAAGAAGGATGTCGAAGTACAGGCATGGACCAATCAGTACGACAGGAAAAATCCCACAGGAGAATGGCACGCTGTCGATTTGAAATTCATGGGCCCAGTTCCAGAATCAAAAACTTTGTTGCGGTTTGGCTGCACGGACATCATAACCAGTGCTTGGGACTTCCACTTCACATTCCGAGCGAGAATCAAGGGTCAAGGTGAATGGATGTGGGCAGGCGGATGGCAGGTCAATGGATTCGTTCACGTGGAACCACCAAGAAATGGCGACCACTGGACCCAAGGGGCAGACTGGAACCACATCATGGGGTGCATTCATCTGGGAAATTTCATTGCAGGTACTTAGATACTAAGATACAAAGATTTATTTATACTCTGTTGTAGAACATTGAACGTTAGCCACCGACCATTTAGACCAAGTAGGTATAAAAACAATGGTAAAGATATAACAATTAACAAGAATCCATGGGTTCAATCACTGAGAAAGCGGAATAATTGTCAGTTAGAGGTGTGCACTTGCTATAACTTCAGAGCTCGAGATGACAATGGAACTGATGAAATTAAGTGGTCCTGGTGATATTTTATCTGCTTCCTTCTCTAATTTCAGCATCAAACGCGGACAGCCTTGGATTCACCCATGTCCTCAATGTGGCTGATAACTTGGACATGGTTTATCCAAAGAAAAATGTCGTCTACAAGAAGGTGCCCATGAAGGATGGAGCTCAGAATCCTATTGACAATGCAAAGTTAAAAGAGAGTGTGGACTGGCTCCTCGAGCATGACAGAGACAAGAACAAAGTGTTAGTTAACTGTCGAGCTGGAATTGGAAGGGCAGGATCGGTTGCCGTTGGGTTTGTATTTGCCAAATGCAGAGACATTTCGTATGAACAAGCATATAACTGTTGTTTTGCAAAACGGTTTGTGTACCCACATGCTGGCCTTAAAGAAAAACTCAATGATCTTTATCCAAGGAAGAAACATGCTTCTCAGTGTTAGCATTATAGCTTACTTTAAGATCATTTAATTACTAATATTTCACAACTAAAGGGATGATATGCAACCTTGGCTGTACTTTATGCAATTTTCAGTATTGGAATATTTTGTATTGCAGCAATTTTGTATCAGTGACATTGACTTTACATTCATGAGTTTCTTAAAAGTTTTTTCACCATATAATGGGAGTATAATTTTGGCACAATACACCAATTGATCTCCATGTATAACTGAGTAATGGTATTTTTTTGTCACAATAAAACTTTCTAAGAATTTGTAGCATATGGTCTTCTTATAAATGGCTTCATATATTTTAGGCTTTTGTATACACTGTACAAGTCTTCGGTCTCTTCGCAGTTCCAGATATATCCACTAGGCCCTCTTATGTGCTGACAGAGCCATACAATTACGCCACTTAGTGGTTTTTGACTGCTCTGGAGTTCCATTGGTTTTGATTCTCTGTTGTTCCATGTAAAATGAAATTTTTTAAGATCATTCAAGGCTTCATTATCAGCCATTTTAGAAATATTTAAAATTATTTCATTAAACTGACATTTTTATAACGCAAGAAATGGAAAAAACAACTTTTTGAAGTTTTGGAAATAAATTTTAATATAGTTTGATAAATCCATATATGTACACAGTACAAAAGTAAAGAATTAGCCTGCAAGATAAGGTTCTAACATTTCCATATGAATTAACAAATGATGGAAACAAATTCAATTGAATTTCCTACATCATATAAGCTCACGCATTGATTAACTTTCAGATATCATATATTTAAGCTATATAAGCTCACATTATATTATTCCCATTTGAACAGATACACAATTTTACCTACATTTATCATACAGACATTGCAGAATGTCAAACAGCAGAATAACTAGGACCCATTGCATAATCTGACAGACTGACACAGTGAATACAATTTTGGCTGCAGTCAGGAAAACATTTAAACTCTACTTTTACCAATAAGTGACTAGTAACTGGCAGGATCCTAGGGATTTCTGAGCATTTGTGCAGAGTGTGGAAATGTTAACTGGACAGAACTATGTTTCACTGTTGTGAATTTGGTAACCATTTATCTTCAGTATTGATACACGTTTCTTTAATATCTAATGCCGATAATAATGAATGAAATTTAAATCTGCAAGAGGGACTTCGAACAGAGAAAAATCCTAGCTATAGTTACATGCCAAAAAGTTATATGAAGAATTGTAGATGTATTGAAAAGTTTACTAATTCAAGTTAAATTTACCCCATTGGTACATTATATTCCAACCTGGTCATATTATATAATTATATCGAGGCTGAGGCCAGTTAAATTCAGGAAAGTCATCGCAATAGTAAGTTTGGGAAGCTAGCTATGATTCGTTTGCTATATATCTGATAAACTCAAGCACATCATATACAGCATATAATCTGCAGACATCGTTAACAGCATAATCTGCAGACTCTAACATGAAGTAAGATGTACTTAATATCACTGAACATCACAGCTGCGGTACATCACTTCCTTACATAGATGAACATTATCAAGCAATGCATAGTTAATTAATGATAATATTCATGCGCGTCTGCGGAGATCGACAAGTATGCAGCTTACATTCAGATATAATAATACCCTCGGTAAAAGAAGCAATAATATGACAAGCATAAGTCAGATTTCAACAAAAATCAAAAATTTCAAGCATTGGTAATCTGAAAGCACAATATATTTAACAATAAACTTTGTATATTTACAATTACAAAAATACAACAATCATAACGGGTAACATTCAATACATCTATGCACGTAGGTTTCGTTGCAAAAACTAAGCCGGATAAAAGTGCGGTGGATAAATCTAAATGAATACAAAATGCTAACACAGATGTACAAAGATGTGAAAATTGCTTATACGACAAAATCGTAAGGTTACACATTATACTTAAAGCGGCCAGTAATTTTCATAAGGCGAAAGTATGCATGTAAAATTTAACAAACAGCGAAATAATCAAGTACAGTGTAATAAATATAATAGCACCATATGAAGTATGACGTAAAAATCATTGCAAAAGTAGGATAATCAAACAACAGGGGTTTGCAGTTCACAAACGAAAGCTTATATCTCATTTGTCAGACATTTTGATGTTTCATGCATGCTTCTGATGATGTTTGTTATAAAAATGAAAAATTGATGTCTGTTTCAATCTGATGTTACCATGGACCAAATCACTTGCAAATCTTGGATATTGTAACAATAGTTGGCTAAGTGTAGTTGGAATGGCAGTTGTTAGATTGCTTGTTATATTTTTGTGTGTTACTTTAATTTGAAATACAGTGGACCCTTTCTGTTTAGACCACATTTCATTCTACTTTTCAATACCAAGATATGATGCAGATAAGAGGAGCCCAATTACAACTCCCAAATTCCTATTTATCAGCATCTATGGTATTTTACAAACTGATGCTCATATTACAGATGGTGCCACTGTATTCAATGCATTTTATTACATGTATGTATCATGTATGTATCATGTACCAATTAGTTTAAATGGAGGGAAGCCATAATTTGTGTGATGCAATGTTCTTGTCACACATGTCCTGATATGTGAGGCTGTAATGCCATAGTAACTATCAATCTATCATAATGCTGGCACTTGCACTGTAACATTCATACATCCATTTGTGTATTTTGATGTTGTATGTGTGTATTGTATTAGAATCATTATTGCACTCTCTGTTGAGCCAGGACAGCCAATATTTCAGGAGGGGTTTCCACGGTTTCCTCAGTGACCCACTCTTCCCACTCTTCGTGCATATTCTGGTCGTCCTGATTTGTCTTGTGGTTTCCGTTGCGATCGTCCAGAGACCGCGTCATGTTGTAAGTTGCCTGAGTTGTTCTGCTGCGGGTTTGGTGCCATTCCGGGTGCCTCAACGACTCGTTATTGTTGTTGGATATTGCGGTGGGCCTCTGCGCGCTGGTTGTGGAAGGCTGGATTTCAGGAATGGACTGACAGGAAGATCTGGTTTGCCACGACACCGAAGAAGGAGGCGTCTCTCTTATGGGACTCGTCTCCATTGGGATTTCTTCATTCCGTGATTCTGGGAGGTTCGGGTAACCAGGAGGATTTGAGACGCTTCGCATCACTGCTGGCCCACCCTTGGATTCTTGTGTGTGCCACTCGTCACTTTTGGAATTTGACATGCTGCCTGGTTCCAGCGAGTTTCCTGCACTATAAATATTGGGAGAAGATGTTGATTTGTTAATTTCAGTGTTTGACTCCCTAAGGCGCTCCAGTATGCTCAAAATGGCCAACGGAGTCTCAACCTCTTCCTCCGTTGTAATCCATTCTTCTGATTCACTGGAACACTTCCTCTTTTCATTAGTTGCTCCTTCGCTAATTTGGTTCATGGAATTATTACGACTATTGTAGCTCAGCCCTCTCCACTGACCATAGCTGGGTTCTTCATAACACACCGGCTCATTCATGTAATCAGGCTCCTCATTCTGGGGCGTCTTGTTTGCATCGGCATTCAATATGTCTCCAAATATCTGCTCCTCTCTTTCAATTGCCTCTTCCTGTTGCTTCTTCAGCAGCTCAAGAAGCTCTATTGGGGTCTCAACTGTCTCCTCCTCCATGTGGATGTACTCATCTGAGAACATATTTTCATCTCCTTCTGGAACACCACTCAGAGTGAAGATGACAGGACTTTCACTTCTATCCCCATTCCTGGCACTGTAATCATGGTCATCCAGCCCCTGGGATTCCAGGTATTCTGAACTGAAATAGCCTCTGTCCATTTGGGTATGGGTGCTGGAGTCCATGTTTTCTTCCTCCATGATGTCAGATCTGTTCAGGGATTGATGAGAAGTTGTAAGAGATTGTCTTGATCCAAGAAGAGATTGTCGAGAACTGAACAGAGATGGTTTAGAACCCACAGACTGCCCAGATGCTGACAGAGAGTATCTGGATCCTCCTAGAGACTCTTTAGAAGCAGCAATTTGCTTCAGGATGGCCACTGTGCTGGCACTCATGACCTTGAAATGATCAGGCAACTCAATATCATCGGTGCCACCATAATCATCTCTCAGTCCAGAAGCTTCATCATCATTCTCAGGATACAGCCTCTCCATCCCTGTGTCGTAGTACCCGGAGTCTCTGATGCTCTCTTTCATATCAATCTCTTGCAGGATTTCTCCAGACTCGATATACTCCTCAGCATACATTTCCTCATCAGTGCTAGACTTCTGGGTGCTTGCATCTACCCTCCTGGTGTTCACAAATTCATACAGCATGTTGTCAACAATTTGGTCCTTGTGGGCTATTTCATAGATGTGCTTGAATGCACGAGCACATCTGTGGTAGACTTCTGTGGCAACCGACAACCAGCAGTTGTTCGTGGACACTTCGTTGTGACGCTTGCGGAGAGCAGCGTCCTTGAAGGAAACAGCCGCCTCCTCAAACATCTCCATCTCCATCAGAGAATAAGCCAGCATGGAGTGGTTCAGAGACACTTCAGAATTGTCCACAGTCTGCAGAAGGCTGAAGAGACAGTCGTCAGCATCCTTGGTGAGATGCAGTTGCTTGTAGCACAACAACGCGAGGAATTTTGCAAAGACGGGAGCATCTATCGAGAGTTCATCGATGTCGTCGACATCTTGCTGGATGTGTTCAGGCAACACCGCTTGCTCTACCCCGTGGTAGGTCAGGATGGAGTCGTCCTTGTTGGAATGGATGTGCACGTAAGGCAGCATGGTCAGTAGGGCATCCCCAGCCTGGGCTTGTTGGTAGAGATAGTTGGCATACTGGACACACACAGTGGACGTTGGCTCCAGATCCAGGGCTTCTTGGTAATGTTGTTCTGCTGACAAGAGCAGTTCAATCATCTCCTCATTACTGTCCTGGATGCAGGCCTTTACATGGTACAGAGTGCCTAGATTGCCTAAGATTTGCACCAGATCTGTTTTGTACAACCCCGATTTATCTGACAACTCTTCAACACATTCGGTGTAGCAGTCAATAGCTTTGTCAATGTCACCAGACAATGTATAGGTCACACCAAGTTTGCGCAACATATCGATCATGTCAAACTGTATGGTGTGCTGTACATTCTTCTGGTAATCGAGGGCTTGTTTCAGATACTGGGCAGCAGTGCTGTAATCTTTAGTGTTTATGTGGATACCAGCCATCCTGTTCAACAGCTGGTTCTGCAGGGCAGTTGCACTTTGCTCATCACCCAGGATCATGCTCTTGTTCAGTGCTTCATTATAATATTCTAAAGCCTTCTCATTATTCTCCAAGCAAGCAAATTCATCTGCCATAGCTTTCAATATTTTCACATCTTGTTTGATATCTACATCAGCAATTCCTTCAAGCATTTTGTGAGCTAGGTCAAGGTAAAACATAGAATTATCATGGAAGTTCAGAGTGCTGTACGAGTAACCTAAGGTGTACAAGGTTTCGGTTACGAACCATCTATCAAGCACCTTAAGCGACTTGCTTTTATCCTTAAATAATACGGTGTACGCTTCGAAAGCTTTAAGGCACCACTGGATACATCTGTGGTAATGGGTCATACAATGGTAAGATATTCCTATCATGGTGAGGACAAATGCCATGTCAAAATTGGCCTGCTCTTTCTCACCGTACAAATGCTGGTACATGACGTTTGAACACTCATACAATGAAATGGCTTTGGGATAATTACACAAGAGGAAATTTGCAGTGGCCAACATTGACATGACATGAGCATTGGATTCAATGGAAGCTGCTCCTACGTAGGACTTGAACATCTTTAGGGCTTCTTCGTAATAGACAATGGCAGAGTCAAAGTTCCCGTTCATGATGAGGCAGTCGCCCAGGTGAATGAGAACATCCACTAACAATTTGATGTAGTCAGCTGCCAAAGATTTATAGTTCCTCAATATCGAAAGAGCATTCTGGAAGAACGTGGTGGCTTCCTGGATGCACACGGAGTACGTGTCTCCACATTCACTGTCATCGTCATCTTCACTGACATCATCGGAAATCTCACTGGGTTCATGTTTCACTTCTCTCTGCAGGAGGTCCTTCACAGTCAACATTATCTTCTCATTTAGAGTAGCTGCTTTGAATTCATCAGCCATGCAGGCCTTCCCAAGTTCTAACCAAACCTGGGCAATTTTCAGGTACTTTTCTCTATCCTCGCTGTTCTCCAACAGGATTATACATTGCTCCAACAACTGGCTTCCCCCAGCGAAGTCTCCCATGGCCACCTTGACGACTCCTAACCGCTGTAGAATGCTGGCCATGTGAGAGAGGAAGGCACGTTTGGGACCTGAGTGGGACTGTAGAATTCCAAGCGCGTGCTTGTACACTTCGATGGCCTCCTTGAGTCTGTGCGAGTCTCTCAGCTTGTCGGCCATACTACACAGCGACAAAGCCATGGAAAGACTTAAGCTTGCTTCACTGACAGGAGATTGTTCAGGAAGCTTGTTTTCTTCGGTGTCTTCATTGTCGTTGCCATTGCCGCACAGAAGGGCCGTGGCAACCACTTCGGTTACAGGCGAAAACTCTTCGTAAGCATGGAGCTTGTACGCAACAAAAGGTTTTGGCTTCGGGAGTTCATTTTCGTATCTTCTCCAGATGGTTAGCACCCCGTTTCGTAATTCAAAGTCGTCCGACGGACTTGGTGGTGGCGAAGGACTGTTGGAGAGATACGGTGATGAATATGAATGACTGAGATTAGACTGCTTGAAATGTGGTGCTTCAGCAGTGTACCAGTTGATGGGAAAGCGCTCTACTCCTGGAGCGGGATGCTCTATCACTTTCTTTGTGTCCTTTTCTGAGTTTAATGTTTGACACTCCTCAGCAGCACCATCGTCAGCATCCAGTATGAGTTGAGGGCTTGAGTCTCCAGACTCACTGCCCTTGTAGGAAGAATTACAGTCAGTGTCATCCACCCCCAAAGCTCTGGTAAAGTCCTTGAACAGATCATAATTGGACGTGTAAGGAGAAACTAACAACAGTTTCTCCTCCGGTGTCATTTTCGGATGAATTTTGTAAGTTCCCATTTCACTAATGTGTTTAACTAGTCTCTGAATTGCAGTTTGAACTTTTTCGAAATTTACCCTTTTTGGTTTTGGCGGCATGTGAATAACGGGGGGATCCTCGTCTATGATAATTTCCTCTTTGCTGACACTTCGCAAGAACCTCTGAGTAACACATTTTTCTTTGTAATGTTTCTCGATTACTGTCAGCCAGTCGAGGTTCAAGTAAAGTGGTTCTGTTTCCGCCTTTTTCTCATCATCGTCTATGGAGTCATCCGACTGACTCTTCCGTCCAAAATACTTGTTGATCCTTTCTTGTTTTAAGACATTTTCATGCATGTTCTGCACCAAGTGGTTCTCCAAGACATGGTGTTGACTCACAGCCTTGTGTTTCTGCTCTTTGAACCAGGTGATTGCTTTATTGTCGTGGAGCTCCAACGAAGCCTTCTGGCAGCACTCGATAGCTTTACGGTGAGCACTGAGGGCCAGCAGGTACATTCGTTGCCACTCAAGGTCAATTTGACGAACGCTTCGACCCCGCTTCCAATAAACCTCAGCCAGACCCAGAAGGGCCTTCACGTAGTTTCTGTAGCGGGGTTCTAATGGCTCGTTGGATCTTTCGAGGGCTTTATGGAAGTACTCCTCGGCGTCCGACAGATGGTGCTTGTTGAGCATGGCATGACCTCGGTCCAGAAGAGCGGACATCGAGAGGTCCTCCATGGCCTCCAGCCCCAGCACGGTGTCCTCCCTCATCTGAAACAAACGAAACACTGCATTAATACATGCCCTTCTACGTAAACAATGGCGATGAATCTTTAATCGAGGCGTGCTGATGGTTTCATCACATCATCAACCAAACAGCCGTTAGCCTGAGAGGATGTTCGACCCAAATGGAAAATTGTCATTAGGTTCAGGAGATGCTATACATCTAACTGGTATGTGCTGCAGACCTAAATTTTGAAAGGCTGAAAGGTCCACTTCAGGAGTTTACTACCTATCATAAAGCAAGGAAGAGTCTGTGCAGATGTGTTGATATAAGACCAGAAAGTCTAAAGCATGCTATTGCTGCAGTATAGTAGTTTCTTTGGCCCACAAGGGATCGAAGTCAGAGGAGACTACGAAACAGCAAAGATTGGCACTTCCATTCTTTCTCCGGGGCCAGGGCCTTTCATCAGCAATGTTGATAAATGATCCTTATCACACAAGAATCAAATAAGAGCCATACAATATGGAACAATCACCTGATCAAATGAAATGATGAAGCACAGCATATATAACCTCACCTCGAAGGAGGTTTCGGGAGTTTTCGGGAAAACATCAAACAGCATAAAACTAATATTGGACGTAGACTTGCGAATAGAACATGCGAATGTATATCATGAAAGTCATAATGAAATAAGCCATGTTTAACACAAAATTTCTTGGGCAGGAGATTGGTTGTTTGCATTACAAATTGTGCTGACACTGCTGAGGACCTGAGATAGGGGAAACACGTGACCAACAATCATTAGAGCACATCCCAGGTTCCAGTTGGTATTGATTTGGCTTGCAACATGGAGGTCCAGGCCTTGAACAGTGTTGTTACACTGTTGTTGGTTTGGTGAGGTGAATGCCAATGTTATGGGCATTGGTTGGCTGTTTGGGGTTGTTTAGTAAATGTTTACCATGTTTACTGCAGCCTGAGATGGGTTCCATGCAGATGAGCAGAAGTTACTACAACCTAAGCCAAAAACACCAGTAAAGCTCAGTAAAGCCTAAGTTAGATGTTGGTAGCTTCCAGCTAGTGACAGATACCATAGATTAGTTGTGCAGCTGATGCTCTTGCTCCCATGCCTGCCATGCTATATTTTGGCAGCAGCAGCCTCCCAGCAACATCCAAGCCAAAGCAGCATCCATGCAGAATCCAAGCAGCCTCCTGCAGTGGGCCAACCCAAAAGACAGCAGTGTGACCTATCCCACAGAGAGCTGACAGGGCCCTGCAGAGAAGCTGCAGTACATGACTGCTGGTAGACCCTGGTGGACCTGCATGTGGATGGTGCAGGGGGTTGCGGTTGCTGCTGCTGCAGTGTCACATAGTGATGAGGCTGTTGCATGTGATGCTTGCCATTGCTTAGCTTTGCAGACACCTTTAGAGGGTAGGCAGGCCAACAACCCAGAGCAGACCACTCATTAATATGCACTAGAACCACTAACCATGTAGCTCATTGCATGGTTATGGCCACCTCTAGTCTTCTTTTATGTCCTCTTGGCTCTTGGTCTTGACCTAACATTGCTGGGTCTGAAGGTTTGTCATTGCCTCCAATACTGCCTAAATGTACATGCATAAAACTAACTCTGATTGCCCCCTGAAGCAGAGCTATCAATAGGTGAAATAAATCAAATGTGCTTATTGATTAAGTATGACCAATAAGATACTTTGCTGCAATTAAATACCGAATCCCTGTCAAACAATAGCTCACTCAAGAGTAATCAAGAGACAATGAGCTGAAAAATTGTCAGTCTCATTAGTTTCAAGGATGTTGTTGCTATCACAGGTGACAATGCAGATTAATTTCTGCAGAGACTACATCTGAATTAGTCAATCATGATGACATTAAATCGAATATTGTGTTAACCCTACACTTTCTGGCTATACTCTCTTGTCCTAACAATGTCCATCCATGCCCTCAATCTACTCAAACATACAAGTTATAGAAAGGATTTTAAGATATCACTATTTATTTGTGCAACCCAACAGGCTCCTCTTACCACAAGGCTTTCGGTTAGTGCAGGCCTGAATGTTGTTTTAGTGATCTGGGGAGATTTTATAGGTGTAAACTACTAAATACCAAAATAGAGGCTGACCCAGGGATAATGTAATATGTGGCAAGTATTGCCTGATACCAAAACACCAAAGGTATACATTCAACTACAAAATGTCATGAAAACCATATTTGATTAGCAAACCATAATAGGCCATAATGCCCTAAAACCAAGGTAGTAGTTCAGGGTACAAAGAGTCAGCTGATGGAGTGCTTTTCCTGAATCTGAATTACATAATGAGGGGAATAGTAGAATATCATTGTACACCATTAGCTGCTGCACATTCATCATGCTCGCCTGATTGAGCTAGTTCTGGATAGTTCTGGGCTTCTAGCTCACAACTCTCCTGATGACAGGATGGTAGCCAGTGTTCCATGCATCTGAGTCAGAATAGAAGATTGATTAGGGTCAGGGTAGAGGTCTGGCAGAGCATTTCATGAAGCAGAATATTGCAGCCTGGTCAATGCCTGCTCAATAGCAATTCTGTAATGTGCCTACTGCTGCCATTTTAACACTTCTCCTAAAACACATCCCTGAAAGCAAACTGCCATGAGTTGCCATCAGATGCCATCAGTTTCCACCCAGCCATTCTGTGTTGCCAGTGACACAGGCTGACAGAGAAGTCACCTGGAAAATCGTTAGATGTTCCCAAAAGCAAGATGGGTGGAATCAGTGGATGTGACATTGTGACACCATAACAGTATCACATCAATGGCGTTACAGTAAATTTAACACAAAATTATCTTGCTTCTCCTAGTAGCTCTTCTACGTTAGTTCAATGGTAATTCGCTGGCCCCGGTGGTATGTGAATGACGCGAGACCTGGGTTCAAAATTCTGGCCATGATCAAGCCACATCACCTTGTATCCTGTATCAGCAATATCATGCTAATCGTGTAATGCTTGCAGAACCTGTTTGCAGTATATCCAGATTACCCACTTCATAATGTGAAAGATTACAAGGTATACTTCCATACATCTGTTAAAATTATAAAACTTTATAATTCCAGTTTCACAAATGTATATTTTTCACCATCAAACAGTGACAAAAGATGAAAAAGTTATATCTCAATTTGTTTGCACTAAAACATATATTACATGCTATGCCAAGAAGTCTGTCATTTGCATAAAATATAATACACAAAGGAGGCAGTTGTGCCAATGAAAACAAATCTGTTCAATGCTAAAAAATAAATATGTCACAAAAATAGAATGTGTTCATGCAGACAATCACTAATTTGGCTTTAGGTCGCCCTGATGACTTTGTCAGCTGCAGACAGAATGTACTAGTGGCATGGAAAACCATAATCATGACATGTGCAGGATGATGTGCAGGGTTAGCTAGAGTGCACAGCATTAGCTGTACATAGGCTGAACATGTACTGAATACTAATGATTTGAGATTTTTGCACTGATTTTCCACTCTAAATATGACTGCTGATAGGAAATTATAGTAATCATGTAGAGTATCAAACATGACAGTATACAATATATACATTGGCATACATGTAGTGGGTGAATGAAAATGGTCAGTGCTAGTACTGCTAGATACTTGTATAGATACTATTCAATGGTTGCCATTATAACCATATGACCACAAATATGAGAGGCCATGATACATGGACAAAGGATGTCTGTCAGAGTGTAAACTTTCCTCAAAAGACAGTGTGATATCTCTCTTAAGCATAATGTACAATGGATCCACAGGAAACCTTCTAAACCACATCTAGTCACGTCTTAAGACTGTTTGGGAAAACAAGATTAGTTCCACTACTTGTTTGGTAAACGACCCCTTCACATAAAATTGCATTGCTTTCACAAAAAATAGCATTTCATTAGTGTGAATTATTAGGATTTTGCAACGGTTTGCATACTTAATTGTTTGTGTCCACAGAGCATAAAGAGATGGTATCAGGGCCTTTCAGTAATTTCAAGTGGTACTCCTTTTAAATTTCCTTATGTTAATGGCAAAAAGGTCGAGCCTGTGCCTTTTTCACATGGTAAAAATATTTTGGAGCTTCAGTATAAAAGACATGTGTAAAATCTTTGGAGTTTCAACATAAAAGCTCATAAAAGACATGTGTAGCATGGTCTGAATGGATGTCTTAGGATCCTCATACATGCAATTATTGATGTGAAAGCAATTAGACATCCAGAGACTCAGAGACAGTGAAGGTATTCCATTGCAGTCTAGCACTGTTGCTGGTGATCCCTGCAGACTGATGCATATTTCATAGACCGCATGGAGCCAGGTGCACAATCGAGCACATCTACGTGCACTCCATGCTACTGTTGTTGCCTGGCTGGTGTACATGTAGCAGTAGACAGCAGTAGACAGTAGACAAGTTCCATCAATAACTATAGACCTGTGCTTCTGATAGATTCATGTGCCAGTTGAACATCAAATGAGCAACTGCTGCATCTGCCTTTACTCTCAGAGCACACTTCAATCGACATGTTATAGGTGATTGTTAGCATTCTATTAGCCACACATTCTACATTATTTACCAGCAATACACACAGCCAGCAATCATTTGTATATTGTGTCAATAATGGATATTGATCAATATTAGCAGACAGACAGGAGACCTCATATCACTGTCATCATATAATATGACCAAGGCCCAGGTTAATAACATCCAATATTAGCATTTTATACCATGGGCAATTTAATCAATGTGCCTTTTGTGGTCAAGATTTACAATGACCCAACATTGCAGCCACTAATTGCAGGAATGATTTGTTGACCCTTGAATGACCCTTGGCTATATAAGCAGGCAGTGGCCACTGGCCACCTTAGACTTCTGAAATACTTGCACCTAATCTATTGTGTAAAATCTAGACTATCAGGCAGCAGCAACCTCAGACAAACTTTTCCATTAAAAAAGGTAACCTCACAAAAGACAAGAAAAAAACAACAACTCATTTTGTAGGTGTTTTCAGTGCATTTTCCCTCCTTTTTTAAACTGGAACATTAAAGCGATGTAATTGGGACCCACAGTGTCCTACATTTCAAAATAATGACATAGGGCTAATGAATTTATTGGAGGACAAAAAAGTGATTAAATATTTGGACAATCCTCTTCCTGCAGGTTACATGATACAAGGCAAACATCCCAAACCTAATGATCAAATCTGCACAAGCACTGCAAGGTCTCCCTGGAAATTGGATGGAGGAAACACTAATGGATTGATGTCCATCTGGAATGGCTGGTTGCAAGCTGATCCATGCAACTTGGATTTTGATTGGAGAATATTCATGAGGCACAAGTTGCCTGTTTTGGGTCCCACAGGGAAATGATAAACATTAAGAGGAAGGAAGGATATAGCAACACAGTTCAGTTCAACTGTATCAAATGCCTTCAAAAAGCCACCTTCAAAGACTTGATACCACAAGATTTGCATCTACAATAAGCAATAATATGCTGATTATTTCATGAAATATTCATTTGGCTTAGTGACACATGCTAATTAGCATACAGTGCTCTACTCAAACATTTCAAGGCAAGACATTAATTGAGTGAGACATTTGAGTTGTTAAATTTGACAGTTGACTTTTAAGTTTATGAGTCTAAAAAGGGGATTTTATATATGGCCGAATTCTCTGACTGGCAGTTGAATTTTGAATGGCTCTACTGTGGCTGTACCTTCCCCAGGTCAAATAGACTGCTGCTATGGGGCCCATGGATAGCCTTAAGACTGTTCAGGGGGCTCTATAGACATTGTCAGTCAGACCTTCTCCACCTTAATGACACCCACCTTAAACGCAAGCTGGTAATTATTCCACTGAGGATGGTAGCAATTCTCCCTGCAGTATGATGCTCTTCAGACAAGGTTAACTGCTGGTGCTAAAAGTGTCATCTCCATGCACTAAACATCCAAGCTCATCCAACAGGTCCGTGGAAGGGTACAATCCGCATCAGCAGCTCCACAGGAGTGTTTATCATATCTCTGTCTCATCTGCACCATGCATAGATGATTATAGGTGATATGGAATCTATCGATGGATTGTGATCAACAGCATACAATAGCTCACCCCAGGCTCCTAGTATTGGATGTAATTCAAGGACGATGGGAGCAAAGGTCCGTGTGAAGCTATAAATTGCACAGATCGAACTGGATGCATAAATGATCAGGTCCTGCAGGGTTCTGTGACAATAGCTGACAATGTACATCCAGGAGCAAAATAGACCAACAAAGCAATGTCCAGGTGCATCAGTCAGAGCAGCAGTCTTCCATGTTGGAGGTGGTCATTACTTGACTGTTTATGAGACTGATATGCCATGTCTCTGGAGCAGTAAAACAAGGCCATGATGAGGTGCTACAGCTGCTGGTGGCCCATGCCTCCTCCGAATCTCACACTCTGCTGGCTGGCACAGGTCGATATATGCTAAGCCAGCAGCTGATGTGGGCCAGGAGCGCCACTGTCTGTGTTTATGTGCCAGCAAGTGTGCATAGGCCAGCAGAAGACAGCAGATACTATAACCTACAGTCCTGCATGTACATCAAAGTAGCTGTGCATCATGTCAAACTGCTGCAGTCTTGGCCAGATCCATTAACATAAAGCACCTCAGAGTCAGAGCAGGCAGCCAGTGACAATCTCCTAGCATGGCTTGCAAGTTTGCTCTGTTCGGGTGCTTCCACAACTCTGACCTGAAGCAGTCTACTCTCTAGAATTTCTAGAGCCACTCTGAGTTTGGTCAGTCATGCAGAAGGCACGCCGTGCATGCCTCTCTCCCCAACTCACCATTTATTGCTTTCTTAATTTATAAGCCTTTGCACCAGCTACTTATTTGAATGGCCAGCTGAATAGATATGCAGGTAAATCAGCCATTTATTTACAGGCGACCAACCGTTAAACCACCAGCATGGCAGGTCTCTTTCAGCACGTTCAATGAAAGGAATTTGATACAACACTATCCTTGATAGATTCTGATCCCTCTATTATTAATAAGTAACAACTCTAACGACATCCTATAAATTGTTCACAAAACTTTCAAATGGACCAATTGCACCACAAAACCAATAGACAATCACAAACAACAAGCCTCTGTACACTTTGCACCCCCTTGTATTTATAAAACAACAAGGAAACACCAATTAATTCTAATTTGATCAATTTTGGGACCTTCAGAAATTAGCTGAGCAGAATACATTGAGCCAAAAGGCCGTTGATACAATGAGGTGGTGACACTCAGCTGTTATCAAAGTATCAGATTTGGGATGATTTTAGATGATGATATCACCTGATACATCAGGAAGTCACCAAAGTGGAGGAAAGAGCTTTTTCTCCTCTAAAACTACAAAATACTTAACTACTCTGATTGACACTAATGACACATCAAAGGTTAACTTATGCTATTACTACACCCGAGTTAAGGGTTAAGCCATTTAACTATTTAAAATGATTTCCCTTGGTTAGAAAAGGACAACAGGAAAGGCCTTGGGCTGAGTATTTCCAAGGGGCAAAAAGCACTCTGCACTTTGACTGCAGTACACAGTTGGCCTTTTGTTGGTAGAATGTTCAGTCAATGCTTATTGGCCAATGTTGTCCTTCGGTGCTCTGTACAGAATGCTCTGAAAATTCTAACAGTGCTTGGTGAATTTTATCCCATGCTCTTGGCTGTCCAAGCCTTTTGTGGATGTGTACTCCTCTGGACAACATTTGAAAGTCAACGGTGAACATTTCTTTTCAGACAGGACTCCTCAGCTGTGCGTGACTTGCTCTTGTGTAAAGCCCTTGTTATGATCTGGGTGTCAAGCTCCTTATGAGCAGATAGAAGCACATTAAACTGTCAGAACAGGTGAAAAAGACTTGACATACCGTTTTGGAGATGTGGCAACAATGAAATCACAAACTTAAAATGTAAAATTTCAATACAAACACGATTCATATCTTTTGAGGAATCCTATTCACCCCATTCCTGGCAGTCTTATACTCAATCTGTACTGAGGCAAATATATAGAAGAAAAATCTTCAAAGAGAAAATATACCTGTTGCCATATCTACACCTACTTTATTGCACCTTCGTTTTGCATGGCTGTGAAATGTTCTCTGATTTATTTGCAATGGAAAGTCGACTTTCCATATTAACTTGGACTTTTTATGAGTAATACTTCAAATTTAATGATCACAAGATTTATAATTTATAATTCATCTCATGCATGTATAATAAGACTGGCGTTTGTGTCCTATGGGCCTAAGAATTATTTTTGATATAACCTGGTACAAAAATACACTCACTCTTCCTGTGCCAGTTTTGTCAGGTGTGTTGACTGTTGAGTCTGTTGACTGATTCAAATTTAAAGGAAAGAAACCGTTTTATTTTTACCCAGGAACTGTAAAAGGAGGGCAATTCGAATTTCTTTTCAGGTCACATAAAATTTCCAAGGTGTATTCCCCATTGAAGTCAGACTAGGCTTCCTCTTTGTTCTAGCATTCAGAAGAACTGATACCACTGTATGTCTTCCTTAAGGATATATTTAAAGTTAGAAAAAGTAGTTCACAAAGGAAAATTATACTTATTAAAGTCACGACCATGTACACTTGTACAGCATTTGTGTGTATGCCATATCATAGGAAAGCAAATTTCATATTGATGTGACATTTCTTGTGCAAACACTTGTTTGGCATTTTAAAACTTTTCTAAGGGAAAAATTTTGTATTCACGATTCAGATAAGTGGCCAGTAAACGGTTTGTGAGCATAAAAAAAGATATTCGAACACAAAAAGTTTTGGTTGTTGAAAAATGGCGCCTCCAGTTGAACTTAAAGGACAAGCAAACAGAAAAAGACTGAAAAAGACAGCAAGAGACAGTGCAAGAGACGATGCAAGGGACAGTGCAGCAGACAGGTCGATGTCCTCTTGTGGCTTATGGCCTTGCAAATGCATTACAGCAGCTGGAAGAGCATTACACTGGGTCTGACTTTGCATTAGGTAGGCATAGCACACACATTCTCCAGAACTTTGTTTTTTATTCCCCTTATCCAGCCAGTGCCACACTGAATCCAATGCATAGTTGGAAATCTATTCCTATTGATACATACTATGTTATATATAGTCCAGTTTGAGAATACTAACTATTTTTGCTTCATAAAATGACTAGGATTAAAACAATATGTACAGGGGTAGTGACAGAGTGAATGGCAAGCCTTTTGACCAGTTTCGTGAAGTAGAATCCAAAAGTCCATAACTTGTGAATTGCTCACCATTGCAGATAATAGAGTAGGTCGGGGCAAGAAGCCCGGGTTAGGTGAGAGCCCCCCCCCCCAGGGTTATATCCAAACTTACATTTACATTGGTGTGCGTTTATCTATTGATAGGATTGAAGCTAGAGGCGTTTTAAGAGACGTCAAAAATTTTCAGGGCAAACAGCACCAAACCATAGTAGAAATTAAAGAAACAAAAAAAATGTGCATGGTTTTTGTAACTTTGACTAACTCTTTGAAAGGGGCTGTCAGAAATAACTTTGGAAATTTTTAAAAGTATAATGGATATCTGCATTGCTTCACTTTATGACCATCACATAAATATGATTTGGATCAGGTTTTTTGCATTTTAGTTCAAAATATAGAGGTCAAATTAAAATATGTGGTTTCGGGGCGAGAGGCCCCACATGATATGGGGCATGAGGCCCCCTTCACTGGGGGGTCAAAGCTGCTTCAGGAACCATTTAATAATGTGTACTTTACCTTAAATCTTGATAGAATAGCTAATTAAAATAGAAAATATTTGGCCCAAAATTGAAACAGGGCAAAAAATATTAAAAAATAAAAGTATGAACAGAAAAATTCTGAAATTCAGAAAAAGTGAATAGAATGCCTTAAAAATGATAGAAGAACCCTAAGAAATAACTTTCAGGCTGAATGCGCTCACAAAAAAAATTGCCATAGGATTATAATAGGGGGGCTTCTTGCCCGATGGGTGGGGTAAAAAGACCATTTTAAATATTTTACAAAAATGGCATTTGTTTCACTAGTTATTAGTAGAGTCAAGTGATCCCTTCCTGACAGCATAAGCATTCAAATAATCGCCCATAAAAAGTAGGTCAAATCGCACCTCGAAGTTAAGGGGGGTCGCATGCCCCGACCTACTCTATACCATACTGATCATCATGAGAAATGACTAGAACAGCATTTGAACCCACTCACCTTCTGTGGACTTCAGGGTAGCCTACATTCAAATGATCTCATAATAACAGATTGCTTGAGGAAGACATCCAGTAATGCAGAAATATAAAATGCTAGAACAAAAAAGGAAGCTCGTCTCAACATATAAAATGCTAGAACAAAAAAGGAAGCTCGTCTCACTTCAATGGGGGAACCCACATTGTGATTCAGTATGACTGGAAAAGAAATTCGAATTATCCTCTTTTACAGTTCCTGGATAAAAATAAAACGGTTTCTTCCCTTTCAACTTGAATCAATTTTCACCAAATATAATTCTTAGATAAAAATAAAACATAATTGTGCTGCAATGCTCTAGTGATTGATTATAGTTCTTCAATTCCTCCAGAATGCTTCTCAATTAGGCTAGTTTTCCTAGAGAGCTCTTTTTACAATAAAAATAAAATTTGAGCAGTGAAAGGATTTTAAGGAAATCTGTAATGTAGAATTGTATTGGAACACCAAACACAATTAACATTTCTGATTAACAAATAAAAACATATACATATATTTGAATAAAAAATCGCTGAGAACTAAGTTCAGCTTACTACACAATCAGACAATTACAACTCGGTTGACAAAAAAGGCAACCTAGTTACTATAATTGTAGCTTTTATACGAATGCACAACAGTTACTCCAAATGTCTCTGTAATTATCTCTACATGAGCAGCTAAAATCAGATAACTCCTGCCAAAGCAATTTATTTGCCTGAACAAAAAGTTTACAAAAAATATCTTCTTAACGACCAATTTTGAAGCCGAAAGAAGCTAACCGGTATATATGTGTAGTACATGTATTACTGCACATGTTCAGATATTTCATAATACATGATCATAGCTTTGCACATGAACTAGTATATCTATATTATTTTCCTCAATTTGAAATCATGTCTATGGTCCAACCTGAGACTAGTACACAAAATCTATAATAAATATTTAATTCTACACAATTAAGTGTGTACTAAACTATAATTTGGTAGCATCAAATATGTTAAAATGTGTAGGTAAATGCAATATAACAGAGCTTGAATCATCACAACTGGAAAGTCTAACTGGTAGATAAAGTTCAACTTAGATGTTCATGTACAAGTCAGGAGCACAAAAAACATGTTGTGGATTCTTTTATGACAAACAAAACATCAAAACATGGACCTATAGGCAGACAACAATAGGAAAGGTCAGTGAAGTCCTTGGATGAAACAGGTTGTCATGCCAGGGGAGCATCACCACATACAGGAAGTGCTGGAAGACCATAGATGGGTCTTCAATGAGCCTTCAAGCAATTTTGCTATAATTTCGAAATGCAAAGTCAAATTTGGAAGAACCTTTTAAAAAGTACAAACATGGCAATTATTGGTAGAAAGGAAATCTACTCACTAATAGCTCCCCATCTGATCAGTACATGTATACCATAATGTTTTCCTTTTAAAATCCAGCTATCTAACAGGTTGAGCTAAAGAACCGACCCCCCCCCCCCCCACGCCGAATGCTTAGGAGCAAAATTGTTTCGTTCTGTTAGACCACATACATATTTAAAACGAAGAGGGACTATACACATTCAGCATTTTTGTTTCTTTATTTTCTTGAAAAATTCTATTGAATGAAGGTCTTGTAGTGATGAAGAGTGCAGCATGGGGACATCAATGAAGTATTCCATATTGGGAATGCAAACCTTGGTATATGCAGGACCTATGTACTTTAGTCAATCACAATCAGGTTTCAGTGTTTACATGGCCCATATGAATAATTGAATAGAACTAACCAAACAGTGAAGCAGGGCTAACCAGGCCTGGACACCGGCAACCTGATCAAGTCTTGCAAACTGAAGTGAAATAGGAGCCACCTCAGTCCACCTCTTGATTCCATTACTCACCAAGGTTGGCTGTCTTTGCCTCTCTCTGCCTGTCTTATTTATTGAAATCAATGCACCACCGACTGCATGGGACAGCCTTGGCTCTTACTTGTGCATCATAAACTGCAAAGAGTGGAAGTGGAGGTCACTTTGGTACTAAAGTCACACTGCAGCTTGCTAAACTTTTGCCTCAAGCCTCCAGCAGAGCATTGGGATAACCACTATTGCATGGTGTTGTGTGAAAATATTGCTCACTTTAGTACATTGCCCTTATTTGCTTACTATAATCAAAACATTTAAAAACTATCCACGTACATTTCAACTACTATTTACATTCTTCTGGGTTGAAGGTCTTGCTGGGAGTACAATTGCCACCTGTGACATAAAGTGACACATGGAAATCCCTATAAAAATCACCCCACCTAAACATGTTCTGCCTCTTTAAATTTCATTTTTGAATAGGCTAAAAGCTCAGTTTACGTTTGTCTGCAGTTGGATCGGTTGAAAATAGATTTTTCATGCTAAGTGCTGTTATTTGAGGCGAGTAATAAAAGCATAAACTGTGCAGCAGAACAGCAGGAATGACATAATTGGAGCAGTGAGTCCACCCCTTGCTTCATGCAAGCCCATTGCTTGGCTGATAAGGGGGAGAAACATAAACCAACATTTGAGCACATCCTAGGGCCAAAACACATACATAGTCTGTCTCAGTAGATGGTTATTAGAAAGACAATGGCAGCTATGGATCTTTAAAGACACTTCATTTTCCTTTTTTGGCTGTCCCAGCACGTACCTTGTAATCTTGCCAGCCCCCAGGGGGTTCCCTTGCACATGCCATCTTTGCTGAAGGGCTCCCTTTTCCACCAACCAGATGCAGTTTCAGCTAATCACCACTGATGACACATGCTCCTTATGTGATGTCACTTTTTGAAGGCACATTTGAAGAGGCTTGGAGGGAGACTGAAGGCTCCCACTGGGTGCAAAAGTAACAACATATCCTTATTCTACAATATTTGCTTCATATTCCTCTGTAAAACTGGCAGCTAGTGAATATTGCATTGAGTGTGGCACTATAGGAGAAAATAAGCAGAGTATTTTTATTCCAAAAGTGGCTCAGCAGCCCATCAGCCCAGCAGCCTCTTTCTTTTTTCTTCCTCTGGTTGGTGGTCCCTCGATCATATCTGATGTCTGCATCTATTCCTACAAGGCCTCCTTTGGTATCCTTGGTATCTTACTATCCATTGGAGTATTGGCATGTTCTCAATATATATGGTGTTGTAGCAATTCCAGTAAGCCTCCTGTATTGCCTTCTGCATTGCTGTCCTGCTCTGCTGCTGTATATTGAAAGGAGACAATGTTTTTTGCAGGGATGCTCCCAATAGAGTAGGCCTCCTTTTGGCCTTAGGGGGGCAATAACAGGCCATGTGAGATATACCAGATTCCATGGGCCAGTGGTAGTGGTGGGGGCAAATTTGTATCAATAAGATGTCCCATATCATTGCCCATCACTTATATACAATGAATGATAGTATCTATAATTGTATCCAATAGTATCTATGGAAAGTAGAGTCCAGGTATTGATCCAGCAGCAAAATCCCAGCAGTAAAAATCCAGCAGTTAGATTCCACACTTGAAGCAATTGCAGATTAGCATTGGTTGCAGTGATCAGTGTATTAAAGCTGCAAGCCACAGCAAGGCCAGAGAGCACTCTGCCCCAGGACTTGCAGTATCAATTATGTTTTATCAGATAACTGGTGCTCCCTCCTCCCCCATTGGCTGCTGCAGTTGATGTAAAGAGGAGGAGGCTGTATCCACAGAGGCTGCATCTCATATCAGGATCTCCTTATACCATATTCTGAAGCTGCAAACTCCTTGTATAGCTTTTATAAGCCTCTTAAGACTGGATATAGTTCTACATACACACACAGAACAGTTGGTTTACCTATCATTTTTAACCACAGACTACACTGAAATCAAAGACTCAAAGTAATAGCAGCTCATGACAGATCTGACAACTTCTAATCAAAATGTCTTCTGTGTTATTTGATATGACTGTAAATCTAACATGACATGTATGTAAACATTTATGTACATGTATATGACAAGGACCATAATTCCATCATTGTTCCATGAACAAATTCCATACAACAACATGGGGAGTCTTTTGGGGGAAAAAAAACCCACATCACTTCACATCAAACAAATCATATAAAAGGAAACTTTCACTGCTACAAGCAGTACTTTCATAGAATAGGAATGCACAATTCTCCCTCTACATTCATAAAAACATGGCTACAAAAACAATATGAGTTGCCATGAGGAGTTACACTTGAAGTTTTCCAGATTCCTCACTATGTTTGACTTTGTCACTCTACATTTTGGATTTGGCAAATTGCATTACAATGAGTAATCATGTTATAGCAGACAGGAAAGTGTAGCCTGCAGAATCAGTGTGGCAGAAATGTAGAGAGATAAATCTAATATTGACTCAATAATCTCAATATATGTGGCAGTTGTAAAGGTTCATCCAGAGACCTGGACTGATCTAATCACAGATATGATTACATGATTTTTCATGGTATAAAACATCCCAATGTTGGCCTTTTTTTTTTGCCATGACAAAAAAAAAGGAAAAAAAAGAGGCTGAAGGAAACCTTATTGGCATAAACAAGGAGGAAACACACTATATTCATTATACATGTATATTCACGGGGTTATTCCACGGCAATCCATCACATTTGGTGGTTTATTGGATGACAAAATACACCAAAAATACATCCCCTATTAATGACTGTCATTATGCCAATCTGGTGACTACAATTCATGAGAAATTGGTTTTGATTTCAAGAGAGATGGCCAGTCACATCAACAGACAATGTTGTGAACAGCAACAGTAGGCATATTCAGTGTACACCACATAGAAAACTCAATGGTTCCATTTCCTGCGTTGCAATGTATGTTGTGGTTTTCTTGAGAGTAAAATAGCTCTAATCCAGCGATCTGATTGGTCCATAGACAGGAAGTGTGCCTTTTCTGTATGTTCGCGTGAAAGGTCATGATTTTGCTTGGTACCAGAATTTTTCTAATTTTTTTTCTGATTTTTTGGTGTAAGTGAAATCCATGACCTTTCACGCGATCTATTATCGCCCATAACTTTCTAAGTGTACACTGTACACACAAGATCTCATCAGTGGTGATTGTACTGACATACTGCATCACTATGTAAATTAGAACAAATGACTCTTCTACTTTTTCGATTTCTGTTCTGTTCCCTCACTCTCATCATTATTGTGTCTGGAAGCTGAAGTAATAGCATTTAGGGCCCACATAGACCCCATGTATTTCACTGTAATACTAAAATGGATAATGGATATTCAGTTTGACATTCTGGAAATAAAAACCTTATTTCTCCAATGGTTACCCAAATATTATGCCTCCAAAGTAGAGCTTGTACCACAGCATCAACCAGGGTATTGGAATAAGCACACTGGAATGAGATACAACTATGGACGCCAATAGGAAATAACTGTTGCTGTAATCAGTCATTGTCATGGCAAAAATTGGATAAAAAATTGTAACCTAACAGGACTTTAGTCACACACAATCTAACTGAACATTATAATATGCATCCACTTGTTAGTAATCCACAGTAGCATGCAGGGTGAATAACACTTGAGCTTTGTTGTTACTATTGTTCATAGGTTAACACAAAAAGCAACAAGTAAAATGGTCAAAAATGTTCATTATGACATCAATCTACCAGCATAAGTCACATGCATGATTTATTACCCTCTCATTTGCCATACATGCAACATTGCACATTGAGAGGTTGAATTGTAGATTTCAAATTGCATATTCTCAGCAGATTTAAACAAGAATCAAACCCACTAAAATCTAACCTCGGCCCAGTCCAGAATTCTTACTTCTTTGTATTCTGAATGCAATGCGAAACAAGCAACAACCAGCAAGTATGTGTGATGTCATGCCTGCATTGAAGGAATTCATGAGATTGGACTAAGCCTAATATTTCTTTCTATAGTCCTGGATACCAAATACGTTATACAGAGTGATTCCTCAATGTTTCAAGCGGAATCTTCCTCTGCAGGTCTCTGCATATTTATAGAGAACAAGATGTAGTGTCAGGCAAACAGTGTTTGCCCATTCAAGCTGTTTTGTATTTCCATAGCCACGATTTTGCCCGCCCCATTGCTGAGGCAATATCAATCACTTCAGGAAATCAATAAAACTATGGATTCAGAGCTTAAGAGGAGAACTGCTCCACATTGGAAAACTCTTGACCCCAACAGCAATCACCCTGATGGCAGCTGTAAACATAATTAGCAATAAACTGAATTATACTGCTCTTTAAATATGTTATCATGAAAGTCAATTCAGAAAGTTGGACAGTCATGGAGCCTCATCCCAATCAATCTATCACAATATGGCCTCGTTATGGCAAATTGGAATTTGAGTAATTGAGTAATCATATCCTGCTTTTTGAGGTTAATGATATTTATGAAGCTAATTAATTACTCAATTCAATAAAACTTCATTTCAGTTCAGTTTTAGAGATTACACTAAAATTGTAGCACCGAAAATCATTACAACACATCTTGGCATAATTCCTTTTAGCAACCTATAATAAGTTGTATTGGATTGATTCCACCACCAAAAGATAAAACATTTAACTGATAGGTGCAGCCAACACAAATCCACTAGTTGCTGGCAGCAGTTATGAAAGCTCTGTAACAATGGTGAAAATTATAAAAACAGTTTTCTTATTTAAGTTTTCTTTTTGATCATTAGTGATTAATAGGATGTATAATATATTACAAAGTTAAATGAAATACATTTCAACAGTCAGTAGTTCAAAGTGACATGTGTGCTCCTGTCAGCTTTTATTACAGAAATGTCATGAAATATACCACATTACACATAACATCAAGGCTTTCAAACAAGGTGTATAGCTGTGTCAGAATACGCTAATCTTCGTGGACTGAATCCATTATGAGCTCTTGCACTTTGCAGCTATGGACATCGCATTTGAGGCAGCCTTGAATTCTACAAAAAAATTAAATAAAATTCTGGACTAAACCTCTAAACTAGCAGTTTCATTTGAGAGTGGCAGTGAATGCAAGACTCGGATGTAGTCAAATATCTGAGACATTCTCTTTTGTGCAGTATAGAATTGACTCACTGGGGTCTCCATTTGGCATACTTTGGCTTCTTAACCTAAAATTTACCCTTGTATAGCTTGTTATCAAATACATTAGTCATCCACAACAACTGGTAATATATATGCACTGGAAATTGCATAAATTGGTCAGAGAAAAAAAAAAACCAATTTGTTGTGAATGTGTAGTAACTTTTTACATTACTACGAGTCACTACAATCAAAGTGTATCTATAGGTTGTAGCGCATATTCATGAATTACAGAATGTCCTTGCATTTGATACCAGGGTCATTATTCTCTCATAAAATATAATAATTTCAATTCATTTGAAAATACAGAGTTGAAGAATTATCTGTTCACCAAAAGCTCCAAATTCCAGTTCTAAATCACAACAAAAAACAAGAAGAGCAGCGTTACTGCAGGTCTGTGCAGGAGCCTCCCGGAACCCAAGTGAGATCTGATTTTAAAATGGCAATCTAAGCAATCTTCTTATCTGAAATTACAACAATTATTTAATAAATCGAGAATCTGAGCCTGAGAATGTGAATCTCATAAGAACTCTTCTCTCAAAAATCTCCCCTCATTTCTAGATCGAACCTCATTACAAAAATGAAAATGCAGAGATTGAAAGGAGAATGCCCCACAAAAGCAATTGAAAGAATCTGATAGAAACTGATGAGTTTATCCAATGCCTGGCAATAGGTCATGCACGCACAATTCTGCTTAAAAGCTACTTCCATCTGAAGGGTGAGGCTGAAATAAATCACCACTTTTCACCAATAGACAATCAGTGACCTTTGACAGCTCTAAATGAAATGCAGCTAATTTGATTGCTATTCTCTATAAAAGCTGGAGCAGTATCGGAGAAGATTAGCTTATCAATATGCCATAATATTACACAGCCTACAGTTTGTAAGAATGATACAAGATGACCGTCATATTACTGGAAAATTTATAAACATTTCTATGTCTGCTGGAATTGAAAATAATCTTATATGTATATGTAATATTACTGTGGTCTATACATTGAGTCCTACACTATTCACAGCAGAACTTATTATGAATTCACATAATGAACATGACTAATTATGTGGGGTATAACATACAAATAAGCAAGTGACATCAATCATGGTACAGATCGAATTGTGAGTCAGAAAAGCTGAGCAAAAATATTAATTCATGCTGTGGTGGGTCCAACAGCAACATATGGGAGATGTGTTGCAGCAAATATTTTAGTGGCATCAGTGCAATTGAGTTGTATGAGGCTGGGCTTTTTGCCTGGTTGGTCTAGTCTCATTCTGTCTGATAGCTTCTGATATCAATTTGATAGCTGCATGGTGTTTCACTGCCATTCTGTCCCCCATTAATACTCCACTAAAAATACAGTCATCCATTCAGTGATGTAGATGATGTCAGTCAATTAGCATGAGTGTTTCAGTCAATATTAGCTCAGAGCTCAATTTATGGGGACCTACCCAAAGAATATTAATTGCCTCCACTATTCTGAGTATTCTCCCTTGCTGAACACTGAATCCAGCCCAGACTCTGCTGCATGGGCCAGTGCTAAACATGGTGTAGCATGAGGAGAGAATCTAATGAATGTGATGATGGAGAGATGGGAGCTAAAAGCTTGATGAGGAGGAACTCCGAGGAAGGCTTGTTAAACATCTCTCTTACATTAATGGGCAAATCAGGCATGTCATCTGCATAATAAAAATCATAGCCACAGCTGACATTTTAATGTCATTCTCACTAAATCATTCCAAGGCCATTTTGATCGTGCAGATTTCTCAAATATTGTCCCTCCAAGGGCAAGTGGCCCATTGTGGAACTGAAATGTGCTGTTACATTGGTTTCTGGAGGTTACATGCATCATATGCTGAGCATAAAAAAGCATATCAGATGAGGCAACTAACAGTGAAGGCCCCCATTGCAGCAATGACATGCATATTGCAGCGGAATGCAATGGATTAGTCCTTGACTCCGACTTCGGTTGATCCATCATCCATACCTTTCATAGAAATATATGCACATTGCCACTTGCACCATCATTCATATCTCCAAGGAACAAACCATGCAACCATAAAATTGGTACATTGTAATTGTGGCAAATCAAGTGCCATTGTTTGACTTTTTGTTCCATTAAATCTGTGTACTTGGGATGCTACGATACCAGTTTTTCTACAATACAATACTGATTTCCTCAGTATGATTTCCTCAGTATCGAGACAGATACTGAACCGATTCTAATACTGTAATACCATAATACATAGGCCATCACATTAATTTAGTCTCCAATACTGATAACGTCAATTTTTTTAGTATCGACACAAAGCGAGAGTTTTTTTTTGGCATCGGCATCGCTTTAATCCATTGAGTACTGTTGATCAAGAATCTACAGAATCTTTCAATGAATGCTAATAAAAAGTATTCGATACTAAACCGAAAGTTCCTCAACTTTATATTCTGTACTATGAATCATTGTAGTCCCTGTGGAGTGCCTTGCTATGTGGTTGTATTTCCTCAAACCTTAGAGCTCCTAAGCTCAGACATTCCTCAACATGCTCCAGCTTTAAATCATGCAAAAATAGTCAAGAGAAAAAATCCTCAAATTCCATACCTGGGAGGCTGTGAGCCTTGCAAACGCCATATCCCATCTGCAGTAAAATCCCTGAGTGTTACATGTTTACACAGATTCCACTATGGATTTCCAGGACCTACATATACATGATATACATGGGACTGGGTGGCAGTAGGTGCTGTTTTACAGTGGCACTTTAGCACACTGCTGCCACCAAAGCACCCAGGCCAAATAGTGGCAAAGTTCTATCGGTGCTACAAGCCAGTGGGATGGCTCATAGACCAGCCAGCCTGCATCACAGCCTGCATCACCGCCCTTTGCCCCTATCATGGGCCCTAGGAGAGAGAGAGCCTCATCATAGAAGCACTTTATCAGTGCAGTTCTAATGTCTGACATGGAGATTTATTATTAGAGCTGAATCTGCTGATGCTACAGTGGCAATCATTTTGCATTCTGGGCTGATAAAAATTGATAAGACCTACAGAGCTAAAGTTGTTGGGGAAACTTGGGATAAGTTGAAAGATGTTTGGGATGTTTAGAGGAAAACTTTGAGTCCCTGATCACAAACATCATTCAGTGTAAACACAGGGCCCCTGGAAATAAATGCATATAAACAGGTCGTCTCAGAAAACCTGGGCCTCATCTGGAGCCCCCAGAAACCCTTTGATTTTATGTGCTATATCATCATATATGCAAGCTCTTGAGACCACACATATATATTTGTAGTTCCAAAAAGTTATAGAGACTTCAAACTTTCTGTCTTCTCAAACATGATTTATTGCAACTTGTCTTCTTTGGATGAATCATGCATTTTGGTGTGTAACATATTAATATGCAAAGAAAAATATTTAGACCATTTGTGATTTATATACAACCACTCCATTGACTCCAATTCAATGTCACCAACAAAAAAAACATAAAGTAATTCAACTAAAAATTTGCAGTGCAAGCATCTCTGGACTGTCAACATAGTCTGGCAATATTGTGGACCGGCTACTGGCTGCAGAGTATAGACTGAAGCTAGACTGAAGTCATGAAACATGGATTGGAGGTTGGCGACAACAATGAAGTATTCCAGCAACGTCCTGAGGGGAACCAGAGCCCAGAAAAGGACTAGGGCAGCACCAGGATATATCATCATGCAGGACTGACTCTATGGCCAGTGACTCACCCATGTTTTGCAGAATGTTTTGGAGCTGCATTTCTGACTGCCATAGATATGCTTCCAAGAATCTCCCTCGTGAGTTCCCAACCACATGCCCACATTAACCCTGTTTATGCCAGGTCAAATGCCCTCCTCGCAACCCCTCATGAAAATGTCTTCAAAATGCAGTAAAATAAGCAAAATACAGCCTTTATACAGGTGAGTGCTGCACCGCTGGTATGAACTAAAATACAAGGGAGAGTCAACTATATATTGTAGCATGCAATACTAACATTTATAAAACAACAAATAAATATATAAATGCAAGTAATCGTAATCAATTTGATGTATCTCTGTATCTGTATTTATAATGTCCAAGAAAGGCCTCACAAACATTGGAAATCAAAAAGAAGTACACCTTTCTTGAAACACAAAGCTTTACACTACAAGTTACAGTGTAATTGCTTTTGCAGGGCACCTATTCATTTTTCAGTGGTACCTCTAAGAGTCTTGACTATAGAGTGCAGCCTGCAGTGCATGGAGTGCATTTTGGAATGCATTTTTCGGCACCCAGCTGTCTGTTGCTGTCTGCAGCCTGCAAGCAGAGTGGCCCTGAAGAGTGGTCAGTGAGGACTGCAGACTGAGCAATGCAGTGAATAAGAGCAAGAGTTCACAGAGGTCATGTCCGCAGCACTGCAGGGGATATTATTGCCCTCAAGGTATGGTATATTGCAGTTTGTCAATCTCTAGGCCCTCCTATCAAGTGGCCCTCAATAAATATCTTAAATCTGCACAATTTGATTGGGTCAAACCAGAGCACTCTTCCATAAAAGCGGAAGATCAAACAAGACTCTTGCAGGATCCAATGAACCTTGGTCAGCTCTCCTTTCAAGTGCATTGTTAATCATACAACCCAGAGATATAGGAGGAGAGTGCAGATACATGTCTGGCACATGCTATAAATACAGAAAGCCATTGATACACATGAGGCATACACATGTGCTATCAGAATAAACATTATGACATCAATGAGATTCAAGCCTGGACAATATAGCAATTCCACCCCATGATGGGCACAACATACCAATGAATGTACATGTATAGTATTATTGCATACATCTATAGAATTGGACTGCATCATAGAATCACTGCATGTAAAAGCCTTGCACAGGCCACACAATATAGTGTGTACAATATGGATCAAATGACATGATTGACACAATCTGAAATTGGTTGTTGGATATCTGTAAAGTGTGAACATTTAGACTTAGGGCATACTGAACAATGGTGCTTGCCATATTGAAATCTTGCAAGGAAGTAAATACCCCCTGGCCAGAGCCCTGGGTCTCAAATGCACGATCCAGGTGGCTCTCAATAACTGCCAGTTCTGTTTTAAGTCATCCAAGGTCATGCAACCTTTGGACCTTATGGTGTACAACAAACAGACATGCAGCAAATTAGGTGAATCTGACCATCTGCATTGCCACTAATCAGAGATAATCATTTCCAATGGTGTCCCTAACCTGTGTCTAATCCCCAAGAGCTAGTTGACAGAACCACTAATCTGTGCTACACATGTACATGCCAAGAACATTAGCAGAACATCTCTCTCCCTGTTGTCAAAACTTGAGTGATACACAAACAGAAAACATACTGTGTTATGAGTTCTATTAATTTCATCTGTATATTTTTCCTTCTCTTCATTTTTGTTTTTGGTTTTTTGTGTTTTATGTATTTAAATACCCTTGATTTCCTTGATCCAGCACTCCTGAGTCAAAAAAACTTTTACCCCAGATACAGTACACCAATGCTTTTACTTAGCTTTTACCTGAAGCATTAGCCTTGAGATGGCTACAGATGTATTCACATGATAGGCTCAACTTGTTTGTAACTGAATGTTTATTGTGCAGAGATTACAAGTTATCAATATCAGTCATCCACACACCTTTGCAGTGCAATGTCTACAATCACTCATCAAACAAGGCCTATCTGTTTCTGGTATTAATCTCTGGTTTATATTCCTCAACAACTTGTGTTAGTCTGAGTCAGAGACTCAGATATCTTTCTTTTCATCGGATGTCTACCTCCTTAGCTCCCTTTTTTCTTGTTTTTCACTTTGATAACCTGAATATCACAACTCAGGAAACATTGCAGTGTGGTATAGGCCTACATAATATTTTTGTGAATAAAAAAAAGTTAATATACCTATTTGTTTACAGGCTACAATACAAGAACTACACGAAAATATCACTTTGAAAGTATTGCAGAATATTAAGACGGATGTTGTGCAATTCACTTACTGATTTGAGCAAATCCACTTGTTTTCTTCGTTCACTATTAGAGATTTAAAGGTCAGACACATGAGTCTATGAAAAAGGTTTATTCTGTAAATAATTCTTAACATTCGAATATAATTTTTTTAACTTTTTTAGTATGGGGGAATGCCAGGAACTTCCTCAACCTTCTAGACACTTTAAAGAGTTCTTGTCCAGATAAATTTCAAATTCTATCTCAGAAATGTCTGATTCCATGACCATTAAAAACGCACTGAAAAACTTCTAGGGGAACTGGGTGGCCCTAAGTGGCATAAACACAATTTATTTGCTATTTTTTCTTGGTTTGGATCACCTCTTTAGATCTTTAAACAAATTTAACTATGGGCTCAGAGGTTTTAGAGGATATGCAGAAAACAACACTGAGCAATAACTGAATAATAAAATCTTAATCAGGAAAAGGATCTAACAACAGGGCTGGTTTACATTACATGTGCATATAAAGAGGGTGAGCAAGATGAGAAACTTTTGAAGTATTTTGAAAGTGTGAGGTGTAATGCTGTTCCTTTTTGTCTGTTTTTGTTCCACTTGTTGGTGGCTTTGTAGCCTGTAAACTTTGTAAGTTACCTGGACAGGATGCCACAAGTTACTTTATTGCCTTTTTCCCCATTTATGCAATACTCCCAAGTGCAACAATATAAACATACTATTTTTTGCACTCTCTTGGTAGATCTTGGGACATGGAGAGTCCATTATTTACAGAGAAACAAAGGCACTTCGTCATTTTTGATCCTACTCTTGAGTATGCATCCAAGCTTATACAAAAGCTCAACATATTCAACATATGAAGACTTGTGACTCCCGGGGTCTCCCACCATAAAAACAGAACTGAATCTCTACTTCTTTTTAAAGTCATACCTGGCTACTTTTCCTCAAGGCTGGATGTTATCACATTACTCCCAACAATCCATTGTCCTTTCCCAGCCTCTAATGCTTTTCAGTGCAATCAAATTTTATGAAAACATGAACCTTGGAAGGTTGAGTAATGGATGTCCTCTACATGAGTTTAATAGCTACTTTTATCAATTCAGTGTAGGTGTAACAGCAATGTTACAGCATTCTGGTTGATATCATGAGTCTCATCTTTCCAGGAAGATTTCTTCTCATTATCTAGATGCATAAAGAACCTTCACTATCTTGCTTATTCCCTGCATAGATCTGCATGCATGCAAGAGGATATACCATAGATGCCAGCCTGCCACTGCTAATTAATCAACAGCCTCCACAATGTCATGCAGCTGACAATGCAGAATATATCACACAACCAATTTCCTACATCACAATCTGTCAAAATTATCATCCAAATCTTATACAAAAACATCATATTCTGAAATAAAAGTAGGCCTATTTATTACCATATTTAGCAGATGAGAATGGCAATAAGTAAAATTGTTGTAATGGAATTGAAATCAACTGATTAAAATACTACAGTCTGTTGCTACAAATACCACTGTTGACATACACTTCAGTGAATAAGTGTAGGACACAGTGAAATTACATGACTTGGGTATTATTGTGATCATACCACCATTGTCAATTTGCAGCAGTCTTAAATACTGATATCACAGACCTTCAAGAATAATCAATTAAAACAGATTTATGTTTCCACAATTTCAACACATAATCTGTCATACATTAGCCACTAAGCTAACCTAAGTGATAATTTATTGGAACTCATTATCAGCCAATTTACTGGCTGTACTCAAGAAAGTGCATTTTGTCTTCTACACCTTAACTCAATTAGGATCATCAGCTGAAGATCCAACAGGAGTGTAACATTCAACATTACCTTGATCCCTTATATCTCATATATTGAATGTATCGACAGGCAATTGAGCGAAGCCATTTATAACACTACTCTAATCTAGTAATCTTCCACAATAAGTCATCTATACTTTCATGAGACTGAAAAGCTACAGATAGATAGATAGATACAGATAGATAGATAGATAGATAGACAGATAAATAGATAGATCTGATGTACACCAAAAGATACATGGTTACTAACTGGTGAGTTACTGAGAAAGATACCCAGTAGGTAGGCCTACAAGTTACAACAGTTGCTACATAAACAGACTTTAGGTAGTAAATATGATTTACAAATGGTCAACACCTGACAATGCCAAATATATTTTTAAAATGTTTTTGGCACAATAAGAAAAGGTATAAAAAGTCCATGGTGTGAGAAAAAGACTATGAGTTAGAAACCTTGGGGCATTTTGTGTGGCTGGGAAAGAGTGAGGAAAATCCTCAGCTGGCATGCTGACTGGCATACATGATAAACACACTTGCCCCAAGAAATCAAAACACAACTGTAAAGAATAGGATGACTTTTCATTAAGACATCCAACTTGAGAACATTCAAAATAAAAATCAACAGAAGTTGTCAATTTTGGCACTGCCTGCAGTGCTTGAGTACATTATTGTTACATTTTGCACTAATTAACATCACACTGTTCCTTATACTAAGTACACCAATTAACCACATCATGAAACCATGCACCAAAAATATACTAAGAAAATTCCGAAAAATATGACTTCTTCAGAGCCAGATGCACAACCATGTCAATGACTGTCACATGCATTGCCTATACATATATATATTGTTATCATAGCACAAACTGAACTCATCAGAACCCAAGGAACTATATACACCAATATAACTGCTATTGTGGCTGCTGCTGGCTGCAATACATGAAATATCAAAATTTGAATGTTTAATACTGACTAATATTGGTGAACTTTGGCCACATGACCTGCTTCATGTATTCATAGGGGGTAGCAATAGTGCTCAGTTGTAAAGTGTCAAATTACATTATGGAGTGCAATTGCAGTAATGGAGACATGCAGGGATATGTGTGTGAATGCATGTCATTTTTGCATTAAAAAAAACAACTAACAATAACTAAATGTGGTTTCAGACTGTATGTGAGCATTTTGTTGCATGGTATAGCATGATAAAATGAAGTTAAGTTATAAAATGGCTAACACATCCTGCAATCACTTATTATCACTTGAGAACTGTTTGCTTTGTCTGCCACATGAGAATCGGTTATTAATATCACACAACTATCAACACGTGGGTCCAGTAGTCTGCAGATAAGTAACAGACAGCAATAAGAACAGACAGCAATAAGAACTGACTGTAAGGATGGTATCAACAATAAATTTGACATTACCTGGTCATCATAGAAGTTGTACCATGATCGAATGAACCAGTGATCAGGACACTGCCAGGGATTAAGAGGTCCAAGAGACTGCCTCAACAAGACAAGGCTAAGACAAGGCTGAGTGAGTGAGAAGCCACCTCATTGGATTGCTCATGTGCAGTTCAGAGTGCATGCTATAGGCTGGCATGAAGGGGAGTTTAGTGACTAGTCAGATATCCAGGCTGGCTCATTGCCCCTGATTAATTACTGCTGTCAGCTGCACATGTCTGTTTTGAGACAACTGAACAGAGAGTGAGAGAGAGAGCAGTTGCAATGACTGGTTCCCAGTGCTCTTTACCATTGAGTGGTTGCACCATGGAGTCACTTTTTACTGGTATCTGGAAGATCCACGGGACTATTCTCAATATGAGAGATCAGCAGACCGACCCTCACTCTCACTGCTACTGTGAGAGAGAACCGGAATTGTAGGGGGGGGGGGGGTATATCATCAACAAAGGTTCAAATCATCAGGAGCTACATGCTCAAATAAATAGCTCTGAAGTCAGCTTTGTGGTGATGAACCCTTGCCCTGACCTCGTTCAAACCTTGTTGAAAGGCAGAGTAATTGAAAGAATCATGGGATAAATGACTCCCAAGTTAAATGCTTTTACATGTATTCACGTCCATTAGAACTACACAATGCTATTAAAGCCATCCATCTGACATGTAATTGACCATGTCTGCTGGTGTCAGAGGAACCATTACAACACTCAGTTGTGTATTACACAGCAAATATGAATTGTTTGCCATGGATTATTGGACAGACAGACAAACAGCTAGAAGCATATGAAAGACTAGACAAGTGCCATTAATAAACACGGTTAATATTTGAACTGTATACTGCCAGAACTTTTATGACACTTTCCAATAAGAATTTCCTGCAATATGGAATTGGTTTCTCTGCAAATCCATACAGGTCCTGCCCTCCTTCTTCCATGTATTGAATCTTTGCCTCTATTTTCGCTCACCATCTGGAGCAGACTGTTAGCATTGTGACGTCACAAGTTTGCAGAGTCTTTTTACGATTCCTGCAGCCAATGTGTCCTGCAGGCAAGTGTTCTGCAGCTCAGAAGCTGTTCTTCCTGCCAAGTTGCTGGCAGATCCAGACAGCATTAAAATATGGGAATGGGCTTGAGGCAGGCTGACAGAACTCCTTGGATGTATAGGAGGTCTGCATCCGGGGTCTATGAAGTCTCTACAGCCTTGGCCCTTATGTCAATGATCAGAAACCCCTTAGATCAATGGGACTGACAGGCTGCAGATCCAACAGGACAACCTCATTGATGTGTTGTCAGCACATCTGACCTCTCAGATCATAGGGGAATCACCATGTCAAAAATACAGCTTAGGGTTAAGCCAATCTGCAAGGTCAGTGTAAGCCTAATACCACTGTTTTGCAGGATCCTTGCTCAGGCTGGCTGGGAGTTGCTCAGATCAGCAGGATGATACCAAGATCACACTCAGTCCTACACAGACAGCCAATGTGAATAATGAATCCATTTGACCACAAACAAGGTGAAGAATAGGCCTAAAAAAAGCAACCAAAACAGTTCCAGGGACATTCTTAAATCCTCAGGAAATCCAGATTCTTTGACCACCTGCTCTGGTTGAAATATTGTACATTCCTTTGTCAAGCTTTAAAACTCTTCCCATGCCCTTTCCATCCCAATTAATGGAAAAATTAACATTAAAATAACAATGGACATCCACTTAGATGGTAAGACATCACTTGACTTGTGTTGTGCTGGTGTACCCCGGATCAGCCGAGGCAGCTCAGCCACCATCTTTGTGGAGGGAGCTGCACTTTTCTTTTTTGGTGACCGCCGTATGATGATGAGATGAGAAGACTGGGAGTCTGGAACATACCCTATTAATTCAGGGATGCCAGGGTCTTTCATTTGCCCCAGCATAGAATACTGGATACAACCCGCCTCCATTTAATGTCCCATGGGCTCGGACTAAAGTGAGTTCCCGGGGTGAGATTTATTGTAGTACTCTCCTCACATGACATAAACTGTATGCTGTATGGTCTGTGTTATGCAGAACATCAATCAGTGACAATTAACCAAGTTTTTGATCTCTACATAAAGTTTCTTACAGAATGAGAGGTCAGTTCATCCTGTCTGCAAACCAAAGAGGGTACGAGAATATTCTTAAATCATTATTCATACCAATCTATAAAACGTAAAGAAAGTAAGTGTATGTGGCAGCCAAAAATACTGCAGCTTGTGAGCTGCAGACCAGGCTGGAATGTGGTCTACCTCAATTATTGATTGGCGATCGCCACTGATTGGTTTGTCATGGGTTGGATGATGATGTGATTGCATGGTGTTTCTGGGTCCATGTTTATGGGCAATAACGCCAATATAAAGTGATCGTGCCCTCCAGATACCAGCTGATTTGGGCTCAATGGGCTGATGGTCATTTTGGAGTTTGTATACTGAATGTGTAGTTTAAGACACTTAGATTACCTAACAATGGAACTCGGACCAACACACAACAACCTATGGCTATCTGTATGAAAGGCTGGACCACCAAATAATCCAATGCATTGAGAGTATAAGACTGACATTGGTATAGGCTACTATAGTCAAAACTTTGCACACTGCTTGGCCTTTCCAATTCCCAGTAGTCACAAAGAATAGTGATCTGTGCCTGACCAGTGACACAACTAAACATCAGTCACTTCCACTTTTCTCTGTGTTGTAGGAAGCAGCTACTGCTGGCCTTTCCTGTGTGGCCTCTGAAGTCAAAAGGGCTTATGGAACCATACAAAGCCCCCAGAACAAACCATTGGTCATCTTAGCCACTGAGCAATAGGCTTTAAGTAAGGCCAGAGCTTGGCAGGATAAGGATGCTTCAATAGCAATTCTGTATTCTCCTTATAGCAAGACCTTGGAGAGCCTTGACCATTGCTGCCATAAATAGAATATATACATACACAATGTATAGCTGTGGTTGTAGCAACATGATGCCAAGCTCAAGGCCATCTCTTACTGGTACCATCCTCCAACAGATCTGGATGCCCTCCACAGAAAATGAAAAACAGAAGCTACACAGAAGGTTAGGCCTCTCTGAAGAACATCTCTGTGCTAATTCTGTTGTTTTTAGCCCTGGAATGTTCCTTGTCATGCAATTCTGAAATCATCTAGAACCAATTTGGAATGAGTGTTTTATTTTTTACAGTCATTTTACAGTCCTTGGACACATAATTTGAATGCAAGTGACACTAATGATTTTCTTTCCATTGCACCTTCCAGGCTGTACAATAAGTCCACCAGCCCCAATGTCTCCAAGTAATGGCCACAGGGCATCTCATCCAGCAGTTAATGAGCCCATTAGGATTCAAGCGGCCGCAAGCTTAACTTGAAGTTACGGATTCCCAAACAGGTTGCTGGAAGGAACGAGCATAGTCGAGCGAGCCTGAAATACTGTGGGACACATTGTGGGTATTCGCGGTCTAGAAGGCGATGGTTGTGGTATTGGTTTTTGCTGGAAGTGACTGGATTTGGCCAGATTTGGAAGCAATAGTAGAAAAAGAAAGACAAGAATCCATTTAGTCGACTGATGTGGTCTGAAGCGTCTGAGGCGTGGCGCTTTATTGACTTCCAAACGTTTGATTCGCAGTCTTCAGCGACTCGTCTTTTGCTCCTTGAGGACGCGCTTTGTCCAATTCCTCCTTTAATCAGCCGTAAAGATTGGTCTGCAGGCAACAGCAGCAACTGTAGTTGGTGGTCCTATAGCCAGGGTCTTAAAGGGCACTTGCTATCTGTTCAGCGTACACTGCTGCAGGCAAAATGACAATAAAATCAGCAAAGATATTGTCTGCAGACCTTACTATGTACATCACTCTGGGCAAAATAGAAATAGTATGAGTACAACCCAAAGGAAAGGGAATAGACCAGGAATGGACCTGGTTGGTAGCATCATGTCAGCCATAGATGTCAGTTGCAGCTATTACAGCATCATCCTGCCAGTCATCCGAATGTATGAGCCCATTACCTCTAGCCCTATTTCCATTGCTCCCCGGACGACTGTGGGGACCAGCTAATATCCTGCAGATATGTTTTCGTATGCTCCTGTTGGATCATAAGCAGACCTGGCATACAAGTCAGACACACCATCAGACTACAGTCACTATACCACTCTATAATCCATAATATTATATTAGACATACATTTATAAAATATATATACCCTATACCCTGCTTTTGTTTATAATCTTAATATGTATAATACATAATCATTTCATAAATGACAGCTAGGTTTCATGCATCTTTGAATCAAAACTCAAAGAGTCCTGGATATTCTTACCACATGGCCTACCAAGCAAGCTACACTTGCTCTTGTAAGTTGTAATTAAGTACACACCTCAATGAATCGCCATTTAATTCCACGTTGAACATGTCCAACAGTAATGGCTATAACATGTCCAACAGTAATGGCTATAACATCACCAATATTGCTTGCATCATTGATAGGCCTATGATACTTGTATCACACCATTGAGGTTTCCTATCATTTCCAATTAGCATGACCATTGAATATGAATCAGAGGTCCTTAAGCTGGACAAGGGTCATAATCTGGCAAAAGTAAGTACACCCTCTGCTCCACTGAAATATCATTGGGTCTGAGGTACTCTTACTTTTGCAAGATTATGACCCCTATCGAAGTTAAAGCTTTAAAAGGACCCCTGATAAATTCAGTGCCCATCCTAGTAGATATAGCAGGAAACCACAATATGATACAAGCATTGTATCAATGATGCGGGTAATATCAGTTATAGCCATTAATGTGAGACACGTTCAACAAGGAATACATTCAATGGCAATTCATTGAGGCTGTACCTACTTTCAAGAGCAACTGCATGGCATCACCAACTGTATAAAAGTGAATATGTTTTTCCAACAATGATATTGTATTTTGTGAAGTATTTTGGTATATTTCACTATTGAAAGGGATAAACATTTTTGACTGCAGGAAAAGATGTAAGAGGATAAAAAAACTAATCATAAATCAGACCACAGAAGAGGTCAGTGTAAAATAGCAATAATCCATTCTGAAACATGCCCAAGAGTTCCAGGACCACACATTAATCACAACAAATCTACTCCACATCTACTAGATGACATGTATTATGTCATAGTCCTGCATTGAGCACAATACATGCATATGACCTAACAGCACCTGGAGGTCATTGACCTTTCATGCAATGCATTCCCACACATTGTAGCAAGTAATTATCCGGGGTGACCTCAAAGCCAGAGCATCATCATCATCCATCCATCATCTACAATATACACAGCATGCACAGCATCACAATGTGCATCACAACGCTCACAATGGATGGTCTATCATAATGTTGATGTACAATCTAGTTTTTTAGGAGGGTATTTTTATTGTGTACATAAACTTAGGTATTTCCATTGCATTTCTTTTTTGGACTGCCTCTTTTTATTGCACAACACAACAAATTGATCCAGGTTACATTGGCAGCAGAAATTAGATACTATACATCAATTTGATTCTGTCACTGATGTATGGATTTTGGTGCACTCCATAAAAAATGAAAAACATTCTGCCATTAGGACATTAGGCAAGCATGCTAAAGAGGCTGCAAGAATGCTAATTATAGAAATTTGTTCATGCAATTGGTGTTGGGTATATTGATTAATTTCACATTACATCATTATTACAACAGTTAACATTTAAATCTACACCTACATAAATACATTTAACAATAAGTAATCGTGCTATAACTGTAGATAGTGTAATAATAAAACCATTTGTAACTGGCATCTCTATTTCAATTTCGTAGCATAATAAATCTTCTGCAAAAATTTCTGACACAAAAAATGATGCACTACATATTATGATGGTTGTATGCATGTACATAAACGTAAAAAAAGAGGAATGGTCCAGTTAAAAACCATACAGACCATAATATATCAAAATGCCTCTGGTTTATATATTTTTTAGTCCTGGGACCCAGGGGTCCAGGGGTAAGATGACACTACAAACGTAAATTTATAACAAAATATTTCATGGACATTATAGCTGAGCTCTTTTTTCCAGGTTTCCTCTTCTCCACTACAGTTACAGTCTTGGCAAAACCCAAGTCAATAATTCAAAGCGAATTCTTCTTTAGCCTAAGTTGTTAAATAAATCATAAATATCAATTCTACAAATTTAATGTCAACTGGAACTTTTTAAAGAGCCTTTCATAAAGGCTATTAAGAGCATGGCCAAATGATTGAGAGTGATTTGGCCATCATCCACCTCAGCCATTTCTCAAGAGAATAACATGCTTCTAAAGTTAAGGACGAATCATTTTAAGACAAATTTCAAACTTCCAAGGTGAGGAGACTGACACAAAGAACAAATTGGTTATTTTGTCAAACTGACGTGAGAGGCATCCTATGTTTTTGCTACCTTCCCCAAGTCACTAATTGAGATTTCATGTATCTGGTCTGAAGGGCAAAACCCAGCAAACCTTGCAAGGATCGCCCGCCATGTTTTATTTGTCAACGATACAAACAGCAAGGAAAAAAAGTAAAGGAGAAATAAAAGCTAAAAAATCGAAAAAATAAATGATTAAAAATACTACACATGATCAGGTCCCTAATCTGGGAGACACAAAAGTTCCCGGATAAAGTTACCAGTGGCAACATGATTCCACTTGGTCGGACCAATCATTGCAGAGCAAAAAGTTGTAGTTGTGCAGAATCTAGGATAGAGTATTTGGCACCATTCATAATAAGCATATATATCACAGTCACCCACTTGATGTAATCATGGGTATAATGAGCCATAGCATGCGATATTAGTACAATGGAATTTGGGGAACGGAGATTGGAAATTTGTAGAAATTACTCCACATGATATGGAGTTCCCCACAAAACAGGTTTTTTTTGCAGCTATTTTAGTGCTCCTGAATAGATTCACACTAGTGATATTGGCCTACCTCAACAGTTTGTTCTGCAAATATTGAAAATAAAATATAGGCCTATATTGACCCTATAAGCCCAACCAACATTGTTCTACAACTTGTACAATTCAAATGGTATCTCAAAGACCAACAGAACTTGATACCGCTCTGGGACCGTTATCTATAAATAGAAAAGAACGTTTTCAGTCAACACAAGACTATTTACAAATTCTCAGTTTCTTCGTATAACATTCGAGATACTTCACACAATTGAGTGAGTCACTTGCGCAACAGCTTCAAATTTTAAAATTTGTTGACTGCGAAACCGTCTTTTTCCTTTTTTCATATTTTTACACGAGCTATTAACTGCGAAAGTTATTGACTCTTCTCGGTTGAGGGAGAATAATATATTGGAAGATAAAGAGTGTTTTTATTCCATTTAAGCAGTGCTAAGCACAGAAAACATCTTCAGATATTTGACTTTTCTTTTGATATGCAGGTGCATATGGAACTAAAGCTCTGATATAAATATCCTACAAGCAAGCACAAAGTATAATATGTTCAAGGGATTTTCACTGTAGTTTTGCGTCAGTGCAATGTAAGACATCCCAGACCATTTGAAACACAAAGGAGCCTTGTATACATGCAAAATATCCCCAAAGAAATCTGATGTCTTTTTCTCAGCCAAGGTGACATATAACGGGTACAAAATATTACATGCACCCTTACATGTGACACATGTCAACATGAACAGCAAATTCACATCAGTCACGCTATAATACAAACAGATATTGTCAACTTTAAATAGTTTAAATGACATGGGGGACATTGGGGGTGCTTCTCAATTAATTCATATTATATCATTCGTTTCATGAGCTGAATAATAACAGTTTGTTGGCTTTTAGTACACGTGAACTGTGCCAACAATGCCTTTGTTTTAATCACACAATGACCCCATTGTCAACATTTTTAATCCTCCGTAAAATATGAGCAAAAAAATCGACAAAAAGTGAAAAAAGGAGCCTTTTACATAGGACCTCTCTGCTCTGACATCCTCTGGCTTTTAACAGTATTTAATGCCCTTGGCGAGGTCAGGGGAAGACAGCCCAGGTCAAGGGATCTCATAATGTATTTATGGAAGTACAGTCCACAACAACAAAAAGGAAAAAGTAAATAAAAGGGAACAAAAAGCCAAGTCATGACCAGGGACGAGTCCATGCACAGACAGGTCCTAAAGAAAGTTAGCTTTTTGTACTTTCTTGGAAATAATATTATGATAATATTATAACTTCTATTTGTTTTGTTTCAAGTGGAAGGTAAATTCTGACTCCTATAAAGTAGGCCTACTCGACAGGACACGAATAAACAATTGAAATTCAAGTGATCCTTGACTCACTACTTGGTAAAAAGCAATTTCTTGCTCATAGAAATTTGGTTCAAATTTATATGGGATGCTGCTCTCAAATATATATGACATTGCAGCTATCATGAAAGTTCAAATACTAGAATTGTTGTCAAAGGAAGCGCCTCCATGGGATAAGCTCTGTTATGTTTTCAGATTCGAAGTACAAGTTGTACGTCAAACCTGAATAAGTCAACCAATTTTAACCCAAATTACTACTGCACTTTGACATTCAGTAGAATACTTTTGTAATTCATTGAAATACACATTGAAGGTGTCTTTAAGTTATTGCCAATGGCACTTCTGCTGTCTTCCAAATGATAGTTAGACTGTGGTAAAGCCTCTAAATTAACGCGAATAAAAGGACAAATTCAAAAAGGTCATTGAAGGTCGTGGACAAGGCTTACCTTGTAAGGGTGATAGGTCCACGCGGTCCTCACAGGTACGACAGCAGGGACATATCGGCGAGGTCTGAAGGTCATCAGGCAGAGAATCACTCAGCAGATGCCCTGCAAAAGTCAACAAACAATGAGCAAACACTTTATCAAACACTTCGTCAAATGCTCAGGGCCAGTCTAAGAGCTTTTATGGCACCCAAAATAAACATGGCACACATTAATATTTATGTTTTTCTTGTGGTGGAAAGAACTTAAGTCTTGAAGTTATGTTTTCCTCCAAAGATATACATGCATTGGTCATATTGTATGTGACCATGTGGTAAGCATACATTTAATGTGCTGCATGTAGTAGACACACTTTTGACATGTACCAGAGGAAAAGGCAACTTGAAACTTTCGTTTGCCAGAAAATAATAAATATCATGCATCAATTTCTAGGCAGAAAAGAACATTGAGCCAAGTACCAACATTTAACAACAATTCCATTAGTTATCTGCTAGAGAGAACCATTTCACTGAAAAATTGCCATCTTCAAAAATGAGTGTAAGTCTCCTCCTTCAATCAAATCGCTGTCAAAGCTCATGGTTTGATCATGACAAATTATTAGCATTTTGACACACTGACATTCAAAATACAAAATGCATAGCAAAGTTATCCCCTCATTCCTCATAACTAATGAAAAAGTAATATTGTTACATTCTTGAATCTTGAATTAAACTGCACCTATCAATTTCATATGCAACAGTGAATAGTATTATGCATTGCAATTGCATAACTTTTCAGTCAAGCAGTCTTTTTAGCAAGTTCATTAAGTTAAACCAGTGGAGCATCAGTCTAGTTTATTGGATTTAAAAAGATCAGTCCCGAGTGGGTGCATGCAGCTAGCCACATTAAATAGCATGCTCTGCTGGAGGTGTTTGCTTGGCAGAACTTATGCATTAATCATCTCACTAGCATGTTATCTGGATCGAGCAGCCCAAATTAAACTTTCATAGTGAATTGTATTAATCGAATCACTAGCATGTTTAAAGAAGAAATTTAAAGAAATAGAAAAGAAAGATTCACGGTGAGCACAACTACAATTAACAATGAGTGAATCGATATAACTAGATATCAATAACAATAATTTCTAAAAGGCTTCTCATCCCTGTACAGACAAAATCTTATTGTACGTATGCCTCTACTTCCTGCGAAGACAAAATCTTATCTTAGTTTTGCCTCTACTTCCCATGAAGACACAAAATCTTATTTTAGTTTTGCTTTTACATCCCTTGAAGACAAAAAATCTTTGTTTAGTTTTGCCTCTATTTCACTTGAAGACAAAATCTTATTTTAGTTTTGCCTCTATTTCACGTGAAGACAAAATCTTATTTTAGTTTTGCCTCTACTTCCTGTGAAGACAAAATCTTATTTTAGTTTTGCCTCTATTTCACTTGAAGACCAAATCTTAATTTAGTTTTGCCTCTACTTCCAGTGAAGCCACATCTCTTATTTTAGTTTTGCCTCTACTTCCCATGAAGACACAAAATCGTATTTTAGTTTTGCCTCTACTTCCTCTGAAGACGAAACCTTTTAGTTTTGCCTCTACTTCCCATGAAGACACAAAATCGTATTTTAGTTTTGCTTTAACTTCCCTTGAAGACAAAATCTTAATTTAGTTTTGCCTCTATTTCCTGTGAAGACAAAATTTTATTTTAGTTTTGCCTCTAGTTCACTTGAAGTCACATCTCTTATTTCAGTTTTGCTTCAACTTTCCGTGAAGACAAAATCTTATTTTATTTTTGCCTCTACTTCCTGTGAAGACAAAATCTTATTTTAGTTTTGCCTCTACTTCACGTGAAGACAAAATCTTATTTTAGTTTTGCCATAACTTTCTGTGAAGACAAAATCTTAAGTTTTGCCTCTACTTCCTGTGAAGACAAAATCTTATTTTAGTTTTGCCTCTACTTCCTGTGAAGACAAAATCTTATTTTAGTTTTGTTTCTACTTCCTGTGAAGACAAAATCTTATTTTAGTTTTGCCTCTACTTCCTGTGAAGACAAAATCTTATTTCAGTTTTGCCTCTACTTCCTGTGAAGACACAAAATCTTATTGTAGTTTTGCCTCTACTTCGTGTGAAGACACAAAATCGTATTTTAGTTTTGCCTCTACTTCATGAGAAGACACAAAATCTTATTTCAGTTTTGCCTCTACTTCCTGTGAAGAGACAAAATCTTACTTTAGTTTAGCCTGCACTTCTTGAGAAAAAAAATAGGTGAGTTTTGAAGAATTTTATTCAAACTTTCGAAAGTGATGAGGACTACCCCATTTTGTTCCAGAGTCGGTATATGTCACCTCTTGATTTCCATTAAAGCAATGCTCACCTGTCTTACAATTTCCAATATTGTTCATTCCGTATTGACAGTTGACAACATTTTCTTATGTTTACTATATCTTGCCAGACAGTAGTGCGAACATGCCTCATACATACAACGCAACTAACAAGTTAATATTAAAACTGATGAAGAATTACTTACATGGCTCAGTTTTATCAAATCGTAAATATAATCCTTTATTTTGTTCTTGTGTGTCTACCGAAATGCACCTGCTGGTTTCCAATATCAAACTCTTTTACTTCTTCTTCGCTTCAGTTAAAGCTTTTGTATACCAACAATAAAACAGACGCAGAATAGGAAGGAATAAGAAATAAAAGCGTAGGAGTGCTTGTCTAATTGTTTGCTCTGAGAAATTGACCAGGATCCAAGACCATAAACCCATGGCTTATCACAAGTGCAAGTGTATGCAAATATCAACAATGATAAACCAATTACACAAAAAATCACATTATTCATTTACAGGATGGTGTCATTTCTAAGAAAAGCTGTTTCGTAAAATTGTTTATAAACAACTTTTATGCCTGCTTACTTTTCACTTTACATCTACATTGAACTCATAATATATAATTCCTGACATTTTGGTGAAGATTGAGCAAGTATTTGCTTTGTTTTGATTGGTCAAAATTATTGCACCATAGTGCAGCATTGCAGATGAGTGAAAACTTACGGCCATGGCTGTACCTTTTGCGACAGAGGATTAACTCTCTGCTAAGCAATGTTAGATAATAATTATGTAATTATATATTTTTCATCCCTCGCTAAGACTCCCATATTCTTTTGAGGAGATATGAGACTCCTCATGTAATCATCAAAGCAGGCTTAACTCGAAAGTTAAAATTCTTAAACTCCCTTGAACTTTAAAAATTCCAAATCTGCCACTTAATTGCAAAGCTTCCAAGTTTTTCTTGTAATTTCACATAGAAGCTAAAGAAGTCAAGTCTGCCAACTTTAGCAATATTTTTTCTTCCATGTCTGAGATAAGAGGCTCAAGTGAAGCTATACACAATCTGAGCCTAAAATCTATGAAATAAAAGTAAAGAAACCTGTCTATATCTGCTGCTCTTCTGCAGCAAGATGATGGGAGACTCGAAGCTTCATATTCACAAGACTGTCCAGACACTCATGTTGTGGCCTGAGCTTGATGTTGTCCAAAGACCTTAAGTTAATGGCATTTTAGTTGTCTATAATGCTAGTTTGTCAGCACACATTATAAGCCAGATGTGTGAGCAACTTTGAGTTGAAATAATCCTCAAGTTTAGAAAGAACAGTCACTAATTGTTGGATCAAATAATTCTGAAAGCTGTGGAAGAGCAGTCATGCAGTTAATACACCTTTCATCCAGCATACATGGATCATGAGAAGGTGCTGGCAACAGAAATGTTCATACCTGGCACTTCAAATTCATTTCTAGATACGAGGGGTTTTCCATAAGTTCTGTCCAACTAGTCATAACTTTTGCTAGATTTGATGTAGAAAAATGATATTTGGGTCAGATAATATTGACATAATTTGCAAATAACTCCAAAAAAATCAGATCGTAAAATTAGAAATAACTGCTTAATCTGTTGCCATGGAAACCAGAAGTCATGACATGCGGCCCAGACTTTGTAGTGCTCACATAAAACCAAATGAACACTTGCTTGCATTATCTGTGTCTTGACATATTGAAATGAAGCATACTCATTTTTTTTTTCATGAAATATAATCAGTTAATTGTAAAATCATTAATAACAATGGAAACTGGTATTTTTGTAACATCTCAGTTACTGTACCATCACTCATGTTGTTTCTCAGTTTTTTACGCGATGAGCAATTTTTTGGACATGGATGACATCGTATATACCTTTTACATTTTTTCATTTTAATTGGATAGAACTAGTGGAGAGCGTAAGAACCTTTTATGATACATGCAAGGAGGACATTATGAGTGACAGAACCAAATAAAGATTGTACAAACTTATTCTGAATGAAGAGAAGACACATTGGAAAACCTAAGAAAAGAAGACAGGAAAATTCCAAAATTGACCTTGACAAAAAGACTGAGGTATCATACTTAAACATGTATAGAAAGTATGAGAAAAAGTATTTACAAGGTCCCAGTCATTATTTTTAGAATTTGTGAAATGACTATGAATGTTTTGAAAAAATTCTGCTCTATATCTCTTGTAATAATTACATATTTTACACGATATGTCAAGTATATGTCTGTTAACATGCTCTCCGTCACATTTCATGACTTTTGGTTTCCATAGCAACAAATCAACAATTTATTTTTACCTCTATGATCTGATTTTTTTGGGATCATTTGCAAATGATCTCAATATCAACTGACCCAAATATCATTTTTCTGTTAAAAATCTAGCAAAAGTTATGACAGGTTGGTCAGAACTTATGGAAAACCCATCGTAAAGAACAAAAATTATGCAAAATACCAACTGTGATCTTAATATAAGGACTGTGAGGCATTGACTTTTTAAGGGATATAAGGTTATAGAAAATGTACTCAGTGTCAAGTTCATTCCTACAAGAATTTGTGGAATGTTAGGGATTATTTTTAATAGGTTTCTTGTCCTGCAACCCTGGTAAAAAATTAATTTTTTGACAAGATATAATGAATCTGTGTCTCTAAAGGTGCCCTGGGCCGCATTTCATGACTTTTGGTTTCCATGGCAACAAATTAACCATTTATTTTTGTTTCTATTAACTGATTTTTTCAGGATCATTTGCAAATTACTTAAATATTATCTGGCCCAAATATCATGTTTCTGTATTAAATATTGCAAAAGTTATGGCAAGTTGGACAGAACTTTTGGAAAACCCCTCGTATCTATTTCCAGCCAAAAAATCAGAGGTAATTAAATTACTTCAAGTAACAGAGAACCGTATAGAGTTCCATGAGCAAAGCAAAAGAGGCAACAGGAAAATAACTTGCAAGGACTTACCGAAAAAGAAATGAAGTTAAATTGGTTTTTGAAAGTCGAAATAATCCACAATGTTGCAAGGCAAATGTAGCGTTCGGTATCCTTCTTTTTAGCAGTGAACAAGATTATATATACAGCCTGTGTGAAAGTCTGATAATCTTTGATTGGGTTGTAAATCTGATCTGTTTATATTATTTCAGATCACCCACTCTGAGGTGACTCAATCAGTGATTGGTCAACGAAAACAAACATTGCAGACTAATTAGACCATCACAGTCTCAGCTATGCTAATACTGAATGCAGCATGTAGGCCTAATGTGTGGATAAAGTGTGATTAAAGACACACAGAATAATGGAGAATTAAGAATGGTTGACCACATCCTTCAAGGCAGACGCCAACCCCAGTGTAGGGTGCTTCTCCAGTCCTGGTGCAAGCCTGGCTTGGTGCAAACTGCAGTTGCCCAGTTGTGTTCCTAGAAGTACATGGCATCAGGAGGCTTATAACATCAGCAATTTACTTCAGGGGGATCACATGTCACTGACACCACAGCATCATGTGGTCTCACTATTGACCCCACTGATTGACCCAAGTGAGTTTTGGTGATGTCATAGACCTAAATGATCATAATCAAATGTCATATCAACCACACAAAAAAGTATAATAAAAAAGAAATAAAAAAGAGGTCTTTGAACACCAGCACTGAAATGCACCGGACAAGAGTAATGATGATGCTACATGTATCAACAGTGCTACAACTGAACCCCGTTACAATGCCAATGGTATCCAACCTCATAAAAAAGTATCAGAATGGACGTCAGAACTGGAATCACGACAAATAAAAACGCATGTCAGCAATAAGTAAGCTAAAATGTACATGTATGCATGTTTCATGGGGACAATCTGGCAGCCTGAAGCAGTATCACTATCAATCACTGCAATGCACTTGAAACACAAAAAATGAACCCAACTTGAACTTTTTTTCTAGAATGAGAGGCACTGAGTGCAGTACCTTATCATATCTGGGTCCACCAATAACATTGATATTGATTTCTTTTCTTATCCTGTCTTCTTTAATTGCTTTATCTGCCTTTATCTTTGATAACCTTCCTGTTCCTTAGGTGTTTTCCCAACGTAGAATGACAAATTTAGCAACTGATTTGCTTAGGTAAACCGGAAAACAAAACTTTTGTAATAGGCCGAGAAAGATTTCTCATGCTGCTAAATCTTTGTGGGTAACATCTTTGAGTCAATTGTCACTCACAATAAATAATGTGTAAACTCTTCACACACGGCGATTTTATTTCCTGTAGCCATGAAAAGAACTTGTCTTGCTCTATTGGAACTTTTAAAACAACCTTATCTATTTGTTTTAGCAAAAATGCATATAAGTATTTGGAGAAATGGTATATTGCACTCTGGTCTTTTCCATTAATATATTTTCAGATCTAGCAGTGTAACAAGTATAGGTTATTCACCACAGGATAGGCAATATGTGATTTATCACCCGAAGGCTTCAGACCGAGTTGTGATAGACACATATTCCCGATCCCACTGTGAATAACCAGCTTATACCATGAAACAGTCAAACAGTCAAACATTAGAAGCTAAGTGGACAAGAAGGATATGGGATAATTGCAGTGAAATACAGGCTTGTGATTGGCTGACAGAAGTGTCGAATGGTATAACCAGAAAAAATTTCTTGGGTAATGTTGAGCCTCCATGAAGTTTCAAGGGGCCCCTTCCTTCCACCGCTGTTTCTTTGCATATTCTAAGTCCTTGCTGGTTTCACTAATGACAACATTTCATAAGTAATATAATGTGGCCTATTGACCCAATTCTACAATAACAATCCCTCCAATCAATCAATTGGAGCAGAAAAAGCATTTCCAACTTCTAATCAATTCAGCTAGATGATGAATAAATTATGATACAAACAGAGCTGCCTATGTGTGCCAACTATAAAAAGAAATACAAGATGTCATGGACTGAGGATGCTTGGATGGATATTATCCATAGTCAATTCAATTGAAGTCCATCCCATGTTGATGCATCATCTGAGCACCCAGGACGGTACACACACCGCAGTGTTTGTCTCGGATGCCCATGGCCCAATCCTCGGCCTTGGCTCAGTCTTGAGTGTCTATGGGCCAGTGTTGGAGGCCTCGAGGCTCGAGACAAGCCTCTAGGCCACATTTTGATGGCCTCAGTCTCGCCTCGGTCTCGGAGGCTCATGCCTCGGTCTTGGTCTTGGTCAGGATGTCCCAGCCTCAACTACATCACTGACACATGCAGTTTCATAATACTCCAGAGTGACAATTAAAGTGGAAACAAAACAGGATCACGACAACAGCATTGTGCTTCGAGATTGACAGCTCGTGGGAGGAAAGATAAGGAGAAATGAAACCAAAAACACAAGCATACCATTGAAATTGATTTAAGACTTTTTTGGTTTGGAACCAGGCATGACAGGCAAGCACACAATAGAGATTCATCAATCTGTTTTGGCACATGGCATGCACATACATTGGGTTGTACTGAGCTTGGTACATTTCAGGAATTCTGTGGTTTCTGCTGACCCTTTTGGTGTCAAGCTATTATGTGCAATCAGCATTTATTGATTATGCCACAAGAATGAAAGCAGAATAAAAACATTAAAGAAGGATAAGACAAGGGGGCCACCTCACAAAAATAAGCGATTAGAAATTAAGTGTTCCATATCAATTCCGGAAAGTGTGAAGCAGAATTTACCAATACCAAATCTGTATATCTTTCGCTGAATAAAATAATGTGACAAACCATTGTGTTCTCTAAGCTCTGTACTGCATATTTAACTGCAATAAAGAGCATGATCATATCACACAATGACTTACATATATCCACTATTGTTATTATGTTAAAAGGTGGAAATTCTCCTCTACCCCTGCCAAGCACAAGCTCACTTCACCATTTTTTTGCAGCAAGTCAGTCAGTGCATCTCAGTTCAATGTAATATATCATTATTTGTTGGTTTAAAGCAATACTAGCAGTGCACTCTCTCAATTGCTCCAAATATTTATCATATTGGTATGTTCAGTCCAGTCCTATACAGTCTGTCCTATGATGTACAAGGCACATATTTCATAACCATAGAAATCAATTTTGTATGGGGTGTGACAAACAAAATCAAATTGACAAATGACAATCAACCACTTCAAAACAGCCATGGAGTAATGACTCATCTGTCAGATTCAGATGGTGCCAAACCCTGCTATTCCTTTAGTGGTTGGCTGGATCAAGAACTAGAAGAGTTGTATTGTAACAAACATACTTCTAAAGAATAATTACTTATAATATCACGACCATAACCCCAACAGCTTTGCAACCAACAAGACCAAGTTACCCATATACTACAATGCTGTTTCCAAATTTCAGAATTATCTGAAGCATTTAGCAATGGTTTGCTTGAAAATATCTTCCTCTCGTCAGAGTATCATGCCTGTTTCATTGATACTGAAATTTCAAACTGGCATACCATCACTGTTGATCACTTGAACCTGAATCTCAGAACTCCGAATGATTTATTCATCAGAGAGGAGCTGGACACCCTCTTCAAGGCTTGGAGCTCTCAACAGGGCCACAAAAATATCTTATAACACTTATACATAAACTGTAGCTGACTGTGAGCTTTTGATTTTCATATAATTATATACTGAATCAACTAACCTCTGCCTGATTACAATCCTGGATGAATCCTCATTCCCAGACTAACCTGCTGCTGGCCTGGAACAGTCGAAAAGTTATTCTGACTTCATGGATGCCACTTAGCAATTATATGCAGGGGCCTCGCCATACATTTTGTACTCCCTGAACTCATGAAGACATTACCAAATGCCAGGAAGCCTGAAGATGCAACCCAGCTGGGTTTAATTAGTGGGCATTTTTACAAATAACATGCCTGCAGAGAGAAAACTAGAGAGGGAAGGTGCATTTGCATGTAGCTTGATGCAAGAGCTGAAAAGGATTCACTCTGTGTCATTCACACTCATCTTTACCAAGAAAAAGCACTAGCACTGGCCAGCAATGACACTGCAGAGCATAGTCATCACTTGTGAGTCATTGTTAAGCATTGAAGTCAGGCGCTTGGCAGCAATAAAGATTGTATGCCTAATTATAGTTGATAAATGGAATAATCTGGAATTGTCTTGGTATCGAAACATGTCAAGCTGCAGTTCTTAGATTTAAGAATTAAAGGATCCCCAAGAGGCATCTTCTACATTGTCTTCCATGAGTCAGTCATAAACCTTCGGTTTGTGAAGCTTCTGTTGCATGTGTGTGATGACTTTAATGTTCTCTCTCGCAAGCACTGGCATGACAGCTCACTGTAACAGCCTGAATCCAGACCATGTAAGTACACTTAGGTCACTGGCGTCCTAAGTCAAGTCAATAGAATAACTACCCACTAGTGAGTGCCCAGTCTTTAGTAGAAGCAGGCTGACCCTTGCTGAGGCTGACAATGCTTTCAGCAGCCCAACTTTTTGGCGGGCCACATTTTGAGCACCAATTTGCAAGCCCCACACCCTGTCAACTGGTGAACCTACTACGGAATGCCAGACTGTCAGGCAATGGAAGCTTTCATAGTAGACTGAGTAGTTGCACCCATGCAAGTATATTAAAAATGTAGAAGCCAACCAGACGAAAAAAGCCAGAGAAAGCAAAGCAGCAGAATCTGGTCTGGTAGGAGGAGGCAACGACCGCAAATTGATTACATAACTGTCTAGACAAATGACGCTGCGTGGCCTCACTGCTTTAAAACTGCTCAACCTACCTGGTATTGATCGACGGACCGTGACGGAAGCCCTGCCAGTCTCTTAGAGCATGATTGACCATCTCCATGTGACAAACAACTCTGTCGACAGTGTTGACTACTTGTTTATAACATTTTCCCTCCAGTTCTTGCACTGCTATTGCCGGCAACGTCTTGGCTGCGGTTTGTGTCGGCTGCTAGTGCTGCTGTCAGAGAAGCAAGCCTCCCGCCACATGGCTCGCCACTGCACTGCGGCATTGCTTTCCGTCAGCAGACGACACCATTCAACAACATTACATTCCAGTCATTCTCCCGCCAATAGGTAGCCCGAGAGGTAATAACCAGTCTTACAAATCCCAATAAATGTGACAGGAGACATAAACTGGTATTCCACTGCTCCTCCACTGCAGCACCCATATACTATGAGCGCCAATAAATCAATTCGTCTCGGCGCCTTTTCACTCCAGCAGTCCAGCAGAATTCAGCTGATCCAAAGCACTCAGCTGGTAGAGCTAGCTGGTAGCTGTGGTAGCAGGCAATGAAGCAATATGTACTGGTGCAGTACTTCACTGTGATCACAACACCAGCCGCAACGACTGCAGACAATTTCAGTTGAGCTACAGCTGATTTTATTGGACATTTATTACAGCCTGAACACAGGTATCACCACTGGGGTAATTGACAACCTTTTGGTATTGGACAAAACTAGTGGCCAATAAACTAATTTTCTAACAATCAAAGCTGAGCAACTAAATCATGAGTTGTTGGCAAGTTGCAACCATTGTCGATAACTAAGCCATACACACAGTGGTTATCCACTGCAAGAAACTAGGTCAATATATTATATCTATGGAGAGTTAAATTAAAGCATAATGACGCTAAGGCAAAGTCTTAGAAACTAGTTCCATAATAAAGATGTAGAACGCTTTTATGTAAATTATGGCACCTATGTATCAAAGTTGTTCACTCACACATGAATGTTGGCCTTGCAGCTCAGGTCCTGTTGCACTTGGGAGCTTTGGGTGATGGCTTGTCTGATACCTCTATTACCTGGCCTCATCCCTGTTAAACAATTAAATAGCTGAGATTTAATGGTAGAGCTACACAAGCTGCTAAAGTGTCAATTTCTGTTAATCGGACTTTACAGAATTGCCCACAATTTATTTGTCACATCGAAGATAATTTCGTGCAGGTCTGGTATACAATAAATGATGTTTTATACAGTTGCATAAACATCACCAGAAAATGAAAGCACAAGCAGGTTTTTACCTTAATTCCAGGCACATTTCCTTCAGAGACCATATTCATCACAACTTTACAAATTCATCATATGCAAATATATGGGAAGGGTTCACCATCATAAAAATGCTATGCATGTAATTCTAACACCCTAGGGAGAACGACGAATCCATTTGCAGAAAAAAATCCAATGATTGATTGAAAGACAAACAAACCTTTTTTGAAGTTGACTTCATTTCCATATCATTGATGAAATTTCACAAAAGAAAAGGCAATTGAACTTCTGATGTGGAAAACTGACAACATGCACTTAGGCTATACCTGGGAGCTCCTGGGCCTAGTGTGTTGGGCTGTTGGCCCTACGCCGCAGAGACAACATTTTGAATTTAATATTATAAATGACCATAAAATGGACGCCAACAGTTTACTGTGCATGGTTAAATTTATTGAGTTACGTAATTTTAACCTTTTAAAAACTAGCCTTGACTTACGCAATCCACTGCACCACATCTGACTAAATTATGAAAGTAGTATTTTTCTCAGTATTGCGGAAACATTTGAGCCCAATATTGCATCTTTTCCACATAATGATGGGATTGGGTTGAGACATATTCAATGTATATTGCCGACGGGTATTGCAGTTACTATGGGAAAATTGTGTCCATCCGGCGGGGGCTGGGCATGCAGGCAACACTCTGGTGGGAGAACTTGGTAGATGACCTGCTTTAGAGCTCTTTGCAGATTGGTGGTCCACTGAAAAAAAATTGTTTTCTTATTTTCAATTTGCAAACTGGCCTTGCCACATCATTGACAGTTTTCTGTTGGTCTCCTAATCTTCTTATTTGATGAAGTACCTTAAGTCATTTAATTAGTTTGTTTATTGTCAACTATGCTGCTAGATATGATAAGCACTGAATCAATCCACTTATTAACCATAACTGACACAAACAAAACATTCTTAAGCCAGTGACATCACACAACCAAGTTGAAAGTTGATTTTGAAACTGTTTGGACCGCCAATCTGCGAACAGCTATAATACACCAGGAAAATATTTTTCTCACAGACTTTTATAAAGCCTTGGCACCTTTTCCATGTGGCACGAACCCACTGACTTTTGCCTAAAGGACATACAGTGCCATTCAAGATACTTCGAAAAGTGGTTCGGCACTTTTAACTAAAATCGGCTGTGAGACCAAATCTTGTTAAAAATCCACCATACAAATGGTCATGAAAGCTTATACATAACATCCTTTAGATCCACACCAAGTTGCATTACTATCTGAATTTTCCTTTTGAAGTTATGGGAAAATAGAGTTTAGGGGTGTAAAATGTGCGTCTTCTTGGGGAATCACTATTTTTAGCGAAAAACATGCCAACTCAGACACCATCGTGTAGGGATATATTATAATCCCAAAATTATCAAGATTTGCAAAGAAACACATTGGCATAAACATTCTAAAATTTTGTTGAGGTACAAGCGGTTCCTGTTGAACTGGAAAAATGAAAGCTACAGATTTCCACACCTTTCCAGGACTGAAACTAAGTTATAGGACACCAGCAGTTACCTGAAAATCTCAAAACATTTACTTTGTGTGAATCTGTTGATTTGTTTTGTTGTTCTCCTGTGAGAATAGTGCCAAAGCTTCAATTCAGAATAGTAGTGGTCATCTGTTACTCAATAATTAATTGTTGGCACAGCTTAAAATTTTATCTCATCTTCATGCTTTGAGACACCACCAAATCTTCATTTTCCTCCATCTTGACCTGAACTGCTTTGGTATGGTATGATAAAATTTTATTTCAAGTTGTATTGAATCATGTGGCAGCCCAGTGCCCAAGCAAAAGCTTCTGTATCACATACATTTAGATGTGATGTCACGACAATTGTGGTTATGATATCACCATGGTCAGACCAGTAATATCTCAAATTCAGCCTGAATTTATGGCAAAGAAGATTTGGCCCTTCTACGTCAACAAAATTTTTTATTTAGCACATAAAATAAAAATATTTTTAATTAATTTGTTAAAATGTTGAACAGAAAGTGAGATCTTTAGTTTTTAATGTTTCTTATGAATTCTTACTACAGGAAAACTTGTGGCTGACAAAACCTGGAAGTACAGGTTTAAAAACTTTGGTTTGCCTGAGAAAGTTCTTTTTTTTGTACCAAAGTTTCATATTGCACTTGGAATGTGACTTCTATGTCAGATAATATAATGGTGCTGACAAGTGTGGTTATTTAAGTCCAGGTAATTTATGACAAAATTCCGAGATTTTCTGGTAACTGGTGGTTTCAAATAGTACTGAAGACAAACCCGAAGAAGGCTGAAATAGGCTCATTTCTTTCAACCAGCATGAAAAAACTGCTCACGGTAGCTTCATGAAATGTATGTATGTTCAAGACCCAATATGGACAATTTCAGAGCGAAACAGTAACATTTGTATGGGGAACTCAAAATAGTTGTGTTAACAGTGAAAAAAAAAGAAGATCAATATCAAATATTGTCAACTGAACAATAGACAACCCAGGAGATTTTTCTTTATAAAATCAATTTCTTACAAATATGGAACTGACAATAGCTTTATATGTTCACTAGGTGGCACCATTAATCAGGACTTGACAAACCCAGTCCTCTGGTGAACGATGCAGCAAGTAACTTCTGGGCAGCTGCATTGAGTCAATTTTTATTAAAACAAGAAAATGCCATTTACTTTCAGCTTAACTGAAACATTATGAAGTGATATCCTTAGAAACGGGTTAAACTCTCAAATCGGTTTACTTTTGGCTGCAATAACATACAGTTAAGCTAAGAATGATTCATTCGAGTATGTTTTCTGAGTCCATAACTCAAAAACTTGAAATCAAAATATGGAAGTCTACAAAGCTTGAAATGGTATCTCACCTGAATATATATCAGAAAAAATTTCATACACTTCCAAAGGAGCTTTTTCATCAGGATGACCATCTTCAGAAATGATTTTTATGATGATGTAGACATGATGCAGTTGTTCAATTTAAATATATTACCTTGCTGGTCAATCTTAGCAAATATGCATCAATTTCAGAAGTGAGACAAAATAAGCTCATCCGTATTATACGTCTGTCAAGAAAACATGGGGGAATACATTTATCACCAAAAAAAAATAGGGTTTAGATATTGGTGAACCAGCACAGAGAGGCAGGAAGAAAATTCTTCCAATAATTTGCGGATAGGTCATATCGAGCTCCTACCGCAAGAGGAAATCTGCATTTCACACAAAAAAAAGAGATGTCCTGGAAGTGAGAAGGCTGCCATGCTTCACTGTGAATGGAGAGCTTAACTCAATGTAGCCTATGACAAACAATGCTCATTGTGGAGTCAGTGCTCCTAGTATAACTGATCAAATTCTTACATAGGCAGGATAAAACAAACTCTAGTCAGTAGCCAAACTTCAGTCACCTTCAAACTTTTGCTTGTATTTGCTTCGTCAGCTGGTGTTTAAAACAGCAAATATTTCAATTAAATTCCTTATTGTTCTAAGGGGCTTGAATAAATTTTGGTGATGTTAGTGGCACAGGAAATGCGTCACAGAGGCTCCTTCCATGCAGACGACTTTTTCATCTGCTGTGGGCAGTAGGATGTCTTAAAGACAAAACGTCAAAAAAGTGACAAGTTTGACAAGTTTTTATTCGGGAGTCCAAATATCAGCAATACACTGTTTTGGCTTTGGAGCCTTCATAAACGACTTTCAAAACATACATAAATATAATACTGACACAATTTAAAATTAAAATTAATACAATGATAAAATTTGGCAATTAAGTAGAATTTAAAAGCAGTGGGTGTATATAATCATAAAAAAACAGTTCAAAATATTTGAGCTAAAAACTAAGATTCCATGTATAAGTGTCTAACAACCATCCTTTTAAAGCTTTTATAATTATCACAGTCTCTGATATCGGTGGGCAATGAATTCCACACCTTTGTACCATTCATCTTCAAGGAGCTTTTGTGACTGTTTGTTACATAAATATTTCTTCGGGTAGCCGTCCGCGTGTTGTACGTATTTACAGAGTTGACTTCTTCAGCTATGCTGGTAAGGTAGTCTGGGGATACTTTATTAACGATTTTCCACATTTGACAGCATAGATTGTAGTTAAGTCTCTGTTCGATGTTAAGCCACTATAATGATTTTAACATGTCACTGATGTGAGTCCGATAGTGGCATTCAAGAATGATCCTCATTCCACTGTTTTGGATTCGCTGTAATCTCAGTAGGTCTCTCTTGCAGACACCATTTCCCCAAACAGTGCTGCAGTAATCAATATGAGGCAATACTAGTGTGTTATACAGAGTGACTCTAGTTATCTGATCGACATATCTGGATGCTCTTCTAAGGATACCAACTGATCTATTTAGTTTGCCTATTAATGCATCCATGTATTCCTTGTACTTAAAGTTTTCATCAATAACAACACCTAAATATTTTAAGCTTTTAACCTGTTCGATATTTTCACCATGAAGATTGAGTAGTAAGTTGGTATTACTGAGATGTCTTCTTTTTTGGTGATTACAGATTAATAGACTGTTCTAAGTAACATAATAATAATTATACCTGTGGAAAGTAACACGTTCAACTTATTATTTTCAGTTAGCGCTATCTCAATATGTCATTAAAATTTGGTTATGATTTTCTCTGTGATGATCACACTCGGAGGCCATGACGTCACAAGATGATGATGTTAAGTTTTGAATAAAGATTTGGAAGACTGAAAGCAGTGCAGACAAGTCGTCATTCATTTCATTTTATTGGTCACAAGTAGATCATACAAGACAGATATGGATATTGCAATGAATTACTTTATTAATTTGATCAAATTGTAGGTGTGTCTTTGGTCCATGGAAACAAAAATACAACAACATCCTCCAGGGGCTGACAGAGGTGGTGGAACGCTTCGAAAAGTGGGGGGACACCAGGCCCCGGGGCAGCTTGTCTACGGTGATTTCAAGGAGAAAAAGAAAAAGGGGTATTTTATGTATTTTTTGGCCCAAAAGTGGGGGGGGGGGCACGTGCCCCCCCAGGGCCCCCCCCCCAGCTCTGCCGCCTCTGGGGGCTGATGAGTTTTCTGAAGCACATAAGCTGATAATTATCATTTATCAGCCATGTAGTTGGGTTGGCCTCTGAACTCCCTACAATTGGCAGAGCCACCTCAACACAATAATTATTACAGCAACCCTGAACAATATCAAAAATTGTCAACTGAACAATTGAGAATCCAGGAGATTTTTCTTTATATAAAATCAATTTCTCACAAACATAGAACTGACAATAAGGTGATATGTTCACTAGGTGGCACCATTAATCAGGACTTGACAAACTCAGTCCTCTGGTGAACCAACAAGTAACTACTGGGCAGCTCCATTGGGTCAATTTTGATTAAACCTAAAAATGATATTTATTTTTGGCATAAATTAAACATTACCAAAGTATTAGCAGGGAAACATAATATTCAACAATTGCAAAACTAGTCGTATCTACCTGGTGGTACTGCTATGAAGTGATATGCTTAGTTCTAAATGGGTTCAAACTCTCGAATCACTTCACTTTTGGCTGCAGTAGCATGCAGTCAAGCCCAGAATGATTTATTTGAGTACATTTTCAGAGACCATCTGGTCCATCACTTAAAATTACGAAATCATCGGAAATGGAGGTTTATAAAGCTTGTAATGGCATCTCATTTGAATATATCAGAGAAATTTCCACACACTTCCAAAGGAGCTTCTTCGTCAGGATGAGAATCTTCAGATATTTTGTAATGGTGCAGAGACATCATGCATTCTTGGCCAATAATAAATTAAGGGCATAAATTTGTAATAAAATTATTCCGTTGGGATCAATTCAACAAAGCACGATGTTGAACTGTGTTTAAACCTAATTGAGAGAACACATAAATTTAATCGCTCATATTTCCTGGTCTGCAATAATGTCCATTCAATATACATCTGTGCAGGAATCTTATAATTTCTAACTATGCATACTTCCCTTTCCAGCAATTGATATACCATTGCTGTGGCTGTGGAAAGGTAAAGAAGCAAGGAAACTGACAGGTGTTAGAGAGCACTGTCTATTGGGACTAACGATAGCACAATGCAGCAATGGGTACCATTGCTGTGGCAGATGCTTGTGGGAGAAATGTATGGCCATCAGTTCTGGAAAGGTAAAGAATGCAAGGAAACTAACAGATGTTAGAGATCACTGTCTATTGGGACTAACGATAGCACAATGCAGCAACGGGTACCATTGCTGTGGCAGATGCTTGTGGGGAAAATGTATGGCCATCAGTTCTGTAAAGGTAAAGAATGCAAGGAAACTAACAGATGTTAGAGATCACTGTCTATTGGGACTAAAGATAGCACAACGGGTACCATTGCTGTGGCAGATGCTTGTGGGAGAAATGCATGGCCATCAGTTCTGTAAAGGTAAAGAATGCAAGGAAACTAACAGATGTTAGAGATCACTGTCTATTGGGACTAAAGATAGCACAACGGGTACCATTGCTGTGGCAGATGCTTGTGGGAGAAATGCATGGCCATCAGTTCTGTAAAGGTAAAGAATGCAAGGAAACTAACAGATGTTAGAGATCACTGTCTATTGGGACTAAAGATAGCACAACGGGTACCATTGCTGTGGCAGGCGCTTGTGGGAGAAATGTATGGCCATCAGTTCTGTAAAGGTAAAGAATGCAAGGAAACTAACAGATGTTAGAGATCACTGTCTATTGGGACTAAAGATAGCACAACGGGTACCATTGCTGTGGCAGATGCTTGTGGGAGAAATGTATGGCCATCAGTTCTGTAAAGGTAAAGAATGCAAGGAAACTAACAGATGTTAGAGATCACTGTCTATTGGGACTAAAGATAGCACAACCCAGCAATGGGTGCCATTGCTTTTGGCAGATGCTTGCGACAGAAATTGTGTGACCATCGTTTGAGGAATGGTTAAGTATCATGAGCGGAAGTACCAGTCATTGATAGACAATGTATATCAGGGCTTGTAGATCGATTTAATCCATCCATATACCAGCATATGACCAGTCCAAGAAATGCCCTGGACATGCATGTTTTGATATATTTGTCACAGATTCTATCAAATTTGACAGATGACTATGAAAAACATTTTCTCAAAATTCACAGTTATTATTGGGTGTTGTTTTTACGATAAGTTGCAGATTCTTATACATTTTTATCTCATGTCTAACTGCTGAACGCACAAACAGTAACAAACAATGTATAACAGTTTGTGATCACTGCTATGGTTGTATTCTCATTGGAATTTGTCATGTGACTTTGACATAGGCTCCCACCAGTTTTGTATTTCTTTAAAATATGCAAATACTATAAAAGAAAAAATATTTTGCATGCCAGAACATTATCAAAATAAGTGTGATGTACAAGGTCAACTTTTGCATTTGCACCATATCTGTGTGTTATTTGCAAAATGGCTCTGCTCCTGCAATCTCAGAATTCGAATTGCATACGCTTGTATTGTCTATAGAGTATTATTGGTACACATGCGTGTGTTAAGTATGCAAGGAAACTGAGGGATGATTGAGAATGCTATTGGGGCTACAGATGCCACAATCCAGTGATTTGTGCCATTGCTATGGCAGATGCTTGTGGTAGAATTGTGTGGCCATCATTTTAAGGAAGGGTAAAATTGCAAGGACCCTGGATCTCTTTATTACAGTACACATTTGGTACCAAATGAATCCTTGAAATCTCTAGTTTCACCAAAATGAATTCCCAAGTGGAGGATTTTTCCATAGTAACACTCTTGAAAAAAAAAAAAGAACCCGCAAATGAACAACATTTTATTGAATAACTTTCCTTCTGCTTTAACAGTAGTTATGTCTATAGATGTATGTGGTACTCTGGTAGTTCAATTATATTTCAGTAAAAAAATCAGGCAACAGTACCTTGCTTCAGTTGCGAGTGTGAGCTTGCTCGCCTGCTTGAATGGCACATTGTGTTCAGGCGGTAACAAAATGCGATCTGGACTTGTCAGACATGGAGCTGATTAATCACTGCCAAGTGGACTCTGTAGGACCAGCCCATCAAATGATTGACAGTAATGTTGCTGGAACTCCCCTGAAATTTTTTCCACAGTTTCAGTTTGCCTCAAATTCATTTGTCACCTTTATATTGAGGTTTATTCACGATTGACCATATGGTCAAGACAGAGATTCACAGCTTCAGGTGTTATCAACAGCCTGTTCACTTCACAGCTTCAATTTTTCTTTTGTATTTGACCACTTCTGGCTCGGTTCTATTTCAGTCACAGAACAATGACAAACAACAAATTTCTTACAATGGGATGGTGTGCAGTGATTGGAATTGAGTTGCTCATCCAGATTTTCAGGGGGGAAGGCCTTGGAAATTTCCCTCAATGGGAAATAATATTTTATTTTGTGGTAACAGCGACATTAATTATTTATTTTTCAAGCATCCCATATCCCAAAAATTTCATTTCTAAATCAAGCAACACCGGTTTAATAAAAACCCCACCAGAAATATTTATTTAAGACTGCCCAGAAAGAGTTTATTCATTTTTTATTTTTAAAAAAATCCAAACCAGAGCTTGTCACACAAAAAAATCATATGAACTGATTCTCGCTTTTCATAATCACAGATCATAGTATATTTTCATTCAGTAGCAACCTGCATGAATGCTGGGACTTGCCAAAAATTACTCATAGTTCATGTGAGGCAAAATGAGCAATGATTAAAATTAAATTTTCTCATATTATGCCCTGTATGTTAGAAACAATTAAGAGACCTCATTGTAGGATAGGCCTACACCACCACACACCCACCAATCCACAAATTCCTTAACCTAAACCCCTCTTATCCTCACGTAGCCTCAAATTCCCTCATTTTACCTTAAATTCCCTCACCTGGTCTCAAATACCATCAACTAGCCCCTCACTCAACTAAACTCAGCTCACCCCCAGCTTTACCCTCTGTATGCCTCAACGACTATTGGTTACCCCATCATCACAGTGGTTACCCTGTTAGACTGTGTCGCCACAAGGGTGAATCCTGCCAGGAGGGCTGTTGAGAGGGGTTGGGGTAGGATGGGTGATAGACTGATAGGTCTGACATCCGGTACCACGTGTACTTGATTTTATTGGACCAGCAGGATGCAGTACAAAGTAGTAAGATGTTATGTACCACTCTTGGTACCGATGGAACTTTTATAGATCGATCATTGGTTGTCCAGACAGGACACGGAGACTGAACAGAAGTTATTTATTTGAAAAAAACAACTCCCAAGCCCCCCTCCCTTGATATGAAATGTGCTCCCTGAATGTTGAATAAAAGCAAGTTCTAATCCCTGAGGTTTGGCAATCACACAAATCTGGGCTCTTATTCATGCTGTCTCTCGGTTATACCTTTAAATTAACCAGGCATGACTGTTCACCAAACTGCTAGTGGTCAAAAATAAAAGAGAGTTTTCAAACAGTGGTCAAATACAATAAAATTGCAATAACTGTGACACAACTCAAAAAGGTGTTTGGCGATATGGTCAATCGTGAATAAACCTCATTGGTTTGACTGTTTAGAGGTGTCATTTCTATAATATTTCACAGCTATGTGGCCTATGTCTATCATTTCCAAAGGTTTTGATAAGTCACATGTATTTGTTTTTTAAAAACCCAGTGTCATGTCATAGAAGCACTTGCCTGCCAAGAGAGGTCGCTTTTTACTGTGCCAAAATGATTGCCAAAATCTAAAACTTAAAGTTAGTTTTTAATGGGTTTATTTTGGAATGAATTTGAAAGGACCACCCTATGGATTCTCTAAATATAATGCTTGAAACTTTCAACTGATAAAAAAGTGCAGTAGAGTTGCCCTTTAAGGAAGGGTAAAAATTGCAAGGAAACTGAGGGGTGATTGAGAATGCTGTTGGGGCTACAGATGTCACAATCCAGTGATGGGTGCCATTGCTGTGGCAGATGCTTGTTGTGTGACCATCATTTAAGAAATAGTGAAGCCACTAGGGCACTCCCAGCAAAGGAAAGTTGGCCTCTGTCGTGTCAAAATAAAAATACCTAAACAGTTTGTATTGTGCACTTGTTTATTAATAATTTAATTTTTACTAGGAGCTTGGAGCAAATGAAGGATATCTTGCAGTATTTGTATCAAGCATTAGTGTTTTCAATATCAAGCATTAGTTTTTTCAATATTAATTTTTACCCAGGGTTCACCCAGGGCCATGTGAAAGAAAAATTGCATGGTATCCATTAAAAGTTTGTCGAAACATTTTAAATCCTTGAAAATCGTGTACATTTTCCTTTAGAATGGGCATAAATTAGAAATAGTAATACAATTCACTTCACTGCTACACTGAACTCTCTCCTCCTGACCACTTCCACCACAGAATCGGCGAAATTGAAAAAAGAAATACCCCTGGATGGAAAAAATAATGCTTTTCCAAAGAGAATTATTCAGCTTCCTACAGAATTATGCAGCTTCCTGCAGAAGTGGATAATCATCCTAAGCTGCATAATCCCTACAGTATTACAGATACTTTTTTGTACAATTTTTTTCAGGAAATCTGCAGTAACACAGGAGCACCAAGACCCAAGACCCCCCCCCCCATCTGACCCCCAAATTGCCACACCCCGAACCAATGTTTCCTGGGTAGCAGCAAGACCTTGGCGAAAGAGGTCTGAACTTTGCATATATATGCATTGCAAAAAGCTGCAGGAAGTAACTGAGGTGCATATATGCTGCAGGCAGCTGCAGAACTGTGGAATTATGCAGCTTCCTGCAAAATTCTACAGCTTCCTACAGAATTCTGCAGCTTTGTGTACAATTGAGCAGCTTCCTGCAGAAGTAAATATATAAAACCTCCCAAGCTGCATAATTCCTAAAGTATTACATATTTCGAAGCAGAACTTTTTCAGAAATGCTGCAGTGACACATACTGTAAAATTTGAAATTTTGAGTTAGCTCAAATGATTGAGTGAGATGGTTGCACAATTTGTTTGAGCCATGATAACTTGCCGTTTTGAGTTATGATAATCTTTATGTAGTTATAACTTGCAAACAACAAGCTATCTTGCTCAAAGGAATTGTGCAACCATCTCACTCAATCAATTAAGCTAACTCAAAATTCAAAATTTACAGTGCAGGAGCACCAAAACCCCAGACTCCTCCACCCGACCCCCAAACTGCCTGCCCCCAAACCAATGTTTCCTTGGTAGTGGCAACACCTTGCATGGTCAAAGAGGTTTAAACTTTGCATATATGCATTGCAGAAAGCTGCAGAAAGACTCAAGTAACAGAGGTGCAGAATCCTGCAGGCAGTTGCAGAATTCTGCAGAAATTCTGCAGGAAGCCACAGGATTGTGGAATTCTGCAGCTTCCTACAGAATTCTGCAGCCTCCTGCAGAAGTTCATAAAACCTTCAAATCTGCATAAATCCTGCAGAACTACATATTTTGCCACAGAAACTTTTCAGGAATGCTGCAATGACAGAGGACCACTAATTCTGTTGGAAACTGCCGAATTCTGCAGCTTCACGCTGAACTGCAGAATAAAATGTACTGCATGCACTGATACACGTGCAGGACCTCCTGAAGACCAGGCTACAACAGATGAATAATGTCGTTTAAGCCAGTACACTGTACAAATCCTGTGTTGTTTTTGTGACACTGAAATAGATTAGTGAACACGTATACATGCACTGTTCAGTGTTCACCTCTTTTAATGTGAAGCAATACTTGTACTTGTGCCAGTACCATGAGTCAGAAATGAGAAGCACAAAAAACACGTGAAACCAACAATGTGAACCATCTTCACATTATAAATATTACCTGTCCGAAATATGCCAACGATTACTATCAGTCACAATTTCGGCTATACAAGTACCTTGTGAACTTATTTTTTCGTTTTGTTTTGCAAACCGACTTCAAATAAATATTTCTGTCTTTCTTTCTTTTAATGTGAGGCAAAGGCCTGTTTTATATCCTATTTCTGGAACCAAAGTCAAAACGTATACATCATTATACCTTGGCTTGTCCAAAATTTGGGAGCCATCCATCTTATCAAAAAAGGCGAATCTTATCAAAAATGGAGGGAAATCCTTGTAGACCGGAATTTAGGTGCCCTCCTCCCCGAGCTCATAAGTTGGCCAAGAGGGCTGTACTAATCATATCTATCTATATCTATGAATCTAGCCTATCGATCAATCAATCTATCTATCCCGTCATATACTGAAGCAGGCATACAGTATAGGATCCAGTTCCATTTGAATTCCCGACTGCCACTTCCGACGGTCTAAAGAGCTCTTGAGAAATGAGCCTAACCCATTGATATTTGAAATTTAGAATCGAAAACTTTCCATTACCCCTTTGCACACGGTCGCAAGTTCGACACTCATGACCACCATTGTCAGTTTCAAAGAAATGTGAAATTTCACATGATTTTTTGTTGTTTTTCTTTGCACACGATCTTTTATTTTTTGCGCAAGGCCGTCGCTCAGAGCTCTTCTCATAGCAACCTTCCCCATTGACCAAATTCCACTGACATGTGAATCTTGGGTCACAATGTTTAACGGTGCATTCTGCACAGAAATGAAAGGCATTAATTGGTTTCAATAAATTCTATCAATTTACAAAGAGCTTCTCAGAAACGAAAGCAGTCACACAAACTAAAATAACACATGGATCCTCAAAATGAAGTGAAGTTTTTTTCAATTGCAAAAAAGTCAGTTCGTTCAACTTTTCGAGAAAAAGTTGTTACAGTGGTAGGCCAACATGAAAATGATTTTAGCACATTACATTTTCCCGATCATATGGAAACTGTAAAAGTTTTCAGACACTTGCGCTATAGGCCTGGGCCTAATGCAGCCAGACTTTTAAGAGGGAGGGGGGGGGGGGCTGAAACATGCCTACGACTGTGAAATTTTCTAACAAAATCTAACAAAACTTGATACATGAGGAGTTTAGCCCCAATGATACTGGGCTTTTATAGCAACGAAGCTAGGGCTCTGTGGCTTTAAGCTCAGATATAATTCCAAGAACAGAACTTCTGGTTCTTCAAAATAATTTCCAATATTGGAAAATAGACCTTCAGTTGGCTAAACCGAAGTTTTCACACAATTTGCTATCATTTGGCAATCATAGCTTCTTTCGTGCGTTGTGAATATCCGGGGGGAGGGGGCACCGGAAATTGTGAAGCACTCCCGCCACCCCCTTCAGAAAATCGTGAAAATGTGAAGCAAAACGTGAATCCCCATCCTCAATCCTTGCACTGGCTTTCTGGATCTGCGCACGGTACGCTATCCACGTGAAGCTTTGCGCTCGTCCCCAGCGTTTCTGCGGCTGCTGCTCCGTCATAAATAGGTGCTACATAGAAACGTTCTGGATTCATAAGCTGACGACTATCCAAGAGATCATCAATTCGACATTCGTTGAGACTTCTGCTCATCAAAAATCTACAATCATGCCCTGCAAGTGTGGTCAAGGTGAGTTCAAAGATTAATTGAGTGATTGAATCGATTGATTGAATATTTTCAATACACATAGCTTTGTCATGTGGATTTATGAGTTGTCTGGCTTCTGGACTTGCCTCATACGTCTGCGGATGGTTGTCAGGCTCAGTGGAGAGGCTCGTCTTTCGAAACAACACAAAACATGTTTCTGGTCAATTTAATGTTCTGTGTCTGCCATGATTTTACCTGACCTGACAAATTTTCATGGCTGGCTGTTTCCGCCGCCCTTGGGAGCTGCATGTTAAATTCCTGTTGAATTTGTGTGAGGCAGCTGCAGGGGCAGCTGACCAGAACAATTTTTGGCAGTTATGGTGGGAAGATAGACGCACGTAGTGCTTTCTGGTTTGCCAATTAGTTTTGATAGGCCTAATTAATTGTTAAAGGCTTAAATTTACTTATCTGTCGTGAATCACCATTCAATAATTTTTTATAACGAATAACCTGATTGTGTATCCCAGGGAGCATCAGAATATTTCCTGCAGGACTGAGAAATTCGCTATTAGGCCTAAATGTTTATAGGAATATATCGGAAATTGATTATAGGGCCTAATCAGGCAATTTACACATAAAATCACACGTGCCAAAGTGAAATGGACTTTCAGAATCGTCATCCTGACAGTCAGGCCAGAGAAATTTTGTAACTATAGATCCATGGTCAGGGTAAAATACCAACTTAATTAACTATAGCGAGGGCTAGTGGCGGTGAGAACAAAAGCTGTTTTGACAGTTTCGATTATGAATATTAGTGAAAACCAAGTAAAAGTGTACACAACTCCAGCTGTAAATTAGGCCTACTTATAAGTTTCTACAACCACCAACAGGCCTAATATATTTCTTTAATATTTTTCAGGATGCAAGTGCGGACCCGGCGTCCCTGCAGCAGAGAGGTGCGCCTGCGGCCCCGAGTGCGCCTGTGACCCTGCAACCTGCCCCGGAGTACAGAAGTGCACATGTGCATGTGGAAGTGAGTAGGCTTATACATCTAAATTACAGGGAAATAAAGGTCAAATGTCGATAATGAAGTTATTTTACATAGGCCTACATGTATATTAGACCTATATGCTGTATCTTGAATAATTATAATAACTTGTCTCAGTGAGAAAACTATAGGCCTATAAGGCCTACTTTAAAATGGCAGATGACAGACTGTCAGTGATTTTTTGACAACCGAAGAAGTTAGACAGAAATATATAAAAGGAACGCGATTATATAACAAAGTCATCAAATTTTTTATCTCGACTATATCTCTTTCCTTTTGTTCATCTCCAGATAAGGGCAGTGCCTGCACATGCGGATCTGACTGCAAGTGCGCCGACAAGAGCTGCTGCTCGAACACCAATTGAGAAGACGAAAATATGAAAATCAAGACGAAATCCACATTCAAACGAACATTGCGAACTGAACGGAATCTGAAGGAAGACCAATCTTCCAAAAATGAACACACCAATCGACACTTTAGTATTAAACTGCATTCTCATTGTTTGTACATTATATCATGTCTGTCACATTTTGTTCGGTGTTTTTAAACACTCTTTTTGTTGTATTAATTACTGACTTAGTCAGGATGCATTAGCTTCTTGTGCAAAGCAAAATAAATTATTATAACACATTTCAACTTGTTTCTTTATTTGGTTGTCCCTACTTGTTTCAAATAAGAATTCAGCATGATTTGAGCCATTTCATATGCACAATGATAGTTTTATCACTTTTACTCAAATATTGGTAGTAAATTCAGACTCCTTATGTCACTCATTGATGTTCAAAATGACTTAAATGGACAGGAATTGCAAAATTCTGGGCAACACCAAGCAAGGTGTTTCGCTTGATTCATGCACCTCTTAGAACTTCAGTTGCCACTGAGCCTGAAAAATACTGTTGCACAAAAAAGTGATGCTCATGAAATTTTACTTCTTGCGAAGTGTGCACTTTTGTGTGAATTAATGAAGCTTAATGACACAAATCAAATTGCACAAGCTTATTCATATTTGCACAATCATTGAAGTCAGTCATCTGAAAGTAACAGCCCTTTGGCCTTTATTCGAAATAAAAATGTGTATAGCCAGTTCATGGTCAAAATAAACTCCATACTGCTCAAACTAGAGATATGAAACGTGAAGCATGTTTCACATTTCAAACTTATCATCCATTCAGACAGCAGGAATTTAGGGGCCGTGTGCATTTTGTTCACACCCACACGTAATAGTAAATCTGTAGTAAATAAAATATTAAACTTCTAGTATACAACAGATATTTTTTGGGACTTAGAAAATAAAACAGGATGAGTCTGGACCGTCTGGGTGAAATACTTCCAGTGGTAAAATGACAAGTACCATTGTACAATTCAAGACTGGTTCTCCAAAGACGTGTCCTCAACAAGTCTTGGATATTACATGTAGCCCCTATGGTATATATATGTCTTGTAAAATTACTAATTACGTGACTATGTGCACTTATAACTGGACACAACTGTTGTGGGTGTAAATGATGATCAGAACTTTGAGCATGTGCTTCTTAAATGATGCCAATTTAGCCTGATGGCAACGAACTTATCTGCATTAGCTTGATTTATCGTACTATTAATTCACAGACCCTGGCAATCAAGAGACTGACAATCAAGAGACTGACAATCAAGAGACTGACAATCAAGAGACTGACAATCAAGAGATTGGCAATCAAGATACTGACAATCAACTGTCCTCCAAGTTGAAGTTACAAGATCAGCCGATAATATATGTCCCCCAAGAGCCAAGCCCCCCGATTTAATCCACCCATTGCAGGGTTCGTTTTCACTCGCCTGCAAACAAGCACTATAAAATTCCGAAGATCTCTAATTAATTGCTTTAAGAGAAATTTAAATAATTGTTTGTGGTTTCTATACAAGGAATACACTTGAAACAACATACACACAACAATTAAACATTCAAACATAAATTCAATTGCTTTGAACACTCTCAAACCGTGCATTATATTTATACAGGTTAATCTTTAAGTTATTTGTTCACGAAAAACTGGCAGGTTTTGTCATGCAGGGCAAGCTTTCACATGGTTACTGACGAGAAATGAGGATTTGCCATTTACTTTGGTGCTTTCCTCGTGCAAAATGTGAAGCACAATGTTTCCCATTTCTATTTTCAAGCTGATATGCATCTACACTGTATAGCTTCCACTTTGCACACGACACTCTGGCAGTTGTATCTAAATGTCAAAAATACAAATTCACGGAAATTTTCAAAGGACAATATCATTACATATATATTTATAATAGTCCTTTCCTCTTAATAATTTGAAACAAAAATATTCTTTCTTTTTTTTTTCTTTCTTCAAAACTATATTGGCTTAATTGCAGCCAGCCAGACCCCGAAAATGCTTAAATCAAACAATTCTAATAAGAGAGAGAGGGTAGGTTCTTCGTACAAATTAAGAGACTAAAGGTGAACTAATTAACTAGCACGGATTTATCTAATGAGTGTAAATTTATACAGTTCTATTTTGAAGCACTAAACTCCTAAAACAGCACCTCAGATTTATGAATATAAACCATTTCATCAACACAACAGTTGTACAAACATCAAAAATGTGAATGTGAATCATCTAATTCTCGGTTAGTGTGCTTTGTTTTTGAAAGAAGCAAACACTCCAATGAAATGTGAAGCACAACGTGAAACAGGTTTCATATTTTGTTGAGCAAATCTCTAACTCAGTTTTTGCAATGACATCATTGACAGGTGCTTTTTATCCAAATTACTGTTGACCCACACTATTTTTTTTTTTGGAGAGGGGGGGTGTAAATTAAAGAAAAATTACTTTCTTTTGCCAAGATATACTTTTTCCCTAATTTACTTTTTCGAAATCTACTTTCTCAAAAAAATTCTTATTCTTGCTTTCATCTTTTCTTGACTAATATTAGGTTGTATAAAATGTGATAAAAAATCGAGTTTAGAGCCATACGACCACAAATAACGAAAATAAAGATTGTGTATGAGAAAATTGAAATTTTGCAATGTAATTGACCTTTGAAAAATTGATTGTCAGTTTTGGAGAAAGTCCCACACTGTAAAATTTGAAATTTTGAGTTAGCTCAAATGATTGAGTGACATGGTTGCACACATTGTTTGAGCTAACATAGCTTGATGTTTTGAGTTATGATAATCTTTTCGTTGTTATAACTTTAAACAACAAGGTATGATAGCTCAAAGGAATTGTGCAACCATCTTACTCAATTGAATCCACCGGACAGAGGACAAACAAAGAAGTAAAATGCAATGGCCGCAGTACCAATGTTAATTTGGCTAATAAGAGACAACACAAACATTCACACAACATTCACACCACAAAGACAAGAAGTACGACACACAGACAGAGAGCTACTGCTCCTGGACCAGCCTTCCCAGCTGACAAAAACTGGTGGTTAACTGAGAGTTATCACGTGAAATTGCCCCTCAGTTATCACGTGGAAAACTGATAGGTTATTGCAAACGCTAACCACGTGATTTTGTCACCAGTTAACCACGTGATTTTCTGGTGGATATCTTCACCAGTTAACCACATGATTTTCTGGGGGGCAATCTTCACCAGTTAACCACGTGATTTTCTGGAGGCAATCTTCACCAGTTAACCATGTGATTTTCTGGTGAATATCTTCACCAGTTAACCACATGATTTTCTGGGGGGCAATCTTCACCAGTTAACCATGTGATTTTCTGGTGAATATCTTCACCAGTTAACCACGTGATTTTCTGGGGGCAATCTTCACCAGTTAAAATTATTTGAGAAGAGGCAAAATCTCCAACTTGTTAACTTGACTCTTCATCAAGCCAGTCAACTTGGACTGTTTCAAGCAATATCTTGGGCTTTCAGTGGCTGCAGGGCTGAAGTAAATCCACAAGAACTTGCTGACAATTTGTCACAACCAGTGTGATGCAATGAGTCTCTTTTCAGTCTTCTTAATGGGTTACCAGAATCAAGGATTGTAGTCGTACATGATTCACATTTCGGATAACTAGTCTTTTGTAATAATATCCAATATGTGCTCCTTTTTGAGATAATGAGTTTCATTCTGCCTTATACTGTGCATTAATTCAGATTTAGAAATCATAAGCATTTGTTTAATTAGTTTAAACTCAGTTAAAGTAAACTTAGTGCGGAACTCGGTAAACAGCTGTGTTTCTAGTACAGGTGGCTCCATCTATATTTCTGGGAGGCAATCTTCACCAGTTAACCACGTGAAGAAAAACATGTGATAACTCTCAGTTAAGTCATGAAGGTAGTCAATTGATAATCTGGTGAAGTTCATCACGTGGTTATCCTGTGAAAATGTTGGGGAGTTTTTCACGTGAAGAAAAACACGTGATAACTCTCAGTTATGTCATGAAGATGGCCAAGCATTAATCTGGTGACATTCATCACGTGGTTATCCGTGAAAATGTGAGAGTTTTTCTCACGTGAACCCAAACACGTGATAACTCTCAGTTATGTCATGTTCACCAGTTTCCCCCCATGTTTATCATGTGAACTTCACATGCATTGTCGGCTGTGTTACTTCTAGACATAGGCTAGACATATAAATTTATATTAGGCTAGAAAGTTAATTTATACAAAAATGAGGCACTAGGCCTAATATCTAACATGGTTAAATTAAATACATTGGCACAAGGCCACAATAACGAAGTAGTGTAAGAAGTATACAAGACAATAGGTAAAATCGACACATAGATACTTGATACATACGTGGTATACAATGAACATATACAAATGAAATGGTAGTTACGTAATAGAGATAAAAAAGATTTTTGTAAAGAAACCTGGGTATCTTTTTGAAGGCAAAAGGCCAATCTGAAAATGTTTTTTAATTTTTTGGAGGATTTTTAGAAGGCGAAAGCCAATTTGAAAAATTTTTAGAATTTTTTTAAATTTGGAAGATTAGTACCAGAAGTCCAAGGGTACCGAGAGTAGAAACTAAGATAGAGGGAGAGGAAGGGTGGGTGCTCAGAAGAAAACGCGACCCAGAGGGAAGGAAGAAGGGGTTTTTATAGTGCAAAGAAGGATTTTACGGCTCCAGAAAAACTGTGAATGAAATGGACAGAGCCAAGGAAAAGCAGGAAGGAATCCTGTAGGTGAGAAAAACATAAAAACCCCCAAAGCGAGAAGGCAATATCACAAGTGGAAATGACAAGGAAAAAATCAACAATCACTAGCCAAAATGACAAAAAATAAAATAGAGTGTGCGACAGCAAGCCCTCTGTCCGGCTTCAATAAACCCTAGTATTAACTAAGCTACTATCATTTCAGCTGACTCAGAATTCAAATTTTACAGTGCATTGATTGTAGTGATAGACTAATGCTAATTTAGTTTAGAGGAAGGGTAGATCATACTTTTTCTGAACGAAATCCAAAATATTGGGTGCTGCAGGTCAATAGTCAGATCACAATCCCATTCCAAAATTGCAATTTTTTGTTGACCCAATTCTGAAAGGAGATCCCACGATGTCACAGAAGGAACTCAATTCCCATCTGCAAATGCTAAAAAAATATGTTTTCTTTATAACTAAAGATTGGTTAGGAATAAACTGGGAAAAACTCAGCACAATAAATTGTACCAACAGCTGGTACTATTCCAACCACTTAGAACATTTTATTCAGAATTATAACCAGGATAAACAAGTTTTAAAACTGACAGATTTCCCTCCAGAGAGCCTGCAATCACTTCACCCCTTGGCCCACTTTTGGGATGGAACTGCAAGCAGCCACAAATGTCCTAAGCAAGCACTGTTATGAGTGTTATGAACTCTATGTTGGTGTTTTGCAGATATATTATCAATATATGATTAATTGATTATGGTGCATAATGAGGCTCTCGAGAACTCTGTATTTACAAACTTAGGAGGGAGTCTTTTAGACACACTCATGCATATTCATCTAGTCACATGACCAGCAGCATGCCATATTTGGTTGCCTTCACTGACATCACAGCAAAATAAGGTCAGCCCAAATCAGTAGTTTTAAACGGAATTTCTAAGGTGTTGGCTGTTGGCACATGATAAAATTTTAGATTGATTTGAAATCAATTCATGGCATATTTATCTTTTAGAAAATAATTTAATATGATAGGGCAAGTCCACGATGGGTCTCGCTCTTTAACTTTTTTCAGGGGGGGGGGGCAACATGGATCTGGATTTCAACTAGCATTATCATTGTTTCCATAACAGGAATTTATATTTGATTCTCTGAATGCATATTTATCCTCCTTGCCCAAATTTGTAAGTGTTCACATCTTCTTCTTTTTTTTGGGGGGAGGGAGGGGGGGGGGGTTGAACTAGGTATCTTAGAAATTATATTAATTAGCTTATATTCGGTCATTGGATTCTACACAACCAGTAAGTGCGCAGAAAATAGACCAACAACAAGAATGGCCTCTTTCCAGGAAAGTAAGCAAATGCATGTGAAGCATGGTAATAAATGTGAAGCATTTGTTTTGGTTCCCATTTCCAACTTTGCACACGACACATTAGTGGAAATTTACTCAGATGTAGACCAAATAATTACTGCCTGACATACCAACAAATGAATAACATGTTTTTATGTTAGATTTCAACTTGGTGACGCAATAAAAAGACTGACATCTTACTATAAAGGAGCTGTTTTGGATGCTTCTTCGGTCCCTCTTATGAGGCAACCTTTTTTTTTCAATTTCAAACTTTTTTTTTCCTGATTTTTTTTTCTCAAAGATTTGAAAAAAAAAAAAAAATTCCAACTTTTTTCAATTCCACAAATTTTTTTGTAAAAAGAGGAAATCGGACAACTTCTGCCTTTCAAATAAAAAAATTCCAACACTTAAATTTTTTTTCATGGATTAAAAAAAAAACTTTTTTCAAAATCTTTTTTATATTTCGCCCGATTTTTAAATATTTTTTATTCAAAAGACGAAATTGGGCAACTTTTTTTTTTCACGATTTAAAACACTGTATACTATACTTTTTTCCCCCCAGTGTTTTTTTTAAAAATATTTTATTCGATTTTTTTCCCCCAAAATCTTACTATATAAAGGCAGCTTTCTGGATGCTTCAGTCCCTGCTACATTGTGTCTGTTTGAACCACGATCGCCAAACTTGCAAAGGGTCAACATTGTTTACCTGAGGGGACTGGGTCTTTTTTTTCCCCACAGCGCACTTACATTGTTGTCCTGAGGGGACTAGTCTACTGCTTTTTCCAATTTCCGAAATTCTTTTACCTCATCATTTTTTTTGCCCAGATGTTTTTTCCAAAATGTTTTCCCCAAAATTTCTTACCACACCAGGTGACCTGCATTGCCCGTGGCAACTATACTGCCTTACTTAACTACACACAGTTTTTAAATACCCCGTTTTGCCACAATGGGCAATTCTAGTCACTGATATATGACACATATTCACACGTCAGTGACATAGATCTACAGATTGTCATCATCGTCATCAACATCATTTATAAGAAGCAGACCTGCTTCCCTGCTTGCTCCATCTAATCTCTCAAAACAGTCATAGCATCCTCATGATTATGATTAGCGCTATCTACGAGGGGCGTTCAGAAAGTTTGCTGCTTTTTTTGTACGGACACCTATTTTCAATGTGGAACTATGAATTTTTTACAGGATAAAATTCATTGGTTTTGGAATGGATTTACAAAATTTTGTGCAATTTGGACATTTTTAAGTCATTCTGTGGCTGCCATGGAAACCGAAAGATCAGCTAGGTGAGCAGGTAATATTGAGACAAGGAAAGCCAATAAATTGCGACTGGTAAAGACTTCTCTCTATCACTTGTATTAGTGAGATTGACAATATTTGACACAAGAAATATGATATTAGCTTCCAAATATACTTTCAAACACACCAAATTTTTGTATTCTCATTCTGAACCCTTGTTGTACAGCAATCCTGCATGCCAGATTTTGCAAGAAAGTTTCACGTGGCAGGATGTGGGTCCTTTACTACATGAAGACTTATGACAAAGAATGGATTCACTGGTATGAACAAGAGACCTGAAGAGACAGCATTATCCATCCCAGCTATTCCTATGACATACAGCTTTACATAAGTCCTGGTTTTCCCTTACTTTAGTCACTGGGGGCTATAGCTTCAGGCACCGGAGGGGAAAAGGCTTTGGATGACTGAAATTTGTTCACAAAACGTTGTCTTGACAGCTTCAAGAAACATTTTCTTCAACAGGTCAGGTGTATGAATTAATGCTTCTGGTGTACTTGCGAGTATTTTTAAAAGCTAGTATTTACATTTCTTGTGTCAACTATTGTCAATCTCACTAATACAAGTGATAGAACGAGGTTGCTCTCAGCCACAATTCATTGGCTTTGATCTCAGTATTACCTGCTCCACCGAGCTGATCTTTCGGTTTCCATGGCAACCACAGAATGACTTAAAAATGTCCAAAATTTTGGAAATCCATTCCAAACCAGCTGAATTTTATCCTGTAAAAAATTCATAGTTCTATATTGAATACAATTGTCCATATAAAAAAAGCCGTGAACTTTCTGAAGGCCCCTCGTAGACCTAATTTTTTAAAACAAGTATACCGAAATTACTTATAGAAATTACTTATAGGGCCAGGCGCAGTCAAAAGCCTACAACAAACGAGTCAATACCAATTTCAGAGAGCTGCCTTCAGAAAAAAAAAAATTATTCACAGAATTAGAATCTCATTCTGACACAATAGGCCCATATATGGGTCTGTTGCACTTCAAAATGAGAAGCCAAAAAGCAGACAACACTACAGAAATAGCCAAAATAACCATTCAAGTTTTCCTCAAATTTTTTATTGTCTTCTTCCTGTTTGAACATGATCTCATACACAGAGTTCTCCGTGGCCTAATGGTTTAAGGTGCTTGTTTGTGCTACCAGTCTGGCTCTGAGGTCGTGGGTTCGACTCTCACTCCTGGAACTCAATTTGGTCCGAGCCCATGGGACATTAAATGGAGGCGGGTTGTATCCAGTGTTCTGTGCTGGGGCAACTGAAAGACCCTGGGCATCCCTGAATTAATAGGGTATGTCCCAGACTCCCAGTCTTCTCATCTCATCATACGGCGATCGCCTGCCTCGATATAGCCCACTAAGGTGCTGCAGAGGCGTAAAACACAAACAAACAAACAAACAAATGACCTCATACATCTAAATCAGGAAGACGGGAGATCAAAACACTTCTATCTCAAAAGCCATTTGCTCAGCTCTTCTGCGTAATGAGAATTGAACAAAAAAATTACACAGAAGTCACATGAAATGGTATGATAACAGTATTTAATGTCAAATTGTTCTTCTTTGCCACGTTACAGTATAGACCTACATCAAAAGTTCCAGCGATCACAGGGTAAGGCAATTAGATCGAAGTTTACTTACTGCTGCAGGAAAACAAGTTTACCGTGACTGGCATGAGACAAACAAGTCTACCGTGAGAATTTCCCCAAAAATGTATCAATAAACGCAGAAATAACCAACTCGCAGACTTCGGCAATATCAGATCTCAGTATAACTCAATTAAGGAAAACTCATGCCTTTTACATATAAATATGCTTTGATTTTTTGGCTGAAAAACTGGTCATGCCTATGACTGATAGTTTTCCCTATTTCTTTTTGTTAGAAAATCGTTCCATCAACTTAAAAAGCTCCAACATCGCAGAAAACCAAAACCAAAAAATTCTGTCAACTAGCAAACCAAGAGAGAGGTATTCAGCAAAGAGGCAGACGCACTCAACACCCGACAGGTGTTCCAAAGCCAAAATATAACCATTCAATCCTCATTTTTGAGAACAGACAAAATCAACATTTTAATGAGATTCACATGCTGTCAGGTGAGCATTTTAATGCTTTTGTAAATACCTTTTCATGAAATCACAAGAAAATTTCCTGAACCGTTACAAATGCGGTAAAGGTTTTGACACAAAAAATTTTCAAAGAAAAGAAGCATTTTCCAAAACATTGGACTAATCAACCACAATAAATACACATGCCTCAACAATCATATTCTGACGAGACTTGCTATATTGAGCAAGCATTTCGATACTTTACAAATTTTATTCAATGATTTACAGGACTTTCACAAACCAAGACATATTCACCCACGTCCCTCAACTTGCTGACACACCTTTTGATGAGATTCACATGCTATATTGGCAAGCACTTTAATAATTCTGTAAATATGTTTTAATGAAATGACAAAAACACTATTACCGTTCCAAATAAGGTATATACTTTTGAGACAAATGTCACAAATGAATATTCAAAGGAGAGATAGCTTTCAAAAAATATCACAACTATGCTTCATAGCCTACCTGTCCTTTTAAATATGGACATATTCTGACAAGATTCACCTGCTGTATTTTGATACTTTCAAAATATTTTTTTGTTTAGATGAATCACATGCTTCTTTGAAAGGAAGAAAGCAGTTTCATAAATATAAAATATGGCACATACGAAAATACCCCTCAACACACCTTTTGATGAGATTCACATGCTATAGGCCCTATTGGGCAAGCACTTTAATACTTATATCAGGGAGGTGTCACGTCATATGTCCATAAGTTTCCTCGAATAAGAAAAGCCTTTTAATAAGGAGAAATTATGTATAGGATATATATATAGCTCAGGTTAGATAAGTTGGACAGATGGATGATTGGGGCTTCAAATCCTGTATTTATACACTTCATAGGCTATTTATGAGAGCAGGAGGACACAGCAATGAGACGAAGGATAATTGCTCAAAGCAGCCGTCCAACATAGGCCCAGGTGACCCGGCAAGAGCTGGATTCGAACCCGGGACCCAGCGATTGGCAGCCCAGCACACTACCACTGAGCTAACCCTCCCCCCTCCAGGTTATATAAGTCAAAATCCATAACTATGATTATTGGGTTGTATATGTTTAATAATATAATATGTTAAATTTAACATACGACATGTCAATGAATTCAAGCGCTAGCACCAGTAAAATATACATGTGTAATAAGAATAATGTTATTAAATACAAATATATTAATGAGATGAACAGCATCATGGTTAACAATCGTAAAGTCTTCTACAAATGAGTAACAAGCATATATAATATTAAAAAGTTCATGCTGAAATCATTAAGCTAGCATTTACATCTTTGGAGGGCATCAAATCCTGAATTAAATCAATAAATCAATGCAACATACAATTTTACAGGGGTAACGTAGATGTAATAAGATAATAATTCTCAAATTTGGCAGAAAATCAAGTACACTGTATATCATCAGTTATCAGATACATGATTCATTCGATTCATCATACATATTCATGTAATTACCACAGCAACTGGGTAAATAATTTCCATGCTGCTTATCAATAATATTGCTTTGATTGTTACGCATTTACAATTAATTCACTTTAAATTGTTAAAAAGGTAATATGTCCTCAAGTGGGCTACCATCTACACTTATCACTAGGTTATATATTATATTCCCAGACAGCAAACAGTCAATTAGCACTAGGCTGCAATGAATGCCAATGATCAGGGTTGCTCGATTTAAATCAAGACAATTTAAATCATGACTTTCTTATTATAGAATCACGATTTATTTTGATTTTAATTGATTTGATTTAAATGATTTGATTTTCAAATAAAAATAATAAAATCACAACCCTGCCAACGACCACAGCCGAATTTATATTACCTAGTTGTTCACAATCACTACACCATCTGCCGTCTGGGCGGCTACTAATTTGGCTCATCTACAAGTTACTAATTAATTGATAGTAAAAGTTGTAAAAGTTAATGTTTGAACTATTAGACTTAGTTCCTGTATAATTGGTTGCATAGAAGTGATCAATGTTTCAATACTTTCCTTTTCACTAAAGGCACCCTAATAATGCTCATTTGGATATATATCTTATTAATTAATCGATTCATATTTACAGCATGCAGCATGCATGAATAAACGGCAAGGCACACAACACATTAATCTTTGAATAAATACATTTGTACAATTACACTGTATCATGTATTTAAATATTATGCCTCCTCTTACCCTTACATTTCTTACATTTTATGATAGAAAATTATTAGAATAGTACAAAACATGGACATTTTCATCCACTATAAGACAGGTGGCACTAAGGCAAAGCTCTCATCGAAGAAACGCAATCAGGTAAGCACTGGAAAAATTTATATTTTCATGATCATCAGGTTTATGTGGCATATATTTTATTGGATATAATAAATAAGGCTGCTTTATTTTCAATGAATATATACTAAGTATACAGTCAGGAAATCAATTCAAATCACTCTGCTTCATTCTGTCTATGTGCCATGGGACACACGTTTGGAGACATGTCTTAGTTTAGTAGTAAGTTAGTTATACATTATCTCTGGCTCAAATTCTGACTGGAACTACTGATTTATTTACAGCGTTCTCCTACTCTTGAGTTTTTGACAATCATACCAATTGACTGTTATAAGTGTTATTATACTTTAGATGAGTACACAATACTACACATTTCCTTACAACAGAAGCTAAACAACACTTAGTTATTGGAGAGATAACAGACATTGAATGAATTTCTGCAGTTTCAATGAATCATCAATAAAAATTTCAGTGTTAAAATGTCTGTAAGGCTAGACTTAAGAATTATCCTTATTGTTCCTATCCCAAATATGTACATGCAACTTACACCCTACATGTAAATGTACTTTAAAATATTCTACATGCTACAGTTTGTCACGTCAAGCATTGGGACAGAAATTTAGCATTGTTTGTACAGTCCATAAAAATCAATAAAATGACATAGGAAGTTCTGGGAATATTAATTTGACAAGAACTAAGTCTGGGGTGGCACTGCAGTGCACTTTTATGACGTCACCAACCATTGTGTGTCAGATTGGCAGCATCACAAATGTCAACATTTTGCGAAATTTGACTGCCATTTCCTTAAATTGTCAAATATCGGATGAAAACGGCACCAAAACATTGTGAAAATGTGATATTCACATTACAAATGAGCTAAGCTATACATAGGTAGGTGTATTTCTGCTGTACGACTTCTGGTTGCTGAGATATCTGGCCAAACGTCTGTCCTCTGCTTGACGTGACAAACTATAAGGTTAATTATTCCCCACCCGGACTTCACACACATTTCACAACCTTGGCAGGCTCAATAAAGATTCAATTAATGCCAGTACATTTTCATTTATCATAGCAGATGTAATACAAAGAGAGAAAATGAGGTCAAGTATATAAGGAAGGCAATTGAAGACATACTGAAAATCATACAAAATAGCAAAAAGGTAAAAATGCCACCAAGCCATAAAATGGCTGAAGATATAGACTCATAAAATTTGAGAATCTTTTACTGAAAATGACATGTACAGACAGAGAATAACAGATAATGAGAGAAAACCAAACCACTGTACAAAAATGGAATTACTAGACTAGATATAAATAAGTAGGCCTACACATACTTCAATAGTAAGTATGTGAAGTTCACAACTCGGATATAGCAGCACAAAATTGTAGCAACAGCTATACAACCTTAAATAAGTCGTCAATATAGTATACCAATTACACACATAAGTAAGTAGAAGATATAAAATAAACAATTTTTCAAAAGATCATAGCAATTTGTAAATGGTAGGACGTGAGAGAGAATTTAAACAGACTGTAAAAACATCATCTGTCTTATCAGCTATCATTTTCAGCCGAATCAGTCTAAATTAGAATGCAATAATATTTTTTGAACACAATTATACTGTACTTGCGGATGAAATCCTTCACAAAAAAGGAGGAATAGCTCATAAAAGTATAGAAACTTAAAACAATCTCTTTGATTCATTACTTGGGTGGTAAGTACTGATACTCAGTATGCATAATTATGTAAATATGTATCAAAAGTTTTCATAATACTGTTACCAAAAGTTGCGACAAGTTATACATCATGAATCCTGTAACTCAGGACATACTATATAATTTTCAAAAGAGATAAGTATTTTAGCATATTTGAGAATTGAATTTTTTTTTCGTATCAATAGTATGAACGGTCGGTATTTCAATATCATTTATAATTTTCATCAACTGCTTTAAATTCAAATTTTATGTCTTTTTTGAAAAGTTTTACATGTAAAATATCCTTCAACAGAGCTGAACAAAAGTTAACTTGATTTTTCTTTGAGTTCCATAAGGCATAACATTTGATAATATCACTTATAAAAAAGTTTCGAAAAAAAACTTACATAATATCAGCACAATATCATGTTCAAGATGCTGCCTTCATCTTCTCCAAAATGGGAATGACCATGTCGAACCTCGGCCGTTTGGCTGGTTCTTCGTTCATGCAGATTTTCACAAGGCGAGCCATGTGGGCTGCTGTTCCAGGAGGTATGGATATTCGCAGTCCTTCTAATGCCACCTGGAATTAGAGGTAAATAAGACATGTCATCTAACTCGTCACGGAGAATAAGTTTGTTATTAAATGCTAGATATTCTATTAATCACAGCACTCTTTTGCAAAGTATGGGATAGCCACTTAATTTTAGTTATTGACACCAATTTCAGAATTCACCAAGATCGCAGGCCAACAAATGGTTATTTTTAAAAGTCTTTAATAACTTTTTGTTTTTTGTTGTTGACTACAAACAAATTAAGAGCAACTGGAACAACAATGAGATCCCTCAGGCAATTAATTACATGTAGCTCATTGGGCTACCTCACTAATTTGATTTCACAAATATATAAACAAGCAACCGCTTATTCTTGGTCCTGCTTGAATTTTACCTGTGCATGGAATTCCTGACAGGAGGAGTGGTACAATTTTAAGAACTAGAGATGTACAAGGGGTGGCATAATTACTTGGCACAGAGCCAATTAGATTGTTGTAATAATCAAGTGATGTTTGCAGTTCCAATACATATTGTACCATACAACAGAAAAGACATGTGCAAAATGGTGAAAATGAATACTTCAGTAAATTATATCCCTCCATTGGCCTTCATCCAAGGGCGGGCAACTTGGCATGCCATTCACCATTTAATCAATCCATCTGAATTCTCAAGCTTTCCGAGAGCCATTGAGGACATTTAATGTAATTTGTTATATGTTACATGAAATACATGATGTCTAACAGTCACATCACTCATTAAGGTTGAAAAAAAATTGTAATGCATTTTTGGTATTTCTGCAAATTATTGCACAATACGCCTACCCCTAGTTTATACTGTCCATTAGGTACTCATCAAAGAGAACAGAAACTTCAATATGAAGTCAGCGGAGACAACAAGCATAACTAGTGCTACGATTCGTTGAGGAGTTGCAATCCAACACTTCATCCAAGTAATAATGAGCTCCACAGCTGACAATCTGACATAGATAGTGACACGGCCAGATAGGAGACCAACTAGTAAAAATTGTCTTTAAGATCTTAATAATCCAGCAATATATTTCTCACCTTGGTGCCAATTTCCATGGGACTCAAATCAGCAAATGGGACTTCTCTTGTAGCAAGCTCCCATAATAATATTGCAAAGCTCCACATGTCAGCCGCACGAACATTGATATCCTCTGGTTTCTTTTGAAGAGCTGAAATGAACAACAATTACCTAGAAATTATCTATTTCACATATTCATGCAGATATTTAATAATTCACTCTTCCTAAATTTATAATATATGAATTGAAAACTACGGACACATTATAATTCTACTAATAACGTCTCATTTTGGGACTTTACTGAAACAATGTATAAGACTCTCACAGGCCAGTGACATTTATAAGCCAACCATCTACAGTAAGGTATACTCTAAAGACAATCAATATTATGTTGACATATGTTACCTAACTTCATTACAATCAAGTTAGTACAGAAGTCTGCATGACATAAACAAAATGTCTTTGGGCTTCAACTATAGACTTCAAAAGGCAACTTTCACTCATACTATTAATCATATTAAAAATGTCTTTCTTCGATGACATACCTTCTGGGGCAAGCCAGGCAGGGTTGTAATTCTTTCCTTTTTCGTGGAAAGAGAACTTGTAATCTGCCATGTTGATTCTTGCGGTTAAATCCTCATCCATCTGGAAGTGAAAAGCACAGAGATCATTGTAATAACAAACTCAAAACTGTTGCTAAAAATTCTCAAATATCACAAAAAGAATAGTTGTTAAAATTATCTCGGATGCACTTTCTGTGAACGCAACCTCTAACATTTCATTATAATCTACATCAAATTCATCAATCCATTAATTCCATCAAACAAATTCATCATCCATTCAAACGGCAATTCATGTTAAATTCAACAACAGTGTTAGTGAGAGAGCATCATTCAAGTAAATCGCCGCAACTCCATGCATTCTCAGTCTATTGTCACTCAGTTTGTCACCAACTTGCAAGTATTAAGATTAGTTATAACCAGATTCACAAAATCACATGCCTTTTAATACATACAGCATTGTATATACATAATTACATGTCATTCATACAGTGTATATTCAATGCCCTTTGTTAAATGCAATGCTCTGTGTGTATTACTGTGTATCATTATTTCATTTTGGAGATTCACTTACTAAAATAAAATGAATGATGACTTATTGAGGCTTAACTTTAATCCAACACAGGACCATATTTTAACAGGACAAACTAAGGTTATCAAACTTAATATCGCCTTAAAAAGAAAAACATTAAATTCCGAATTTTGTCACCAATCAATAGTCAAATTCAAACAATAAAATCTTAACCTAAAGGCTTTTATCACAGGTGATATATTCACAGACATCATATCTACCGGGAACACAAGACTTAAAAGACTTATTGTTCTGTAATTTGTACAAGTTTTATCCAAGTATCATATCTAACTCATATCTACTATTTCTCTATAATTCATCACCATACAGAAAAGTTTATAACTAATTAATGCAAGTCTTAAAATCAAACTCAGAACTCTTTATCATTAGTAGACAAGCAAGCCCAACACATAGCAAATCTGCAAGACCACTCACTTCCTTGAGACACTGCAATGCATTGACCATGAGTCTCAAAGCCTGGAGACTGGCATAAACCCACTTCAAAGGGCCGTAGTTTTTTTTTTTCCACAAACTACACACATACCATTTGTGAACCAGTTTCTAAGTTTTTAAGTTGAAAAGTATTGGAATGTTTCTGTGTATTAAAAGTTATCTAATTGCATAATTATACACAAGTGCAATATATACAGTGCAAAGCACAGCCGCCAGAGCGCAATATTTTATCCAGGAGCATACGCTTAAAGATCATGTAAGATTGCAGCAAAACTAATATTACAATTTTACCAAACACATGTTATCTACAGCATTGCAGCGTCTCAAAGAGTATGGCTTTGGTTAATCAAATTCATCGGCATCAGCATAAATACAAGTTCTCATAATAGGAGGTTGTTAATCAGGCAAGCCGCGGAGGAATTTACCCCATTGACAAGGACTCCTTCCCTGTCACGCAATTGGTATTTGGGATCATCAATATTTATCTTTGCTAAGTCTTCATCAATCTGCAAATTCACATTCATTGTTAAACAAATATCAGCAAATTTTATTGAACTGACTGGTGTAGCCCTCTGTTGTTTATCTGCACAACTATTTGAAAGACCACAGTCAACACTTCTCGTGATCATGAAAAAATCATCAAAATCAATTACATTTACAAATTTTGAAGCAAAATCAATACAAATAGCTGATAAAATATTAACGTTCAACGAGTGTACAACACTTAAACAGTGAATTCATGATCAAAACGAAGTATCCTTACCATGACATGCTTGCTAGTAAGGAACATGTGAGGAATCATCGGTTCCATGGTGTGCAGAAATTCCATTCCTCTGGCCACATCCAAGGCAAATCGTAAGGCCTGGTTCTGGTCTACAACTATACCTGCAAGTAAAATAGTCTTTATAAGAGCTTTGATCAAACAAGTTACATCCAAATCCTGAGTTCTATCTACTTCAACCCTTGCATCTATCAAAGTATCAATGTAGATTGCCTCCTTCATAATTCACTTCTTACAAATATCAATCAATTACTGATAACTTCAAGTTGAAAATTCATAATCAAATATTCAGCTTCCAGACTCATTTCAACAAATAGCCAGATACTCAGGGAGCATCTAAGAACAGCAAACCTACAGGTAGCCAGCACTACTGCACCAGGGATGCGGCACCCACAGAAAAACTTCAATACTGAGATACAATGCAAAAGTACTGCGAACTTCATATCAACCAGCCATATTCCTGTCACACCAGATATCAGGAGCTGTCGTCATTTACAGCGAGAACAAATAACTGCTATAACTGATAAATTCTAACCTTCAATAAAACACAATGCATGCTAAAAAGAAACACGTGACGTACCAGTTTCTCCATGTAATACTGTGTAGAGTGATCCAAGAGGCATAAATTGGCTGATGACTATCAAATTAGGCAGATGAGTGGTGACTCCAAGAACAGGCAAGATATTGGGATGATTAAAGATCCTGAAAATGAATAGCGACAAAATTTACTAAACCTAAACAGTTGAAAACTAATATGATATAAGGCTAGAAAGCTCAACACAGTTGTTCAGTTAACATTTCACAATTTAGCATAGGGAGACAAGAAAAGTAGCCGGTGAGGAAAAATGTACCTGAGTCGAGTATATTCCTCCTTGAAGTCCCGTTGATTTCTCATAGAACAGTCCCTTACGCTCAAAACCTTCGCAACAATATCATTATCCTGCCAAGTCCCTCTCCATACCTTGAAAAGAAATAGATCAGTGAGGTCACACCAAATTACAGCAGTCTACAACTTGTATTCCAACCATGCACGAGAAATTACACAGATATACGAACAGTTCTGACACCTCAAATAAATAAATATGACATATACACTCTCTGGCAATTAAGAGTCCTGACATTATAGTTCTTAGAAAGTTCTTTGCATATAATTCCTGTCTGCTCCTTCCTGTTTAAAACCTCAGAAAAAGATGTTAATACTTGTCTTATTCTTCTCTTTTGCTTTCTAAATTCATTTGTACAGCAACATTTACAGTACGCATAAAAGATATTTCAGTACCTTAGTTTACTTTTTAACATTTATTTGTCAAGTGTACCATACCTCTCCAGAATGAGTAGATGCCATTTTCATTTGCAAATTCAATTGTTGTGCGTCAATTCCTGCATTTCTTGATAAAGTAGCGTCACCTGAAAGTAACAGTTATCAATCAAACACTACTTAATCACTTTATGGACATTCTTGAAATTTAAAATGCTCATATTTTTCATACTCCAGAGATTTTGTGCAAAAATAAGCACCTTTTATTCACCTGATAAGCAAAATATAAAAAATTGCAAGTGCTGTGTAAAAAGAAGCATTTGAAATGTTCTATACAAAATACAATACATTTACACCAAAAAGCTGTGATATTTGATTAAGGCTACAATTGAAGGACGGAGTGCAAAAAACAAACATGTGCACAGCCAGCATCATCTTTCACCACAGTTTTACGCCAAAAATAACATTTCAATTCACCCAAATCCACACAATATTACAATTCCTAATTTCCTATCACCCAAAATTCACAAATCCAGTTTCACATGTGCACACCTCACGCATCCACAGAAAGCTTCACCGATTATGGAGGTACAAGGTTTTCACACCAGTTTTACAATATCATAAGATGGAACTTTTGCAGATTCGCGACTCACTCTATTCATTTAGCCTATCTTTTCATACTTAAGCCATTTAATTGTAAATACATCTTATAGCTTTTACACCACTGACCAACAATATCAACCATGTATTCTTATAAACCATTTTTTCAAAAATAAGTAAAAGATATATATTGGAAAGAAATAATAAAATATTCTATATCTGTATTTACATCTGCTAGAGAAACAGCAAAAAAATAAGCTCAATACACAAGAAAACGAAACGAGGATGAAACAAATGAGCCAATGAAGAGATATTTAAAGCACATCATTGCCACCAGGGGGCAGCAGAGGTCAGTACCTCTTAGCAGACGACTCGGAACTCCTTTGATGTGTTTAGAGCAAAAAAATAAAGAAACAATTTAAAACAGACATGGTTTTATAGGATTTAAACGTTTAAAGAGATATTTTGCTTGGATGTTACTTTATCATTTGCTGGTATTATCATTGGAGCACACTGTATATTTCCAAGAACTTTAGCATAGTGGAACTCAACTGTGGTTATATCAAAAATACAATGACTACATTCTGGAAAAACATTACTTCATTCTTGTAGTGAAACAATTTTCCAGTTGCAAAATATCCAAATTCTGTCAACTTCTTAAAACCTGAATGACCCCACAGCATGTGTTATGTCACTTATGTGAAATGGATTTTTATGCACAAATAAATACCGGTAGATGATCTTGAAAAAGTCATATCTTTAGACACTCATTGTGAAGATTATGTAACTTAAAAGCAATGAAGCAAGGTTTACATGGTCCAAATAACCTGATAACATCTCTTGATGAAACAGTTTTCAAGGATTATGGTAAACCTATCTCTATATATTTACATGCTCAATTATATAAATGGAGAATTACAAAGACAATAATTGTATTACAAACTGTACTTACGACTTCTAGTCTTGAATCCTAACCAACTTCTGTCCTTGAACGGGATTTTCTTCAGATCTTGTCCAAGGGCCTGGGCTCTGTCTGCAACAACAAGACAAGGTTTGTAAGTTACATCGTTCCTTACTCAATAATTAGGGCTCTTATTTGTTGTGCCAAAAATGGTAATATTAGGCCTACCTGAAATAATAAGATAAGATGTGAAACAAACCCATACCTTGCAGCATTCCAGCAATACTGTCCCTAGACTTTTCAATGGCAGTTTCATTGTATTTATTTGCAATGGCTACAACCGCACCATTTGTCACCAAATCCTAAGGAAAAGAAATTCAAAATCACTTAATAACAAGGTTATAATAGTTCATTATAATCTCCATTACGTTTTTAAAATTCTTTTCAAACTTTGAAGGGAAGCAGTCACCTTATAAAAAAAGACCTTATCACGTTTGTTGAGAATGGCCCTGCCTTAGACCAATCAGATGCAAGTTAGTCGGTGAGCATGGTAATTAGAAATCAGAAGCTCTAGGCTGGTCTTTGAGATTCTGTGTCTGCCCAATTGTCTCTCCTAAGCAAATAGGTTCTTTTGTTCAGAGATAACTCCTCCCGTGGGAATGTCTCAAAAGTGACTGATTACTGGCCATCTAATCAAAATGTTTTGATTTCAAATTTTGCCATGGATTATGAAATATGTTATTCTTTACAGTCTGGCCTGAGTCTATTTCCCTGAGTGGAAGCAGTATGATAGACTGTAAAATTTACCTCAGCAATTTGATCATATCCCCAAAAGCAGGCATAATGCAGAGGGGTATTTCCATGCTCATTTATAGCATTGATGTTGGCCTTGTTTCTCAACAACTGAAATTAAGCAAATTTACAATTATGAATTCAGAAAAAAAGAAGTAAAGAACAAGAAATGATGATTTCGGTGCTTTACCATATTTCGGCAAACATAATACCTGTAAGTGGTACGAGCTGCAGCTTTGACAGTGATATACTAACTGCCCCTAAGCCCCACTAATTGATTAACCATTCATATTGATTTCAGCTGCTTCTGTCAATTATGGCCAATCAATCATATCTAAGCACTGGGCCAATGGGTTAAAACGGGCAGAACACACCCGGGATATCATGCCACTAAGTCCTCAAAACAAGGTAATTACATTGGCAAACATACAACAGCATCCTGAAAACTCCTCATCCAATATTGTTTTTTTTTTTTGGCAGTTTTTAAGTAATTTTAACAATGGGCTAACATTTATCGAACATCAAAAGGGCTGAATGAGCTTGAGGAGGATGGATGGATGCTGTATGTCCTGTATTTATGCCCTTGATAGCCTTATTAGGACAGGTGGAGGACTGAGTTTGGGGTGGAAGTGGGTGATTGTACACCATACAGATAGGGTTTTACTTCCTGCATTTTTGCAATTTGCACTGATAAGGCTAAATAGGACCGACAGAGTCAAGGGGACAACAGTAATGAGGAGGCCTGCACTTTTCATTGCTTTTGGAACTGAGTGAGTGGTAAAAATGTTTTCTGTGCAATAAAATACAGAACTTCAAATGGCAATATGGAGAGGCACCACAGGCCATTGAATTGTAAGCTCCCAGCCTTTCCACTATTCTAATAAAATAAACAGATTGATTTCAAAAACCTGCTAGACTGCAGCTAGAGTCTAGTTGCTTCTCTTCGTTACTAACTACCAATCTATTAGCTTCTTGAAAAGATCAGAAAATGTATCAACTTAAAGAAATTGGGGTTTAACTAAATGCTGACCAGTAAAGGGGCCAATTACTATGTTGCAGAAAGCCACTACAACTGGATGCGGTTGTAAAAAAACAAGTTAATAGAAAGTTCCAATTGAGTCTTAACCCAGAAAGCAGAGCCTGGGGTGTTGAGAAAAGGGAAGGGGAGCCATGAGAACACCATCTGGACCATAGCAGCTCAAGAGATCAGAACTGAACTGGGGCAGCTGGAATTGGGTCAATGCATTCTCTATCCTCAAAGTGGCCCAACCTACACTACACATGTATATATAGGGGTTTACTGGCTCATAAGGTCCAACCACGGTACCCCTGGCCTCCAGGCAATTACTGCACTGACATTGTGTGTGTACATATCCTATTTCAAACATCAACAATCACAGAATCTACTGAAACCAGGCAGTGCACTTGGTACAGCTCATACAAATAATGCAGAATATAATGTACATTATAAATATGGCTGATATCTCTTGATAATAGATGCTCCTATTGGTATGGATCCACAAATAAATGACACTCTACTACGTAAATGACTGTAGCGGATCCGGGGGTGGGGGGGGGGGGAGGGTAAAAAAAAAATAGAGCTCTTTAGGCAGCATAGACACCTCTCTTGAGCCGGAAGATTTTAATTAGTGATGCACGGATACTGAAAATAGCAGGATACGGATAATCCGGCAACACCAACTGCCGGATACCGGATAGTAACCGGATAGTTGGAACCGGATAATAAACATACGAAAAGGAAGTTTTTCTGCATTCACGGTTGATAATAAATATTTTTTTCTGAGAGCCGAGAGATATCATGTCCGTCAGGAGGACTGTTCCCCTGATGGAATGTTTTCCACTTTGTTCTTTAGATGAATTAAATTTTTGAAGATGGTTACATCATGTTTTTGACTGTGTTCTTGTAACATTCTTTCATTTATTTTCAAAGTTTTTTCAGCTTTCCACTTATTTTTAAGCATCCCAGATATCCGGTTCTGACATATAAAAAAAAATGTAGTGGGTTTACAGTCTTCATCTACGTCGTATAGACATATTCTGCCGACTTTACAATTACATCCTTGGCAGGCCAATCCAGAGTCTTTCTCAACTCCCTGGGGAGTATTCAGCCTTGAACACGGGGTTAACCGCAGGGGCTTAAGAGCTCATTCCAGCACCATCACTGTGGTTGCCTTATTGCCAAGTACCCATTGCACCTGGGTGGGGTGAGGCAGTGGTTTCAGGAGGTTCTGCCCAACTCCTCCATGCCATGGCTGGGATTCGAACCCACAACCTTGCGCGCGTGAGTCGAGCACCTTATCCATTAGGCCACGGCATCCACACCCTAATTCTGCCGGATACCGGATATCCTGCAAATTCCAATATCCGGCCGGATACCGGATACCTTGCCGGATATCCGTGCATCCCTAATTTTAATGTTAAAAACAAGGATATTTGCCCATAAATTTAGTTAAATTCCATTCTTGAACCAATTGCCCAACTCCCTATTCAAAATTTTTTGGTTCTGCCCCTGAATGAAGCACTCAGGGAAAAAGGGCTGGTTTAAACCCCTAGGAACTAGATTTCAGTCAGATTGCCATCGACACAGTTAGAAAAAGCTAAGTCCCAGGCATCAAACAAAGTTTGGCTGTGTGTGTGTGTCACGAAACGAAATTGATATTCTCCACTATCCGCACAGCCTGCCCAACTAACTGACTCCAAGCCAATTAGACACTGGTTTTTGATAAAATTCTTCAATATTCAATAACATAATTATGCTTGAAGAATGCAGATCAAAATTTGATCTTACTTCTAAGTTTTTAATTTTTTCAGTAACTCTTTCAGCAAGGCTTCAGAAGCGGCACATTCTAAAATTGATTAACCTTTATGCAAAGCAACAGCTTAGCCAAAAACAGACACTACAAGCTTGGATAAAAAAACCTGCTCTCTTCAACAGAAAATTTTAAAAGGACCATCCAAAAGAGGTTAAAATATCACTGAACTTCTTAAAAGCAAACTTTAACTACCGTACATCCCACTCATTTAATAAGAATGTCATCAATAACATTTTATGCCATGCAGTTCAGTATAGCAATTCCCATGAAAAGAAAAGCCACTGAGAGGTGGAACAGGTAGAAATTTCTTTTGCATGAGGCATTGAGCTGTCAGTAATTACATACGAAAAGAGACAAAATGCTAATTACCATGTTTACAATTTCTCTATGACCATGACCAGCAGCCAAGTGCAACGCCGTATCATCTCCCATATTTGTTGCATTTATACGTGCTCCACGAGCAATTAACATCTCCACAATGTTTGTCCGACCCTCACGAGCAGCCCAGTGCAGGAGACTGAACCGATGATCATCCCTGAAAAATAAAAAACAATCTAATTACCTCTTCTAATCTTCCTGCATGAATTTAAGACAAGCTTTTCACTTTATTTTATGTGCAATGCATAATGCATTGCATGCAATGTACAGGTGTGTGGTCAACTAGGTGACCACCAACTAGGCGACAGCATACCACTACCAACTAGGTGACAGGAATTTTAGAAATCATACAGCAGTACCGACCAGACGACAATCAGTTCTTTCCAGGCAACAGGCAATACATTTTATGCAATCTTTCCAATAAATTGACAATTGCAGAATTTAAGTTTATGAGTCAACCAAATGCCCAATCGACTTCAAATAACATTTATCTGGTAGATATTGAGTTCTTCCACATGTACAATGTACATATGCATATTTCTGCTTAGAATTAAGTAGAAGTTGATTAAAATGACCGCAAAATAAGACACGGACCACACTAGATATTTGTGTTGCCTAGCTAGCAGTGGTGTGTCGCCTCGTTAGTTGTCCCCTGGCTAGTACTGATGTCGCCTGGTTGACTGGCAATCCATTGATGTACAACGTTGCCTATTTGTATGTACAAGTTACTTAAGCACTTGACAGTGTAAACAGATAAATTTTAACCTAAAATAGTTAATTAGAACTGTTTGAACAGTTTGACACTAATTACTACACAATACACATTTCAACTTGTCTACACCCCTCGCTAAACAAACTATGTTAATTGCAATTAGGCCATCTTAAATTAATGTCCTCACCCTTGATTGAGATCATTCTCAGTGTTGTCCAGCCACATGCGTACCTGGAAGGCATTGCCTTCCCTTACATGGGTAAATATGTCATCCATACTAAATGTTAGCCACAGAATTTCAGCCACCAGGATTCAGGATCATGAGCAAGCAGGGACGCCTGGATCCGACTTCAAATATTCCAAGAATCTCCCAAATTGGCAAAAAGTTGAAGCTGATTAAACCCAGCAGGGCTCTCAGATTGCCCTCAATCACAGTCATTCACTGCACAAAAAGAGCTTCAAAACAGCCACATTGTCACAGAACAATAAACTCTCCAAATAACCAAACTTTAGACCATTTTAACACCACTTTTCACAGATCAGCTTCACTCTGGCATGACCTCCTCTTCCTTGCTCACTTGACCTGGTTCCATTGCGCAGACCAATTGCGCAGGTTTCATGACCCACAATTCCGTGGCCACGAGAGCTGGCGAGAGAAAATTTTCGTCATTTCTTCTTGTTTTATGAGTGTTTAGATCAGTTAAAGGTGAATAATAACATTAGACAGCTCCTTTTAGTCACCGGGTAACCAACCTTTCAAGTTTAATCCTTCAACGTGGCCGTAATGCCCTGTCAGTGTAATTGTAGTGGAAGTAGTGGTTAAACACTCATTTATCGCTCATGGCCACATGGGATGTAAATACAATGTAAATACAGATGGTATTGTCCAACTAGGAGCTACTGGGGTGACAAGCAACTAGGCCTAGGGTGACAAACAGTTCCAGCTTGCATTGTCTTAGGTTGTGACAAGGCCTACTAGGTGTGGTCAACTAGGCGACAAACCAACTAGGTGACACCCATCAGTACCAACTAGGTGACAAGAAATTTGGAAATTTCATACCAGTGCAAGGTAGGTGACAAGCAGTTCAAAGTAGGTGACACAAATTTACACAGCACTGTCAGCTAGGTGACACAAGTTCACAAAACACATCAAACTAGGTGACAATACATTTCCTAATTGACCACCATTGAAGGTGATCTGTCACCTGGTTGGTATCCCCAATAAAATATGTGTCACCTGGATGGTATCTGGGGGTATCTGCTGTCACCTAGTTGTCCAAAAAGTGTAGCCTAGTTGGTAGTGGTATGTCACCTAGTTGGTAGTCGCCTAGTTGGTAGTGTTGTAGCCTAGTTGTCTGTCGCCTAGTTGACCAGCAATCGGCCTACTAGACACTAACAAATGATCTCTCACCTAATTGGTATGTGATAGCTGCTAGGTATGTGATACATTATGTATCAGTGACATTCACCTAGGTGGGATCTGGAAGTATTTCTTGTCGCCTGGTTGTCCAAAAAAGTGAAGCCTAGTTTGTGGTGGTTTGTCGGCAAATTGTCGCCTAGTTGGTAGTGTTTTTGCACATTTATAAGTGTTGTCGCCTGGTTAGTAATGTTGTAGCCAAGTTGACTGGCAATCTAAACCTTGACAGGAGCTTAAATTTCAGAAGTTCAATAATGAGAGTATTTCTTATCACATCATGTATTGTACATGCCCCGTGTTTATCATATTTAGGGGCAACCATTAGATGTTCTGGGGGCTTGGTCGGACTGGAGTTTTCCTCATCGGGATATGCTATTCATTTCACTGTAGCAGCGACATTAATTTACCTCAGCATGATGTCCTGAAGTATTCTGATTGCCCGTCAACTAGGCGACTGACAACTAGGCTACAACACTACCAACTAAGCGACAACCAACCAGGTGACATACCACTACCAACTAGGCTACACTTTTTGGACAACTAGGTGACAGCAGATACCCCAAGATACCATCCAGGTGCCACATATTTTATTTGGGATACCAACCAGGTGACAGATCACCTTCAATGGTGGTCAGTGGCGTCCCTATGGGGGGGGCACGGGGGGGCAAGTGCCCCCCATATTGGACCTGTGCCCCCCAGGTGCCCCCCCATATGAACTTTCCAACTCTGGCTAAAGTATACAGTTAGTATAGAGGGTGCCCCCCCAGAGAATCGCGTGCCCCCCCCCAGGTGCCCCCCGCTCTCCTTGTTACGTCAATTAGGAAATGTATTGTCACGTAGTTTGATGTGTTTTGTGAACTTGTGTCACCTAGTTGGAAGTGCTGTGTAAATTTGTGTCACCTACTGGGAACTGCTTGTCACCTAGTTTGCACTGGTATGAAATTTCCAAATTTCTTGTCACCTAGTTAGTACTGATGGGTGTCGCCTAGTTGGTTTGTCGCCTAGTTGACCGTACACTAGTATTCTAAATCAAACAAAACCATGTTAGCAAATACCCCCTCCTCCCCCCCAAAAAAATAACAGGGTTGGCGATTTGTTAATTTAAAAAAAATCGTCATGTGATTTCAATAATGATATAACGCAATTTAAATCAAATAAATCATGATTTTGATAATGTATTAAAATTGTGATTCAACTAATAGGCCTAATCCATTTTTTTCAGCTCCGACACAGAAATGGATTTTGAAGTTGGTGACTGGAAGACCTCCAAGAAAGCGGATGATCTCAATAACAAGTTATTTGGACAGGTTTGTACAAGTTTGCACATCACTTAAGGTTGATAAATAGCAATCGAATATAACATGTATAGAAGATAGCTATAATTCTGAGTGATACTTAACTGATTGTTTGTTGTGCTTTAACTTGGCTTATTTTGCCCATACCCATAGCCAATTTGCATTCATTTCAGAACAAGGATAACCCTTTGACGGGAGCTCTCGCTAAAGAGGAGAAACTATCGAAAATGAAGAAAAAGAAGAAAAAGGCTAAGTTATTGTCAGAAAAACCGAAAACAAGAGAAGAAGCAATTGCATTGAGGCAGAAAAAGAAAAATCTCAAAAGAAAAATGAAGCAGAAGCTGTCCAAGTATGAAGCAAAGGCCAAGAGAATAGCAGAAGGTGACACTGACACTCCTGAATCTCCAAAATCTGGGAAAGGACCAAATGAGAAATCCAAGAAAACCAAAGGTGCCAAGACTGCTGCCAAAACTCCCAATGGGAAGTCACCTCAAGTGAACAATGCTAAGCAATCGAAGAGTGCCAAACCTGTTGAAAAGCCAAAGGTAAATGGAAGGAACAAGTACAAGCATTTAGCATTGAAAAGGAAAGCTCAGGTGGAAGCAAAAGAAGAGGAGAATAAGAGAAACGCAGCAAAAGTGCAGAAATTAAACAGTGAGGCATCAACTAAACACAAGAAGTTTGATAGCGATTCTGAAAATGACAATGTTGAGACAATAAGTGAAAGATTTGAAGCCGGGTCAGATGAAATAGATAGTGACGTTGAAGTAGATGCATCACCCGAAGAAGTATCCAAAAAGAAGAAAAAGAAGAAAGAGAAGAAGAAAGAGATTTCATCGGATTCAGAGGAAATAGAAGCTAATATTTCAGCAAAAGATCTAGAAAGCTCTGAAGAAAAAACAAAGGATGCCAAGAAGAAGAAGAAGAAGAAGAAAAAGTCTGAGACTCCAACCATTTCTTCAAATACTTACGACTCAGACAGTGAGGATGAAGAAAGTGACAATGAACCCAAACAGAAGAAAGGTGCTAAATTGAAATTAAATTCCAGTGTAATTGAAGCTGATAGTGGGAAGGTGGAAATAGTAGACATGCAAGACTCATCACAAGTTAGTAGTTTGAAATTGAAAAAGAGGAAAAAAGAGGAGAATAATGAGTTGGACACTCCCTCAGAATTAAGTAAAAAACCAAGTAAGACACAGAAGCAGCAAGCTCAGTCACCAGAAGATGTAAGAAAGCCCTCTCTAAAAGATACAAGAGGCAAGTTTGATCTGAACAAGCTTCAGACAATGTTGCATAAGGACAATGAAAAGACAAAAAAGAAAGAAGATAAAAAACAGAAGAAAAGCACAGAAGATGAGGCCCCCAAAAGCTTGAAGAGCAAAATGATGGAGCAGTTGAACTCTGCAAGATTTAGGTACGTGTATCTATTATCACATTAGAGCTGTTCTTGAGTTTCCATCTAGTTTCCGGTTGCCTCTAAATAGCCCACACTGGTGCTGATGGGGCGTAAAACACAAACTCACTCACTCACTCCATCTAGTTTCCCAAGTAATTAGTGTATTTCATAAGCCTATATCTGTGGAAGTGCTAAATTGTTTGAAATATTGTGACAATCTTGTTTTGCATCATTAATGCAGTCCCTTCCAGTCCCATGACATCATCATTCTTATAAGTGCAGAAATACAGTACGTAAAGCATTGTACCCTACCCAACATCCATACAGTGGTCATGGTAAAGCCACAAATTCATGTACAGTACATGTCTTGTATTGCAGGTTTATAAACGAACAGTTATACACCTCCACCAGTGAAGAGGCTGTTGCCATGATGAAGGAGGATCCAGATGCGTTCCAGGTGTATCATGAAGGATTCCAAGCTCAAGTCAACAAATGGCCATCTAATCCCCTTGATTTAATGATCTCCTACTTAAATCAAAGGTCAGTGACTTCGTGGAAATGTGTCCAAGCAACATTTCAATGTGACCAAGACAATTTCTTCTGTAACGTTTCTTGTTTCTGATGATATTTTTCAAATATTTCACTTTTTTGTATTGATTCTAGTGACCATATTTGCTTACTTGCTGAGATCACTGAAACTCTGAGAATGACGACATTAGGCACTTAGACCTGTTACTAAACATTGGCACTAGCTCTCAGTGTGGCTGGCACTGGCTGCTATGTTGTTATGTTGCTGGATTTGAATATGTAGAGGATTTAGTCAATTCGTAGTCTCTGTAGGACATTAAAAAATTTAGAGTGTTAATGAACATTTCATTTTGGCCTAGTGCATATCTGTCTGTCTAGTGTCTCACAATACATGCGTATTTTCGTGTAAATAGGCCGAAATCTCTCGTGGTTGCGGATCTTGGATGTGGAGATGGACAGCTTGCGGAATCCGTGAAACAGAAGGTGCATTCGTTTGATTTGGTCACTGCCAGAAAAGGAATCATAGCTTGTGATATAGCTAATGTAAGTGTTGTCATTGATGGCAATTTAATCTCATTTCTGTTAAAACTGTAACAGTTGTAATTTGAGAAAATTTCACCAACAATAGCTTTGAAAAGGGAGACAGTTTTGACATTCTTTTATGTTTCCAGGTTCCTTTAGAAGATGGTGCTGTTGATGTCAGTATTTTCTGCCTGTCTCTGATGGGAACAAATCTAGTGGACTTCGTTACCGAAGCACACAGAATCACCAAAAAAGGGTAAGGGTACACAGCGTTGTAGATATAATTTTCTCAAGCTATTTGAAAAGGAAAGAGGAATGACAAAACATCCAAGTCCAATAATTAGTCCATATGCTGTGGTTATACCTGCGGATCTGCTGGGCATGTAAAAACTTTGACTTGTAAACTCTTTCAGCTGCTATTTGAAAGAAGAATTGTTGAGCTTCACAATGAAAGTTGCTCTTACTGGGTTACCTGGTCCATTGTTGGACGACAGTTTCAATCATCCTCAACTTCATTGCCTTGTTCTTCTCCCGTCCTATTTAACCTACCCAGTGCAGAAATACAGGACATAAAGTCCCAATCATCCATTCATCCATCATCATAATGAAAATTAAGTTGGATTGAACATAATATTTCTGTAAATGATGTCTGTCATCCATTTACTTTAATTATTTGTGTGGGAATTTATCATTCTTATTTTCTTTTTCAGAGGAATATTATTAGTAGCAGAGGTTCTCAGTCGCTTTGAAAAACTAAGCGATTTCATAAGAAAAATGGGAAAATTGGGATTTACTCTATTGAATAAGGTAAGTACTATATATTTTGTCCTTCAAGTATTATTTTTGGGAAATGCAGCGTTTCCTATCAATCCAGATATACATTGCACAGTAGTGCATATAACTTCAATGTTATTTTTCAGAACGATACCAACAAAATGTTTGTATGGATGGAATTTAAAAAGACTGGTTCACCAAACTACGATAGGTTACCCAAATTAGAATTAGCACCCTGCTCCTACAAGAAGAGATAGTGCTTGTTGTGTTTTAACTGTTACTTCTACAAATAAATTGTTATACACTTTAAATAGGATGATACTCTTTATGCGATACAGATGTGACTTTTAAAAGTTAATTTGATATCCAAAGATGCTCAGCCAGAAATATCATATGAATTTCATCAGTTGACTTAACTGTGTCTATTGGCTTTGCTGTGTTCACAAATTTGAATGAGATATGCTCCGTCAAACATAGCATATGAATTTCATAAGGTGACTGTGTCCATTGACTTCTCAAATTTCATAATTTCAAAAGAAAGATAAAATGCTCAGCCGTATATGACGTGAATTTCATAGGTTGACTGTGTCTATTGGCTTCGCAGGTTCCACATATTTCAAAGAGAAAATGCTCAACCATAAATCGCATATGAATTTAATGGGATTACTTGTTTCTGTTGGCTTGCCAGGTTCCACAATTTCAAAACAGAAAATGCTCAGCCATCAATGGCAAGTGAATTTCATGGGATGACTGTTTTTATTGGCTTCCCGGTTCCACACATTTCAAAAGAGTAAATGCTCAGCCATAAATGGCATGTAAATTTCATGGGATGACTGTTTCCATTAGCTTCCCAGGTTCCACATATTTCAGAGACAAAATATTCAGCCAACAAAAAGCTTGTGAATTTCATAGAGTGGCTGTTTCTATTGGCTTCTCAGGTTCCACACACTTTTCAAAGAGAAAATGCTCGGCCAACAAATAAAAGGCATGTGAATTTCATGGGATGACTGTTTCTATTGGCTTCTCAGGTTCCACACACTTTTCAAAGAGAAAATGATCAGCCATAAATGGCATGTCAATTTCATGGGATGACTTTCTATTGGCTTCTCTGGTTCCACATATGTCGAAGAGAAAATGCTCAGCCATCAAATAAAAAGCATGTGAATTTCATGAGATGACTGTTTCTTTTCGCTTCTCAAGTTCCACACATTTCAAAGAGAAATTGCTCAGCCATAAATGGCATGTCAATTCATGGGGTGACTGTTTCTATTGGCTTCTCTGGTTCCACACATTTCAGAGACAAAATCTTCAGCCATAAATGGCATGTGAATTTCATGGGATGACTTTCTATTGGCTTCTCAGGTTCCAAATATATCAAAGAGAAAATGCTCAGCCAGCAAATAAAAAGCATGTGAATTTGATGGAGTGACTGTTTGCATTGGCTTCTCAGGTTCCGTATTTCAAAGAGAAAATGCTCAGCCATAAATGGCATGTCAATTCATGGGGTGACTGTTTCTGTTGGCTTCTCTGGTTTCACATATTTCTGAGACAAAATGTTCAGCCATAAATGGCATGTGAATTTCATGGGATGACTTTCTATTGGATTCTCAGGTTCCACATATATCAAAGAGAAAATGATTGGCCAACAAATAAAAAGCATGTGAATTTGATGGAGTGACTGTTTCTATTGGCTTCTCAAGTTCCACACATTTCAAAGAGAAAATGCTCAGCCATAAATGGCATGTCAATTCATGGGATGACTGTTTCTATTGGCTTCTCTGGTTTCACATATTTCAGACAAAATGTTCAGCCATAAATGGCATGTGAATTTCATGGGATGACTGTTTCTATTGGCTTTTCAGGTTTCACACATTTCAAAGAGAAAATGTTCAGCCATAAATGGCATGTCAATTTATGGGATGACTTTCTATAGGCTTCTCAGGTTCCACATATTTCAACAGAAAATGCTCAGCCGCCAAAAGCATGAGAATTTCATGGAGTGGCTGTTTCTATTGGCTTCTCAGGTTCCACATATATATCAAAGAGAAAATGCTCTGCCAACAAATAAAAAGCTTGTGAATTTCATGGAGTGACTGTGTCTATTGGCTTCTCGGGTTTCACGTATTTCGAAGAGAAATTGCCCAGTCAACAAAAGCATGTGAATTTCATGGAGTGGCTGTTTCTATTTGCTTCTCAGGTTCCACATATATCAAAGAGAAAATGCTCAGCCAACAAATCTAATGCATGTGAATTTCATGGGATGACTGTTTCTATTGGCTTCTCAGGTTCCACATATTTCGAACAGAAAATGCTCAGCCGACAAAAGCATGTGAATTTCATGGAGTGGCTGTTTCATATATATCAAAGAGAAAATGCTCAGCCAACAAATCAAAGGCATGAGAATTTTATGGGATGACTGTTTCTATTGGCTTTTCAAGTTCCACACATTTCAAAGAGAAAATGCTCAGCCATAAATGGCATGTCAATTCATGGGATGACTGTTTCTATTGGCTTCTCAGGTTCCACATATATCAAAGAGAAAATGCTCAGCCAACAAATCAAAGGCATGAGAATTTTATGGGATGACTGTTTCTATTGGCTTTTCAAGTTCCACACATTTCAAAGAGAAAATGCTCAGCCATAAATGGCATGTCAATTCATGGGATGACTGTTTCTATTGGCTTCTCTAGTTTCACATATTTCAGAGACCAAATATTCAGCCAAAAAAAGCTTGTGACTTTCATGGGCTGACTGTGTCTATTGGCTTCTCAGGTTCCACGCATTTCAAAGAGAAAATGCTCAGCCAACAAATAAAAAGCATGTGAATTACATGGGATGACTGTTCCTATTGGCTTCTCAAGTTCCACACATTTCAAAGAGAAAATGCTCAGCCATAAATGGCATGTCAATTCATGGGATGACCATTTCTATTGGCTTCTCTGGTTTCACATATTTCGAACAGAAAATGCTCAGCCGACAAAAGCATGTGAATTTCATGGAATGGCTGTTTCTATGTGCTTCTCAGGTTCCACATATATCAAAGAGAAAATGCTCAGCACACAAATAAAAAGCATGTGAATTTCATGGGATGACTGTTTCTATTGGCTTCTCAGGTTTCACACATTTCACAGACAAAATGTTCAGCCAAAAAAAGCTTGTGAATTTCATGGGCTGACTGTTCCTATTGGCTTCTCAAGTTCCACGTATTTCGAAGAGAAAATGTTCAGCCATAAATGGCATGTGAATTTCATGGGATAACTTTCTATTGGCTTCTCAGGTTTCATATATTTCAGAAACAAAATCCTAGGCAAAAAAAAAAAGCTTGTCAATTTCTTTTGGCTTCCTAGGTTCCACATATTTCGAAGAGAAATTGTCCAGTCAACAAAAGCTTGTGAATTTCATGGGATGACTGTTTTTATTGGCTTCTCAGGTTCCACACATTTCACAACAAAATGTTCAGTCATAAATGGCTTGTGAATTTCATGGAGTGACTGTTTCTATTGGCTTCTCAGGTTCCACATATATCAAAGAGAAAATGCTCAGCCAACAAATCAAAGGCATGAGAATTTTATGGGATGACTGTTTCTATTGGCTTCTCTAGTTTCACATATTTCAGAGACCAAATATTCAGCCAAAAAAAGCTTGTGAATTTCATCGGCTAACTGTTTCTATTGGCTTCTCTGGTTCCACACATTTCGAACAGAAAATGCTTAGCTAACAAATAAAAAGCATGTGAATTACATGGGATGACTGTTCCTGTTGGCTTCTCAAGTTCCACACATTTCAAAGAGAAAATGCTCCGCCATAAATGGCATGTCAATTCATGGGATGACCATTTCTATTGGCTTCTCTGGTTTCACATATTTCGAACAGAAAATGCTCAGCCGACAAAAGCATGTGAATTTCATGGAATGGCTGTTTCTATGTGCTTCTCAGGTTCCACAAATATCAAAGAGAAAATGTTCAGCTATAAATTGCATGTGAATTTCATGGGATAACTTTCTATTGGCTTCTTGGGTTTCATATATTTCAGAAACAAAAACCTAGGCCAAAAAAAAAGCCTGTCAATTTCTTTTGGCTTCCTAGGTTCCACATATTTTGAAGAGAAATTTACAAGTCAATAAAAGCTTGTGAATTTCATGGGATGACTGTTTTTATTGGCTTCTCATTTTCCACACATTTCACAACAAAATGTTCAGTCATAAATGGCTTGTGAATTTCATGGAGTGACTGTTTCTTTTAGCTTCAAGGTTCCACATATTTCAGAGACAAAATCTTCAGCCAAAAAAAGCTTGTGAATTTCATGGGATGACTGTTTCTATTGGCTTCTCAGGTTCCACACATTTCAAAGAGAAAATGCTTAGCCAATAAATGCTTGTAAATTTCATGGGATGACTGTTTCTATTGGCTTCTCAGGTTTCACATATTTCAGAGACAAAATCCTAGGCCAAAAAAAAGCTTGTCAATTTCATGCAGTGACTTTCTATTTTCTTCCAAAGTTCCACATATTTTGAAGAGAAAATGTTCAGCCAACAAAGGCTTGTGAATTTCATGGAGCGACTGTTTCTATTAGCTTCAAGGTTCCGCATATTTCAACGACAAAATCCTCAGCCAATAAAATCTTGTGAATTTCATGGGATGACTGTTTCTATTGGCTTCTCAGGTTCCACACATTTCAAAGAGAAAATGTTCAGCCATAAATGGCATGTGAATTTCAAGGGATGACTTCCTATTGGCTTCTCAGGTTCCACATATTTCGAACAGAAAATGCTCAGCCGACAAAAGCATGTGAATTTCATGGAATGACTGTTTCTATTTGCTTCTCAGGTTCCACATAATATCAAAGAGAAAATGCTCAGCCAACAAATAAAAGGCATGTGAATTTCATGGGATGACTGTTTCTTTTCGCTTCTCAAGTTCCACACATTTCAAAGAGAAAATGTTCAGCCATAAGTGGCATGTGAATTTCATGGGATGACTGTTTCTATTGGCTTCTCAGGTTCCACACATTTCAAAGAGAAAATGCTCAGCCATAAATGGCATGTCAATTTATGGGATGACTTTCTATTGGCTTCTCAGGTTCCACATATATCGAAGAGAAAATGCTCAGCCAACAAATAAAAAGCATGTGAATTTCGGGGGATGACTGTTTCTATTGGCTTCTCAGGTTTCACACATTTCAAAGACAAAATGTTCAGCCATAAATGGCATGTGAATTTCAAGGGATGACTTCCTATTGGCTTCTCAGGTTCCACATATTTCGAACAGAAAATGCTCAGCCGACAAAAGCATGTGAATTTCATATGCTGACTGTTTCTAGTGTTTGCTCTGATTTTACATATTTCAAAGAGATAATGCTCAGCCAACAAATAAGAAGCATGTGAATTTCATGGGATGACTGTTTCTAGTGCTTGCTGATTTTATATATATCTCAGAGATAATTCTTAGCCATACATGGCACATGAATTTATGAATTTTATGGATTAACTATGTCTAGGCATCTCAGATTTCACACTTTTCAAAGAGAAAATGCTCATCCATAAATAGCATGTGAATTTCAAGAGCTGACTGTGTCTACAGGCTTCACAGGTTTCACATATATTTCAAAGAGTAGGTACTCAGCCAGACAAAGCATGTTATCATGGAATGACTGTTTCTGGTGTTTGCTCTGATTTACAAATTTCAAAAGATAATGCTCAGCCATACATGGCACATGAATTTTATGGGTTGACTGTGTCTATCGGCTTCTCAGGTTTAACAATTTTCAAGGAGAAAATGCTTATCCATAAATAGCATGTGAATTTCATTGTTTGACAGTTTCTATTGGTTTCTCAGGTTTCACACATTTCAAAGCGAAAATGCTCAGCCATAAATAGCATGTGTCCATAGGCTCCGCAGGCTTCAAAGAGAAAATGCTTACCCATCAATAGAATGTGAGTTTCATAGTACTGTGTCTATAGGCTAGACAAAAACCTTGTCTCACGATTATACACATATAATTGTGAGACAAGCCCCAGCAGGGCCACAAATTGGGCGAAATTGCACAGGAATATCAAAACATGCCATTTCCTACACTGTCTGTTGAGTCCATGTATTTTAACCACTCTCAAACTCTACATACCTGTGATGTCGAAGATGTTAGCATTCACTTGGCACAATTCTTTTACTTGGACTTCTCCTGGTAAATCACTGAGCTTCAGATTAAAAAATTCCAAGCTCCTTCAACATTCGCTAATTTTTGTCAACATTCCATAGCCTCACTGTCAATTAAGGTCATAGGCTATCAATAAGCATAAACATAGTTTTGTCATGACCTTTTTCAAGCATGAGAGAACCGATTGTCTAACTGTAAAACTGATTTGCCTAAATGGGTTTAGTTGAGACAAACAGTGCACAACTGTGACCCCAGATCTCGAATTCATTCATTCATGTGTGCAGCAGAAATCTCATTGGTTAATCCTCTCAAGATTATACATGAGAAACAGTGATTGAATCAGCCCACAAATGACCAGACCAGATGCAAAATTTCTCAGAAAAACACTGAGAGATAGTAAGAGATGTGTACAATACATTGCTCTGGAAATGGAGCAAACGCCAGTTGTGATCAAAGATTATTTATTGCTATATGCACTTTTATCAATATGCTGCTTTTCATCAATCAATCAATCAATCAATCAATCCATCCATCCATCCAGGGAAAGTATAATTCAAGCTATCTTTCCCTCTATGTGACCACCTATCTTCCAGGATCTATCTATCTATCTATCTATCTATCTATCTATCAGCATTGTATCAGTTTGTCTATCTGCCTATCTATCTATCTATCTATCTATCTATCTATCTATCTATCTATCTATCTATCTATCTATCTATCTATCTATCTATCTATCTATCTATCTATCTATCTATCTATCTATTTGTATATATATATAATTGTATCTGTGCATCTGTATGGAATTTCAGTGGCCAGTCTTTAAATGCATTACCTGTACCTTCAATACAGAACTTAATGGTCAAGCTTTCACAGAATGCGTTCTGAGATGGTCAAATATGGTCTTCTTCAATTCCTGTTAAAAAGAGGTGGGGCTCATCTTTGAATGTCCACCAATGAAAGAGCATTTTAAAATATTAGTTGACGCTTTACAAGGGATTATGAGAGTGACTTCAATTGGGATAGCCAAAATTTGTCAATGCTGTGAATTGTCAGTTATTGTTTGATTAAGTTCCAAGGGTGTTGTTAATATTTTCTTTTTTTGTCAGCTTGGTTATTCAAATTACTGATAGTTTGTATGATTATATTAAGTCCCAGAATGCCTCAATTAGGTCACTTTAATAAACAAAGTGCCATTTTGAGGTGATGTTCTGTTGGAACACTAAATGACAAATTGATGGATTCAGAAGCCTAACAGTGGTAATGAAACACAGATTTTGATGGATACAATACCAAACAACATTTACAGAAGGTAGGGCATTTTCTTATGGCTTGACAGGCCAATTTTTATAGTCTAAACAGGCCTAGAATTGCCGCAACAAATCTGATGCGGAAATTTCGACCTGTATTGTATTTGGATTCTGCTAGACTACTGTAGGCTTTGCAGGTTTGACCTTTTTCAAAGAGAAAATGTTCAGCCATATAGCATGTGAATTTCACAGGTTGACTGTGTCTATTCGCTTCTCAGGTTTAACATATTACAAAGAGTAAATGCTCAACCATATACAGTATGTGAATTTCGTTGGGTGAATGTGTCTTTAGGCTTCTCAGGTTTCATGTATTTCAAAGAGAAAATGCTCAGCCATAAAAAGCATGTGAATTTAATGGGATGACTGTTTCTATAGGCTTCTCAGGTTTCAACCATTTCGAAGAAAAATATGCTTAACCATGTGCATATTATGCGAATCTCGAGGGTTGACGGTTTGTGCAGGCTATTTAGGTTCCCCCTACCTATGTGTATAACTCAGCCAATTTGTAATTTTGCCGATTTTTCAGCAAATTTTTGAGGACGGCAGCCATTTTTTCACTTGATCACATTCACGTTTGTGGCACAACCAGGATAATTTTTGCAATGAAAGAAGCCATAAGATGGTTTTAGAATAAGGTTAAGCCAAAGGTAACTCCGATCATGTTACAGCAGAGCAGCCCGTGCATATGGTGTCATTGATGAAATTTGCTTGCCTGGAGCAAGACGCATCTGAAGGGATCAGATATTGTACAACAATGTTTAATTTTTTTGGCAAAAATGTTTTTATTTTTTTCATATAATATTATTATATCTTAAAAATATTGACTATATACAATCTCTTCTTACATCTCGCTTGCACAGATGACAAATTTCAAAACCAAATTTGAAATCTGGCACAATCGCATTTCTTATCAAAAAGTTAAATAAATCCACTCCCTGATCAAAACAAATAGGAAATGGCTCCTGCTATACATTCGGTGATTTATATGTACACACATCGGACATAATCTCAACCATGAGAGATTCTCTCACTGTACACAGTACATACTTGGCATATATAAATAAGTCAGGGATGAGAATTTATGAATCTATTCCATACACAATGAATTAAAGTTTTTAAGGTGATGCTTTACGATTTTTAAGTAGAATCAGTAGATTATAATTAGTGACCCTTAATATTTCGAATTATGTCATGTCATTTGTTTAATGGTGTGTTGCCTCTTTAAAGTTTTGCATATATATCATGTATATCATCTGCTATCACTTTACACCATTTAGATAGTACAAATACAATCAATTGCAATAATGTATAATGAAACAGTATATTATATTGGTATTACAGGCAAAGGTGACAATGGCCTCCTATTGGAATGTAAATATCATACTTGAGTTTTTAACTTACAAAAAATACTGGTAGGTCAGCTAACCATAGACATGCAAGTCTTGAAGATGAGGCAAAAAGTAATTGTAGTTTCTACTAAGATTGATTTTTGCAGGTTATGGTTATCAGCAAAAAAACATAATTAAGACAATAACAAGTTGGCTTCTAAACAGTAAAAGCACACATTAACTAAAGTTTGTAGAAGCCTTGATGCTTCAGCAAATTAATTCCGCTGTATTTGTTGAATGCATAAGAAACGATAGCCCTCAAGTTCATCTACAGGTGAAGTAAAAAGTCTTCTTTTAGTACATTCCATTGTTCATTGAGCTGTTTAATGATCAACTGTACTGACTGTAGACTGTACCCATCAGTTGAAAGTGATGACAAATGAAGAAGTCAATTTTAAGTCAACGATAATTCCTTCGCTGTCATAATTTGTAAAAGAGAACGCTGATAAAATTCAAATTCCTCTTCCGAATTGTTCAATTTACGCATTTTTTCCAAGCAAATCCTCCACAAGATATGGTGACTATGATGTACAAAATTAACTGAAAAGAGAAGAAATAACCATAAATGAATTTGTGTCAAAATTTTTCAAAAATAGAAAAGATAACATTTCCACCAATGTCACTATTATGTCTGTTATACTTATGCGAGCTGATTTTCATGAACAGGCAGCTACTGCATCAAAATGTCTTATAAAATATGGTACATTATGATCTTTGATGTATATACCACTAAAATTTTATTAAGGCGTGTCAGGTGAGAATGAATAATTCTCCAATGAGTATTCACAATTTTTTAAAGTTTACATATATTTTTATCGCTATGTAGTCTGTAGAATTATAAGTGTAAGGAAAAGTTGCATTATTTACATACTTACCAAAATAACTACAACAATGATCACAGTCAACTTCACATTTTTCCACCACATAGACACTTGTAAATTTCTGCTGGTCTTCTTGAATGATACAGCCTGAAAAACAAAAATAAATTGTTACCTAAGATGTATAATTTTATACAAGAATCCGAGGATTCAAACCCTGGGTTCTGTTGGGAATGAGTAATAGGCCTAAGCATAAGATCCATGGATATAACATCAAAGTAGCACTGCACTGCGAAGTGCAATCAGCTTTGACACCTGTCAGATTGCCTTCAAGTGCTGTTCCTCAATGGCAATTTGGTAAACTGAGGATGAAAATAGGCTTTAGAACTTGCAGAATTGCAATTAGCATTGTTAGACTGCTTTGAGAATAAATGCACTGCAAAAAGCAAATGCTAAATTCATTATTGGCCTTCCTTGAAACGCATGGACGATTGTCATGTGGGCGATATTATAATGCAAAGTCAGCTTGAAAACAGTCCCTCAAGACTCAAACAATCTATCAACAAACCGTTAAAAAAAAAAAAAAATTTAATAAAATTTTTTTTTTTTTTTTTTCAATTTAAAAAAAAAAAAAAAAAATCAACTCAACCCAACTCAACCCAAACCTAAAACGCATTTTACTATAACATCATTAGAACATGAAGTGGCCATATTGGCTTTACCCACACCCCTATTCATGCCAGGACAACACTTCTCAGAAAACCTCTCAGACTGGTTTTTCAAAAGAAGTACCCTGGGTGAATCACCCAGGGCAAAAAGAACTAGAAGTAAGGTTTCAGTTATGTAAAGTCAAATAAGAAGAAAATACTTACATGTGAATTTAAATCTTCAGTTTTGTCAATGAGTAACTCTAGTTTTTCACCTCGAGTTGCAAGTGTATCTGTTAAAAATCATGAAGTTAAAAAAGTAAATCAGAATTTTAAAATGGCAGTATGTTAAGCATATCAACGAACAGAAAGTTTTAGTAAGACAAAACCTCTGCAGCTTTCATTGGCTGCCTTGTGGTGTGGGGAATTTTTGTGAGCAAGACATAAAATCTAGTATTTTCAGAGTTTGAGACTGCACAAGTGGAGTTGTTAAGTAGGAAATGTGTTAAAAATTTAAGGATAAAATACTAACCAATATTTCTGACCATGATTTCTCGCAATTCATCAACTTGACCTTGGACCTGCTCAACTTTATGTTGTGATGGTGACTCTTGGGTGCTATAATGTCTCTGAAGATTTAAAGGGAAATTGATTATTATAATACATGTCTGCTAATCATTTGTAGGTGATGTGGATTATCAAATTCTATGGAAATTTATTATGAAAATGACATCTTTTAAAGAATTATTGAGTGTTGAGCTTACCATGAGTGTTGCTAAAACTTTAGAAAATTCGCTATTCATGGCATAAGGTAACGCTGTGTGGCATCTGTCTCCATATTGATTTTCAAATCTGTCAAAAACAAAAAATAATTGGGTGGTAGCACATTACTACTTCCCTCTATCTGTGTAGGGAAATAATTTGTTTAGGCTGATAAATGACACATTTTTGGCACTTACCTCTTCTTAATTTCTGCCAAGAAAGCGAAGGCTCTTGATCTTTCGAAGTCCTAAAAGAAAGAATTGAGGATAATCTGTTACTTGCTCTGAATGGTTTTTGGAGTGAAAATTTTAATGGACTGCTTAGAAGTCACTTAAGCCTATAACAGCTCCTAACTGTTGATTTCACTTACATCATCTGTGATGCAGAGATATACAATCCTTTGACTGGCAATGTAGTGAAACAGGTAGCTGAAAGAAAATCAAGTATGTATCATTTAAAGAATTACAAATATTTAAAAGTGGTATTGTAGGTCTTTTAAGGTCTGAATTTTAAGAAGATTTCAAGTGTCTGACGACCAAGAACATTGTATGTTACTATTGTTAAGATCATAGGCTGTAATTAAAAATATTACACGAGTCATGATAATACCTTTTTTTGATACTTACCTTCCGTGAGAATAAGTGAGCTTGTTGTTTTCTGGTGGGATTTTGGCGAGAACTTGTTCTATAACTTCTGTGAAGTTTCCGGCACAACTTGCATATTTAGCAAGAATCGCAGAGCCACGAGCAACTAAGCCAAATAAAATAGGCATTGTTGCTTGTGTTTGATCACCTGAAATTAATCGAGAACCAATTACTGAAATGTGTGCAACAGGCTAACAGTAGCGGTGTGGGATAAAACAAATTGATATAGTCATATAGACCATTCGAGTTATTCAGAATGGTAGTGAGTCATCACAATGTGGATAATCATACACAAAAACAACATGGGCATGAGTCTACCTGGTTGAAATCATTGACAGGCACAATACACACAATCTTTTTCACACTTTAAGCTTTTTCAGCTACTGGAAAGCTTCATTTTCGGTAGTATACTTGGCTACCAGGTTACTAAAACAACAGATAGCTCTCACTTACCTCAATTACCAAATATTTGTCGGTGACACCGTGCTGAAAAAGGTTTTACTTGAACTTGTCGACTTTGACACCAGTTTGTTTTGATTTCTCATCATGTGACTTCAATTTGGGGTCGATGAGTCATGTGACTAAAAAAAAGTTTTATTATTATTATTGTTTAATTAAATTATAAACGTGGATACGTATTTTATACTTCCGAAAACGTAATGGACGTCCATTTTATTGAAAATATTTACATTTTAAAATAATTTGAGATGAAGAGACCATACGCTCGAGCAGGTGCCAGTCGCCATTGCAAGAAGAGAGCAGAAGTTGTGAAGTGCAGAGAAAATGACAGAGGCAGGAGTGGACAAAAGACGTCTTGAAGTGGTAAGGACTAGAGGTGATCCATGAACAATGTTGCCACAGCTTCTCCTGTTCTTTCAGCTCTGTGATGCTCAGCAACTTGTGTCTCCCCGTTTATCGCCCAAAGACCATGTGTGTTTGTGTACAAGATAAATGTGTGCATGTCATCAGTCATGTCAGCATAGATAACTTGTGTGGTCATTGGATCAGCTTTTCAGATAATGGCCTTAAGTCCTCACTACCACTCCACGGCATAAACATATGAAACAAGACCCCCACCTGCCCCTGCATGGGCACCCAAAGATTATTCCTGACGTGGACCAGAGAAATATTTCTCTGCCGCGGACTGCGGAGCTGCCTAAGGCTAAGATTTTCGATTGTCTCGCTCATTGCGTTATCACCTTATCGGGGGGAATTTCTTGAAATTCAGGGCATGGTAGAATTTTCTGAGGAATTTTCATATATATTATATATGTACTGTTTAGGAACCTTTTTTCAACCATTTACCACTGATTTTAAAAAATAGTTGATGTGAACGATTCTGACGCTACCTTCAAGCCTTCACTATTAATTCTTCATATCTTTAAAAAAAATTTGGCTGCAGGCTGCTGTCACTCAAGGGGAGGATGACACTTGTCGAACGTTCATCATTCATGAAGAAGATCATACCCTAGGAAATGCTCTGCGTTACATGGTACAAAAGAAGTATGTAATACTATGTATCAAGCCAATATATGATATACACATTAAAAGTGATACCTTTCATTCTTGTTGGCACTCAGAAATTGAGAAAATAGTGCTTTAAAAATGGAATAATGAATTCTCTAATAGGCCTAATTTTGTATGCCTGTTTTTTTCAGCCCTGAAATTGCATTTTGTGGATACAGTGTCCCTCATCCATCGGAGAATAAAATCAACTTCAGAATACAAACAAAAGGTAGATTTATGGTGTTAAGGTATTTGATATATCTTAATCTCTTGATTCTTGTGTTTGTGTTTGATTTGGTACCATTTTGATTAATATCAGCTGTTTAAAAAAATCTTGGTTAATGACATTTTTCAGGAAAACCTGCAAGTGCCAGTCTGAGGCAAGGATTAGAAGATCTCGAAAAAGTGTGTCAACATGTGTTAAAGACATTTCAAGTATGTATTTTGGTGAATCAATGCTAATTCGTGATACTTTTTAATTGTGTAGAATTTTAGTATGAATGATGTTGATTAAATATTTCTAATGAAACTTTCCATATTGTTTTTGCAGAGCAGTGTAGGAGCTGCTACACCAGAAAAATCTCAGCAGATTAGTCAAGAGACACCTGAAAGCATGGACACTTCTTAGCATCTTCATTTAAGATACATATATGTATTGTTTGTAAATAGTGTAAATAATCACTGATTAAAATTTGTTTATAAAAATATGATTTCTATGAGTAGTTGTTGATGGCAGGAATAGTTCTCGTGAGAAATGCAAACATGAGTGAATGGAGCTGAATATTATCGATGCGGGATTTAGATCTGTATTATTTCACAACATGAAGCTACGTGACATGTCATGTGTTGTTTGGTCTTAAAAATGAGCTAAAAATTTATACTGGGAGAAGTCTGCTGTCTCTTGAACTTATTTCATTATGGGAGGTCATTGACCTTAGATGGTTGCATGCTCGAGGGTATGGCTACCAGAGCTCCATCTGGTGAATGTCTGCTTCACTAAATCACATGATGTGACGTCATTACAAGCACCTAATACACTGAATACCACACAGTCGTTATGACACATTTTGTGTGTACATGGTCTTTTGAGAATGAATAACCATGAACTGGGACTTACATAATGCCAGAACAGTCCTTAGGAGGCAGAGGTTTTAGCTGATTGCCAGGTGAGTGTGTTGCTGTTGTCTGAAGTTTGTTAACAGAGGGTGTGTCCCATGCAGGTTGCTCATTACTCTTCAATCATTGCCCTGATAGGGGGGGGGGGGTGTTTTGATTGTTGCCAATTGTTATGGCTGTACTTGATGACACTATTAATGTTATTAGTGATACATATGTAGTTGGATAATTCACAACATTTCAGATCATATTATAACACGCATTGTCTGATCTTTATTTTAATCATGAATGATTTAGACTATTTTAGTCATGTCTCATGATGATTGACTTTAAAATATAGGATAGCAAGTTTGCTTCACTGAACATGGTCCATATTTTGTTGTGGATGTTCATTGTTTGTCACACTAAATGTAGCTGTCGAGTCATGACTTCGATATCAGAAATTATGTTTACAGTTAATTCGTGTCAAATTATATAGGACAGTCAGTCCGGGTGTCAAAATTTGTTTTGAATTGAAGGCTTGCTACCCAATTAATCATAAATGTAATGGGAAGAAGGGTGTAGGTGTCTTTGAAATTGTCTGCATAATTACACCCTGTAGCAGTCCCTCCTATGGCTATGGTATCAAGATAAATATTTCCTTCACCAGAGTTTCATTGATTTGTTGTTGGCTTTGTTGACACTGCAATTAAAATAATGTAACTTCTCGATTGTTTTCTTTTGTGCTGTCAGGCCTACAAAAGGTCTGTGTTACAATACCGTAAATCAAAAGTGTACCCAATTTATTTTGTTTGCAGGCTTTTTGAGCGAGTACCTGGGAAAATCAAGTTGTGATTTTAAGACGCGTAATTGGCTGCAAAGCCTTCGCCAGCTGCACTGAATAAATTATAAACTTGGAAAGAGTGGAGATAGGTGCTTGCCAGAACTGCTGATCATGTCTGTGAGGAACGGGAAGAGCAGCGGAGGGAGCAAATCTGGCAAACTGCTCAAGGTGGTTCTGCTGGGAGACGGAGGAGTTGGCAAAAGTTCCCTCATGAATCGCTTTGTGAGCAACAAGTTTGACACACAGTCATTTCATACGATAGGAGTGGAGTTCCTAAACAAAGATGTCAATGTAGACGGTGAAACCTACACCCTACAGATATGGGACACAGCAGGGCAAGAGCGCTTCAAAAGTTTGCGCACCCCATTCTACCGAGGCGCTGATTGCTGTCTCTTGACTTTTGGTGTTGACGATATGCAAAGCTTTCGTGACCTGACAATGTGGAAAAAGGAGTTCCTCTATTACGCTGACGTTTCAGACGGAGAGAAATTCCCTTTCGTTGTGCTTGGGAATAAAGTAGACATTGATGAACAAGACCGCCAGGTAGAGGTCAGCGAAGCACAGGCGTGGTGCAACAATACTCGAATGCCTTATTACGAAACTAGTGCCAAGGATTCAACTAACGTTGAGACCGCTTTCATTGCTGCTGTTAAGCGCATTATTGAACTGGAGCGTCATTATGACAGCCGAGGGCATTCGCAGGCGGATACTGTCGATTTATCAAAGAAAGGACAAAGATCAGGTTGTTGCTAGGGCGGTTACCATGGTAACTGGTTAACCCTTTGTACAGTTGATTACCCTATGCCTTACACACCACAAATTCTGCCATCATTCCATTTGTAATTGTTGCAGTTTCATTACTAAGTTAGTCCTAACACTTTAGTCACATTGACATAATATCAGTAATTAAGGGCACTTCTCGAGTTTGAGATTTTTTTTCACACAATTTATATTTTTTACGCACAACTTACCTTAAATCTTAGATTTATTCAATATGTGCGATTGATATCTTTTTTAGTTCCATTGAATTATGAATCAAGAAATCAGTGAACAAGCAAAATTATTTAGGACTAAGTGTTTTGTTATTTTCTTTATATACTTAATTCACTGTTTGATGTAGCGATTTGCTGTGTTACTTTAATTGGCCATTCAGCTGATGATGTATTCAGGGCTTAGGTCCTCAGGTTTACTGAATGAGAGTTACTCCCGAGTTATTTATTGAATTGTTTGAAAGGTTATGTACTGAACTGTCCTATTAATTGGAAAAACATAATGTTGATGGTTATCATAATATGGACCCAAAACATGCATAACCCAGTCTGTGTTCAGCGAACGTACCACTGTTAATGTTACAAAAACATTGTCAATGTTTGTGTAATGAATGTTTGTATTAATACCAATCTCCTAACGATGACATTCAAGGCCAGTCCATGTACAGTGTACATTAGTGATGCACGGATAGTGAAAATAGCAGGATACCGGATAATCTGGCAACCCCAACTGCCGGATACCAGATAGTGACCGGATAGTTTGAACCGCATAATAAACACATGAAAAAGGAAGTTTTTCAGCATTCGCGGTTCATTATAAATATACTTTTTTGAGAGCCGAGAGATATCTGTCCAGCAGGAGGACTGTTCCTCGTATGGAACTTTTTTTCGTTATGTTCTGTAACTGAATTTAAATTTTGAAGATGGTTACGTCATGTTTTTGACTGTGTTCTTGTAACATTCTTTTATTTATTAACAAAGTTTGTTTAGCTTTTCACTTACTTTTGAGCGTCCCAGATATCCGGTTCTGACATCCTAATTCTGCCGGATACCGGATATCCTGCAAATTCCAATATCCGACCGGATACCTAGCCGGACATCCGTGCATCCCTAGTGTACATATTGTCTGTGCTACATTGGTCATGACATTGTGTGTGTGTATTAAGAGTGACCTTTGGCTCAATGTGGTGACACTGGGGTGAATGTAGTACAAGGTGTCTGAATGTGTATTAAAAATCATTAGTATTTCTATTGCTAAAGTACATTGATACATTATCATAGATGATTGAAACAATAACAAGTATTATTTAACAAGTCTGCTGGGCTATGAAATTATGAATGTATAATTGAGATTGGTAGCTGTCATTCATTCACACATTATACATGTATACCTTGATTGATCAATATCATTATCAGGTGTCCAAATATCAATTGATCAATATAGAGTCTTGCTATCAAATCAATGTTCTCGTCCAAAGTCAAACTCCTTCAAATGATTATGGTATAATCGCTACTGTAATGATATCTGTTGTTTCGACTCGGTGATTGACGGTGAAGTGATTGTGAACTGTGAATGTGCTTATGGAAGTGAACTGTGTGATTGTCATTGAACCGATGCTTTATATGATGTAGCTGATAATGTAAATTAAGGACAAACTCTGGCTAGTTATGTAGTGCTACTGTTCAAAAGGCTATATTGAGAATTGCTAGTATCGAGACCCATGAACAAATTTCTTTTCTAAGTGCTTTGAGAGAAAAATTATTAATGATTGATTACATGGTCAAAAGTTATGTCATTGTTCTGTTGTCACCAATGGTTTTTCCAGTCTTTCTTTCAATTACCCCATTTTGTAGTTATTTGACTGTTATCAGGTTATAAACAAGCCCTAGTTGAATTGTTGAAGTATTTCCTGCTTGTGTGTATTATCTAACTTGTATACTGTTGTTTTCTACTAGGTATTTATGAACAACATTGAGATTATTGATTTAAATACTGAATCACTCGGGTAAAAACAGGATATCTACATTTTTATTTAGCTGAATTTTCACACAGGAACCTTGTACATGAGTTAACATGGCTAAGCATAAATTGTAGCTATCAGCTGAAATTAACTAAATCTCAGTGCTGCAAAATCAATATTTCCCACAAATTACGTTTTTTAAAGGATTATTTAAATGTGTGACTTTGCATAAGTAGCTTAGGCATGTAAAGCCAATGATCAATGAGTCATTTTAAGATTTGAAGTAATAACGTAATTTACGTAAATAGATATTGATTTTTTTTGGCACTTGATCAGACATAGGAATGTTAGGCCTAGATCAGACATAGGAATGTTAGGCCTAATGTCCAGATTTTTAAACAAGAAATTCCTTCTCTATCTTTCACCAAACTTTGAAGATGTAATAGCAGAGTTAGCAGCTCTACCTCATTTTGCCATAAATAGCGAATGCAGTCTTTTTTATGCTGTTGCCTGTTGCTTGTGTAGGCGTGGACAAATGAACATATGCTTTCAATTTTTTTTTGTCGGAAAGGGAAATGTCAGGCAGTGCATTTGACCATTTGTGGATATCGCATGACATAAATTAATCCCATGAGTTTTTCACCTGTCAATGCAGTGCAATTGAATGGGAAATATAATGTTCTTTTGTAACTTATCAGTAGAATCCAATTATATTTTAGGATACCTGATCACCTGACTATCCTGGTGGGCCTGTCCTGTCATATATTTGTAAATATTGTACAATTTATGAATATTTGTTACCTAATGGTTTATTAGAGTCATGCGTTGGCCTGAAAGATAATACTTAGATTTTAGATTAAAGTCAAGTGCCACTGCAATTATGTGATAACTTTTTTTATTTGCTTGCACATTGCACAGCCTTTGTTATGATATCTCTAAATATCACATGACAGAGCATCATCATTTTGATCAGTACATGTCTCAAACTGTGCTGTCAATTATGTATGGGAAATGAATATTTAAATATACCAGACTGCCAGTTCTGGCTTTATTTCAAAAGCAACAAAATCATAAAATATTTAATGCAAGTTTTACAGACAGTACGCAAACATTAGACTGTGACAGTCAGAGTGATATGTTGTTTTTTTTTACACTTTGTTAAAATCGGTTAATAGAGAGATTTCAGTGCTAAGGCAAATTTTACATAAGTAGCCAGTGCTATAATAGGGTACCAAAACACAGCTCTGTTTATGTAGGGATTTAACATAAATTACATAACCAACTCCGTTAATCTGTAGGAACTGTCCAGTTGTACATAATGAGATACAAGCACAAGTGAACTGAACTATGTTATGTTTACAGAAGGAATGAAATCTCATTTTCTAAAAAAGAATTTTTATAATGCTAATCTGCAGCAATTGCTGCCAGCTAGTTGTAGCAAAGTGTAATAACATTTTTGTAATTTTGTTAATTGGCTGATTTATTTATGAAATTCAATAATTAATTTAATTAATTCACTTTGCATGTACAAATGTATTATAATTGATTAATTATTGATTGTTAATCATTTGTGAATTGTTGATATTATAATCTTGATTTGAGTGCGTTTGAATTTAACCTCCGAACACCAAAGCTTCAAAATGTTACTGCTTGTGGAAATGTTTATCGTTTATCTGTTTCTGCTGATTTTGCTGTTAGCAGTTATAAAATCTCTTTGACCGATGTGGTATCTTGTTAAATCACTGTTGCCATTTGTTGAACTGCAAATTGTTTTTATTACATTTAATTCTGCTGTTCCTTTTCCGACCTGTTAAATCTTGTCACCTGCTCAGTGCTCATGTCCTGGTTTTTCAAAAGATAAAATAAACATCAATTGTGTAAATGACATTTGCGTTTCCTCAGTATTGTTCATTGAATTTAAAGTTAGTTGGAACTCTAAGCCCTCTGCTGAATATCTGATGGTACACTGCCTTAATGAGCTCTAATGGAGGCTAAATAGAGGGGCCGAGCTTATGGTTAAGCTGCACCTGAATTATTAATTTATTTGTTTTCCAAATACCTTTTGCTGTGCATATATAGACAGAAATATGTTCTGAATCTTCAGAAGTCTCAGGCTGTCTTTGATGAGTAGTGGTCTACATTATTGAGAATTCAGTTTCTCTTGCATGGATGTGGCTGCAAACAACTGAGAAAGTATCGCAATATATGCTTGCCATTTTAGCTGCAAAGTGGCCTGGTATGATAAGCCTATTAGCCTAATGTGTCAATTTTGTGATTGGGCAATTACGTAACAGTCCAGACAGTCCTGGATTGTGTGACATAATGCTTTTTGCAATTTTCTGTAAATGCGTGTGTACTGTGTATGTCAAGGGGGCTTATAATGCAAATTTCCAATAAATTAAGTTAGTTTTTTTTAATCAAGTTGAGTCAACAATTACAAAAAAATAAAATTTGTGTCAAATCAGTGTTGATTCCAGTCCTAAATGTTCAGTGTCAAGGAAGTGGCTCAATTATCTATTGAAGCGTAAGATTTACTTTTCAATTAGTTTATAGGTTTATCTTTGTATACTATAGTCAGGTGATAGAATCAGATGACAGCAGAATTCATGGTTTATTGTTGACTTCATAGACCACTGTTTAGAACTATCTAGCTAAGGACTTTGGTTTGGAGGACTGCACTCGTCCCTAGCCAATGGAAACGACGCGGACAAAAGTAATATTTTCAGATGCATTTACTGGTAAGGGAATGGACCATGGGCCTGTGTCCTTTCAGGACCTCCTTTCAGGACCTCCTTTCAGGACCTCCTTTCAGGACCTCCTTTCAGGACCTCCTTTCAGGACCTCCTTTCAGGACCTCCTTTCAGGACCTCCTTTCAGGACCTCCTTTCAGGACCTCCTTTCAGGACCTCCTTTCAGGACCTCCTTTCAGGACCTCCTTTCAGGACCTCCTTTCAGGACCTCCTTTCAGGACCTCCTTTCAGGACCTCCTTTCATACTTTGTTGGCTACATTGATATCAGGAAGACAATAATTCAATGTAAAGATAAAATTTATTTTCAAGCTTCATAAACATTACAACTATTTGCATCTTTAAGAAGAATAGTTGGCAAATCAAAAGCATAAATCTCACCAAAAAATTATTTGTTTAAATTAAGAATAATTCTGAATACAGCAAATGGGCAGAGTAGTTAGTAAATCTAAGATACAGAATTTGTTACATAGAATGACTAAAAAGTATGACTTATAACCCATCATCTTAAATCAAATGTATAATTTTTCTTACAAATCTTTGGCAATTAATGTAGTAGCACCTGCAATGTGATAAAAAATATCAATAAGTACACAGGGTTCTTCATTAACAATTTAATATTAATACAACCAGGCTCGTCTTGCGCACCAGAGAATTAATTTTCAACACAGGTGATGATGAGGAAAATATCACTATCACCGGAGGGTATCACAACATTTATGTCATGTGACAGGACCTGACAATGAATTAGTAAATTACACAAGCAAGAAAGACAATTAGTTAATTACACATGTATTAATTCAATACTGATTCAAAGATTGAAATCAAAGCAATTTGATTGATTTGAATACTGGTAGTAAATTCACAGCGATTTATTGTATGAATTGCATTTGGTCACAGAAAATTAATTTGGTGCTACTGTTCTACTTTACATTTTAATAGCAGAGTTGTCTGAATAAGCACTGTTTCATCTATTCAAAGAATGAAAACTCAATCTTTCTTGAAATTCCTCAATGTCAGTGACTTAATTATTTCCATGAAGTATAACACTTAAATTGACGGACATTAATTCCTCGCTCTGTATTCTCTTACATTCCTGGAAGTTGGCAGTGCTTCAATATAAAGACTAGCTGGCCAGCAGAATGGGTCTGGCTTTTGCAAGAATGTTCATGTCAGGGTCAAGTGACCGCCCGAGTCCCTCCAGGACAAATATTGCCAACAGTATGGAGACAAAATTGCTTTCCAGTTTCACCCGGTGTCGACTCATGATGGAAAACACATTCGACAACAGCTCTGCAACATGCACCTGTTTGAAAGTAAATTATCAAACGTCAATAATCATCGGTGTCAATGGTGTGTAGTACTGTGTACATTATCCAAAGAAAGTAAAGATAGAAACCTACACAACCATTATTTTACTAGTATCATGTATGAGGTATAAGACAAGTTATACTAAAAGTCTAAAACAAAAATTACTGTCAAAAATTGTCATACCGATACTTTGAATATTTGTTTCAGTATCAGAACAAGCTCACTACTGGGCATTGTTGGTCCCCATTTACTTAGAGATAAAAAAGCGTGCAGTGTCAATGTGCACATTACATTACCTTTCCCAGGGTGACTGTCTGTTTCCTTGTTGTGTTGACCAAATGACCAAGCTCCTCCTTGAAAGCACCGATGTCTTTACACTCATTATATCGAGCGTGTTTGAGCATTAACTCAGCTACTTTTTGACCCTGTAAATAGAAATAAAGATTAGGCATAACACACTGTGAAAACATTGATACCTATACAGAATGAGCCAGACCAGGCATAAGCTTAACAAATTTTCCCTGTTGCCCATTCATTTGACCAATTATAATGTATGTTGAGTCATTCTGACATCATCACATGAACTCATCAAAGTGTACATGTATTTTGTCGGTGGAGTTCTGATCCGCTGAACTCCAAAAGTCTCCGTTATTCGGATTTTTCTCCAAAATTTATCGCACATATAATTATCTAATACAAATTTACATAGAAAACAGCATAATAGAAAACAAAGTAAAATTGATGAAGACACTCTAAAGACGTCAAAAATTCTGCTTCTAAATTCTCCAATCTCCAGGTATATTTATAGATTTACATAATTAATGCCAGAGATAATCTTCACTGAAAAAAGCTAAATTGTTGAAAAATGCTCATAATTACCTCTCCCAGAACTACAGCAGTGAAGACAGCTTTGAAATTGTGCATGTCATGGTCGCTCAAAGAAGCAGAAATTCCAGCATCTATTAGCACCAAACGAACCGGGTTTTCCGCTGGCTTCACATTGACCACTATAGTATCACAGATATCCACCAACACAAGTTTATTTTCATCCTGAAATTTCGTCAAATACCGGGTATTACAGGATAATTTTTACTTGTAATACTATCTGATACATGGAGCTGCATAGTCATAACTCTAACAGCTTAATTCTATCATCACTTTACTTTTTTTATGGATTATTGAGCAAGATGAATTTTATATAATTTTTACAGGAAAAGAAGGCATAATTCGGTTGAGCGATAGGTGAATTATATCCATGCAAGAGAGTGAATGCGAATGAAACATTTCCACTGTGTATTGCCATTTATTCGTTTGCGTATATTTCTTACAAGAATCTATTTTGGCTTATCCCAGGCTGTGTGTATGCTTACCTGAGGCATGTAATTGTCAGCATTTTGAACCAAAATATTCCCTGGATGTAGATCACCATGGACAAAGTTATCAACAAACACCTAAATAAGAGAAAGAGACTACTCATTTAACACAATGGACTAATTTACAAGACTAAAATGTATATTGTACAGCATATTATGACGCTCTATGTGAAAGGCACTCAAAGGATTGCAACTGACTAGCATAAGATCCGTGAAGACAAGAGAGGGGGGATGGTGGAACATAGAAAACATCACTTCAATTTCTTTGACTGTAATGACACAGCTGTAATGTCTTTTGCTGCTTCACATATCTGTTCATAGAAGCAGCAAAAGACATTACAATGGCGACGAGGATGTAAACTAAACCCAGGGGTGTCAACGGAAAGCATCGGACGGACGTAAACGACTGTATTTTCGGCGGGATTAGCTCCGGTAATCGGCGACACAAACGCACGTGGTCAGCTCGAGTGGGCAGCAAATTCCAGAATGGCAGCAGCGGCGATCCAGATCGGTTCCATTGGACCCTTCAACCCCAAAGATGAGTCGATTGAAGCGTATATAGCACGTTTGACAGTATGGATGAGGGCAAACAAGGTCAAAAACAATGACAAGGCAGATGCAGCATTGTCTGTCATTGGCCCAGCTGCATTTACTGTACTTCTGAACACGTGTCACCCAGATGACCCCAGTACCAAGTCTTTCGAGGATTTGACAGGTATGCTCACTAAGCACTACCATGCTCCCAGAAATAAATATCTCGAGCGGAAAGTCTTCCGGGAACGTGAGCAACGGGGAACAGAATCAGTGAGTGACTTTGCCCTAGCTTTAAAGCAGCTAAGCATGTCGTGTGAATTTGGTGATACGCTTAATGATAATCTGATTGAACGATTCTCAGCTGGTGTGAGAAGCACGGCGATACAGAATAAACTGTATTCTATTAAGAAGTTAACGTGGGAGAATGCCCAGGCAGAGGCAGTGTCGATGGAACAGAACAGATCAGACAAGGGTGATGCCACGGGGGATGTCCATCAAGTTCGACGTGGTGGGAACCGCAGAGGTGGTTTTACACGTGGTCGTGGATTTGGGACCCGAACCAGTGGAAATGATTACAGATCGGAGGACCCCTGCGAACGCTGTCTATCGGCAGAACATGCCAGTACTGAGTGCCCCTACAAGAGAGCTACATGTTATAATTGTAACCGAAAAGGGCATGTAAAATCCGCCTGCAGGAACCAACAGAGTAAACGACCACAGCAGACGTCTAGTGGCGCCCGGAGTAGTGGCCGCGGGAAGGCCAACCGAGGACGGAGTGGTCGGAGTGTCAACCAAGTGGAAACCGAAGAGAGTACGTCTGGTGACTTCGCTAATTTGTACCACATCCAGGCTATTAACAGCACGGAAAAGAGTGATTTTGACGTAACCATTACAGTTGACGGGTGGCTGTAACATTTGCCGTAGACACACAGGCGGCGGTTTCAGTCATTTCTGAAAACTTGTATCATGCCAAGTTTGGACACTGCAAGATGGAGCCGGTGAAGTACGCGTTACGAAGTTACTCAGGGCATGAAATTCCGGTTCTGGGTCAAATTCCTGTCACTGTTGGGTACCAGGGCCAGAGTGCAGATGTTTCACTGGTGGTGGTCAAAGGCACAAAAGAATCACTTTTAGGCCGAGATTGGCTTAAGATTATCAAGCTTGACTGGAGACAACTGTTTCAGACTGTGCCAGTGCAGAAAAGTGACTCTGTGGATGATGTTGTAAACCGATACAGTGATGTGTTCTGCAGGAGTGGTGTGATTAGAAAATTTGAAGCGAGGGTTAGAGTGAAGCAGGATGCTCAGCCCGTTTTCCGGAAAGCCCGGCCGGTCCCTTACTCACTTAGGGAGGCTGTGGAGAAGAACCTGGAAAAGGCAGTCAAGGAAGGAATTCTGACACCGGTGAAGACCAGCCAGTGGGCCTCACCTATTGTAGTAGCGCCAAAGGCTGATGGCAACATACGAGTATGCGGTGACTACAAAAGAACAGTTAACATGCATTTGGACGACGAAGTTTATCCTTTACCCACCGCTCAGGATATTTTCTCTACATTAGCAGGGGGACAGATATTTTCGACCATCGATCTATCCAATGCATATCAGCAAGTGATGTTGACCACAGAATCCAAGGAACTGTTAACGATTAATACCCACAAAGGATTATTTCAGTATAACAGACTACCTTACGGCATTAAAGTGGCACCAGCAATGTTCCAAGCAATCATGGACCAAATTCTCAGTGGTTTGAATGGTGTGTGTTGTTATCTGGATGATATTCTGCTGACATCCAAGACCAGGGAGGAACATGCTGTTTTACTAGAGAAAGTGTTAACCCGACTGCAGGAGTATGGAGTATTGGCAAACAAGACCAAATGCAGATTTGGCATTGAAGAGGTCAACTATCTAGGACACGTGATCGACAAAGAGGGGATCCGTCCTAGTCCTGAAAAGGTCCGGGCACTGCAAGCTGTCAAAGAACCGAAGAATGTGGCCGAGCTTAGGACATTCCTCGGGGCTGTGACCTTCTACCACAAGTTCTTAAGAGACTTTGCGACAGTTTGTACTCCATTGTATGCATTGACCAAGAAGGAGGCCAAATGGGTTTGGTCAGTCCAGTGCAGGAAGGCATTTCTGGCGGTTAAAGAAATGTTGACTGGTGATTTGTTATTAACCCATTATGATGTGAAATTGCCACTGAAGCTTTCGACAGATGCTTCGCCACATGGAGTGGCAGCCATATTGGCTCATGTTATTGATGGATTCGAGCGACCAATTGCGTACGCATCACGTACCTTAAGCCCAGCAGAAAGGAATTACAGTCAGCTCGAGCGGGAAGCATTAGCCATCATGTTTGGTGTTAAAAGATTCCATAAATATGTGTATGGAAGGAAATTTGTGCTAGTAACTGACAACAAACCGTTGTCCATCATCTTCAATCCTACCAAGGACATACCGACAGTGTCAGCCCTGCGACTGCAGCGATGGGCATTAGTTCTAATGGCACATGACTATACTATCGAGTATAGGAAGGCGGCAGACCATGGAAACGTAGACATGTTGTCTCGTTTTCCAGATGAGACAGTCAGTGAAACTTTGGAAATGCCGATGTACCATTTCAGTTATGTGGATGATCTACCTGTAACCAGTGCCGATGTACGGAAGGAGACGGCAGGGGACCCCAATTTGAAGAATGTGTTGCGTTATGTTATGTTTGGATGGCCGGAGCAGGTGGAGGAGCCTCTGACTCCATACTTCAGACGAAGGAATGAGCTCTCAGTGGAGCAGGGATGCCTCCTATGGGGAATGAGAGTGATCATTCCGAAGAGCTTACAAGCCAGAGTGCTACAAGATGTGCACCATGAGCACACAGGGGTAGTACGCATGAAGATGCTGGCGAGAAGCTACTATTGGTTTCCGAGCTTGGATCAAGAGCTCGAGAACTTGGCAAGAGCGTGTGAGTCGTGCAGGATGCACGCACAAGCCCCAGCAGCGGCCCCTACCGTTAGCTGGCCAAAGTGTACAAACCCGTGGGAACGTGTACATATTGACTTCGGAACTATTGATAATAAGGAATTACTCATTCTAGTGGATGTGTTCTCAAAGTGGATCGAGGTTGCAGTTATGAACACGACAACCTCTCAACGTGTCATTGAAGTACTGCGGAACTGGTGGGCGAGATTCGGAATACCGGTCGAGTTGGTATCTGATAACGGGCCTCAGTTCACGTCCAGTGAATTTGAAGATTTCCTGAGAAGAAATGGAGTGAAACACACCCTGACGCCACCGTACAGCCCGAAGACGAACGGATCGGCGGAGAAAACGGTGCAGGTTGTGAAAGGCATCCTAAAGAAACAGTTTACGGATGAGTACCTAAAGAGCAAAGTACACCGCTCTTTCCAACAAAAGTTGGATGACTTCCTGATCACGTACAGGAGTACCCCTCAACGGCAACTGGGCTGACGCCATCGGAAATGATTCTTGGCCGGAAGCTGAGAACAAGATTGTCATTCCTAAGGCCAGAAGGAAAGACAGAAGTCAAGGAGGTGTTTGAGAAGGGAATCCGTGAGTTCCAGGCTGGAGACCTTGTGTGGGTTCGAAATGTTGTTGGCCGGAAAAAGTGGTCTCCTGGTCAAGTTGTGAGGAGAGAGGGCGTGTTGAAATATTATGTGGACGTTGACGGCAGGCAACGATTGGTCCATGTCGACCACCTGGCCAAACGGGTTCAGGACAAGGATACAGTTGAGTGTGTGGATTCCCAAGTGAATCCTGATCAGGGTGTCATGGTACCCGTGAATGATAGTGTGCCAAGTGATGTGACCAATATGCCAATTGTGCCTAACCCAGTACCTAACCAGGCAATTGTGCCTAACCAATTACCTAACCAGGTAATTGTGCCTAACCGAGTACATGACGAAATCGAAGTGCAAGAACCAGAGCCAAGAAGAAGTACAAGAGATACGAAGGCACCGCAGAGACTAATTGAACATTGTTAAGATGGACATAACAGTTATCTGTGAATTTGAAATTGACTTGTACTTGAATTTGAAATTGACTTGTACTTGAATTTGAAATTGACTTGTACTTGAATTTGAAATTGACTTGTACTTGAATTAGTTAACTGATGTATCCTAGTATACGTGTGTGTTACTTTGTGTAGTTGTTATCATACTGGTATAACCGACAGTACTTAATTGCATGGCAGTATTACTTTCTAGAAACATATATACTTCATATACTCAGATATTTCTAGAACTAGTCACTTTAGTATTATGATTGTGTATCCATTAAGATGTTATAAATGTTAAAGTTGAAGTTTAGTTTAAACATTCTGATAACGTAATTAATACTTAGAAGTTTGAATTTAAACTGGGGAGAGTGTTGTATCCGCGTTTTACTGTATACGACGTTGCGCATGCGCACTGCTTAAGTATGAATAAATAATTAGTTCAGTCAAAGACAACATGGCGTCCGTGTACATTTATTAGGGAGCTCTCACAAATTGGCACATATCTGTTCATAGAAGCAGCAAAAGACATTACAACAGCAAACCCGACTAATTCCTTACCATTTGCAGGAGAGCTTGAACACCATAACTGGCCAGTAACTCCTTCAACCCAACTGGCAGAACGGCATTTTCTTGGAGAAAATGTGAAATTGGTTCTCCTTCCTGCAACCAAAAGTTACAACACCCATTAAAAAAAATATGTCTATTAATGCCAAAATAATACAATGTTCCGCTTACAATCACCCTAATTGATTCATCAATAAAATCACAATTGACTTGATAAGGATTATAATTTTACTATTTCACACAATCCAATCAAATCATTAGTCACATGTATCAATTAAAAACATCGAGGCATCGGCCCTCACTCCAAATGTAAAATCAATCAACTGGATAAAGATCATGAATGCATTTACCTCGAAGGTCTCCACAAGTACATCTCGTTTGCAAAATGGGTGTATAGGTCGAGGAAATCTGACATTGGGGTCTTCCTTGAAATTCTCAACAAAATGTTCCAGACAGGTGGCTTCATAGCGAAGGTCAACCTGAAAAATAAAGTTTTGTAAATAGAATGTTAACGCTGTTATATCCTATTAATAAGTTGCAACCTTCACTTAGTGGTGGTGCGCTGCGAAGCAATGGATTGCTCCAGATCAATTTATCGACAATTTCTATATCTCCTATTAAACTATTTGATAAGAAGGCCTGAAATGTTGCATTTGAACTGTGGACACCTACTTTGTGGATTTTTAAAACTGCCATACCTGTCTAGAAAGCAGACTAGCAAATTCCTCACAGCATTCACTGACTGACAGCCATCGGACGCTCGGAAACAGGAACTCAATTATGTTTGACACAGTCTTGAGGATTTGGAGATCCCTTTTGACCAGAGAGAAGACACCGGGGTGAACAACCTGGAAAATGAAACGAGTAGCATTATTCGTAATTCTGCAAGGTATTTTGGAAAGCACTCCATTATGATGATTTCAACTTAGAGCTAGGAGTAGCTCAGTAGAATATTTGGTAGAAATCACTGCTCCATGATTGACGATACTAACTGAATATGAAGTGCTCAAACACAGCTAATGAAAACTTAATTCATTGTTTCATGTGATTCCGCAAATGGATCATGAATGGTTCGATAATTGGTGCTTTACATCCCATATTTATGCGCCAGTATAGTGTATTTAGCACAGTACAGGAGCGAGATAGAGCAATAAGGAATAATTAAGGATCACTCAATGATTTAGGCCGATGCACCAATTTGAGTTATGATTGTGAATCTCAAATTGAGTTTTTGTCTCTAAGATTCTCAGGATGCATCCTAAATGAAATTTTTTCAAGCCATTACAGTGTATGCACATTTATGAGCTTTGATATTTTACAATATAAGCATTTTCATTTCTCATGCTACCCCCATAGACAATAATTGGGACATATTATTACCTTAATTGCTACTGGCACAAGAGTGTCACCCTCTGCTGTTGCTTTTAATTCTGTGGCAGTGTGTTCTTGCAGGGGTCCATCTTTGGGGGAATTAGTAGCATTGGTACCATCTGCGGAATAGCAACAACACATTATGAATAAAATGCTGTGATAAAATATAAAAAATACAGTAATCACATTTTGTTATTATCATGTAAAATGTATGTCATTGTATGTGCTCTGCAACAATAAAAAAAATATCTATCTATCTAATAAAATGACATATTTGTCATAGGAGTGAATAATAATGCACTGAAAATGGAAGGCAAGGTCATAGACATATTTTACAAATATAAATTAAACAGCTAATTTTCGCAGTACACACACTTTACAATAAACGGCCAATCTACAATATGACTATATTTAGATATTAGATATCACCAAGAAATGGAAATTTGTTAAACTTGATTCAGATTAATGTAATTGTTTTTGCTGTATTACAAAAGCATTGCTGTTTTAATGCTGCTTTTAGGCTACTGTAAGGAATTTTTACTTTCAGTAGTTCAAACTTTCACACAATATGCTTTGAATTTGGGAAAGTGAACGTGTTCATTGACAACTTACTATGTTGAGTCAGTGACTTGCTCTCTAAATTGCTGGAGCTTGATTTTGAGCGAACTTTCATTTGTAACTCACCATTTTGAGCCAGTGATTTGTTCTCTGCATTGGTGGAGCTTGATTTTGAATGTGTCCCTCTGAATTTACCAAGGAGATTTTCAGTCATGTCCATAATCTTGGCAATTCCCTCAATTTCCAGACCTAGGAGTTGAGAGAAATAAATTTTAAAAATTCTCATTTTGAACATATATGTTATATTACTGTTTGAAAGCGTGAAGTATTTATAAGCTTGCATTACATGTCAATTATCACTTGAAGGACAATCGTGAAGATGCGTAATGATGGCTCCATGCTCTTAACATTACCATGCTCTTGGTGTACTCTGGATATTGAGCAGCGAAGTTAGTCATTAAACTAAATTTTTGATTTTGTTTATTGAACATTTATTAATTTGTCAAACACCATATAATTTATGGCTTTACGCTCACCTTCAGCGAATTCAATATCAGCGGCAAGATCGTCTTCATCATATTCAGCAAATATCTCTCCCAAAATTGAGTAGTCTGCAACTTTATTGGCTTTCATCCATGCTCTGTGGACCTGAAATCAGAAATATTGATTAGAATCAATTACAAGAATCCGCGGATTCAAAACCGACCTAACGCAATGAAATTGAAGGGGCCATTGCTTAAACCACTGAGCAACTGATATTGGAAGATAAGAGAAATAGTTGATTGGAAGATGCTAGACTATTAGTATAGAATCAATGCAGTGCGAACAAATTCCTAAAAAAAAGGAGAGATGGCTGCCAAAATGGATGCCATCTTGGATTTCTCAACATGTTCCTCATCCATACCCACAGGCCAATACCTGTACCAAATTTCATAACTGTAAGTGAAATATTAAGGTCACAATGGTCAGTTCAAGAATGACAAAAGATGGCTGCCAAAATGGCCGCCATCTTTGATTTCTCAACATGTCCCTGATCCATACCCATAAACCCATACCTGTAACAAATTTTATAACTCTAAGCGAAATATTGAGGTCACTATGAGCAGTTCAATAAATGAAAAAAGATAGCTGCCAACATGGCCACCACAAAATGGCAGCCATCTTGGATTTCTCGACATGTTCCCAATCCATACCCAGAGTCCCATACCTGTACCAAATTTCATAACTGTAGGTGAGATATTAAGGTCACAATGGGCAGTTCAAGAACGAAGAAAGATGGCTGCCAAAATGGCCGCCACAAATGGCAGCCATCTTGGATTTCTCGACATGTTCCCAATCCATACCCAGAGTACTATACCTGTACCAAATTTCATAACTGTAGGTGAAATATTATTGTCACAATGGCCAGTTCAAGAATGAAGAAGGATGGCTGCCAAAATGGCCACAACAAAATGGCCGCCATCTTGGATTTATCGACATGTTCCCAATCCATACCCAGAGTACTATACCTGTACCAAATTTCATAACTGTAGATGAAATATAAAGGTCACAATGGGCAGTTCAAGAATGAAGAAAGATTGCTGCAAAAATGGCCGCTGCAAAAATGGCCGCCACAAAATGGCAGCCATCTTTGATTTCTTGACATGTTCCCAATCCATGCCAAGAGTACCATACCTGTACCAAATTTCATAACTGTAAGTTAAATATTATGGTCACAATGGGCAGTTCAAGAATGAAGAAAGATGGTTGCCAAAATGGCCACCACAAAATGGCCGCCATCTTGGATTTCTCGACATGTTCCCAATCCATACCCAGAGTGCCATACTTGTGCCAAATTTCATAACGATAAGTGAAATTTTAAGGTCACAATGGGCCGTTCAGGGATGAAGAAAGATGACTTCCAAAATGGCCTCCACAAAATGGCCGCCATCTTGGATTTATCGACATATTCCCAATCCATACCCAGAGTCCCATACTTGTACCAAATTTTATAACTGTAAGTGAAATATTATGGTCACAATGGGCAGTTCCAGAATGAAGAAAGATGGCTGCCAAAATGGCCACCACAAAATGGCCGCCATCTTGGATTTCTCAACATGTTCCCAATCCATCACCAGAGTCCCATACTTGTACCAAATTTCATAACTGTAAGTGAAATATTATTGTCACAATGGGCAGTTCAAGAATGAAGAAAGATGGCTTCCAAAATGGCCTCCACAAAATGGCCGCCATCTTGGATTTATCGACATATTCCCAATCCATACCCAGAGTCCCATACTTGTACCAAATTTTATAACTGTAAGTGAAATATTATGGTCACAATGGGCAGTTCCAGAATGAAGAAAGATGGCTGCCAAAATGGCCACCACAAAATGGCCGCCATCTTGGATTTCTCAACATGTTCCCAATCCATCACCAGAGTCCCATACTTGTACCAAATTTCATAACTGTAAGTGAAATATTATTGTCACAATGGCCAATTCAAGAATGAAGAAGGATGGCTGCCAAAATGGCCACCACAAAATGGCCGCCATCTTGGATTATCCGACATGTTCCCAATCCATACCCACAGTACCATACCTGTACCAAATTTCATAACTGTAGGTGAAATATTAAGGTCACAATGGGCAGTTCAAGAATGAAGAAAGATGGCTGCCAAAATGACCACCACAAAATGGCCGCCATCTTGGATTTCTCGACATGTTCCCAATCCATCACCAGAGTACCATACCTGTACCAAATTTCATAACTGTAAGTGAAATATTAAGGTCACAATGGGCAGTTCAAGAATGAAGAAAGATGGCTGCCAAAATGGCCACCACAAAATGGCCGCCATCTTGGATTTCTCGACATGTTCCCAATCCATACCCAGAGGCCCATACCTGTACCAAATTTTATATCTATAAGTGAAAATTAAGGTCACAATGGGCAGTTCAAGAATGAAGAAAGATGGCTGCCAAAATGGCCGCCACAAAACGGCAGCCATCTTGGGTTTCTCGACATGTTCCCAATCCATACCCAGAGTCCCATACCTGTATCAAATTTCATAACTGTAAGTGAAATATTAAGGTCACAATGGGGAAAAACTGTGGTTTACATCTGGTTTGTGGTTACTGTTTATGGTTTCACCTGATCCATTTACAGCTCCTGTATTAACCGGCCTCCGCTGTTAGGCGGTTAAAAATATTCCTTCCAATGTGAAATGGTCTATGTAAAGTAACAAAAGTATTTTCCCAGATAGACAGTGATCGTAGTTACCTGAGCAATGCAACCGGATCCAACAGGTTTCTTCTCAACTGAAACAAATATTTCAGGCCAGCGTCGCCCAAATGCTTTTGTGAGTTTATACTTCGTAGTGTGCCAGGCATGGACTTTGGTGCAGTAGTGAAGTTTGGAGAAAAGATCGCAGAATTCAGGATCGAAGAGATCTCGTCTGGTGCTGGCCCACTGTCCAAGTTTGATGAAAGTGGGTCCTGATATCTCGCAAGCAAACAACACCAAACGCCACCATTTCCTTTTGAACCAACCACCCAGATAGGTGAGCGGATAGGTGCAGAGGATAGGCGCAAAAGTTACAAACAGTCTGATAAATCGCAACATGTATCGGAAATTAACCCAGATTTTCAGCAGCCATTCGATAATGAAGTTACGCTTGACCTTTGCTCGAGCTGAATCACCTCGTAACATCTCCGTCGGAATTGATGTAAGAACTTCTTTCGACAAAGGCTTATCTTTAGCAGAAGAGCGATGAATGTATGAGAAAGGAGATGCAAATGTTAATAAACGCACAGCAGAAAAGCACTTTGCCAGCCTCAGTTTTGGTGGGTTTCTCAATTGATTGGGCAAGATTTTCACACGGAAAGTTTTACACGATTGTCTGAAGGTCATTGAACTGGAAGATATCATCGTCTTTAACACATATTTTGACTGACAGCACCCGGCACCAGGACGCGATGCTAGGAAAAGCCTGCAGCCAAATGACCGGGATGCCTGCAACACAGCAGATGCCATTTTTGACGTATACTCAGCTCTTCTTCGCAGTTTTCAGTATATGCACCGGATTAAAAGTTTACAAATAAGTCCAAGCGAAAGTTAATTGGAGTAACTATCAAAGCTCCCAAAACTGACGGAGGCCCAATAAGCTACTGAGTTCATTGTCTTTCATACAGAACTGATCACTAGAGCACGTACACACACAGCCAACCTCTAAATTAGGAGTGACTGCACATTTGTTTTTGTTTGGCCTTGGGGTCATACTCTTGCATCCTTCACAGAAATGAGATGGACAGGTCCCTTGGTCGATTTGCCAGTCAGGCTGGAGTTCACGGAACATTCCCTCAGTTCAGATGAGTCCTCCGGTGTGGTTTTAGAACATATTTATCCAAATTGGCCCAAAGATAGCTCAAGAAAGACGAAAGTCCACAGAGATGTTTTGAGAAATATGCCTGTGTTTTGACCAATTATCCAGAGAGGGCGCAATAGTGTAGCAGGCAGTGCTGCCACCACCATTCAGAATAGAAAAAGCAGACTGGAAAAAGGATGCTCTGCTGCAACATGTGAACTAATTGTGTAAGTATCTTTACAGAATATTAACAGAGATAGCTCAAATAAGAATTGTTCTTTACACAGTAAGCCCTATATATGACAACATTAGTCTGACTTAAAGAGTCAATTCAGTAATCAAGCAATTTAAATCTTTTTGGTCATTCATCCTTCTGCTTCATAAAAATTTGTGGAATACAAAATGAAAATCATATGTTTTCCAATGAACTGCTTGACCTAGTGACAAACTTCCTCAGGATGTCACAACCATCTGTTTGTTTGTCACCTACACAGCCAAACTTTGGGTCTGTTGGAGTTCAGGTTCTCAATATTAAGAGGATCAAAGGTGAGGATGAATTTCTAAAGTTTCTCATCGTAAGCCTCGACAGCCCCCTGCGAAATGGTCACCCCTTTAAGGGGGCTGTCGCTATTAACCTGAAATTTTAACGTACAGATGTGACCAGGACAGTGGATCTGCCCTTATATTGGTCAACATTTGCACTGATATGGATCCCATTTTCCCTGATTCCAGAGGGGTGGGCTGCAACCCCCTATTGGCCTATAGCTGACCTCCGCGCAATACGCCGATGTTCTCCTTACAGACAAGTTGCATGTTTCTTCTATGCCTTTAGATATAAGCTTAATTATAAGTTTACCCGTACAGGTACTCATCTGTGCAAACATATATATATACAATGAAAATTTTATATCCCCAAAATAGGCCTCCCAAAATCATGGGAAAGAAATTGTTGTAGAAAAAGAAAAAGCTGACAGAATTGATGGAATGTATGTATCGCGCAAGTGTCAATTTGGAGGATTAATGACTCATTGTATAATAAAGAAATATATATTAAAGACTAATTAGTGACTTACATCTATAGGCCTTTTTAAAGACCGACGCGAATACCTTGGAAGAATTTTTGTTGAAACTATCTCCTGACTAGTGTTACTTTCAAAAGTTTAAATCGAGCACCATAAAGAATTGGATGGAAGAAACTAAAGTTAGCACATGCACTGGAATTTGTGCTAATTTCCTTTGCATTTGTGGATGTTTTAAGTTATGTGCAAGTGGGGAGAGTTTGTTGGGAGTTTTGAAATCAAAATAGGTTGGCTACTAGCAAGCTTAAATTATTTAATGGTTTTGATATACTTTGATGCAGCACCAAACACACTTTGAAAGTAGACTGGCAATTGCAGGATAATCAGCTTAGTGGGGATTAACATGCAAGCATTCGAAATGCAAGAAATGCAGGTGGTACAAAAAGGTTATGTTTATTTCAGTTTATAGTTAGGATTTATGTTGTTGAGTGTTGTTGTGCTATTATCTGAATCATTGAACGTCAGAATGTAAAGCTATTCTAGAAATCAACCAGGGGCGTAGATCCTGGGGGGATGGGGGGGATGCATCCCCCCCTAGGATGAACCTGGGGGGGATGATCATATGATTATCCCCCCCTAGAATCTCAAGCATAACAACTTAGTATTGACAATTATTAGTTATATTTAGTTGTTTTTTCCAATATACCAATTGGAATATAATACAGGCAACAGATCTGTGTCTCAGAACTTATCTTAGATAATGTCAAATATATTAGTTTCGTGTGCCTCCAAGTCCCCCGACGCGCGACGTTCGGCCCGTTGGACCACGCCCGAAGTTGCGTTCGCCGAAATCATCCCCCCCTACCAAAATGAAAAATCTACGCCCCTGAAATCAACACTTAAATCCACTTAAGGCGATCTTCGAAAAGGAAAAATATCCATTGAACGGTGACAGCAATGAATGCAAGTTGGCAGTGAATGCTTCTGATGTCTTGCTAACGTACTCCTCATTGACTTCCTAGGAAAGGACTGCTGTATGGTCAAAGAAATATTTTGGTAACTTACCACAGGAGGTAAGTGACTATATACAAATCAGGTAGAAATATTGGCAAAATCACGAAATACTGATAACAGAATAAGTGAGACCATTGAAAAGCATAGGCTGCTACTCAGTCCGTCAGCGGTGCGGGGCTTATTTCGTGATCATACCGAAAGTTTGATTGGATATCCCAAGCATTGAATATTTATCATCCAGAAGATTATGATGCGTCTGAGAAAAAGATGCACAAAAATGGCCTGATATTGTGGAAAAATTAACTGATTAAATTCAAATTTTTTACGTGTATTACTTATATCATTATTCAACAAACTGGCTGTATGGAAACATTAGGTGTTTACTCTGTGTAGGAGAACTAGCAAAATATTTTTTTAAATCCTTAATTTGGTTACTGGGCGACTGCACGGTGTGCCGCCCTCATTGTTACAGTGATCGTAAATTGTTTATGGAAATGCCTTTTTTAGATTTAATTACATGACTGCATTGATATAAAATTTTGGCACAATAATATTTTGGCACTTGAGCACATAATATTTTTTATTTACGGTACAATTTTAAGGGCAACAGGATGGAAGTGGCAAATGTGAGTTCTGATTATAAATACATTTCTAGCTTGATAAATATATTTTATCTACTCTTTATTCAACATGAAACATAATACAACAGTCTAATTACATTTGATAAATATTTTACAACGTATTTATACATGTAAAACAAATTAAATACAATTGCAAGACATACAAGACTGCACTGCAGTACACATTTAGAGTACAGAAATCTAAAAAACAGTTATTTTTCGTAAGTTATTCTCACTACTTTATATCACAATCACATTTTTATTGGAGATGAGGAAATGTATATCACATTAATGCACTGGGAATGATAATGTATTCACATTGTTAATATTTACATCCATCCATACATTATATACAACTGAATATAATATATTTATTCATATTATTTAGATTCAAATGCTATACTTTTCATAATATTGCACTGTAACAATGTAAGCTGAATGATAAAAGTGTCAAAATGATAATTCCTTTGAAAGACGACATCTTTTCTGAAGCTGAAGTGATAGATTTGGCTTGCACAGAGTTCCCAGCTCTTCCTATAGTATTGTCTCTGGCAACTCTGAATTTATTTGGTTGAGTTCCAGTAACAATTCTGTCTGAAGTTACATTTATAACAGTTGTGTTCAAAGTATGAACATCTGGTAGGGCTTCAGACAATTGGGCACTGGAGTTTGATGGGCTTCTTTGTGTCACTTTAGTTATTGGTTTCTCACTGGTGACTTCAATGGTGCTTAATTGTTCAGTAGTTTGGTCATTTTCTTCAGTAACAGTTTCTGTGATTTGCAAGTTTAACTGAGTTGATTCTATTCCTGTTGTGGATTCAGCTCTGAATTTTGTGGATTTAGTTGTGGACTCAGTTTTGGAATCAGCTATGAATTCTGTTGTGGATTTTGGCGATGATCTTAATTCTAGAATTGCTGTTGTTGGCCGTTCTTGATGAGGACTTTCTATGGAAGAATGTGGCTTGACATTCTTCTCCTGTATTGTGGTACCATCCTCAGTGACAAGCTCTGTTGCTTGGTTATTTTCTGTGGTTGCACTTTGTGTAGCACTTTCCGTCATTACCATACCTGTAGTTGTAATCCCTTCATCTGTTGGTTCAATATCTTCCACACTGGTGCTGTGCATGGCCATGGTTGTGGCATCACCTATGGTTGTTAAATCTGCATCAGTTTCAGTATTCTCGGCCACATTGAGTTGTGTGGAAGCCTGTGTAGTTTCAGTTGTTGTCATGCTGTCAGGTGTCTCTTCTGTCCTCAAAGCAATTTTGGTCGATTGCTCAGGGATAGTGTCATCTTCTATTCCTGCAACAAGAATAGTAGATGACATTATGCCTGAAGTTGGTGTTGGTGTGGCCTCAGTGATTTCAACTTCAGCACCAGTAGTTTGTGTTTTGGTAGTCTCTGAATCCACCATTTCTGAGTCTGTGCTCAATCTAACTTCTGGAAGTGAAGTAGTAGTTACTTCTTCAGTGCTCATTCCAACTTTTGGCAGTGAAGTAGTAACAACTTCTGCAGATGTCTGTTCATCTGATGATAACATGGTTGAAGATGATATGCCAAGCTCTGTATTTTCAGTGGTCTGTTGTTGTATTGAGTACCCTGTAGTTGTGACTTCAACTTCAGTAGAATCTGCAGTTGTTGATTTGGCACCAGGTGTCACTCCATGTGTTGTTGCTGTTACCCTGTCAGTGAAAGAAAGAGTAATTGGTGGATCAGTTAAAAGCACTTCTTGACCACCAGGCGGATATGCATCATTAATATAACTTTCCACGTCACCTGTTGGAGAAGTAGCTTCTGGACTGCTGGTTGATTTTGCCTCAGATGATGTTGTAGTCTCCGTATTAGAAATAGTTGATGTTGAAACAGCTGCTGGAGATGAAGGGGTTATACCTGTGATCCCAGCACATTCTTTTGTGCTGCTGAACTTGGCATACTGAAAGCTGATCTTAGATACATAGATCTCTAAGCCACTGTATTGAATATCATTCATCGAATGGAGATTGCAGTCGGCCGGACGCATTATGAACAGTTTATTCGGGCTGTTCTTGTAAACATCATCATTGTAAACCCAGCAGTGAAGTTCCTTGTGGTCATCGTGCCTCTGTGTTATGATAAAAGCTTTCGTTAGGTCGCTGTATGAAGCAAGACAGTCGAAAACCACTCTTCTCGGACCTGGTTCCGCACAACTCAAGTCCGTTTGCCACACAATGCTATTTGTGATGTTGCAGTTCAAAATTCTGGCTGTGCAGTTTACTCCTGAAGCATATGTAACATTAACTTCAAGAGGCCCCTGAAGACCACAGGTTACTAAGTTCCTGTTTTTAGGAGGCGGCGGAACGTATATGATGCTTTTCTTGTTGTTGCTTCGATAGAAATTTTTTAATGGTGTTGTATCTGGTCTGAAGTTCAGTGGAAAGCAAACATCACCAGTAAGTAGTTTAGATGTGGCTATGGGACTAACAGGTTGGCTGAGCCTAAAATGCAGGATGGAGTCGGAATGTCTGTCAAAGGACCCACAAGAGAATCGAGGACGGCATCCATTTTCGAAGATGGACACCAGGGACCGATATCCGGAATTACTTCCCTTTGACCCATGCGAAAGATCAACACACTTCAAAGGGGGCATTTTGTCAATTAACAAAGTGTCGTTTGTGATGTTGATGTATTTTGTACCACTGATGGAGCTGTCATACCAAAGCCCCAGGCTATCTTGTCTCATTGTGCAGTTTGGCACTTTGGAGTCTTCGCAAACTTTACATGATTTGAAGCAATAATTCTTCATGACATCGCTGGCACATGAATTATTACACTTTGGAGAATCATCTTCGCACAAAGACTTCATGATTCTCCTTCGCATGTTTATTGCAATATACTTATCTTGTTTTTCTTTTGCTATGGTGGCGTTGGTGTCAGCCACAATGTCTTTTATCAAGTAAGCTCTGAAATAAGCGCTTGGCGTACTTGGTATTCTTAACATCCAAATTTTGGCGAAATAGTCAGCTTTGTCATGGAGGACAACAAAGGTGAAGTTGTCCTCTGTCCAACTTCCTAGACAAAGCGCTTCCTGGTGGATGCTCATGGACCATCCATCAACGCAGTCATGGTGCTGGAAGTTGAACACCATCCCTTCTCCAGGCATGCATTCGCTCTCCAGCCGAGCGGGGATGAAGGGGTCACACTTTTTCACCAACGCTTTGTCTTCATAGGCGTACATGTACATGTCGTAGCCACCTATTCTCGGACAGTCTACGTAAACATCCCTTAAAACTGGGTAGAGGAAAGGCCAAGCGCTGAGCTCTAGATTGCTGTTCTGGCATATTATGGGGTCATCGGTCTTACTTATCCTCGACTCTGCGGTTTGCATGACATAGGGACTTCTCTTGAAGAACTTGATGCACTTGTAGGTGGGTTGCCCTTCGCTGGTGTCCACTACGATGAAGCTGTTGAGCTTCTGGACAGAGTGACATTTCAGGAACTTCACTCTGTAGTTTGGGTAGTAGATGTTCATGCGCATGGTGTCGCCCCTGAAGGTCAAGAGTTGGTCCGGCCGGTAGTGCTCATTCTGGATCTGTCCTTCCCAGTAAGGAACCGAAGTCAGGAAGTCCGGGAAGCTACAGATGGCCAGGAGCAGAGGCACCTGGAAAAGCAGCAGGACCAGCTGGTACATGGCGGCGATGGCCATCTCTTCTCTTGCTCTCTACGTCATTCTGCGAAACCTGAAACACAAAATGAAACAAAATGTAATCTGTCACATGTGCATTGTGTGTTCGCATGTGTATAAAACATTACATGTGGAAATCTGGATTGATCGATAAATTCAAAGGTCATCAATCAGTGAGTCCAGTTAGAAAATTATGCAACATTCGAAGTATTGATCGAGTAGTGATTTGGTATGGCGCTGGGCTACTTTATTTATTTCGGTTGGATAAAAAAGATGCTGACGCCAGTGATGGCTGAAAAAAAAATTGGATAAAGACTTGTCTTTATTTTTCTGAGGCTATAGGTTTGTTGGTTAATCTGAGTGCTGGTCATGTCCAGAGATATAAGGTCACAGAGACCAAATACCTGTTTTTAGGAATTTTGGCCCATGTCCTATTTGATTGTGTTTGAGTTTGATCGTAATATGATATAAATTGTGTTCCCGAAGGTCTTCGATTTGTTGGTCATCCACTGTGAAATTGAAAGAAACAGATTCCGCATGCCTGCTATGGAATTTCTGTTGGTGCCAAAATGTTTTGCAATATCATGACATTGTCCAGTGCTGCCATTTGTGAATTTCAATGAGGTTTCAAGTTCACTGTCTTCTTCAAATTTGCACGCACTTACGTAAAACCAAGTCACCCATTCATTGTGTGCTGTGGAAAGAAATGCTGAAAAAACATCGCGAGTTCTACTTTTTCGAATAATGTATTATGAATATTTACACAAAAGCCAGCTGAATAACAATAGGCATGGCCATTGGTGTGTGCAGGAGTTACTGTCTCCCATTGTAGTGGAAGAAAAACACAATTGTGTGTTGAGTGAGCATCTTGGCTGTCTGGTCATCCTTTCAGCAAACAGAAAAGGCAAAAACTCCTAGGAATGTGAAACTGCACGCTTGGCATCACACTGGGACAACATCTTCCTTTTTATGGCCATTGACTGCACTGGCAACCAGTTGGGCCTCCCTGCTCTGTCTATCTGCTCTGCCTCCTTGCTCTGCCTGTTGGCCTGGTAATTCTGGAATCTGGATCTCACACATGTGGTACAGTGGTAGTCAATGGTAATGATTTTAGTCAATCTGAGGATAAAATCGTCTTAATGTTATCACAAATGACACCAGTAGAAATCTAGAAGAGCTCAGAAGTGAGGACAACTGGCAGCATTCATAAGGCTTGTCAACTGGCTTGTGTGATTGCACTGCCTTCTTTTGGGTGAATCTGCCCACCTGATAAAATCTGTTCTTGTCACGAGCCACGTGATCCAAGTAATACTATGTACACACGTGACATATGAACTTGCTGTTTCCATAAGGAGAACCCCTAATATATTTCAGCCAATGATATCAATATTATCCTTGGATTGGTTATATCAACTTGTACTACAGTCACCATTAGTAGGCATTACCCCTGTCACAGTTACTACTTTTGGAGACTGCATGCAATATGCATGGTGGTGCATGGTCTGTGTTCTGTAGTTTTCACATCACATTAACTTAATGATTTGCCTGCCTCCCTAATGCTAATGTATCTATAGTTAGCCTAATAAACTTTGACATGCATGCATGCATAATGACATTGCATATTGTATATTGGAACGCAAATAGAGCAGCCATGGTCAAAATAAAAGCACAACAAGAAAAAAGTCACCTAATTGCACACTTACCTTAGCACTGATTATGACTTCTATGAGGATGCACTATGTACCAATCCCATTATATTATCCTTATTAAAACCCTTGCAACTTTACACTGTGCCATGAAATGCCATTACTCCCAAACGTCACAGAGAGACATGATCCCAGAGATGCCTATAGATCAACAATGCCCCTCATTGATTGGTTGTTTGCAGGTCCCAATAAATGAGTTTTGCTGGCCAACAGCTCTGTGGTGGCTGGGACATATTTATCAGACTTAGAGGCACGAAAAACAGGAATCAATTTCTGATCAATCACAGGCTGCTGAGAGGTTATTGGACCATGACTGACTCCTGAAGCCACAGACCATAGCAGCTCATAGCCCACCAATCATTGTATAAATAGTAATGAGGTGTTGTTTGCAAGCAGAACTGTGTGGAATGACTTTGATGACCTGTTAAGTGCCATTAGTGGAGACCATGACTGGTTTTGTTGTACACTTTGAAATATATGTATACGCTTCAAATTTTGTGTCTTTTCATTTTGCCGAGGTCAACGTTTTGAAGGTCACAGGGCAATGAGGGCACGCGAAGCAGCAATGTACAATTGTAGACGCTTGAGGTATTCCAACCAAAAGATACATTGTATTTGGACATTCGAATGACCATGACCCATCTTTTGCTATTGCAGCCAGATTTATAATATTTTATTGAATATACACTCATTCAAATTCTTGATTGTTCATGTCTAGAGAGTTTGTCAAAATGGAATAGTTTATCAGATATTCATTATTCAAGCATCTTTTTAGTGACTGTGATGTTTGTCGATAGCTGAAAAACACAGGCCAGTGACTAGTGCTACTAGGGCCAGGACTAGACCAGGAAGGGTCGGGGAAGCGAATTTGGTTATTTCAACGTATTGTCAGCATCAGATGGTCCATTTCCTAGAACTTCTGCATCATGTCTGCAGACTGTCTGCAGATCACTCCATGGAGGGTAAAACTAGGACCATGGAGAAGCCTTCTGGACACTGTGCCGACAACGTGAGGAAATGTTATTCAGTGGCAGATTGAGGGCCATTTTCTTATTTTTTCCCAATAAATATCTTGTTTTAAACATATTTCAGTCCTTTCCTGCGACCTTCTGTATGTTGTCTGCACATTCCTGACACCTTCTGCATGTTGTCTGTGCTGTCCTGACACCTTCTGCAAGCTGTCTGCAAGGCTTCCTGATGTTCCTCACCATTCCTATTAGCTTCTTGGTAATTTCAGCATTGATTCCTCAACGCTTCTTCATGCCTTCGGCGCCTTCTGCACACCTTCAGCAAGTCTTCCTGAACATTCTTGAAGCTGTCAGCAGCGCCGAAATGTCCAGGACAGCTTCAAGAAGATGCTGAAGGGTTCCTGAAGGGTTCAGGAAAGCCAGGAAGCCTTCAGGACATCATCAGGACAAAGAGGACAAGTCGCTGAAGGTACCAGGAAATCAATTTCAGCTTCCAAATTTTGCTCCGGATTTGATTTTAAAGGGTTACATATTCTATAACTTTATACGTATGCCTCTCAAGGCAACATACACTGACATGGTATCCCGGGCTTGGTACTTGGGCCACTTATGTGGTGACCCTGACTTTCAACATTGTTTACTTCCGGTGTATTTGCAGTAATTGCGACAGGTACAAAAATTGAGAATAAAAATAGGGTGTGAAAAGAATGCCAAGTATTTCTAGTTCACACTGTAATTATGAAATTAGTCTGGTAGGTAGTACAAGGCACATTAGGAAAATCCTGGTAAAGGAAATTTGCTGCAGTATTTATTAGTCTAAATAACTAGGATGCTTAATAAACAGACTCAGGCATGCCCTGTGCAAACAAATTACAACACGATATGCTGCACAATGGACTGAATGCTCCATCACATGTGTACAAACGTGGAAATGTACTCAGCACTGGGCCAGCAGTCCGTAAATGTGTGACCGGGGCAATAATAGAGGCAGATAAGCGCCTTGTGCAATAAACTTCTGTACCATCAGCAGTTTGTTTTGGCTTTTCGTTTGCAGTTTTTGGCCTTGGACGCTTTCGGCTGATAGCATTGTTGTAACAGGTGACAACGTCCTGAAGATACTCCAAATAGGTGTTTAGGTCCCTTGGCCTTGATGTCCACTCTGTACAACATCATCACATAAGGGCCATAAACTGTTTTCCCTATATAATATCTTTAGGAAGTGAAAAGACAAGATGTGTCTCAGTAGCTCAAATGCACTGACCAGACCAGTATATATATATGAAACTTGGCATCTCACACCAAAACAGGATACAATTAGGCAAATTATACACACTTATCATTGATCTGTGGGCCTGGAGGGAAATTCAATAGCAGTACCAACAAAACTAGTTCTTTTTCGTGGGTTGAACTTGGCTTACCTGAAAGGCTTTATAGAGAAAATGCTCTGGTGCAGTCTTCGGGACCCCAAAGAGCAGAACAAATGGCTTGATACCAAAAGTTTGCGTTTTCCACAAGGACAGTTGGGAAAGACCTCTCAAATTCTCTAAATCTCAACCAATGTGGAGACACCAGAATCCAGCCTTTTTAACCTTCAAGCTTTTTGGGCCTGCGGGTGTATTACTGACCAAGGTATTCATAGAATGACCAATTTACAGGTCCGATTATCGTTCAAATAGATTCACAAATCGCAATGGATCAGATCACCACAATGATGATTTTCAGAAGTATCTATATAGTGAAAAATTAGCAAGGCCACATTTGACGACGATTGTGGAAAAAACATAACCACTATTATAAGCGCAATTTTTTTTGGCAGAGTGTTGCGTGCAACTTAAAGGAAGTACACATCGTACATCTGATTAGAATTTTTTGGCCAGCGCTTCACATGCAATATTTTGTGAACGGTTGTGCGAAGATGTGATTACGGGAGAAAGTGGCAGTTGTCCTATCTTTGTTTTTTGGATTTCTTGAATTTGGACACAATGGCTTCAGATTGTAATGGAAAAGGTATCTATAGAATGATTGATGCCCAAGTGGACATGGTACTGTCATGGCAGTTAAACAGACTAAACATCACCAAACACAGTGCATGCTGGAATGTGTTGATGGCTCTTGGTTGTCAGGGAAGCCAAGTCATTAGCCAGCAACTGTGTGGGCTTTCGTGAGGGCTTTCAAGACCACCTAGGTCCATGGGCATAACACGTGCCCTCCTCATTCTGCTCCATGTGCGTTGAAACCCCTTATGACAGTCATCATGCACATATTTCATGCAATATTCACTTAACCCAGCATTGGCCAGCCATTGTGATGTTGGATGATGTTACACGAAAGAGTGTTGGAAATGGGAACTTTTTGCCATAATGTCTCGGTCCTTACATAACATGTTGCCAAGTTATACTATTTATGAAGTAGGACTGTGTCACATATTTTACTTGACTCTGACAGGAAAGATAGGCCTCTCTGCCTATATGTATCTATAGACCGGAAGACATTGCAATCCTGCAAGGAGATCTGTAGTTCACTAACATCAGTCTCATATATTGCACTTAAAAGTTCATCCTGGCTCCTGGCTCGCAGAATTATGAGCCATTAGTACAAAATAACATCTTTCTGACATAAGTTGCCAGTCCCTGGAATACATGTATATACTTTGGATTGGACATCATGGTACCATTGCATCTCCATCAATCATGTTGGCTCACAAACCACAAAAATATCACTGTGTCATCCTCAGAGTAATACATTGAGGAACATTGCAGATCTGGAACATGTTATTTTGCATGATAATGAATGTTTTAGTATCAAGATATAAATGTATGTAAAGCACGTAGTGACTTCTCAGTCAAATCACTAACTGGAGCATTAATTTTCTCCCTTTCATACTTCCATATTTCTCTGTATGTTGATGCTTTAGAGGAGGGCAAGAATTTCAAGAAAAGAGGAAAAAACTGCTCAAATTCTGCACTGTTCACTATCATCCCACATACCACAGCTGGTTAATTGAGACAAGTTTCTCATCTTTTTCTAAGCAGTCACCAAATCAAAGAGAGAGAGATGATTTAGAGCTCCAACTGTGGTGATGATGAATGCCATCAAAGGCCCAAATTGCACCAGGCCAAGATAACATGTTTTGATTACAATATTTCAGCTAATTGTCATAGCACAACCTTCTGTGTGAAATGTTTGCTTGACATTTTATTTTCAAAAGAGCTGAAACAAAAAGTGCACGAAAACAGGGCTTGGAATTTGCATTACTCTCTGTAATTAAGATGCCTATCTCCTGCTTCATACTTGTTTTGAGCATTGGCAGGAGCTGTCTACTTTGCTTATACATTTCATTTCGTCTCTGCACCCAAGTGGGCTACATGCTAGCACGTCACTTCAGGAAAATTGTTGTTTTTCCAAATGAACTATACCAACGAGCTCCAAGTTCCTCTATTTACCTAAATACCTTTTAATTTTATTTTAATTGGTATGACATGATATAAAATCTATAAATCAAGTATGTCCAATATATAAAATCTACATGTATGCTTTCACCATGCTCAAATGTGATGTATTTATCATTTTATATCTTGTCATATGCCCTATCCTGTCCAGCAATACATTTTTATGAAGCACTGACCCTGGAGTGTGTCTGTCTATATTTTATATAGTCCTAACTGAAACTTGTAATCATCAGTACATTTTAATTCTGTTATATTTTAAGCCCAGAGATCTGATTCGTGAATGTTCTAATAAGGAAATATAACAGAAAACCAAGTATGTTTATTGTAAAAAGAAGCCAATCAGGTTTTTGATTTCACTTAATGTTTGTTTTTGGAGGGAATTTCCATAAAATAGCACCTGTAAAACTTCAGTTATGCAATATGGGCCAGACAGCATGAGGCCATGTAGTTCTATGGGTTGCAGTCTGCATGCCATCTCTTCAAATTACTTTACTGGGTGACTATATGTCTCTATAATGATTAAATGAAATTAAAGTGAGACACTTTGCTTTAGAATACCTGGCCTGGTATATAGGGGAGTTAAATCGTGGGTTGTAGATCATGTTCTGGATCACAGAGTTTATAACATTAAAGTGTGACCTGGCTGTCTAACAATGTCATCCTGTGACCCTATCCACTCTGCTTGGTGACTTCAATGTAATTTTAACGGCCATCAGCAGATTTTAGATTTCTCAGCATTTCTGAATAAATAACTTGAATTAAGGCATGAAGTTGCACTTGTACATATTCCAAGGGTGAAAATTATGAATGACATTCAAATGATAATTCAACAGACTGTTACAGACCTGTGTGAATCTATGGGACCTTGGTGCTCATTATAAATGTATCAAGTTCAGAGTATCAGAATATATGTATATTGAAGATATTAACAATTTCAATATGTATTTGATTTATATGTAGGCCTTATAAGAAACATTACTTGATTTATATGTAGGCCTAATAAGAAACATATTAATATAGCAATTAATATTGGACTTTTTGTCTTCTATCTCAACTTCGCAGTGCGGTTAACTTTTGTTAAAAGGCCAAAGACCGACTTTATAATAAGGTGAGTGACTCGATATGTTAAATTCTATATAGTTGATTTTCATAAAACACAGAAATGTCAAGTTGCTCTAATGATTTTTTTTTTCACAAGTGCCCAGAATGGTTTCATGTCAAAAGGCAATCCCAGATGAGGAATTTTGCCAAGTGCTTCCTGAACGAACCGATAAATCACAAGCTCAAGGTGCGTTAAAATATTTTCATTGTCATGAGCAAATATTATCACTCTCCGAGTCTCCATTCAAAGTGTTCACACTCTCACATGTTTGGAGACCAAGTAAAGACTCCCGAAAACAACACGGACTCATGTCAAGGACTATGGGTTGGGCAAAACACTTCGCTGATGACAAAAATTAAACTTGAACGACGTAAACTGGTTAGTCCGCCCACTATCCAAACAGTTACATCCCTCAATTACTTCAAGTTATGTGTGACTTACGTGATCACATGTTTGACACCCACACTGATGAGAGATAACTGCCCACACCACTCTGCACTGTTACAAATTTACAATGAATCAGATTTACGTTAACAAACAGCATGTAAATGGTTTAATTGTATAATGAGGCAGTAAAGTCAAAAGGTAGCAATTGGTAACATTTTGAGTGCTGTTAAGTTCAGCTGTCTGCGGCTGCTGCGGCAGAATAAGTCACCCTGACGCGAGACATGTGTTATTACGTAACTCACCAGTTGAGTGGTAGCTGCCCCTTCTCCGCTGCCATGCTGGTCTGTTGTGAGCTATGGTAACCCGTGCTTTGGACTTATGTCTCTTTTCCCCCCAGACCTACTCAGTCGTTCACCCAGAACAGGGCAGCACGGTTGGCTGGGGTCCTCCCCATCTCAATGCAATGCTCACACATCTCCCCCCCCCTCATCACCTCACCTATCCCTCACTCCTGTCCCCTCCAAGCACTTTCCATTGCTTCAATTGACCTAATAGCCCCTTGCATCCCTCTGTGACACACCACTGACCCTCTAATGACCCCAGGTCAGTGTGGTCATTTTAGCAAAGCAATAAAATAAGAAAACGATAAGACTGCACCTCGTCCCCAACCTGCATGCTGGTCGACTCAAGTTTCGTTGACTCAAGACTCAATGTCATATACACTGAGCCTCACTCATGCAGCCCGGCTGTAGTATAAAATTGTAAAAATCAATTCAATTCTTCAGTACTTTTTTCATGCAGTAGACTTAGTCTTATTTTTCCTAAAAATAAACATTAGTGTTTTTATATTGTACCTCATGCAGCAATTAAAATACCTAACTGCACTGGAGGTGTGGGCGTACTTCTAAAAGGGGAGACTCAAGAATGTGGGGACGACCAAATTACTTCGCTCTTCAGCGGGCCATCCATCTCCCTGTTAACTTATATGCACATGTACTAGGTGCAGCCAAATTCTTAAAGAATGTGGCTGCAATCACAGGAAAACAAATTATTTTTACTTTATTATCATTCCTGCATAATTTCTATTAGTAAGTACGGCCCACCATCAACCCAGTCTTCCCTGCTTGTGATAAGGTCACAAAAATGGTGCACACCCAAAAGCAATGATCCCAATATTGTTTTATTGATTTATCCCATTGCATGATTAATTTTCTGTTTCACTAAGTTGTAACCTTGTATCAATAACACAGACCGTAAACGGCTGCGGCAGAATAAGTCACCCAGACATCAGACACCAACTCGCAACATGACTCAACATAATGGTAACTGTTGCTCCACTTGGTTATAATGGTATTATGTAAATGCAAGCTTTATTCAGGAAGTGGTTGGTTATGGTGCGATAATGTATATAAGCACATTGTCCGTATGTACATCAAACCAAAATGGTTGGCAGGCTGTCTTGCATGCATGCGGTGCAAACCTCCAACCATCAACTGTCTGGTGAAACAGGATGCAATTTTGTAAATTTGACATTGTGCTTCCAGAAAAGCTGCATACCATGTTATAATTGATATTTTATGGTACTTAAAGGATATCTCTAATTGAAGACCTTATGATGAAGTTTTCTTGAAGACTCTTCTAAATGTTCCGTCTTCTCATTCAACCCAGATTTACTTTGAAGTCCAAGTATGATGTCATCCGATTGTTTGTCATATTGTGCCACCAGATTGAAGCATGCGACGTGTTTGAATGTTGAAGTTCCAATTTGGACTATGATGCAAGATGGGATTTTCCTCAATTGTCTGCTTCCTCTTCCTAAATTAAACGTTCCTGTAAGGGGCAGAGCAGGAAGACATAAAAGGCATAAATGGTGAACAAGATGTTTGCCTTTTTAATTGTGTTTGCCAAAGTCAGTGGTTTTGTAGTGACACTTAATGACCATTTGACTGCTGAATTGGTACAATTTTTTTTATTACACCCTTGTGATGTGTATGTACATACGACTATGATTTGATATTTGCATGTATTTGAAGCTTTATGCTAGAATATAAGCATGTCATGTAATGCTCTCAGCTTCATATCACAGCTGGGCTACAGACCAATCAGTGCTGGCAATCACAGGCCTGTTAGACCTCACAATTTGATGATCCTCGGTGAAAAGTGTACTTTTTCATGTTTTCATGTATCAGCTGCAAGGTGTGTAACAATGAATTATAAAATGGGAAAAAGACAAACAACAGAAGCAAGCTGCTTAATCATTTTTGTGATCATGATTGTCTCTCAGAGATGTGATGTTTTTGCTTTTTCAAAAGGCAATATTAGTGTCTTCAATTTCTTGCTGCATCTCTTCATGATTCTTCAACTTTTATAAATTGAATATACATCCGTTTCCGTGACATGTTCAATTATCTCACTTTTTATATTTCTTCCAGAATTTTGATAACCGCATAGATTCATCGCATGATACTGCGTTGTTAAAGTTTTCCAAGTTGCCTTTCTGGAGCGGATAACAATGGGTGCTTGAGGAATCACAGGCCATGACCACTTTTTGCTATCTTCCTGTGGAATGAACAACAGAATATTATTCCACTTCAGCATTTTTGGCAAACTTTAATAAACATGGCAGGATTGCCACCAAAAAATAGTCCTTCCTGATTGTGAAGAACTTTCATTGTGAAAAAGTTTCGAGTTCACGCTTGATAAAACGCACTGTGTTGACTGATAGAATTCTGCAATACTCGGTCCATTCTTCTATTGTAGTCAGAGTATTTTTGGCAAATTCTTTAGTGAGAAATAAAACCTTCCTATTGTTATCTTTTTGCATGAAAGCTTGCTCAACTTTTGAAGGACAGGTCCAAACACTCGAAGTGAAGAGCCTGTCCTGAGTGACCTCCGAAGAACAGCCGGCTTCAACGCCGCTCCGATGCCAGTCGTTGTGGACCTTCAAGACACCAAACTGCTTCTCGATGAAGTCTCATATTTCTGTCTTTACTTGATACCTTTCCCTGTTTGCTCGTCCTCGTGTATTTCTACTCAAGAACACAATGTCAACAGACTGGCAAGAGATATGTGCAACACCAAACAAAAGCAACATGAAGAAAGGAGGAACAAAATTCTCTCAGGTTTCGCAAAAACTATTCCGACAATGCTTATTGTTCTTCCAAGGTACACGAGTGCACTCCATCCCTTATCGAATAGAATTTATTGTCTTATATTAAACTCTACTGACTTTATTTCAAAAGTACTATTATATTTTCATGGAAATCCCTGTTTCATTTTTATTTTGCTCTCGTCATGATTTTTGAGAGCACCATCTGCGATATATCATTCTCTTTCATGACTTATGACAAAGACAATAACTTCATTAATCCTTATTCAGGAAACTCGTTTCGCAGACATGAAAAATGAAGTAGTATAAAAACAATAAAATTATGTAAAAACTTGTCGATTTGTTATGTAAAAGTTATCCCCCAGTAATTGTTTATATAAATCTTGATCTGTGTCCACACCTCGCGCAATGTCTTGATGACTTGTTGAAAGTTCCACATGAATATGATCAACTAGAAAAGCACATATGTTTTGGTGGATATAGAAGTGGGAAGGTGAAGTTATTAAGGCCCCCTGGTGAATTTCATGAACTGAAAATTGTCTAACATCCATGTTGTTTGGATTAATTAACCCTGGCTAATTTGGCAATTTGTCGCATTGAAGCTTCTTATCTGACTACCCCTCCAAACTGAGAGTCCAATGTATTCTTATGAGGTCTATATTACTGCAATTCCTTGTGGACAATGAATTATCAGGTAATAGCATTCTGAGTCTCACAGACCATGTCAACACATTTTTTTTCTTCGAAACATTGCCAAACTCACTTGGGAACTTTAAAAACATGAAAGCGTTGAAGAAAAGACAATTATTAATAAAATTTAATGTCAAAGTCGTTTCAAGGTATCACTTTGCATGGCTTTGGTCAACAGTGATTACGCACACACATAACACATACGACAAGGTTTAAGATTTGAGTCATGTATATTTGTGACATTTGGTCCAAAAATTTATTTTTTAATTTTGGTCTGAAAAATAGCTTATGGAATATTTCCCCAAGAATCTGAATCTGAAAATGCAAAATATCTCACCATTTTCATTCTACGAATGTTTTTATAACTTGTCAATTGGAACCTAGCATTTTTTGGAATATCTCTCACTTTTACTGCATATATCTCAGTAGTACTCAATGTTTGTCAACAAATAAGCCTTACACAGTACCAAAGCACTAAAAAACTCCGTATTTTTATCCTGTAACAACCAGGCACATGCCTCAGATGGGCGCCCGCCGCCCTGTGCCCTTATAAATTTTGCATTAAAGTAGTGATTTTTGGCACGGCTGTCCAAGACTGCAACTCTGAAATACAAAATGGAGGTAAGAGAAGACTGCAATAATGACCAGCCAGTGTCAAAAGTAATTGTCATGACTTACAAACATATTTTAGGTCAATCATGCATATGTTATATTGCCCTTGCATTACCGACTGAGCCACAGATGGCTAAAATTCTTTAAAATTTGGTCGCAAAAAAAACTCAAGCTGTCCACTGGCATCACATTGAACTTTTTAAACTTATTGTAGCCAATATATCTGGGCATATCAAGTTCGATTTTGGTAACTTTCCAATAAAAATTGCAGTTTTTTTTGCGACGTCATGTATTTTTTTCAGCTTTTCAAAATTTAGCAGACATAAGTTAGAAAATGCATTATTGAGACTCAATAAATATTGACAGGACCCAATTCTTGGAACTATCGTGTTCTGTATTAAATTTTGAAGAGATTGATATATCATACAAATTTCTATTGCAAAAAATGACAACACAGTGTGCTACCAAAGTCAGCAGCTTTACCTCAATCTGCAAAATTCTCAAAAAATTGTCACCTGACGTTTAGTAGAATATCCTGGTAGTGTGAGTATACATTTAGCTGAAATATCTCAAATTTACATGTAATTAGAAGCAAACAATATAGGGAATTATGTCAAGGTAAAATAAATGATATAGAAGTGTTACTTTCCAAGTTATAGCCCCTTACATGTGACACTGTGAAAAATTTTGTCACCCTAAAATGTGCATTTTTGCCTGTTTTCGGACATATTTTGCCCAAAAACATGACAAAGGGATGAAATCTCGTCATTTCTGATACCTTTATTGGAAAGTAGACAATTTTTGCCAGAAGGTAAGTTTAAAACCTTGTTCAAAAAATGAGCCTTCGGGATTTTTTTCGGTCAAATGTCAGATATATTTGACTCAAAGCTTGAACCTTGTCATACACACACATTATGATTTTCTCTTAGCTGACAGCACCAAACAGTGGTTCCACTTTGCCTACCCATGATGGGCCATGAAGAGATCAAAAAGGAGAAACATGAGTTGAGTCAGTAGACACATTGTACCCTTTTTTGCTCTTATGATTAATGAAATTTATGAAAGGACTGAATTTTTGTTTTGGATATTCTATTTTCTGTCCCAGTCATTACTATTTCACTGAAGTCCAAGCTGTTTCAAATTGAGTTCATCATATCAGTCAAATATTGGAAAATTCCGTGTCCATTCAACGGTCGTTGCCAAGGCAAACAGAAAAGCCCCGAGGAGTTAAGAAAAGAAAACGCATGTGAGTTAATCCCGGTTAAATAATGGATGAGATTCTGCAGAAGGGAAGAAGTGATCTTGCTTTTCAGCCCCTGGGACTGGGCACTCAGTGGGTAGCCTACTACATGTAACAAACTGTCGGTTTTATTTTCTTCAAGCAATTTTGTTGTTTTCTGTACCTAGAATGTATTTTTCATTAACCTTTTAATTATTGAAGGGTTTTTTTTTTCACAAAGAAAGTTGGGTAAGATTCCTTGAGTCGGACACTACGGATGCATATTACATAGACCGAGGTCACAGTCTTCACGTTGCTGTAGGCAACGTAGACTGAGGACATTGCATTTGCTGAGCTCTCTTGAAAATCATTGGAAGCAAAAAGTGATAAAAACAAACAATCAAACATGAACACAAACAGAAAACTGCAATCTGCAAACAGAAAGCAACATAAGCGGTGATCTTGTTGTGTCTCCAGTCCTGAGGTGTTTTCAACACAAAGAACAGTCAAGATATTTAAAAAGTGGGAGGGAACATTTATTTCTGGATATCACTTTTAAAAATATCAGAATATGTGGCAGTTCTCATCAATTTATCAATCTGTCAATGTATCGATCAGGATTTACGATTGTGATGTATTTCGGGGAATTTAATTTCTTGAACTACACTGAGTGCCATTAAAAAACGCAACATCGCAAAATGGCTCAAAAATGGTACTATCTCTGAAAATATCAAGATGAAATTTTGCAATCACTTAGCAGTTGCCATCAGGTGTATTCATGAAAATTTACAGATTTCTGAGAAAAAAACTTGTCTTGTCAAATTAAATCATCATAGCTGCTGTCGAAAATACAAGTCACAAAATTGCAAGATCCTCTGATCATTAATTTCAACAACCTTGCAGTTCTTTCCACAACATTTTTGATTAGTCAGGAAAGTTTACAATTTTACTTGCTTGATGGGATGAAAAAAAGTAATATTTGACCGAACCAAAATTAAAGATGATGAAATTAATAAAATTTTAGTGTCAATGCTGGCCTGCCCCCTACAGGAGCTTTTTGGTAAAATATTAAAAAAATAAGTTTTATTCAGATTTTTAGAGTTTTGTTATGGAATCGTTGTCTGTGTTTGTGTTTCTATCCTACCAAGAGGCCTGCAAACTTTATTCAACCTAAATGCGATCTGAATATGTCAAATGTGGTCTGAGTCAATCACTGTTCACCAAAGTGAGTTTGGAATCAACCAATCCGACCATACATGCAATGCTTGACTGAGTGTGATTGACTGCTGAATGTAATAGTCTGATGCGATTATTTGGAAAACAACGGACCCACAAACTGAAATAGCAAATTATGAACAACAAAGTGATTAACAGCTATCAGTTTTGCAAAGCCTCCCTCTCTTCAGTCTGAAACTCCTTTGATTTTTTGGTGGTAAATTGTAGAAAATAGGCCGATTTTGACACTTTAAAGTACAGGAAAGTTCTGAAAATCGCACACAATACATTTTAAACAATTTCCTATCAGCCCATATCTTTATTTTTGATGAGAATAGGCCCTAAACTGCCGCGACAAGACCTGTGTCGCAAGTGTATAGTTCTCAACCTGTCTTTTGTCTCCCATCCTTCTCAGCTACACTGAGAAAGTAGGTCTTCCTATCTACATATTACATAACCTTGAGTTGGACACTTTTAGTTTGACTGAGCTGTTTTATTGAGAGCTTGCTTACCTGTGTATTTACCAAATACTATTTGGCACGAACCTTTAACTCTCTTTTTCCTTTATCTGCTCAAAGTTGAAGACAATTGATATAAACAAGTGTTATGTATTATGATTTTATTTTTCCTTTATCTGCTCATAGTTTATCGTAACTGATATAAACAAGTGTAGTGTATTATGATTTTAATTAGTTGGAGCGACAAATTTAAATGTCAATTCGCCAGTGATGGGATGAATGGCAAAGGCTTATTAAATACAAGGTCTTATTAATATTGAACATGTTTAGGCATCATGAATATTTAATTTTCTTAATTGGGTATATCAGAGTGTCCTATTTATGTCCAAGGCAACAGATTCCTCATAACTAATGTTATAATGAATGTGTCATAAACAATATTTTCAGCCTCATTTCATCTTTTGACTGTTTTGACAACTTGTTATAGATAGATCTGAAAAGTCTGATCCTTTGTGCAATTCAGGAAATTATCCAGAGCATCTGGCTTAATCTCTGTTGTCCAGATGCTCTGACGAGAGTTTCAAAATTTCCTGAACTTCTCTCTCTCTCTCTCTAAAATTGTGTTAAATTTTCATATACATTTCTGTCTGTTTTCTCTTTTGTTATATGTCAAAAGCTCATCATAAATGACACGCACACGAAAACCACATTCCATTCTATCTATAAATGTGACTATATAATTATTGGCAATATGATTTTTGAAATGAGAAGATGTACATATTGGATCATTGATATGAAGACATTATTTAGTTTTAAGTAGGCCTACTATATTTTCAGGGGGAAAAAAAGCAAAAGCATGATCAAGGGACATCCTTACAAAACATTCCAGAGGCAGAGAAAATAGTAATACTTACATTTTATCTTGAAATTGTTTGTCCTCGTACAAGCAGTTGTTTCTGATCAGTTTTACCACCAGCAGCCCGGGCCTTGACATTGAATAATCCTCACTCTTATTCTCACGTGGGACCTCCTCCCTGGACATGATCATGCCCTGATGTGAAGGATGCCATCGATGATCAGACGAGGAAGGTAGATCACCTGGCCGTTCTCAGCATCCCATGCAAAGTTAATGACCCCAATAATGGCAGGCCAACCTGAACAAACCCCATTTGCAGATTGGGCACGCTGGGTGATATAAACTGATGACCAATTATCATAACACCTGGATAATTTGCCTTTCTGTAACTGTTTGTTGCCATGGAAATGTGACATTATATTGAGGTAATTCATTTCAAAAAGCTAATTAACCTTGGGTAACAATTATGCCTGTCAATTTGTATTTTGTGACTTTTTAAAAAATTGTTAGGTATAATAAATGAATAAGAAAACATGTAGTTTTCACTGCTGAAATGTCTTGACATCCTGCTTTATAAGGATTTAGTTTGGATGCAAAATATTGAGCATGACATCACTGATTTAATTCGATGGCATGCCTTTCATCAAATGGGTTAGACCGGTGTGTACTGTGTAGCCTATAACCTTTTTTTATGCTGGCTTCTTGAACTTTAGGACAAGATTTGTTATAGTACAGTATTGGCTATGCAGCCAGCATACTATACTGGTTGCCCCATACGGAAAAGTGTCAACCGGTTTGGTCCCCACCATTTAGTAATGTCAGCTAGAGCATTACAAAATATCTTATGATCACAAATACTTAATATTGTTGCATTGATGTAAAAGTACACCTGCCAATCATTAATCGACCAATTGGTGCAGATACAATTATTGCAGGACCTGAAATAATTGGGGGTGAGTTGTAACAATTGGGGGTGAATAGTAATGAGAGCAGTTTGTTCTATTTATAGGTCAATTTCTGGGTGGCACATCCTTGGGGTGATTAACAGACTGTTAGTGACTTACAGTTAGTGACTAACTGGCAGTCCAAGACTAACAAACAGTTAGTGAATCAACAACAGTTAGTGCTTACTAACAGTAAGTGACTAACAACAGTGACTTACTGACAGTGGTGACCAACTGATGAACAACAGTTAGGGACAAAATGACTTAGTCAGGGACTAGCAGTTAGTAACTTACGTTTTCCTAACAGTTAAGGACTAGCTGACTTACATGACTAACTAACAGTTAGTGACTGACTAACAGTTAGTGACTGACTAACGTTAGTGACTGACTAACAGTTAGTGACTGACTAACAGTTAGTGACAATTAGTGACTAATAACAGTTTGTCACTAACTGACAGTTTTTGACTAACCAACAGTTTTGACTAACTAACCATTTTTGACTTAGTTTTTGACTACAAACAGTTTTGACTACAAATAGTTGTTGACTAACAGTTTTTGACAAATTAACAGTTTTGACTAACTAACAGTTTTGACTACTAACAGTTTTGACTGAATAACAGTTTTTTTTACTTAAACAGTTTTTGACTGACTAACAGTTTTTGACAAATTAACAGTTTTGACTAACAGTTTTTGACTAACAGTTTTGACTAACTTACCATTTTTGACTACTAACAGTTTTGACTACAAATAGTTTTTGACTAACTGACAGTTTTTGACTAACAGTTTTTGACAGAATAAGTTTTTTTAACTACAAACAGTTTTTGACTAACTAACAGTTTTTGACTGACTAACAGTTTTTGACAAATTAACAGTTTTGACTGACTAACAGTTTTGACTACTAACAGTTTTGTCTCCCCCTTTCACTAACTAACAGTTTTGACTAACAGTTTTGACTAACTAACAGTTTTGACTAACTAACCATTTTTGACTACTAACAGTTTTGACTACAAATAGTTTTTGACTAACTAACAGTTTTTGACTAACTAACAGTTTTTGACAGAATAACAGTTTTTTTTTTACTACAAACTGTTTTTGACTAACAGTTTTTGACTGACTAACAGTGCTAACTCACATTTTTTCACTAACTAGCACTTTTTTACAAGCTAACAGTTTGTGACTAACTAACAGTTTTTGACTGACTAACAGTTTTTGACTAACTAACAGTTTCTGACTAAATAACATATTTAGTGGCTAACAAATAGTAACTACCAAAACAACGGACTTAATGACTAACAGGTAGTGACTAACTGATGAACAACAGTAAGGGATGCCTGATTAACAGTTAAGGATTGACAGTCATATATAGTGACTTACTAATTAATAGTGAGTCATATTGAACCTATGCTCCCCCATATGAACTTGCCAACTCCAGCTAAACTGTTATAGGAATAAAAATAACAGTCAATGCAATACTCCAGTTAGTGTAGATCAGCAGAGCAGGTATAAGAAGCTATAAGAGGATTTATAGATTAACCCATGATGTGTGTGTGTGTTCAAGACCTAGTTAGTGAGAGATATAGAAAAAGTATAGTTGGTGTCTCCCTTGGGATGAAGAGATAGAGAGGGTGAGAGATAGACAGATAGATAGATAGATCTATCATGGGTTCATCTATAATTCCTCTTATAGCTTCTTATACCATATCATATGGGTTCATCTGTAGTTTCTCTTATACCATATTTTAAAATTCTTTTGGCAAAACATACTCTTATTGTAAATTTTGAAATCGTTATCACTACAGCCAGCATATATCTTTTTTTTTTTCAAAAAGATTTTCTTTGTTATAAATTTAGTAGTTTCAGAGGTAGGCCTACTCTTAGAAATACCTTTTTCATTTCTTGCAAAGATTAGCTAATTAATTTGAAACAATTATAACATAACTACGATACTACAAAATTACGTGCCTCATTAAATCCCCTGATCTCAGATGTCTGGTCAAAGGAGTTTGAACCTGTTCCTGGTACATTTTTCTCGCAAATTTTGAAAATCATTAGGGCCTACTGAAATTGCATTATGACAGTATTTTCTGAGACACAACACGATTGGAAAGTCCATGTGTAGTCATTAAACTATTTTGGAACAAGATTATTAAAATTAAGTGAGATACTGATAGTGCTTGGTTAAGAGTTTAGCAAATGAAATCTGATACGATTGATGAGAGTTTTAACTATTAAGAGGCATTTTATTTCTCAGCCTGCAGGGCAGGCGGAGTATTGTGAGGGTGGGCAGTTTCTGGGATCTCTACTTGTGGGTTTGTGTGTTTGTTAATCGACTCTTGCCAACAATTCTCAATGGATTTAGATTTCCTTTGGCACAATGTGTTCATTTGTGCTGCACAATACCTGATTAAATTTTGGTGAATATTGCAGAATTTTTGGGGCTACAGTTAAAGAAATTCAAAATTAGGCCTCTACAGCGCTACACGCATTTTAATGGTATACACGTCATTTTAACACTAGCACACCAAGAGATAGTTATATATTTCTACAGTTTGTTCAGCAATTGTGAACTTGATTGAATCTAGTTAATTACACAATTCTACAGATTGTCATTGCTTCTTGATTGGCATTGGTCAGTGTAATCATCATCAAATGCAATTAATGGCTGCTTATCCAATTAACCTTGGCTTCAGATCTTTTTCATTTTTCAACAGATATGTCAATTGCATAGAAACTATATTATCAGTTAAAGGTCATTTTACTTCTTAATTTGCAGGAAAAAAGGACAAATAATTTGTTAACAAATATTTAAAAAACCAGACAGATAGATAGAGATATAAACAGATAGAAAGGAGGTTAGATAAATAGATAAATAGATTGATTGATTGCCATATCCATTAATAGCTCCAATGGGCCCTTTGAAAACAGTTTATCTGATATGGTGACCCTTTAAAAATATATACTATAAATTTTACAAAAATTAAATGTTCTATAAATTACTTGATTATTGATAAAGGATATCATGAATTAGAAAGTTGTGTTCAGCTTCAGTCTTAATTTGAAGGCAGGCTGAGGTATGCGATCTCCGAGCGCTCATTCTAGTTTCTCTTTTAAAATTAACTGAAATAAAAAATAAATCTAGTGATTTTGATTATTTGGTAGCCTGACCTGTGAGTATTTTGTAAAAAAAAATTGAATTTCTTGTTTGATTCATAATAATTTATTTTCATAATCACATTTCATTGGTTTTGATTATAGCTTCTATACATGTATACAAAAAAGAAATGACGATGAGTAATGATGAGGAAAGCGGTGCAATTACAGTGAAAAAATGATGAATAGTGAAGATCTTTCTGACAATGGGAATTGAATATGCTTTTGTTGGCACCCACATATGCACTCCTTTGAATACAGATGATCCTTTGCAATACCCTTGCAAGCTTAAGTGACAGAAAATATAACTTGTCATCCTGTTGGTCCTTGTTGAACTCCTCCCATAATCCGTCTGCCCTCTGTCTGGATCTAAGAGCCCTTCCCAAAATATTGAATGTCTGTGTTGAATCCAGATGTCAACTGATAGATGAATTCAGGTATCTTGTTGCAGCATGGCCATCAAGGCTTAGGGAATCCAAAGATTAGTTGTGAGTTATGGCTGACATACTCCAAGGTTTTTGACAGAAATGGCAACGCCTGGTCATCTTGAGTTACCAGCTCTGTCTTCAACTGTCCTTCAACTATCGATTCAGCTGGGCTCCATGGCCCCAGTCCACCAACCACGCCTGTATTCAACTGTCACAGTTTGCATGACCAAAGCATGCTCAAGACTAAATCCCACGTGGCCAATCACCTCTGCTATTACAGTAGGTAAACTTGACAGGCAAAAAATTAGTGTTGGTTCATACAAATTTTGGCACTCTGTGAGTTATATTTTACCTGTTCTACATTCAATAAGGGAAACATAAAGGCTGTTTGATTTGTCATGATCAAGAGAAGGCCATTTGATTTGTCTTAACTGATTTTATTATTTAAATCAGATGCATAATCTTTTCGTGTGCCTGCCACAAACAAACTGAATTAGTCTCCTTAAATCAAATGAACATTGAAAGTATTGGATATGATCACGACAAATCATGATGATGATGATTCATGAAGTGCCATTATCACAGTGCAACTGCAACAGTCCACTCTTTTTGCATATCAAAGTTAAAATGACAATGTCCTGTAGACAAAAGATGGTGCTTACCAAATGATACAATACACGTATATATATATATGATATTTTCTCTTCCTTAACCCACCCATCGTCTAGTCCATTCAATGCTTACTTTCAGGTACTGTAGAAAGAGATGAGGAATTTGCACTAATGAACGACCGTTGATGAGGATAGGCAACAATAGTTAGGGGGAATGGGGGCACATTGGGACGCGGGGCACTGTGGGACGGTGGGGTTTTTTTGGATCCTGGCAAGGTATATGATATGGTAGTGCCATCATATCTTGTAATTTCACATCCTGATGTTTCCATGGTTTTATAGACAAATTACAGCCACATGCAGAAGTATGGCGAGCAAAAGTTTGTTTTCTTACTACTAAAGTAAATATGGACGGGTTCAATTCAAACCATTCTGTGGCCAAACCATGAACAATGAGGCTTTCTCAGTGCTTGAATGAATTTTATATATCGTAACGAAGAGTTGTGAATCGCTATCGTGATAAACACACTCACTGGTGTCCGTGAAATTAGCATTTTGATGTAAAAGTCATATCGGGGCTCATTGGGACAGTGAATTCGGGGCACATTGGGACACGCTTAATATGACAGAATTTAAGTGTCCAAGGCAACTGAATGACCTGGGAGAGCACACAACAGGTGTTCAGGCCACAGTGAATAGAGGTATAATGGATTACCATGCTCTGTGAACAGATTTGTCGCAAAGCACTGTGTTACTTACATAGATGTCCGCACCCAGGACAGTTTATGTTAAATGTTTAAAACTGTTTAAAGTTATGAACTATTGGCACTACAACGTGTATATTGTCTTACACACTACTTATATGTGATATCTATTGCACATGGAGTGTTAAAATGATTTTTTAATTGATGTCCCAATGTGCCCCGGCTGTGCCACGCCGGGGCACATTGGGACAGTCATTTTTACGACTCTCTGGCTGCAAAAGGGTAGGTGCAGTCTAGTTTATTATGCCTTGCATTTAAGCTCAATAGTATTGGTGATATTCATGCAAACTTCTGACTTCTTCAGTGCTTTCAGCATTGAGCAAAATTAGTAGACGTTAAAAGTGTCCCAATGTGCCCCCGTTCCCCCTAAAGAAAAAAGAAAGGAAGTAAAACTTAGTTGCCAATTGGTGCAATTTGCCCTTCAATATCCTATCCTGCAGAAGGTATGAAATCTTTCCTTCTTAAAGGTCCACTGTAATGGACTTTTTTTATCAATTGAGTAGTAAAATGCTCATTCAGTTTTAAAATCCAACTCTCATTATTATTTTTAAGGGCTTGGTATACCGTATACAATTATTTTAGGATTCCCAAAAATAAGGCATTTAGTAGGTCTGGACACAGCTGATCTGAGAATTTAGAGCTATTTAGTAGTTGCCATTGGAGTGTTCAACAAGTTCTAAGGATTCATAAGGAACCTTCAATTTGAAGGCTTCAAATAAAGATTTCAAGTGGAATAGTTACTTAAATTGTGTCCTTAAAAGTCTTTCTGCGTGCTAGCTCTTTAGTAAAATAGCTGGTACTCTTTATGAAGCTGGTCCTCTTTATGTGAACTGCATATTGTATTCTGCAGGGTGTTTTCTCTGAACATTGCATTGATTGGTCAAGCCAGGCCCAACTGTAGCTTCTTTACAACCTCAGCAATCAGCAGGCATAAATTATGCTCATGATAAATGCAAATAGGTGGCCTATAAATTGAGCCCTATACAGTGAGCCTGTACAATTCCAGTTGCTATTGTTTACAACACAGAGAGCTTCACTGGGGTGGAATATTACCTTTTTTCTCCACTTATTAAAATTTTACTTAATAATTTATTATGGATATAACCACAGATACTTCAGCATCTGATATTACATCTGGGAATCCAGTGCTGTATGATTACAATTATGAAGGAGGGTATCACCAATATATCAATAAGACATTGTTTAACCACAGTCTTATATTTGTAGTATTGTTTGGAGTCACTGGCAACGTAATGGCATTCTTGATATTTGCCCAAAAGACATTTAAAGAATCTGTCACAGGATTTTTATTCAGAATGTTAGCCCTGTGTGAAACTCTCTTCCTTATAGCAGAGTTGTCCTTTGCTTTGATTGAACTTTACGGAGGAATTGAAACCGTGGAAACGACTAATCTTGGATGCCACATTTGGAATCAGTTGTCTTACACTTTCCGCGACATCTCAGCCTGGATTCTAACTTTCATATCAGTCGAGAGGTTCATCGGAGTGACCTTCCCACACAAAGTCAAGACGATTTTCACGAAACGCTTTGCTTACGTCACATGTGGAGTCATCGCTGTTCTGATGGTCGCCAAGAACTCTTTCTATTACTTCACTCTTGAGACGTATTACGACTCCATTTCGAACGACCATCTCTGTCTGGATCGTGAAGATATGTCTCCTGGATGGCAGAAGTTCTGGGATTTCTATTCTTACTTGGACTTCGTAGTGTACAGCGGAATTCCTTTTTGTGTCATCCTCATCTGCAACATTGGTATCATAACCACTCTGGCACGGGCAAGGCGCCTTCGAGCTCAAATAACGCAACATGAATCTGGCGGCGGCAACGGTAACACCTTGACCATCTTACTTGTGACCGTTTCGATGACTTACATCATTCTGTCTTCTCCGATCAATGTCTATTTTCTCTTCTTCAATGACTACACCCGAGTGTCTCTCATCCTGTTCCACGCCGGCTTGTACTGCCAATACCTCAACCACTCCGTCAACTTCTACCTCTACCTCCTGACTGGGTCTTCCTTCAGGGCTGAACTCAAGCTCTTTTTCAAATGTTGTGCTAAATCGTCAACAACCCAAAAGTCCAGCAATGCTGAAGGGACAGCAAGCACTTCAGTGAAGACTGTATCAGGAAAAGACGCCGGACCACAATCAGCATGATCTCGATAATGGAGCATTTCTGAACGGACAAAAAATACTACATTTTGTAGAAAATCAAAGACTTATCAATTGGATATTTATTGTATACTTTCAAATTATTCATTTAACTTCTGTTTTTAATATGTTTTGTGCATAGATGAAGGCTTTTATGTAAAACTTTACAACTTTTTCATTCTAATAAATCATTTATGAACATTTTATGTGTAATTTTTGAAAAAGGAGAACAAAGACTCCTATTTATTAAAAAATACTTTTCAAGTAGACTTTTTTAATATCCTAAACATTGTGTTGTTCGTGCGTACACTTTATAACTTGATTGTCTCGATTTGTAAGTAAATTTGAGTGTACAACATTTTGAAATCACTTATTGGATTATATAGAAGGACATCATCCTTATCTTCTGTTTACATGTAATGTATGTTAGTTTAATAAATGTAAAAAAACCACTTCAGTTTTATTTGTTTTTTATTTTTTAAAAACCATGTATTTCAGAATTAACAATTGCCTAGGATATATATATACATATACTTGAGGGCCCTAACGAAATTGCAATTCAATATCTTCTAGATTGGAATCAACTGAAACATGATGTGTCATCTACAACCAGGGCGCAGGGGAAAGTCAATGAGAGTTGGCAATCCCTCCCTCTGCAGAGCCCAGGGCTAATTACCATGCCACTATCGTTAGCTGAATCAGGGCTATATAGTTCTGGGCAATGAGCATGCACACTGTGCACTAACGAGGGGGGTACCCTCGCCATCAGGGCAGCCATTACACCTCTCACTTCGTGATTTCAAAGTGAAATTACAAAAAATGTAAGGGATGTGGAGGTCTCTAAATTGTTAAGATAGGTTAAATGGCTTGTGGAATGAACCAGCGCCAAGTGCCAGACCCCAACATGCAAGATGAAGTAAGATATTTTGGAAATGAAAAATCACTCGAGGTGAGGGTACCACAAAAAACGAAAAATGACAGGGCGAGGGTACCAGCATTTTGGCGAGGGTACCAACATAACATGGCGAGGGTACCAACCTAAAATGGCGAGGGTACCAACCTAAATGGCGAGGGTACCAACCTAAATGGCGAGGGTACCAACCTAAATGGCGAGGGTACCAGCCCGGAAGTGGCGAGGGTACTGCAGGTTTTGGGCGAGGGTCACTTCCGGTTGGCGAGGGTAACCACCAAAAAGGGGATTGGCGAGGGTAATGCAAGATATTGGCTGAGCAATCTGAGTCTTGAAGAAAAAGCGATGAATCAGCTTATCAATAGATAACATCATGCACTGACACATGATTGCACTTCTGATGTAATTATACCAATCAGGAACGCCAGTCAAGAACACAATTGCAATACTTTGTCAATAAAGGAGAATCTTAGAATTAATTAACCCTTAACGAGAAAACAGTTGCACAATAATTGCATGGCTTACCCATTTGACCCAACTGTGGAAGTTAGTGCAATGTGTATTTAACATATTTTGGTATATATCTACAAATAAAAACAAATGGGTACAGAGTAAGAAAAAGCCAATGAATCAGCTAATTAATTTGCTCTTTGTTGTGAAAGATCACAGCATGTGCTGACACATGATCAAAATTCAAAAGTTAGCAATCAGGGATTCCAATCAAGTACATGATCTCATGCCCTATCAATATAGGAAAATATTCAATTAATTGACCCACTTTCACTCTCAGGTAAGGTAAAAACGGCCCACTACACTGTATTGTCCCACAGTGGAAGTCTCTATTTGTGGCTTTAACTAAACATGAATTTGTATATAAAAACGAAGTTAGTTAGATTGCTTCGCAGTCAGGCCCACATAAAGCTTTGAAAGAGTAAGAAGTTCACCATTGCTAAAAATGTTATTAAACCTCCCAACTCTAAAATCTGACTGGCACATTCATTAAACTGAGAGTCAAACTTTTTCTTACAATCCTTTTAAATTTAGGATGGAGCATAATCACAAGTTTAGTATCACAGTTTATGTTTCTGTATGTTTGCTTAGATGGTGGACGAGTTGCGCACAGACAGAGAGGACATGAGGAGCGTTATGCCTACAGTTTTCAAATCCAAAAAAGTTGCTACAGTTTTCAAATCCAAGAAAGTTTTTCCAAGTGCCATTCTCCCAGTAATACCATCCGCAGTGAAACTTTCTAAATGTTATTTTGGCTTTTTCCTGTATTTGGGTCTATTTTGCATGTTTTTTATGCGCTGACAATAACATTCAAGATTGTCATAAGCTTTTCATATGGAGATTCACCATATATTTATGGTTATGCATGGATCATCAGTCAGTGGTGCAAAAGCCCCATTTTATAGTCTCCCAGCTCAATGCATCATACAACAGCGAACTACCCTGAAAACATGTAATGATCTCAATAAAGTTTATTCAATCAATCAATTATTTAGCTTATTGTCCATCTGAGAAAGTGAAGAATTGAACATAATAACGGGTCAAGTGTTGGCCTATAAAATTGTGATGACCAAACAGAGATGAGCTAATGCGTGGTTGGCCTACATTGTAAACTCGTAATAGGATCTGCCTCAATATTATTATATAATGTAAGTAAAATTGAGAGAAACTTGACTGATAAACTGAATGAAAATTAAACAGTCAGATTAAGTTATCATCTATCTTCATGTATCTATCTATCTATCTGTCTATCTGTCTATCTATCTATCTATCTATCTATCTATTTGTTTCCTTATCAGTCTTATCTATCTAGTAACATCATTATTGCTGTGTATGTCACCCTTAAACAATGGCTTCCATTGCAGCAGATTCACATAGTATGAGTTGCTATGGATAGTTTTATCACTGTCTACGTAGCATTTTGAGCCTGTCTGATTGGATCTTGTACAATAACACGTCCTCTAAATCACTATGTTGAACGCAGACAACCATGAAAAATGAACAATTTGGCTTCAGTGATCTGATTGGTTAAGACCTAACAGAACGTCACACAGCTGATATATCAAACGTAGCAAGTGCTTGTTTAGCATTGATTCCTCACAGCCAAGTGTGAATGACAAGAAATTCTGAATCGCATGGTAATTACAGGCAATTTCATTACCATTCGATTCTTGTCAGTCACACTTGGCTGTGAGGAATCAATGCTAAAAAAGCAGTTACTACGTTTGATAAATCCAATGTGTGACGTTCTATTGCTTCTCAGCCAATCAGATTAACTAAAAATGTCATGTATTTGGTGGGTCTAGAACCCAAGAATCGTGTACTAATGAAATCACCTGTAAATCACCTGTAACTAACACCACCAAACATGTCACAGGACTCGATATATGGTTTTATGGTATTCAAATTAGTTTTATGCTATGTAGGGGAGAGTGCCCCAAAACGCACCCCCTAAGGGAGATCTTGAATATCAGGATGATGTTTACTAATAAATGTATCAGTTAGCTACTAGATTGTGTATTAAGACATATTTTATCAAAATATGCCTAGGGTAAAAGTATTACACATTATTTATCTTTTTACAGGATGAAATAGTTTTGGGGTGTGCCTCTTAGGTTACATTGTATGTTTCTTGATTTGCGTTGTTTTTCCAAAACCATCCATGGGGCTTTTTGGAAAATTTTCTCTAAAATTTGATTTAAAAAAACCCAGAAAAAGACATGTTGTAGTCTCCGCACCATCACAACCACCATTATTGCCGGTAGAGTGGCTCAAAATCAAGGAAATGCTACAGTGGTCGAAATAGGGCATGTTATTTGGGGGGGTCTCTCAGTTGGAAGACCCAAAGGGTTGAAGTCCTTGTAGCTGGCAGTCCGCGGGCCGCCAGCGGGCCTCCAGCGGGCCGCCAGCGGGCCGCCAGAGGTGCCCTGAAGCGGAATTTTTTCAGATGCTCTAAAAATGAACTCTGGGCTTTTTAAAGGTATGTTTTATCTCAGAAAATGAGTTGTGAAAACCCTATTGGTAATGTATATAAATTACAAGAGGTTTTTGTTTGCTGATTATGCTTTACTTGCTGCTTCATGTTCACTTCTCAGCACACTTTCAGTATTTGAGGGGGTTTTTTGAGGACCCCCTCTGGGTCCTTTTGAAAAATGTATTTGAGGGGGTCCCATGAGCATTTGGGGGGGTCAAACCCCCCCTGACCCCCCTTATTTCGACCACTGAAATGCTATAAGAAATGGAGCCATTTTCACCCGGTCCTTGTTTCTGGGCACCTATGCTTAGCAGTATTACAAAATTTGATGAAATAATTATATAATCAAAATATTTGACTTATCATATGGTTTGGAACTCCCCAAATATATTGTTAGCTGCAAAACACAGGGGTGCACCTCTTAGGAAGAGGTGCGTTTTAGGGCACTCTCCCCTAATTCAGTCCCTCAACCAATCAGATCAACTACATTTGCTACGATTTTCTACCATATTATAGAAACTCATACTAATTGAAGTTGCTGTAACAGCAAAAAAGAAATATTTATAGACCAGTCATTTCAGGTGGTACCCTCACCATGACAATTATTGGAAATGGTGTTACCCTCGAGAGGCTTTTTGGTTACCCTCGCCCTTACGATGTATTTCAAATCCAAAATCTGATAATTCTGTGATCTATCGCACGTGGATTGCTTGCCTAATGGTTAGCTTAACATTAAAACTACATATTTGATAAATATAGGTTTTGGATTTGACTAAATAATCTCAGGATGACAGAAAATTACTTTGAATCGAGTGTTGTAATGGCTGCCCTGATGGCGAGGGTACCCCTCTCGTTAGTGCACAGTGATGCAGTGTGGCTCTGTGACAGAATGAGGCAATGATGAGGAAGAGTCGTAGGTGTGAACAAGAAAATTTTTTCGGAAAAAAAATAGCCGATTTTGAATGAGGGAAGGTTTATGGGGTGCAGTATGGATGCTGGATTATGGTTGCAAGTCTGATCTCTATGCAGCCATCGTCACCCTCCCTCTATCCTAATTCGCGAAATACCGCAATGTCATCAGCAGATCACTCTTTAGCCTTTGGAGTCTTGTGTTTGTAAAGGTTATTCACCACGGGAGAGGGAATATGTGATTTATCACCCGAGGCCTTTAGGCCGAGGTGTGATAAACACATATTCCTGATCCCATGGTGAATAACTGGCTTATACCATGAGACAAACACTCAAACAGTCAAACACGAGAGGATAACTGGACAACAAAGAATATGGGAATTATTCCCCTGAAATACTGTAATGTGATTGGCTGACAGAGGTGTCAAATGGTATAAGTTCTGTAATGGAGAAGCTTGGCGAAATGTACAAAGACAGTTGAGGCCCTGATACATCTCCATGCTAAAAAAAGAGAAACGTCATCCTTATCAAACCTTCATCGTTATGATTTATATTTGGATTTTGACCATCAAATGAGATTCACAGCTTGGACGCTTTTAATTCAAGTACAACCTAAGAGATTATCTTTTCTTTTATGGACATTCTCGTTACATATAAAAAGTAAAATGGATTGGTTGTGAAAAGGAAAAGTTATGAAGGGACGTTGATCCCTATGAACAGAGTCTTATCCCGAAAACTCGAATAAAAGATAACCTAAATAAATTTATACCAACGAAAGTCAGAATGGAGATCAACAACATACTGAATAACCTCTGTTAGGTGCTGCATCTGCACCAGATTGAGGATGCCATTGGACATAGCTGTAACTGCAGCATTGACTCTAACAACTGAGTAGCAGTAGTTATCTGCCCAGTACTAGTTAATAAACACTAGTTATAAGTGAACTTCAGTTACTTCACTATTTAACAGAAAACCTTGACACACAAGGGTGGTCATGAAATTAAGAGGAGGAACCTCAAAGAAGAAGATGCTTTCAGAAAATTTTCCAACTATTCACAAATTTTTCACCTGCACTCCTGCAATGCCACCAGCTTTGAAGGAGATATCCGGAAAAAGATAATAAGTATCCTGGTTGACTTCAATAAATCATATTTATTGCTGAAGTCAGAAACCTAAAAAAAATTCATCACCCAAAGGTTTGATGAAAATCACATGTCCAAGCATTTTATAAAGCTCAAACATTTTAATAATTATTAACCTCTAGAATAATAGCTTTGATTAGATTCACATGCATGCCACAGCACTTTAATTTTTAAGTCATCTTTCAAGTAAATAGCATATTTAGGCCAAAACCCATATGATATAATTAATCATTCAAATGCGCAATATTTTCCTGGCTTTGTAAGACGAAAAATGTCATTGGAAAGTCTAGATTTATTTCAATAATGCCATCTACACAATGCATGCATACAGAAACTGAGAATAACTTGGAGCAGCATAATTTGGCAAACATCATATAATAATCTTGCGTTTGTCCAAATGTGCTTGCTGTCATACCTCATCCGTCGCATCGCTGAAAATATAAATGTAGCATATTAAATATACGAATACAAGCCAAACCACTCTTAAGTTGCAAAATGTTTGCCAGATTAAATTATTAAGCTGTGGTGAGACTAATTAATGTATTGTTACGCGCAGGCTTCAAAAATTGAAATTAACAATCCTGCCTTATTAACCTTGACAGAGCGCTGCACTGTGAAAATGTCACCGCCACTTAAACTGACTGCGTTTGGACATTTCTTGACTGAAAACCACTGAAAACTTAATCAGACATGTCCAGAACTCTTTGATAAACAATTTTATATGTGCCAGACATTTGCAAAACTGATAATTGCCAAATTTAGCACAAATCTCTGCCGAATGTGAATCAATGGTAATAAAGAATTTATCTCAAGACTGACTGTTCGGAAACAACAGAAACAATTCACTTTCATTAATTGAGGTATTAGGTCCAGAAAAAAGGCTATTTTCAGGCTCAAAATATGATTCTTTAATGCTCTCTTGGGCTCATGAACATGGGACTACGGAACTAATTCACAATTTGCCAGATTTTATTCATTGCACCATAGACTAAAAAATCCAAATGAAGTTCTGACGAGAGTGTCATTGTGGAAGCGAACTTGCCAGTGAGCCATATGCAAAAATTTGCTACAGTGGTTTTTGACATAAATTTCTACAAGCACTCAAAGTTGGTAAATTCACAATTTTTGACAATGGTCAAAAAAGGAAATAAACTGTTCATAAATTTAGCTGTTTGGCAATGGTTGCTTACTGCATTAGAAAAGCAATTTCAGCAAGTTTTCAGTTGCATTTGCTGTCTGGACATCTCAATTTATTGAAGCCAGGAAAATCAGAATTTCTCTTACTTAGAAATTGTCCACTTTTTTCAATCAGCGAGTGCCTTACTTTTTCTTGTTCGCAACTTTCTATTCTTATTTCTTTAGATCACCAGAAACATTTCACCTTACTTTTGCATATTTTTCTGTATTTTTCAGAAGTTTTCCGAAATGTTCATGAAACCGTTCTGGATTTTGCCAATTGGAGAGTTAAATAATTTTGAAGATGTTTTCCAATTGTCAGGCTTTGAACTTCCCTTATTAACCTTTAACAATTTCCTAGGTTTTACAAACAAATAAAAGTAACCCTACTTTCTTTCATTTTTTCCCAATTTTTAAAGTATTTTATTTTTAAAGAGACATCATTCCTATTTTGTGTTAAAGTTATATAGGCCAACAAAACATCAATGATTTCATACTTGAATTCCAGATTTTGTGAAATTTTCTAAAATTTCCTAATTCCTACTTTTCTTGATTTTAACACTAGCAATCTACCAACGCGCGACAAACTTTTTATGAAGCACAAATATAATGCTACGGTACCCCAGCTACTGGTGAAAATAAACTTTTTGTTTCATGTGCTGAACAAACTTTTGTTTTTCAACGTAAAGCGGGAATCAAACTTTTTTTTTCACCAAAAAGACTCAGCCCCTCCATAAAGATCATCCGATGAGCCCCTAAAAAAATGGTGGTATGTCGATCAGTCAATTGAAAAAATTTCTAAGGAGTGAGGGAAGGGGCCTCTTCGCCAAACAAGAAAGAAAAATGGCAAAGACACAAGGTCTGGGACTCTGTCAAAATGGTGAAAAGGCGACTAAAATATATATTAAATTAAATATTTCGAAAAAAATCATACAATTGAAACAATATTTTAGTATGTTCTCATATTTGTGTAAACTGACCTCAATTGACTATGGATGCAATCAGATTTTCGGATTAATTTTCCAGTCCAAGCTTAAACATCCACAAGCACTTGAATTTCCAGAGCACTTGACCTGCCCGTCCTGAAAAGAGAAACTACAATTGTTTAGATTTTCAGCCGTGCAATCACCAATCTTTGTAACTTTTCACACTTCTCTAGTTCCTCTGGTTTCCTGACAGTTCTCAGAGATACCGAATAAATCTATTAAAAAATACTAGGTTGTAAAATTTCTGATAATATAGGGCCTATACAGTAACACGGTAGTGACTTTATGATGATCCCTTTGATTTGTAAATAAGTATGTTAATATATTTGTTGTTCTATTCGTATTATTTATGCATTTATTAATATTTATTTTTTGCACTGACTTATGATTCTGATATGACTCTTTTCGTCAATAAAATTATTACTTACATACTACTTACTTTTGTAGCTGAGTAACCCCGGTCTTGTCCTGAAAAATAAATAAATTGATTATGAATTTTTCAAATCATAGCATAACAATAAATTTACCCAGGTCATAACAAATGGGACTATTTCAGAAGGATTTCAAGATTTTTCTAATCAAAAATAATAATATTCAGAGAAAAGTACCAAAGGGAACGCATGTGTAAGTTCATTAAGCCTTGTAGCCGCAGCCAATTTTGAGTACGCAAAGCCGCAATGGGGGCCTCTGAAGCCCCCTCCCTTTCTCAAGCCTCAAGTATACAATGGTTTAAGAAATCTACTTCAAAAGTAGTATTAGTATATTAAATTAAGTCAAAATGGGGGATAGTTGCAGTGAAATTGGGAAAAAAATAAGTCTTATTGATAAAAATATGATATAACATTTCATTAAATTTAGGCAATTTCGTCTATTTTGATACATTTTTGGAATTTTCAGTATTTTTTCAAGTTATTTTGAGACGAAATTGTTCTTTTAAGTATTGGGATTGTCTTCTGATTCTTTTTCAAACATTTTGTGCCCTAAAAATGTCAAGAGATGAGAAAAGGAGCACTGAAAATGGCCATTTTAGCCCTTGCCCTGCAAGACCCATTTTTTCAGGTGTCCATTTCGGGGGCCAATTTTTTCTAGAATAAAAATGTCCTGCACTTCTATTATACCAGCTACATTTACAAAATCATCATCGAAGGAGTTTTTGATGATGCTGAATCCATTTTTGTTGGTTTAAGATCACTGAAAAGTCAATGTTGTCCCTGTTTAGGTAAATTAATCAGAATTTTACTCGAAATGCAAATATTATATTATTTTAATGGTTTATATATCAACCCTCCACACATACGAAAGTGACTGTATTGACCATAATCTGATCTGTAATGAGTGGCAGCACAGTGGCAGTATTTTTCTACAACTCATGTGACATGCACCAGGGTGGGGACCTACAAGACCCCCATTGCGATTTTGTGGCGGAAAAACGCTCTAACTATCGCCAGTGACCATGCTCAATATCAATAAATACACAACTCCTGGATGTTGTTTTAGATTAGTTGGACTAGGATTAAATGAATTCTGAATGCGATTGACCAAATATTGTGAGATATTGGAGCCAAAATTCCCAGGGGGCCTCCGAGGCCACAATGCGGCCATAAGGGTTAAATAATCACAGCAAGAATACATTGAAATACAACACTATTACAGCAACTTACAATTTGTGCCCGCTGTAATTCCTTGGGCCATCACAAGAGTAGCCCAGGTCATTACCAGTAAATGTCCTGAAGAGAAAGTATAAACTGGTAAGTCATCTAAACTACATAAAAAAATAGAAAATTTACAAATGAATAAAACTTCTGATCAATGATTCATAAATTTAAAGTGAAGTTCACAAATTTAAAGTAAAGTTTAAAGAACTTTAACAACATCAATGAAAATGTATGAAAAATTGAAAATGACAAAATGATTTGTAGTAAAAATATTCTAATCAAATCATAATTATTTAATTCACAAAAAAGCATCTGGGTTCAAAACCGTTCTCATCACAGCAATTGCATAAATTTGGTGAAGGTATTTATAAAAGATAATTGAAAATGTACTCACACTGATTTTATGTTTGGATGATTGACTTGATGTTCAATGACTTGACTTGACTAAGTGGACTTAGTCATCTTCTGCGACTTCCATTGACTATGAGTTGGCTGACTAAGTCAGCTTAGCTGACTGAAACAATAAATGAACATTGTAAAAAGGGGAATAATCAATCATGCTCATTGGATGGACCTGCTGGTATGACCAATTGTAAAAATGTACAGAAATATTCTTTCTTAAAAAGTTAAAATGCACACAACATGGTCTAGTTCGTCATTGAATGATTCATTTGGTTCATATAGCTCCATGGATGCAGATCTGTGCATCACCTCTGCTCTGTTGCTTCAAAGGAGGCTGAACAATAATTATTCCTGTTTAAAGTTCAAACTGTTTAAACATTTCAAACAAGAATAATGCTCTGCTCTTTTTTATTGTCTATGATAATTCTTTTTCCTGACTTGTTTTAAACAACTGGGCCTTCTACAAAACACACTGCACCATGCACCCTCTTATGTCAGTGTTGACAGGTCATGTGTGGATTGGCTTATAACAAGTGACAAGCTAATTTCTTGTTTAGATAAAAGCTAGAATTCGTCTGAATTGCAATTATAATGGACTGCTGACTGCAGAATATTGGCAGGCACATACCCGATCAGGAGGTTTGAGTTATCTTCCAAACTCCAACAAGTGGAGATCGCATGCATGCAGCTCTGTGGCTGGGGAATCCACAATCCAACACAGCGTGGAACTGGGTCAGTTGGCTGCTCAGTGACCTGACCTGGCCCAGTTTGAGGCCCTGATGGGTTTTCCCAGAGAAAGACTGAGCACTGAGCAGCTGAGTTTCGTGATTGCACAACCATTAAATTTCCAGGTTCAACATTTCATGTTAGCTCATGTTCTATGCTCAACCACTGTCACCTGATAGTGAAAACAGATATACAGGGTTGTCTCAGCAGCATTCACCACTTGATATGTTATGCAAGTGAATGACGCAAGTGTAAGTGGGCCATGCAACAGGCTGCCAAGAGCCTACTCGCAAGTCAATGTCCTACCCACCCAGGCCCTTTTGTGGTCGTAATTGGCTTGCCTAATGCGGACACTTGTTGACTCAAAGGAAAATCAAACTTAATAAGGTTACTTACCATACAAAGACAATCCTTGGGTTCTTGCAACTTCTGCAACTTCCAAGTCTTCAGGAATCCTCATGTGCCCATGCATGTGACGTCACAGGATTAGTTCGCGCCGCCAAGCGGGAATTCCCCTGAACTAGCATGACATCACCACTTTCTGAGTGCTTCTCTTCACAGAGCAAATCACCAAATGTTAGAGAAGCTTGAAAGTGTAAATGGCAATAAAATCACAATTTTGCAGTGCCTGTGATTGTCTTGGTGCTATTTATGACACAGAAAATGCATATTGTAGCCATTGGAACTGTTATGCTGTTTGAGATTTGTCTGGAGTGCATCTAATTTTGGGTTTGAGCCATATTAGCTCCCCCCTGTGAGCCTTCTGTGGTCAACTAATAAACCCTCACTTCACAGATAATTAATGTAACAAGATAGATACTGCGCTTGGCTGAAGCATCGGCTTAAAAATAGGGGAATAAAGTGTGGCGCTGCCGAGAATGCAGTGAAACAGAAGGATTGATGCAAGGAGAGAATGATTAATTGTGAATTGAAGATGTGTATAAAAATTAATGGAGTGACCCAAACTCTGACTCATAATATGTCATGTTGGTGAACTTACCTTTTATGTGGAGACATTGGATCATCAATGCTCCTTGCAGATAAGTTGTCCATTTTTACCTTCAGCGAATGAAGTTTGAAGAAGGTATTGTAATCACTTTGGTAAAATAATTTTTGTCCGTCCTCCGTGCGGGAGGTCGGACGGCAAGTGGCGGGCAGATAGTTTCCGGGCCAGAACTCAGCCCCTATGGTACAGGGATGAAATAATTATAGTACACATACAGCCTATATGGTGTAGTTGTGCCTTTTGATGGTCTGATTGACGGATAATCCATACTTTTTAAAATATTTTTAAAAAAAGAGAAAAAATTATTTTTTCGTCCTATTGGGCCTTTTGATGATCTGATTGATGGGTATTCTATATTTTTCATAAATTTTCTAACACTTGGCCACTATTCATGGATATTCTATACTTTTTGAAATATTGTGAAAAAATACTACAAATTATTATTTTTTTGTTTCCAGACCAAAGCTTTGCCACTCTTGCATGTACCTGGATGAAATTTGATCCATATATTACCTATATAGATATGATCTTTTCTTCCTTTTGATGGTCTGATTGACAGGTATTTTTGACACTTTTTGAAATATTTAGAAAAATTTTGAAAAATATTAATAAATTTACTTTTTGGTTTCCGACCCACGACTCACAACCCATTCTTTGTACATGTAGGCATTTATTTGAAAAGTGGGGCCAAAACTTAAACAGTCACTGTATGATAGTGAATTATCCGATTTTCAGGATTTGTGTCTTTTCTGAAACAACAGTGATAGGGCTATCAAGGAAAAATATTATGATACTTTTAAACACACTTTCAAATTCAGGAGCCTCAAAAATGGTGAAAAATTGAGTTTCAAAAGGTCCCCGATTTTTAGACCCTATTTTGGGAGGCTGGCATTTTTGTCCAACACATCCCATAACAAAAGCATACACTTCATATGACTTCACATCCCTTGAGGTACAATAAAAAAATATCAAATGATTTTTGAAAAATGCCCTTGTACTAGTTCTGAGGGGAAAATGATCCAAAAGCAGACTGTCACGCCTTGGTGTGACTATTGAAAAAGTGACTAAACTCTATTTTTTAACCACTAAAACCACTTTTGGCCATGTCAATATATTTTATTTTTGTAGTCCTACATCCAATCTTTCATATACAGTTTGAATTTCAATGATATTGCCAATATTCATTGAGATATGAAGCTTCAAAGTGGTGTAACGTACGGGATAGTTCGTGTAACGTACCTCACGCTGCCGAAAATTGTCTAAAAATGACTAAGTCCAACTCTCAAGAGCATCAGAGTGATCATAGTGACCTTTTTGTGTGACTGTGGTGATTGTACAGTGACTGTCATGTTCAGCAATTAGCTTTCAAAGGGCAAGTTTCCTTTCATTCAATTGAAAGATCTTAATTGCAATCCTGGCTATTCTGACACCCCAGTCTGTCAATTGGCTTTGACTGCTGATTGCCTTTTCATAGAAGTCAGACCTCTTCATGTAAAATGCAATTTACTCCAGCCAGTCAATTGAATGAATCCAAAAGTGATGATTAATTAATTGTTTTATTTATTTATTTGTTTAAAGTCCCAGAAGAGGGAAAAAGATAAAACACAGAGTAAAAATGACATTTGAATGCATGTGTGTCAAAAATAACCTGATAATTTTTGATTGTACCTCAAGGCATAAGAGATGGTGTGAAATATTGATTCTTGCTGTGGGGTGTTCTGGATAAAAATGCCAGCCTACCCAAATAGGGTCTAAAAACCGGGGACCTTTTAAAATTCAATTTTTGGTGTTTTTTAGCCTCTTTCAGTGGATACTCTGATAGAAAGCGTAATTATATTTTTTTCTGATAGCCCTATCACATTAATTCTTTCAGAAAGGTCAAAACTCATGGAAATTGGATGATTCACTTTTATACAGAGACCATTTTAGTTTTGGCTCCACTTTTCAAATAAATGCCTATATTTCTGTCCATCTATCTATCTATTACCCATCTATCTATGTATCTAGACAGCCCAAGGGGACAAGTCCAGACTTGAAATATACAAAACTGATCAAGTGTCAGCATTGGTCATCACAGTGATAGTATTGTTGAAAAATACTCCACTATCGGTTTTGAGGGAGCAAAGATTTGAAAGCATGACTTAATTGTGACTACATGTATTGAAAAAGTGACATAGCTGCATTTTGTTACCACTAAAACCACATTCAGACATGCAAATATATTTTATTTTTATAGTACTAGGTCCCATCTTTCTTATAAAACTTTTATTACAGTGCTACTGTCATTACTCACTGTGAGGCTTCAAAGTAGTGTAGTCCAGCCTCCAAGAAAATCACAGTGATCATTGTGACCTTTCTCTGTGACTGTCGTAACTGTACAGTGACTGTCATGCTTCAAAGTACAATTCTGTCTACCTACTGTTATATATATATATATATATATATCTATGTACAGATTACATATAATGAAGAAAATTAATACAATTCTCTATTATGGATAGTGCATTCGGGCCAACTTTCCCTGGTCAGCCAGGCTACACAGTGCCAGGGGGGTCACTCCCAACAATTCAAAGTCTGCACATGAAAAAGAATTTTCATGTGGTTCCTTGTACCAGAGTGGTTTATCAATGATTTTAAGCAGCCCCAGGATGCTGGTTTTAATTATTTTGTGAGAAACTGCTTTTATCTAAATGTGTGTGTTTTGATTTCTAAAACCTCCACATTTAAAGTGATAATCCAAGCTATATTGGCATTGCCCTCTTTTGCGCTGAATAGTACTAATATCTCAGGCAGTCTGAGGCAGATAGCCATTACAAAATATAACAAAATTCAATATTGAGTGATTTAAATAAAAATGTAATATTCTAAATCGAATACCACATTTGTCTATTTGACAATTTTTCAACTGTTTCAAACACAGCAACCAGGTAACAGTTTATCTTTCTGTCCGATAACTCAGCGCAACCTAATATGAAACTTTAAATACAATTCATGAGCTTAAAATGATATTGATGGAGATATTAGAGTGATCATTGTGACTGTATTATTCTAAATATTGTGGCCTTAATCTATTACAGTGACAGACTATGCATGTCTGTATGTATGCAGTAGTACTATATTTTTATTCTGGATCAGCCTCTGTTAACAGTACTTATTATTTATGTCACAAGGCCTACACAAGAGTAAGTTTCAAGGGTATTCTTCAGATGCATGTTAAGTTACAGAATAATGTATATTTCAACCAAGACACTTTTAAAAGTTTCATATTAGAGGCACCGAGTTAGGGGGCCTCCCACACAAATGTCAAGTAAACCTCTCACTACACCCAAGTCAACTACTTAGTTGGCTTTATTTTCTGTGACTTTGGTGACTAAATATTGCCTAAACCTACAGTCCATGAAATGTCACATATGACTACATGTACTGTGACTCAGGTGATAACTTGTCTAGCTTTTTGGTAAATAATTTTGGGAAAGTTACTATTTTCAAACCCACACATTATAGCCTTGTGATGATAAGTCTACGGTTTCCCATACTATGGTTACTTTTGATTGCAGTGACTTTGGTGACTGAAATAAAAAATGCCTTGCCTATTGACAGACAATAAATGTAAATCCTTAACTTGAACTATCATTGTAAAGATACTAAGAGGCCATTTGATATCAAGAGGGGGGACCTTGGAGTTTCATTGAAATAAATAATTTCCTGCTGAGGTACATCCCCTAGAAGTTAAATGGTCGCCCCAATGAGAATATTAGAGGTAAACCCATTATAAAGCTATGTAATGTGATTTTTTTACTGTGATGACTAAATAATGACTTTTCAATAATTGCGAATATGTGACAGATTCCAAACCTACAGACCATGCTTTGTGACTTCATTAGTGTGACTATGGTGACTAAATAACACCTTGCCTTTACAATAATTTTGAGAAAGTTAATGCTTCCAAATGCACAGACAATACAAAGGTTAGCTGGTATCCATCCAAACTCTTTGTGTATGTTTAGACAAAAGGCATGTGTATTTTTTACATTTCTTTGATCAAATAACACAAACAAAAAAAAAAAATCAAGATGGACAATTTCCTTGTCTATTTCACATATAAAAATCTTTTCTGTATACAAAATTTTGGATGGACACCAGCTAGCTAATATTGTCTGTTTTACACAAACCTTTGTTTTTTTATTTTTCAGTGTGGCTATGGTAACAAAATAATTCCTTGTCCCTGACACTCAAGTTTACTGGTGCTAAACCTGCACTCCTACAGACCTCGTACCACAACTTTCTTTAAAATGGCTTATGACTAATTCTTGCCATTTTCCAAGAAATATTGAGTAGGTATCTGTAGCCTTGCTTCCAAAGGTACACACCACATGACATACAACTTCTGCCCAATATATTGATAATCAAACTGATTCCAAACACACTGACCCAGTAACACAACTTTCTTTACTGTGACTACATTAAATAAATAATGCCTTGCATTCTGTCAAGAAACATTGCCATTGACACATAATTTTATCATTTTGCTGCTGCCAAACATCAACATGCAAACCTAGAAATATGACATTCATTACTGTTGCATTCATTACTGTTGCTAAATAATATCTTGCCTTACAATACTGTTATTAAGTATATGACTAATTCCAAACTAACAGGCAATGTAATACAGCTTTACGATTTATGATTTTGCTGTGACAATGGAAATTGAATAATTTCCTTTGACACCTAACTTAATAATTACATGTACACATTGTACTGTGATTATGGTGACTAAATAATGACGTGCTTTTCGACTGGAAATAAAGTATGTATGTGACTAATTCCTTACTGACAGACCATCTGATTTTGCTGTGACTATGGTGATTGAGTAATTTCTTCCTTTCTGAATCCCAGATTTTTAAAGTATACTTAAGTGAAACATACGACCCTACAGACCATGAAATACGATTTTCATTCCTGTAACTACAAAATGACTTGCCTTTTGCTATTTACATTAACTTTGTGATTGATTGCAACCCAACAAACCATGTAGTCCAACTACACTGCTAAAAAAAATTAAAGGAACGCATCTTTCAGGCCATTTTTCTGAAACTGGGAAATCTGCAACTAAATGACTTCAACATGCTTCTATTGTCTGTTCATTTGACTAACCAATTCAGTTGTCACAGCAATATTGGTCAACAATTGCCTTGTCAGGAGCAATTGTCCTGCGCGACCCCAAAAAACAAAGTGATTTTTGTTGACTTGCTGATCTGAAAAAAAGGATTATCTAACAGAGGATGAAAAAATGTTTTCATTCATCTGGTTTGTCTGACAACTGCAGGCCAAGTCAAGGGGTTCCAAACAGTTTTTGTCTCAAATTGATGTTGTCAAGGATGGGTAACTCCCACAGAAAGATACTGAAGTGATAAGGGGGGCTAAAGGGTTGGTGTGTCACCGAATGTGGTCTCTTGGCTCTGGCAGAGGTACAGGTGCACTGAACAGTATGACAGAAGACCTGGAAAGGGCAGACATTGGTCCATTACGCAGCAACAGGACCATTATCACCAGCAACTTCGGCATTGGCGTCATCATGCGACTGAAAAATGACTGTGATGATGCATCAAATTTCATAATCTTAGACCGAAAAGTTAGGAACCAACTGCATGAAGAACATTTGAGATGCAGAAAATGTTTTTTCGCTCCTACAATTGCCCCACAACGCCGTGCATCAATATTGGTGTGTAACGGGGAGCCCCTGTTTTAGCAGTTTTGTCTGCAGTGACCTCTATTGTCCGTTGCTGCAAGCAGGACTCATTTTTGACATTCAGGCATCATGTCTGTGTCAGAAGAAACCCATGGTGATGTTTTTGCGAGTGTAACATTTTCAAACACAAAGATTTTTGGAAGCTTTCTTGATGGTCAGAGATGCCTTGTCAATGGAGGGGTGCACGGAGTGTACGGAGTGCATACAGGGCTAATGAATGGCATAATGTGAAACAATGGGCTTGTGGAAATCACACTGAAGCCTAATGATGGGTCAGTCGAAAGAAAATTTCTGCTCATGCATGAAAATGCACATCTGAAACCTGCTTGGGTGACCACGGCTCATCTCAAATTGGAAGGTATTGCAGTGATAGTCTGTCCAGAAGGGTCATCAGACCTCAATTCCATAGATCAAGTGTAGGACAACCTTTACAGTGTGTTTCCTGGCAGCCACAGCCTCCATGGACCATACAGGAACATGAACAAAAAAACATTCGAGAGTTGCCCAGGATCCCCCACTTGACCATCCGCAGGTTCATCAAAAGCATCGCAATCTCATTCAAAGATTGTGTTCATGTTCATTTTGGCCTAACACAGTATTGGGAAGCATTCGGCTGCAACAGACAGTGAATTAACAAAATTTAGGATTTGGTCATATTGCATTTTCACATCAGTTTTGGGGGTAACCAAAGTCTCAGTGTCCTGTACAGACAATATTCTTTCAATCCATTCAGCTGTGATTTGATGAACCCTTCAAAATGATAAAGAAGATCAACTTTGCATTGAAATTCATTTGCAGCTTTCCAGTTTCCTAAAATTTTGCTTCAAAAAGTTGTTCCTTTAATTTTTTTGAGGAGTGTATCTTTATTGTGATTATGATGACTGACACCCACATTTTTAGAATTTTGCTGGTACCAAAGATATATTAGGCCTCCTGTGACTTTGGTGACTAAAAGATCACTTGCCTTTTGCCATTTACATTAAATTTGTGATTGATTGCTACCCAACAAATAGTGTAGCACAACTATCTTTATTGTGACTATGATGACTGACACCCACATTTTTAGAATTTTGCTGGTACCAAAGATATATTAGGCCTACTGTGACTTTGGTGACTAAAAGATCACTTACCTTTTGCTATTTACATTAACTTTGTGATTGATTGCAATCCAACAAACCATGTAATGCAACTTTCGTTATTGTGACTATGATGACTGATAACGCCATCACTTCCGATACCAATATTGTCAGAATCTTGCTGGTACCAAGCATATATTAGGCCTACTGTGACTATGGTGACTAAAAGATCCCTTGTCTTTTACTATATATATTACCCCGAATGATAGGTCCGGTTTCAAAAAAATCTTAGGCTAATTTTCACATTTTATTTTGTAACATGGCCATTCTGGTCAGTGTGTAAATTTTCTTGGCTTTTGGGATCTTTTTTCTCCCTGAAATGTCCCCACAGATGTCCTGAATGACCCCTGGATTTATTTCGGGTACGCACGGAAATAAATCCACTCTTCAGTGCAGTCAACCTTTGTGACGATATCAGAATTTGTTAACTTATAGATATATATTCATAACAATGGTCATTGTGACATCATCCATAATGAATGTGCTGGAGGAGGGAGAAACTATCAAGAAATAGATCATAAAATAACTAAATAATTTGTGTAATCCAAGAAATATTTGAATAAATTACTTCGAAAATTTAATGATCACACAGTTTTATCATAATGTGAGTAAAACCACCAATATTTAGCAAAGCACTTCATCATTCAGGGTAACTTTAACTTTGTGATTGATTGCAATCCAACAAACCATGTAATGCAACCTTCTATATTGTAACTATGATGACTGACAACGTCACTTCCAACACCAAAATTTTTAGAATCTCGCTGGTACCAAACATATATAAGGCCTACTGTGACTATGGTGATTAACAGATCACTTGTCTTTTGCGATTACATTAACTTTGTGATTGATTGCAATTCAACAAACCATGTAATGCAACTTTCTTTATTGTGACTATGATGACTGATAACACCATCACTTCCGACACCAAAATTGTTAGAATCTTGCTGGTACCAAGCATATATTAGGCCTACTGTGACTATGGTGACTAATAGATCACTTGTCTTTTGCTATATACATTAACTTTGTGATTGATTGCAACCCAACAAACCATGTAATGCAACCTTCTATATTGTGACTATGATGACTGACAACGTCAGTTCCGACACCAAATTTGTTATAATCTCGCTGGTACCAAACATATATTAGGCCTACTGTGACTATGGTGACTAAAAGATCACTTGTCTTTTGCGATTACATTAACTTTGTGATTGATTACAATCCAGCAAGCAATGTAATGCAACCATCTTTATTGTGACTATGATGACTGATACGTTATCACTTCCGACACCCAAATTTCTAGAATTTTGCTTGTACCAAGCACATATTAGGCCTGCTGTGACTTGGGGGGCTAAAAGATCACTTGCCTTTGGAAATTTACATTAACTTTGTGATTGATTGCTACCCAACAAATAGTGTAGCGCAACTATCTTCATTGTGACTATGGTGACTGACACCCAAATTTTTAGAATTTTGCTGGTACCAAAGATATATTAGGCCTACTGTGACTTTGGTGACTGAAAGATCACTTGCCTTTTGCTATATACATTAACTGTGTGATAGATCGCAACCCAATAAACCATGTAATGAAACTACCTTTATTGTGACTATGATGACTATCAATGTCATCACTTCACACACCCAAATTTCTAGAATTTTGCTGGTAACAAAAATATACTATGGCCTGCAGTGACTATGGTGACTAAAATATCACTTGCCTTTTGCTATAGAGTCAAGTATGGTAAATCCGTCCAGGAGGGTAAATCCATCCACCCTCTAATATAGGAATATAATTATAATTTTTACAGTTTTGTGAGTTGTAAAAGCAAGAGGAACTCGTTTTTCAACTAATTTTGCCGTTTGATGGTGTTTACATAATTTTAAATGATGTTCAGGTCCATTTAAAAGTTGAAGACAAAAAACAATGAAATCCTGTGACGTCATCACAGCAATTTTTTAATAACAGGTAATTGATCTTGTAGGTCTATTTCCATCAAAAGCATAATACATTGAAGGTGAATAATTGATGCATAGGACGATTAATTGTATTGTACTTATAGGGTTTCTTTAATAACTGGATTCCAACACATGGAAAAGAGATACATGTACAATGGCAATAAAAGTGGACGGATTTGCCATCATTTTTTTAAAAACTGGCTTGACTGCCTGATTGTAAATCCGTCCACCCACTTCAAATGGTCTTTAAAAGTACTTTTATGACCTTTATTATTTATAAACGGCAAGAAACTGATAAAAGAAATCAAATTAAGCAATTATGCCACTTTATTGGGTTAAAAGGGTTTTTAAATTGTGATTGAGGCAGTCAATTGAAATTCTTGATCGTTAAAATGACCACAGTTATTTAATTCTTCTATTATAAGTGCAATCAGCAACCGATGTTCTAATATTGACAGAAAATCCTTTGTTAATATCTTGCAAAACTTAAAAAAAATATGACAGGTATGTGCTGCATAATACCCTGTGGACGAATTTACCGTCCTTGCTGGACGAATTTAGGAGCAGCCCGGACGGATTTAGATACACTAACCTTTAATTTTTGTTGCCATGGTTTAAGCCAAACTTATTTGAATATTTCACTTTTTTGGCTGCTAGTGGTAGTACGGAATATGCCCCTTCCAATGTGCTTATTTTCATTTTTGTATAAATCTAGTACTATTTGCCTTAAAATACAGTTACAGCCAAAAGTGGACGGATTTACCCTCCTTGACTCTATACATTAACTTTGTGATTACAATAAAAACAAACCATGTAATGCAACTTTCTTTATTGTGACTATGATGACTGATAACGTCATCACTTCCAACATCAAATTTGTTAGAATCTTGCTGGTACCAAACATATATTAGGCCTTCTGTGATTATGGTGACTAATCACTTGCCTTTGGAAATTTACATTAACTTTGAGATTGATTGCAACCCAAGAAACAATGTAGTGCAACTATCTTTGTTGTTACTCTGATGACTGACACCCAAATTTTTAGAATTTTTCCAGTACCAGACATATATATCAGGCCTATTGTGACAATGGTGACTAAAAGATCACTTGCCTTTTGCTTTATACATTAACTCCGTGATTGATTGCCATCACTTCCGATACCGAATTTGTCAGAATTTGCTGGTACCAAGCACATATTGAGCCTACTGTAACTATGGTGACGAAAAAGGTCACTTGCCTTTGGAAATTTACATAAACTTTGTGATTGATTGCAACCCAACAAACCATGTAGTGCAACTATCTTTATTGTGACTATGATGACTAACACCAACATTTTAGAATTTTGCTGGTACCATACATATATTAGGCCTACTGTGACTATGGTGACTAAAAGATCACTTGTCTATTGCCATTATATTAACTGCGTAATCGATTGCAACCCAGCAAACAATGTAATGCAACTATCTTTATTGTGACTATGATGACTCATAACGTCATCACTTCTTACACCCAAATTTCTAGAATTTTGCTGGTACCAAACACCTATTAGGCCTACTGTGACTATGGTGACTAAAAGATCTCTTGCCTTTGGAAATTTACATTAACTTTGTGATTGATTGTAACCCAACAAACAATGTTGTTACACCTCAAATGCAATTCCTCTTCTGTGATTGGTCAGAATGACGTCACATGACAGGGATCACAAAAGACTGTTGCCCTCTCAGAGGGCATCAGTTCACCGAATTCACATTGAGGCTGACTGCTGATCAAGATGGCTGTATAGAAGTTGGTGTTGGAACCACAGATGTTACCTGAACCTTTTTTTTCTGATGAAAATGCAAAAGACAATTTGATCCAAGACATTGTTGCAGCTTCACTTGTTTATTTCAACTGAACAATGTATTTGTGACCATTGTGACGCCACTGCATTGTGATGTCATAGAGTTGTGACGTCACCAGAGTGAGGCTATAAATAGATCATTGCTCTTCACAAAATTAAATGACAATAGAACTTGTGGATAGTATCATAAATTTATTTGACTTTTAAATCAGGATGACTACCTGATCAATGTCAAAACTTTGATGGAGAAAATTTCCTGTCTCTCCAAAGTTATCTTATATGTCAGAATTGCATTCAAGGTATAACAAAACAATTATTGACTGTTACTTCGGGCAACAGTGCAATCTGTCTGAACCTCGGGAGTGACTGTCACCTTGCTGTTTCCCTCGGCCTTCGGCCTCGTGAAACAGCAAGGTGACTGTCACTCCCTTGGGTCAAACAGATTGCACTGTTGCCCTCGTATCAGTCAACATTTGTATATTGTGCACCTATCTTTATTGTTACTATGATGACTGACACCAACATTTTTAGAATTTTGCTGGTACCAAACATATATTAGGCCTACTGTGACTATGGTGACTAAAATATCACTTGCCTTTTGCTATTTACATTAACTGTGTGATAGATTGCAACCCAATAAACCATGTAATGCAACATTCTTTTTTATGACTATGATGACTGATAACGTCATCACTTCCTACACCCAAATTTCTAGAATTTTGCTGGTACCATACATATATTAGGCCTACTGTGACTAAAATATCACAGTCTAGTCTATTGCCATTATATTAACTGTGTAATTGATTGCAACCCAACAAACATCATGTACTTTGCACTTCGTCGCCCTCTTGTGTTTTCCAAAAAGACCACACTGGAAATATGTTCATGTAATTTTTGTGTGTCATCCGTGATCTTTTATTTATTAGTTACTTTATATGTTGTCTCTTCATTACTGAAACTTCCAAATAACAGACCAAAATTCAATCAATCAATCAATCAATCAATCAAACAATGTCATGCAACTATCTTTATTGTGACTATGATGACTCATAATGTCATCACTTCCTACACCCAAATGTCTAGAATTTTGCTGGTACCAAACACATACTATTAGGCCTGCTGTGACTATGGTGACTAAAAGATCACATGCTTTTGGAAATTTACATTAACTATGTGATCGATTGCAACCCAACAAACCATGTAGTGCAACTATCTCTATTGTGACTATGATGACTGACACCCAAATTTTTAGAATTCTGCTGGTACCAAACATATATTAGGCCTACTGTGACTATGGTGACTAAAAGGTCACTTGCCTTTTGCTATTTCCATTAACTGTGTGATAGATTGCAACCCAACAAACCATGCAATGCAACTTTCTTTATTGTGACTATGATGACTGATAATGTCATCCCTTCCGACACCCAAAATTTCTAGAATTTTGCTCGTATCAAACGTACATATTTGTGACTATGGTGACTAAAAATTACTTGCCTTTTTATACTAATATGAAGTATGCTATTGATTGCAACCAAACAGACCAAGTAATACATCTTTAGGGCTATTATTGCAACTATGATAACAAATACAGTCTTCTCTTCTGACACCCAAATTTAAGAATTTTGCTGGTACATAACATACATTACTTTGAATATGTTGACTTAAATATTACTTGCCTTTCGCTATTTACATTAACTATGTGATTGATTGCAACCCAACAGATCATGTTATGCAACTTTCTTTATTTTGACTATGATAACTAATAATGTCCCTCCTTGTGACACCCAAATTTTAGAATTTTACGGGTACCAAACATATATTACTGTGTAACATACAACCATACAGACCTTGTAATGTGATATTCATTCCTGTGACCATTGACTAAAAATTACTGCCTTTTGATATATATGTGATTGACTGCAACCTAACAGACCGTGTAATGTCACTTTCTTTATTGTGACAATGATAACTAATAATGTCTTCCCTTCTGACACCCACATTTTAGAATTTTACTGGTGCCAAACATATACTCCTACAGACCTTGCTATGTGATATTTATTCTGTGACTTTGATGACTGAAATAATATTGAATTTTCTTTCGATATAAAGAAAGCATGTGGACTAATTCCAAATTGAATAATAACTATTCATTCATAAGCACTAATTTGTTGGACGGGAACTGTCGTGACTGTTCATGCAGCACATTTTTAGTAAAATCAACACTGAAGTGACTTTTCAGTGATTGTAGTGATGGTTTTTTAGCGTGACTGTTGTGACTATTGCGTGACCAATTTACTAATTTTTCAGTGATTTTTCGTGAAAAATCAAGTGACATGTTGACCCCAAAATGACTTTTTCCATAACAGGGACCACTTGGACGAAACATTTGCCATATCAGATTATCGGAATTCAGAGATTCACTTTTTTGGTCCTGGGGACCTTTTTGGCCCCACTTTTCAAATAAATGCCTATGTATATGAAGCTGCACCATAATATGTGTAATTTAGTCTAGTTAGGCCATTCCATGGTTTACATACTCCTGCAGGCATGCGGGCAGATGATAGGGCAGTGGGCATATAGATAATTTCAGGCCAAGACTCAATTTGGTACACATCACTTTTATGGTGTGACTGTGTCTTTTAAAGATGTCTTTCGCTGAAGGTTTGCTGCTACGCAGGCTTGGATGTGCCATCCAGCGCAGGCTTGGACATGCCATCCAGCGCAAGCTTGGACATGCCATCCAGCGCATTCTTGCTGAATGGCAATGAGAGGCAAATGCAGCAAAAACACATTTTCTGCACCTCAGATGTGCTTCGTGTGATTGGTTCCTGACTTTTTTGTCCAAGATTATAACATCTGTGGTACCTTCAAAGCTTAGGTTTTCATGATGCTGCCGATGTAGATGTTACCATACTGTCCAGTATAGCCTATAGGCCTATAGATATTATTAGATACCTTTACCTTTGCCAGAAACCAAAGACCATCTTAGCTCATATTCAAATGGATTCATCCAAAAGAAACCTTTCTTAATTGGAAATTTGAACCAGCTAAAAAAAAACATGATATGTGTTCTATCTCCCTATTGACCCTTTAATTGAGTGCCGTTTATTCATTAAACCGATTATTGATACACGAGCAATTTAATTTTCCTTTTTCAAATGCAGAAATGTGTGTTGATATTATTTTATATTTGTTGAAGATAACTTTATGAACACTTTTCATAGAAAGTCATTTTCGTCAGTAAACGTATTCCTATTTTTGTTACAATTTTTATGGATCATCAGAGGAACAGATAATATTACATGTTACTGTAATGTTTTGGGCTATCGTTGGTGGAAGATGGACCTTCAACTGAATAAAATTATTCATCTATCCAATTTATTTTAATCGTGTCTTTGTAAGTCCAAGTAATGTAATAATGAACAGTGCCCAAAAAGGTCAAGGGCGCAACTAGCGGGAACAGTAACTCTTCATTTCTGTCGTCTGTGGGACAGTGATTGTATGCCTGAGTGTATGCCTTTCACAGTTGGTATTAAAGAAGAAGTGCTCAATCAGTTTTGTAACTTCTGAATCTTATTTTTAGTCAGCTTTATTCATTCTAATTTCATGAAGGAATGCAAATATTTTCAAGTTGGGTAAATGGATTTTATTTCAGGTAATGCACAGAGTTGCAACTTCTAGCCTCATTTTTTTATGTTGCTTTTAACCTGTCTTCTCATATCTATTTGTTATGTTTACATGCTCGGACTCGCTCTGGAGGTAATGTTGTACTGTTGCCTCAAAATCCGAGTCGAAATAAAATATTTGTATCTTTGTATCTTTGTATCTTCAAATAGACATTTATTAGATACAAATGCTAGCTATTCATAATGTTATGGTGTATCTATTTGTTACTTTAATCATGTACTGATCAAGTTGCAGCTAATGACAGTACATCATGCAAGTTCAAAAACATAGGCCTATTACAGTAGACCTTCACAAGACTAGATTCGGGCAGCAATGAGCAGCATGCCATCGACTCGTAGAGTCTGGGCCTATTATTATTCTTAAGGATTGGAGTCAAACAGTATGTTACAGGCAAGGTATGGTTAGATTATTTAACCATAACATTGTTGTTTGTTATCAAAAAATCACAATAATGGTTTTTCCTCTTATCTTCCTAATGGACAGGACCAGAATTTTTAAGTACAAAGCTCTGTTAAAATGTATGCATATATTTTTCGTAAGATTTCCTACTATAGTCCATGGAATGATTGAGCATGTTAATTTTTGCATTTTTATGAAAAATGCACACTGTACCTGGAAATGAATGCGTGCATGAGTTTGTCCCACCTTCCTGCTTTTACATGCAAGTGCATGTATTTTTATTTTTAAAGAAAGGATTATTATTTCTTCTAAATGATATTGTCTATTCTTGAAACAGCTTTTGCAAAGCCAGAGCTCCTTTAGAAGACTATCATCATGACTTGTGATGCTAAAAAATGGGTGTGATAAGTCAGAAAGTTAAAACATGTTAGGCCTATATCTCAAAAAATTCCCAACAGATTTTTTTTGTTCTTTACATCTGCTTGTTTGTCTGATCTCAAGCTACGTAACGGTGCCTATGGTTATGTTGGGTCATTTTTTTTTACAAATATGGTTCGGGCTCACTGTGTCCATTTATATCACACTTCACCATAGCTGATGCCAAAAGTCTTGCCTCGTTCCACTAGGTGTGTTGCTGCATTTGATGTGTATGCATTACTGCCTCCTGGTGCATTCCCATTGCCAATTTTACATTTTCTAACTCTTGACACAGGCAGAAACAACGTGATACGTGTATGCTATGACTTGGCCAGACCAATCCACTCATTATTATAGGTAATAACAAGGTATGACAGCTCTAGAATTCAAGCAGACGATTTTACACGTAGTAAGTGGTATAATTCATTTAAATTCACATTTATCACAAAGAAAGCATCCTGATGTAGATTTCATAACTTTCTTTGGGACATTTTCTAGGTATAAAATACATTTTGTAGTGTTGACATTTGCTTTAAATATTAAAATTAGGCATAAAATTATTTAAAATCCAAGTTCCACATCCAACTGGACGGAAGTTTAAGTGCTGAGACAGCCACACAAACAATAATAAAAACATGTCAATTTAATTGGTGCATCTCAAATATAAATTTTCACACTGAAGTTGTAGAACAAAAAGTTTATTATGGTACTCAATTTTCACCATGAATAAATGCACTTGAAAGTGTACAGAAGAGTTTAAAAAATCGAAGTGAGGGTATTCATGAATGTCAACATGAATGACAAATCTACAGATATTAGTAAAATTCAGTTCAGACGGACCAAAGAATAAGCCGAGAAGTCTGCAAATTAATTGATTCTGTTACTATCTTACTTGTTATGAAGCTGGCAAAGCAAAACTTAGCACAACTGAAACTGTGGAAAATGTTGAAACATTGAGCATTGTTTTCAAATAAACAGTTTTGGACTGTTAAATTCAGCAGTCAATGATACCAATTCAAGCATTTCACATATGCTCTGATTGGTTGGCTCTCAAGACAGTTCAGTGAGCAGTGATTGACTTGGACCATATTTGACATGTTCAGATCGCATTTTTAGAGAATGAAATCTGCAGGCCTGTTTGTGTTACTGTAATGAAGACATATTTCTACCTTTTCCTCCCATGCATACTCTACCCTCTTAATAAATTGTGTGTAAATGTCTATATGTTATGTCCTATTATATATTTGAGTGATTTAAGAAATAAAATTCCCTGAAACATATCACAAAAGGGCAATCCAATGTGAATGTCCAGTGTATTGCTATTCAGATAAAGATAGATAGACAGATAGACAGATAGATAGATAGATAGATAGATAGATAGATAGATAGATAGATAGATAGATAGATAGATAGATAGATAGATAGATAGACAGCTAGACAGATCTACAGACAGATAGTTTAAAGTTTTGAAGTTTTTTTCTTTTTTCTTGATAACATCTGAATTCAATCTACAAAGTGTACAAAATATAACAAAATATAAAAGTTAAAAGTACACTTCAGTTGACAAGAAGACAGATAGACAGATAGATAGATAGATTACATATTGTAGGCCTATTGCTTTCTCAATTCATATCAATACAAATAATGCGGTCTGATCTTGTCAGTTGTTGACCAAGTGAATCACTGTTCATTTGAAACCTCCACTCCCCCAAAGAAACGACCAATTAGATTTCTGGCGCATGCAATGCATGGTTGATTAATTGAAGTCAAGGCATCTGTAAAATAGTGTAATTGTTGTCAGTTTGTAGCCAGGCCTACATGAATGAAGATTTCTTTACAGGTTACAGAACTTTTATCACACTCATGTATGGACAAAAAGTAGCAGCAGCGCATGTTTTCAAATTATGCATTCAATCAGAAGAGGGGAGTGGGGGGGGGGATGGTTGGAGCTTGGTCCGCTCTCACTATCTTTTTCACTGGATTTTACAGTTACCTGTGTCGTCTGCTACTATGACAACGTACCAGTTCAGTCTGGAATCGTTCAAGCAAGCTGTCATACCTTTTCTAATAGTAGTAGAAATCAGAGAATGGTCAGTGGAGTGAAACGTATCACACATAACAGAGATTGTTTGTGCCTGTGCTCTTGAGGACCCATGACCATGTATATTATCAGATCCATTACTAACGTGCCCTTTGGTTAAGCAATTTTCTTGAAATGTAGTCCTGTGACAGTGAAGTGACTCCTTTTTGTTTTAGAAAATATAATAATAATTTGTTTGTTTGACCAATGAGGCTCATATACTTGCAGTTACTTCACAGACTTTCAATAAATAAACTTTTGGCTCTCTGAGACATGGGTTGTTGGCAAAATTGTGTTCTGTTTTTTGCTCCGAAGTGAAAGATTCTAAGATTGAAAAACTTTTGACAAGGTTATTAATTTAAATGGAAGTACATTCTATCAATTCTGATAAAGTTGCTGCACAATTTCTCGGCTGTGCCAATTGTTGCAGTAGTAGATGTGTCACTCATATATATATTAGTCTATATATTACAGAATATACAGATGAGATAATTCTGGATTGGCATCCATCTGTATTTGATATTTGTCCATTTAATGTTCCGATGTACTATGTTTTAAATAAATTCAAATACAAGTGGTCAGTGTTTTTGGGGCAATGCAGAAAAATCAATATTATTATATATAGAAAAAGCATGCAACCCAAAATTGCATTATTACCTAAGTCTAAAAAAATTAATGAATGACACATTTTTTTGAGACACTCATAACACACCTTGCTGTCAAACCAAAAACTTCAGGGAGGCAATCAGACGTTTTTCTGTGTTGGAGCATCACATGTCTGTTCAGAAGCCTGACAGTTACTTTCCAAGCTGATGTGTTGGGCAGAAACTGTCTTCATGTATCAGGAATCACATTGACCGATTTTGCAAGATCCACTGCCATTTTGAATCTGTAAAATACCACCATAAAACCTCTATTAACCAATGGCACAATCGTAGCATTACAAAAGCAGCTATGAAGCTGACTTATGGCTTCAGCAGGTTTTGTTTGTGTTTTTTGGGCTTTTAATGGAAATTAAATGCTGCCCGTCCGGAATAAAATGTAAAAATATCCTGAAAGTTGTGATTGAATTTACCAATTTTTGGAAATCTCTGTGAGCACCTATGCTTGTAACATATTATACTGTGCAATAAGTTGCTTGTAACATATTATACCTTGCAAGACTTTGAAGTCTGTTCACCTCATCTTGTCTGTGCTTCATGAGCTCCATGATCTTGTAATCTGCTAATCTCTGCTGGTCTGGCGAAGAGCCTTGTGAGATTCTCTGCTTCGTTCTGCTCCGTCCGTTCTGCTCCGTGCTTCCAGGCTGTTACTGGCGGTTATTAGGCTTCTGAACAGCTACTGGCTGTTAGGCTTCTGAACAGCTCTGAACAGACAAGTGATGCTCCAGATCAGAAAAACGTCTGATTGCCTCTTTGAAGTTGGACTTGACAGCAATGCGTGTTATGAAGCAGCCAAATAGAAGTGCAAGTTGGACCTGCGAGGGCTTGCAAGTTGAGCCAAGGGGGTGTTGTGTTAGGCTGAGTGATGAGAAGTTAACTTAGAGGTTAATGCAGCTCATAGGGAGCCAAATGACTTGTCTACATCCTCACCACAGCTCAGCTCATCTCAGTCCAGGAGCTAATAACTGTCTCCAGGGGAACTGACTTACGTAACAGCAAGAGGTTGGGTGAATGTTGTTGCCCACCCACTCCATGCTCCCAAAACTGGGTTTCTGGAAATATATAGATCTATATAAATACCTCGGGGGGGGGGATCTGGGTCCTAATCTTCGCATTACCAGATTGCAGTAGATGCTTTCATCCCATGATTCACATTGGATTCAGTTCAATTGTGAATTTGGTTCAAATGGTGCAGATGGTGCAATGGAGAGTGTTATTCGACGTGCAAACTTTGCTGATACAAAGAGACTGGACCTGCAACGAGCTGTAAAAGCTGTGTAAAAACTAGCTATTGCATCATTGGGAGCTGTAAAATGGCAGAGAGCGGATGGAGCAGGGTTATAGGCTGCTGCAGCTGGACTGACCAAAGTGACCATGCATTGTGTTGGTAATGGGCAGTTGCTGTGTTATCACTGGTGTGGCTGTTAGGGCTGAGCTGCAATAGGACCTTGGCTCAGGTTGGCTGCTATAAGCATTGGCTATAGGCTGAACTGCTAGCCTTTGTTGATGGAGGCAATATTTCATGGGACTTGGGGGCCCACTCACTCTATCCTAAATAGAAAAGAGAGAATTACTGGTCCTGATTTATCGCCTTTTGTTAACACCACCAACTAACAGTGCAGCTGCAGTGCCATTGCTTTGGCTCTCTGTTGCACCCTGCAATTATCTTGTTATTTCCCAGCATTCACACGCTTAGGCTCTTGATGATTTCTGTCAACTGTATTCAGAAACAAAGAATTCAGCAAAGGAAATTCTATTATCAGCTAAGGACATTCTATCATCTCTATCAAGGCTTTATGATTGCTCTCTTCCCAACATCTTCTTTGGACAATCCTGAATCAGATTGATGCTCTTTGTGTTACTTTCATTTTACTGACAATGAGTTGTGAAGATGGGGAACTGTTGACTGAACACTATCTATTGCCTTTGGTCAATCATAGTGTGAAATGAAGAAGCCAATATTATTAAAGAAGATAACTAAATTTCAATCTCCAGATCACCAATTTGATGTTACAACGTATATGCCCCATGCATGAGGCAGAATGCTCAACCAGTACAATTATTTCAAAGTAAAATTGATGAAGTATAAACGAAAACTGACTTCATTTCGCCTTATTGATGCCGTAAATGCGCAGTTAAAAACTCGAAAGTTGTCACATTGAATTAAAAAGAACAGTATATACTTTTCATGGACTCATATTCCACATGTCCCCTGGAGCCAGTCACACCATGGCCATGTATTTTATGATTGCATTTCTATTTTTTCGCACCATATTATGGCATATACATAAATTGTAGTTCAATCTAACTTTAATCCACCAGTGCACCTCATTCGTCATATTTTATTTCCATATTTGTTGGGTTTTTAGCTCATCTCATGTGTCACAAACATGGTAGTTTGCGGCTGGAGGCCATATTGATAGAGTCATTTTCACAGGCAGTGAAACCATTTCCTTGACACATAGATTATGATTTATGGAACCTTTTAACATCCCAATCCACCATGACCTGCTTTCTGCCTTTCCTCTCATTATTTCTTTTTTTCCATGAACCATAATTAATGAAATGTGACCCTCCCTTATTGTTTATGATCATGGGTTTGGATTCTGGAGCAAAATGTTTTTAATTGCTTTTTTTGCATCTGTGCGAATTGACAATGAATTATCTGAGTGAAAATTAGTTTTGTTTGTAAAATTTCAATACTTTCAGACATTTCTTTTGAACACAAGACAATTTTAAGCAAAAAAAAGGTTCACTGTAAAATTTGAATTTTGAGTCAGATGGTTGCACAATTCCTTTGAAGACATTGCTTGTTGTCAAGCTATGACAACAGATAGATTATCATAACTTAAAACAACAAGCTATATGTTAGCTCAAAGGAATTGTGCAACCATCCAACTCGATCATTTAAGCTCACAAAAAATTTCAAAGTTTACAGTGTGTTGGTGACCATGTGTCATATTCTCAACTTGGCTTGATGAAAGGTCAAATAACCAGTGTTGCTGAAGGTCTTCGCCATGCAGAGAGCATCCGTCTGTTTTACTCATGATGACGACATGACTTCGTCTCACTGCATGACAAGATCAGCCATTTTTGAAATGGTGAAATTGATGTCTACCCTGACACTGTCAAAGTGGAGTATAGAAGTTCCAGGTAAGCTGAGCAGTGTTTGTGCTGGCTGTTTGTATTTGGTAGGACAGTGAGAAAGCAACTTGACTTAGGGGCCAAAGAATGCCAGGGGAATGCTGATGGGAGGAGGAGGTGTAAGGACCAAGGCAGTTATTGAACACTGAGTACACATCACACCTCAGAAGTCCCTTATTTGCTCAAGTGATATCGGATCTCAGCTTGGAAGAAGAGGTGATATTATTTACTATCTGAACTGGGTATGAACTGAGTTATAGTACAGTACAAATTTCTAAAAGTGGCTCGTCATTTAAAATCTAGCCTTAGCTATCTATCCATAGCAATTCCAAGCTAAACTAAGCTACACTTATCCATAGCTAGCCATAGCTATCCACAATTACTGTTGTTTAAACAAGGGGTAAAGAGATTCCAGTGTATACAAAAGACTACAAATGGATAGCTATGGATAGATATGGATAAGACTAGTAATGAATAGCTACAGACAGCTAAGTTGAGCCACATTTAGAAATTTGTATATAGCATGAACTTGGTTTGGGATGATTTGCATTCTGTATAACTCTTCTGTAGTTCATACGATTTGATGTAGAATTTACAATGTTTTTTGCAATGAATTACATCATCATGACATCTGTGAGGACAGTGAGGTTGCTTCTTGATTTTATACAAGCCTATACAACTGCTTCTCGTGTTGGCTGCAATTATTATACAGTAAGAAAACTTCTGAGCAACTTAAATATCAATATTTTACAGTTTGGTTGCCAGATAGATTCTAAGATTTACAACAGAGCTTTAACTCAGCAGCTTGAAACCTTTTTTCCCCTCAGTTTGACCAGTTGGCTGCAGAGGGCTTTCAAGGGACCTCCAGCCATGGAAACCATGCATATTGCACAGGGACTATAACCCTTGCCTCCTGGGCATCAGGAAGCATTTCCAAGTGCCTTGCCCTTACTTCAGTGAGTCTGCCCCCATTAAGGGCAGCCCTAATAGGGTCCTGCTGTAGGTTCCCTGTTCTGTCCTGTTATGGTGCCCTGTTCTCTTCAATGCAGTTATTCATCACATCACCATGACCAGTCATCACTGCAGTGAATTTCAGTGACTGACTATATCGGCTACTGCTTTCTACAAGGGTATCCTCCATGACTCATGGCAGTAATGGCAATTTATTGGCTGCTCCCTGATAGACTTTTATTGCAGGACTGGCTCAGCAGCAGTGTCATATGACCCCCATCCTCATCATTCCCCATCACCATCCTCAACCATTAACCAAGCATCACCAAGTGCTGCTTTCTCAGCTTCTGTGTCCCTGCTCTTCTCACTCCTTCTTCTCATTATATTCCTCCAGCAGAACGAAAGGTTTTCGAAGTTTATGTCTTGAACATATTTTGATTTTACTGAAGTGGTTATGATATTGCGGTTCTTGTTGTGAACCGAAATATAAACCAACATGTTGTCCTTCTTTCCTCAACATTAAATTTTCAGCTAAGAATCTTGCTCCTGGGATGAAGTGCAATGCTGTACCATCGAAGAGTTCAAAAGTAATTTAGATGATTGATCTTGCATTTTACGTCACTAGATTTGACCTCTGATTTTGATTAATTCATGGCGGTGGCCATAACTTGCCTTGATTGGGTCATCTTCCTCACCTGAAAAGCTATCTTGTTCAATTATTGATGTGGAGTTGTAAACCACATCAATAGGCCTACATGTCTTAATGACTAAATCTGGCTTAACTGGATCAGGGCTGTTTTGGGTTGCCTTCAGAGTTCACTTTTACTACATGTTGCTATAACATCAATTTTTCTTATAATTGACCAGAAAGGGAAAGCAGTAAGGAGCAGGATGATCAGTTAGTCCATGGGCCAGATATCGAAACCCCCCCCCCCTAGGGAATTTCGGAGACCCAAATATTTTGAAAGATATGTATCTTAAGTTACAAAATTTGCTTGTTGGACAATCTAAGACCTCAACGATAACCAGCAGGAGCTATATGAGTGCGGGAAGGTTGAAAATAAATTTTCGCCAAACCGAGTGCCGCTATTTTCAGAAAATGTACTGTTATTCATAAACTAATCCATGTATAGATGCTTACATGCCTACTTTTTCTTTTAATGACAAAAGGCATACATATTTCATGTCAAAGTGAATTTGGTTTTCATTGTAACCTCACTACGTACAAACTGCTCCTGATTTCAGCATAGACATTGTGCTTCTAGTTTCTATGTTATGACATTTTATGTTCTTCCCGTAAATTTGGAAGTTCACAATGATCAATTTCACTACAAAAATTATGACCAAATGATGACTAAATATATTTTACCCAGCTCGGTCTATTTTTCTTCATTGACTTTTAGTTATGTTATTCTCTGTGTTTAGTATTTTGCAATAGTGTGTGTATGATTTACATATATCAGTAGTGAATGTTATTGATGACTTTTCATATTCTCCAATCATTTCACCTTCCATTGGTGTTAATATGTATGCAAAAAAGATGTGAGCTTGATTTTTAGATGTTGCTTTAAAGTTTAGATTCCCCTCTGGCTGATGGATCTTCCAAACTTTACGGATAGCGGGAGGTTCTTGAAGTGGCGTATCTTAAATGATGTCAATTGACTTATATGAGAAAATGAGAAACTCCGTAAAGGCTGCGGATCTCCTTCCTTCTCTCAATACATAGCTGGAATGAAGCTGGTGCATAAAGTGGTCCTACTGGGAAGATTGCAATAAATATGCATTTCTCATTTGAAGTATTGCCCTGCCTTGATGTGTTCACTCACACGAAAAGGCAATCATGCATATTTGGTTTTGCCTTCTGATTGATATCCTCTTCTCCTGCCAGACCTACCTCTCTGTAATTTGTCAATCCAATAGCATCTCAATACACACATCTCAAATACATTCTTTCTGTACATTGTGTATGATGCTGAAAACGTAAAACTTCATGCTTGACGATTTATAAGACAGTGTGACAAACAATCGTCTCGGTATTTTTCTTAATGATTGCATGGTTCGATGCATGCAGTTTTATTAATATGGTGTGCATCGATATATATTTGAACAATGACACAAATGTTTCATGCAAATGGTCAACTTTTACACTTCAAACATACATGCCGCTTGACAAAATAGTTTTTGAAAGTCTGTCTGCAGGACGAAAAGTTTAAGGGAGGTAGGGCTCATGGCCTGGCAGCTGGCTGCTAAATTGGTAGTGAGAAATTGCCCATTGCGACCTCTGGTGTCATCCGGATTTACTGCTCATCCCAGATAATGGTGGATCCTGCCCTGGGGAGAGCTAGAAACCTGTTGACTTTCAAATCTCCCTCAGATATGGTGATATGGCCCTTGCAATGCTTGATGTTGGCCCCAAGTTGTAATTTATTGCCCAGGTCCCTCCTCAATCACCTCAGCCATATCTAAACCATTCATCATGCATCTCAGAGCAACAAATGCCAGAATGAAATGTTTACGGACACAAAAAGTTTCTGCAGCTGGCATGAAATATTTTGCATTAAGTCAGAAGTTAGATATTCATATGAATGTGTGGATGTTTTCAATGTATTGAAGTGATAGATTATGTGTCCTCCTTTACAAATTCATCTTCTTTATGCATAATATCTGTTTTCTATGGAGTCCCGCATTGTAATGTTGTGCAATTTACTAATTCAATTAAGAGCAATTTGGGTGAATGGTCATGCCCTTTTACATTTCTTGAACTGTGATAGAAAGTAAATCAGGTAACTCTGGCTTTGACTAATTCATGGCAGCAGCCATAAATTGCCTTGATTGGGTCATTCTTCCTCACCTGCAAGGCTCTCTTGTTCAATAATGGATGTGAAGTTGTAAACCATCTCAATACACCTTTATGACTAAATCTGACTTTACTGGATCTGGGCTGTTTTGGGTTGCCCTCAACGCAACATTTATTACCTCTTACAAAGACATTCACATTTCATATTGAAACATGTTGCTATAACAGCAGTTTGTTTTACAATTGACCAGAAAGGGGAAGCAGTAACTTTGATGGACCAGGATGATTGTAGTCAATTTGTTTTTTATGTCAAAAAGAACAAAACACAAAATTCATGTCAGTAGGAATTTAGTTATTTTATTGTAACGTCACTAGCTGCAGAGAGACTGCTCCTGATTTTAGCATTGACACCATGGTTCAAGTGGAAACTAATTTCTGTTTCATGGCTTTTTTAAAGTTCTTTTTGTAAATCTGTTAATTTATAAGTTCACAATATTCCAATAATCAGTCCCGCTGTCACAACAATTACCAAATGTTAGATGTTCTGTAGCCCACCCAGCTCTTTTCGTCTCAGAGATCAGCTGTGAAAGTCATTGGTGACTTTGCATCTATCCAATTTGTTCCCCTCTTCACTTCACTCTCATTTCACTTCACTTCGGTGTTAAAATATATGCGAAAAGCCCATATAAAAATGCTTCAGTTTGACTTCTATGTTTTGCTTTACATACTTTAGGAGAAAAGTGGGAGAATAATAAAGTGGCATATCTTAAATGATATCAATTGATTTGTGTGAGAAATTGAGAAACTCCATAAAAGCTGTGGATCTCCTTCTGTCCCTTGGTACAAAGCTGGGATAAAACTGGCACAAAACTGGCCCTATTGAGAAGATTGCAATAAATATGCATTAGTCATTTGAAATATTGCCTTGCCCTGATGTGCTCACTCACACGAAAAGGCAATTGTGAATATTTGGTTTTGCCTTCTGATTGGTATCCTTTTCTCCAGCCAGGACCAGCCTTCTCTTATTTTTTTAAATACAATAGCTTCTCAAATAAACTCATTCTATACATTTAATTGTGTGTGATGCTGAAAACAAAACAACTTCATGCCTGATAATGTATAAGATGGTGTGGCAAACAATTATCTTTTTTAATGATTGCATGGTTCGACACATGCAGTTTTATTAGAAAAAGTGCATTGATGTTCTATTTTGACATATATGATTCATGCATATGGTGAATATGCCAATGTGGTCAACTCTTACAGTTCGAACATACATACCACTTGACAAAGGAGCTTTTGAGAGGCTATGCCTGCAGGATGGAAAGTTTTAGGGAGGCAGGGCTCATGGCCTGACTGCTAAATCTTCAGTGAGAAATGCCCATTGTGACCTCTGGTGTCTTCTGGAATTACTGCTCATCCCAGATAATGCTGGAGCCTGCCCTAGGGAGAGCTAGCAACCTGTTGACTTTCAAATCTCCCTCAGATATGGTGATCTTGGTCTCAAGCAACAATTTATTGCCCAGGTCTCTCCTCAATCACCCCAGCCATATCTATACCATCCATCATGCCACTGATGTGATAAGCAAATAGGAACACTGTGACAAATGCTGAAATGAAATGTTTATGGAAGATAAGTTTCTCCGGCTTCCTTGAAATATTTTGCATTGAATATGTTGCCACTGGAAGTAACTTGTAACATACTGACACCAAAGATTAACTGACTGAAACATGCTTTGGTCAAAATTTAATAAGTCTGAAACTCTTGTCTCCAGTGTGTAACAATAATTCATGAGGGCAGGAAGGCACACGGAGGACCTCCTGTTGTCATTTGTCATAGACAAGGATATTAGCAAAAATTATGACACAAAAACTATGTGGCAGAATATTTTTATCCCATCCAAAAATAGCATTGAAGTGGCCAACCCCCCTGAAAATGGCCTGTCTCCAACAACATTTTCTTAGAAAGATCACATCACAAAAACTAGTACAGGATCCTGATTCAATTAAACTTTTTCATACATGGAAACTTGACTGTCATTCTTCTAAAATCTAGTTACCAATAGCTGTAATAATATTCTGTATAAGAGCAGGAGGCTCTTGTGTCAGTGTCTCCAATATTGTGTCATTAGCATCACACCGGATTTGTTTCTCAATAAAAATGAAAGGGACACACATTCTGTGAGAAAACCTTGTGTCTGACGTTGTCTGGGAACCCAAGAAAATAACTGAACTATCTGTAGCTCTGTATCATTTATGTAAACCAAAAAATTAGAGTATTTCTGTTGGCATGTCAGTTGTCCTATCTCAATTTGTCATTAGCAAACGCCTTGCTACTTTATTTTGACAGCATATTTCTGGACCAAAATCACTGTGAACATGTGTCTGGTGTTCATAAGGTCATTGCATGCACACATTGCCAGACTGCCAGTTTTGCACTGGTCTCTACAAAGATTTTTACCTTAATTATCATTAGCATCACGCTGTCATTAGCATCATGTCAAAAATGGCTCATTGCCTTTATCTCACTGAAATTTTGTTACAGGTGACTGGAGTGGAAATCAGTTGAACATATATTATCAATAAATGTTTCAACAGAATATTACGTAAAATTTTTGCATTTTCCTTGCATCTAACATGCTTAGTATGAAGTTTGATGCTTCTCTGAAACTACTAATCAAATAAGGGTGCCAGTAACATTTTATCATTGTCTAGCATCTGAAATATGGTTTAGCAAAGACAATGGGTGCTGGAGGGAGTAGTGGAGATCATCTTTATTATTCAGAATCCAAACTATTGATGAAAACAAGTATTTTTGTTTGTGTTTGTAAATTTCTCGTTCAAGGATATGTTCTATCTCAATCACTATTGGTCATAGAGACCTGCTATATAGCTCAATGTGTGCAGAATAGTCACTTTCCTATACGTTGGTAATACATTCTTCAGCTCTAAGTGGTACGGATTTCAAGTTATAGGCATGATGCTAATGACACATATATTTGGTATTTTAATTGATCAAAATGCAGTTTCTCAAAAAAATGGCACTAGAGACCTGGAACTTGGCCCAAAATGTGCAAGCAACTTGCCTAATCATTGGCAATATATTGTTTAGCCCAAAGTGGTCAGGATTTTTAAGTTATAAGTGTAATTTTAATGACAGTCAAAAAACATTACAGCTGTCTTTTCATCTCAGATTAGCAGAGCATTGGGACCCTTGGACATGAAAGTGCAGTGATAGATGATTGTTTGACCCACCCAATGCAAACTTTAAAAGGCATTTCTGGAGCGAAAAATTTTCAAATTTTTTTCAGCTGAAATTTCAACGTTTTCAAATTTTGACCCACTTACAATCCTGCTGGAGGTTCTTCTCCATTTCCGTATTTATATGAGCGTTTTAACCAATCCATATCTGAAAACACCTATATGAACCATACCTTGTTCAAGAGAGCCCTGTGAGCCATTGATGGAATGATGATGTGATAGGGTCAAAGATAGATGCTGGACCTCTGACTTGTGACTTTTGCTTTTGGGGATGCACTTTCCGTCATAGGATTGATGTCCTCCCTGCGTCCGCTGCCACCGTTCAGTATTCCTGTCTTGGAACAGAGGGATCCATCAATGCCAGGACCAGATTACAGCTGAAAGTGCTTAGGACCCCATATACTTGGCAGAGAACGATGGACTCAGAGTATCTTTGTTGTTTTTTGATTTGCTTTATTGGAAAGATGAATATATACATAAATGACATGAATGGACGGAATAAAAACATGATGGAAATGGTTTGAGTTTTTGATTTATAATAGTTTTTTTAAAAGTTTTGACTAGATTGTATATATAGTAAAACATCTTCCCAGGATAACACCCAAAAAGTCCAGAGAATAGGACTTATTTCCATTGGGGTGTTATCACTTTCATTTTTTTAATCATAGATATGTGTATTTTTGATAAGTTACAATGAATTTATTTCTAATTTAAAATGATTATTTATTATTGCATGATCATCAGACAGCCAATAGAAAGCTTCTGCTAATCTACTGAAACACAATTTTCATGGTCCCGTCACACTGTTATCTTTATGGAAGTAAATAATTTAAGACACTGCCTCATCTTCATTACAAGAGACGACGCACTACCATCCTCAGAGGAATAATCTGTGATGAACAGACTCCTTCATCTTGAACAAAAACATTCACATTTCATATTGAAACATGTTGCTATAACAGCAGTTTGTTTTACAATTGAAGAGAAAAGGGTAAGCAGTAACTTTGAAGGACCAGGATGATTGCTGTCAATTTGATTTTTATGACAAAAAGAACAAAACAAAAAATTCATGTCAGGACCAACTTTGGTTTTTATTGCAACCTCACTACCTATAGACTGCTCCTGATTTCGACATTCATGTTGTGGTTCTGGTGTAAATTGATTTTTGTTTATGACATTTTATGTTCTTATTGTAAATTTAGAAGTTCACAATAATCAATCCCTTTCCCAAAACAATGCACAAGTATAACATATATATCTTTTTGCCTTCATTGACTTGGTTATGATATTCTCCATATTTAGTCTTTTGCAAAATGTTTTGATTTACATAGCAGCAGTGAAAGTTCTTGATGACTTTGCATCTATCCAATTTGTTCTCCTCTTCACTTCACTTTCATTTCACTTTACTTCAGTGTTAAAATGTATGCCAAAAGACTTGAGTTTGACTTCTGAATTTTACTTTGAATTTTAGATTCCCCTCTGGCTGATAGATCTTCCAAACTTTAAGGAAAAAAGCAGGAGAATCATAAAGGGGCATTGTTTAAATCGAGAAACTCCATAAAAGCTATGGATCTCCCTAGATCCCTCCTTCCCTCAGTACATAGGTAGCTGGAATAAAGCTGGAGCACACTGGTCCTGTTGAGACGATTGCAATAAATATGCATTTCTCATTTGAAATATTGCATTGCCTTGATGTGTTCACTCACACGAAAAGGCAATCATGAATATTTGGTTTTTCCTTCTGATTGATATCCTCTTCTCCGGCAAGGACCAGCCTCTCTGTAATTTGTTAATACAATAGCTTCTCAATACACACATCTCAAATACATTCTTTCTGTACATTCTGTATGATGCTGAAAACATAAAATCTTCATGCTTGAAGATGTATAAGACTGTGTGATAAACAATCTTCTTGGTTTTTGAAAGAAGAAGAAGAAGAAATGTTTATTTAAAGTCGGGTTGAAAAACAAAAACATAAGTCCACAAGGTACTTGTACAGCCGACTAGAAATAACAAATAAACAGAATGTAAAACGGGGAAAGATAAAAACTTTTGACAAAAAGGTAAAATGACATATAAAACCAGAATATGTAAAAGAAATCAATTATCTAAAATTAGGACAAGGTTAAAAACAACAGTTTGTGTAGTAGCAAATAAAATTAGAGAATATATTTACACATTTCACGTTTAAAAGCATTGAGATCATTACAGTTCTGGCAGTGAGGTGGTAAACTGAAAATGATTGCATAGTTCGATGCATGCAGTTTTATTAATATGGTGTACATTGAAATATAAATGTTCAACAATGACACAAATGTTTTATGCATATGGTCAACTTTTGTAGTTCAAACATACATACCGCTTGACAAAAGAGCTTTTGAAAGTCTGTCTGCAGGACGGAAAGTTTTAGGGAGGCCGGGCTCATGGCCTGGCTACTAAATCGGCAGTGAGAAATTGCCCATTGCGACCTCTGGTGTCATCCGGATTTACTGCTCATCCCAGATAATGGTGGATCCTGCCCTGGGGAGAGCTTGCAACCTGTTGACTTTCAAATCTCCCTCAGATATGGTGATATGGCCTTTGCAATCCTTGATGTTGGCCCAAATCAGTAATTTATTGCCCAGGTCTCTCCTCAATCACCCCAGCCATATCTACACCATCCATCATGCCATTGATGTGATAAGTACATCGGAGCACAGTGACAAATGCCGAAATGAAATGTTTATGGACAAAACGTTTCTCCGGCTTCCTTGAAATATTTGCATTGAATATGTTACCACTTGATGTAACTTGTAACATACTGACACCAAAGATTAAATGTCTGACACATACTCACCTGCAAATCTGCAGGAGTTTCTTCTCCTTTTTCGTTTTTCTATATATGTGAGCATTTTAACCAATCCATATCTGAAAACACCTATATGAACAGCAACTCGTGCAGGAGAGCCATGTGAGCTGTTGATGGATTGACGATGTGGTAGGGTCAAAGATTAATGCTGGACCTCTGACTTGTGACTATTGCTTTGGGGGATGCACTCTGCATCATAGGATGGATGTCTTCCCTTTATCCGCTGCCACTGTTCAAGATTCCTGTCTTGGAACAGAGGGATCAATCAATGCCAGAACCAGATTACAGCAGAAAGTGCTTAGGACCCCCATTTACGAGGCAACTCAGAGTGTCCTTGTTCTATCAAATATTTTTTTAGTCATAGATATATGTTTCTTGTTGACAAGTTACAATGTATTTTTTTGCCAATTTAAAATGGTTTTTTCGATTATTACATGATCGTCAGACAGCTAATAGAAAGCACTTCTAATTTACTGAAATGCAATTTTCATGGTCCCGTAATACTGTTGTTTTAATGTTTAATGGAAGCAAGTGATTTAAGACACTGCCTCAGCTTTATCACAAGTAATGGTACACTATACTATCCTCAGAGGAATAATCTGTGATGAACAGACTCCTTCATCTTGAGCCAAGACAAAATATTATAGTAGATTGGTGTCAGTGATTAGCTTGATGACACCCTGATCAATCTTGTGGTTGCTGATAATGTCTTTGAAAGCATCAGGGAAATCGTATGTGTTGCATGCAGATGATTAACCAACCATCATCATAACTTGCTGTTATAATTGAAACTACACTTGGAGTGGCTATGTTTAAATGATCTTCACAACCTTAATTGGATGCTAATCTTAGTATGTAGGCCTATCCTTGTAAGTGGGAATCGAAAGTGTTGACTAACATGTTTCATAAGTTTTATATATTCATATGAATGTGTTCATGTTTGAATGTATTGATGTGACAATGTGTCCTCCTTTGCAAATTGAAATACGAGGGTCTTGCTTTACACATAATGACTATTTTCTACACATGGCAATACTGCACAGTACTCATTTTATTAAGAGCAATTTTGGTTGATCCGGCCTTTATGTTTCTTGCTAGAAAATAAATCATGAAACTGACTTTCATTCATTCACGGAAGCAGCCATAAATTGCCTTGATTGGGTCATCTTCCTCACCTAAAAGTCTCTCAGTTCAATAAGGGATGTGGAGTGGTAAACCATCTCAATACACCTTAATGACTAAATCTGACTTTACTGGACCTGTGCTGTTTTGGGTTGCCCTCAATGCAACATTTATTACCTCTGTCAAAAACATTCACATGTCATATTGAAACATGTTGCTATAACAGCAGTTTGTTTTACAATTGAAGAGAAAAGGGTAAGCAGTAACTTTGAAGGACCAGGATGATTGTAGTCAATTTGTTTTTTATGACAAAAAGAACAAAACACAAAATTCATGTCAGGACCAAGTTTGGTTTTTATTGTAACCTCACTACCTATAGACTGCTCCTGATTTTGACATTCATGTTGTGGTTTTGGTGTCATTTTTGTTTTATGACATTTTATGTTCTTATTGTAAATTTAGAAGTTCACAATAATCAATCCCTTTCCCAAAACAATGACCAAGTATAACATATATATCTTTTTGCCTTCATTGACTTGGTTATGATATTCTCCATATTTAGTCTTTTGCAAAATGTTTTGATTTACATATAGCAGCAGTGAAAGTTCTTGATGACTTTGCATCTAGCCAATTTGTTCCCCTCTTCACTTCACTTTTACATTGGTATTAAAATGTATGCCAAAAGACTTGAGTTTGACTTCTGAATTTTACTTTAAATTTTAGATTCCCCTCTGGCTGATAGATCTTCCAAACTTTAAGGAGAAAAGCAGGAGAATCATAAAGTGGCATATCTTAAACGATCTGAATGGATATGTGTGAGAGACTGAAAAACTCCTTAAAGGCTGTGGATCTCCTTCATTCCCTCGGTACATAGCAGGAATAAAGCTGGTGCTAAACTAGTCCTGTTGAGACGATTGCAATAAATATGCATTTCTCATTTGAAATATTGCCTTGCCTTGATGTGTTCACTCACACGAAAAGGCAATCATGAATATTTGGTTTTGCCTTCTGATTGATATCCCCTTCTCCAGCCAGATCCACCTCTGTGTAGTTTGCTAATGCTATCCCTTCAAATACACCACGGTGACACATTTGCACATGTGTGCCTTTATGGTTACACTGTAGCCTTGATGGATATATATTTGCTTATTGGCCCGACAAAAACCACCATCAATAATCATCTGCCATGATCGTCAGTAAACTCAACCACTGCTGCTCTTGAAACTTGATTGTTAAGGACCCAACTTGAAAATGTCCATCTCAAAAAATAACACACTACCATCCCAGTGCGCGCGAAAATGGTCAGCCACGTCAGACATTACTGGCACTTTTTGCAAATGTCTGACCAGCCTCAAGTTTAGGTCAGACAAATTTACTGGTAGAAAATCTCCACCAGAAATAACCCAATCGAGTGCTAATCCTCTCTTAAATTGAATTGTATTGTAAGATCTCAAGAAACTTAATTGTAATGTTACAGAACTATCTTCAACTATTAAAGAACAGTATTCCTTTAAAATGCCTTTCAACCATTTGAAAAATTATACATAAAATATTTTACCTTGTCTGGTGAAATGCTAATTTGTCTGACCAGAACTCTCTGTCCATCAAACAAAATGTCTGTCCAAAGTCAATATGCTTTTGCGTGCACTGTAATAACCATCCTCAGAGTGATAATCGAAGAACTTGGTCCTTCTTTCCATCTTTGGCCAAGATATATAGCAATTTTTATCTGGGATTACCGTGATGACCACCTGATTATTCTGTGGTTGCTAATAATGTCTTTGGAAGTATCAGGCATATCATGTATGATTCAACTTGTAATAATTTTAGAAGAGATGTAACCGTCCAATCCTTAAATGAGATTACCTGCAACCCTCAATTGTATGCTCTTCACAACCTTCGAAATTAATGTCACTTTGTAGGTGTACAAGAGAAGAATGACTTGACAAACTTATTATTCACAACTTCCTGATGCAGAAGAGTTTCCAGTTACAGACTATTTGCAATTTTAGTGTTTCCTTCAAAACACACTCTTAATGATTTCCGATATGCAGCATCTTTAACTTCTTTAACTTGCTTCTAAAAATATTGAATTGTTTGTAAAAATTACACAGAATGTCATCCACACTGTGCTTTTTGACGTCTGCATACAAGATGTATCACACACTCTTGACTGTTCACACTGGATCCAAATATACTGATACTGTCCAATCTCCCGATCCATGATAGAACAATGACTGTACATAAACATGCGGAAAAGACGATATACTCATATCATGATTTTTTTTTTCAAGTCGGATGATGCTATTACAAAACAACCCAAGTCAGGGTCACTGAGTAACAATATCACGAGCTGTGATAAATGGTATTATCTCCAAAGACTAAAGATAAACGGTGTTATCTCCATGGGATGCTGGAGCCTCAAGATTTATTATTTCGGTGTCAGTGGTGGAAAAGCTGAAAACAAACTACTGAAGCTTCATTGTCATTGTCCCAATTTGCAAATAGATAACTTATATGGTGACTTAATACTTCGATCCTTCTCACTGGCTCAGCTTCATCCCAAGAGTTGACACATTATACCATTCTCAGAGGAACAATCTGTTTGAGACAGACTTCTTTCTCTTTGGACAAGCTTCCAATGCATTGTTTATTGGAATTTCGAATTAGCTGGATGACACACTCATCTATCTGTGTTTGCTGATAATGTCTTTGGAAGCATCTAGGAATCATATATTTTGTTACTTATTGAAGTGGAATTTGAAAAATGCATTATTTTTGGATTTCAATGACCCAATACATCATATTTCCCCATCCTTAATGTAAAATTTAATCGATTTACCAACAGTCACCACTTCCTTTCTCTCATAATCGAAACTATGCTATTCACAACCTGGTGAAAAGAAATAGTTGACAAGTTACATGTTTTTGACAACTGAGGTGTCACATTGAATGTGTGAAAATTCTTTGTGTCAAAGTGACAGTCTCTTCAAATCTCATGAAATTTTCTACACTTTGTGACATTGCAATACTGTATAATAGTAATTTCAAATCCATTTAGGTGATTGATCCTGTATTTCATGTTACTTGATATGTGATAAGAAGTAAATCATGACCTCCATCATTGATTAATTCATGCGAACAGCCATAAATTGCCATGATAAGGTCATCTGCATCACCCACAAAGAACCCATATTGAATAATGAATTTGGAGTCATAAACCATGTCAATTGTGCAATCATCATGATTACTTTAGGCTTTGTGTGATTGTGGGTCCTGGGGTTGGTCTAACTCAGACAAAAACCTTCACCATTCACTTTTATCAAACTACTGTTTTAGCCAAAAGTTCCAAAAGACAACTTAAGCTCAGGAAAGCTAAGCTGTTACGTCAGAGGTTCATGACATGGTTTTTTATTAGTTTTTTTAACTGCTCTTATTTTCAGCATTACAGGTAATTTCATTAGTACACGATTCTTTGGTTCTAGACCCACCAAATACGTGACATTTTTAGGTAATCTGATTGGTTAAGAAGCAACAGAACGTCACACATTGGATTTATCACACGTAGTAAGTACTGCTTTGGCATTGATTCCTCACAGCCAAGTGTGAAAGACAAGAATCGCATGGTAATGAAATCGCCTGTAACAACATCCTGATTCTGAGGAAATTCATTTCTGTGAGTGACTTTTACGCACTTTCAAATCTTTAAATTCATGAAAAAAGCTTTGAATTTGACTTTAGAGTTTTCACTCTTTCCCAGCTTCCTGTTTTGGCTGAAGTTTTCAAAACTTTGACAAGAAAAGTCGAAGAAATTTATTTTCCATATCCTATACTTTTTAAAATGGACATATTTGTGAAAATGTCTGTGAAAGAAATAACTGATTCACTGCCATTCTGTCATCAGATTATTATTATTGACACTGATTAACTCTCAACTTGGTCTGAGTACAGATTTATTTAAGAAGTGGTGACAACTTACGGAAAACATGCAGAAAAGTCTGATTATATAGTTATGTCCCAACCAAAGACCTTCTCAGTTTCAAATAGTTCTATCTTAGTTTAATTAATTATCACACCATGATTTTATGCTGTCATACTCATATTACAAACCTATTTGATAACTTGTTTGAGATTATACGTGTATGGTTTAATTCCATTTGATCAGAAGAAGGCTGATATATTGCAAAAACATTCCCACGACAGATATACCTCACATACATATTTTGCCAACTGATATCCTTGCCCATACATATTTCTTGACAAAGGACAATTTAAGAGGCTATTGGCTGCAGTTCTGATAAATAGCTTTGAGAGGAGGCCTGACTACCAAATCGCCAGTGAGAAATTGCCCATTGCGATCTCTTGTGTCATCCGGATTTACTGCTCATCCCAGAAAATGGTGGATCCTGCCCTGGGGAGAGCCAGAAACCTGTTGACTTTCAAATCTCCCTCAGATATGGTGATATGGCCTTTGCAATCCTTCATGTTGGTCTCAAGCGAGAATTTATTGCCCGGGTTCCTCCTCAATCACCCCGGCCATATCTATACCATCAATCGTGCCATTGATGTGATAATGTGCATTGGAGAAGGGCAACAAATCAAAAGCCAAAATAATTTTTTTTATAAAAATGTTTCTTGCCGAAGAGTGAGAACTATACATGTGGCTTGCATGCCTGGTAAGGTTTTTAAAATGGCTGTTGCTGTGCAAATGCAGCTAATTTATGTTTGGCCTTACTAAATGCTCAAGAAATTTCTTCACTTGTCATCTTATGTTTATCATAATAATGTGCCAAGCCAACACAGTTCCAGAATCGGATATTGTGAAAAAGATTATACTTGGGAAAAACAAGAATGTAAATGGAAAGTGGAGTATTTACATATTTGTCAAGATATATTATGCACATTCGTGATGCAGAAGAGTCATAAGAGCTATAAGTTGTCAATTGATGAGGTGACAGGGTCAAAGATAGATGCTGGACCTCTGACTTGTCACTTCTGCTTTTGGCAGATGCACCCAGCATCATAGGATGGATGTCTTCCATACATCCGATGCCACCGTTCAGTATTCCTGTCTTGGAACAGACGGATCCGTCAATGCCAGAACTTCAGTGGAGGATGTTTGGATCTCTGCCTTCTTTGACAAACATGCAGTTGGGACAATTATCTTTCACTTCCTATCTATTAGTTACAGTCCTTGTCATACTTACGTGGAATTTCAAGTTCTTTTCTATGCTGTTGAACTGTGATGTCAGAGATGACTCTATTCTAACATTGCAATATATTTAAATCAACTTCAAGCTGTGATGTCATTTTAAACTTGGTCAGATTCCCTAGCTTCCTTCTCATTGCCTCATCTTTATCCCAAGAATTCACACTCAGAAAAAAAGGTTACACAAACATCCATATGTGGTTTTTTGGTTTGTCACCAGTATAAAACCACTTCTGGTTTTCTAAAAAACCCTTTCGATGTGGATTTTTAAAAAACCACCATCCTAAAATCCACTTTGGAATTATATAAAACCTTCAGTGGTTTATCAACAAACCAATGACTCATTGTTCTACACAGATTTTCTGGTTCTTTATTAAACCATTTGTGGTTTATGGAATAATCAAATGTTTCATTAGTTGGTTTTGTACATATTCATCCTTGGTTTTTATAGAAACCAAGTGAAGTATATATTCACCCTTTTTGGGTTTTACAAATATCCATAACTGGATTTATATTATTCCATCATGGAGTGCATTTTAAACCAAAATTGGTTTTTCTGGTTATCAGTTGTATATTTTCATCATTCCCAGAGGGCTTTCATAACCATACCAAGAATTTAAATAAAATTTAGCTGGTTTGCTGGATAACCATGATAAGATTTTCAAATATCCATGAATGATTTTTCACCTCACCATCGGTGTTTTGAAAAAAAAAAAATTCTAGTTTATAGACAAATTTCTTCTTTTTTCAAAAAAATATTTTGACACACAGGGAGAAAATACTTCTAAGCAGAAAGACAATAGGAAGCCATCTGACTTTATTTATTCGTATCTATTTTTGAAACTTTCAAAATACAAGACCAAAATGAAATTGACATGTATAAAGAAATATACTTAAGTGTAGGAAGAAATAACATGTCTATAGCTACTACTCAAACATGTTCAAACATAAACTCCAGGAAAGCACAATAACTTTTGTAAAAACACAAAATTGAACTGCCATCCTGATATAATAAATTATGTTACATTTGTTAATGTAATAGTCCATGAAGAATGCAGTATTATGTTCATAAATGTGAAAATGTTCTTTTAAATGTTTGTGAACGCTGGATGTCGTACAAGTGGTAACGAGTATACTGATGCAAGAAAGAAGCAAGGTAAAGGCCCATACTGTCATCCTCGGCAATGCTGATTGTAGCTTACGTGTGTCCGATGGACTTCGAGATGGACCACAATTCTTCAAGATTTGCTGTTGAGCACTTGGCTTCGCTCCTGAAATGCAAGCAATCACAATGTTACTTTTCATAAGTACATAAACAAAATATTATGCAGTGCTTGTTGCATTGGATTCATGCACACATTGAAACAATGAGTTTTAACTTCCTGCCTGATTCTGAAACACAGTTCAAACACTCTTCACAGCATTACATAATTGTGCCACATACAGTAGCAGTAGTTGAACGTTTTAACTTGAAATAGCATACAATTCTATTGCATATTTTATGGCAGTCGATCCACTGGTTTTATTAAAATATCTAAAAAGCTAGGAAAGAGAGCTGAAAGAAAAAACAGCTGTCATTTGCTCATGATGGTATGTGCACTTTGCTAGCTACATTAAAATGCAAAGCAAAGAATTTGTGACTTGCAATGCCCTTCATTTAAGAATTTAGAGAAAGACAACATAAAAATAGAGCACAGAAACAGTATGACACAAAAATGAGACACCCACCTTTTCATTTGTCTGCCTCAAGGGCATCACCAATCTGGGTCAGAAAAAAATTTTCCACGGATGATTCCTGAGACCTATCCAGACCCGCTCAGGAGGTAAGCTCATCCAGTTCAACTGGTTAGATGAGCTTAATTTCACGTAGAAGCTGAAAAACAAATAATTTAATAGTTAGCTACACTCTATTAAGAAATACCCCACCACAAATCATTTGTTTTAAGACTGCCCAAAAGTTATTTATTTCACCAAAACTGAGCAAGAAATTATTATTTTAAAAAATCCAAGCCCACCTCCTTAAAATTAAATGGTGGCCCCCTTAGATAGGGACATATTATGTATCAAATTCCATGTCAATTATAAAAACTGTTTCCATTGTGATTTCTGGAAAGTGATCAAAGACCATATAATCCTTACTTCCCTAAAATAAATGATCATCAGCGACTAACCAGTTTTTTTAAATGTGTACACTCTCTGAATAAAGACCTTTACATAAAATAGAGTGACTTGTTTGTCAAATAAATGTTAGCTAATATTCCCATGTGGCTCATAAACAAAAGAAAATGAATCATAAAATTCCTACCTTGGAACTGAGGGTAAACCAGGATGAGCTTGTCTCTTCATCCAATAAACAAATCATTCAGAGATGATCACTGCACTGTCCAACTGACTCTCACAAAAGGTATAGAATTGTGTCTCAAGTCTAACAAAATCACCTTGTGATTAGCCTCAAAACAGCTGTAACAGTGTCAAACGCAAAGATTAAGTGCTGCATATCCTTAAATGTGAAGCTGTGAACAATGTTTAAGATCAGTAAACCTGGACACATGGTGTTTCAAATATTCACTTGGTTTGCTATAAAACCAATTTAATCTTTACTGATTTTGTAAATATCCAAGTGATTTATTGTAAAACCCTTATAAACCAATATTAACCAGACTGGATTTTCAATGATTCATTTGATTATTCACACAACCTCAATAAACCATTAACATCCATTTGGTCTTTTAAACATTCAACTGATTATGTAGAAAACCTCAATAAACCAAATTTTTTTCTGTGTGTTGACACACTACCATCCTCAGAGAAATAATCTGTGATGAACAGACTCCTTTATCTTGAGCCAAGGCAGAGTAGATCGGTGTCTGGGATTTGCTTGATGACACCATGATCAATCTTGTGGTTGCTGATAATGTCTTTTGGAAGCATAAGATAAATCACATGATTGTGCAGATAGTGACAGTTTAGAGCTTTTGTAAGAAAGTTGTAGTATCAGAGGAAACTACATGTATGGGCATGCATGTATGAGCAATATGACTCATATATGTGTCATATGTTGCATGTATCATTAGACTTTGCATTGTGATATTATCAATGCATGTAATGTGCCTTAGACACTCACTTTAAACTTTGATTCTACTTTAATCAGATAGGTCATCTTAATACAGCAGTAATACAAGCATAAAAACATGCTGTGGAATAGAATTATCATGACATGATTAACTGAGACCCTCCTCAATCACCACAGTCATATCTTAACCATCCATCATACCGTTGATATTGGTTTAAATTTTGCAAGAAACACATTGTGGTGTATGCAATATATTGTATGTTACAGCAAGGAAATTTAAAATGACTGTTGCCACAAACAAAAGACTGAATAAAAGTTACCTTAGAAATTCTCCAGGAGTTGCTCCACCTTCCTTAACATTGTCATGCAAGGAAACCAGAATGCCGTTGGATATTGTTTTAAAAGACACTTGAGGAAAACCAATGTATGACGTAAATAGGAAAGAATTTTCTTTCCGAGTTTGTCAAGATACACTATATGTCAAGCAAATGAATGACCTCTTCATGGGTGTTGGATTGATGATGTGATAGGGTCAAGGATGGTTGCTGGACCCCCGAGTTGTAAGTTCTGCTTTGGGGATCCACATTATGGATGTCTTCCCAGCATCCACTGCCTGTGTTCAGTATTCCTGCTTGGAACAGAAGGATCCATCAATGCCAGGACCGGATTACTGCTGGCAGTACTAAGAGCCCTCCTTTCTTTGACAATGAGATCTATAGGTAAGTACCTATATTTCACCTTAAAAAATGATTTTGGTAATATGTATGTTTTCTGATGTTGTTACACTGGTTTCATTTGTTAAAAAATTCCCATTGAAATTTTGATGTGCTTGCATTATTATTTACAGACACTTATGTTGGATAAACACTGTTTAGTTGTGAAATTCTGTTGGTGGTTATTTTCCTGATTTAGTTGTTTGTTAATGTCCTAAAATGTGCAATTTAAATCTTTTTTTAAAATCAGATATGGGGTGTCATTTTAATACAAGAAGTGATACAAAATAAAAACATGCTGCAGAATTGATGATATGGCATGACAAACATGATTTTGCACATTGAAAGTGTGGAATTTTAAATGTATCTCAGTGACAGCCTTGTCATATCTAATTAACTTTTTCTAAACTTCTTGACATTGCAATACTGTAGAGTATAATCATTTCAGACCTATTCATGTGCTTGATCCTGCATTTCATGTTCCTTCATTTGTAATAAGAAGTAAATCATGATCTCCATCATTGATTAATTCGTGGGAACAGCCATAAATTGTCATGATAAGGTCATCTGCATCACCTGCAAAGAACCCATATTGAATAATGGATTTGGAGTTGTAAAACATGTCAATTGTACAATCATGATGATTACTTCAGGCTTTGTGGGATTGTGGCTATTTAGCTTGGTCTAACTCAGACAAAAACCTTCACCATTTTACTACATGTTGCTGTCAAACTACTGTCTTTGTCCCCATCTGGAAAGCTTAGCGGCATCAAAGTTTATTTGTATTTTTGGACAAAAAGAGCAAACAAAAATGACATGTCAGGATGAATTTTTGCTCTTTTTGTGAAAAAGCTGACTATGAACCTGCTTCTATTTTAAGCATTATAGTCCTTGTCATACTTACGTGGAATCTCAAGTTTTTTTTCTATGCTGTTGAACTGTGATGTCAGAGATGACTCTATTCTAGTATTGCAATATATGTAAATTAACTACAAGCTGTGATGTCATTTCAAACTGGGTCAGATTCCCCAGCTTCTTACCAATGCGAATCCACCAAACTGAGCATCACAGTTTCAACTCAGTGTCAGAGTTAAAATTGGGTCTGGGAAAAACCCATGCAAGTTTGAAATCACAGCCTCTCAGCCAATGGGCTGCCAGAACAAATATACATAACATAAGCCGTGTGTTTACAAACAAATTGTTAAAGCCTTCTGTCTATACCAACTTCCATCAAAGTTTAAAGTTGTAAGTTAGCAAGTTTGTAGATTTATCAAACAACTCTATGGGAATTATAACAGTTGTCTACTGTGAATGCTCACAAAGCTGCCATTTGGTAGGATTAGACTAGTGATTGCTGTGATAAATCATTGGGATCAAAAATGTAATGCTTCCTTCAATATCTCAATGTTTGAACTGTGATGACGTAGTTTACGGTCAGCCCATTGGCTATCAAGCTGTGTTGACGTAGTTGTAGGGCCTGTCCCTGATAAAACTCTTACTCTGACACTGTGTTGAAACTGTGACGCTCAGTTCAGGAGGATCAACATTGGCTGGAAGCTGGGGAATCTGACCCAGTTTGAAATGACATCACAGCTTGTAGTTAATTTACATATATTGCAATGCTAAATAGAGTCATCTCTGACATCACAGTTCAACAGCATAGAAAAGAACGTGAGATTTCACGTAAGTACGACGAGGACTGTAACATCCTGATTCTGGGGGCAACTAATTCCTGTTTATTACTTTCATGTTCTTTTAGAGAATTCAAAAGTTCACAATGATCAATCCCATCACTTTGATGTGACTGACATAACCTAACAGGCACAACCACAGGCTCCATCAGTCACTCTTCTGAGGTCATCAAGCAGTCTCTTGTGAGGGGAACGGAAGGAGCAGTCACTTTTTGGCATGCAAAAAAAAACCTTACAGTTTGTTCATCTAACATTTTGGCCAATCAACAAAGCTGGCTCTTTTTTTGTGTTTTCAATTAGCTCAAACAATGTGATTCTACTAGAATCTACTCATCTCTGGCTTTTAAAAATGTTGATAGACTTTACATATCTAAATTGAAAGTCTTTTTTTATTTTTCTGACTTTCGTTTCTGTTTACCTCCCTTCACTTTCATACTTCTGAACTTTGCCTCTTTACTAGTCTTTAGTCTTTAAATTCATGAAGAAAGCTTTGAGTTCGACTTCTGATTTTTCACTCTATCCCAGTTTCCTGTTTTGGCTGATGGTTTCCAAAACTTTGAGATAAAAAGTGGGAGGAATTTATTTTCCATATCCTAAAACAAACTTTTTAATATGGACATGTGTGAAAATGTCAATGAAAGTTGTGGATCATCTTCCTTCCCCTTCATACAAAGCCAGTATAAAGCTAGAATAAAGCTGACCCTCTTGGGAAGATTGCAATAAATATGCATTTCTCATTTGAAATATTGCCTTGCCTTGATGTGTTCAGTGGCACTGTTCACTCACACGAAAAAGCAATCATGGATATTTGGATTTGCCTTCTGATTGATATCCTATTCTCCGGCTATGACCAGCCTCTCTGTAATTTGGACCAAGATGATTGTAGTTAATTTGTTTTTTTATGTAAAAATGAACAAAACAAAAAATTCATGTAAGGAGGAATTTAGTTTTTTATTGTAACCTCACTAGCTGCATAGAGACTGTTCCTGATTTAAGCATTTACACTATGGTTCAGGTGGAAACTAATTTCTGTTTTATGGCTTTTTTTTTCAAATTCTTTTCAAGTTGTAAATTTATAAGTTCACAATATTCCAATAATCAGTCCCGCTGCCACAACAATGACAAAATATAACATGTACTTAGCCAGAGACCAATATTTTTTCAATACATGCCTTTAGCCCACCCAGCTCTTTTTGCCACATGCAGCAGCATGCAGTGAAAGTCATTAGCGACTTTGCATCTATCCGATTCGTTACCCTTATCACTTCAATATCATTTCACTTCACTTCGGTGTAAAAATGTAAGCACAAAGCCCATACAAAAATGCTTCAGTTTGACTTCTATGTTTTGCTCTACATTTTAGATTCCCTCTGGCTGATAGATCTTCCAAACTTTAGGGAGAAAAGTGGGAGGATCATAAAATGTGTATCTTAAATGATATCAATTGATTTGTGTGAGAAATTGAGAAACTCCATTAAAGCTGTGGATCTCCTTCCTTCCCTTGGTACAAAGCTGGGATAAAGTTGGCGCAGAACTGGTCCTGTTGAGAAGATTGCAATAAATATGCATTACTCATTTGAAATATTGCCTTGACTTGATGTGTTCACTCACACGAAAAGGCAATCAGGAATATTTGGTTTTGCCTTCTGATTGATATCCTCTTCTCCAGTCCTGACTAGTCTGTCTTTCCTACGCTGACAATACCAAGTCTTAAATAACTGATTCACAGCCATTTCGTCATCAGATTATTATTATTGACACAGATTAAACTCTTATTTTGGTCTGAGTACAGATTAATAAGACGTGGTCGTGGTGACAACTTTCGGAAAACATGCCAAAAAATCTGATTATAGTTATCTCCCAACCAAAGTCTTTCTCAGTTTCCAGTAGTTCTATCTTAGTTTAATTAATTGTCACACCATGATTTTATGCTGTCATGCTTATATTTCCAAACCATTATAAGGACCCAGTCTCCATGAGACTGCTTATGTATTAGAGGCAGTGCAAGCATTGCACTGCAGTCTCCGGGAACTGGCCATGCAAATGAGCACAAGCAGCATGCAAATCAGCAAGATATGGCAGAATGAACTTCAAACAAAATTGTTTTCTTTAGAGTGTGGGAATTTTTGAATTATTAGATAACAAGATATTTGTTTATAATTTTAGTTATCAGTCCCAATTGCAAGTTACAAGGTGACATTAGCAGAAATGAAACAAAGTGACATAACAGGTTTATAGATAATTAATTACACAAGTGTTTTTTGACGTAAAAATCCTAAACAAAAGCCAATGTTTATGAAAAGTTATGTAACCAATCAGTAAACATTTTTGGAAAATGATCATTGTAAATGAAAAGTTTTATAACCAATCAGTCCACATTTTGTCAACATTTTTGGACAATCCAATATCTGGAGTCCCTCTGACACTTCGTGTCATCGGCTTATAGAGGGACTCATGGAGTCTGATAAGGACCTGTTCAAGATTATACGGTTAAATTCCATTTGATCAGAAGAAGGCTGATATATTGCAAACAAATTCCCATGACAGATACCTCTCATACATATTTTGCCAATGATAATCCCTACCCATACATATTTCTTGACAAAGGACAATTTAAGAGGCTATTGGCTGTAGTTCTGAGAGATAGCTTTGAGAGGACACCTGACTACCAAATCGGCAGTGAGAAATTGCCCATTGCGACCTCTGGTGTCATCCGGATTTACTGCTCATCCCAGATAATGGTGGATCCTGCCCTGGGGAGAGCTAGCAACCTGTTGACTTTCAAATCTCCCTCAGATATGGTGATATGGCCCTTGCAATGCTTGATGTCAGTCTCAAGCAACAATTTATTGTTCGGGTTCCTCCTCAATCACCATGGCCATATCTATACCATCCATCATGCCATTGATGTGATAATGTGCATTGGAGAAGGGCAACAAATCAAAAGCCAAAATAATTTTTTTTATAAAAATGTTTCTTGCCTGGTGAGGTTTTTAAAATGGCTGTTGCTGTGCAAAAGCAGCTAATTCATGTTTGACCTTACTAAATGCTCAAGAAATTTCTTCACTTGTCATCTTATGTTTATCATAATAATGTGCCAAGCCAACACAGTTCCAGAATCAGATATTGTGAAAAAGATAACATATCGGGAAAGACAAGAATGTAAATGGAAAGTGGAGTATTTACATATTTGTCAAGATATATTACGCACATTCATGATGCAGAAGAGTCATAAGAGCTATGAGTGGTCAATTGATGAGGTGACAGGGTCAAAGATAGATGCTAGACCTCTGACTTGTCACTACTGCTTTTGGCAGATGCACCCAGCAACATAGGATGGATGTCTTCCATACATCCGATGCCACCATTCAGTATTCCTGTCTTGGAACAGACGGATCCGTCAATGCCAGAACTTCAGTGGAGGATGTTTGGATCTCTGCCTTCTTTGACAAACATGCAGTTGGGACAATTATCTTTCACTTCCTATCTATTAGTTACAGTCCTTGTCATACTTACGTGGAATTTCAAGTTCTTTTCTATGCTGTTGAACTGTGATGTCAGAGATGACTCTATTCTAACATTGCAATATATTTAAATCAACTTCAAGCTGTGATGTCATTTTAAACTGGGTCAGATTCCCTAGCTTCCTTCTCATTGCCTCATCTTTATCCCAAGAATTGACACACTACCATCCTCAGAGGAATAATCTGTGACGAACAGACTCCTTTATCTTGAGCCAAGGCAGAGTAGATCGGTGTCTGGGATTTGCTTGATGACACCCTGATCAATCTTGTGGTTGCTGATAATGTCTTTTGGAAGCATAAGATAAATCACATGATTTTGCAGATAGTGACAGTTTAGAGCTTTTGTAAGAAAGTTGTAGTATCAGAGGAAACTACATGTATGGGCATGCATGTATGAGCAATATGACTCATATATGTGTCATATGTTGCATGTATCATTAGACTTTGCATTGTGATATTATCAATGCCTGTAATGTGCCTTAGACACTCACTTTAAACTTTGATTCTACTTTAATCAGATAGGTCATCTTAATACAGCAGTAATACAAGCATAAAAACATGCTGTGGAATAGAATTATCATGACATGATTAACTGAGACCCTCCTCAATCACCACAGTCATATCTTAACCATCCATCATACCGTTGATATTGGTTTAAATTTTGCAAGAAACACATTGTGGTGTATGCAATATATTGTATGTTACAGCAAGGAAATTTAAAATGACTGTTGCCACAAACAAAAGACTGAATAAAAGTTACCTTAGAAATTCTCCAGGAGTTGCTCCACCTTCCTTAACATTGTCATGCAAGGAAACCAGAATGCCGTTGGATATTGTTTTAAAAGAAAGATACAATGACACTTGAGGAAAACCAATGTATGACGTAAATAGGAAAGAATTTTCTTTCCGAGTTTGTCAAGATACACTATATGTCAAGCAAATGTATGACCTCTTCATGGGTGTTGGATTGATGATGCGATAGGGTCAAGGATGGTTGCTGGACCCCCGAGTTGTAAGTTTTGCTTTGGGGATCCACATTATGGAAGTCTTCCCATCTTCCCAGCATCCACTGCCTGTGTTTAGTATTCCTGCTTGGAACAGAAGGATCCATCAATGCCAGGACCGGATTATTCCTGGCAGTACTTAGAGCCCTCCTTTCTTTGACAATGAGATCTATAGGTAAGTATATTTCACCTTAAAAAATTACTTTTGGAAGTATGCATGTTTTCTGATGTTGTAAACACTGATTATATTTGATCAAGAATTCCCCTTGAAATTTTAATGTGGTTGCATTATTGTTAACAGACACTTATGTTGGATAAACACTGTTTAGTTGTGAAATTCTGTTGGTGGTTATTTTCCTGATTTAGTTGTTTGTTAATGTCCTAAAATGTGCAATTTAAATCTTTTTTTAAAATCAGATATGGGGTGTCATTTTAATACAAGAAGTGATACAAAATAAAAACATGCTGCAGAATTGATGATATTGCATGACAAACATGATTTTGCACATTGAAAGTGTGGAATTTTAAATGTATCTCAGTGACAGCCTTGTCATATCTAATTAACTTTTTCTAAACTTCTTGACATTGCAATACTGTAGAGTATAATCATTTCAGACCTATTCATGTGCTTGATCCTGCATTTCATGTTCCTTCATTTGTGATAAGAAGTAAATCAAAATCTCCATCATAGATTAATTCATGGGAACAGCCATAAATTGTCATGATAAGGTCATCTGCATCACCCACAAAGAACCCATATTGAATAATGGATTTGGAGTTGTAAAACATGTCAATTGTAAAAGCATGATGATTACTTCAGGCTTTGTGGGATTGTGGCTATTTAGCTTGGTCTAACTCAGACAAAAACCTTCACCATTTTACTACATGTTGCTGTCAAACTACTGTCTTTGTCCCCATCTGGAAAGCTTAGCGGCATCAAAGTTTATTTGTATTTTTGGACAAAAAGAGCAAACAAAAATGACATGTCAGGATGAATTTTTGCTCTTTTTGTGAAAAAGCTGACTATGAACCTGCTTCTATTTTAAGCATTAACATCCTGATTCTGGGGGCAACTAATTCCTGTTTATTACTTTCATGTTCTTTTAGAGAATTCAAAAGTTCACAATGATCAATCCCATCACTTTGATGTGACTGACATAACCTAACAGGCACAACCACAGGCTCCATCAGTCACTCTTCTGAGGTCATCAAGCAGTCTCTTGTGAGGGGAACGGAAGGAGCCTTACAGTTTGTTCATCTAACATTTTGGCCAATCAACAAAGCTGGCTCTTTTTTTGTGTGTTTTCAATTAGCTCAAACAATGTGATTCTACTAGAATCTACTCATCTCTGGCTTTTAAAAATGTTGATAGACTTTACATATCTAAATTGAAAGTCTTTTTTTATTTTTCTGACTTTCATTTCTGTTTACCTCCCTTCACTTTCATACTTCTGAACTTTGCCTCTTTACTAGTCTTTAGTCTTTAAATTCATGAAGAAAGCTTTGAGTTCGACTTCTGATTTTTCACTCTATCCCAGTTTCCTGTTTTGGCTGATGGTTTCCAAAACTTTGAGATAAAAAGTGGGAGGAATTTATTTTCCATATCCTAAAACAAACTTTTTAATATGGACATGTGTGAAAATGTCAATGAAAGTTGTGGATCATCTTCCTTCCCCTTCATACAAAGCCAGTATAAAGCTAGAATAAAGCTGACCCTCTTGGGAAGTTTGCAATAAATATGCATTTCTCATTTGAAATATTGCCTTGCCTTGATGTGTTCAGTGTTCACTCACACGAAAAGGCAATCATGGATATTTGGATTTGCCTTCTGATTGATATCCTCTTCTCCGGCTATGACCAGCCTCTCTGTGGACCAAGATGATTGTAGTTAATTTGTTTTTTTATGTAAAAATGAACAAATCAAAAAATTCATGTAAGGAGGAATTTAGTTTTTTATTGTAACCTCACTAGCTGCAGAGAGACTGTTCCTGATTTAAGCATTGACACTATGGTTCAGGTGGAAACTAATTTCTGTTTTATGGCTTTTTTTTCAAATTCTTTTCAAGTTGTAAATTTATAAGTTCACAATATTCCAATAATCAGTCCCGCTGCCACAACAATGACAAAGTATAACATGTACTTAGCCAGAGACCAATATTTTTTCAATACATGCCTTTAGCCCACCCCAGCTCTTTTTGTCAAATTCAGCAGCAGTGAAAGTCATTGGTGACTTTGCATCTATCCAATTCGTTCCCCTTATCACTTCACTATCATTTCACTTCACTTCGGTGTAAAAATGTAAGCACAAAGCCCATACAAAAATGCTTCAGTTTGACTTCTATGTTTTGTTTGACATTTTAGATTCCGCTCTGGCTGATTGATCTTGAAACTTTAGGGAGAAATGAGGGAGGATCATAAAGTGGCATATCTTAAATAATATCGATTGATTTGTGTGAGAAATTGAGAAACTCCATTAAAGCAGTGGATCTCCTTCCTTCCCTGAGTACAAAGCTGGAATAAAGTTGGCGCAGAACTGGTCCTGTTGAGAAGATTGCAATAAATATGCAATACTCATTTGAAATATTGCCTTGACTTGATGTGTTCACTCACACGAAAAGGCAATCAGGAATATTTGGTTTTGCCTTCTGATTGATATCCTCTTCTCCAGTCCTGACTAGTCTGTCTTTCCTACGCTGACAATACCAAGTCTTAAATAACTGATTCACAGCCATTTCGTCATCAGATTATTATTATTGACACAGATTAAACTCTTATTTTGGTCTGAGTACAGATTAATAAGACGTGGTCGTGGTGACAACTTTCGGAAAACATGCCAAAAAATCTGATTATAGTTATCTCCCAACCAAAGTCTTTCTCAGTTTCCAGTAGTTCTATCTTAGTTTAATTAATTGTCACACCATGATTTTATGCTGTCATGCTTATATTTCCAAACCATTATAAGGACCCAGTCTCCATGAGACTGCTTATGTATTAGAGGCAGTGCAAGCATTGCACTGCAGTCTCCGGGAACTGGCCATGCAAATGAGCACAAGCAGCATGCAAATCAGCAAGATATGGCAGAATGAACTTCAAACAAAATTGTTTTCTTTAGAGTGTGGGAATTTTTGAATTATTAGATAACAAGATATTTGTTTATAATTTTAGTTATCAGTCCCAATTGCAAGTTACAAGGTGACATTAGCAGAAATGAAACAAAGTGACATAACAGGTTTATAGATAATTAATTACACAAGTGTTTTTTGACGTAAAAATCCTAAACAAAAGCCAATGTTTATGAAAAGTTATGTAACCAATCAGTAAACATTTTTGGAAAATGATCATTGTAAACAAAAAATTATATAACCAATCAGTCCACATTTTGTCAACTTTTTTGGACAATCCAATATCTGGAGTCCCTCTGACACTTCGTGTCATCGGCTTATAGAGGGACTCATGGAGTCTGATAAGGACCTGTTCAAGATTATACGGTTAAATTCCATTTGATCAGAAGAAGGCTGATATATTGCAAACAAATTCCCATGACAGATACCTCTCATACATATTTTGCCAATGATAATCCCTACCCATACATATTTCTTGACAAAGGACAATTTAAGAGGCTATTGGCTGTAGTTCTGAGAGATAGCTTTGAGAGGACACCTGACTACCAAATCGGCAGTGAGAAATTGCCCATTGCGACCTCTGGTGTCATCCGGATTTACTGCTCATCCCAGATAATGGTGGATCCTGCCCTGGGGAGAGCTAGCAACCTGTTGACTTTCAAATCTCCCTCAGATATGGTGATATGGCCCTTGCAATGCTTGATGTCAGTCTCAAGCAACAATTTATTGCTCGGGTTCCTCCTCAATCACCATGTCTATACCATCCATCATGCCATTGATGTGATAATGTGCATTGGAGAAGGGCAACAAATCAAAAGCCAAAATAATTTTTTTTATAAAAATGTTTCTTGCCTGGTGAGGTTTTTAAAATGGCTGTTGCTGTGCAAAAGCAGCTAATTCATGTTTGACCTTACTAAATGCTCAAGAAATTTCTTCACTTGTCATCTTATGTTTATCATAATAATGTGCCAAGCCAACACAGTTCCAGAATCAGATATTGTGAAAAAGATAACATATCGGGAAAGACAAGAATGTAAATGGAAAGTGGAGTATTTACATATTTGTCAAGATATATTACGCACATTCATGATGCAGAAGAGTCATAAGAGCTATGAGTGGTCAATTGATGAGGTGACAGGGTCAAAGATAGATGCTAGACCTCTGACTTGTCACTACTGCTTTTGGCAGATGCACCCAGCAACATAGGATGGATGTCTTCCATACATCCGATGCCACCATTCAGTATTCCTGTCTTGGAACAGACGGATCCGTCAATGCCAGAACTTCAGCGAAGGATGTTTGGATCTCTGCCTTCTTTGACAAACATGCAGTTGGGACAATTGTCTTTCACTTCTTATCTTTTAGTAAACATTATTTGTGTAATTCTGATGCTGGGATTTTGTCTTCAATATTAATTTAGAATTCTAATTGGCATTTTGAATTAACATTTTGGTGTGATATTTCAACATCAACCATTCATCTTATATATGTTGCATGTGTAACTTCATGCCTGCATGAGACTGTTGTGTATTTTGTAAGTTGCAATGTTTTAATTGGCAAGAAAATGACCTTAAATTTATTAATTCAATGATATGATCGACTTTAACCCAACCGCTTGACTGCTTCTAAATTGTTGAAACTTGATTGTCTATATTCCATTTTGCTCAAAAGTTAATGTCAGCAATTGAATTATGGTTTCCTTCTCATTGCCTCATCTTCATCCCAAGAATTGACACACTACCATCCTCAGAGGAATAATCTGTGACAAACAGACTCCTTTATCTTGAGCCAAGGCAGACCAGATCAGTGTCTGGGATTTGCTTGATGACACCCTGATCAATCTTGTGGTTGCTGATAATGTCTTTTGGAAGCATAAGATAAATCACCTGATTTTGCAGATAGTGACAGTTTAGAGCTTTTACAAGAAAGTTGTACCATCATATGATACTACAATACATGTTGGGCTTGCATGTATGACCAATATGACTGTTTATGTATGTTGTGTCATGTGTTGCACGTGTCATTAGACTTTGCGCTGAAATATTATCAATGCCTGTGTAGTGCCTTAAACACTTATTTCCAACTTTGATTCTCCTTGCACTCCAAACAAACGACTCATTGCTCCAGCACTTGACCACAAAGCAATAATCAACCCCTCAGTTGCATACCATTACAAAGGCCTTTGTGCAATGAGCTGATAACAAATGCTGACTCTGACTCAGGGCCAGTGACATTTGACCACAACAGCTGGCCTGTCAAGTGATGTCCTTTCTGCATGCTACATGAAAAGGCCCTTTATTGTTGGTTGGTCCTAAGAAGTGATGAAATGAAATGAAGGACCTTTTGGGAGTCTTAATTCTGCTTGGGTGGAACAGGAATCTGGCTGTTTAAGGCTCTCAATGAGCAGTGGAGAAATGTGCCATTTGCTTCTTCTCTTTGTGGCATTGCTGGTCCCCTCCTCCTGATATAGGGAACCATAGATCTTCATAAGAGGGCAGTTTAATTCCTATAATGGTTCGAAGCTAAGGGGAGGTGGGGTGGTCAGCCAAGATTGCAAGGGTGCTTAGTTACCAAGGTTGTCCATGCACGTGGTCTGCATAGCTATTGCCTGGCAACCACCCCTCATTACCTGTTATTGCCCAAACGCCCTTTTATCGCCCATTTTCCAGCGTTTTATGTGAAGAACCACGTGTTGGCCTCCATATTGGTCCCACCCAAGGGCCCTTCACTCTTCCTTCTTTCTCCCAAAAAGTCCTAAAAATGCAGCCCAATTGGTTTCCTGCCCATTCAAGGGTCATCTTGACCATCCGTCCGAGTAAGCTCATGACTGCCATCTCCACTTCCACATTGACAGGCTGTTTTATAAAATAATAGGTTTTGTGTGATGCCCTTTAACAGGACGGTTGTTGTTAAAAAAGAATCTTATTGTAAAATGTATACCATATATGGTATCCTTGCAACAGTAGGGGAACCAGGCACATTGGGACATGGGGCACAATGAAACGGGGAGGTTTTCTTGGTTCCTGACAAGATGTATGATATGGTGATGCCGTCTAATCTTGTGAATGCCCATCCTGATGTTTCCATCCATTTATCAGCAAATTAAAGCTACATGCAGAGGTTTGGAGAGAAAAAGTTTGTTTTCCTTCTACTCGATCAACGGAGTTCAATTTGAACCATTCTCTGGACAAACCATGAACAATCAGGCTTTCTCAATGCTTGTATGAGTTTGATACATCTTAACGAACAGTTATAAATTTCTATCCTGATAAACACACTTACCAATTACTGAGAAATGAGCATTTTTGTGTCACAGTCATGTCGGAGCCTATTAGGACACTGAAAACAGGGCACATTGGGATGCACTTTATAAGGCATAATGTAAGTGTCCAAGTCAACTGAATGACCTATAACAGCACACAATAGGTGTACAGGCCACAGTTAATTGAGGCATAGTGGATTGCCGTGCTTTGTGGACAAAGATGTGCTAAGACAACTTGTGTTACTTACATTGATGACCGCACCCAGGACAGTTTATGTCAAATGTTTTGAACTGGTTAAAGTGATTTATTTTTGGTACTTCAATATGTTTTTGCAAAGTATATATTGTCTCACACACTCCTTATAATAATTATCTAGTGCACATAAAGTGTTTAAATTGTTTTTTATTGATGTCCCGGGGTCGGGGCACATTGGGACTGTTATGCTCACGTCACATTTGATTCTCTGGCTGCAAAAGAGCAGGTGCAGTCTAATCTCTTAAGCCTTGGATTTAGGCTCCATAGTATTGGTGATATTCACGCAAACTTCTGAGCTGTGCTTTCAGTATTGAGTAGATGTGCAAAGCGTCCAAATGTGCCCTGGTTCCCCCTATTTTGGAGCAAATTTCATAATTTCTGTTCATAGTGCCACTATCAGAGGAGCTTGTTCCCTCATTTGATCCAATTGCTGAACAAAACCATTTTGTATCACTAGAAATTCTCATACCGTCTATCTTCCTTTTCCATTATTATCAGCCTACATTTTATTCAATGTTAATCCAGACAAATCTTGAGGGTGGCACACAACTTCAAGGCTGGAGCTGAAGAATTCCACCAGTTCTCAGCACACACGATATGTTTGATCCGATTGAAATAAGTGACATATGCAAGATTTGTGATATTTCCTCCTTTACCTAAGATAAATTATATTTTCCATTTTGATTTTGGAAGTACCAACCTGAAGACCAAAATAACTGATCGAAGAAGTTTCTTTTTTTTGTTACCAAATAAAGTTTTGTGTCTGAAACTTTCAGCTAAATGCAGATCAGAACATGTTATTTACTACGTATTTACTTCAACAATGATTTCATAACTTCAAACGGATGCACCTTTTCCTCTCATCAATCACTATATTTTCCAAATATTAGTTTAAGAGAAAATCTTCAGTAGAGTAGGTCGGGGCAAGAAGCCCGGGTTGGGTGAGAGGCCCCCCCAGGGTTATATCTAAACTTACATTTTTGGTGCTTTCTTTTATTGATAGGATTAAAGCTAGAAGCTTTTTACGGGACGTCACAAATTTTCAGGGCAAACAGCACCAAACCATAGTAGTAATTAAAGAAACGAAAAAAAAAACGATAAAGGTGGTTGTCAGAAATAACTTTGGAAATTTATAAAAGTGTAATGGATATCTGCATTGCTTCACTTTAAGACCATAACATAAATATGATTTGGATCATGCTTTTTGCATTTGAACTCAAAATATAGGCCTAGAGGTCAGATTAAAATATGTTGGTTTGGGGCGAGAGGCCTCACATGGTACGGGGCATGAGGCCCCCTTCACTGAGGCCTCGAAGCTGCTTCAGGAACCATTTAATAATGTGTACTTTACCTTAAATCTTGATAGAATAGCTAATTGAAATTGAAAAAATTTGGCCGAAAGTGAAATAGGACAAAAAATATTAAAAAATAAATGTATGAACATAAAAATTCTGAAATTCAGAAAAAGTTAATAGAATGCCTCAAAAATGATAGAAGAACCCCAAGAAATAACTTTATAAGCTGAATGTGCTCGCAAAAAAAATTGCCATAGGATTATAATACAGGGGCTTCTTGCCCAATGGGTGGGGTAAGAAGGCCATTCTAAATTTTTTACAAAAAGAGCCGTAACTCCTTTATTAAAATAGGTAGACATTTGTTTCACTAGTTATAAGTAGAGTCAAGTGATCCCTTCCTGACAGCATAAGCATTCAAATAATCGACCACAAAAAGTAGGTCAAATCGCACCTCGAAATGAAGGGGGGCTGCATGCCCCGCGCTACTCTATAGGATGTTTCTGTTCATCCTTAAAATTTAAGTGAAACTTTAATGAAGTGATCCAATCAAAGCATATATCTTATCCCAGCAAGTCTCCTCTGCAGCCCATTTCAGCTATATTATATGTGTTGGAGATATAATACATGTCTGTCAGCTGGGCCAGGTTTAAAAAATAATAATATAGCTATTTGAAAGCTGGAGGTTTGGAAAGGCTTTCTTAATGCAATATATTTCTGTTGAATGGATGATTTGGTCGTCCAATTTTTGTGTGTAGGTGCAGAGCAATAAAAGCTCATTTAATTGGAAAATGAGAGGAACCAGGGGTCCCTTGATGGGCATATAAAGGCAACCAGTTCAACCGTTATGAGAGGTCCATGTGGCACACAAGACGTCATGGCAGAGTTGGTAATTCGGAGGTGACATTCCAGACGACTGCTTGTCCACAGTAAACAGCCTGTCAGTGAATGTCAGGGTCTGCAATTGGATGAAAAATAACCTCAAGAGAACCCCAATCAAGTTGGCCTCTCACCTGGATCCCACAAGACACCTTCTCAGAGCCCCACTGAGCCATCTTCTGGGTACAATGGCATCACAAAGAACAGCTGCATTCATGTCCCCCTTATACCTAACATGGCCTTTCCTAAACAACCCCTAATATAATATAATATGCCTCCAGCACATGGGTCTCTTGAGGTGTGAAATTCGAAAAGTGATGAGGCAATTTCGAACCACTGGCCAGAAGAGAATTCGTATTACACCTTAAAGACAGCACAACTTTCTGTCAAGTTGAGGTTGAAACTTAGAAGCTTCAAATATTGGTGTGCTTTTTCTATTTGCCAGACCCATCACTCATTTTGACACATATTTGTTATGACAGAGTTAGTGTAAAGTTCACAAATTATAGATTGTTACACTCCATGACATGATGTATTGCACAAAACTAGCCATTTACAATACATATTCAAAGAATGGATGGGAAAAAAATAAGAGGAAAATACATTATAGTAGGCCTATACTGCAACCTTCTGCATTCTGCAATAATGAGTTATTGTAAGGTTGGCTGACTTCTTATTACTGCTGCTGTATTACACTGTGGTCGTTTAAAACCAAATTCCGTTGCAGAATTACTCGAAATTTTATAAGGAAGTGGTGTTTATTGCAAAGCACACCTGTACAAAGTAGCCCGGGGCAATTCTTGTAGACTACAAACAGGCCTTCGAGTGGGTTACTCAACGTTGCACTCCTTCATTTTCACAGTTTGCACATTTCAAACGGTCTCACACATCCAATTCCAAAGGTAGCTGAGCAAAGCCAAAGGAGGTTATTGCCCAATGGAAAACACCTTAGATAAACATTATCAAAGACACAGGGTGATGAGATTGCAAAGGATTTTTTCTCAAGTCTGTGTAATGCTCGGTTGTGTTTCTGTGGAAAAAAATGTGTGAAAAGTACCAAGTCTTTGTGAAATGCTTTGAATACAGAAGGACATTATATATGGTTAAATCAATAAAGCACAAGTGCATGGTCTGAAGAGAAAGAAGAGCAAAATAATAAGGAAAACGAAGAAAGAAGGAAGAAGGAAAGAAAGAAGAAGAAAGAGGAAAGCGTAAAGAGGAAGTGGGAATGGAGAAGATGAGGACGAAAAGATGAAAAAAGAGATGCAAAAGAAGAAGAGGAGTTGCGTGCAGGAAAAAGGGAATAATTTATGAGGAGACTGAAGAATGAATGGAAAGACAAAAGAAGGAGAGGAAGACAACTAAATAGTACGCTTACTCATGCTCGGAAGCATAATTGAGCACGCCAAGAGAAGGCAATTAGTAAAAACAAGTATTTTACAAAAAGTTATAAATACATAGTGCGAGATGAACAAGATAAAGCTGGAGAAGAAGACAGAAGAACCCCAGAACTTCTACTGAAAGTCTGGCATCGATGAGATGACCACAAGAAAGTTGGAGCGAAGACCTTACATCATACAGCGTGCACAAAAACTGTTGGGAAAACTTCAACAGTTGAGAGAAATTCAGAAAACCAGCAAGCAAAAGCCTTGAGAAGACCAATATAAGATATTGGAAGTGGACAAAAAAGTTTAAGGGGAGACCAGAATACCTTGAAGTTCCCTTCCATAGAATACAGGGCCTGCTAGTGGAAGGTCTGAACAGGATAAGGTACTTGAGTGTGACCAAAGAATGCTTTGTAATATTGTTTGCTGGAGATCTCAATACTTCCAACTGCCTTGGGACACTGCACACACATCACACATTCAAATAAACTTCAACACAATGCTCTGTTTGCTTCTGATATAACTACATCAGCTCTATTTGCCTTTCTTTTGACAGGCAAAGAAAAATCTTGAAAAATGCAAACTGGAAATTCCTCCCTTAAAAGTTTCTTAACACCTTATATGAAGCCCCATGTTGACCTATACTTACTATACTCAGTGGTTGCTCACTCCTGTTATTCATAAAAGCAAGACAGGGAATACTTATGATTGAAACTCTCCCTGAAAAACAGAATTTTTCGTGATGACACACTGCCATCTGTACATGTTTGAAAGGCAGCATGATTGTTATTAAACTCACAAGTTTGGAAAGATTGAATGGGGAAGTGTTAGATGGTGATTGAGTTGGAAATATTCCCAACCCATCACTCAGATTAAAGATTCAACCCAATTCATTTAATCGAGTGACTGCTTGATTTAAAATGTTATACAGCATACATGTAATACTCTGCAATCGTTCAATAAATGCACATCAGGTATTTTGCTAATCTGATTTGCAAAACAAACAATGACGATTGGATGACAGCATGGGGCAAACAATATGATCTTGTCCATTTAATTAAATACCATCACAAGTGCATGATTGAAGTCTTTTTCTGTTGTTTGGTTATTTTATGTGGAACTTGTGAATTTCCCATGATGTTAGAAAGATAGGTTTTAATCAGCCAGCTGGAAATGAAAGAAATGGGCATGAAGGTGTGAGGTGTATGACATAATATGTATACAGCAGTGTAGTGTAATGTATGTACATTCACATGACCTCGTGTTCCTTACAATGGGCACATTCATTGTATATGTACATTGTGCAAACTTAGGACAGAGTTTGGTCTAAAGGGCTCTGAAGGGAGTTGTGTATGTCAGGCAGCCTGCAGCCCTGCAGAGCTCTGCAGGAGGAGTCTATGAGGACAGTCCATGTTTGCTTGTCTTGGGTCATGACTTCCTCTCACCTGCATGTTTACTCAGAACCCAAAACGTTCCAGAAGCAAACACAACATGCATGGCGCCCCCTACTGCAAAAGGGCCAACAACAGCTACTGGACCTCTGGGTTGTTATGGTTGCCTCTGACCTCAACTCACTCCACAGATTGCAGGATAATGACACAGCAGGCTATAGCTGCAACATACCACAGCAATGCTGAGAAACACTTCATTGGGTATATCCAAAAGTTTTCTGTCGGCTGTCAAAATGTATTAAATATTCTAATCATATCCAGACTGGAAGAAATTGTAAGATGACATAAATGACACTTCAAAAATTGGAATTGAGATTTTTTTTACTGAAGACCACACAAGCCAACAGTTCTATAGTATAGCTTTAAACTATTCAGAATTTAAATGAACATCATATAAACTATAGTGTAGTCTGAAAGCATTTGGCAGCCTGGGTATCGGATGGGCTGTGTTTGGCAGTTCTTTAAACTATCACAAAACGTCAGAGGGCTGAGTGACAGATCATATTTGCAGTCTTCAAAAAAGGTGTTTGAAGCAGGGCAGAATCATGTGGGCCTGTGAGGAATGACGATGCATACATTAGTATGACAGATGATAGGATGAGTGTTGCCTGACCAAGCTCTGGCTGCTCTGCCATAGGCGATTTGTAAAATATTAGAGAGTTAAAAAGAGGCCTGCTATAGGTTATCTCCTGACAATGTTCTTTAGCTGAATAAAATCACTTTAGGGCCGTCTACTTGAATGAAGTTGTTGAAAGACAAGGATCTGATAAGGCAGTGTGCTTGTCAAAGGCAGCAGAGGAAAGCTTTGCAGCTTCTTTGTGTTATGTGACAGGCCAGGCGTGAAACCACTAAGAGAACTCCTATTTCAATGTTACAAGAAGGCCACCAAGGTGCAGAAAAACCTCATAAAACACACACGTGTAAAAAGATAAATTCATATAAAATTCTGCTCATGCTGCTCATGCCGCCATGATTTTATAGCAGCCAAGTTGTGTGGAATAATTCCGCTCCATTTCCAGCATGGCCATGCATGCAGTTATAGCATGAAAAAGTGAAATTTGTTTCTGGCTTCAGCTGGGCTGCAATTGATTACTTTCAACTGTTGATTGTGAATCCATAATAATTACTGCCGATTGCCCCTTAAATCAAGATGATGAAGAGTCAATGGGAGTCGTTTATTTGCTTTCAAAAATGAATCAAAAAGAGCAATAATCATAAACATTATAGATCATAGTTTTTGTTGTTGTCTTTTTTAGGTTGATGAGGCAGACGGCATCATGATCATTTATCCCCTGGCTATGATGCTCCATCCCTGCTTGTCATTGCCTCTTTTTTCGCCTTCTGCCCCCTGATTTATTCTCTAACTGCCATTGTTCCTGGCCTGCAGTGATTATGCTGGGCTCTCACAACTCTAAATGGAAATGTTGTGAAAGGCAAGGCCCCAGGAAAACACAATTATGATGAATCACTTTTGGGACACTTTGGAATAACCTCCTGTACCAGGAAAACTTCGCCAGGCAATATCTCTCTCTCTCAAGAAGCAGCCATACCATATCAAGCACGCGAATGGATGATTCCGTTCGCCAAATTCCATATCTTAGATTGAAGCCGTTTGTCAAAAAGTGAAAATTAAGTTTTCGCAAAAGAACGCATCAATCAAAGAATCAGACTGCGGCTATGATTCAATCAGAAAATTCCACCACCTCTAATGTGATTTCTGCTAGATTCTAAATGGGATTTCCTCACTGCAGTCCAGAACTGTTATGTACAGTATTTCTCTCAAAATGTGGTTCCATATTTAGGATGGTGCCTGAAAACACCAGAAGTGTCCATTTCAATTAGTGTATCTTTCTCATATGAATCATACATGTATACAGTATGTTCTCAAATAATCAGGTATGGTACAACAGGTACAGACTACAGACCTTATACCAGGTAATTTTAAATCGATCTCACACAGACACATTTGAAATCTGCTTATAATTTCTAAACCGTTAACTTCACTCGTGTACAAAACCGTTCATGGCAGCTTTCTTCAGTCAGTTAGGGAGCTGTATTTTCATTTGCTTTTAACAGATTGGTTTGCATCACCGGAAGACGTGCAGTTCACAACTTCCGGGTCAAGGGTCACTTCCTGTGTGCGCAGCATGCAGGTCTCTCACTCCCTGTGCTCAATTCCAGGTCCACAACCTAGCACTTCTTGGTCCTTCTGGTTGCACAAGGCACATGCAGGTCATGTGACTAAGCCTTGAGCAGCAATTAAGCCATCATGCAAGATGCATCCAGCCATCCATCTTGGGCAGAAGCCATCTCTTGCTTCACGACTGACACTACCCTTTTGTCTGTGAAAGCTCCATCATTCTTGATTAGGGTATCTGGGGACAGTGCTATTAACTGTGCAAGATGGAAAAGGAGCTTTGTTAATGCAGACAACCACTTTTATACCCCTCATCATGCTTCTGTCTGGAGGGTTTTGAAATTCAGAATCTGTATCTCAAAACTAACATGCATTGCAATTCTGTTTCCATTTTGCTTTACTGAATCTCAAGTTTTTAGCCTGACCTACGTCAAAGAATATACTTCGGAATATTCTTGATCCAATGACCTCCAATTGTTTGTGGGATTCACTTTGAATGTCCAAAAGAATGGGGTTGAAATGGTGCTTCACACACTTCGAATGCAACATTCATATTATGGCTAGATTCAGAGGCTTTTGCTTCACAGGCTTCACAGGTGTCCATGGGGGAGCAACGAGGGACTGGGGTGAGGTATGTGCAAGCTAATAAAAGGCAGCTTCAAACTGGGCCATTTGTAGTTTGTGAATAGTTTATGAATAGCAAAGAAGTCTGAGAATGAATGGAAGTGAAGGAAGACAGCTTTAATGACTCGAGTTGTATTGAAAACATCGCTGAAGGCAGATTGCCCTACCATTGTCTATTTGTGGGACATTTGGGAACCCTGTCAAAAATTAACTGCTGTCCACTGGGGCGAACAGGCTCAGGGGCTGCTGTCCCATTTGAGGTCATTGAGGCATCGCATTTCATCAAAACTTGATTGGCTACCAGCAGGGTGGGCTCCTGTGTGGGGAGATAGGCAAGGGGAAATTCTCTCAATGCAATGAATTAGCTGCCAAAACTGCACAACTTTCCCTAAAAGGAAGGTTTGGTGGTCTGAGCAAATTGATTGATTTCATTATGCATACTTTTTATCTTTGATTATATCATACAATGTGTATAACACATCCAGCAAGCAAGAGGAGCTGTCAAAGTTTGTCGTTTACTTTATGTACCAGTTACACTGTCATGTGAACTTTATTAAATCCTTAAAGCAAAACGTAATATTCGCTGGGTCAAAATAAGTGATCCCACTAATCCTCGAACAAGTGTTACTGCCGATAGGTCTACATGCCCAATTTGCAAATCAGGCTGCCTTTTCATGCCAGACACTAAAATAGGTCTTTGTCATAACATCTACTCCCCTCGCTATGCTTTGCCAATATCCCTAAAAAATATCCAAAAAGTGCAACCAAGCCAGATTTTCTACTGAACTTTTCCATAAGTTCTAATGTGCTATGTTAGAAACTTTGTCCTAATGTATTTGACAGCCATCTCTTCTACATCAAATAGTGACCAAATAGTGCCTCATGGTTAGAAACTATTTTGACACTATTTGTAGAAGAGATGTCTGTCAAGCACTGCCATCTCTTCTAACTACACAAGGGGGCAGCACTCCTCAAGTGTGCAGGCACAGGAGAGACACCTGGTGACAGGCGGTGAAATGACATCTATTTAGCCAAATTTACTTAAATTAGCCTGTCTCATGAAATTCCTGACCTTTTCTCAAAGGAAGTCAAGTCATTGTCAATCTGAACTGCCAGGGATGGGTTGAGTTCTAGTTCAGTGAAGCAGATATTGATATTTCTGTCCAGATTCATTAAAAATTATTTCCCAAATGACGTGAAAATTTTTTTTTAAGGGGATGTTAATCCAATAATATTGAACAGCAAGCAAACAAAAGGCACTGAAAACGCTTGCAAACGAAACAGTCATTGCAAACGAAGTGACATCAGGCCAAGACGTCACTTGATGATGTCACTTGATGACGTCACAGGTTGGCCAGTTCATGTATGCCAAAAAGTCGCAAAACCAAAATATTCTTAGTGCAGAAAATCATTTCTTAAAAATTGCATTTTAATGCAATCGTCATGAAACTGCTACACGATGTAGTCAAGTGATGTTTGCATCTACGCTGTAAAGGGCGTGAAGATACATTGAACAAATTTTATTCGCCAGCCCTCTAAATTTAGACATGGGAAAATTTGTTTTTCCACGATCAGAGTGCTGTATAATAAAAACGGTTTACCCGAAATTAATGTCGTGTTCAGCGAAGACGCAAGAAGTACCCAGGAAGGTGCTCTATCAATTTCAAGGCTTTAACTGCAAAATTGAGGGAGCGAGGTCATTTTTACTGTCATGGAAATAGTCTTTTTTCCATCTTTTTTTTCCCATGTCAAATGATGCTAATATTTTTGGGATTCCTCCCGGAATCCCCGTAAAAATTGGGTTAATTGTCCCTCACAACAATAAAAAGACCTTAACCAGTTATTTGTTGATACAACACAAGCCAATTTTGTAAATCCGGTTAACACAGAAATTCACTAACACAGGCTAGAGTTAACCCACTGGTAGATACAATCTAGTACAGAAATCACAGGCCCCTCGCCTTGGAGTAGATCTATATTGATAATATATGTCCAGATTCATCAAAAATTATTTCCAAAGTATTCCCTGGCTTTCATGATTTTCCTATTGATAGTCTGTGTTCCATGGCTCTGAACATGGTAGGCCTATGTTATGCAACAGAGAAATAAGCATTTTTGGATCTGAAATTTGCGATGTTGTGTGTTTAAACTAATGAAGTATTCGGCTGCTATAAAATTCTTAAACAAATTCTGAAAACCAGGTGACAAAATTCAAGTATTGACTCAAGTATTCCCTTGCTTCCATGATTTTCCTATTGATAGTCTGTGAGTTTCATGGCTCTAAACATGGCAGGTTTTGTAACAGAGAAATAAGCTGTTTCGGATCTGAAATTTGTGACATTAGACTTTTTGGCCACAAAATAAATTGTAGAAAATTTCTGAAAACCAGGTGATAAATTTCAGATATTGACTGAAATATTTCCCAACTTTCATAATTTTCCTATTCATAGTATTTAAGTTTCAGGTCTCTGAACATTGTATGTTTTGCAAAAAAGGTAGCAGCATGACGCACATGAAAATCGCGATCTGTTATGTTTTCAGAAACGGCCTTATTGACTGCTCAAAACAATCGTAGATAAATTCTGAAAACCAGGTGATAAACTTCAGATATTTATTGAAATATTTTCCAACTTTCATAATTTTCCTGCTCATAGTATTTGAGTGTCAGGTCTCTGATCATTGCATGTTTTGCAAAAAAGTTAGCAGCATGACGCACATGAAAATCGCGATCTTTTATGTTTAAAGAAATGGCCCTAATGACTGCTACAAAAATCGTAGATAAATTCTGAAAATCAGGTGATAAAATTCAGGTATTTACTGAAATATTTGCCAACTTTTTTAATTTTCTGATTCACGGCATTTGAGTTTCAGGTCTCTAAACATTGTATGTTTTGCAAAAAAGTTAGCAGCATGATGCAAATGAAAATTGCAATCTTTTATGTTTAAATAAATGGCCTTGTTGACTGCTAAAAAAATCGTAGATAAATTCTGAAAATCAGGTGATAAAATTCAGGTATTTACTGAAATATTTTCCAACTTTCATAATTTTCCTGCTCATGGTATTTGAGTGTCAGGTTTTTGAACATTGTATGTTTCGCAAAAAGGTTAGCAGCATGACGCACGTGAAAATCGTGATCTTTTAGGTTTAAAAAAATGGCCTTATTGACTCCTAAAAAAATCATAGATGAATTCTGAAAATCAGGTGAAAAAATTCAGGTATTGACTGACATATCCCCAAAGTTTCATAATTTTCCTGCTAGTCATAAGCGAGTGTCAGGGCTGCAAACATCACACGTTTTTCCTGAAAAAGAACAGCAACTATACTGCATAGCATGGTAACGTCACAATAGGACTCAGAGAATAATTGGCAGCAGCCAAAGTACCATACGGCCAGCCAAAGCTTCAGATGGTAAGGCAAAGCATCTGATGGAATATCATCTGATGAAAAAGGGTCTGATGAAATATCCAAATAGCATCTTGGGGGATATTTGATCTTTTCAAATATCCTCATAGCGCTATTTGGAATATCCAAAGTCTTTTGAAAAGCACTTTTTGCTATTAGACACAATGGCAGTAGAGGCATTGTCACAAGCAACAAGTACCGAAAACTGAAGAGGGTTGTATGATTTACTATAATTTTTTGAATCTGTCAACAATACTTTCACATACAGTACAGTAATTTGTCAGAAGTATCATCTCATTTCAGTCAGTAACACATGCACTCAGTACACACTGCACAGTCACACATGTGTGCATCTGGTAGTCCCTGGTTAACCCAATCTCCTCACTCCCAATCCACTGGGTCTTGACAAGGTCTGATGGCCACACTCAGTTGAGGGATCGGTTGTCTCCCCTATCTCGACACCAATGCTTTGTCTTGGCCTTGTCCGATCCCAGAGATAAGACCCCAGCTCATCAAATGCAACAGTCCTCGTTATAGCCCCTTGAATGCCTTGATAGCATGGGATAATATCTTCATTGTTTAACTGATGTATCAATCATCCTGGTTTCATCCAAACTTGTATCCATGCCATGGGTGTTCTTGAGTTGGGAATGTGATTAATTGAACTCCAGATATAATGCATCACAAACCCACCATGATTTATCATCAACAGTTTATTTCTGATTTAATCACCTGTCAACAAAAAACACATGAATAATGGAAATTTAAATGAAATCCTAGAAAAAACCTGATGAAAATTTGATTAATTATTGCAAATAAAGTCATTAAAATGCAGCTGATGGTGATTTGTGGAAAGTTTGATTAGCAGACCTTGAACAACCCATAGTGCATAACATTAATTCTTCTCATTAATGTGGCATTATGTTTGCTATATTAAGTTATGTTAAAAATGATTTTTCTGTGGGTCCTGGGTTCAGACCTATCATTAACTCAGAAACAAAGAGATGATGAGAAAGAAGCATTTGTCTCTTGAGGGAGCATCTGTTCGGAGGCAGTGAAGATCATTTGTTGTTACAACTGCGAGGCAAATTAATGACACACGTTAATATAAATGGAGGAACAAGGCGAGGGTGTCAGTGGATATGATTGAGGGTCTGTTGTGTTCTGTTGCCAATGGAGACGCACGTGGCATCCATTTCAGGATCCATCATTACAGGGAGGACATCAGGGAACTTCAGAGGAGAGGGTAACAGGTGCTGGGCTGACCCAGGCCATATAGAGGGGCAGAGGGGGCAGGGGAGGTGACACAGGCCCACCCATCCCCACCCTCCCAGCCCAAGAGGCCAATAGACCAGTACAGTTTTGGGTTTAGGCCACGCCCCTCCTTAGCAACCCCTAGCAACCCCAAAACCTCCGACATCATGCATGCTGCTGCACCCCTTTTAACATGGGAAACATACATATTTGGGAACATTTTACACCCAAATGTTTAGATTTATCACTTATAAACAATGCATAGTAGGTCACAAGCTAACCAGATAAGAATAGTTCACTGCATTGACTTTTGGCATATTTAAAACAATATATGCCTGTGTATAATTAACATTAATACATGTAGAGATGTATTTCAAAGTATATATATAGGAGAAGATCAAATAATGCTTCACAAGTTACTATCAGGAACTATCATCTATACATTTTCTGGGGTAACATATAGGCCTATTGAATTAGTTTACTATCCTATAAAAATGAAAGAATGACTTTATAGATTCCGATAACAGTACATGTAGGCCTACATGTTTGTAGGCCTATAATGCTTTATCAAAAACAAATAATGACTCCCATGCAGTCTCAATGATCACTGCATGATTGACCAGGTAGGCCTATAGCCCTATACCCTATTATGAAATCTGACAATTAAACATCAGTACCCTTTTGCACCAGTTCCTTTCTTTTTGTTATCTGTACCATTAACAAATATTCAATAATTGCAATGTCAGGCTTATTAAAATAATATCTTCTGCAATGCACGGCTTTGCAAAGAAAGCATTATTATCATACTAAATGTCTTATATAGGACTACCTAAAATGGCTAATTTTTGGATGTTATTATACTTATTTTGCAACCAGATGATTTATAAAAACCCTAAATGTAACTTTTATTCTGTAAAGAAGCAAACTCTGCAGCCTGATCATGTGAGATATATATAAGGTAGAAACCTATAATAATTATTTCAATAAGATATTCATTGGCTATGTATTAACATTACTACATACAATAAGTGGTAATATGACAAATATAGGATTTTGCTCTATTGCTGTTTGCATTGTTTGTGTGTGGATAGTGTTACAGCTTGCAAAAAACTACTAGTAAATTAATTCCAGGTATTGAAAAGGTGCAAAAATAAGTTACTAAAATCTTTATCCAACTCCTCCATGCCCAACTTGAAGGTCCCATACCATTATAGGCTTACCTACTGGCCTAAAAATGGGTTTTAATAGGCAAAAACATTGATTTTCCCATTGGAGCCTGTATGCAACTTGGGGTAGAATGTCGGAGTTTTGGTCACTGCTCTGTTACCCCTTGTCACGTGACTAAATGGGGTGAAACTATTGGCTGGCCTGCAGATTTGGAGCAGCAAGCTGTACTGGTCTATTAATTCACTCAGCCACCAATCTGCAACTGTAATGAGAAGTTATCGCTGGGGAGCATTGGGAAAACAGCAAGTTTTAGGGCTGAGGGGATCCATTGTTATTCAATGCTGTTGGCTTCATTCGCCTCAATGGCCCTGCTTTCGACACCCCTAACATCTGCGATGGCCTCATGTGGCAAATTAAAAGTCGCTTCCCCAACAAAGGACAAAATGCATCTGCAAAATTGCACAGCGCCTAAAAAAGTTAAAGAGGAAATCGGTTGTTCAACTGCCATTACATTCTGGATGCGGTGGTAATTTGTGCATCACTCCAGTAATGACCCAAGTGGCAAAAAGTACTTTTAGGCACATCCTTTTAATAAAAGATAATATAGGCCTACAACTCTAGGATATGATGGTTTGCTACCAAGATGGAACTTAAATTCAACCAATCCTTGTACAAAATAACTGTAATCAGACATGAATAGCGCTACATTGCGGATGGTACCAAAAAAACTTGCCAAAACAACTTGCTGCAGCTGAACAGGCGAAAACAGTAAACTCAGTCAATTCATCAGAGACAACAGATCAAATTCTCTCCAGCAGGTAACTGTTGGTAGCTGCCTTTAAATCTTCATAAGCTGACAGATCTGGTTTTGCTGATTCTTGTTTGTGGCCCTAATCCTCCCCTGGCAAGGCTTGGCAAGACTTGGCAGGGCTTGGCTGATTTGGTTTTGTGGTCTTCCAGGGCCACTCGGACACATTTGCCCACATTTGCACCAGAACTTTGGCATAGCAGGGCAGTAAATCCAACCTATGCATCCCTCTGGGTGACTTACAGCACTTTGCCAGGATTAAGTGGTCGTCAGTCTTGACTTTATGACTGCAGTTGCAGAGCAGCACAAGAAGAAGGCTAAGTGGCGATGCTAGTGGATGCAAGGGTCTACAAGGAAGATGGTCGTGGTTGAAAGAGTGGAGAAAGTGCAGAGGAATTGCTTATCACTGAGGAAGTCTTGTCAGAATAATCTCATTGGAATAATTATTGATAAACCTGAAAATATGAAAAGATTACGGGATTACAGAAGATACAAGATTAGGCATTGTTTTGTTTGACCGGGACAACTTCTTGAATTAATTTTTCATTTTCATCTTAAAGCTACTCCCCTATAGACTGGAGGCTCATAAAAAGTCATGTATACGCCTACATTAATGAAGCACCATTCAGGCCTACAGCGCATCTGACCAACATGTGATAATTATAACTTATAACTTACCTGTGAGACATGCATGTTTCAGGTCATTACTTGACCAGAGTCATAAGTCTTGCAAATGGCCTGGCAGCATCATCGTGTATGGGACAAAAGCAAACTAAATGCAGCAAGCTGGCAACCTGAAGCAGGACTGATGAGGGGCCTGATTGCCTGACCGTCACCAACTCTTGCCCACTATAGTGTATGCATGGGGGAGAGCAGCTGCTGCTAATGCAATGTATAGGATGAAATGTTTATGTGATGGCAAGGAGAGGCAAGGAGGTGTTGTGGGACCCATTCTTTGTGCTCCTACTCAGCGGCCAGGGCGATGGTGCCCCTGGGAGCCATCAGAGGCCAGCTTCATTGCTACCTATTGCTGGGACCTGACACTTTGCATTGTTTATGCAGCAGCCTTGAGATTTGCTGCTATACTTTTTGCCACTGCAGTGCCACTTCTGCTGCATCACAACCACACTGACCACACTGACCAAGTCCAGGTTGTCCAACACAAGTTGCAAGAAAAGTACGAGACAGCAACAGCTTGGGAATACTATATTCTTGGGGTGGCAAACTTTGATAAATTGCAATGAAACTGATTACCTCTGTGATTAATGCATGATAATATTTCTTGAATAAAGTCATCTCAAAAGTGTTCCTTTTGTGGTACACTCAGAGATGAAAGTTGCCTCTTGTATTGGTAGATTTTCAAAAACGTTGTTATGATATCGTTAGGATGGTGCATCAACGTGGCAGCACTTTACATGCTGTATACGACTTCCTGTTTGATCAAAACATTGGCTTGCAGAAAGCACGTGTTTCAGAAAAAGTCAATTCATATAAAATCAAATTGATGTCAGCTATAGAAAACCACTAAGAATTGTGTATGTATAATCACTGTGGACAAAACTGATGTAAAGTATGACCTTGAACATCTTTGATATTTGATTAACAGCCACCAAAGTTTCATTGTGAGTTGGCAAAAAAATTCTGTGTTGACGTGGCTAAAGGAGAATTTGTCCAACCTTCTCTTGTAAATTAGTATCGTACGCTTGTCCTGTTAGCCATTCCAAATAAAAGATATCCCATGCAATATAGATGTATTCTATGAACAATTCCAAGTGGATAAATGGATGTTTAAAATAATGTTCCATTCATAAATTCTTGGGTATATAGCCCATGTGGATAAATGGATGCTCAAATGTTCCCATCATAGGGCCCTGTTACAAAATAACAAGCTGGATTATCATCGTTTGGCATTGACTGTTTGTTGTAATCACCTGTTTCGAACTTAAGTTCAGTGGAGTGCATCAATGTAACTGTGAATTCCATATGTATGGTTGTGGGACCATGTTTAGGTCATACACCAGATAAATGATCCTCTCTAGTCTCAAAATATTGAAATTGCATGCTTGGAGAAGAAAACCTGATAAATCTTGCAATGTTAGAATGCATCAATTCCATATCATCGAATGTACCAAAACTAATGTGCATGTATATTGTACACTGTAAATGCACAGGCACTGACTATAAATCTTATAATAGACCATGATGCCCATACAGTTTGTGAGTTTTCTTAGGTGGCACTGTTTTGTCACTTTGTTGAACCGAACTGCAGCTGTGTACACAATTGAAACATTTATCTAACCTACTCTGGCAACACAGTGTACATTTGAGGACCTAGCAGTCAGGATCATGTATAGGGTCTCTCACGAAGGTCGTGTATTTCTGATATGTTGGTATAGGGTTCGATCTTATATAAACTAGACATTTTCAAAGGTTGCACAAGATGCTGCATGCTGCAGATCCTGGTGAAAGTTCAGTATTGAAGTGAGAAGGCAGCACTCTATAAAATGGGATCCAATTTTGGATATGCAAGTTATGCAACACAAGTAAAAATAATGAGTGCTTATACTTATTTGTTTTGATCAATGTATTATCGCATCTTCTTGTTTCATTGTTGGTGAATCTTGTGCAATCTGTGCAAACTAAATTGTTTTGCACACCTACAGATTTATACAAAATAGATCTACAGTTTTCACACATGTGGCCCATCTAATCTCTTTCATGGTATCTTTTTGAGAAACAACTAAAACATTGCAAGTATAGCCTGTGTAAGAAGTTGAGTTTTTCATCAGATTCTTGCTGGCAAGTTTCTTGGCTGCGCATGCCTTTGTGAAAGTGTGATATTTTCATTGGGCAGGTGCCCCCAGCCAGTCAACATGTCCGGCCTGGGGGCCATTTGGGAGTGATGGAAACTTTCTTAGAAGTTTTGGGAAGTAACAAATATTGCCGGATGACATAAAAACCCTGATTTTCATGTCTTCATGCCGGAGCGATACAAAAACGCATAATTCACACAAGTAGTGTTTGTTTATGTGGGCTTCACGTGGCCTTTCTTTCTGGGCGAAATGGGAAGAGAAAAAGAGATGAGGAGATTGTCATCATTAGGGCCCCTGCCCCAGCTGAACAAACATGCATCCTGCAGCAGACTGCCTCCATCCTGACCTGCAGCTCCTCTCTATACTCACCATAGATCTCTACTAAACATGTCCTGTCTGCACTATATACCTTTTCAACCTCTTATTCTTACAAATACCTGTTCCCAATCCTGATATGAAACTTCAACCTTTATTATCGCTCATGTAAAACTGAAAGTTCCACTTTGCCTGCAGTGAAACATCGATTTGATGATCTGCTTTGTCAATTTGATTTCAAATCAGTTCATATTTGAATTATCATAATTGCTTAACATATTGGAAGTCATAATATCAGGAGCATTTAATATGGAGCATGCACTTCGAATAAATCAAATCAAGTATGTTGCAAATATCACACACATTCATGTTGATATATTGTCATTTAGCTGATATATGGATCATGCACATTTTCAAAAGTAATTAATTTCAAATTGAGCAATATTTTCAAGTTTCATTTGTTTTTGTAACTGTATATTATATTTGGATGAGCTTCAAAAATCGAAGGCAAGCCACCTGGGGCGAGAGTGCATTCCTGGCGATATAAGATCGTGAGATTATAAGTCGAGCTGTTCTGCTATTTAGCACTGGCAGCATTCGTGGTGTGTTGGATATGAAGGATGCAAGTTTATTTGTCCAACCTTGCCTTGGTGGCCTGCTGAGGGTGAGGGCATACTGTTTCACCCCATACTTTCCAACCTCCCCATTTTCGCCTGGCAGGGAACAAAACTGTCACTGATCTACTTGTGGCCAACTGTGCCGCACCATTCCATTACAGTGTCCTAAATTTACTATCATGATCACTCACTCCATATCATGTATTGTACAGGAGGGGAGCCTGACCTTTGAACCAAAAATTGTCAAAACATAAATCGATTAAGAGGGTCTGACACCAAAATGGGAAATATGCAGTGCTCCAATTGAGTAATGTATTGTGTCATTCATATTATTTCAAGGTTGTAAAATCTAAACAATTAATCAAGAAGATATCAGCATGATTAATGCATGGATTAGGATCATCAGTGCTCCATTCATGAGCAGTAGATTCAAAATATCGGATATGCAATGAACTATTTTGCCATTGGGCTGATCAGGCTTTGTAACTCCTCTTCAAGTATCTTCTCTTTTATCCAGAAGACATATCATGTCAATGTATTGACCATTTCATGTATTGGAGATGCATGTTTACTGCAGTGCCTCCACTACAAACCTCCTCGTTAGGATTCCCAAATAATTCAAGAAACAGAATGGGAGCAGGGAAGCAAAACACAACAGCAGCCAGACTCATTCCGCAGATTTTATCCTCCTATTTAATCATGGAAAATTGCAGGCAATTACTCCACACACCCTGGCAGGCAGTGGCAGGCAGAGCATAATTTCGAGGTTTTATTCATACAGAGCAATTTCATGTGTGAAAATTGAGATGAATGGCATTTATTAGAAGGGAGAAGTGTAAATTTATCTCCAAGCTCATAATTGGCCAAAAAGGGCCAGCATGGAGGTAATAAATCAAAGATCAATCTCTGACAAAACGAATTTAGCTGCTGAAATAAATTCAAACAATTAGATCTGAGAAGTGTAGAATTTTGCAGGATTTGATGTTTTGGTCTCCCTCGTGCAACTATAGGCTAGCAAAGCTCCACTTGGAGATGAAATCGTACATAAATCCATGGATATATTTTCAAGTTGCATGTTTCTTGCCAATTAATCAGAAATTCTCAACAACAACTGAAGAGATTTAGTGATGCCATTCTGATTGTATCGCCACAATTGTAATCCATTATTCAGAATGATTAAACTTTCTTTTCTGTTTTCAATATTAATGGCACAGGAACAAAGCACAATCAACTTGAATTAAGAGCCCCACACCCTCTGAGACAGATCTCCTTTGTCTGGGCTAAAGGACTGGTCATAAGGGATCATTAGACCCGATTGTATTACCCCAAGCAGGAAGTGGGACCAGTCCAGAAGTCCTTGCAAGGCACCATGGGACATGATCAGGACATCCTGACAGCCTTGGACCAGGGGGGCTCAGAGGACTGTTGATGAATGACCAGTCAAATTCGACGAAATGACTTTTCCCAATTGATCCATGGAGTAATGTGGATGATGGAGAAGGGAGCTGAGGGCAGATGGCCTGCAGGATGGCTGGCCTCCAAAAGCATCAGAGTGTGTGTTGCTACAGCTGCACAACAGGCCCATCTTTTATGTCAGCACTTTGCCAATCTGGAGCAGTTCATTTCAAGCCTCTCTTGTTTTCCTATCCTCCTGGAGTCCTCCTGGAGCTCATTGTTCCCCTGCCTCCTTCATCCCATGCTCATCCCATCCTTGAGAAGTCTGCATAAAGTTTTACAGAAGTGGCCAAAAAATACCCTGCACCCAACTCCCACTCTAAATTATAGGGCCCTCTGTGGCCATCGTGTTTACATAATCACGCTGTATGTTTTCTGTTTAATGCTTTATAAACTCCAATTTTAACTGACTGATTTTATCAAAGGGCTCCTTTACGTGTTCCAGAGGTGCAAAGAAGTATGTTGAATGTAATGGGTTTTGACTCAAAAAGCATGCCACCATGGTTTTTCTTCAAATTCCAGAGGTTTTTTCGAAGGGCCTTGGTTTTCCATTATAATGCTTTTCATGTTCATTTCTACAGTTTGGTATACTAACACATTATACATTAAATGGACAGGGGCACCAAGAATGAGTTATGAGTTATTCCTTGTTTTTAAGGATGGGCCATATTAGATTTTTACAGGAACTCAAACTCCTCATAATGTAGGGCCTCCAGCAGGCCATGCCCTGGCTGTGAGATTGCCCTGGACCTAAGGCTAACTGTGAGAGGACATGGCAGTGCTGGGAGAAGGGCCAGAGGACGTGTGAACACGATTTGATGACCTCCAGTTGTTGCCATGGTGAACATGTGTGTGTCATCTCCATGGTGACCTGCAGTGGCGACCCCTTTCATCTGACTGCCATTTTAGTTGGTGTTCACACTTCCATTTCACTTGGTTGGAAAAACTGGTAATGCTGAGAAGCAAACTGGCCCAGATCAGGCGACAATCACAACACACAAGCCAAAGAAAAAATCCAATAAAAAGCAAAATGTTCAAAGGAGAGATATAATCCGAAACTGTTGTGAATGGCCAAGCTGATAAAATAATCCAGGCTGCACAAAGTCAAGTCTCAATTCGTCTATTCTACGCCAAGAAATCTTCACTTAGTCAAGAATAATGGTTCTCATTTCTCTGTGTTTCCTTTCGTGTTGGACTGTGGTTGAGAACTTTTTTTTAGTAAAACTTTCTGAAGTGGCTTCCTCTGTATTGATGTTGAGTGTTGACTTTAGATCACAGGCATTACAATCATTTTGAGAAAAAAGCTTGTCACTGCACTTATTGAATTTTACGTTTAGCAATGTGAGCTTTTTGTGAGAGATTATAATGCCTGTGCTTTAGATGATGAAATTCCTACTTAGAAATTAATAACTGTCATTTGGAAGATAAACAAAGAAAAAATCTTGGTAAAACAAGAACGAGTTGCAGCTACTGTTTGTAACACTAAACATGTAATCAATTATATTAACAGTTTGCATTTGGCCCTTTTAAAGAGTGACATTTGTGTTATTACTAGTTTAGTGTTGTGCTGATGTAGCTTTTTGTAACAATATCCCCCGTTCCCATGCCATCTGTCCTCACACCCAAGCCCCCCCCCCTTCATAACTGTGAACTGCCCTTCATAACTGTGAATTCGTTATTGATATTGATACAGAATACAACTGTCTAGGCAGGGGGGCAATCAAAATATTGTGTGAGGGGTTGGCTATTTTCCTAAGCTGTCACTTCCATGCAGAGGTGACCAGGGAATTCATGAATCTTGACAACTTTGAAAGATGATATTTCTGATGGCAACAAGTAGGTGTCAGGTCCTATATGAATAGAATAATCATATGGCATGATGAATAAAGACAAGGCTACTCTTGGATTTAATGGGCAATGCTCCTGAAGAACTCCATGTTTGTTGACCATTTTCAATGCAGCTTGAATCTGGGCATTGTCTGTGTCAGCAGTATCATCATTGAGTATTATTTGTTAAAACCATTTTTGATATTTTTTTACAAGCCTAAAAGGACTCTCGTCTAAAACTAAAAATAGAAAGTAAAATTGTACTGATTTGTACTGAAGTTTGGTCTCGAAATGTACAATGCCATGCTTGGAAGCACTTAGTGTTGAGTTCTGACCAAGTCAATGTAGCAAACTTGATGGGGCAATTGCTGCTGATTGTACAAACACGATAACCAAAGCATTGTATGTATTGCATGTATGTCTTCTATAAACTTGGCAAGTTATTTCTGAAAACGTTTCTGTGAGTTATGAGTCCATTGTGTAATCGTTCCCACCTTGACCTTTTTAAACTTTTGATGGAACATTTCAGTTTTTGTGAAAACATTCTGAAAGGTAGCAATTTGTTGATGTAAAAGGCTCTGTGGAATAATGAAGACTGAAGGGAAAAATATCAGAAAATATGCATATAAATGTTTATGTAATGGTAGGTGTGACTCTCATCATCTTGTCCAATTCAAAATGGCAATTCTGCTGCATGACACAACACCCTTACATCATTGGAGTGCATCATTGGAGTGCATGTAAGTTATTGTTTATATTAAGCCCTGACCTGGGGATTCCCTCTGATGTCAGTCTCAACTTTCTTGCACGCTCCACTCCAGCAGCCTGTCGCCAGCTAATGCCTCTATCAAGGCATATTTTAGGCATGAGCCTTCTCAAATGCTTCGTTGCTTGTGACATTATTTCTGGGTCAGCAATTTAGTTATTAGGTTTTTTCAGGTGCTCTGATTCGAAGGTCATTGGTGTCACCATGGGACAAAGGTTTTTTGAAGAAATGACAGAGTCAGGTACATTCTGGCGCCTGTTGCCAACCCATGAGTCCATAATTGTTAATAATTGCCTCTTTTGGTGCTAATGAGAAATTGTACGGTATGGCTACTGGCCCAGAAATGTCACATCTTTGTCTGTCCTTAAGGGAAGGTGAAAGTTGACAAGACAAAGGCAGGAGGAGAGATAACCTCAAGCAAAATACCCCAAAGACAACTCCTGTAATCACATGGGTGAAAATGAGGGTCATTTTGATTAAGAGGTCACCAGTTCAAAACTTTAGAGCCATTCAACTGTGACAACAAAGTTAAGGAGATCTGAGTCCTCTCTGCCAGTATTTCTCTGAGGGTGGTACTTCCGGCTGGTCTAAATTACAAACTGCTTTTGAATCCTGAGTGCATGATGCAGGTATAAACACCCTTAATCATTTTAATAACTTCTAAAAAGTTCCATAAATTATGAGACTCACGAATACATTTATATCTATGGCTCGTGAGCCCAGACCCCTGCTAACTCCTGTCTATCCCTCTGTCTCCTTCGCTCCTGCCAGGCTGCCAGCCAAAGGAAAATCTTCGCCTTGTAATATTGTTAAACAAACACGCGTCATGGGCTGTGGAACAAGAGCTATACCGGAGTCTGAATTTCTCTGAAAAGGCTTTAGGAGACACTTTGAGACAGGTAATGACATAATGACTGTATAGGCCGTTGCCCTTAGCAATACTCTGACAGCTGTGGTCATTGGTTAGAATATGGAACCACGTGATTCAGGACAAAATGGCGTCATGGCTGACAGAGCCGTCCTGCGGCTACTAAGTCATCTTCACACCTTGCAACCACAGCTGACAAAAGTTCAAAGGTACATGACACAGCCATGACACAGGTATGACACAGGTAACCCTGTTCACACCGAATCAGTCATCAGAGAAGATAATGAGGCCGTGTGCTGGCGGTGGCTTCCTTCTGGCTATATAGCTCTGTATGCTAGAAAAACTTCTGAAAAAGTGACCCCCCCTCAAGTTCCCCCTATACTACACTATACAGAACTGAGAAATTGTAATATCCAAAATATACTACATCCGTCTCAGCTATGATGTTATCTAATTGTACTATGTGCCCTGCCATATAGAAGCTCTGCACAAAATCGGCTCTGATTTGTGATATAATGAATTTGAATATAGGAGACTCCAAGCATTAAATATTAAATGATGACACGATATTCCATTATATTTAACAGAAAGAATATGATGAAGCTTAAAAAAAGAGAACAAATCTCCCAATGGCGGTTGCAGAAAAAGTAACAATAAACAATGATTTGTTCAAAGAAAGAAAAAAACTACCGAAAACATCTGCAGATTGTAAGATATGCTACTGAAGTGAAACTGTGAAAGTGTTTGTAATCCTCAACACAGTCTGTTTAAATGTCTTTCTACTAAAAATACAAAATAAAAACGATTTTATATTCATAAATTGATTGCCTCTACATTTGCAATATATGTGGACATCTGAACTGCATCGATAACAGATTGAAGCAAACAAATTAATGGAATGTCGCAGAGGTTGCACGCCCACGAGAATCATCATACAAGAATGTGTCCTTTTAGGAGTCCTGTAGGTCAGCTATGCAATCTCTGTATGAACATATTTTCTTTTTGGTTTGGCAGGATTGAGTTGATGGACCATAACTTAGTTATTGTTTTTTGAGGACACAAGCTGTCATAGGTCCAAGGGCACAACATAGCACTGGGAAAACATGGATAACCTCAGGGCAAATGAGGCAGGTCTGAGGCCGGTCTGACCACAGCATGGCTACCATACAGTTCACCAGTTCATGCCCTTGTTTGGTTGGGAATGGTGTTTTTATTCTTAACTCTTTTGCAATGCTGTGGGTTTATTTCACCGCGGTATTACAGACTTTTACAGTAGCCTACAAAAAGGTGTGAAGAAAATTACACAAGGGTGTGTGGAGACGGAAAACTCGGTTAAAAAGTTAGAAAAATTGGAAGAGGGAAAAAACAGTATTAAGAGAACTGCAGATGACTAACATGTTGAGGAGCTGCACTGCTAATATGACAAGAGGCTAGATGACTAGCAGATGACAGAACTGCATCACCCTGCAGTTGCAGACATCCAGATGCAGCAATAGGAGGCAGCCTGGGATGAGGATGGGATGAGGATGCAGGCAACTGATGGTGCTATTGGTACTGCAACTGCAGAGGAGCTGAGAGGAGCTGAGAGGCTGATGGTGATGAGGTCACACTTCAAAGTTCTCCTGATGACTTCAGTGTGACTTCCATAGCTTCCTGGGACCACGTGCTATGTCTCCTCCTGCTCCAAAAGTTTCCAGATGCTCCTCTTTCATTATTCTCATCTATGATCTCATTTTCTCCTGGGTAAAAAGCCCAAGCAGATCGATTTCATATGGCTTTTTCAGTATTTGTGACTTTGCACTTCCATGTACGTGATATATTGAAATACCAGAGGCTCTTGACAATAAATTGCTTCCTGTTTTAAGTCGTAGTATCCAAAACTATATTTATCCTTTTAGTGTTTTTCTCTGCCACTGATTAATTGGTGTATAATTGACTATCCTGTCACAGAATTACATTTTGTCATCATTCATTTGGTGAATTGATGAATTGGTAAAATATTTTGAAGGTCTGCATGGCAATGCGTGCAGTGAACAGGAAGAGGACTGATAATACTTCACTTACATTCATATATGTGCATTCACTGCATTGTGCATGGACAATCAAAGATGGTCTTGGGTAACTATAATACATACATAGAGAACTAAATAAAATTAATGTCTGTTATTATAATTACATCATCATATTTGTTATTTTGAAACGCCCACTAAGATCTCTATCTGATCCCCTTTCCTGTTGGATCTATAACCTCTGGCCTTCTTCCTAATCCTGAATTCCCATCTGAGGTTCTCATCTGCTGGATCATCTGCATGTTGGATCTCCTGGTCCTCCCTCCAGCGATTGCCTTGGGGGAGAGTGATTGAATCAACACGTGATATTTGATGTCTTTGCTTTGAGAAGCCTGGAAATGCACATTAATAGCAAGAGACAACACTGGGATAAGACGGGCCCTGTCTCCCACTATGACTGCATGTTTTCCCAGATGTGTGCAACATGAACAAACAAGGTTGGGTTAGCACTCCTTTTGCCTCAGCAGCCAACTAACTCATGAAGGAGCCGGCTTGAGGTACAGCCAGGCAAAAACAAAAACCCATCCCAAAATCAGCCCCTCCCCTTCTGTTCAGTATGTTGCTATGACCTTCCATTCTCCAATATGTCCTTGGTTGGCTGTGGCATATGATCTTCACTCGTCAGTGCTGTCAGATGGTCAAAAATGTTGGCGATTCAGGGACAGCTGAGACCTGCTGACTTCAGTTACTTTATTTGAACTCATTGCAAAAATTAGCAGCATTTCCATCATACATGTATATCATATCTACATGGGTGCAATGTTGGAAATTATTTCAATTTACAATTTGCAGTTGTTCTAATCACTTACAGAGCAGCACAAGTGTAAGGTAACAATGTGAGGAGCAACTGCAACTACTTTAACCCCACGCATGCATCTTGTAGACCCAAAGATATAACTTCAGCTGCATCTCGTGTCTAATACTTTAGCACCTAGAATCCTGGAAGTGGCTGGCCATGTCATCACAATTGCCACTTAGTGCAAGTTGGTTTATATCTTGTGTCAGAAGAGAGGATGTTGGGAGTAAGTCAGCTCAGATGGATGGGTGCAAAAGGAGAACAAATGGAGGCTTCGATGTGTGTTCACGTGTACAGCCAGTTTCTTCAGGTGGGCAGACCATCAGAAGAAACATTTAGCAGTTAGTTAGAGGCCACACAGGATCCCCCTTGCTTATACCCCACATGTCGGCTAAACACCCTACAAATTGGACTTGTCTGCTTCAATAAGCCTTTTGGACCAGACTAGTAATTTCAAAACTCCTATACAAGTTGTAGAACAAGCCTCCACCTCGAAGCCAATTTCTGCCTCACATATATTTTGACACTGGTTGCACATTTAGTAATTGCACTTGCTGGTCTGTGTTGAGCATGTGCTGCAATACGATTTCTGAACAGATTCATGTATAGATTGTTAAAAGTGGTTGTTTTCTCGTTACCTGTGGTGGATTGGTCAGGTACAGATCTGCTTCCGGTTTTTTAATTTTCTGATGGTTGATTCAGAAGTTGTCTTGTTCATCTGGTTTGAGGCAATTGATTCCATCACAAACTCAAGGATTGCTTTTGGCTTTGCTCTTCCAGGCCTGGCACCTTCAAATACATGTAGTTCTAAATGTAAATGTACTATATGCACATTGCACAATCCATTCTATCCCACGATTCCCATATACCTTGAATGAAACTTTGCCCTAAATTGCCTGGTATATGCATTATTCCAAACTTCCCTGCAATGTGGAATTGTGATGACAATATTGATACTAAATACTAGTGAATAGTGAAAATGAACGTGATACAAATTATAAGTATATGGCATAAACGGTATCACTAGATTAAATGCAGTACAAATCGTCCATGACATGTGCCAATTATGCAGCAGATACATGCAGACAATGCAGCTCAGAGAGAACTGGAATATTCAATGTATGTTCATGTAAATCAAGAGGAGAAAATTCACTCTGGTACTCTTTGAGTTAGGAGGTACTTTGCACTCCATTAGTGCACATGGATGTAGCAAAGTGCAATGCATCATCCCCAAGTTATTTGCTTTGCTCATCCATGTATTCTTGGCTTCCTTTGAAGTGATTTGAAATGTTCGTCTGCTGGACTTGGAAACAAACTGGGTGTCAAGAAAAGGTGTGGGGTTACAGTTGCACATGACCAGACAAAAGATTAAGACATTTTTCTCAAGAAATTTGAATATTTTATGTACAATTGCAGGGGTGGACTGGCCTATGTGGCAGAGTGGCAGCTGCCACGGGCCCAACCACTCAGGGGGCCCATGCAAGGTGCCAAAAAATTAAAAGGGGGCTAATGTGAGAGAGTCCTAAATGTAAAAATGGTTCCCTCCACCTTTGTATAATGGAGTTGTACCATAAATATGAATGTTGGGGCCCATCGACTAATTTTGCGACGGGCCCATCGACTAAATTGCGACGGGCCCGAAATGTCGCCAGTCCGCCCCTGTACAATGTCAAAGACCTGCGCAGCTCAGGTTAACCAAAGTTTGGAAAGTTTACTGTCATGATCAGTGACAAAGGCTTGGTACATTTATCTGAAGCAATGGAAATTAGACTTGAGCAGTGATAGTGATTAGAGCTTGCCTATATAGGTAATGGTAATGCATTCAAGAATATTTTCATTATGCATACATTTACCAAGTGTATGCAGTGTACTGTATATATGGTTTAAATAAAAGAGCACCCTATGGTTTATGTTTGCACATGTCAGTTGGAAACAAGGTATTAGTTGGGTTGATCTATTGCGATGATAATGATGATTATTGTGATGGCCTGACCTGGTTATATGGTCGTTGGTATAAGATGCTGACAAATTAACAGAGAGGGAACCTACAAAGGTTACAATGTCCAGTATGTTCCAGTATGTTCCAGTATATGTCAAAACGAGGTGTGTGGAAATATTGGAGGTGCTCTATATAGGTGTGTTGATGGGTTATTGGCCCATTTGTCAGACTCCAACATAGCACACAGGTCTCTTCTCCTCTGTTCTTCTCAACTCCTTCAGAAGTTCATCTCCTGCGTTTTCCATCAGTGAACAGCTGCAAAGTTCTTCTGATGCGGAGGCTGCTGCTGCTGCTGTTGTTGCTTGAGATGCTCCTGGTGCTGCAGCTGCAGATTCCTCATCAACATGCTCATCATTGCCTATGACTGATGACCGTCTTATGACTGATGGAATTCTTATGATAACAGAATCCTCTGCTTAGTGTGCTGTTCACCAAATGCTCCCCTGAACGATCCCATGGTGCTCACACAGTCGAGTGTTCCTCTTCAAGCCCCAACTGCTTTCAAACTCCTCTGCTCCTTTTGCAAAGTGGAGACATCCTAATTCTTCAGACACCACTTGACTGAAAGCAAAGGGCATGCCTATAAATGATCCATCTCAGAGTGTTTGACCCCTGAACACAGATGCTTAATTCGGATCCACTCTGAATGCTGATCAGGGATCAGCTTTGAATCTTGGTTCATTGATTTCATTCTGCTGCCAGGGACATCACTGCAGCTTATGGCAATACAGTACATTATGATATGGAATACATGCATCAAATTGTGAGATGCTTGCAAGCAAAGCATTCTTCTATTGTCAAAAGCAAATGGTATATCACTTTCTTGCTTGCAAGATTAGGTAAGGCCACTGCAATTCATTTAAAGTTCACAACAAGTTGTAATAGAGAGAGAAATATCTCAGAATCTGACTTCTGGGATTAAACGCTTCTTTTAACATGTAACATCATCACCAAATTTGAGGTGTAGATGCAACAATGATAAAACTTCAAAAAGCTTTCTTGGGGATGCAAAAAGGAATTAAGCCAACATTGTTGCATGCCTGATACATTACATACAGCCAGAGAGAGGTACAAAAAAAGGTCCATAATAATAAACAGTGTTTTGTTTGATAATATTTCTACCAGGCTGGCTGCACTCAGTATAACATATGTGGTTTTCTCTTGTAGCAATCTGACTGATGGTTTTTGCAGACAAGATCATTTGTCCATGTGACACTGACTGATTAAACAGAAGCCAGGAGCTATAGGTTCATGAGAAAGTCTACCCCAGACAATAATAAGTTCATACAACACAAGAACTTGTAAGGAGCAAATGCCTCTTGTTTTTAGATGTTTGTGTCAGAGCACTGGTCAATACAGCCAAAAATATATCCCCCAGTGCAGAAGTATGTGGACCAAGTGAAAATGAAAAATTTAGCAATTTTCTGACATTTTACCTGTATGGAACAGAATTCATGTTAAATATCTCAATTCATATTCGAAATGAAATATGCTAACCTTCATGTAAATAACAAAATACTTGTTGCATTAATGATAGAAATACTTAAAAAACCCCAATTAATAGGTCTATTAATTGATTCTAACAAAGCTGGTCGTAAATGTACAGTAGCAGACACATAGCCTATTTTCTCAACAATTGGTAAAGAAGAAGCTAGATCATGCACAGTATAAAGGCCTACAGTATACACAAGTGATGGTTAACATATTTGTGAAAATTAATGCACCCATTGCACCAGGGGGACCCCAATGCTTGGATGGTTGAGCTCATACGGTTGTGAAATTTAGAGGAGCCAGTTCTGAAGACAAGCCAGGTTAATAAAAAGAGAGTTTTAGGGGAGATGAGGTGTTCTGGCGTGAAGTCTTACACCTGTTCTGAACTGGCTATCCACATGCCAGTCTGTCAAGCGGAGCTGATGAACCCACGTGCTCATCCTGACAGGCAAGCCAGATCTATTGCTCTTGGGCCCTTGGACTTGGTTGCCCAAAATACCTCACAGGAAAACAGGCCTGCCCCAGATAACTAGCCCATCAGGATAAAGGAATACCTACAGGGATAAGTGAGTAATAACCAGCCTCCCTGAGGTACCCCAACTCGCCCCAATAATCCGCACAACTGACCACTCACTGTGCAATCGAACCCGATACCCTCCTCATCAACCCTGCTCTACAGGTGAACAACTCGTCTGTATCACGCAAAACTGATATATCTCAAGATATCCCACTTTTGCATAAATTCACAATTTATTGTCAAAGGGGTGTTTCACCATGTGGTGGTCAAATTTTGAAGAAATGTCCATTATTAGTGGTGAAATTGTCACCTAAATATCAGCATTTTAAGCCTTCATTATAGCTCTCTTTTGTCTAATGTTTGTCGTTGTCAACCATGATGATTTCTTCATGCATGAAGCAGTCAAGAGGACTTATCCCACTCTTCCAGACAGCAGAACACAGAGGCCAACCTAAATCAGTGTACACAAAAAGTATAAATTGACTTATCCCATTCTTGCACTCATCTTCAGTACATGTGAGGCTCAATTATTCAGTGGAAATAAAGGTACAAAATGAAATAGCTGGGTTTTGCATTCAACAAGTTCTAGGTGTTTTCTTTCAAAATACCATGAAACAATGGGTCAAGTTAAGATATCTCATTATTGCATGTCACATATTCTATGAATTTTCCCACTGTGCTTGAACAAAAAAGTCACACTTCAAGATAACTGTTTCTTGCAGATGCCTAAATATCAAAATCTGACTGCCCAGAAGAGCCTTTACAAGTTAGCCTAGTTTTGCGTGATACAAGCTGCTTTGGCCTGGGGCCCTATCATCACGCAAAAGTGGGATATGTCCATGCATTTGTATGTTAATCATTCAGCTGTTTGTTTTGTTTACATTATTTAAGTGACCAACAAGAAGCAGAAGCTAAAGAAAAGGTAAATATATGACAAAATACTTCAATTATTACAATATCACATTATCACAAGAGTTCTTTTTGTTGTGACCACATCCATGTAACTATGTGGATCTACAGGGTTAAGAATTTGACTGCTTAAGACATGTGTACAGTGTGTAGCATGCTGTTAGGTGCGGACCAGATGATACATTTGGGGGGGGGGGGTATGGATTAGACCCCCATGAAAAACTTTTGTGATGACAAACTATTTTGCAAAGGGGCGTATCTAGAAATGGCCTGAGGGGGGGCCATAACATGGGGCGAATACGGGGCGCTTTGCGGCTTTTCCTCTCTTTCCCGTGTTAATTTTTGGACTGAGGGGGGGGGGGCATGGCCCAATTTGCCCCCCCCAAATAATCCACTGAGTTTACACTATTTACCACCATTTTGACATGAAAGTTTTCTTATCTAGTTGACGGTGGAAAAAAAAAATGTTTTCATTTTGATGCTCTGAGCAAATTTGTTTTTTTTTGTCAGTGTCATTTGCTGAACAAGCATTTTTTCTCAAAAATCCCCCCCCCCCAATGTATCATCTAGTCTGTCTCTGATAGTTTAAACAAAATTATCAACAATCATATAATTTCATGCTACTAATATTCTTATCACTTTTTTTTCAATGCCTGATTTTTTCAATACAGGTAGTAGACTTATTTTTTTGTTGAATTATTACTTAACAGTTAGTTGACAAAACCAAATATTTTCTGTTTCAGTTGATATTACACAACCTACATGTATATGGTTCCCTTGGAAACCTCGAATTTAATGGTGGAAATCATCACCCGTCAGCCTCATAACATAAAATGAAAAACGTACGTAATATACTTCTGGGCATTATATGAATTGCCTTTTATTTTTTATTTGGCATATAAGTCATTAAAAAAAAATTTGATAATGACAATGTGAAAAATTCAAAATGGTTTGTTCAATTAGGTCTATTGATGCGAAATTCATTTATTGTGGATAACATACAAAAAACTAAAGTCTTATAACTGATATCTGCCTTCAACATACCACAATAGATAAAGAAACCACAGCAGTGATTTATGAAGTTTTATCTTAAATTTAAATTTTAACCTATGAATGATGTCTGTAACTTATTTCTTATCTAAATTACACCATGTGTTGTCAGAGTGAGGCTGAATGAAGTGTCACCATAGCAACTGACAATATGAGCCTCAGTCTGAGTCTGGGTGACCGGTAGATTTTTGTTTTGGAGGGGGTGGCTAGGAGTTTTTCCGGATGGAAATTATTAATTTGACTATAACGCTGGATGCAATTATTTATTTTGACGTGGGTAGAAAATTTCACATGCTCACGTCCGGGCCTGAAGGGCCGACCAGACGATAGTTGGGGAGGGAGGGGGGGCTATTGATTTTACTCCTGGGACAAACTTTTTTTTTTCACTTGCGAAGTGTCGACGAACAAATTCGTTTCCCATGCGGACGAGCGGCAATTTTTTTTTTGGGCAATTTTAAGATTACGGTATCCTAGCTGCAGGTGGAAACAAACTTTTTTCAGTGACAAGTGCAAAACAAACTTTTTTTTCACTACCAAAAATCCATAGAAAAAAAGATGGTCCGGTCAGCCTCCAAAATAAAGATCACAGAAGCCAACATATTGCAGGTTATCTGCGTTTAAATTGTTATGGGTTATAAATTTGAAATTCTGGGGTTGGGGGTGGGCAGTGACATATAATGACCAATGGGACAATGGGTTTAAGCTCAAAATTAGGGGGGAGGGGCAGAGGGGGGGGCCAAATGAATTTCAGGGGGGCGCCCCGGCTCTCCCGCCCCCCCCCTTGTGACACCATTGGGGGTGGGGGAACTAATTGTTTTAAGACAACCAAGAAATTATTTATGATTATTTATACTTTTTTTTTTTTTCAACAGGTAAGGCGAAGACCATAGGAATGGAAAATGTTTGAAGCTGCCCTTCCTATTATTTGGCATTGATTTGGCATCATAGGACTGACAGGGAATGTATTAATGGTACGATGTGCAGTTGTGACGCAGGATGAAAATGCCACGGAAGATGGTTGGTCAGCTGAAGATTAAAAAAAACGGAAAGCTACTCCCAGGCCGGAAAAGACCGTCAATTTTAATGATAAATTGATAATTGTCAGCAATACTTTTGATATTTATATATATTATACTGATCACTTCTTTGAATATCATGAAACATCATTTACTGTGTCTGTAGAATTATTGAAACTCGATAAGAAAAAAATTACTATTACATGCTATTTGTCGTGATCAATTTTCAAGCCATGAAAAATATTGTATTTTACCAGTGGTGGATAATAAACCAATTTTGACGGGGATTCCCAGGGTTTCCCAAAAATATGAGCTTCATTTGACAAAGGAAAAAAAATGACAGAAAAAAACTATTTCCATGACAGTAAAAGTGACCTAGCTCCCTCCATTTTGCAGTTACAGCCTTGAAATTAATAGAGTGTCTTCATGGGTTCTCCTTGCGTCTTCGCTGAACACGGCATTAATTTCGGGTAAACCATTGTTATTATAGAGCACTCTGACCGAAGAAACTTTTTTTTTTCACAGGTCTAACTTTAGAGGGCTGGCGAATAAAATGTATTCAATGTATCTTCACACCCTTCGCAGCGTAGGTGCAGACAGCACTTGGCTACAATGTGTAGCAGTTTCGTGACAATTGCATTAAAATTCGATTTTTAAGAAATTATTTTCTGCACCAGGAATATTTAGGTTTTTCTGCGACTTTTTGGCATTCATGAACTTGCCAGCTGTGACGTCATCAAGACAAAGTGACGTCATCAAGTGACGTCATGGCCTGACGTCACTTCGTTTGCAATGATTGTTCTGTTTACAGTGTTTTCAGTGCATTTTGTTTGCTTGCTGGTCAATAATATTGGATTTACACTCCATTTTCGGACAAGCAGAAGGCTTAACACAGCTTTTTAACCAAGGAAAAAGCTGGGTTAACTTTTCTAGTTAACTTCCACGACAACTAACCCAGGGAGTTGATACATCACGATGAGTCTCTAACATGGGTTAAATCTCTTTAAAACACAGGAAAGATAACCTGTGTTACAAAAAAAATGCCACTGACTCAGTGGTTTAGACTGGTTATATCCTACTTTTGCGTGAGACAAAATGCCGAATTTCATCACGCAAGACTGAGATATAATGATAAAGGCTAGAAATGCACTGATAAGGTCAAATTTGCCAATGGTTAAGTTGATTTGACCTCTTCTTCCACAAAACAAATCGTAACTGAGCTGATCTTCAGAATCATGCAAGAAAAGGATAACTCAAAGGAGCTTGATATAGCAGGCTTAGTTTGGGTTATCTCAGACTCAACAACTGAGATAAAATGTTATGTCCCATTCTTGCGTACACATGTTTAGTATGTAAGCAAAAGCTTATCTAACGCAAAAGAGGGACATATCAATGTAGCCTCCTTTAATCTTTCAAATAGCGTACAGTTTCCCAGGAACTGTGTTATGGAAGAGTATGCTAAGTTGACTTGGCTGTCCTTTCCAGTAGGAAAAGCTGTTTGGCTGACACACCTTACTGCTGGAAGACTGGGTCTTATTGATTTGAATGCCTTTTGTCTATAACAAACCCTCAAATATCGATGTCAGAAAGAGTTAACATACTATTATTTATTTCATGAACTTTCTACAAAGAAAATAAGTTCACGGATTTATTAGTGATGGCACGAGGACTTCGGGGATGTAAATATTATTGCTAAGAATGGTGTATAAGTCATGTAAGTCCTCATATTGTGACCCAAAACTTCAAGAGGCTCTCCTGAAAAGTCAATATTTTACTATGTCCTAGTCTTGCATGATACAGACGAACTGAGCCAATCAGCTTCACCAATTTAGACCAAGATAATGGATGTTTAAGGACAATGAGCAATTGAGCATGCTTGCAAACTGCAATATTACATGTATTCCAATATCTTATCACCTCACGAGCACTTCTTTCAGATTGGTACTCCTGAAGTTGATCATCAACTGTTGCGGCTGTCTAATTAAATATTTTCTGCAATTGCCAGATATCTAAATAGAACTTTACACTTTTTACTTGCAGTTTTGTGACAATTGCAGGTCTGGGGTTCTGCATCATTCTGTACATCATCTTGTTTGAGGACAGATCTCTTGGCAAGAGTGAACGAGCAATATTCGTACAGTGTATCAACCCTTCCAGGTTCCTGCTGCCAGGGCATCCTCCAGGCTGAAACATAGGCTATAGCCTTTTTCTCGATATTCTATTATTTCCTTTTTTACAAGGCAAGACAAATATATAGATCTAAAGTCTAAACAGAAAAAGAGTATGGAAATTCCATGATGAAATTTCCTTTCTGGTGCATATTATGGCTGGGCCATTCTCATTGTATTGTCAGCGGGATAATGGCCTTTCCATGCGTGCTCCTGCTGAGAGGCAATTTGACTGTTGCATAAAATACCCAGGGCCCAGCAAAACACCACAGAGTGGCACAGACACATTTGATTGTATAATAAATATTATCAGCAGAGAGAACATGTCCTTCGGCATGCAAGGTGTTGATGACAGACCCAGGGAGAGAGGGAGAGTGAAGAAAGGGACAAAAGGTGCCAAGAAAATGGGCAAAAAGTGAGAAAATTAGGGTTGATTGTGGCCTTTCAAGTAGCAGAATAAATGCTGGTGGGTTTTGTGTGCTGTAATAGACAGGTACATGTGTTAGTGTTTGAGGCTCAGAGGGTGTACTAGGATAGACCTTCAAACAACAAGTTCCAAGGAAAGCCAAGGATCTAATTGCAAAGTATAACTGCCAGCAGCAAATTACAAAATGTTCATTTCCAAGAACCAAGATTCAGCGATTTGGACTTTTTAATGCTTTATAACTGACAGAAGTGGTCTAACCCAATTAAACCTATATCTGATTCAAATCATCTATTGGGATATCTTAATCCCTAGTAACTGCCATGGCCAGTAGAATATTTCAAATCTTCAGAAAGTGCTAGGCGAATATAACTTGCAGTGAGAAATGTTCAAATATTGCACAATTTATTTTGAACTTGATGATTTACAGCTTTCTCGTCAGTGTGGCGTTTCAAGTATTTCTAATACCTGTAGATCATGTACATGTAATAAAAGATAGACAACATGGTTTTGAATACTTTTGAATTCCTATATACATGTATAATTAGCCAGAAATAAGTTAGGCAAACCTGGTCATATTTCAGGCTGGAGAATTTGACAGACATTTGTCAGGGACAGTTATTTGCAAGCACCCCTCTGGAATGCCTGGCTCACAGCTTACAAAATACCTGCTCTAAAGAGCCTCTTTCTTTCTGTCTTCCCTCCTCTCTGCTTGTCTTTCTTTTGTTGAGAAATGATCAGTTGCTGACACTTGTGTCGCCCATCATCTTTGCAACCTTTATTGTGGAAATAATTTGCTCTGAAGTTCTCAGGTAGTTGAGGAATGCAGCTTTTGTTATGCTCCGAGTATAAAACAAACAGTTATTAAACCACATACCTCAGCTAATTGCTTTTAGGCTGGGTTGGAAGTTATCAGGGCCTAAACTTCATTTTGCATTGTGAATATTTCAATGGGACCTCTTTTTACCCATGCAACTATAGTACATATGTGGTCAAAATATGACGTTTTGAGAAATTTCTGTCATTTTCTGGCAACTTCAAAATTACAACAAAAAAAGTTTCAAAATGGGTCAAACTACATATAGAACACAATGAATCCAATAAATAGTTAGAAAGTCTCATATTTCGGTTCAATGAGATAATTTCAGCGGAGAACATGGGTCTGGGAGCTTTGTGATTCAGAATCTGTCGTCGAGCTTTTAATGAGTTTGGGCGTGGGGCTATGTGAATGTGGTAGAGACGAGGACCACATGGTTGGAAGAAATCAACAAAAAAAGGTCACTGGTTCCAGGCTGATACTTGACACCTGGGATAAATGTTAAGCAGGCCATCACCAGACCCCACTCGAGATATTTACCTAGCTTTTTCTCAAACTTTCTATTTTACTCCCAAGTCCAAAGCCTTTTTGTATCACACTGTTCTTATAATGTATACCAACATCATTATTTTGTGGTCACTGGCAAGATACAAGACTCCCACGTTGAAATTTAAACTGTTCGTGTGAATTTGGTAATCCATTTCTCTTCCGATGCAAGAAATAGGTGTGATATAAAATATAGACAATAGACAAATACAAAATGTCTTTATTATACTAATCAGGGCATGTTTTTTCTTCTTCTTTTTTTCAGCATAAATTTGGAAACTTGGCAGCATTCCTGCAGGCATAATGCAGCAGTGCCGGAAGACGTTGCTGGATAAAAATACTCTGAAAACACAAAACCTGACACAGAAGTCAGATGTGTAACAAACAGTAACTGTTGTAGACAGCACGATTAATCAATTTTTGTAAATCAATATGGCCAACTGAGTAACCTTAAAAAGCCCTGTCATGCAGAGACTTTCACTGGCTGTGATAGCCAGCTCAAGTAAGCTTTGACAACGTGAAAATGCAAATACATGGACTTAATATTATTTGCAATAAAATGGCTCTTAGGCTACTTACTGAAGGTAGTCATTGCAACAATAAAACAGCATCAACTTAATATCAGGTATAATTTAGCCTTGTTATGTGTAACTGCAGCACGTTTTTCTTGATATGGCAATGTAATGAAGGACCCTATTTCTCTCATTTCTCGACTTCCTTTTTTCTTGTGAATTCTGAAGTAGAGGCAGATCAAGTGTCCTTTCGATAAGACCAGAGAAAAGAAAAGGCAGTCGGAGCAAAAGGTCGGCGATAAAAGTTGAAAGGAATCCGCAACAATGCTGCTTGGCCTCTCAGGTCCCACAAAAGTGGAGAGGTGTGAAGTTGGACTGTGATGTTGTTAAATGCTTCTGTATGTACCCTGAATAAAGTTGCTGTAGAATATTTCAAATCTTGAAACTGCAGTCGTATTGAATTGGCAGCAAGTAGTTTTATGTATACATTGTTCTGTATAAATAATATTATACTTCTGAAGGTGGTTTTTCTTAATTGCTGAAAATTTAGTATTTGATAAAAGCAGCATAACAGTGGGGCAGGCCTACATATATTATAGCATCTGCCTCATTTTAGCAACATGCATGTATAAGTACATATGTATGTGATACCTGATATATTTAGACGAAACGATGACATCATATTTGGATAATCACTGTGGCAAAAATCTTCTTTTTTTTTTTTATCAAAGACATCTTGTTACATATACTCATTACAACAGCAACGTATTGGACTAAAATTAATATTGTTTAATTTTGTGATGCAGTGTAGGCCTATGTATCTTTACAGAAGTTATTCCATTGTCAATTTGGAGGAAGAAGAAGTACAGTGCACAAACAAAAGGACAAGGGAGCAAGAAGGGAGGTGTTGCAGCAGGATAATTCGTGCAAGAGAAAATGTGATAACAGCAGTTCTAATATCACCCACTTCACATGGCCCTGTATCAGGCTGGCTGCCCCGGGCTCTTTATGGCCTGAAACTCCCTTCAACACCTCTTGCAAAAAATATCACAGCTCGGATTGGCTAGGAGGTCTAGGGACATATATCACTGTGTTTATGTTAGATTATTGTGTTCAACATATTACATTAGCATGTAGTACTATGAGTATTGTACAGCAGGATGTGAGATATTGGATATAAATGGGCTGAGGAATGGATTAATATATTGGATTCTTTGACAAACACTCAGAACGGGAATCTAAAGAAAAAGTATATAATAACAGGCAATGAAGCTATTCAAGCCTTCTGCAATTGTCAACTTCGAATTAAATTGAAGGACATTAATTTTGTGATGTGGTAATCGTAAGCCATTGAGAAAGCAAAACTGAATACCAGATCCGGTTTGCATTCAAGTTAGCCTGGAGGTTCCTTTGAAATTGTATAATTGAATTGTGCTCCAAACACCTTTTGAGCACAATAACGTTTTCTCTTGAGAGGGAAAAAATGGAAAATAAATTTAAGGGGACAGAACTCATAGAAGATTCCAGGTGGTCAATACATGGGAATTTTATGGCAAACAAAACATTGGCTGACCTTTCTAGCAATCATGATGAAGTGCCATGCATGCTTTCACTGGATGTTTTACTGTTGACCTTGGGCTGATTTTTACCTCTTTTTATTAATTCTATTTGCAAATAAAGAACATAGGGTAGTTTTACTATGCCTGAGAATTGCACACTTTAGGTGGAGTGGGTTCAAGTGCAGTTTGTGTGTTGGCATGTCACATTTAGGAAACAAGGAGTTACAAGAGAGAGAAGTACAGCTGGCCATGTCAAACACAAACAGCTGTCAGCCTGCTTGACCCCGGAGGAGAGGGCAAGGTAGGAATACACTGGAAGTGCTGGCCAGAGCATAGGGCCTGAGCATGGGCCCAATGGGTCCCTACGAGTCTGTGGGCCAACATGGGGGATAGTTGTGGGGTATCTGCCATTCTGTGGCCCTGAGCCTGGGAGATGTTGCCCATACACTGTTTGCACACCACTGGAGGTGACATGACCGACAAATTTGTTGGGCTGCATATTTGTCGACGCCTCTGGCTGCCAAGAAAACTCGTAGACAGTCCATCAAACGGGTGCAGGGCTGGCTTATGGATTGTGACAGCTGCAAGACCTCTAATTAGTCAGCTTGAAGAAGTATACCAGCTGGGCATGGCCTTCTCTCACCTTTAGCGCCTATGACTGCCAAACACACTCACAAGAAGTGGCTAACTGCATAAGTTGTGTTGGGTCTTACTTGTACTGCAGGGGCCTGCAGCTGGAGGTGCAGGATGAGAGAACTTGAAAGAACTGAACATTGGGGATGAGTCTTTTGATGTTGCAACACAATGATAATACATAAGAAGTTACCAGAGCTGCTGCAAATGTAGGTGGCTTCTTCGTCGTATTAAAACTTTGGTTAAGATATCCAATGATCACATATAGGCCTTACAAAGGCTGGGTCATTCCATGTCAAATCAACCAATTTTTGGAAAATTTCCCACCTGACCGTCTCAGATTTTTTTCATATTATGGTTACTCCAAGACAACATGGAAACATGGTAATGTGCTAAATTTGAAGGTTCTGGGTTGAAAACTCAGAAAATGACAAGGCACCAAAATATCGCAAAAAGCTTAAAATTTCTAATATTGACATATTTTGAATAGATAATTTCTCTTAGTTGGTGGGAAACAGAGCCCGAAAAACTGGCTCTGTGTATTCATATTGAGTACAAGTACCAATATAATTAGTTTATACAAATATAGTCATTACAGCTACTCCCTCAAAAATTTTAAAAAATCAGAAAAATATTGGACTGAAAGATGATTTTTGATATTCTAAAACACCTTCTCAAAATGAGATACAAAATTCATAACAATAAATATTTATTATTTGGACTAAGAAAAATAGATTTTAGCAGTTTGACGGTTGTATCGTGATCAATGTTGAATAAAGAGGCTCCAAAATTTTAGAAAATAATGAAATCCAGGTATTTTGGGGGTGTAAAAATACTGTGTGGGATAAGATGGAGCAAAATAAAAATTGCAAATCCTGAAAGTACATGACTAAATCTTTCGTATCATATAAAAACTGTTCTGCTCCTAGGATTCCTTCATACCATACTTAGCACGAAAAATAGGACCTAATCTTCCGTACACCATAATTGAAAGGAGAGATTGGTGCCCAAACATGTTCATGTCAAGCCTAACTTTCTTTTGGTACTTTGTTCAAGGCCAGAAGGTCCATCTGAAATAGTTTCTTTTTGCATCTATAAAAAAATTATTACCTTTGAATACAATGCATTTCAATTTCACTAATGTCCAATGAAATACACAAATCGCGGTTTTGTTTAATTTTATCAATTCAAATCACACAGCATTTTTACCTTTGCCATTGGACAGACCTCATTTAGACCTTCATTTTGAGTACCAACTTTAATGGTATCGCAAAAAATAAGAGTACCTAGAATCATCAATTCAATGCATGTATTCAGCACCCACGAGAGCAAAGTGAAAATATTTATTTCATACAGAAGGATTCCGAGGAGCAAGTTGTATCTACCATCAAATTAAAGATAAAAAGCTATACTTCAAGACAAAATGCATTTCTTGGCTGTCCAATTTATCCCACAAGTAGATTTTTGGCCCAGAAATACTTGAAAAAAGCCCATTTTCGTAACTTCAAGTGTTAGTAACTCATATAAAATTTAAAGATTATTTCTTATACTGCACAAAAGGGAACCAGACAGGAAAAAATTTGCATTTTCCCCATATTTTCCCTCTACGCAATGATGACACCAGCCAGGAAAAAATGCTGTATCAGGCAACGAGACATGGGATAATTTTGAAGAAAGTAGATTTCTAGGCAATGTACAAAGATATCTATACTAGGTGGTTAATGACTTTGGTGCCATCTCCCCAGTATTGAAGCCAGAAATGGATAATTTTACCTGACATCCAAAGGTTCATGGAAAATAATGGTTAAGAGGGACCATATCAGAGAAACACAGCCTAAGCCCAGGGACTAGCAAGATACCTTATGTCTTTCTAAATGCTGTATTATCCCATCTAAATTGTATGTTTTTATGTTCCCCCTAAATGCTCTGTAACTAAAAAAATCGAGTCCTGTCTCTAAATTCCATATCTTTCATCAAAATTCGGTATTTCCTTGATTGTTTTGATATTTGCAAAGAGAAGAGCTCCAGTATTGATGAAAATGTGATCTAGGCACATTGATTGAGTCTTTTTGCATTCCTCAATCCACAAATATTCCATATATATATAAACTATCAAATATGGCATTACAAATTTCAGGTAGTCATCTTTTTAGATTTTGATTTTCTTCAGGAAAGACCATTTTTTATTTTAGGTAGTTGGATGATTTGGTGTATGCCAGGAAGAGGCTCAGATCTGAACCAAATAAAAGTTATGTTGAGTGAAAATCCTTTGTCCAAAAGAACAAAGGAAATGACAAATAATTCGTTCATTTTGTGGAAATTTGAGAAGATATACACACCTATGTCTTTTAAAGGGCCTTGTGGCAATCCTTAATGCCGTCTTGCAGATTATCATAGATTGTAAATCCCTTGATTATCTTCAAAATGATGAATTAAGAAAATCATGCTGGAAGAAAATCTTGCCAAGCTGTTTAAGACAGCAACTGGAAACCAGTGCATTTGGTGATTAACTGATTTTGTTTGATTAACCGTTATCTCAATTTATGGTCAATTGGCCATGACCCCTGTAATGCCCATTGAATTGGGGTAAAATTTAATTTTTCTGTATTTAGGTACAATTTTTGAAAGAGGGCCAATACTATCATCTTCAAGATGCATTATACACACAGCGAAATCAGAATTCTGGATAAAACGACCAGAGATGATGCAGTTAGTGATATCATTTGTAAATGCTTATATTTCAGTAACCATGGCAACCTCAATTTAAAAAGAAGCAAAACTACAAAGATATGTTTCAACCAGCTTATGGCAACAATTATTTCATGACAGGTTTGACCACCTTAAAGTTGTTATTTCCTATTCCACCAGATTGTGAAGTCAAAGATGCTAAAAATGGTTGAAAAATGCCTATAATTCCTTATTTGGGCATACCTGACTATCATTAATTATGCAAAAATATATGAAAAATGTGGCACTTCAGCCAAACTCCCAATACATAATGAATAAATGTGTAAATAAGATCAGGATAAGGCCAGGCGGACAAGCATGAATATCACTTACATCCTAAATATTTTTGAGTGAAGGCCGTTCAAATGCCTGCATTCTGGTTGCCATGGCAACAAACAATATGATTTTAGTTCCTTAGAAATCCCCATTCTGGGGACCATCATAAGACATCTTAAGTTGAACTGAACAACAAATTTAGGTCAGCAGCAACACATAAATACAGTAAATGGTACAAAAAATAATGCAATTTTCCATATATGGCACCTTATTTGCATATGACCTTATGTGGAATGACCAAAAATCACATGACCATTTTAGAGGTTTTTTTATATTAAATGTAATATGCATTTTAAATCCAGTCAAAGGTAATGCAATCCTTGCTGTATAGACATTTTAAAATTTTACATATGGAATTCTTTTTTAACAGACTTGGTTGCCATGGGAACCAATTTACAAAAAATTGAACGTAGAGATTTCATTGCAACAGGCATTTTCTGAAAATAGAGAATTTCTCGGTTCCGACGGTGTGCAGATTGTCTGTTCACCTCTCGGGTTGGACTCAACACCAAATTTTGGCAGCTGGCTCCTCTACTAGTGAGATGAAGCACTAGGGTAAGCATAAAAGGATTTCAACGATAAATAGTTGAGTTAATGAAACCTGAAATATGTAATTTAGCACTAAAAAGCATACTCTTTCTATCCTTTTTTCCCCAAAACTGATAATTAGCACAGATAAGAAACTATCACACATTCATAGGATGATACAACATTAAGCCATTCCCCTAGTATAGCTCAACTTCATGAAGCAGACACGCTTTTAAAACTTCAAAATAAATCTGGGATGTTCAAAAATGGAAGTTATAAAGCAATTTAAATGGAGTTAATTGATTCCTGAAACTATTGACCCAAGTTGTTTTCCATATTAACCAATAAGCCTATTCACACATTGTTGGTAGATTTTCCTATCTAAGAAGTAAAATAGACAAAAAAACACATTAGGGGTCATGAGAAAAAGGTTATTTGGTCAATAGTTTTAGGGCTCTTTAACCCTCTTTAAATTGTTTCCTACCTTCCTTTATGACACTTCCAAGATTTTGTTATAGTTTTAAAAGTGTGTCTGCTTCGTGAAGATGAGCTGTATCGTTTTTATATCTAACATCATTCAAAATTTACACCCTTTTGAAAATATGTTGAGTTTGAATGATTTCCAAAATTCCCCGATTTTCAAAAATTCATAGCTCAGTCAATTTTGAAGATAACCACTTGAAATTTTGGATACCTTAGTTTCTCCGAGTAAACTAATTGTAAAAAAAGTTTCGTTAGAATCGGTGATGGTGAGGTGGGGACCACTGGTTGATTTGACATGGAATGACCCGGCTATGATTCAGCCCTTATTATTGAATATCAAAAACGTAAACCATTGATTTGTCATGTAACATGTGTATGAGAATAATTTCTACAATATTTTTTTAACACTATAACATATAATGTACATGAACTCTATGAAGTTACTTTGAACTTTTCGGACCGGATTGTTTTTTTGTATGTTTGCAACACATTGGACAGTGAACGCAAAGCTCCAGATCATGTTAATTTCCACAAACTTTTTTCTGCATCCCCAACTAGTTTAGTTGAGTTTAGATGGGGAGCATGCATGGCATAACAGATGCAATCTTGAGCAACAAAACAGCTTACAGCACACAGCCCATGGAACACAGCCTATGGAGCAGAGCCACAACAGCCTGCAGAGCCATCAGGCAAGCAAAGACCTTTTGCTAAAACAGATCATCAGACACAGGCAGACCACCCACCTCAACACCGCCACGTTATTCGCTTAGTAGGGGAGTTTTCAGCACTTGCTATAGGTCATAGGCTTAATTGCTTTCAGCCACTAGTCTCTGGTAATTGAATAAGATGGTATGGACTGCAAGGTATTAATCCTTACTCCTTTTCTCAGGTATGGATATAAATGAATGCTTTCAAATACATTGTACGTCCAATGCAGGCTGTTTTCTCTTTTTATAGAATGGTAAGTAGCCCAGGTGTACCAGTTTTCAATGAACACTAAATGCTGTTCACATTATGAGAAAGGGATGGTGTTACAGTATGACTGAAATTAAAGCAATCTTGCTTGAAAGTTATGAAAAAATCAAAATTCTCACAGAATCTGAAATGGAGAATGAGTTTGAACCGTTTGTACTTGTCAGGTACATAAATACACCAGAAGCTAAAGCTTGCTTAGCAAATTTAACATTTTGAGTAACAGTATTTTGCCAGAAAAAGTCTGTAAGTAAATGAAATAATGTGCAACAGAAATTAGTATTGCTTCTTAAAAAATGTAAGTACTTATTGGCATGGGAGAAAAAATGCATGGAAAAAATACACTTTCTATTCAAACTTGTTATTGCAGCAATAACGTTATGCCCGTAATAACTGCAATCTTTTAAAATGAAATAGAATTTTCTGCTTGGGATGATCCAAAAGGTCTTACAATAAAACACATGCACCTGTTTTGGAATAATTGTGTAAAAGGAAATTGTCCCTTTGTTCGCCTCAAAGAGATCCATAAGCAGTTAATTTAATGGGTCATTACTTTTTCAAGAATTTGAAATTGCTGAGTTGCTTGTCCCCATTTCTATTTGTAAATGAATTTGTAAGAATACATCGCAAGAATATATTACAGGAAGGCAAGAACCACATAATATTTTCCTACACCTGCAATGTCCTGCAGTCGTGTTTCATTGAAATCGCCAAATAAGATTAGCCAACCGACTGTGCCACCTTCAGGTAGAGGCTATAGAATCTTGGATTGACGAGGTTCAGAAATGCAAAATTTCATGATTTTAAAGGTGGAGAAACCAGGCTTTATTTGCCCTGACCCAAAAAGAAATTTCATTAATTGGGAAGTCGATACACAGCATTGATAATCATTTTGTTTTTCAAATTCTCACTATATCCCGTGCTATAGGATTGATAACTACAATATCCAATGACAAGTGGAAGTGAGATGTGTGCAGATGCTTCAAATGCAGTTTGCCAGGCCATGTAAGGATGTCATGTAATCCCTGATTGATCTATTCACCATAATGTTGACATTGTGCAAGAATGTTACATGCCATAGAGACTATTTTGTCCTGCATGAATCCTTCCCAAACAGGTGCTACATGTATTCATATGAGGTGCTCACATAGCACACAAGTTGCTTTTTTCTTGCTAAGTGTTTCAGCCTTGGCTCTCCCCCATATATATGCAGTCACTGCGGCTCAGTGTTTCATTTCGGCCATGCCGCGGCATTGCTGCCCTGATAGCTCTGTCAACACACGTATGATGAAAGAAAACGCGATCTGAATTGATAGATTTAGGCTGGTAGAAATTTGTAAGTAGGACCTATGACATATGTATTGGCACTTAGCAGCTTATCACGTCGAGTCATCTAAATTGTCTTATTCAATTTGTCGAGATACAGCGCATGTAGTGGAGGGCAGTGACTGAGACGGTTATGCTTGGTTGGTGGAGGGTGTCCTCACAACAACCAAGGCTTGCCCTGGCCCTCGGCTGGAGGAGAGCAATGACACAAGGTCCTTCAGAATTGTTCAGAATCCCCTCCAATGACCTCTGCTTCCCTCCTCAAGACGTCCCTCCGAAAGGTGGCGCCCTTGAGAGGCTAGTAGGGCTCTCACGATTAACCGATTAATCGCCGCCGATTAGATTTTAGTTAAAAATCGATTTCAATTTACAAAATCGATTAATCTGTTATTTGTATATTTGTACCTGGAAGGCACTTTATGCCAGTGTATTGCTGTCAGTTTCCAGGTGTTTAGAATGAATTGCAACTGGACTAGTCAAGTGGATTGGTTGTACTTGATTGAAGCTGATTGAAGAGAAGGAAGTGTGAAATCCTAATTGCAATTACGATTTTCAATGAAATATCAAAGCCTCTTGGCTTCACTTCAAGACAATGATGTAAAAAGTAACAGAACTTCACTTGCTATTTAGAATGGCGGAAAAAACGGCGATTAATCGATTACGATTCGATTTTAGGCCATAGATTAATCGATTTTGAAATTCTGTAATCGTGATAGCCCTAGAGGCTAGAAACAGCTACTTCCGGTTTAAGAACCACAGAAAAAGTTTCATATTGGAAAGAAGAAGAAAGGAGATTCCATGACACTTGGCTGTACAATTTCCTCAAACCTTGCTAGAAATACTTGGCATTTCGGAATGCTTCAATACTTTCAATAAACATCAAGAGAAAATCTTAAAATTAGAAAAATGTTTTAGTTTATGCATGTGAATTCAGCTTTTTGTAATTTCCAGTGGGTTTATTTGCCACAGAGAATATTGGATATATGCAAACTTAAATGAAAAGCAGTAAGACCTTTCACATTTTGCCAAATACTTCACTCTCAGGTAATGAAATCTGCTCCGAGGAGTCCTAACACACTTGCTCTAAATTTCTCATTTGCTCTGAGGAGGCTGGTTTTCCAGTCCAGTAGTCTCTTTGTGGTTTGGCTCCAAAAGAACAGAACTGAAGAAAGTTGAGAAAAAGCAAAAGTGGAGCTATGAGATTACAGAAGAACAAATGTCTGTGCATGTAGTGGAGTTGGCAGGGGAGTCCCTCCTTTCCTCGAGATTTGCTTTAGCTTTGCTTTAGTGGCTGGGCAAATAAACCATTTCGTGAATGTGTCTGGGGGTCAGGGGTTCGACTTGGCTCCTTTCTCCTGCTCGATGAAGATTTATGAATATATCAGAAAAAAATGCCAGCATATATGAGACACTGTGCGAGTGTTTGGCAGTGTTTGCCCTTCAGGAGACTGTCGACTGTTTGCCGACTGTTTGCCGTTGGTTGGTGTTGGTTGCGGCTCGTGACGTGTCAATGGCTCCTGATATTTGTGCAGCTTTCTGGAGCCCTCGACTGACGTGGTCGGGTGAAGAGCCTTTCAAGAGTGAAACAACAAACACCGCCATGGCAAGCATGCATTGTGTGGCCCATTGCCAATTATTTGCTCTTCCAATACAGGCTGAGGGTATTCTCAATTTGAGAATGGAGGAATGTGACATCCTCAACTGCAAGGCAGGTATTTTGCCCAACAGGTTGATGACACAATCTGCGAATGCATTAGCACTTCATTTCAGCTAATGGGATCCTTATGAATTGAGCACCTGCAAAAGGCATTTCCTCATGGAACTTGAGTGGTGATTGCAGTATACACTTTAAAATTTGCAGTTTTGAATCAGCTTAAATGATTATGGTTGCACAATTCCTTTGAGCTAACATAGCTTGTTGTTTAAGTTGTGATAATCTGTCCATTGTCATAACTTAAAACAACAAGCTACATCGCTCAAAGGAATTGTGCAACTCAATCATGCATTTAAGCTTGAAGTCAATAGCATTGTTCCATGCAGTATGATATGCAATGCAACAATTCTTGGCAACCAATGGCAACTGTTGCCAAAGTTGCAGATTGCTGGGACTCTTGCCTGATACATTTGCATGCAAAACATTTTGGATTGCCAAAGAGAGCAACGCAAGAGTTATTTTTGCTTGGGATTTTTGCAAATTAGTTTTGTAAGTGTCACCTTGGCAACCGAGTCCAGCCCTTGCGTGACTCGGAGCCCCCATTAGCCCCGGTTGTTATTGATGATATCTGGAGGGCGAAGGTGTCACAAGTCCTGTCATTTTTACGCCATAGAAATGTTAAATAGATGCCACTGGTAAGGTTAGATATAACTCACACACTCCACTCTGAATGGCCTCATTGATGTTCATGCCATGGCTTTCTTTAGCAGTTTCAATTGAGTTTGACAGGAGAGATTTATTAGGCGTTGGGTGCTGACAACCACTGGGCTGTGGTGGAGGGCACATCGGAGGGCACATCAACCAATCCTGGCTCAAGGTTTCGCTGACGATTGTTTCGATCTTTTGTGAGATGGCAGAGGAGGTGTGGCATCTGAGCACATGGCTCTCTGGCTTCTGCTCAGTTTGCTGGCTCTTTCTTGGAGCTTCATTCTGCTCAGACATGGCGGAATCATTTTCTCGTTAATAAACTTCAATAAAACTCCTAAAATAAGCTGTGCTGGAATTTGCGTTTGAAGTTGCAGCAGGACTACAGGGGCTGGCGACGTCCTGGCTGGGTTGGTTCGGTTTGTTGGTATTCTTCACAAAAAGTGCACAGACGACTGTGGAGGGAGCAGGGAAGGGCAAAGACAGAGCAGAGGGAGAGCAGGGCAGCAGAGGGACTGTCTTTTGTAGCAGTGTATGCTCACCGTGAGTGATGAATGTGCCCAGATCTGCTCCCTTTGTCAGCCTGATGAAAATACCAGTGTCCAGAGCCACTCAGCTGAATGGGGAGCAATTGCAATTTCTCACTATAGCCTCCCCCGATAACTCCTTGAGATGGCTCCCTGGGCACGGTTGTACTGTCATGAGCACTAGCGTGAATGTTTACTTACTTTTTAATGATTCCACGTCTTTTGAAAGGGACATTGAAGCAGCGCATTGTGCAGGTTGTTATTGGGGGAAGGGTGAGGTGCAGTAAGGAGGCCTCTTAGATACCACTCTGGAGGAGGACATCGAGATATGAGCAAGTGACAGATCTGGGCTGTTGGCGATATGATTCCTTCTATGATTGCTTCTATCCCCAGGTAAGTGTGGGTTCCACTTGGGCTCAGGGTGCTTCTGCTCTGGCTGACAAGTGGCTTCACCTTGATGTGGCTGACTTGAGGACGCTCTAATTAACAGATCCCTTGCTTCACTAGCATATCATTTATTTCGGGTAACTCGAGATGCTGCACACTGGCAGGGGACCCCTCTCAGCCTCCTCCGGGGTGTCTGGATCATTTGATCTCGGTGACAGATCCTCGGAGAAATCGACTCTCTTTGATGTCACCGCCTCGAACACTCACCTGCCCCGTGTGCCTGCTAGCTCCTGTTTTGCTTCTTGCTTGGCCAAAAGCTCTGAAGGACCACGGGTGACCTGCTACAGTGGTACGAAGGCATCGGCAGTCTCTGTCCGGGCTCCTTTTCTCGGCGGAAATTACCGGTTGGCCCTCAGCCCCCTGCTGTTCACCTGAATGGCTTTGGCTCAGTTTGAATCCAGCTTGGCTATTCATGGGCTATTCTCTGCATTCAGACTACAACATTCTCACGAATTTACGAGTCTTGGAATTTCTCATCTCCAGGCGTTTAACTTAGGCCATTAAACATCCCAACTCAATGGTGCTCATACAACATTACCTGTGACATTAGGGCCTGCCAGAATTTTCAGTCCTCTGCAATTTTCCTAATCTAGAGTCCTCTGCCTTGAAATATCTCTTTCCTTGCGGGGATCACAATTCATTTTCATTTTTTAGCTGAGTGCACTCGGCAGCCACTTTAAAACTCGACGTCCTTTAGCTGCCTGTCCCCTTTATCAGTGTTAGAAATTGTTATCTTAAAAAACTTACAAATTTCTTTGAAATAGAGACACCAGTCCAGTTCACGAAGGTGTTTTGATATACAATTTCAAAACATGTGATGCAAAGGATGAGCATCTCGATTGGGCAGATTGAACTTGGAACCACAAATTATGATTATCAATTTAAGTACATCAGAAGACATTTTTTGAAATTATATATATGTCCATTGTTCTATAAAACCCCCTCCTCTTGGATAGATAGATGGATAGATGGATAGATGGATAGATGGATAGACAGATAGATAGATAGATAGATAGATATATATATATAGATAGATAGATAGATAGATAGATAGATAGATAGATAGATAGATAGATAGATAGATAGATAGATAGATAGATAGATAGATAGATAGATAGATAGATAGATTTAGGTTTTGGAAACATTGCTATAAAAGTTTGTTGTTTGTTTCATTGCGATGTAACGTTTGACCACACAGAAGTTGTGTCTGCAGAATTGTCATGCTGTGTCATTGCTTGGACATTGTATAAATTTGAACATGTAGTCCATACCATGTACCCACTGAATTCCATCCAGGCGGAGGCATTGTTTTCTCCGCAGCATGTGAAGTTGAACAAGCCCAAACAATGGATGACGGTGCTTGGATGCGGTCAGTGCCATGTCCAACTCGCACAACATGCCCTGTGTGGTGTCAAACATGTCACAATAGCAGAGGTTGCTGTCGATGCTGCGCCCTATGTTTTTCTGCATTCTGATGACATCACTTGCTGAGTGACGGACGTGCACCCAAATTGAAAACAACCCCGAAGTTTTTGCCTTCTGTTTATGATCTTCTTATCTCTTAAAATAAGTAAGCATCTTCACAAGTTATTGAAACCAATTAATGAAAACCAGTTCGAAAAAAAAATCGGTGAATACGACTTGTCTGGGATGGTCCTTTATACTGAGGCTTGTGCAAATTACAACACGAAAAGAGCTCTTGAGGAGGGATTGAAAGTTTCACAAAAAAAAAATAGTAATGATCTCCATGCCAACAGCTTTTACTGATTCATCCAATCCAACGATGGACTCCCTTATCCAACCAACAACTTTTGCCCTGTCAGTGTATAGCACGCCAAGTTCAGTTGACAGAGTGATACATAACTTTCAATTGGATTTCATATTACTTTTTTGGTTGGCAGTTGGCACCCAACTTCTTTTTACTCGTCTATATCATGGCACACACAGCGTCATACACTTGTACTACTTGATGATCGTTGCAAAACATGGCATGTTGTCTTGAGAGGGCCTCCTAGAAAGGCTCTTAATGTATTTGAAAGTTCAAAAAGCACAAGTATGGAGTCAAGTGCTGAGGTCTGCTATGTGGATATGTTGTTGCAAACAGTTATGATGGAAAGTGGCATTAATAGAATGTGGATGAGGATGCGAGTGGATTTAGTGCAGGAGATGCTCAACTCAAGTGGCTCCTGGGGCAAGCAGGGCTGGGTAGGGCTAGGCTGGGAGCTAAAGCTGTGAGCGAAAGCAGTTAGCAAGAGAGGAGGCAGAAAGCAAAGGTAGTTTGCAGTAGCAGAGGGCACTGCACAGGGCACAGCAGCCACTCTGGAGGTGTGAGGTGGCACTGCAGCTGTTTGCAAAGCACGGCTAGTTCAGTGGGCCGCCACCAGAGGCGCCACATGCTATTAGAGGGTTGGCAGGAGAGGAGAGGAGTCAGTTGCTGTCAGCATGTCTGCAGAGAAAGGTGCTGTAGCGTTTAGTGCTGTCTTTACTCATCAATCGCACTTTGTTTCACGTCACTGATGATCTGGATTACCCACAGGACACCACGTTGACCTGGACTAGGGCAGTCCTGGGCAGGGCCCCAGAGGAGGAGGGGCCCCCACAAGCCATAGCCAGGTGAGTAACAGAAACTCATCTCAACTTTAGCAGGGAAAGTGTGAGGCGTACAAGTTGTACAGGCAGAGGTGTGAGGCAGTTAAAGGGGTGGGGGGATCAACAGTAGCAGCCCAGTTACTCCTCTCTGCTGTCTTGAACACTGTTTTCATTTGTTGTTCTTGACTTGTTGGTGACTTCTTTCTTCTTGGACAAAGCCACAACAGACTTGGCACCATTTCTTGGTATCTAATCTCTCAGGTCAAGATGTTAGAACGTCAATACTTGAGAGATAAGTTGCTAAAGCAGGAGATTGGTTTTTGAGGTTCTGTGTTGTGGTGTGTGAATATGCAACACTTGATAATCCAAAGAGCCTCACTACCAGTCTACCACACACTGGGAGCTAGGCCTAGTATGAAGAATGAAAGTTGTTGAGCAACACTCCCTCCCCCAGATACTGCATGGATAGGCGATCGGTGTTCGGCTGGTTGGTTTAGATTAGATGCAGGTTACGATCATACAGCACAGGCAGGCCGGGGCAGGTGTACCCAGAAAAAGGTGTCAGCTGGCTGCTCGGGCCCAGATCAGACCCTGCTGGAGAATGCAGGCCGCATGTTGAAGACTACCAGAACATGCGAGGAGACTGGGACAAACTCTAGTTCACACTGATGTGTTGACATAGCCAGTCAGCTTGTTAAACACAGCGCCTTCCCCCACAACCTGCTTTTTGCAGTCGACCTCCCTGGCCCTGCCCCCTTCCAACCATTCTTGCCTTTCTGGAAAAACACCTATCACCTGACAACCGTGTTCATGCTCCCCTTGCCTTTCTCCAGGGCCCACACATTTCCACAGGAAATCTTTTATGTCCATTTTGCCTTCATGGAGTGAAATTAAAACCCTGACTCAGGATGAGAATGAAGCTCATTGTTTCTTTACTGGGTTTAGTGTTTTCTTGTTTCTGAGGGTCTCTCGCACAATGATAATTGCTTGTGGACAATCAATTACCTAGGAAATATTAGAAGATACCCATTACCCACATTCTTATAGGTAAGCCCATATCAGCTTTTATTTACCCTTTTGTAAGAAAGACAGTTTCTAAAGTAGGAGTAATTTTGGATAGCCTTGGTCCTTCGGTCTGTATAAATTTGGATATTTGCGCATGTCAAGTCAGTGAATGGTCTCTAATTGTTGGCGATTTGGAAGGACTCCACCACCTGAGCAAATTATAATCCTCTTATAATAATCTGTAGAGGTGTTGTAATCCTTGATTACACGATAAAGTCCAGAGACAAACAGCGATTAAGTGACAAGAGGTGAGCAAATGGCCTGGCTTGGCTGGCTTGGTTTGGCTTGGCTGCCACTCAATGTCACATTCAGGTGACACCTTGAATCCTTGATATGACTACTGTGTCCTGCAGTTAACCAGGATCCAAAAGACACACATGAGATTAGAAACTTCAGATTAGAAACGTTAGCTTGGAAAGATAACTAGAGCTGGGCTCACAGCTCTGCTATCAGTGATATGGCGTTGACTCAACAGAATTAAGATAATTTGAAACGTCCATGCTTGTCGCCCATTCAACACAGCAATTGGATCCAGAGTTGCAACCCAAGCCTCCCTGGCTGATGGCAAGCCAATGGCACTGCTGAAAATGGTGATTGCAAGGGGATATGTGCTCAACATAGTGCTATAGATGCCTTCTAAAAGCCCAAGGAAGGAGGTCGCTGGAGCTGGCCAGTGAAATATTAGAAAGGCAGTGCAGTTGACGTGCGGTGCTCTGGCACGCTGTGGGGGAATTAATCCTCGTTATTGCCCCGTGCATCGTAATTCCGTGAGAGGCCTTTCGCCAGCAACGCCATGGCCATATGACCAATCGTCGTGCTAATCTCCATAGTCCCTGCTCAGCACCCTTTGTCACGCGATGGCCCTCATTATGGCCACAAGGCTCACTGGCTCAGGGGCAGAGCAGGGCTTCCAGGAAAGTGCATGCCATTGCCAACCATAACACTGAACCACTGAAGACCAATGTGCCTTGTGCCTTGGCAAGCACTTGTGATCACCTGTGACATTCAAATTCTATCACCACTCAGCTCTCCTCTTCCTGGCTTTATTACAGGGTGTCGTGTTTGTAAATAGACCATTTGACTTGCAGACGTTTTGACTCACCATTTCATTGCCTGTCCCAACATCTTTCAACAACAGAACCAGGTTGCAGACCGAAGTTAATTCCAGGTGTTGTTGACTGCCAGGCTTAATTTGGTGGGGCATCCTAATTCCGAATCCACCTGTTCTTTGCCTATATCACCTTTCTGATTGGAGGGGTCACCTGTTGCAGTCATTACCACTGAGATTTTGCTTTGAAGTGCATGATTATTATTATTTGAATATTGACAAAAGTATTATCTGCTATTTGCTGATGCTCAGCATGACATCTCGTGGCATTGCGTTTATAAGATTCCAGTTGCTCTGGTCTCTGTGTTCCTGGGTGTAGTCTTACCCTGAAACACCTCAGCCACCCAGACCCCCATCAGACTCCCTCCCCACCGGCCCCACTTTTTTCGCCTGCCTAGTTATTGCAACAATATTATCGTAAGATGCGCGCAACTTGTGCTTGATGTAAATATTACTTTCATAGTTTCGGCAAGCGAGGGAGAGGTTCCTCTGGCAGACATGCATGTGAGGTGCAGGGCTTTGCAAAACACCGAGGAGCCAGGTTGTTGAATTAAGGGGCCAAAGGTAAACAGCCATGTTTTCTTGCCAGTAGGCCATGGGACCTGTGTTTCATGCATGGAGCTTCCTGTGACATGTTAATATACATGATGCATGCCCCAACAATGGGATGCGTGGCAAAAAGTGTAGCAGAGCTCGATAACAATGGCGTGTTGCTGTTGGACTAGATTTGGTGATAGTCTCAGCGTGACCTTGTGCATAGCATTATCTAATGTGGCCTTTGGATCTGGTACTTAGGCTTACATCTGTTGGTCATGCACAGTAACAGTACTGTTGTATTTGGTGCTTCCATTCGGGATCAATACAAACAACATGGGCATAGTGGTGAAGACCAGAACTGAACCCAGGATTGAACCCAGAACCTCATGAGACCATTCCATATTACTGTAAAATTTGAAATTTTGAGTTAGCTCAAATGATTGAGTGAGATGGTTGCACAATTTGTTTGGGCCATGATAACTTGCCGTTTTGAGTTATGATAATCTTTATGTTGTTATAACTTGCAAACAACAAGCTATCTTGGCTCAAAGGAATTGTGCAACCATCTCACTCAATCAATTAAGCTAACTAAAAATTCAAAATTTACAGTGTACTTTTCATGATAATCATAACATATTCTGAAATGTTTTTTGTCTCTGGAAGCTTCTGGAGTTCAGAGATGTCATCACAGAGCTGGGGCTCATCTGTATAAACCTTGGCCAGCTGCATACACTGCCCCTGATTCACAACATTTTTCTTGGCTCTGCTCTGCTAGGGTGTCTTGGGGGAAAGGAAATGTCAAATTAGCCTGGTGTTGGTCTGATCTCTTCTTTGGACACCTGTGATAGAGATAAGGAAGACACACAAAGCTCAAAATCATCCCTTTTAATCTACACCCCCTTATCAGGCCCCAGGTGATAATTATCAAATGACAACGAAACACAACACTGTGAAAACTGCTTTTATCTGCCACCATCAGGAATTTAAAGGCAGATGCAATCTCTGGGGGCAAAGGGCCCATAGCTGGGCTCGTGAACCAAGCCTGAAGTATTTGTGATCATTTCTGTGGGTAAATCAATATTATAGGAGGAAAGTTTGTACTCTATGCTAGTGTGTGTGCATGACCATGGATGTGCTGTGGAGGGGGCTCCCTGGCTTATCGCCTGCAATGTTTTCTCAGGTGCGTGAGGCCTGCAAGGGGTGTTGTCCGGGGTTGCCCGGGGGGCACGGCGGCCCAGGTGAGGGGGATTAGGCCGAGGTTAGCCGGGGTCAGCCACTGCTCACACTCCCTGTTCATAGTTCTTCATACTGCCCTGCTCACGCTGTAGCCCTTGCCTCTGTGACCTCACACTTCTCCACACACTCTTCCATTGTGTTCACGAAGGATTATCTCTCATCCAATGCTGGTCAAATACGTCCTGAACGTGTCCTTGACCTATTTCAAGGGAATCATTGAGAGGAATCATTAAAAGGAATCATTCAGTGGAATTGGGGATTGAGATCCTTGATCATTTGACGAATAATGCAGGATCAGGAAGGAATGATCCACCCCAGTTATTCTAACCACTGACTGAGCACCCACTTCCTTCATTAGATACAGTAGCTACAGTGCAGTACAATGTAAGTTATTCTACAAATGTAACTCCTCAATGGCCCACCCACAGTATAATTGTTATAGTTTTCTTACCTTCTACAATTGTGATGCACTTTCCTCTAACTCCAAGTGTGTAACAGTTGTATGTGTCATTTTGATGCATGTACTTGTTTGTACTGCATGACACATCTCAACGCAACTTAATGAGATGGCAGGGTTGTTGCCAAGGCTCCTTTGATGTTACATATGTACCATATAAACTTGTTGGATCTTTTCTCACCCCATTCTTTGTGTATGTTGAACTATGTTCCCCATTCTTCATCTCATCACCAGATTCACCACATTGTTACTGCATCTCTTCAACTTTTGAAGACATTTGGCTTTGGCATATCTGCAGGCCAATGCAGGGTACTTTATTGTGCTATTTCTTGAATTCAAAGTTTTACAGAATGCACTGACAGTATATTAGGTAAGATGGTTTTGCAATGATGGGTCAATTAGGAGCTCCTGGCACAAATCAGTGATCAAAATTTGGTCTTCACATTCTGCCACATTTTAGAACTCCACTTGACAAGGAGAATTTCCTCTCTACTTCTTGTATTTACTCACAATGTGCAGTTGAGATCAGACCCCGTTGCATGTGCAAATATGAAGTGAGCAGGCACTCGACAGAAACACTCAGTTGTCCTGTTCGACTCTTGTAAAGTGGCCTTTTAACCTCTTTGGCAAATGTTAGGCTCACAATGTATCAGTCTAACACAGTGCAGTGATTGTCGACAGCTCAAAAATGCTGCTGTTGCACATGTTTCAGTCCCACATGCTTTAGTCCTACATGCATGCTTCAGTCCCCACAATGTGATTCCAGTCCCACATGCTCCAGTCCCCACATGCTCCAGTCCCACATGCTTTAGTCCCACATGTTATAGGCAGCATGGACATGGAGGTATATACCCATGCACTACATGTACATACCCAATGCTAGTTGTGTCATTCCTGCTGTGTACATTGTACAAATTGTATGTATGACTGGTTGTCTCAGCACATATTCCTAAGCATGAAAATCAAACATGCTTCTTCACTTGCTTGTCAGATGTTACGCCTTTTTGCATTCCGCCAATGTGCACAACAAAAATGTGTGCAAGGGCTAGACGTTTCCTAAAGGTTTTGCACAAATGTGGGTCTTCTAATACACCATATTGAATATGACAAGTAGCAAGTTTCGCAGCATATTACATGTCCATGTTTTATGACCTTCTAGCTGGCTATTATTCGCCCCCTGTGGCTGCTCCCTGCCTCTAAGGCTCCCCAATTAGTTTTCTTGGTCGACCATGTCTGTTCTCTCAATTTTCCTTATTATTACGACAAAAAGTTGCCATCTAAATAGCATTGTTTTGCGCTATCTGTGCACATAGCATGGTAGCAAACATTTTGTGACTGCCCCAAAATGGGGCCAATTGTTTTGCCAGAATGTTGTTCTCAAATTCTATAAGTCCATATTGTTGAATGGAGGATTTGGATATTTCACATGACTGCATGTATGATATACCTGCAGACTGTAATATCTCTTTGCAAAAACGCTGTTACTGTAATTGCCAATTGCTGATGATCCTGTGTTCAGGAATTTGAAGCCATGCACTGTAAATGCAGTGAATGATTGCATGGCTCTATTGCAATTTGATTGCTATTTCTGTGTAGTGACTGTTCGCAGTGACTGTCAGTGAGATTTCCAATTGGATCTTGAGTGTGAGTCTGTGATCCTGTATACCCCATACAAAAGCACCGAAGGGAGATGGTACCCATTTGATCTTGAGTTCAACAACAAATTGAATGGCTGGTGTATGGCTGGAGGGTGTTGGGGCTGAAAAGGTCTGGGAGGGGTGGAGGGCTAGGGTGACAGCTGCAGGTGTTCCAAGGTCCAAGGTCATCCGGAGGAAAGGTCATACTTTCCATTTCTTTTTGACCCTGGTTCCTGAGATGACTTCTAATATAGCAGCATGGGGCTGGCACTGACACAGACACACAGGTGCACCCCTGTTCCAACACTGCATGTGTGTGTGTACACTGTGTGAAGTACTCTTTAGCTCGGTGTACATTTTGAACATTTGAACATGTAGGCTGTATAATTCTTAAATCATAATAATCCAGAGCTGAATGGAAGGTATGTCATTCTGGTTACACGAACTTGTCTCGAAGTAACAAAACCTCAACAAAATTGAAAAGAGAGCAAGAGACAGCAACAGACACCAAAGGAAAAGCTGAAAAAGTAAATGGTTCATGTGGCTCTGCCACTCTCAGTGTATAAACGTGATGTCTTTTGTGCACTTTTGTACACATTTTCTAGCTGCATACACCTCAGGTGAGCCCCAGATCCAGGAGAATTTGAAGCAATCATGTATGTGCTAAGGTTCTCTTCTGAGGTCACTCAAAGGCCCACTGCATGGAGTTTGTGTACCACATGAATTTGGTAGATGGGCCAGCTCTTTTGGATGAGTAAATCCGTGACAGAATTTGTATGCTAGACTGGCACCTGAACTTCACAGGGGAGACCATTTCTCCGAAAAGAGGCCATTGGTCTGTTGCAAGGGTGTTGGAAATAAAGTGGAAGCAGCTGTGAGGGACCTCCACGATCACAAGGAAGTCGTTTTAGTGATCCCAGGTGATGCAATGCATTGTTGTATCATGGATCTATAACTTACAGTACACATGCATCAATTTGTATTTTAAAAGTTTTGTGACTGTAGCATAAAGGGGTGAGGAGTGGAGGAGTGGAGGAGTAAAGAAGTGAAGAAGTGAAGAAGTGAAGAAGTGAAGAAGTGAAGAAGTGAAGAGCAACCAACACAAACAAGGCAAAACTATACCTGTTACACTGAGTTGACCAAACACATGCAAGAGAATGCATGTCCATAGAAGCCATGACAATGCCCTGCAAATGGTGGCCTCACCTGTGTTGTGTGGCAGAGTGGCATTGTGTTGTGTGGCAGAGGTCACAGGGAGAGGTCACGTCAGTTAACATGACCATAACACGATGGCTAAAAACCAAGTGATCATGCAGGGGCATGCTCAGACATCCGACACCCCGCACTTAATACACATCCACTGCACACTGTGCACAGGGCTGCATGCCACCTCTCTGGGTTAGCTTTGCCATGGCAGGGCCCTCAGAAATTGGCACAAAAAACAAGGTCAGATCAAGTGGCTGCATATCAAACAGAAAATGTTGAAGAAAAGGACAGTAACCAGCCAGACGAGTGAAAGCACACCATGCAGCTATAGCCTGTGTACACACAAATGTGCCCATGAAATACAAATTGCCTTGTTTTGTGTTTTGTGGGTGCTCCTCAAGACAGCTTATTGGTTAGGCTTATAAGTTGGCCATGGCATCATTATGTATTAATGATATTTTGGCCATGGTCAGCTGTTTGGGTCTGTTGATGCATCAGCCCTTTGTATCTTGTGATTACAGTCCATTCCATATTCATGTGGCAATTTGCAGTATTCTAATGTAGTCACTGAATTTTCATGTTGATATAATGAATGCACTGGACAACTCTGATAAGTTGCTAATATCCCTCTTTAGTCATTCTTTGTTTAATACATGTGCAGCTTTGTGCACATCTGATGCAGATCTTTTCAAGTCGATCCTTTGATCAATTCAGGCTGCCCTGTTTTGATTCATTGGGGTCAAATTATTAGGCTAGTCCAGTGAGTCCGCTGCCCATTTGCATTACATAGTGGATATGATATAGCTCCATTGACATAGCCATCTGGCAAAGAATGTAGTAACCTGATGCAAATTAAGCATATTTTGTGAGTATTTGTAGGTCAATAGCCCAAAGAAAGAGCCTCGGCAGCATAATGCCCTGTTGTTTTATTCATATTTTGTGCCCTGAGCATTTTGTGTCTCACATGCACACCTGTCAATGGGGCAATACACCCAGGCCCAATACACCAGGTCCAGCAGCCCATGGGCCAAACAAGGACTTGGTGAGATTCATGCCCAGCTCTTGCCTTATCACTTAACAATTCTGAATGGCTAATACAGGAGCTTATTTGAACTTTAAAACAGGTGTGTTAACTTATGCCACGAGGTTTTTAATGACACTGCTAGTATCACAGTGGGATAGACGGAGGTTGGGTTTCACATGCACCCATTATGCATGCACCCAGTGAATCGGAGGTGGCCCTTTTTCTTGAGTGTTCTTTCTCTTGCACTGGCTCACTCTGTTGCAACCGGATCAATCATTTTATGACCTCATTTGTGGCCTTGGTGTCCCACTGACAGGTGTCGCAGACTCACAGATATCCTTTGGTGCCACAGAAGACAATCCACTGGCATCCCCTGCATCACAAGACACACTTTTCAAAACCAGTCACCTGTACTCACATCCTTGGTCTGCATGGCTCTGGGTCAGGTGACATTTCAACCAGGTCATTTGATGTCAAAAATTATTCTCTTTAGTTGCTGCTCCATTTAGCGTTTAGCTCTGTACAAGTTGGTGGGGTTGAAAAAATGCAGGTATTATTTCAAAAGCTGATTTAGTCACCTGGATAATACACTCTGGCAGTACCAGTACTATTGGTATCAGTTAGTGTCTTTATGCTTACCTGAACCTGGTAATTATGGCCTGAAAAGTTTTCACCTATTTATGGACACAGCAATTCTGTTGAGGGCTGCTGGGTAGTCCATGTATTAATTTACCAATCAAATAGTTTACAGGAGATAACACCATGCAATTTGTGTTGCATCACATGCCCTTACCTGAGACAAGTGAGCTACCTGCTGCATTGTTGGCTTGGCTGGGGGACCAGTGGGGTGGACAATCCCAGGACAAGTGTCATTAGGTTTGGTAATAACCCACTGTCCACTGACTGTCCCCCATAATTGCTGTCTTCTCCGCTGACCACCTCCTTAGGCCTCTATCTGCTGCCCACAATAGTCAGGAGTGACAACCTAAGATAAATTGCTATTTACGACCAGCCACCTGTACAGAATATGGATATAAACAAGTGGGACATTGTGGAGAAGATTGCCACTCAACCCACTCTGCCCAGTCCACACAGGTGTTCAGGTGTTGTTTAATAACTTTCCTTTATGGGACCAGAGTGTAGTTATTCATAAAGTTAGCTCACGAAATATAGAATGTATTGAACCATTGAGCCCACTTCAGTGACATATAGGATCTTCACTCTGGTGATATTATCCCAGGTGCAAAGCAATTTCATTGTACTTGTATGCAAAACCCAGACTACTCAAGACTTTGGAGTACCTCATATGATTAAATTCATTGCCAATCTTTTTGACAGCAAGTCTTACAGCTCATAAAGTTTTAAAGCCAATGGTTTGATCATACAGAGGACAATGAGACACTCAGACAATAGGGCCATAGGCATGGATGATTTGATCAAGTAGGTGTTGACCACTTATGTTGTGATAGTCGGGGGATGTTCATTTGACAAACTCATTCAGGATGAATCAGGATGTGTCCACTGCATTTATCAGAATATTGGATATTTTGTCACTTCCTGTGGGTGGAGTCATCCAAGTGGCGATGGTGAGACAAGAGGAAGAGGAAATTGGTGATTGACTTGGTTTTGAACCCATGACCCACCAAAAAACCTCCACCAATGAAGCATATGGAAATACAGTTGCTGATGGGTGAGATATGCAAGTGTTATAAAATCCTAACCCTTAGCTGCTTAGCTGGGGCCATAAACAGGTGGAGTGGCCCATTGTGATTGTGACCATCTTCATGGTCCACTGAGCAATCAATCGCCACCAACCAATCGCCACCAATCAGCAAACGAGTCCCCAACAATGAAAACAATGCTAATTGTTGACTCGTGTGGCTGGTCCACTCATTTATGCCCTCACTGTAAAACTGGATTGCAATGTGATGATCTTTTTTTGTGCAGAGCAACTATAAAAGTGCCTGCAAAAAGCCTCAAAAGATGAAAATAGTAGGAAAAATCATATGTAAGTTCCTGGAATTTGACTTTATTATGGTTTGTGGTAATGTCTATAGATTCAAATTCGCTACTTATAATTTCAGTACCAAACTGTTCAAGTATAGATCTACAATTTCACATACAGTAGTATGGTGATTTTGCAATCACTGAATTGACAGTGTCCCTGACAGGAGCTCCCAGTGATTGGCAGATTCTGGACGTCATTTATCAGCAGTCGTGTTTGGAGAATGCCTCAGAATGGAGATGTGTGTCAGTCATCACCTGAGTGCTTTACAGCTGCTGTTATCACAATCGAGGGCTTTATTTTGGTGATATGGGAAGGTAGCATCCTGCAGAATTTATCAATGGCCTTCCACCAAATGTATTGTCCCATTAGGAAACAATATACTCCTGGTAATGGGATTTCTAGCCCACCCTACAATAAAAGTATCACCATCAATATAGTTGATGGCAATGAGACTATAAGGTCCAAGAAAAAAAACTAATGTGTGAAAACATTATTATAATGCACATGCATTACTGGGTTTTATATTCATTAGAGTCGTCCATTATGACGAGTGATCAACAAATATATTGACTGTGATTCATAAGCATTTTTTGCAATCATTTTTTGCAATCACTAACAACAGAGCATGATTTCCCCCCTTTTTACGAGTACTTTAATACATTTATTTACACATTTTCGTGAGTACATGTTGTGTAGTAAATAAATAATTCAGTTCACAAGCAAAACGATTATAATGTACATTAGTGCCATTTAGTGGAGGTCATGACAACCAATCACTACTGAGCATTGTCACGTGTGGACAATGTATCCTGTGACTGAATACCTTATATTCAATGCAAGGATGCGTCGGAGCAGTGAATTTTTAAGTCATTTTCACTCCCACACAAGCATGCCATTGGTGGCCAGGGGAGGGCCCTAATAGAAGTGAGAAGCTGCAAGGCATTGGCTGATGGGCCAAGGAAACATGCAATTTGCCCATCACTCATAGCCCTGGATGTCAGCATCCTCTCAGGTACTAAGTGGGCCAGAACAGGGCAGATCCCCAGATCCAATCCTGTGTTAATTCTGGGTTGGTCATTGCTGATGCCTATATTGCTATGTTGTGCATTGCTTTGCTGTGTTGTTGTGGATTGTTGTATGTTGCACATTCCTGTGCTGGTCCAGTGCTGTGCAGTTGCACATTGCTCTATATGCTGCACATTGCTCTATGTTGCACATTGTTGTGCTGTTTTGCCAGTGCTTTGTAGTTGCACATTGCTGTATGTTGCACACTGTTATATATATGTTGCACATTGATGTATGTTGAACATTGTTGTTCTGTTGTCTATTGTTTTGTAGTTGCCCATTGCTGTGTAGAAACATTGCCATGCTGTTGCCCAGTGCTGTTTTCCAGTGCTATTGTCCAGTGCTGTTGTCCAGTGCTGTTGTCCAGTGCTGTTGTCCAGTGCTGTTGTCCAGTGCTGTTTTCCAGTGCTGTTGTCCAGTGCTGTTGTCCAGTGCTGTTGTCCAGTGCTGTTGTCCAGTGCTGTTGTCCATTTCTGGTTACATTATTAACACAATAACAAGATGGGTGGGGCAAAACAAGGACTATTCAGTTTGAATGCAGGGAAATTACAGTCCCCAGAGCCTCTAAGTGGTGTCTGAAGGTGTTGCAATCACGAAAGTGGCTACATTTTCAAGTGGGTGGTAACAGCCTGGTATGTTGCTAGATTTTGTGGACCAGTCTTGGTACAGATTTGTTCTTTCTACATTTGCAATTTGCTGGTTGGATGAAGAATACTATGCATCGATGATATAATTCACTGTGATTGTATGCATAATATAAGCAACAGTAACAAAGGTCTAGCAGAAGTTTTGTAGGGATCAACCAAATATTTTTAAAATACGTCTTCGGATGTACAGCACATTTCAAAGTCATCGTCGACTTGTAGATGGTTCCACCTTGTTCTGAATCGTTGTTTTCTCAGCTTCCGTGGCTGCTTTTAGTCTCTGCTGGTTGTTTTCTTTGGTGTATTAGCCCCGTGGATCTGCAAATTGTTTTAGTGAGTGGGGAAGAAAGCAGGAGCCGGTTCATGTCCTCACTTCCTCCACAAGGGCCGAGGAGAGCAGGGGAGAGAGGAGGGCGAGGGAAGACCTCCTGATATATTTATCTTGGAGACTTGAGATAGCCTCGTTTGTTTGTTCTTCGGGCCTTGACCATATCAAATGCTGTGTACCTGTGAAGCTGTCCGTTAGAAGCTCCACAACAAAGGCCTTTATTAAACCTGTTTGGTTTGGGTATTAAGCCAGTTGGAAGCTGAAAGGAAGCAGTTAATGCTTGAATATCATATCTCTATGCTGTACAAGACTTGGAGTTTGAGATTTATATTCTCTATATTCTCCACATGAGGCCAACTTCCACAGGATTTTGTGTGAATGTGGCATGATTTGAATCTGTTGACCAATCACACTCTTGGTGTTGTTGTTTGAAAGTGCTGACAAACTGGATCCTGGACAAACAGTCCTCTTACCATCCCCTTCTCACAAAGTTTTGTGATTTCCTGCTATCACTGCAGAAGTTGCTTGATTATGCACTGATTAATGAAGTTTAGATGACCCCAGAGGAGAATGCTACTTTGCAAATTAAGCAAGAGATTATCTAGAATATTGTGTAGATGGTTAGCTTTCTGAGTAGATTCCAGCCATAGTGCAACCAGTAACACTTGAAGTTTTACAATCCAAACAAAAAAGAGATTAGAAAAACCTGGCATTTGTTGTTTGTTGCTCGTATATATTGGGATCCTTTATAACAGTGGCGTGCTATGCGATAGCAGAGGCTGGAAAACAGTTGTAAACATTTCAACAGACCCCTAGAGCCGATAAGAAACCAACTGGCTGCAGTAATTGTTACAGATTTGATTACCAACTGCTGCAGGTTCACTGGGCCCACTCTGGTCCCACTCTGCTTGTTCAAAAAGCCCCGGCAGATCAAATGTCGAATTCTGTTACAGAGGTCAAAATCTGTCACTTGCACTTCATTAAAGCCTTTCTCTTTGCAGCCTGTTTTTTCACCCACAGAATAATTCAGATCAGATATATTTAGTGATCTTCAGAGCTAACTGATAAAGGACTTACTTATGTAATATCATGCACTGACTTACCTTTATCTTGATGCTTCCATTTAGCATTACATGTTAGCTCAATTCTAATATCTTACTGAATAGAGCTGGTGGAAGTCATAGATTGTGTTCGTGGTGTGCTGAATCATGCAGACTTCCATTGCAATCTGATCCAGGCCCAGGAGCCTGCGAACTTGCTGAAAGGTTTCCTATTATGCCGAGGTCATTTTACAAGATAAATGCAATTCCCAACACCTCGCAATAGTGGGTCAGCAAAAAAGTTTTTGTTAGTTATTGTGGAGCAGAGTGAAGTCAAAGTGAAGTCAGGGAGGGAGGAGTGATTGCACACAGCTGTATATATTATACATCATTTGCCAGTGTCAGGCAGGCTGTGGAGAGTTCTCAGGAGAGGCCAGAGAGAGAGAGACTAGGGAGACCTATGGAGATTGGGGAGGTGTAAGGTTCGGTGTGAGGCACATTTACCTCAGTTGTCTACTGGGTCACCCTTGTCCTTTTGCAAACCTCAAACCGATTATCTACTTAAATATGTCCTATGTGTTCAGGAAAACATAGGAAGATTCAAATTGGGATTGAGGGGGCCAGGGTCACCGGGGGTGTCGGAGGGGGGTGTCGGGGGTGCATTTTACCCCAGGGCTGTCATTGCCTCCCCTGTCAGCCCATTCACCAAGCAACAGCCAACCCACAGCACAGAGCCACAGCCAAGCTATATGGCCAAGCCCCCTACTGTGACCCATTGTCAAATCCCAGTCAAAATACCCTACCTCAATATATCTCCAGAATGCAACACCTTTTGAATTTCAAACGTTTTCTTTTCCTTAGAGAAATATAAAAGTTGTATTAGTTCTGCTAGGTGAACTGGGCAAATTTCAGATTCTATTTCCATCCCAGTGCATGGGCCATTTTTATTGCATTACTTTACAGGTCATGTTAACAAACTGCTCAAATACACATGACACTTTGGCACAGTTAGCAACTTTGTATGGATTCAGTTTGACATTTGCTGAGCAGATATTGGCCAGTTACACAAGTTGAAATGTAATTGGGATTGGATTGTGAAGGGCCTGAATGCTTTCTGGCTTGGCTCCTAAAGTTTGATTGGCATCATTGCATGAACATGACATATCAAGTCAATGATCTTGTCCAAATGAAAACTTATAATATCTAGGGGTTTTAATGGATCTTACTAGTTGTGTACTTCATTATTTGTACATGGGTAGAATAATGCTTATGGACTGTACATAGGGCCTGTTGAGCACCCCATATCCACAAGATCCACCCTCAAAAGCACGAGGGGACGCCACAGTCCAGAGGTGAGCTAGACAGAGGGCGTCCTAGGCAGGAGGGGTGCAAGCTCCTCCCACTGGCCTAGATCCATAGCAGAGGGGTAGAATAGGATAGCAGGCAAGCAGTGCTCAGATGTCTGTAGACAGGACACGTCCTTGCAGTGAATGTAGTGTCCGGGGATTGTATGCTTATTACCTGACGTTGTTGCCATTATGTGGCTGCCTTGTTCACCAGCACGGGGGCCAGGGCGCCAGGGCAAAGGATAGCCGAGGGGGACTGTGGCGGGAGTACCCTTAGGGAGGAGGAGGCTGGTCTGTTGGCAGCATCTCTGGCCCCTGCGACCCGGGCTGGGTCAGTGGCTGAGCTGGATCCTGCCTTGCTACCTGCTAGATCTGCTGCAGGAGTGGCACCCAGGGTGACTGCCCTCTCATCCTCCCCAGTGCCTGTCTTTAGTGTACCCATCACCCCAGTGCCCAGCATCCTCATCTTCAGACTTTGGCTGCTTCTGCTAATTCATGGCTCATTCGGATTTGTTGTTGTTCACAGTGCATATCAAGAGAGGAGACCGTGGGCCAGGAGCAGCAGGAGGCCTCGGGGGCCCCGGGAGAAGGAGCGACGGGGGGCCGGGGACAGCCGCTTCGGACCAAGGACCGTATGGAAGGGCATGGGGGCCAGAGGGGCCTGCTGTCCACTGCTTGTGAGGAGGAGCCCCTTCCCATCAACACCCCATCTCATCACCTGCTTCCTCATCATTGCCCTCTGCTTCATCTCTGCTGAAGGTATGTGCCCGATTAGATAGAATCTCACTTTTAAAAAGTTCAATTAAAGATTTCCAATCCAATTGATGAACCTCTGTAATTTGCATGCGTCTTTTCTTCACAAATGTCACTTGCAGTAGCTATGCACATTGTCGTGATCTTTGGATCTTGGGAGTTTTGGATCAATTAGTCAAATATGTGCATGTTTTGTTTCTTTCCACCCTTACACATGTAAATGTACTTTCTAGATTCTAGAACATGGCAAGACTTGCTCTGTTTTCAATCATGGTATTCACACCACGATCCTTTACAGCCTAATGCTAAACATGATGTATTATATTTTTGTATTTGGGCTTTTGAATGCCTGGGATTCTTACAGTATCAGATATCCACCCACCATTGTTCAATACATAGATTATATGCAGGAGACCAAGAGAGTTAGAGTAGATATTTTATATATAATAGACCTTCTTGTAAATTTTAATGTAACAGTCACAATCAGAGTATAATCTGCACTTGTGTCTCTTCACAAATTTCAAAACAGCAAATCTAAGATAAGATTGAAATTAAAGGCACCATGCATCCATGCACCCTCTGTTGCCCTGTGCAGCCTGTGTGCCTGTGTACTCGGGGTGAATGGCTCTCGACTTGGCACAGAAACACACAGCCACTTGAGCCAGTCACTCACGGGGTGTCATAATTTTGACATGTTTCAAATACTTTCACACATTTTTACTGGCAACTGACATGCACAACTGGGCCATGTTTAAATCAGGCTTATTAGACTCCGGGCTAGATGGACAATATATCGGGCATTGCTTATTATCATGATTGCCATGGCCTAGATGCCTGCAGCATAGTGATCATGGGGCACAAGGGAGCAGAATGCTAGCTCTGAATGCTTGCCCCCAGTGCTGGCCCCGAATGCTAGGGCTGAATACTAGACATAATCTCCAGAAGGCCCCTTCCTGCTCAGCTCTATTATAAGCTAAATAAACATGGGGTTCCTCCTGCTTTTGTGTGCTGCTCCCTTCTGAACTGGCTTCATAGCATTTCATGATTCACTCACAGTGCTATACACAAAGTGAACTTTCTTGTTATTACTTTCTATGCTGTAGTTTAATTTGCAAGTTTATCCTTGCTCAAGCACTGTCTTGTATACAAGGTTTTGTCTTGAATACATCTTCAAGATGTTAATTATCAATGTGACCTGTAATAAATTGGTTGTAGTCTGCTCTATAGACAATGTATTAATGTATTAGCCTTCATTGTCTACCAAAGATAAAGCAATATCGTAATAAGCCTAATAAGACTAACAAGAGGTTCTTTGAAACTTTATGAATCATGTTGAAATAAAACAATGATCTTACACTCCCAACATTGCATTACATTGCCTTGAACTTTGATCAATGGTCTTACCTTTAAATTTATAAGTAGATTTCAATTGTGTAACTTACAAGAAAGTAAATAGATTAACTTTATCCCACATTGTTCATTAAGTGCTACATCTGCAACATGCAGTAATTAATCCAAATTCAAATACAACTTCATTAAAGTGTCTGGATTTGTTACCTGATCCTATTATCATGAAACTGAACCCTTATAATCCAAATGTACAAATAGACAGATCTACTTACCAGTAAGCTCCAGTACAATAGACTGATAAGCACTGTCCTTTATCGTACCAGTGACAAAGCTGTTTGTTCTTGTACTACCTGGATTATGATATACAAATAATTCTGTCTAGCCTTCATACCCATAGAACTCCTAATTTGTGGGAATTTGGATTTAGTATTAGCATGGATCTATAAGTTACCCCTTATAGCTCTATGATAAAACTGATGAAACCTCTGACTCTCAGGGATCACCACCTCCACCAAATCAAATGCTGAAAAGCCAAAGTTCAGTAATATTGACTGTATGCCATATGGTATGGACCTCTTTAGATTCTCTATAGGCCGACATGCTTGTTAGTATCTCAAAGAAATGTTTGTAGCAATGACATCCTGTATTAGTGCAATGCATATTTATAATGAGATTTCTGTTCTAATGATGTGACTGTCTTTCTTCAGGAGGTGACTGTGACCCACCGAACAGGTGCTGTCAGCTGCAGGGTTGTTGGAACTTGTACCAGAACGCGCTGGATGTGTTGGGAGTGAGGGACGACTACCCTTCGTCGGGCAGGAGAGGACATCAGCACTCCAGTCCCGAGGAGCTACGCGTCAAATGTGTGTCGTTGCGGACCTTTCACTTGTGCATTCGCAACATGACGCGGAACAGCGGCTGCCTAGGTGACCTCAGCTTCCACAGCGCCCACAAGGGCGTCGAGAGGCAGATGAAACAGTACAATTGCTCAGTCCTAGGGCAGGTCTTCGTGCCCTCCAAGGTCCCCGATAGGCACAGCAGGCACAGGGCCCGACCCTGCAGCTTCCGGCGGCCCGAGGGCAAGCCCGTGGTGCATCGTCACTGTGGATTATTCGGTGACCCGCACCTGAGGACCTTTTCGGACGTCTACCAAACGTGCAAGGTGCAGGGCGCCTGGCCCCTGGTGGAGAACGACTACATTACGGTGCAGGTCACCAACGATCCTGTGGGCATTTGGGAGGGAACTGCCACTGCTACCAGCAAGGTGAGAATGACATAACCTGTAATTGCTCATAAATGTATAAATGCACACATTTTGTTGTAAAAATGAATAGTAGGAGTGTAGGGGGAAAAGGTCCTTTTGGGACTCAATAACCTATAATGTTCCCCAATACATGTATGATGTCACCGCCTAGTCTGTTTTGAAAGTGATCAGATTTGATCGTAAACTTTTGATTGTTTTTTCTTCGTTTGTTTCAAACACTCTAAACATCCTCGCAAAGTTGTAAAATAACTTGTTAGGCCTAGTCAATGAATGAATGGTGTGTACGTGGTGTTTACACAGGCAAAGTTCAAATGATGGATTAGCTGGTTATGTTCGTGTAAGCTGCAGGTGAAGCAGTGTCCGCATTGGGCACTCGCCCGGTCGCCAAATATGACCTGAAAAGGGCTTGGGCGAGTAGGATTCTTCAGCTACTGGTCCGTCTGGGCATGGAGCTATTAGGAAGGAGGGATCGCTTTGGTACTTCAAAGGTACAATGTGTGTAGCTCTGGTACCCTAATTACCCCGAAATTTCCATTCAGTCTTTGCTTCTTAATTACCCCTTTCTTTAACCTTTTCTTAAAAATGTGTGACTATTTCTTTGAATTTTACATTTTTGAAGCACTGCATGACTCAATGCAAGTTGGTTTTATGGTTTATCAAGATATACAACTGAAGAGCACGAAGCAGATATCAAACTTTCCATTCTGTATGGCTTATTTGCGAAAAAGTAAATTTTTTTAAAACTGTTAATAACCATAGTGGCCGCTCCTGGCCGCCCATAAGTTTGATATCATTGGAAAGAGAAAATTCAGGGCTACAAGATGGTTATTGTGTCATTTTTAGGAAATAAACGGCTTTTGTTGTACATTGATTTAAAGATAAAAGAAAAAAGGTCTATAACTCATCAACAAGGAGTCAGAAAGCAGCCAGAAGCATTGCATTGTATTTGGAGTATTTTATCAAACACTCATGAGAAATGAGATTATTTTGTAACATCACACTAAACCAATATAAAGATTTAAACTTTAAAATCACCAGAAATATTTTGAAGAAATATTGGGGGTTTTTGGTCTAAAGCGCTACACACATTGTACATCAAAGGCATACAGCTCTATGGGGGGTAATTAAGGATTTTGGGCCAATTTTGCCTAGAATTCTTTGATTCAATTAATGTATATTACGACTTATTGCCCTTCTCAAATTACAGTTATTCCTCCTTCCTAATAGCTCCATGGTCTGGGCGAGTAGCTCATTGTATGCCTATTATCGCTCATATCTACTAGTGTCATTCACGTGCATAGATAGAGAGCAATTAGCAAAACATTAACAGTCTTAATTGATTAGGATGGCAATCAAGTCGCCTGATTGCAATTTAGACTGTTCTCAGTGTTCTGGCTTTCTTTTGACACCTTCTGAAGGTAATTCTTCCCCCATTCAGTCAAGTGCTATTGAGATCACCTGTCAAGGCTGACACCAGAAGCTGAAGTGCAATTCAGCAATTAAAGGCACACACTCATCAAATCCCGACTTTCAATAAATCACCTTTCATTGCTAAAATTGAGTCTTATAAGCACACAAAGCTAGTTAAAAATTTTTTTTGTAAAGTGTACACTTTGTAAAGGATCTGTGAAATAGTGGTTTTAGGCCTTCTTCCTGGCCTGCCATTCAGCTGGCTCAGTTAATATGAATGACGTAGGGCTGGGTGGCCCCCCTCCCTCTCTCAAGCCCACAGTCAGGAGTGACCATTGGCCATGCAATGATGCATGGCAATCATACCTGTGTTTTTTGGTCTCTGTGGTCATTGACTGTAAGCTGCTGCCATCTCTTGCATTTGATTAATTGCCATTTTGTTTACTTTTTGCCCAGCCTGACGTGGCCCCTTCCAAATAGTTCACAAGGGGTCGCTTTTAATTGTCCCATCTCTGAGGCCAAAGATCAAGAATGAATATTTGCTTTATTGGACTTTTGGTGGCATTAATGTGTGAGTGACTGTGTCAATGTGTATGAAAAATAAGGTTTGATTTATAGATCAAATAAAAAAAGTGCATGACTGTGGCCCTTTAAGCATAGGCGACAATGCCCATGCATTATGGATGTATCCAAAGTGTCCTGATTTATCATAATTGGAACAAACTGGCTAAAAAATCAGGTAAACAATAAAACCATGACATGAGTTTCATTGTTTTTGGTCACCTTTTTTGCTGGACATCTAAAATTAATTAGGTCCAAATAAAGTGACTGGGTAGATCAACCGGTGAAAGACTGAATGTTTCTTGTCAAAATGGCTTGATTTACCAGAGCTATTCAGAAGAACATCAATTATCAATTAATGATTATAATATTTTTGACATTTGAGGAAAACAAATCATCTAATCGATAACTTTGTCTCATCCTAAAGAATACGACTCAAATATTTGGACCAGTAAGAATATGCCCGGACCAGTAAGTTATCAGAGCTACTGGTCCGTGTGGACCACCAGCAAAATCAACATAGCGCAGACACTGTGAAGTATTGTGCTGTAGCTGTTGTTTGTGAACACAGTGCAACTTTTAAAATGAGCATTTAGCAGATAAATCAAAGTGGTCCACTCGCCTGCATCCCCCAACAGGTGTTCCTGACTGGTTTACTTGCAAAAAAGTTAATTGACCTCCAGGTACACATTTTACGACCATTTACAGCAATACCGTATAGCCAGCATGAAACAGTTGTGATTATAATGAGTCTAGATATTGTATTCATCTCAGTTATATGGTTGACTTTAATGTTTCTTGATGCAGATGTACATATACTAGTAAAGGAGAAAAATAGATGCAGTGAAGGACCAGGGATCGAGCATAACACCTACCTGGAAGGACCTTTTGACGGTCCAATCTCAATTTCCAAAGGTCAATCAATACGTTGGCGTTAGTTAGTGGATACATTGTTTATCACTTACACTGTACCAGTAGGCTAGTCGGCATGTGTGGACCTCGTCCATTTGGCTTGTTTTGCTGACCATACATATACTATGCACATACCCCACACAGCCATTGGCATTCTCTGCAAGGCTGTGGATCCAGCTGCCAGCCTTCTTGTACAAATCGCTGGTATCACAAACACAGCATTCGCAGAAGTGTTCCAGGCCTTTAACCCTTTGTTCCGTGTTCACTACAAGTTGTCCACAAGTCAGTGTGCATGGGGCAAGAAGAGAAAAGAAAAAAGTTGATGATTTGAAAAATAACGCACCCTAGACTGTATCAAGTGCGAGGAAAGTATTATCAGGGTTGGGCAAGCGTAAAGGGGCCAGTGCTTTTGGGAGATTTGAATTTCAAATGCCTGGAGGCTCAACATAGAACACCCTCATAGGCTATTCTCAGTATACTGTGTCCCAGTACTAGCTGCACTGTATAGGCCTAGTATAGGGGTGTTTAGAACATGCTCTAGTTTTGGGCAGTAAACTGGACCATAAAGACAGAAGGGCCGTGACCAGCTTGACCCTTGGGTCCCTGTGAGGTCTCTGTGGGATAACCAAATGGTCATCTATTCTGCAAATGGCATGCCACCAACGTTAGGTCAACTTGCTGAGGTCAACTTTGTTAGGTCAACTCTCAGTGTTGGTGATGTCAGGTTTCAAAACAGAGCCTCTGCAGACCTCAACAGTCCCTGCTGCAAGCCAGCATTATTTGTGTAAATTGTATTCTGCATTTCTCCAATGTGCTTGGTCCGATTTGTCCCCTTATCATTGACCAAGTGCTGATTAGATATCATTTGAATTCAGACCCAACTTTGCAGAGTCTAACACTGACTATAGATGGTTTAAAACAAAACCTTGGTCCTGGTTTAATTTGCCATTTTGATCACCATGACATTTGTGTACTGTGACACAGATTTTTATTTTTTTTGACAATTTGAAATCCAAATTAAATGGTGCTCTAATTTGTTATCGATCTTTCACATAATGATCAATTACATGCTTTAAAATGTGTTTAGTAAAAACAGCAGGAGAACATTATAACTCCATAGTTTGAGTATGTTATTCTGTGAATCATGGTAAAGTTGGCCTTGTGTGAATACAGATATATACATGCAGGCCTACAACCAGAAGTTCTTGAAAACAAATGTATTCCCAAATGTCCTCTGCTGAGTCTCTTGGCTTGGGAATGAGGTCAGAAAAAAAATCTTTTTTCAAATCACGATTTAAAAGTGGTGACATCAAAGTGGGATCAGATGATGGAGAATAATGCATTGGATTCTTTTGGAGATCTTCTCTCTCTCTCCCTCTTCTCTCTCATTCTGTCTCATCTCTCTGCTCAAGCTGTCAACAGATCCCCGTCACAAAGGTCTGGCTTGCAAGTTGCAATGGCTGTGGTGACTCAGTGTTCTTCAAAAACCTGTCAATGAAATGAAAGAAGACCTGGCTGCCTGTGGCTGCATGGGGCTTAGTGGGGCAGCTCAGTCAGCTGATAGCATGAGCACCGGTGAATCAGAGCAATCTTGTTTCTGGAGATCAGAAATTCCATTTAACAAATGGAAAGTGAGGCAGGATTTCCAGAGGCAATTCTTTTGTTCCCAGGCAAGTGCGGCAGCCTTTTGTTGGACCAAATGTTGCTCAAGATAGCCTCGTATTAGATCCCTCACAATTAGATCCCTCAGGCTCTTCAACTCTTTGTTGTGCTTATGATGCCTTTAATGGATATCTTTACTGCCTCCTGGCCTCATTTTACACATTAAATGCATTTAGAACATTCTTGCATTTGGTGTTGGTTAAATAAGAATACAACATCTTGATGAGGTTCTGTTGTGTTTTCGGTATTTCAATTGTGTAATTCTTACATTTAATATTATAAGTTGTCCCAAGCTTGAAGGGCACACTGTGGTGTATAGATGCAGTTTAGAATAAGCCAGAAATGAGATGGGACCTCAAATCATGGATCTATAAGTTAACTCTGTGCTCAAACAGAGAACACCAAGTCTCAATGCAAGGCCCATGGGCCCCGAGTCCTCTTTGTATGTGTGTCAGGAGGATATGTTGTTGAAAGATGCTTAACAGGCTGAGATTTGCTTGAGGGTAGCCAGGCACTTGTGTCCTTCATTGTTTAAATCCAGATTGAACCCATGTCACGTGTGGCCTGCGTAGGACACAACAACATTGGAATGAGGAGGGCTTGCTTGGAAGTTAGGAAGGAGGCGCTACAGGTTTATTCTAACTACAAACATCTTTGCAGGTGTAACTCTGAAAATGTCTCAATGACAGATTGCTCAGAATTTCCAAGCTAAGATACACCAGCACATTGTCCTGCAAGTCTACACCATGTACAACAACACTAACAAAATATGTGCACATTTATCTGCTAAAAGAAGACAGGGCCATACACACATCCAAGCTTCTACAATATGGTCAGAGATGTAGTTGCAGCAAAACAGCAATCCACATTATGCAGGTTAGAACACATTGAATACACAAGACGTGGAAGGGAGGCTCTCTGGAATACACAAAGCTGAATACACAACTCTCTCTTCCCTTGCTTCTTGTGGACTGTGCAGGAAAGTCTGTGTACCTAACACCTTTTTTGTGTTTCTCCAGAAAGGAAGACTGGGTCAACACTACAAGAAATCTGCAGTCAGTCCTCTACTCAGTCTGTAGTGGTGTGGTGGTTAGATGGCAAACTTTATTTTTACCTTGCATTGTGCTGATGCACCACTCAAATACCCGTTTCTCTGGCAGATGTATGTCGTGAATGGCAATGAGCTAGAAAATGGTGCAAATCTACAGCAAAATCAGGGGTAGTGATCATCATTACCTCTTCAATCTTTGTGGCTTCATTGGCTTGTAATTGATAGTTAAAAATGTTAGCTTTCACCGTCTGATGAGATTGAAGCATCTTCATGGATCCTCCCCATTTGCTCCTGTGCTGTCATTTCCCACTGGTGACCCTTCTAACAAGCCTACCCAGGTCAACCCTTAATTGATTGTTTTAGCAGGTGGCTTGTGTAGCCCATTGTTGACTTAGCAATCTGGGAGGCGTGAAGTTGTTGACTGAAACAAAGGGTTTACCAGGAATGCTGGCTGTGTTGAGTAGATCAATGTGGGCCATGTACAAGGGCCGACCAACAAGCAGCAGTGCTCAGCTATTGAACATGTTGAATGGGGCAAATAGCCAAGTTATTTCCCTGCCAATTGCTGCCTACCAAGTGCTCACTAGCTCTTATTGATATAGCCGATATACCTCACACCATATCTGCCATGAAATTGAATGTAAACAAAGTTTCATAAGTGCAGTAACGTTGGGGAGTTTTTTGTGGGGCGAATGTGTGGGGAGAGGCAGCTCAGGCTTGGATGTGAAGTGCCTCTCTGAAGGGTGCAGGAGGGTATTTGAGGTAGGGAGAGCCCTGCTTGCCCTGTTTGGCTGTCTATCACGACACCTCAGTGACAGTGTGGAGAGCACTGTGTTTGGCTGACATGTTGGGCTTGACTGGGCAAACAGCGCAGCTTGATTGTTGCCCTTGTTCTCTTCCGAGGTCCCTGTCCTCCCCTCATTAGGGTGGCCATGTCCTACCTTTGTAGCTGGCCACATGGCTAACCAAGCACTCCTCACTTTGTATATTAATCAAGAGTGGAATGATTCTTATATGTAGCACTTGCATTCATCTATCCAGCTCTGCACCTGCTATTACACATTCATGGGCCCATGAGACACCACATGCTTCGGGGTATACTTTCCCCTCATGCTGCTTCCATGATGTACCCCCCCCCCTCCCTCCCCCTTGGCCAGCATTTGGATCTGCTTCCTAGCAGCACCTACTGACCCCAGGCCAGGTCAATGTGAATTATGTTTATGGACGTATAACAAGGGCAATAAAACAATCGCAGGTCACTCCCCACTGACCTAATACAATTTACCCCTCTGCTAGTCACCCTCACTTGACTTCAAAGGGCGGTCTGTTGGACATGTGTACCTGTCAGATGGGCCTCCGACCTGTGCGGATAAATGCAATCATCTGTTCTGACAGTTGAGCCAGTTGCACAGACAGCTCCCTCGCTCAGGTGGGGTGTTCCATAGACTGGCTAGCAGGGAAACTAGAGCCTCCTAGAGCCAAGTCTAAACTTTGATATAAAGCCATGGGACTGAGGTTTAATAGGGTGAGACTAGTTGTAAGGGGGCTCATTGTGTTGAACACATGTCAAGCAATGTACGTGGCTTACATAGGTGGCCCAGGAAAGTGGCTCACAATGATAGGGCGCCAAGTGACAACTCGTCACAGGTCATAAATGTTCACAGGGCCTTGGATCTAGCCGACTTTCACAACATGCCATCCAAGCATCTAAACTACACGCCGAAATCTGTCCGGAGGAATGCGAACAGCGCGTTTTTTGGCTGCAGCAGCCAGAGGAGGGATGGGGAGGCTGGAAAGATGCTGTGAGGGGACTGATTGATGGGGCCAGGGGCAGGATCGGTCACTGGGTAGTTAGACAGGGGGTGGGGGCTGATAGGGGGTGACTTAAATTTCGTCCTCCTCCCTGGATCACTGGCCTCCATAATGATCTTTCTCAGGCTGCGTGGCCATGGGGTCTGTTTTTGTTGTTATGACCTGGAGCTGGAATATTGATCATAACAGGAAAGGAACAAGAAGCAACTATAACTGAGCACTGGGAGTCTGGTACTGCTGGGGATACTGCTGGGGATACATGCAGTGTGCATCTGTCTAGGCTGCGCTGCAGGTTACAGCAGTTATTTGCTCATGTAATTCTCTCACTCACAGCAGTGAGCATGGCTAGTCTTTGATAAGGTGTCTGGAGAACCCTGCAGGATGCAGAAGGTGCAGTGCAGGAGATTGCTGCTCCATCATCGCAAGATGCTGGCCCGCATCCCTCCTCACCCTGCAGCCCCCTGCAGCCCCCTGCATCCCTGCAGCAGCAGCAACCAGTGCATCCATCCATCCATGCCTCCCCTGCCCCCCTGGCTGCCATCCATTTGAAACGAAACTCTCCTGTTTGACAAATTGGGTGGTGCTGGTCTGTGTTGTTGTGAAACCAGGGTGTGCTGCTGCTGCTGCTGCTGCTGCTGATCTTGCATGGGGATGATGTGAGGTTGAATGCTTCTCATGCTACTACATGTAGGATGCTAACCCTTGCATGGAAACTCTCCCATTCTACACAGTGCAGCTGCAGACCCAGTGCAGGGCATCATGCCACAGGACTGGCCTAGTTACTGGCTGCAAAATGTAGACGGTGTCACCCCGGCCTCAACCTGTAGCCCCTGTACCTGCAGCTTTTCCCCCACACAAATAAATCTGGCCCTCCTGTGTATATATCGAGTGGTGCCTCGGTTCTGTCGGCTGCACAGCTCATGTGCTAACCAAGCTGTTCTTGCTGTTCCCTTCATGTTCACTTGCTCTGGCTCTGCATCAAGATGCTATAGCACCTCTTGCTCTCTTCTCTTCCTCCTGTGCTTGCTCTCTCTCCTGCTCTTTCCTATTGCCCTTGCTCTGCTCTAGCTCTCTGCTCAGAATCTTGCTCTCTCCTCTTGGTCTTTTCTCGTTCTCTCTTCTCTTTCTCCCTCCCTTTCCTCTTTCTCATCCCTATTTCTCTCTCATCATGGTCTCTTGCTATTTAAATTGTCTCGATCTTTTGCTCATATTTGCTGTCTCTTCTCTTTCTGTCTCTTCTTCCTATCTCTCTTTCTTTCTCCTCTCTTCTCTCTTTCTCTCCCCTCTCTTCTCTCTCTTTTCTCTCTTCTCTCTCTTCTCTTTCTTCTCTCTCTTCTCTCTCTTCTCTCTCTCACTTCTCTTTCTTCTCTCTTTCTTTCTCCTCTCTTCTCTCTCTCCTTTCTCTCCCCTCTCTTCTCTCTCTTTTCTCTCTTCTCTCTCTTCTCTTTCTTCTCTCTCTTCTCTCTCTTCTCTCTCTTCTCCTTTCTGTTCTCTTCTCTTTCTTATTTCTTGCCTCTCCCCTTGCTCTCCTACCATTGCTTATCTGTGCTTATCTGCTCTGTCTCCGTGCTGACAGCCGCCTTAATCCTATCCCCTCAGCCAAACCATTGCTAACTGGCCACTGCTAGCCACCACTGCTAGCCACTGCCTTATCGGACTGCAGTCTGTCGACCCTGTCTCTGATTTCAGACAGGAAGCTGTTGCTCCATTCATGCCACGAGAAGCATTCGGACAACACCAGACTATCTGCCCAATCAATAGCAATTGCTCTGCTGGCCTCTGCTCGGATCATTTCTTGATCCTTTCTGGGGCCCTAGCATGGTGCAACTTCCTATACATGTATACAGACCATATCCTTCTTGGTATACAGTGAGGTGCATGTACCAATTGGTACCATGAATGGTTAAGATTCCAGAAATGTCAACAGATAAATGGATGCATTGATATCCAACAGAAGCTATGAATATATTGGCCTACATAGACCTACACAATCTACAAAAAGAGTAGGACACTTTATGGAAAGAGTGTTTCACTTTTGATAGTTGAGATTTCCAAGCAGCGTTTTTGCCATCGATCACTGCACAGCAAAATCACCCAGGAATCATATATCTGGGATATAGAAAACATATTGTGTTTGGCGTTGTGTTGGCAGAGGCAGCCATCCCCTTATCACGAATGTCTACTTGCCACAGTTGCCACAGTTGCCTTGCTCTTTCCAAGGCTGCCATAATCTTGCTGTATAACAAACGAGTTTTTGTTTCTGCTGAGGTACAATATGTTGTTTTTATGGAGCATGGTGAAATCCCACTGGAGCAGCAATGCTTATGGCACACAGGCAGGCACACAGACCCACTGATCCCCAGGTTGGTTGAGAAAGAACATACAGCACAGCATAGAGGAGCCCTGTGCATGCATTTGTCAACATTAGGGCTGCAAAGGGTTGTTAGGTAGCACAGGCACATAATATACTTGGTCTCCTCAGCTTTTCTTCCTCCAACTTGCTTGGCCTCCGAGGGTATATGATCTAGCATGTCAGAGGTTCGTGATCCTCATACCCCAGAGCTGCTCAGGTCCCAGGCCTGGCCCAACAAACATGGCTACATGGGTACAAGGAGAGAGAATTATAGAGAGGGCTTCAGAATTCAAATGCCAGAATTCAAATCTTAGTTTGCAAACGTGGGATTTGAAATATTACGCTGCTACACAGAGAGGACCCGAGGGCGACTTATGCCTTCTTATATCTTCAATTTTGAGGAAACTACATTCTCCTAATAACTTGTTGACATGCAGTGTTGATTCTTGTGGTAGCAATTCCTGGCATAATCACCTTTGCAATGCGAAAGTAGGATGGTGAGACTGTTTTTCCATTCAGGAATTACGAAGTCAAAAATTCCATGATCCATGGAAGAACTACACACCTATTTATATATTAATACCAACTTATATTGCAAACCAAATCCCACCTTCTTGAGATCACACAAAAGGTATTGAAATGTGTATTGGACGTGTATGTTCATGTGCAAGAGACATTGAAGTGGAAAAGTGTTTGTTGGACTTGTGTGTATCAATGCTGAGATCTTTCCTGTTGATCTTGTCCATTGTGGCATAGCAGTGTCCATGTTCACCTTGGCCAACAGAATGTCCAGCAGGCTGTCCACTGTGTCCAGTTTGACCTCTTGTCTCAGATGTTTATCAAATCACTTCTTTGGCGGTGGCCCCAGGCACCTGTGTCCATTTTGTAAAAGCATTTTGTAAAGGCAGTGGATTGTAAAAACCCTATTGACTGATTCCCAGACCATCATGCACATTCATGCAGGTTGAAAGGGCAACTACTTTGGATTATGCCTCCTATTATTTCCTTCTTTTGGATTGGTTGAAGTCAGTGATCTGAGGTTAATACAACTTTTATTTTGTTTCTTATAGTAAGTCTCATGGCTAACTAGAAGTGACATCTTCAAGCAATCTGAAATGAATGTCCAATCAAAGCTCTAACTTAGCTCTGAAGTCTATTTACATGCACATGCAAGTGATGCAACTGTATACTGTTTTCCACTGTTTTGCTCTATGGCAATTTGGCAGTGCAAAATATACATAAAGGGCAGGCCAGTAACAGGGCTGCAAAAAAGGTACATAGTACTTCACAAAAAATGTGATTGTCTGAATGACCTTGTTTCTACACTTATCAGTTGATGAAGTTTTATTGATTAATGACTGAAAGGCACTTGTCTGGGAGATAAACAAACCTCAGGTGACTGCTTCTGAGAATTCAGCTTTTGAGAGGAAAAGAAATCATTAAGACAAGAAGTGAAGTGATTAACAGCTGACAGGGGAAACACATTACAGCAGTTGAAGGACTAGTGACTACAGTAGGCTGACACCAATGATGTCCCAAAAAAAGTCCTATCTTTTACTTTGAAATTGGGTCAATTTGTCAGTGGGAGACACGTGACCTCACTGGTGATTGGTATGTCTCATCTACTGCTTGTGTTGATAACAAGACAAGTGTGTGACATGGCCTGACTGACTGGATATTAGTCATCATGTACAACATGGCAATTATAGGGATGTGGCCTCACCTGGAGAACTTTGGTGCATTTCGGCAATCATTCATATATCTGACTGTAAAAACAACAAACTTTAACCATAAGACTGGCGATAGTGTTTCTAGAGCTGATATGTTCACAAGTATATTTGTTGGTTACAAGATCACTTACAGCACCTGGCACCTGTAGCATGAAGTAGACCAAATCCATTGGGAAACCCCACTAAGTTCGATCCCCTCCCCCTTCAGACTATGGAGAGGAGGTGATGGAGTTGCTTTGCTGTTTTCAGTCATAATTTAAAAATCAGCAAAAGCAAAAGAAAAGGAGGGAAGGGGACATTTTATTGTTGGTGAAGGTGACCAGCAGTCTGACACCATGTTATGGTGAACACATGTCTGTATCTAGTCAGTAGTCACCCCATGGAAGCATCAAGGCTTCTCCCTCCCTAGAGCTCTGAGTCTCTGTGATTCTGGCAGTGCTCCCTGTTCAGTGGTACATGTGTATTTGAGCTGAGGGTGAATTTTCTGACTGGTCTTGGTGGCTGCCCTGATGCCCTGAGCTGCTGCCATACAACCAGCCTGCTATAGCCCGGTGCATGTCAGTCTCTGGTACCATCTGCAGCCAGTGATTTCCCCCTGCCTCTTCATCAACAGCCTGTCTATCATGTTTGCACATGTACACCACATGATCCAATAGGGTCGGAGCCACAACCTATAGCATTGGAGCATAGGCCATACAGTGTGGCATACACCGATGTACAAGTGTAGGATGGGGCCTTTGTAGCCCAATATTAGATTGAGGGCCCATGAGGCCCATGAGGGGGCAAGGGGGAGGGGGTGTTTTTTCATTTATTTTTAAGTGGCACGTCCGCACTTTGGGGGTAAGCTCATCCACCTCCGAGATAATTACATGTCAAAATCCTTGGTTGAATTATGGAACACACAGATCATTTGGATTGAACAAACAACTGGCATCCAGCCTCCCAACTCAACAAACCTATATGACTTGTGTATAGGGCCAGATGACTGTGGGGCAGGCAGTTGCCCCCTGATCCAAACCCATTGAGCTATTTGTGTTTAGTGGCTACTGACTGTTATGTTCAGAGTGTTTTGGTTAAACTGTCATGTTTATTAAAACTGGAGTCATATGTGGTGGAACTGATTGTTACTTTGTTTTGTTTTGGGATGATAAACAGTCACTTTCAAATGGGAAAGGGTGTGATATGCAACTGCCTGTTTCTGAAATGTTTGTCAGTGACACCTTTTAAAGTTTTAGCTTTTGTCTTTTTATTTTGAAGTGAAGGAGGCTACCAGATGTACAACCTATTGTTACAGTCTGTCACTTGTGCCAATTTTGAAATCAACTGTAGATGGTCTCTTTTTTTTTCAGAGATAACTAATTACTTTAGAAAAAGTGTAGTTTTATTTATGGGCTGAATTTTTTGTACCTTCTGATTGGGAGCTACATAAACTATCAGCCTTCTTTCTTTTTTCAGCATGATAGAACATGTGTCACGAATGGTAACTACTTAATTTGTGCCCATTATGTGAAGGTAAAAAAATAAGACATGAGAGATTGCTGTTTTTATTTGTGAGAAGTTTGAGAAGTGACTGTCATTAACTTTTTTCTCTCTCCTTGTTATGGGCCCAGGTGCGAAGAGTCTTGAGTTATGGAAACATAAATTTGATTTTCTTCTTTTTCTTGTTTTCTCTATTTTTCTTGTACAATCTTTTAGGACAGTTGGAAAAAAGTCAAATCAGTCCTTGAGTCCTCAATATTGAAATATAAATTGTGGAGGACTGGAAAACAACAGAGTCCTTATCAGATGAGATAGTGCAGTTCTGACAGCTCTATCAAGAGAGTGGGGCGAAATGTAGTGCTGGGTCCTGGATGCAGCAGATAAGAGATGGACTGCAAATATGCCGAGCTTAAAGCTGCAGCTTTATCTGTCTTGAGTGCATTTGATTTGCTGCCCATATTACTTTGTATATTACTTTGTATTTGTCCAGAAGATTTCTGTTTACCTCCCTGGCTTCTTTCAAGTTCCTTGGTTGTTTGATTTACCAGTAATTGAATGACCCTCTTTTGCAAATTTATTGCTCCTCAGCCTCTGATAGTCTGTGATAGAGCAGCTCTGACAGTTTGATCACTGATGAGTGAGGATCTGATGGTCAGGTTATACCTCAGTAATTTTATGAAAGTTAACTCACTGAGTTGACTTTATGATGACAGATAAATGAAGTGCAATCAATGACATCAATGTGGTTAGGTGATGCTACTAAGTGTGTTGTGATAAACCAGATGCAATGAGATTGCTGTAAGTTTATAACAATAGGTCCATGAGTCACAGCCTCGCAGCATAGGGCTGTTGCATTGGTTGTTGCTGGTTGATTCCCTGCTCCCTTCCATCATGGAAAGCCATGAAGCCAGTCAGTCAATCATCAGCCATCATGTGTGCAGTGGGACCTTTTCGTCATTAAAACCCTGAGCTGTTCTGCTGAAAAAGGGGGAAAATGAAAAAAGGAAAAAAAAAGAGGAAGGGAAAATGGGAGTTATTGAAATATTATTCCAATCACAAAATGTGTGGTGAACTCTGTGGTCCGCTGGTCCCAGCATAATCATCATTCACAACAGAATAATCAATATTTGACTTTTTGCTGCTCATTCCGGTCGATGGAAATTTTGATGGACTCATCGATTATTTTTGAAGGGCCATTTTCTTTAATAGGAAATGTTCAACTTGAAATGATCATGTTGGCACAGGCTGCCCTAATGATTTCACTCAGTTGCTTTCTGGTGGCATTTTTGCCCCCCTCTTTGTTAGCTTTTGGCCTTACATCAGGTTACAAGTGTTTGATAAGTTTTACTTTAATGGATCATAGAGATTGGACAAATTGAAAAGCACCCTTTTTGCACTCGAGATTTGGTCTGTGTTTTGCTTCCAACAGTAGCCATGTTTTCAGAGCAGATAAGGCAATGCAATAATAATAGAATGAAAACAAAATGTAACAACTTGCTAAATATTAAAAAGTCCTTGATTCTGCAGTAACAATTGAGAAGAGATTGTTGCTGGGCAATGCAGATAGAGTCATAAAAGACATTTCCTTGGCAACTACAGTACAATACAATTTTGTACAGTTGCTTGGCCTTCTAACTACTACTACAGTCTTATCCATGATACTGAAATGAATGTTCCATCCTGAAAGTTATGAAGATCAGGAGCTGATCTGCTTCTTGTGTCTTTTCATCATTGTTTTATGAAAATATAGCATCATTGAGAAGTCTAACTGCCATTTCTTGCAAAAGTATATTTAACAGTTCTTGTAGAAGCACCAAAGCCTAGGGCTTGTAAATGGTCAGTATTTAGTATCATGCTCTGATGCTGAGCCTCAGCAGTGTACCATAACACAAAACTGCAGCCTTATGGACCTGCAGGACCTTCCATGTGCCACCAAGCTTCTTTGTTTAGATTGGTGTGTTGGACCACACATAAACCTGCCCCTGCCAGCCTGCCTTGGCCCTGCCTCCCTGCAGAGGGTGGTTAATCTCCTTGTAGCATGTGTAGTCAACACTCGTCGTGTTCAGCATCTTCCTATCCAGGTCACCCCCGAAACACAACCTCTGCAAGGACTACAAATTGTTTTTCCTCCAAAATCGTGCTGGGAGTATCTACACAAGAGCAGAATATCTCCCTTTATATAAACCAGCAGAGCCCTGCATTGTTGTTGTGAATTGTTTTCCCTTGTTCTGCATTGGGTAGTGATGTGCATACTAGGGTTCATTGAAACTGATGGTTACAAATGCAGTTTCAGATGAGATATATTTGATTGAGCTTAGTGACAGTCAAGGATTTGTTAGGATCTAGTTGTATCAATTGATCAGAAAAGAATCCTGGCATCATGCTATCCAAAGTTGAACTTAGTTTTGCAAGTAAACCAGTGCATGAATCTCCAAAAGCTTATAGACACAGGTCAGTGTAAGTTGAAAGTGAGGTTTCAATCCCCCCATTAGTTCATACAGTTCCCATCAGATGGAGCAGCGTATGTGGCGCCAAATTCAAAATGTACTTTAAAGTTTGGTTAATATATTGTCCGTTACAAATTTCTAAATAGTATTTTCTTTTGTTTCAGTTGACTGTGATAATCAAGAGACACGCTGAATGTGCGGCCGGCCATTACATGATGTACCAAGCGCAGACGGACATGTTGCCGGAGACCTTCGATGACGGGAGTACGCATTTCGGCAAAGCTAAGAGTGTGCAGATCACGACAGTGGAGCCAAACCGCCACGTAGAAATATACCTCAGATACATAGACACTTTACTGGTCATTCGGCAGATTGGGAGATACGTAACATTCGCGATTCGAATGCCGGAGGAAGTGGTGAACAGTACGTCAACGGACGACCCCGACCGCATGCAGTTGTGCGTGAAGGGCTGTCCCAAGGCAGAACTGATAAATTACAAGCATTTCTTAATGAAGAAACATACCAGGTTAAAAGACGGGGCGAACAGTGAGGAGAACATGGTCGAGGAAGCCATGACGAGGGACGCTGCATTACAGTTGTGTCGGAGAGTAAACGTAACAGATTTTTACTTGGACAGTTGTGTGTTTGACTTGATGACGACTGGTGATTTAAACTTTACCCTGGCAGCTTACAGGGCTCAACAAGATGTCCTGAGACTGAATCCAAGAGCTGCCAGTATGCAGCAGAATCGCACAAGACTTGAGGACGGAAGCTGGAATGCCGCTTCCCCTCTGCGCGCTGCGCCTTCGGGCTCTCAGTGGTGGTCAGCGCCACACCGGACTTTACACTACTTCATCCTCAGTCTCTTCATCATGGCATTGTCCAGAGGGCCCTCATTATAGCATTAAAGTCACCCGCTCATCCCTCATCCCATTGCTCATCTCTTCATCACATGTCAACAACATTGCTCATCCACCATTATGCTATGGACTGATTATTCAACCATCATTTTCATCATACTGTATTCTTTCCATGAAACAGTCAGTTACATTGAACCATTAACTTATTGTGATGTCGCAACAGGTCATACAACCATTGTACAATATATTGCTATATGGAGAAGCTATAGACATTGATAAACCAATCCTTTGTCCGTTTATTGTGTGTATTTTGAGCAGTGATACATGATTCATGTGCAAGTTACCTCAGTGAATAATTAGCATCGATTCTGAGATTATATTAATGTGGTGCTCAACTTCAAATGCATTGTATATTTTTGAAATTGAATTTTGCCAAAGTGAGATTGCCAGTCGAATGGTGTTATAACTGCCACAGTGATCTTGAATCAATTGCCTCCAAACGGTGCTTCCATTATTTTCTGCTGTTTACACTAAATGAATTCAATGAATTGAAGAAGGCACTGTTAATTGTACACTTTGCTTAGCTGCTATAAAGTTAAATCATTTGTGGAGGAATTATGTAATTTTTGCTGTAAGATTAGTTGAAGTATTTAAATTCTATTTGTTTTAATGGCCAAAGAAATGTAATACAAGAAACAGTGTTTTAAGCAAAACAGCATTAGCCCATAGCTGAAAAAAGTTCTTTTTTAATGTTTTATTTCAAGGAGTATATATTGCTGCAAAGCTAAACACGAAATACCAGTGTTAAGCTGTTGAAGTATCAAGTTTTCCCTCAGATAGAGGGACATTTTTCAAGTGCTTCTTTGTTTAGTCATGTAGGCTTGCATCAGGGAAAGGATATGGCCTGCTGGGTCATTTAAACACATGGATAAGTCTGATATATTTCAATACAGAAAGAGAAAAGGTTAGTTTATAAAGTTTAGTTGATAAAGAATTTCTGTGCTGTTTCATAATAGTAACTGTTGATCAGTAATGATCACTGTTGTTGTACCTTGTACAATGGAATGGTCAGTTCTCCCTTTGAAAGGTCATCATGTTGTACTTCTGTGGTTACCAAGCTACTGTTCATTTCATATCATCTGATATTAAGTTATTCATGTACAGTATATATGTAACTCATGGTGAGTTATTATGTATAAACCTGTGGACTTTTTGTTCAAGAATCCAGGAGTTTGTTGTTTGTTTTAGTAAAATATCACTTGTTTTATGCAGTGGATGTAATGATGGTTTAAAATGCTATACGAAGTTCTTTCCTAATTCACAAATACAGTTGGCAGTGTTTAGCCTTCCATGTGAATAATAACCTCTGGAGGCTTAGGTGATATTATACAGGATTTGCAGACTGCACTACCTGTATATTTGGTCCCTGTTCTAGTGTTACAAGGGTCTGGGGTCACTGTGAAGCTAGATAAATTCTCCCCAGCTAAACCCCCTCCCTGGGGTGAATTCCATTTCAACTGTCAGTTGCAGGAGACAACCTTCTTCTCAAATTGTCTCAACTCCCTTAAAAGATATAATTCATAACATCCATGTTCCCTAACTTCTGTAGCTATAATTGGTTAGCAGGATCATTTCTGAAGGCAGCTTTATTAGAGTCTAAGCAACTCAGTTGAACTGGAGGGTCATTACAGCTCCAGTGTCTTTCCTCTAGTTCATTGCCAGCTTTTTGTTAGCAAGAAAATTGAAAATTCAGACAGACAATGGTGTCTTAGAAAAGTGTTCAAATATTGCCAGGCTGCTCTTGTGAAGAAGGGCGAAAAAAGTGGAGAGGCAGTCTAATTTGCAGAGGAAAGGTTTGTGAAAAAGTCGCCCTCCCTCAGTTGCCTGGGGCAGAGAACCCCCTACACTTGATATGAGCAGGCAACCAAGCGTTCACTCTGCCCCTGAACCTGCACAGCCAACACAGGCTCAGCCCCCTCTCCCCTCTCTTATCTTGTTCACTATAACGAGTAACACTGATTCAAGGCCTGCTCTCCACTTTTTTCACCCTCCACCAACATGATTTTTATGTGAGAGCCAGCACAAAACTTGACACAAAGAAGGCAAGGCTGTGTCTCAAAAACAAGACACCTTTCAACTTAATAACCAGTCAGTCTGACACTCTGCATTCACTACTTATTAAATATAAACAACAACTGAGTGTTCCTGCCTGTGAATATGATGAAAGAGGGCTGGAATTCACTCATATCATATTATATGATTTTGAGAACACTCGAAAAACACTTCAATGTGCAGTAATATGCATGCCTATACTCAAGACTTTCTCCAAGCTATGTTATATCCTGACAACATGGCTGACCAACATGGAATGCACCAATGTTATTGCTATTTGCACACTGGAATTCTTGGTAGGCAATCACCTGCGATCCCAGCATATCTGTGTATGATGTGTTTATGAAGTCAGCCACACAACCACAAAAATGGAAAATAATTCAGTTATACTCTTGTCAAAGATAAGATGTACCAAATCTACCTTAGATGATGCTGATAATCCTACACTTTCATAAATGGTTGGATCCAATCATAATTGTTTTAAAATCAATTTGAAGAAGTTTCATGAACTTGGAGCACCATGAGCAGATAGGAAACATTGCCTTGAATGCCTTCCATGCTTCAAGAATTTTAGAGACCACTCACAAGTCTGGAGGGAGATTCTAACCCAAGATATCTCACCTGGAATTCTAGCTGTTTACACACTGCACCAAGTTAACCAGATTATACTTATGGCTATTCAGGCTTTATTACATAGTACATACATGGCCCTACAAAAAGATAAGTGTAGTGTAGCACAAAGAGGGTCTGGATTCAACAAGCCATTCAGTGCTGGGTGGAGACCCCACCTTGATCACTACACATCAAGGCAACATAAAAACCAGGGCAATAGTTAAGCCAGGTCGTTCTGAAGCAATAAAACCCTCACCTCACACTTAATTACCTGCAAACTACTTACAAACGACAGCCTGAGAATTGCTTTGAACTGCTTGCTATTTGATGTTAGGTCGTTTAACTTGTAAACATCATTCAACCAGAAATATACACAACATCCAAATATATATACAGAATGGCTGTTCAATTGCAAATACAGCCTATTCTAGTAATTATACAGGATGTCGCTCTCAAATAGAATTCCACAACAGCTCGTTTTGTGAATGAGAGGGATAAAGCTTGTGTTGGAAATATCCTGTTGCAATTCGGAACCTAAACCTTCATCACCACACCTGGTTCATCATTTTTAAACAGCCTCAAAACTAAGAATGAACACAGACCAAACCACCCTCAAAGGGCATCAACTGCCAATCCAACACAAGACCCAGAATTTCTGACATGGAGCATTTCTACATCCAAATGAATTTCGTCATGGCAAGCCTTTGCAACACAATGAGAAGTCCCGCGTATACCAGATCATAGGAACTGCAGACTTAAACTTGACAAGCATCTTAGAATGTCAGTCTCAAGAAAGATCGATACCAAATCACATAAAGGCACCGATAACCATTTCAGTTGCCTCCCAACTAGTTTACCAGGGAAATTAAAACACAAACAGCGACAATACAGAGTGGAATACTGTGGCTTCATCGGAATCACATGGAGGTTCAAAATTACTTCAGTTCAGACGATGAATGTTGAAAATCAACCAAGGATAAAGCAATTTGTCAGGCATTTCTAACAAAGTATATTTATTCACATAAGTTCTTATGTAAACATTTCATGTATCTACAAATTGGCAAATATATCTCTGAAAGTTAACAGCATTGTACAGCAAAATAAAAGGGAAACTTCATTACAAACATGACATATAGGTTGCAATATACTAACATTCATTTACACCATGATTCAACCTATATAGATGTTGTTCCACCATCAAAGCTGTTCGGTTATTATTATCAATTTCTGCCGGATATTATTCCATTTTTAATACATCTTAATCACAATCACCAGAAATGCAGTTGGCAACATTTTAAACCGTCAAAATATCACAAGCTTATTATCACACATTCTTCAGTGATTTCACACATATTTGGCAAAATGAGTTATTGACGAACTCCAGCAAAACTCTTGCCAGACAAGCCCTGGCAAAATGACTTAAAGGCATAAAACTTGAAATCAACTCTCAACCAACCAAAGGGAATAGGAATCAATAAAGCTTACCGCTGTTATCGTTTAGGTATCCCCGTTTGGAGGGGTAAAACTTTTCACCCTTTCTCCAGACACTCGGAGAAAGTTTTGATTGTTAAAAAGCCATTACTTTGAGGACAGTTTCCGACTGTATTTCTCCCATTTAGGGGTTATGACCCTCCCAAATATGGGCCAATGGGTAAATTGGGCTTTGTTTTCTTCAACCAATGACCCAACATATAGTGTCACCATGGATATATGCTGCATTGGGGGGCAAACATAGAAGGGGTAACTCAAGGACACTGTCTTGTTGGGGACAGGGCTAATGGTTTTTTAAAGACCAAAACTTTCTGTGGCTGTCTGATAGAAGGGTGAAAAGTTTTACCCTTCCAAACGGGGATACTTAAACGATAACAGCGGTAATTCTGGTTATCCTTAATCAAATAGTCTGAATCAACAGCAGCACCACCCCTCCATGCAGACGCTCTTCCCTAATGAAACAGAACACAAGAAAGCAATATATCACATGTTTCTTGCAAGCATAACATACACAACTATATTAAAATTAAAACAATCACAAAGCACATGGCGTCAATTCTCTTACAGGCGGCCTATATATACACATTATATACACTAAATACATTTGCAGATGAGAGATGAGCACTTGTTAAATAAATAGGTGAAAATCAGGAAGTCCAAAGTATGATCTTAGTGCAACTGTCCAATGATTTCCTCGCATGGAAGTAGAATCAGTGCATCAAATGCTTTTAGAAAGTCCACAATGACACTGAAACACATCCAGGAATACAACATCACTAAGAAATAAAGGCTGGAGGACAAATTCCATGATCACAGATGCTTCGCAGTTCATAGTCAAGTCTCTTCAGTGTCTTTGCTGGTCGGGAGAACTGAACCTGCTCTCCTTGTGTCTGTGCTTTTCATTGTCAAACCCCTCTCCTTTGCGCTTTCTCTCAAAGTGCCTACAAAATAAAGTGTTTCATTGTTAAAACTTCAGCACATTTTCATTATAGCATTATTTAGATACTAACAAACATTAGATAACACAAGCCTTCAGAACTACTCAAAGAGTTAATAGATATGTCACACTCCCAAATTGTACAAGTCACTAAGTGATGCATCAAATCTGATTACACAATTTTTTATAAGTTATCAATCATAGCAATGATAAATGTCTCATTAGCAGTTTAAGCGTTATATGATATCTTTTTACTTGATTCATCAACAATTAAATGAAGAGATCAATTATGTGACTTGTACCTGTCAAATCATAAACTGTATAGTCATATACCACATTTAGATAGCTAAATTTAAAGTAAGATTCGCACCTGTCATCAGATCTGTTATGGTCATAGCGATGAGTTCTGTGCTCCTGCCTGAAGTTGCCCTGGTGGTCAGACCGATGACCGTAGCCCCCTTGGCTGCTTCGATGGTGCTGATGACCGAACGAGTAGTTGTCTCTCTTGTCGTTATTGAACCTGTGCTCTCCGTGGCCGTGTGAAGGACCGTGTGAGGAGCCGTGGGATGAACCGTGAGGAGGTCCTCCGTAACCACCGCGCTCAAAAGGCTGCCCAGGAGGTCTACTGTACGAGCTGGGCGCTTCGTTGTACCTGCAACAACAACATTTCCATAATCGTTACAAACTAGCACACATGTTTTGGTCTTATCTAAGTGTTTCATCTCGACCTATTTTTGGCAGGCATCATCAATGTTAAGAGGGTTTTTATGGCGTAGCATTCTTCAAGAACAACCAGTAACAACTTCACGGTTCAGGGGTTCTGGCATCCTGTAATTTCACAATTCAAAGAGACGTTTCTATTACCCTGTTGAAAGAGCCGGGTTGTCTCGATATAGTAATGATGCTGAACACAGGGTCACAGCAGCATTGATAAAACATAACCAGCAGTTATGTTGGACAACACCTATTTCTTGCAATTTCTTGAAAAAACATGGCAACAGCGAAATGAGCAGATTTGGCCTTGTGCTGCGGAATTGCTGCAGGGGCAAAGGTGGATGGGGTGGCGTCGCCAAGACGAGCAGCCAAGTGGTAGCAGTAGGGAACACCAGACACGGTGGCTGTGATGTCCACGATGACACCACAATGGCCCTAGCATGAGGTCCACATTAGTGCGGCCAGCCAACCGAAACTGTCTCCTTGTCCGTCACGAGCCAGCGAGCATGCCGCCGCCACAGGTGTGAAGCAACAAGGCTACACTACATGGGAGCCACGCTACATAGGAGCCAGCACACAAGGGGACACAGTCAGACACACTATACAGCACACACTACATGGCAGCTACAGGCAGATACACTCCACGCAATGGCAAGTAATGGCAGGCAATAGATGGCAGGCAATAGAAGAGGCAAGTGGCGCTCGTCCAAGCACATCACTCCCTTCACTCAGTCACCCTCTCCTGAACATGCATGCCAGTCCTCCTCTGTTATTACATAGCAAACGTCTATTACATAGTGAACAACACTCTACATCCACTGTATAAAGCATATAGCCAGCGTCTATTGCATACCTGCTCATTAAAGTTACTTTTACCCTTTCTAAGGCAACACCTGATCGCCGGTACACTTGTTGAAATTGAGAAGTGCAATAATTCATGGAGTGCTAGTGGGACACTGCAGCGGTTTTTGCTACATGAGATGTAGTATTTAGCAAACAAGTGTTTTTATGCAACCTAAATACCAAACGCACTAGTCGCGAATAAGGAGAAAAAGTTCTAAACTATCCATTAACCTACCCAGCAGAATCAGAGGCATTCCACCTCCCCTGAAACCGCAAGAATGACAAGGGGAGTGAGAGAGCAGAGCGCCACGGAATGATCACACACGTTTGATAAAAACCAGACCACTTTTTGAACATGGCCTATCTCGCAACACATCTACAACATACCACTAGCAAGGCTCTCACACTCTTGAGTACTCTATTCTTACAAATTGTTCAATTAGTCAGGCACCTGACCTTGGAGGGGAGCAAATGGGAAAGAATGGCAATAAAACAGACAGTACATTTGAAGCCTGCATTTTGATAAATGACTCCTTTCATTCAAACTATGATAAACCTCGGGCGAGTCGCTCAAACAGTGGTCCCCCAGGGAATTCACCAAAACAAACATGATATATATTCAACTGTTGAAACAATGGCTCTCTTGTTACTTGGGTAGCCATAAACCATCTTTAAATTACTAACTTTAGTCAGGGAACAGTATAACTACAACTGTCAGGCAAATGTGCTATTTATCCATAGGTATATATCAGTTCTATACATAAGCAACTGTCTGAGACAGTGCAAGTAGTAGTGTTCTAGAGTTCCAGCAGAATACATAGTATTACGTACCAGCCACCCTTCCCTTTGTTGAAGCCCCCTTCTCCCCTGGCCAGGGGGCTCGTGTGCTGCCACCTGTCTGAGCCAGCAGTGCTGCCCTCTCGTGGATGGTGAGAGTTGTCTCTCCCTCCGTGCTGGCCGTGCAGAATGTTGCGGAATGTGGTCGGTTGCTGGCCTGAGGGATGGGCGGGCACAGCTGGCGAGCCAAACTGACGAGGCCCATTAGCCATCGAACTGAATGAAACAAATACAAGCATATTTCAGCCTTGTTGTTGTTTATTCTTAATTCAGTGACACACTACTAACACTACTACAGCAATGAAATCATGCACAAACATCTCAGGCCTATCATTCACCATCACTGTTAAGTCATACAATTGGCAAAAGGTTGTCATCCTTGATGTTAGTGAATATTAACAAATTAACTCCCGATTACAAATCACAATTCAAGCATGCTATATCCCCTACTATTATTGCTGCTGTAACTGGAAGACTACTTATAAGATTGAGGCCTCTTTGATATTAAATCAACAATACTTATTTACAAACATCTCAGGCCTATCATTCACCATCATTGTTAAGTCATACAATTGGCAAAAGGTTGTCATCCTTGATGTTTACTAATTTTCACAATCTGTTTTCAAGCACAGCAGATTTCCCTCTGCCATTTCTACGCTAATTTTGAAACTCATTGAAGCCCGAGGCCCTTTAATAATTAAATCATCCAATTTTATTTACAAGCATCTCAGGCCTATCATTCACCATCACTGTCAGTCATAAAATTGGCAAAAGGTTGTCATCCTTGATGTTTAAAATCCTCACAAAATCACACATTGGATGATTATACATCACAATTCCAAGCATATCATATCAACATATTTACAAACATCTCAGGCCTATCATTCACCATCACTGTTTTGTCATACAATTGGCAAAGGGTTGTCATCCTTGATGTTTGTGAATATTCACAAATTACTAGCAGGGTACCCAATGAAATTTGGCGACCAACTTCCCTGTATATTCCCCCATTTTTCTCTTGTTTAAAATAGAGGGCTTGTGTCATGCATCAACACATTCAAAACCAATTCCCCCTGCGTTGTCCCTGAATTGAGGTCAAATTTCAAATTCCCCCATTTTTCACAGTAGGGAATTTTTTTCACCATTTTCCCTGTTTTCCCTGTCTGGTTGGGACACTGTACGCCAGTGTACGCCACATCACAATTCAAACGTATTTACAAGCATCTCAGGCCTATCATTCACCATCACTGTTTTGTCATACAATTGGCAAAAGGTTGTCATCCTTGATGTTTAAAATCTTCACAAAATCACACACAAATCACAATTCAAGCTTATCATATTAACATATTTACAGACATCTCAGGCCTATCATTCACCATCACTGTTTCATCATACAATTGGCAAAATGTTGTCATCCTTGATGTTTATTAATCTCTACACATTCATAACTACAGAAATCGCATAATTGAAGCAGACTTATTTACCTGTCTCTACTGCTGTCGCTGTAGGACTCATTCAAAGGCCGAGGTCTCTTCGGAGGTCGCTGATCGGCAGATGAATCTCCAAAATGCTTCTTTTTCTTTTTGTCGTCTTTCACAGGTAAACTTGAGTTGCTGTGACTAGACTGTTGGGAGTGGAGGTGTGAGGTGTTGGATTTAGACGCCTGAAAATCAGAAGATGACAAATAGGACATTCTACAAGAGGGCAACGCACGAAAAAGGTTAAGACATGGAAAATATGTAACCTTTGACAAGATTGATATTCAATCAAATAAAGAGGAAAGTTTTGATACAATATATAAAATCCAATCAACATATGAAATTATGAATCAAGACTTTACCTCAGTGTTGCCAGAGTCTTCTTCTCGTTTCCTGGCTGCATGTTTGTAAATTTTGTGCAATCGGACTGGATCAAATTCTGTGAACTTGGATACGAACACCCACAGGTGGCTGAAAGAAACACAAGACTTGCTCAAATTAAAGCTCAAGACGAGTAATGACAAAAGCTTGTTAATAATCAGATAGTAACACTGCCTCTAGAAGAACAGTAACTTCTCTCAGACTCTCACCTTCTCCACTTGTTAATCTCCTCAGGATCTGAGAATTCAGCCAGACATTCCGCGATTCTGTCCCCTATTCGGAGCAGGCAGCGTCTGGTGTGGTTCAGTTGCTCCTTTTCCGACAATTCTGGATCGGGGTTGTCCAACTGCTTCAACGCTTTCTTCACAGGTCTCATCTTCTCCTTGCACTAAAACGGAAAAAGTTCTGTTAGAGCTTTCAGGACACAACAAATTCTTTTACCATCAAAACCGTCTACATTGGAGGATATCCTTTTGAAATCACAGAACGTTATTCTAGATTAACTACATTGAATACCTCAGGCCTATCATATAAGTAATCAAGGAAACATTCATGATTGTTTCGGCTTATGAAAATCATCATAGGCATTCAGAATTTAACAAATATAAATAAACAGATGATGGTAAATCATAAAAGTATAATATTAAATTAATCAGTGGAATTAATGGATAACAGATGATGGATAACTAATATATCATTACTACTGTATGAAGTATATTTCTACAGTTTAAATACAACATATAGCCCTCAGATCTCATAATCTGTTACAGTGGATCCACAAGCAACTACTAAGCACAAGGTCATAAGACGAAGAGATGAGAAGAGGCAGAGAGAAAATGAAGAAATCAGTCAAAAGAGAAAGCAAGAAATTAGAAAGGAAAGTGTACAGACAACGAGACGACCGAGACACTCAGAGCGCTAAATATCCTCAAATTGCATTTTGTCATCCCTGGGCAGTTGTATGTATAAGAGATTCTTTTATCAGACAAACTTCAATCTGTGGTCGAGGATGCTACTTACAGTTTGGAAGACACCATCATCCAAGTCAGTGATGATCTGGCCATCTTTGGTGAGAGCAACAGGTTCTGAGTTGGCAGTGAAATGCATAGGACCTTTGGGTTTCTCCTTTTCTTTAGTCTGTAAAGAATAAACAAGGTTTCATATTTTAAGACAAAGGAACAACTTGCAAATCACATGTACATCACAAGCCAAAAGCATAAGCACTAAATGAGAAGACAAGTCTTGAGTGAATTTTGACAATTAAATATCAGATTCAGACATAGCATTTACACAGAACAAGAAAATTGAACTTCAACGCAATAAGCTCTTGAAATTTGCAAATTCTATACATTTTATTTAGATGACTATGCATGCATTTCAGGTCTATCATATAAGTAATCAGTGACACAGTGCTATTACTACTGAAGCAATGAAATCGTGCAAAAACATCTCAGGCCTATCATTCACCATCACTGTTAAGTCATACAATTGGCAAAAGTTTGTCATCCTTGATGTTTGTGAAAATCAAATCAACACTTATACAATATATATAAGTTGCCCATATATGCTAACCACCACTATAATATGATTCATAGTAGGATTGTTTCGGCTTATATGATATTCATCATCAATGCGAGGCAACAATTCTTGCAAATGATTTAAAAGATCTTAGCAAACCTTTTCTTTCTTCTTCTTTTCCTTCTTCTCCTTCTTTTCCTTCTTCTCTTTCTTTTCCTTCTCTTCTGTTATTTCTCCTTCTTCCTCCTCTTTTACTTCCTTCGTCTCCTCTTTATCCTTCTCTTTTTTCTTCTTCTCTTTCTTTTCCTTCTTTGCTTCTTCTGTCTTTTCCTTCTTCTTTTTCTTCTTCTTGGGACTTCCGGGTGCTTCATTTTCGTCCTTCACCTCCACCTTCTTCTCTTTATTTTCTGTCTTTTTGCCAGAATCTGAGTCATCGTCTGATGACAAGTCTTCAACAATCTCTGCGGATTTTGCTTTTTTGTTAGTCTTTCCTCGTCTCCCCACTGTCGCATTTTCTCCCGACTTGGCTCCTCTGCCTCTGCCACGGCCTCCAGGCTGGGGAAAAAAAGACATACCGAAGTCAGCTCAATTGTTTAAATAGCTTCAAAATATAGCCATGGTAACTCTTTACCACTGTTTCTATCAGTTGTATGCTGAATGCCTCAGGCCTATCATATAAGTAATCACAGAAAATTTCAGTAATTTTCGGCTTATGAAAATCATCATTGGAATTCAACAGACAACTAAGCCAACATTCATATAATTAAATCCGTATCAAACCCTTATTTATGTAAATACTCACTAATTGGGTCTTTGGCAAATCCAACTGCTTCCGAAGAACCTTAACAAGGTAGTCAGCTCGAGTTTGCAAGTGTTTCGCTTGAGGTTTCATCTCTCCATCAGGTAAGATCTGTAGAAAGAAAATATCTTTTTAAATAATGAGCATATATAAATTCTAATAGGAAGGTATTATTGTTTTCAAAAGAATAATGCATGCATTTCAGCTCTGTCATATAAGTAATCAGCTACATTCATTGTTGGATTGTCTCGGCTTATATATTCTTCATAAATGCTTGTCAGAATACAGCCACAACTAGAATGCAATTTGAGAAGGAACAAAACAATTTTTTTAATTTTCTCTTTGACTCAATGCTACTTCACATGGACCATGTCTGACCGTGGTGTGTGTACTGAGAATTCATCTCTATCATTGCCCAATTTAAACGCACCTTATCATGGAGGCTGAGTTCGGGGTCCATCTTAATAGCCTCCCAGTTGCCCATGCCGTACTCCCAGACCCCCTTGAGCAGGTTGGAATCTTCTGTGATCTCCCAGGGACAATCCCAGTGGGAAGCCTTCACATGGCCCGTCAACTGCCACCTGGTGGAAATGTTCATATTTTTAGAAACATTCCACAACAAAATTTCTTATTGCCTATTACGTTTCAGGGTACAGGTATATAGGAAAAGGGTTATCTCAGGCCTATCATATAATGTAATCAATTTATTAGATCATTGTTCAGTGTCAATTACAAGACTATTTCGAAGAATCAGAACAATCATACAAATAAAACTGCTTTGTACTTTTATTTTCAACTTACTTCTTTCGTTCCTGAGACTCTTTAGGCATGACCTGAGCCAGTGGTTCCAAGTCCTGGCAAGCATGAAGAATGGACTTAGCATTGAGTTGAACGTTAGAAAGCTTGAACGTCGGTCCTTTGTGGGTCTTCTTGCCTGCAATAAAAGAAGAATAACATGAATAGGACTCCATAGATAATCAGAAATGGTATCGTATGACCATAGATATAACTGAAGAGGCCAGCTCATCATATAGCGCGAAGTAAATTGAATTTGAATTGTCATTCACAACATCTCTATTACTGGAAATAATCAATCGTAGACATTTTTAATAAAATGTTTTTATATTTTCTCAGTTAAAGAAAGGAAAAGGGTATCTCAGGCCTATCATATAATGTAATCAATATATTTGATCATAGTTCGATTTTTGGCTCTCGAAAGAAATCATCACAGATAACCCTTTATCAAATACTAGTGGAAAACATCATGACTTAGAAAGTTTTCACATAATTTAAATATGGTGAACATGTAATTTGTCAATTTAGTAAGTAAATACCAACCATCAAAGTTGGGATCTTCTTTTAACTTCTCTTCATAGTCTTTCATAGCAGTCGAACAATTGTTATTCAACATCTCTGATAGCCTTTGCAGATCAGCCTGGGACTTCTCCTGGAGTTCAGCATCTCCAGCTATAGCGTCTAGCCTGGAAAATAAGAGATTTGTAAGAAGAATTTCTAATATGCACAGCACAGTGGGATTAAAGTCATCTGATCATAGAAAGGGTTATCCGAGTCCTATAATTAAATAGAACTAATTTCTTTTCGTAGTGGGACTGTTGGCTCATGCGGTTATAACCCATATGAATACAAACTATGAATCATAAATAGATATATATATAAACAATACCTCCAGTAATTTATCGATCTTTAAAAAGTAAGAACTTGCTCAAAACTATAACTTACGTCAATCAATTAAATTCAATTTTATGGTTTCACTGATTTACCTTTCCATAGGCCGTCCGAATTTCTTAAAGCTCTTGACAAAGCGTCTGATTTCTGCATCAGTAAAGCCTTTGACGTTCTCCCTGGCAACCTTAGGTGGGCGACCTCTCCTTCCTGATTTTTCTCCTCGCCCCTTCCCTTCATCTTCCGAGTCATCCTCGCTTCCCTCTGACCACTCCTCTGGATCTTTCTTCTTCTTTTTCTTTGTATCTTCATCATCAGTATCGTAAGTGAACTGCAAAGAAGGCGAAGAAATAGTAGCATGAGTAAATTGGCAGAGTTAATTAGAATTGCACAAGTTGTAACTGTAACATAGTAACTATTCACTGTGCAGGTAGCACAATAAACCTCCAAAGGCAATTCACTTTGACTGATTAAATAGCTAGAGTTCAAGAGACAAAGATCATAATTCATCCATTACATTTTTATTGAACGTAGGTAACTTATTGGATCAGAATACCACTGCAGTTCCCCTTCACAGCTCTGGTAATTTAGGAAGGTCACTCTATCACAATGTCAGACACGTCGTGAGAGTGTCCACATGCCAAAGATTACCAGAATTTGTAATGCCATTATGGAATCTCAACTAAATTTGGTCTATATATCTGTCAAAAATAAAAATAAATATTCAGTAATAATGAAATGCCCTCAGATCTCATAATCTTTCTCAGTGGACCCACAGCAGCCACTGAGCAGGCAGTCAGGGAATACGGACGGATAAACGAGGAAAGACCAGTGGAGGACACAAGGATGGGACATCGGACGGGTGAGTTTAAGGGTAACAGGCCATTGGAGGGTAGTAGGACTGCCAAACACAGAGCGCAAATGTCCTCGGAATAACGCGTCTTTGTCATCATCGGGCAATTCCATCACATCATAAGATCAAATGATACAAGTGAGTAATTGGAAGATATAGAACAGATGGCACATTCTAATACTTAAATTTCTATCTTCAAGAATTTTACCAACTATCAAGGATTCATTGCAGGCATTCAACCCTAAAACAGCTATTTTACATGTTAGATTAATTACTGAACACCTCAGGCCTATCATATGAGTAATCAAGGAAACATTCATAATTGTTTCGGCTTATGAAAATCATCATAGGTATTCAGAATCAAAGGAGCACAAATTCGAATTTTTAAAAATACTGCATCTATTATTACTATACAACTTTAGCCCTCAGATCTCATAATCTGTTACAGTGGATCCACAAGCAACTGCCAAGCACAAGGTCAAAAGATGAAGAAATGAGAAGAGGCCTTCAAGAGGGAGAGAGAAAATTGAGAGATCAGTATAAGAGAGAGCAAAGAAATCAAGACAGAAAAGGGCATAGATGATGAGACGACCGAGCCACTCAGAGCGCCAAATATCCTCAAATTGCATTTTGTCATCCCTGGGCAGTTGTATTTACAAGAGAGCTTTCAACTATGACAACATTATGGTAAAGATGAGAGAGCTGCGTCTGCAACCCCTACAGCACTTAACTTATTTCACCACATGAAATCTGTAGTTGCTAGACTTGAGCGATTATCGACGATTTGGGCTCTAACAATCATGCTAATTAAAATTTCTAACAAATTTGACTAAGTTAAGGTACAAAGACACAGCTGTACTAATCATACACTATCCCAAATACGAACTTTAATGAAGATTAAAGAAGCCTTCAGCTCTCATAATCTGTCTCAGAAAACCCACAGCATATCGTGAACCCAATCTCAAGCACACAGAAACCAAATTGTAGTAATCTAATGAAATACATAAATCAGTAAATTTAGGGGTAATCTTGAGAAGGCGTTCAGATAGCAAATGTTTTCAAATTTTAATTTGTCATCATCAGGCAGTAGCAGAAATGCGAGATTGGAAGCTACTCTCATTACCTGACCTATATATCATAACTTGACCTATATATCATAACTATTTATTGCGTTGAACAGATGAAAGTGGAATCAGTAAATTGTGTGCACCACGGCCTCCAGCTCTCATAATCTTTCTCAAGGCAACCCACAGCACATAGTGAAGCAACCGTCAATTTAATTGTCAAACCAACTTGTAACAAATCCTGTCATCACAGAATACCATTCATTGTCAAATTCTCCAAACATAGCCATCAGCTCTCATAATCTTTCTCAGAAAACCCACAGCACAGTCAGAATCAGATCTCAAGTCAAGGAATTAAATGAATACCAAAATTATCTTTTATCAAAAGAAGTAGAGTTTTAAAAGAAGTTTGTCCTTGAGATATGATTAGACAGGCAAATGTTTTCGATTCTCGTTTTGTCATCATGCAGCTATTCAATGGAGGGCAACTTTATATCAGACTTCAACAATGCAACTTTCAAGCAAGTAAATCAGCCAAGAACAAATCAAGCTTAATTGCAAATGCCGAGACACCAAGTAGCAAGATAGAAACAGCAAAATATGTCCCAAGAAATTTAAGGGCACATGCTGGTCGAAAAATTGTGAAAATATTTTAGAAAATGGAAATTCTGATTTTGACAGTTTCAATAAATACAGATGTCCAGACAACAAATGCAACTGAAATTACGCAAAAATTCCTATTATAAACCTGTAAACAACCTTGCCGATCTTACCTTTACAGTTAAAATTATTAAGAGTTTATTTCCTTTTTTTGCCATTTTCCGAAAACTGCGCATTTTAGTGACTTTGAGTGCTTACAAAAAATTCATCTCAAAAACCGCTGAAGGCATCATAATGAATTTTGGCATACTGCTTACTGACAAGTTCGCTTCCGCAATAAGGCTATTTTCAGAACTGTATTTGGATTAAAGGCCGAGGGACAGTGAATCAAACCTGAAAGGTTGTGAAATAGCTCCATAGTCCCATGTTCGCGAACCCAGAAAAACCCTATAAAAACACATTTTTAGTCTGAAAATAGTCTTATTGCGGATCCGAATACCTCAAATTATGAAAATAAATGAGTTATGATTATTCTGATAGCTCAGTCTTGAGATGAATTTTTTGTAAGGCTGAATACTTAAAAATATGTAAAATTCTTTGTTGCCATGCCAACCGTAACCATGGCAACTTAAAATTTCACGGAGTGTCATAATTTGGTGCCCTGAAGACCTGTGTAAAATTTCATAGCTCTAGCAGCAACAGTTTCTTCTGGACAGCATACACACATTTTTCGACCAGCATGTGCCCTTAAAGGATAAATAACGAATCAGAGAGGAAACCAAAATACAAACCTGTGTGACTTGTTTCCGCTGTCTCGGAGGTAGATTCAATTCTCGTAATTGCTGCTCCATCTCTTCCTCTTCAATTTTCTTCCTATCATTTTCGGGAATGATGGATTCCCAAGTTTTACCTGAAGGGTAGCAAGGAATATAACAAATTAGTATTGAAACTGCCACATGGACCTCAATATCAGAGGAAATCCCTTGAATCAAATGCCTTGTTATTAGCGAAATGTCTCACCTGATTCCTCCTCTTTGCGCTGCCTTTCAATTTCTTCATCTTCCAAGTTATCAAAGCTGACAATCTGTAATAGAAAATTTTAGAAATATCAGTAGGAGAAGGGTAACATTCAAGCAGCAGAGTTTACTTAGAAAGGAGTCTCCTGACTCGCATATGATAAATTTCAATATAATTGACAGTTAAAACAGCATTCTTGAAAATTCATTAGCAATCCGTTGTCTAGTAATTAAGAAGTTATCAATCGAGCTGGTTTGGTAAATTTTCTATTCTTTGGAACTAAACCTACAATTATGGTGGATTTTGTGATTTCTAACAGTTTTAAAATGACCATCATTTTGAGGAAGCTGCAATCTGAATGAGAGAATGAATCACTCACTTTGAACTGAGATAGAAGTTCATTGGTGGCAGTGTTGTTCTCTTCTGTCACCCTCGTCTCAGCTCGATTCAAGATGTCATCGATATCCACTTGCAAATCTGGCTCATTTTCATCTTCCTGATTGAACAACTCCTCCGCTCCAAACTTCAGAATTGCCGATAGTTCCTCTTTTCTGAAAGGCTGTGATCTGCAAATAGAGTAAGAATGGACAATGGATTTCTATTCACATTTTCAAGCACTACATGCATTTTGATTATTTGAAAGGATTATGAACAGAAATGTGTATTGTTTACAGTTCTTTTTCTCTTGTAAGTAATATTTAATGTGCTGTTGTAAGGGGCACTCTGGAAAGACATAAAAATATTTTTGGTGCAACATACATGAGTCAGTAAAGTCACTGTGACACATGACGTACAATTGAATGCAGTAAATGCAACATAAATTTTAACTTTTATTTTACAGGACATACAATGCTGTAAGGCAGACTTACGAAGATTGGTCTCCTCCTATTGTGTTTCTGTTTAGTACAGTTCTGCCAGTGGTGTCCATACGCTGGATAACAAGATGGTCAAGCACCATTTTTCTCTTCGCTCGTTCGACAATGTCCTCCTCAACCGTCGACTTCGTAACTAACCGGTACACGCTAACCTAAAATTACAAGAAGATCATTGTTATTACTCGCTAACTTACAAGCCAGCTTTACCAAGCAATTATAGGACGGAATGCTTCGAAAAACAAGACTGGTGGAACATTTTTCAGAAGAATTCAGTATGACCACAGGTGTAGTGTCTAGATTTTTTATCAAAAGGTTTCTAGGCTTGAGCAAGCATTTCAGGCCTATCATAACTGCAAATATTCCATTATAAACTTGTACATTTAAGTCATAAATCAGTTAATAAAACAGTATATACCTGGTTCTTCTGACCGATACGATGAGCCCTAGCTTGCGCCTGGAGGTCATTCTGTGGATTCCAGTCACTGTCAAATATAATCACAGTATCAGCAGTAGCCAAGTTGAGACCCAGACCACCAGCTCGAGTTGACAGTAAGAAGCAGAAATCCTCAGATCCCTCAGCGTTGAAGTGATCCATGGCTTGCTTACGGATATCTCCTCGTATCGATCCATCTAATCTCTGAAATTAAGTAGGGGCAAATTGAAACATTGTGAAGAGCCAAAAAAATAACATATTCAGTGAATAAACATGGCAAATTTGTTGAAACATCCAGGAGGTTAAAAGTGAGTAACTTAGAAGTTCCATAAATTTACTCCATACTTGCATAGTACATTACCAAGGTTTATTTTATCACTGAGCAAAGAGGCTTGTAGAACTATGCCAAAAAATCTAAGTGAAATGTCACACCAATAAAGAAACGGAGCTATTTCACTTGATTTCAAGGAGTGTTATTGTAGCTATATACTAACCTGGAATTGGAAGTGACGTAAAGTGAGGTAGTCGGCAAGGATGTCCAGCATCCGCACCATCTGAGAGAAGATGAGCACCCTGTGTCCCGTCTCCTTTAGCCTCATCAGCAACTTGTCAAGAAGCAGTAGCTTCCCACTAGATTTTAAGATAAGCTGAAAAGAGACACAACAACACTTGTCAATATTCTTGCAAGACATCCGACAATGCATAGTTTAGCATTCCGGCCATTCCCGAATTATAGATCACATCAATCACAATCAATGAGCATTAATTATAGCAAATTGACTAAAGAGTTCATAAATTTCATATAAGCACAACATACCTCGAGTCTGTCATGCTTCATCTCCTCGTCTTCAGGGGGCCTAATCAGCTGGCAATGATTACAACATTTCTTCAGCTCCATAATTAAATTGATGAAACTTGATAAGTTGCCTTTCAAGCCTTTGCTAAGAGCTCTGTAGTTCTTGGTCAGGATATACCTGAAATGATAAATTCAAATAATGAACTGATTGTGAAATTGGCAGAAACTGACAACAAACGTAAAGTGCAAAGAGTAATATCTTAACTAGAAATGTTAATGCATGCATTTCAGGCCTATCATATAAGGAATCAGTTTGATTCATAGTTGGATTGTTTAGGCTTAAATGATATTCATCATTCATGAATGCCATTCAAATCAAAGTTTTACCTAGGTGATTGCAAATTACAAGATTTTTTATTTCAAAAAACGCACAATTTTCAAAATAATAATTGAATCTGTCTGGAAGTGCCCACAGATAACAAATTTGAAAGCAATTAATTATTTTTTGCACGTTCTCACCTGTAATACTGTTTCTGTTGACGAGTCATCTCCACCCGTAGGATCTGCTCCGTCTTTGCAGGTAACGATTTCTCTACATCTTTTTTAACCCTTCTTAGAAGGAACATCTCAAGTTCTTTGTGCAAACTTGCAAACCCGGTTTTGTCCGACTTTCCGTGACGATCCTCGAAGTCGTCCCAGGAGTCAAACCTGAAAAAAAATACAGGCGATACATTAGCTTCCGATGTCACTTTTCTTTATTTAAGCCGGTTTACAACAAGACCTTACAATTACATAGTAGGAATATAAAGGTTAGTGAAGAACAGATAATAACCAGAGGCAACACAAGATAAAGGGGATCACCGGCGTGCGGCGGCGCATAGGATGCTGTCCCACAAGGACGATAAGTCAAGGACGATAAGTCGCCGCAAATAATTTTTTTTATTATACATACATCTATGTCAGTACCGAAAAAATTAAGATTGGCAGAGTTTAATTGGACCATGCACAGTTTGCAATAATCCTATGCTTGCATGACAAAGGAAAAAGACTGAATGACTCATTGACTTGATTGAAGTTGCATCCCACGACATGGACGCAACCGGACAAGTTCATTGATCTGCCGGCGACAATTATTAATTTGTGCAACATAGAAGCATGCAAGATTCATCACACATCCAAAAATGCGTAAATACAAGAACTGCAATCAATTATAATTTCATGCATTTCAGTCCTATCATTCAAGTAATCAGATGATTCATAGTTGGATTGTTTCGGCTTAAATGATATTCATCATCAATGCATGAATACAGCCACAGAAATAAAATTTCATTTCAACCAATCAACTCATGAAGCCACCACCTCCCCTAAAGAAATCTATCAGCTAATGAAATCTATATTTTTAAAATAAATCTCACACTTTGCGAATATATTGGTTAATTAGAAGAGATAAATGTGTGATAACATAGAAGCATTCGTCATCATATCACACATTCAAAAAATGTTTTAATACAAGAAATGCAATCAAATATAATTTCATGCATTTCAGTCCTATCATCATTTAAGTAATCAGATGATTCATAGTTGGATTGTTTCGGCTTAAATGATATTCATCATCAATGCATGAATACAGCCACAGAAACCAAAATTTCATTGAAGCAATCAACTCATGAAGCCACCACCTCCCCTCAAGAAATCGGTTTTCAAATAGATCACTTTGGGAATATATCGGTTAATAAGAACAGATAAATGTGTGATAACATAGAAGCATACATCATCTATTACACACTAAACTAATTCTTTTAAATGCAAGAATTGCAATCAAACATAATTTCATACACTTCAGTCCTATCATTTAAGTAATCAGATGATTCATAGTTGGATTGTTTCGGCTTAAATTATATTCATCATCAATGCATGAATACAGCCACAGAAATAGAAATTCCACAGAAATAAAAATTTTATTTCAACCAATCAACTTATGAACTTATGAAGCCACCACCTGTGTGTCCACCTCCCCCCAATAAATCTACAGGTTTTCAACTAGATCTCACACTTTGACAATATAGGTTTATTAATAACAGATAATAATTAGTAAATGCAATAAAATAGAAGCATACACCATATGACACACATTCAAAATTATGTTAATTCAAGAACTGCAATTATTTCATGCATTTCAGTCCTATCACTTAAGTAATCAGATGATTCATAGTTGGATTGTTTCGGCTTAAATGATATTCATCATTAACGCATGAATACAGCCACAGAAACCAAAATTTCATTAAAGCAATCAACTCATGATGCCACCACCTCCCCTAAAGAAATCTGTTTTCAAATAGATCACACATTTTGGTTCATAAGAACAGATAAAATGATTGATAATATAGAATCATACATCATCAATCACACATTCAACAAATCTTTTAAATACAAGAACTGCAATCAAATATCATTTCATGCACTTCAGTCCTATCATTTAAGTAATCAGATGATTCATAGTTGGATTGTTTCGGCTTAAATGATATTCATCATCAATGCCTGAATACAGCCACAGAAACCAAAATTTCATTCAAGCAATCAACTCATGAAGCCACCACCTCCCCTAAAGAAATGATCTATATGTTTTCATCTAGATCTCGCACTTTGGGAATATATTGGTTCATAAAGAACAGATAATGATTAATAAATGTGATAACCAGTGTTGTCAGTAAGCACTCGCCCGCTCGCCCCAGGCGACCAAATTTCCGTCTGGGCGACCAAAAGCTGTCTTTAGGTCGCCCAAGTGGCGACCAAGACAGAAAGGAGCATATCCTGGTGAATATTTGCCCCACAGAAATCGTTTGGGTCCTGTTTTAAAGAGGAAAAGGAGGCCAATCACAAGATGCTATTTTTGGTGTCATTACTTGAATAATGACAATGATGTCTTGCAAAAACCTTTAAAAAAAAAAATTTCTTTGTAGTATAATTATATAGGTGTACTAGTGTAGCGGCCGTAGCCCTATCATGATCAAATTGCACTGTGCCTGACTGTTGTGACAGTTCTCTCTTTGGTTATAAAACCATTGCAATACCAATTATTCTTCCTGTTAGGAATTGGATTTTTTTCAAATTGGGGCTTTCAGAAAATGATCGAAGTATGGTGTTACAAAACAATGAAATGGAGAAAGTAAATAGTTTGCCTGTGAGGCAATGAGGCAAAGGATGGTTGAAACTGCCACCTAACATTGGCCCAGGTGACACAGCAAGAGCTGGATTATTACCCTGGACCAGCATTTGGCAGCCCAGCATGCTACAACTTAGCTTAATCCGCTGTCTATATATATAAAGGCCTATGTGGTATTATGTATCATGCTTTCGTAATCCAGGTGCTAAACTGCCAATTGATCAAAGCGACCGACAAAAACATTGGCGACCAACTTTGTGTTTGGGCGACCAAGCACTGAGAGTTACTAACACCACTGGTGATAACATAGAAGAGAAGCATACACCATGTCACACATTCAAAATTATGTAAATACAAGAACTGCAATCAAATATAATTTCATGCATTTCAGTCCTATCATTTAAGTAATCAGATGATTCATAGTTGGATTGTTTCGGCTTAAATGATATTCATCATCAATGCATGAATACAGCCACAGAAACCAAAAATTCATTAAAGCAATCAACTCATGAAGCCACCACCTCCCCTAAAGAAATCTGTTTTCAAATAGATCACTTTGGGAATATATCGGTTAATAAGAACAGATAAATGTGTGATAACATAGAAGCATACATCATCTATTACACACTCAACTAATTCTTTTTAATGCAAGAATTGCAATCAAACATAATTTCATGCACTTCAGTCCAATCATTTAAGTAATCAGATGATTCATAGTTGGATTGTTTCGGCTTAAATGATATTCATCATCAATGCATGAATACAGCCACAGAAACCAAAATTTCATTAAAGCAACCAACTGATGAAGCCACCACCTCCCCTAAAGAAATCTGTTTTCAAATAGATCACTTTGGGAATACATCGGTTAATAAGAACAGATAAATGTGTGATAACATAGAAGCATACATCATCTATTACACACTCAACTAATTCTTTTTAATGCAAGAATTGCAATCAAACATAATTTCATGCACTTCAGTCCAATCATTTAAGTAATCAGATGATTCATAGTTGGATTGTTTCGGCTTAAATGATATTCATCATCAATGCATGAATACAGCCACAGAAATTAAAATTTCACAGAAATAAAAATTTCATCTGAACCAATCAACTTATGAAGCCACCACCTCCCCCCAATAAATCTACAGGTTTTCAACTAGATCTCGCACTTTGTGAATATAGGTTTATAAATAACAGATAATGATTTCATGCACTTCAGTCCTGTCATTTAAGTAATCAGATGATTCATAGTTGGATTGTTTCGGCTTAAATGATATTCATCATTAACGCATGAATACAGCCACAGAAACCAAAATTTCATTAAAGCAATCAACTCATGAAGCCACCACCTCCCCTAAAGAAACCTGTTTTCAAATAGATCACACATTTTGGTTCATAAGAACAGATAAAATGATTGATAATATAGAATCATACATCATCAATCACACATTCAACAAATTTTTTAATACAAGAACTGCAATCAAATATAATTTCATGCATTTCAGTCCTATCATTTAAGTAATCAGATGATTCATAGTTGGATTGTTTCGGCTTAAATGATATTCATCATCAATGCATGAATACAGCCACAGAAATATAAGTTCATTTCAACCAATCAACTGATGAAGCCACCACCTCCCCTAAAGAAATCTACCAGCTAATGAAATCTATATTTTTAAAATAAATCTCACACTTGGCGAATATATTGGTTAATTAGAAGAGATAAATGTGTGATAACATAGAAGCATTCGTCATCACATCACACATTCAAAAATTTTTTTTTATACAAGAACTACAATCAAATATAATTTCATGCATTTCAGTCCTATCATTTAAGTAATCAGATGATTCATAGTTGGATTGTTTCGGCTTAAATGATATTCATCATCAATGCATGAATACAGCCACAGAAATACAAATTTCATTTCAACCAATCAACTGATGAAGCCACCACCTCCCCTAAAGAAATCTATGAGTTTTCAACTAGATCTCGCACTTTGGGAATATATTGGTTTACAAAGAACAGACAATAAATAAATGTGTGATAACATAGAATCATATCATCTGATTCACATTCAAAAGTATGTTGATGCAAGAACTGCAATCAAATAAAATTTCATGCATTTCAGTCCTATCATTCAAGTAATCAGATGATTCATAGTTGGATTGTTTCGGCTTAAATGATATTCAACATCAATGCATGAATACAGCCACAGAAACCAAAATTTCATACAAGCAATCAACTCATGAAGCCACCACCTCCCATGAAGAAACCTATTATGTTCTTCTAAAACTCATAACATTGTACGAGATTAGGAGAACAGAGTAAAAGTTCCACCAGAAAAGTCCAGTGAGAATACTAAAGATACTCATTGATCAAGTCGGCGAAGGGTCAGCAATGAAATTCTATGGTACACAAACCTTACATCTGTTAGTCAATCGCACCTATGTTTTGATTGGAAATATTTGATGCATACACATGCACGTCATACTCCCTCATAGCATGCGAAATCGACAAGCATCCGGGACACAAAACCACCTTTTATTGAAATCGATTTCATGCATTTCAGGCCTATCATATGAGTAATCACATGATTCATAGTTGGACTGTTTCGGCTTGAATGATATTCATCATCAATGCATGAATATTCAATCAGTGCTGTAGTCGAGGCCAGGACATTCGAGGCTGAGGCCGGGACATTCGAGGCTAAGGCCGGGACATTCGAGGCTGAGACCCGAGACATGAGCCTCCGAGAGGATGGCCTCAAGGACGAAGCCGGTCTCGAAACCTCCATCACTGGCCAAGTACACCAGAGATCGTCCAAGGTCGAGGATTGAGCATCTGAGACAGAGACCAAGGCCATTAAAGTATGACATCGAGACCTCCAACACTGTATTCCATACACACACGTAACACACTAGTCAAGTCCCCCTTCCCCCAAAAAATTGAAGTTTACAAGCACTTACTTCGAAGGCATAATGAAATGCAGGAGTGACCACAGTTCTTTTAACGAGTTCTGCAGAGGAGTACCAGTGATGAGCAGCCGATGATTCGTATCAAATTCTACCAGACTTTTGTAAAGTAACGAGTCGTCGTTTTTCAAACGATGAGCTTCATCTACACCTAACACAGCCCATTGTACAGCACCTAAAAATGACTGTAAAGAGAGGGGAAAAATAGTATATCACAATCTGTGGATATCAACATAATTATGTGCAAGATATACATAAGATATAAATACAATACAATACAAATACAATAAGAAATACAGAATACAGATAAAACGACGCACCTTATCCTTTAAAAGGATTTCATAAGTTGTGAGAAGGACATTGAATTTCAAGCGCTTGTTCCCAGGATGACACCATTCGTGCTCCCTGATCTGCAAGACAAGAAATTAAAATTTTGAGCTGGTTTCGAACCCTGGACCCAGCGATTGGCAGCCCAGCATGCTACCACTAACCCTTCCCCTTCAAAACAAGAAAGTATGCTGCCTACCTTATTTCTACTGTAAATGTCACCAATGTAGACGACCACATTGATATCAGGGGCCCAGATGCTGAACTCCTTGGCCCAAGTGGCGATGGTGGAGAGGGGAACGACCATCAGGAATGGACCGAAGAGCTGACACTGGCTCATTAAGTACGAGAGAAACGAGATCGTTTGAATGGTCTTCCCCAGACCCATCTCATCTGCAAGGATTACACTGTTCCATCTGAAAGAGAAAATCAAAGAAATTTAGTAACAAGTCACTATTCCAAGAAATTCTTAATATGGTTCTTTGAGGGTAATGTGTTACTATTTCCACTATCAAGTCATCGGACCATGTAAATTAAAATTTCAATTTTTTTCATGAGGCATGTGAATTTTTGCCTTCACAGCAGAATTATGAAACTTGTGGTCTCCAGAAACATTAATAGGAAAGGTAATTGTCACACTTTTGGTCATGAGAATATAAAGACAACTTACTTGCACCAAGAATGGATTAACCAGTTGAGACCATCGAGCTGATAGTCCCTAAGTACGAGATCCTTTCCTCCAACAAACGTCGGGTGGTCCTTGATCTGGTTGAATTTTGGTCGACACTTCATTGCCTGTTGATAAAGCAAGAAACGTGTCTGGATAATGCCCAAATATTTTGAATTGATACAGAAGAGACTCCACATCAAACATCATATTTTGCATTTGACCAGATCAAACCTACCTTACAATACTTGTTAGGAATCTGCTGAGACTTGTTTCTCTTCTCGTATTCCTGGATGTGGTGTTTGTTGTTTGGCAGTCGGTTGATGAGTTCCCCGTCCTCCCAGGTGCAGTCCGCGTACGGCAACCCTTGCCACTTGATCAAGTAGTCGGGGAAGCCAGCCTCCACGCCTCCCATCCTGTGATAGCTATGACCTACAACATCATAACTATGACCTACAAATGAGGTCAAGGAGAGGGGGTTAAACGCACACACACCAAGCAAAGCATAGCAACAGAAAACAACGAGAGGGATGGGTAGTATGAGAGGAGTAATTTCAGAAGTTAAAGGACACCTATCCACCGTAGAGGCATTTCGGAACAAATTTGGAGGCAGTATAAATGAACGAATAATAAAATCTTATTCTTTCAAAACAATCATACACCAAATGGGCCAAAAGCAATCAAAACTTAGCATGACATAAATTAATAGAATATAAAATAATTTAAAATATATTAATTGAAAAAATAACTTCATAACGAGGACCATGCAAAACTCCTTAAATTAGTGTTATGAGCCAAAGAATGGCAAAGATTATAAGTATATATATTCATCAGTAGCCAACAATGAGGAGCTTACACAACCATGCATATGTATATTTATAAGGCATTTTACCAGAGCAGCAGAGCTTTAAAATACGAATACATGTATACCAAAGAATGCAGGGCAGCACATGCAGAACAACATCACAAGTCACAGATACATATCGGGATTAAATACGAAATTCAAGTGAAGTATCAATTGATGGTGCTGCTATGGAAATATAAAAGTGATTTTTGAGAAAAACAATTTTCTTGATCATTTATAAAGGTATAATTTTTCGATATTGATATAAATGAACAAGATACGTACTGACTACCCGTTCCACGTTACAATGGTTGGCCATGAGTTCCTCCATCATCTCATTCTGACAGTCAAAATATTCTATGTCCTCGGGAGTGGCAAGTCGTTTCCTACAAAAAGGGAACAAACATTTATGAGAAGTAAAATCAAATCCTATTACGAGAAGCAATATCACTCTTTAATCAATTGGCTAACAGAGATAATAAAGCTTCAATGTTTCCTACAATCGTTACTCCGCCTCAGCCTCAACAGAAGTAACACCAATTAACTCTAGATGGAGCTGTTTGTAAGCAACAAGGCAGTGCTGACACCTGCAGTAAAAGCTGAGTACTATGACATACCAGGCTCTCAGTTCGTCCTCTTTCTTTTTGAACTGATCAAGACGTTTCAAGCCATTGATCTTCTGTTCCCTTAAGCTGGCCTCATTCTCCCATGTGTTGTGGATGTACGCCCAGTTCTTCCATTTGATGAAATACTGCTCTTCTTTCTCCTCATCGGGTTTCAGGTCAGCATTAGGGTCTCCATTATCTTGGACATTGTACACTGTAGTTTTGCTGCCAACGGCTGAAAATGACAAACAATTCCATTTAAGGGCACATGCTGGTCGAAAAATTGTGAAAATATTTTAGAAAATGGAAATTCTGATTTTGACAGTTCCCAATAAATACAGATGTCCAGACAACAAATGCAGCTAAAATTACGCAAAAATTCCTATTATAACCCTGTAAACAACCTTGCCGATCTTACCTTTACAGTTAAAATTATTAAGAGTTAATTCCCTTTTTTTGCCATTTTCCGAAAACTGCGAATTTTAGTGACTTTGAGTGCTTACAAAAAATTCATCTCAAAAACCGCTGAAGGCATCATAATGAATTTTGGCATACTGCTTACTGACAAGTTCGCTTCCGCAATAAGGCTATTTTCAGAACTGTATTTGGATTAAAGACCGAGGGACAGCGATTCAAACCTGAAAGATTGTGAATTTGCTCCATAGTCCCATGTTCGCGAACCCAGAAAAACCCTATAAAAACATATTTTTAGTCTGAAAATAGTCTTATTGCGGATCCGAATACCTCAAATTATGAAAATAAATGAGTTCTGATTATTCTGATAGCTCAGTCTTGAGATGAATTTTTTGTAAGGCAGAATACTTAAAAATATGTAAAATTCTTCGTTGCCATGGCAACCGTAACCATGGCAACTTAAGATTTCACAGAGGGTCATAAAATTGGTGCCCTGAAGACCTGTGTAAAATTTCATAGCTCTAGCTTCAACAGTTTCTTCTGGACAGCATACACACATTTTTCGACCAGCATGTGCCCTTAAGTCTGATTGCCAAACAATTCAATGAAAATCCCATCATCCACCAATTGGAATTCTACCCCATTCCTCTGAGTGACATAAGCCTGGACATGACGAGTCTACACTATTGACATGTACTTCCAAAATAATGGCGCATTGGGGCTTTATGTCCTGTAATTATGCTTTCTTGTTACTCCTTACTATGTTAAGAGTTAAGAGTATTTTTGCTCAAAACCAACCAAACCATAGAAGACGAAATTGAAAACCGGAAGTAACTGCCCATCACAGACATTGAGAGTCAATACAAGATCCCAGCACTGTGACTCACATAAGACATAGACTTGACATACCTTCTTTTCTGCCAAGTCTTGAGAACAAAACCTTCTCGACGGTCTCAGCATCCGACTTCTCCTCCTCCTTGACTTCGGTTGTCCATTCCAGGACGTCGTCAGATTCCGTTCCTTCATCAGACGCTTCTTTGTAACTGCAAGAAAATATAATCATAAGAAATGGCTGACAAATACTGTCGACTTTACACAATGAAGTATAAGTACTCAACAATTAATCCATACAAGACAAATGTGACAACACCAAGACAGTCTTCACTCTTCACAAATACAACTACTTAATACACGCAGATACAAAACTGAAGCTTGAAACTACATCGATACCACATAAAATACTATATTGACAAATCAAAACAATAGTAATCAAATCTATAGATTACTTGAGAATCTGGGATACTTTATTCAAATGTGAGAACAAAGGATAAAACATGGGATTGTAATACACATTTAAAATAGTCATATAAGCCATTTGCACCTAGCATTCCTAGCAATCTCACAATAATACCAGAGGTATTTTGCAGCAGTCACTCGTTCTGATTTCCTGGGAACATAAGCTTGCACGTGAAAATAATCCACGAAGTATAACATGCTACCGAATTATACGGACAAGACACATTCATCGTTTTACTTTACTCATTCAATTGGTCAAAATATTGGCTACAACATTTTAAGGAGGGGGATTTGAAAGGATATCACAGTTTTACCCTTGAAATATTCATAAATAATATTCACTAAGTAACATAGGTACATTGCGCAGTAACATAACATCAGAAGCAGAGTTTTGGGTGCTCACAGAAGCACAGGCACAGCTCTTTCTCTCTCATACTCAAGGCAGTGCAAGTGCTTACCTGATTTTCTTACGAGTAGCTTTGCGTTGGGGTGCTCGGTTTTTGTTACCTTTACCCTTCTTTTTTGCTTTTGGGCTGATGAGACAAAGAGAGAGAACACCACTTAAATCCCCAATTACCAACTAGTTTCTAGCTTATTGATTATTTACAGTTTTCACAACAAATTCTTTGTGATATGGTGCTGTAACACATAAGCTTATCCTGTTACTAATATCAGACCACATTTATTTTTGAGAAAAGGGGTCAAGTTCAACATTTTTCGTTTCTAATTGAGAATTTGTGTTAAATATTTTGAGTATATACATTGAGATAATGTCTGTGACAGACTCTGTGTATTTCTCAAATAGAACATCTTAGATATCAAAGATCAAATGTCTAAATTGATTACCACACACAGCAGGATATTGTTCATCCAATGACACTTTTTTATCATCACTAATTAAGTAGAGTACTAAAACCTTGACAGCACATCAAAAAACATTTTTGTCTGATTGTACAATGCTAGCATACAATCCTAAAGTTAAACTATTTACAATGCTCAACTAGACGTCCTTGTTGGAGTAGGTAACAAGTTTTCTATGTTGCATCAAAGCCAGCTTAAGTATCGAATCCATTCACACTTACCTAACTTTTTTGGAAGAAGCCCTTACAGAAGACCTTGCCGCAGCATCGCTACTTTCATCACTGTCATCTTCATCAGAAGAGGACCGTTTCTTGCGCCGACTGCTTCCTGTTGAACGACTAGGTTTACTCCGTTGCGGCCTACTTCTGCCAGTTGACCTGAAAAACACAAGACTGTCTCATGAATTGGACTGGGGTAAGTTATGTTGGCAAAGTCTTAGACAACTTATCCTATCTATCGAATTTGAAAGGGTTCAGTGGACACCATACAAAGTTGCAAGGAGTGTTACTGAACAGAACTTTGGATACTATATCCACAACTTCAAATTTTTAGGAAATATCATTATTAGTTAGACATTGTAAATTATAGACAATTACCTCTGAGGCCTTTTTGCAGGTCGGAAGCCATCACTAAAACTACTTTCACTGCCACTACCAGAGTCGGATGAGGCATGACCACCAAAATCACTTGATCTGAAACAAAATATTTCATTTTATGAAAGAATGGGTTCAGAAGATGAGAAGCAGCAGGTCTGCTATGAAGCTATGACATGGTTTTGAAGCATACGAAACATGCTCTGTATCTTTATGCCTTGAATCAGTGCCTTGGATCAGAAAACAATCACACAAGAGTATTGAATAATGAATATAACACATATGATAGCAGTGGAACAAATGCCCATCAGATTCGCATTGCCCATCAGATTCTAATTAACAATTCAATTAACACCTATGAACATCACGTTCATACCAAAATGACAAATCCCCCAATCCATCAAAGCAATAAAAGCCACTCACTCAACCCGGTTTCCCCTGCGCTTGCCAGCCTGTCTCCCTCCTCTCTTTTTCTTTGGGGTTGTGTCATCGCTATCTGAACCACCGGCCCCAACATTCAGGCGAGTGGGAGCTGTCCTCTGCCTACTCGATCTTCGGATGCCATACAAGTCTGGTTGCTCTTCAGCTATCTGCAAATCCCATGATTCAACGTCTTACTCCCATATATGTACACATTTTCGTGACTAATGCTAACATAATATACTATATAAATTTTGATCAACATATATGTCTTAACTTCCTAATATCTAACATCACACAATTACACATCAATGTCACTAGTGACTATTAGTATATTTAATCAAAGAACAGTCCTCTTAATCAATTTCAGGTAATTTTACACATCAAAATTACAATTGAGGACTGTTCAATTTCACATAATTTTAAACATCAAAATTACAAGTAAATACCATGGAAAGCCAAACATTTTTCTTACAACCACCAATTTCCGCACTTCACACATTTCACCAAATACCATTCACCAAACCACTGACACCACATATTTCTTTCAGTCACCAAAAAACGTTTCTTTCAGACCATGCCCTTCTTATTCAGGTGTAGCTGGTTCACAGAGTATGCCTTTTCACAAGATGACCCCATAAATAGTGCCAGTTAAATAGATATAATTTAAGTGGAAATGCGTAAGAGCAGTCCTAGTTACCTAGCAGACCAGCAGTTGTCATAATCAAATTTGTTGAATTTTCCTGTGCTACCGTATTGATTCAGGCATACAATGCAGGACCCCCTACATACCTTCGCAAGCTCTCTAGCACTCAAGGACGGAGCGAACTCATTGCTAACTTTTTTGGGATCTACGTCATCACTGTCTGAGCCGTCAGGGTCGTCATGGCGGGAAGATGCTTTTGGACTCGGGTCCCGTCCTTCAACGTCGACCTGCTCGTCCTCCGAGTGGCTACTTCCGGAACTAGAGGATGATGAGGAGTTGGATGACCCGCTGCTGTTGGAGTCAGAATCAGATCCACTGCTGAAATTTAAATTCTATAAATATTAAATAGCTGATGAACTCGGCTAAAAATCATGCAAGTTGTGGAAGATCGTAAATACTTATAAAATCTAATTATATAAAACATAATGCACAGTTTATTACATGTTTATCAATCATGATACACATAAATCATCAAACAAATACTGAATAATAAGCATAGGCACATGTTGCTAGTCAACATTCATATCAAATTTGGCCAAATTTACGATTTTGTCTAAAAAATGTATATTATCTATAAATCTATACAAAGTAAAAGCTTTTAAAGTTCATGGAGTTTGCAAAACTATTTAACTTACACACCCAAAAAGAAACGTAATACTTTCAAATGCTGAAGCTAAGAATTTATCATAGCAATCAATCGTGCAAATGTCCGACAATTAAAGGAAATACAGCAAAAATCATTCGAATTTTTTTTTAGATAATCTAAACATTTTTTCAAAACCGACCTTGAATCAGAGGCACTCCCACTTTTCTCTGGGGTCCCATTGGTATCGGCCATAGTAGATTGCTTCCCAGTTCCGCCGATTATTTCATCAAGTCCTAGGCTTGATGTCTGTAGAGAGTTATTGCTTATTAATTCAGCTGCTACACTTCCAAATAATGATCGCTCAGATGCAGTTTTACTGCGAACATCAGAAATCTGAAAAATAAATTAAATTCATAATTAAATAATTATATTTATTGCAAATTATTGGTATCAAATTTATAGTAATACAAAATATCTATATAGTCTCCAACCAAGCACGATTCTCAAGACATACAGTCAATAGTTTTTTCCAAATTATAATTAAATATTTGAAAATAAAGTGGCAAGATATATTACAAGTACATATTTAGATATCTGGAGTAAATGCCGCATTAGCAAATTTCATAAAATATTGAGTGGGGATATTAAAAAGCTTTCATAAAATTAAGTTAGTCTCGATGGTTGCTATGTTAACAGCTGTGAATCAAAGAGCTCGAAAAATGCAAAAATTCCTTAAAATGACAGAAATATTCTATGTTTACATATTCATGAACAGAAATATATCACAGACTATTTCACAATTCGAAAGTAAATCAGTTCCTGACTCCCATATTATAAAGCACATGACTTATAAGACAATTTTGTGATTTTATTAATTGTTGATATATGGAAAAACATGAAATCACTAATTATGATTATTCATTTAGTCATATATTGTTGTTTATTTTACAAAATTATATGTACACCAGTATTACCACTGAATATAACCTTGCATTGAAGTGGTTGCTATGATAATGTGGAGTTAACAAAACAGTAAAACAAACTCAAAAAGAACACAGAATGATTGAGACACTGCCTGAGCATCATTGCTGATGACTTGCGAGACCAAAATATTCAAGATTTAAACAAAATTTGTCAAGTCCATATATGAGAGCCCATATAGTCATTGGTTGCTATGATATTTATGCAATAATATAAGAGAGTAAAACTTGAATAAAAACATAAAACATAACATCCAAATGTTCTCCGAGCCATTGATGACAAAATATCAACTGCACATAATCAGAGACTAAGTCCAAACATCAAAATTCTAGATGCCCAATAAACTGGTCATTGGAATCAACTAAGTCCTGTTGCTACCATCATAATGAATAAATTAATTGGTCAAACAAAGTAAAAGACACACTGAATGACGAGACGAAGCATGGAGCACTATTGCTGATGATATCTAAGACTCAAAATATTCTTCTGAGAATTATATACAAAGTCTCTGAAACTATAATATGACAATCTAAATGACTGAGTGGTTGCTATGATGCTAAGATCAGTATATTCGAAAGTTTTATAAAAATTAAACAGAAAACACAACCTGTGAAACCATCCCGAACAATAGACGGCAAAATATCCATTATTAGAGTTTCAGAGACTAAGTCCCAAAGATCCAAATTACAACACCTATATTATGCCAACTAGAATCAACATTACTAAGTCCTGTTGCTATATTCATAACGAGTAAATTAAATGGCCAAACAAGCTAAAAGACACACTGGATGATGAGATGAAGCATGGAGCACCATATCTGACTAAATCAAAGACTCTTCATATATTTATACGCAATATATACACTAAGTCTGCGAAACTATTATGACCCATCTAAAAGACAAAGTGGTTGCTATAATGCCAACACCATTAAATTAGAAAGTTTGATAAACATTAAAACAGAAAACACAACCTATTAAGCCGTACCAACCCATATTGGGCAAAATACCAATTATCGGAGTTTTAGAGACTAAGTCCCGAACTTCCAAATTCCAATACCTATATAACAGCAACTTTGATCTAAATTGCTAAGTCTGGTTGCTATGATAGAACTGGTGAAATAAAAAAGAAAATTTGAAATCTAATATCAGAAGCAGAGACGGAAACATTCACAAAGGCACACCAGAGCAAAAATATTCCGACTTTCAGAATTATTGAGTTCTGAAATGTATGTAATTGACAGGGATGTCCCACCACTCGAGTCGAAGTTATGCGGTTGCTATGATTGGAATACCAACATTCAGTAAAAATTGTGAAATTCGATTGCACAAAAACATACATCCGATATGCGCAGGTGGAAAAATTGGAAAACGCAGTCAAGTTAGCCATCACAAAGAGAAACATCCAGAATGCCATGCCCAATTTCACAAAATTACATACAAGTATCTACTCAATATATGCGAGGAGAGATTTTTTTAAATGAAATAAATAAATGCAATCGATAAAACACATTAACCATTAAATGGTGATTGTGTAAGACTCTGAAAAAAGAAGAGCCACAAAATTTCCTCAAAGTAAGAGATCAGCAAAATTCTAAGTTCTAACATTGAGAGCACACATAATAGCAAAGTCCTGGTTGCTATGATCAAATCGATAATAAATATTACAAAATATTTCTAAAAAGGCAAATGACTGAGCTTGAACACCTTGTATAAGCATCAGAATAGCAAAAAGCCGCAATTTCTCCCAAATCAACATTTCCAAAAAAAATTCTAAGTTCTAACATTGATAGCACACATAATCACCAAGTCCTGGTTGCTATGATAAAATACATAATAAAATAGGAAAAATATTTTTTAAAAGTCAAATGATTGATCTTGAACATCTTGTATTAGCATCAAAACGGCAAAAGGCGTAAAATTTCCACAAAACAACAATTCCGAAAATGTCTCTATGTTCTAACATTGACAGCATATATATTCATGATAATCACTAAGTCCTGGTTGCTATGATAAAATCTATAATAAATTGGAATAAAATATTTTAGAAAAGGTCAATGAATGAGCTTAAACATCTTGTTTAAGTATTAGACCGGCAAAGGCCTAAAAATTTCAAAGACTTTCTTGCAAAAACCTGTTGAGTGGACACCCTCCACAACAGTATAACCCTTTCTCCCCGCAATTGTAACCTCACTGGTTGCTATGATCATGTTCACTACAAAATTCCTTATTAATTCAGGAAAATAGGTAAATAAAATACAACAAACACACACTATTCCATTGGAGAATCTCAAATTCGGAATCGAGCAATACGTAAGTTCCAAAACATTTTTTTCTAACACTCGTCTGAACAATTAAAATACTATCTAATACACTGCACTGCCTGAATAAAAATAAACTGGAATCGTGATAAAGAGATAAATGTATAATGCCTCATTGCCGCAATCTCCACAAAATATAGCAGAATGATGGGAAATAGAGAACTCTCCATGGTGGCAATTTGTGCAAGTGACAGAAATTCAAACATTGCAAGTCCATGACTCCCAGGCTGTACATGTATAGCTAAATAGCGGTTGCTATGGTTGAAACACCACAAAATACTTCAATAAAACGTTTAAATAGAGAGAGAAGACCATCCTGGGATAGCTAGCCATGATATAAAGAGGCTAAATGCTTCGAACGACCATAGAATTCCGAAAAAATTTTGAAGTCCGAAGTTGCACACTTTTCTGGCTAAGACCGGTTGCTATGATGTTAAGAACCTCTACAATCCGAATAAATTAATCAAATTAAGCAAAAAATGCCAGGTTGTTTCTATATAATACACAATGTTATAATAAATCTTCCTGAAACTATCAAAGAGATCAGTATACTTTGCGTTTCCAAAATTTCTAAAAGACCCGAGTTTTTCTCCACTAAGTCACCCATTTCCCCCGTTGCTATGATACTGAAATATCCAAATAATGCAAATATAGAAATACACCCTTAAAGCACTTCACCAAAATGACTCAGCGACCAATTCTATCTGCAAGAACCCTCAGAAACGCCAAAATATGGCCCAAAAAAGCCAAAGTCTCCCAACTGTCAAATACTATATAACGGCCACTTTTGACGGTTGCTATGTTATTTGTGACCCCAAATATCACTAGAATAACATTCTACAAGCAAAGTAGTATCCCAGAAACATAATAAATACAAGAAAGGGACCAAATCCGATTGGAGTGAAGTCCGAACACTTGCAATTTCTCCCTTCAAGACAAATACAAATGATGCTGCTAAATCATGCAACGGTTGCTATGTGTTCATATAAACACATTTTAATGCATTATCATTGCTTCCTACTCAGTATAGCATCAGATATAACATTTATGCTAACATTTAGGTTGCTTGTAATTGGCAGGCTATTTCTGAAGTCTCCAAAACAAGAAAAAGCCTTGTACTACATACCATAACGACTTTAAGACTTAGTATAATTAAATGTACTCAACATTCGAATCCCCTACACAAGTTGGAGCCCACAAAGACACCATACTATAATTATTACTGTCATTTACTGATCATTACTGAGAACACCCTTTAAAACCATCAATGACTGAAATTGACTGTTTTAAACTTTTCTTGGCAACCAGGGCAACCAGTTGAAATGATTGAACTTTCTAAGTCAAGAAATAAGTTATGATACAAATTATATGCTGCTCAACTGATTCTATACAGTCTGAATAGAAAATCTAAATTTCTAAATAACAAGTTGCAATTTTCAATTCTGCTGTCAATATTCTGCACTAAGACATTCTTCACCAAGATCACCTTAAGCATTATATGACTGTATCAATGTGCTATTTTTGAAAAGACACTACTCTTCCAAATATTCAATTGCGATCACTTTCAGAATTAGTTTTAATCTGTGGAAGGAAACATTTCAGGAGTCACATTTACACTGACTCAAGAGATATATAATTGTTCAGATGAAGCCAGGCTGATGTCAAATTTTCAAAACAAGCCAGGAAGTAATGTTTGACTTCCCTTAAAATAATCTCTGCAGAATTTTATAAATAATTTACTCAATAATTAACATACATGTATTGTACTATGCTTCTATGAGCCATGATATATAGACATAAATTATACAACATTTTTAATTACCATATTGCAATTGACATATTTACTTTCTACCTTTAATTCATTTAGAGTATATCTACATGGTTAAAATACCACACCAAAAAGCCATACATAATATTGCATTCAATCTGTGACTGAAAAAATCTACATGATACTTTGACTTATGGGATTTTAAAGGCTAAGGCATTAATATTCGTTATAAAATTGAATTAGACATATTTCATAATTAAATCTAAAATCTCTCATTTTGCATTTCAGTCAGCCATAAAAAACATATTAATCCAAGATCAAACTGTATCTAAAAGCTGTAGAAACAATAATATCTCAACCAAAAATGCGCCGTATACAAATCTGATTGCACTTGTGTCTGATTTGGGAAGCGACTTTATTTTCTAATTGTGGAATTGTATATCATCACATATTGGACCTAAGCCTTTCAAGGTCATTAACCCTCTATTGAAAATCATTTCAAAAGTGTTCTATCACCAAATTTCAAAATATAGCCTAATATTCACATTAGTCAATGTCAATTGCAATTGACATTCAACATTCAAATTTGTTTTTATTTCTAGGCGTATATATGGGCATAAAAATTTGCAGTTTTCTGGAGCCATATATGTGCAGTATATCGATTGGAAACAAATGTATACATAAAAAAGAAACATATATATAGATTTCTTTATATTATCAATTTATTTTGCAATTAAGAGGGAGGCTCAAGGAGCTGCAATTATTTTTCTTCCGGTTTAACTGCGCCAAAAAATTAAGGATAACTAACATATTAAGTTTATATCAATTAGTCATCAATGATTAGCAAATACCACATAAAATATTATATTCATGGCAGATTACGAAGTCCTAAAAATGCTAAATTTTACTAAGATCACTCAGTTCCAACTTCCAAACAATAGTCAACCCTCCAGGGACCCTGCATTCATATTTACAAGGGAATGCCACTCATATTTAACAATTTGAGTTAAAAGATACACAGCTCAGATCTATGATACTATCTATCCCATTATCATCAATAAATGAAATATTATTTTGTAAACCCAAGATACACATAAATTTCAAATGTACTTCAAACTTCAAAGTAACATAATCAGTTCCTCAATACTTATTTCAACAACTAAATTAGCTGTTCATTAAACATTGTGGAAGTTCCATTGATGACAACGCCAACAGAAAAAAAAAATTCCAAGTAATTTTTCAGATATTAAACGCAATAAAATACTTCTGTTACAAGGCAATCACTATGTACATCCTTCACCCAAACGTTTCAACTAGTTTTCACAAGGGAAATACTTTACTACAGATCTATATCACACCACTGAAAATCACAACTTGCAAGTCAAAACTAAACATTAAAATATCTATTTCGACTTTACTTTAATTACAGGGTATTCAGAGTGCATAATCAGTCATATACAATAAAGATAATCAGCAAAACTAACTAAGTGGCTGGTTGCTATGAAGACAGAAACGTTAAGAAAATAAATTTCGAGAAAATAAAGGTATTCCTCAGATCCTGTGAAGGTAATCGAGCTATTTAAGCGGTAAACGGCTAGAAAAAATGCTTGACATCCAAGTTTTCAACCTGACCACCCCTTCTGTACAGCACCAAGTGGTTGCTACTTGTTGCTATGAATGTAAGAAACACATAAAATATAAAAAATTACAAAACGATAACTGGAGGGTCTTCTAAGACGTTATGGCAATCTTTTAGAATAAAACCCTCGACCAAAAACACTAAAAATTCGATAATGAAGAGAATCCCTCAAAGACAGCAACATTTGGATCTATAAGCAATTGACCACAACTAGAACTGTCAAAATCATCAATTGGAAGCCCTCTATCACTGTCGGTAAAAGAACAACTGCCAAAATACACGAAAACGACAAAAAACCAAGAAGTCTAAGAATCCAGCTAACCAGGTTATGGCTAGACAATCATCAATGACAGCACATTCTGAGACGTTCTCAGGACAAAATGAACCAATAAAACACGGAAAAAACACTCAAACCTTGTAAATAAACAAGTAAACATTGTTTATAAACAAAAGCAGGTTCACATGAGCGATAATAGGGGATCTACCTCTATTTTAAAGATTTTTCAGTTGCCACGTGCCTCAGGTGACCTCCAATGTCCTTGAAATATTTCTCGTGATTTCTGCACAAATAAACAGCAAAATAGTTCCGAAATAACCATTATTTGAAGCTAAAAGGGCCAATACACAAAGTGACAGCTCAGGAGATGTCAGAAAATGAAAGGCTGAAAAATGAATTAAAATCATAATCAAAGTCCACCATATCTTGGAATTCAGGAGAGGAACATCCAGCAGCAGCAATTTTCCTGAAATATAATGCCAGATCTGATTAATTTTGGATATCCAATCAAGAAAAACAGAGCACTAACCTGGCTCATTGCTTGAACGTCACCACATGGCTAGGCCATTTTCTGGCTTTCCAGTTTCCAAATGGCGTCATTCCGATTGACGGAAATATTTCTCCTTTTCTCGGAATGTGTAAAGCCTTTTCATGAACCCTGAAAGTAATCATCAGTGGATTAAGCATCTTTGATGTTGATGTGTTTGTTTTGTAAGCAGGATGGCAAAGTTATCCTGTCTGGCTTCTCCAAATTCTGGCGCTGACAAAACATCACTTGTGACGAGTGTCGCCAGACTAATTGCTCTCCTTTTATAGGGTTGTAAATTGAAATATTCCATCAGAATTAATGTCTAGAGAAAGTTAAACTACCTTACTAGGCGATGGTATTGTAATAGTATTGGTTTCAGTGCAATCCGCGTGATGCCACTGAAGTTGAAGCTACCTTTTCGGGGCGCATGTTGTCCGGCCAACAGCCACCATTTTCATCTGGCAAAAGTGGCGCGGTGCATCCCGGGAGAAAGAAACTCAGGTGGGCGTGACGTCGCAGGAGTGGCGCCACTGGCCAACAAAATTGGATCCCAGACATCAAAAGGGCGCGAATGGACATCATCGTTGTTTGTTCAACCTGGTTGGTCTAACAAGAGTTGGTCTAACACTACTCACCCGGGTTGTATCAAAAAGATGCTAACACAACACAATGAAGCACATGTTGAGTAGAGTCATTCTCAATCTCATCAAAATCAGACTGGTCTCCGGAGTCCACCCTTACAGTTTGTCTCACAACATGCGAACTGGTGTTTGGCCTCATCTGCAGGTCACACAGCAGAAATACACATACTTGTGGCTAGATTAGCAAAGTTGAAATTTTTCTGTCCTATTTTTTTGTTATGTTTTGCTGCTGTATTTATCAGTTTTTTTGACGACGAACACTAATTCCAGAAATGAGACGACTGTAGGTATATATTCAAGGGGCGCAGGCGGGTTGGGCGATGGCGTTTGGTTTTGGGAGTTTACGGCCATATACCATGAAATGATTTATTTCACGGACATACCAGTCAAAATTATTAATTTAAAACGTGCAACGTTCTAAAATATTTGTTTTAAAAACAAAACTGCCAGGAAAGAACTTATTAATTTTCATCAAAACAGGGCGAGAAATTGTTTATTTAAAAAATACTCCTTGGAGATGTAATGGTTGCCCCTCTAGAACACAGCCTGATGACTGTCACGTTTTTTAACTGCCAGGCCTAACAGAAAGTTAATCCCTTCTGCAGCCTGATAAATGCACTATTTAAATACTGTTATTTTGTCAAGATTTTCCGCCAAAGAAATTAATTGAAGCAGAAAACAGAGAAATAAATCCAATATTCATCGTATTCCCATGAGGATTGGAATATGCATTGAGTATTTAAAAAGAAAGAAAGATTAAAATTAAATTGATTTTTTTTTCACCTTGCTAAAATGTAAACTAATACAATTTTAACATGTCAGAAAACTTGCAACTTAGGTAGGCATGTACGCTGGCGATGCCATAAGAAGTCTAAAACACGTTTCCGAACTATTATATTGAAAAAAGAAGTAAATTGTTTTCATAAAATTTAATAGGCCTATGCGCTGGGAAGTAACAAACAACCATTCTCTTTAGCTCTTATAGAGCCTGTTAACAGAGCGAGTGCAATCTAACCCTGCAATGCCATGTAGTCAAGAATACCCCCCTCCCCTCATCACATTTTTCAAGGTTTTTTGGTCAATTAATTTTTCTAACACAGCTACACTCTACACATGTGTCAAGACTCAACAAACTTCATATCTCACATACTGTACAGATGTATATCACAAGAGGGCGACAGTAGCATTGCATTGCATTGGCCAGAATATTGATTATTTATATGGAACTGTGAACAAAACATCATAATTCGGGGTCTTCAACCCCCCGCCCCGCCCCCCATTGCTCAAAATATATATATGTTAACATTGCAAATATTTTTTTTTTGTTAATTGAAAGAATACCTTACCTCATGTTTTCATTATTTTCCCATTTTATCATTCTACAATGTAACTCAAGTAATGCCTGATATGGGCAATGGGCATTGGTAAAAGCAACTGAAACAAGAATCTAACGATTCAAAGCAGGAGAGCTTGCTACACATATCTGGCAAGGCAAGGAGTGTTTCATTAATTACCTTATTATATAACTTGCAACAGCAGATAGAAAATAGTTTTTTGACGGCAAGCAGATACGACTTTGTGGATAGGTATCTATTGATTTGATGTCTAAGCGTGTGAATTCAGTCATTGTCCACAGGATAAATGAGCTTGATAAATTAACTGTGAGTTATGATGATAACAGTGGGAAACTAAAGGAACTTGCTCAATTTCTCATCTTACATGTGTGGGACAATTCACTAAACTACCCTGTGACATGATTGAGCATAAATTTGACACTATAATTGAGGTCAGATGATTGCATCTTTGCCAATTTTCTCTCCCTCAAATAAGCAGGAGAGAAACTCTTCTGCTAAATTTGTATAGATTAACACATAAAGATTTAATAAATAAATCAAGACATTGAGATTGATTATAAATTGTTTAATATTTATTTGTGTCAAATAGATTGAATTATACATTTGGTGCCAGATGGTCCAATATAATTATGAACAGGTTGCAAGAAGGTCAGATATTTTTGCATGCATAGTCGTAATCTAAACTGAGCAAATTTATATATTTTTATGCAGTAAAACTAACAATAATACTTGTTCATACAATTTCAAAAATTTCAATCTCACACAACTTATAAAATATGATATTAAATATCTTGTTAAGTAATTAAGCTAAGCAATATTGTCCAAACCCATCACACCATCACAAAGAAATACTGTACAATTTGTGAAAGGGAAGGACGGACAGATCACAGAAGTTTCAGTTATTTACAAAGAAATGTTGAAAAATTTTTACAAAAATATAAAATAAACCAATCAACAAGTATTAATAAAAATAAAACAAAAATTATCCAATAAAGTGGACTTGGCCCTGTCAAGAACAATTTGTTAACACATGTATAGAAGTTAAAAAAATACAAAGAAATATAAAATTCTCCAAAATCACACAAAAAAGTAAATAATTTTGGAATACAAAGATTTTAAATTCGAATTCGACATCATCATAGAATTCTGTACATCATTGAATTTCAACATCAGAATACAATTCTGTACAAGTCATCAGATACTGGTTTACTAATGATAAATGTTGGTACTGATAATCTATGATAAATCTACATCCAACTATCATGTATTACTAGATAGCAGATCGAAACGGCACTTTCAAATCCAAATGCAATTGCTTAGCAATACAATTAGCAAGGCAACTCTTGTCTCTCTCCACGCATTCTCCAGATAAAATGTCTCCAAGAACAGCAGGATGCACTGTATAACATTGCAATGAGTTCAATGGCTATATCTTTGATTTTTGAAATTCATTTCATCTAGCACCAGTAATTGAACCCCATTTTCAAGAAGTACCCACATTTATCTTTCCTTCTTCAGTTGCAATATATTTAACTGCAACATACCAATCATGAAATTCAAGTGCATTTTCTAAACATGCATTTTGATGCACTACACAAGATCTAATAACTTGGTGTAAGTTTTACTGAAAAAATGTTATTTCAAATGTTTAAACAATGTACAGTTACCCAAATTAAGATCTTTATGACAGGTACTTGAACTTCTTAACGCAGCTGTTTCGATGATCGACAACAAAGAGGAAGCCTGATTTGGAAACAGCGACCGAAAGTGGCCATCTCACAGGATCCCACTCGCTCTCCAGCCAACCCAGGCGAGTCCCATCTGGGCGGTAAATGTCCACGGTTTCACGCCGACAGTCTGACACAACAATGTTCCCAACTTTGTCCACACACAAGCCGGAGAATCCACATTCGTTTGCATCACCAGATTTCTCTATCGCCCCATTGGCCGGTTCCAGGTCGATTGATCGGAGGTAATTCAAAGTATTGTCCAAGATAAGCAGCTTCCTGCTCACCCCATCCAAGACAATAATCTCGCCACGGGGCGAAATGGCGATGCGGTTGACCATCTGAAGCCCAGTGACCGCATGCGATATGTCAAGTTCACCAACAAGCCTCGAACACCTCGAGAGGTTTCTTCGGGTCGAAAAGAGCACATTTCCATGCCAGTCGAAAGTGACATGACAAAGTGCTTCAGAGTTCATCGCCATTGGAGTTCCAACCTTCCAGAGCAGAATTCCGAAAAGGTCGTACAATCTTACTTCTTGGTTGGAACGCTTCTTTTGAGCTTCTTCATCCCAGCTCGAAACACAAGCAGCTATATAAGAGCACTCATCAACGGCTAAATCATTGAAGTACACATGCTTGTCATGGATGATATCTCGAAGAAACTCTCCCTCGTGGCTGTACTTGCTGATGTGATGGGAGTACGAAACGTAGATCGTGGGTTCAGTCAAACTGCAGGCAATATTGACAGGATATTCCTCACCCTCTGAGAAGGATAACAATGGATTGTTACCATCTGCTTCGACTGATATTGTTTCATCACTGAAAGTTCCTTTTTTGCTTCCAATCTTGAGCGAACAGGGTCCGGCATCTAATGGAATGAATCTTAACTTCAACCGCCTCAATCTGTTGCTGTAGGAAACCACTGAGGTCCTGTCTACAAACCGGACACTTTCAGCATCAGGAACAATATGAATTTCATCAAGTCTCACATCACTTTGAGAGTCCTTAACTTCCAATGTCACCTCTGATGGCAAACCAACAATTGCCTCCTTCTTCATGAGCACTCGAAACACATTAGACTCATTCTCAGAATTCACAGAAGGAGGCCGCTGGCTTCGGGATGAAACTTCTGGCGAAATGGGCGATTCAACAATCTCAATTTTTTCTTCTGGACTGGCCATTCTAATGCCCCCACTACTCTGTTGTACGGTTGGTCTTGTGAATTCAGATGAAGTAGACATCCTTGTCTTAATTTGGAACTTCTCCATCGGTCCTCGAGTTGGCCTACGATCAGTCACATACGAAGTCTCTTCAGTACTTCTCTGGTTCGCATCAAATCTCTGGTTCGCATCAAATCTCTGGTTCCTACCAAATCTCCGATTCACATCAAATCTCTGATTCGCGTCAAATCTCTCATTCATATCAAATCTCTCATTCACGTCAAATCTCTGGTTCGCATCAAATCTCTGGTTCGCATCAAATCTCTGGTTCCCATCCAATCTCTGGTTCCCATCAAATCTTTGGTTCACATCAAATCTCTGTCTATTATCAGCTGGTGATATTGGAGATTTTGTATCAGGACTGTATCCTCCACTTGCTTCTGGCGAAAACACACCCCTTGCTTTCCTAGTCTCCCATTCGTACTTATCAAACTCTCCCTTTTCTTCCATCATAGTTTGATCGACCGATGGAGAGACAGTCTTACCGTCCAGGTAATCATCAATCACCACTGGATTGGAGTCATTTTGCACAGATGCCTTGGGGAACTTGAAAGTCACAGGTTTGCCTCTTATTGACCTGTTTCTAGATTTGCCTTCTATGAAGATAACCTCTTCTGCCACAGTTCCTTCTCTTTGAGTAGGATGGCGTTTAAGGGAAGATGTGGGAAACACGTCTAATGAGTCTCCCAAACCTTCATCGTTGGAAGTAACATCAGTGTCAGTCAGGTAGTTAAAAGTCTCATTCAGTGGAAGAGTTTCACCGGTATCAGTAGAAGCATTCAGAAAGTCATTCACCTCCCTTCCATAAGACTCCTTAAAGTCAGTCTTTCCAGGCAAATCAAACCTCTGATCAAACCTCTGATCCAACCTCTGATCAGACCTCTTTGGGGTTCCTGGACCTACAGCTTGGTGATATCCATTGTGATCAAGTTGGTGAACAAACTCAGAGCTGTAATATCCATCACTGTACTCCGGACTGGCAATTCCTGAATCAAGCGGATCATCCACACTACCAGGATTAACCTCTAAGCCATTCAAATCTGAGTCCACGCTTCCTCGGTGGTTGGTAATTCCAAACTTTCTGTCAAAATTCGAGGACTCTTCAATTCTCATCTTGTCACCTACAACTAATCCAACTCGATAGCTGGCAATCTTGCTGTCAGGGGTCACGACTAGACCTTCGCGGTAGTTCTGGACGATCTCCTCATCACATACCGTGCCATTTCCAATCGAAGGTTCGCTGACCAGAGACGACTCCGACCTTCTCCAAGAATCGGTTACTGATGTGCTTTCGTTGTCAAGGTGATCCTTCGATGAGGATTCCAAACTGACTTTGGATCCCAAAGAGCTGCTGTCTTCTCCGAATGTCTTGTAGAGTCCTTCGTCTATTGTTTGGATGTCACTCTTCTTGCTTGTCTTTGTCTTCAGCTTCCGCGGTTTCTTCCGGTAATTCCTGTTTGATCCGATGCGGAATAATCGTATCTTTGGCTCTAGCTTGTCTTCCTTGAATACAATGTTGTACCCGTCAGTATGTCCAGCAATTTCATTGATAAAATTGACTTCGCTTATCTGACTGGTCCTTTTACCTCTTGTGTTCAGTGCTCCACGGATTTCATCTTCATTTGCAACATCATATAAATTTCCAGACTTGAATTTTCTGAGTGTGTTTAGTTCAGCAGTCTTCTCTTTTACTTCTTTGTCAAACTTTTCCTCAAGATCGTCATGCGCTACGTCATATATGTTGTCTGAATCGTAAAGGTCCTTTTTGGGAGGAACTACTGGTTTCAGATAGATGTCTTCACCTTGGTCAGAAGATAGGTCTAGCTTTCCTTGAGGGAAGAACTCATCAAGACTTCTTCTCTTGTTTACGTTCAGACTTTCACTTGAGGAAGTGAAGCATTGACTATAGTAAGGACTGTGATTCAGGTCTTCATCTTTTAGTTCCTCATAGTCACCAAGGCTGTATCTCAGGCTGTCAACCTTGTCAGTAGTGCTAAGGTCCTTGACTTTTACATCTTCAAGCTCCTCAAGGTCCTTTATGACCTTTCTGCTCTTCTGACCACGTGACTTCCCATCAAGCACCACTCCAACATGGTGGTTCTCACGGTTCTTTACGTTCTTGTTGTTGACGTCGAAAACTACACCGACCCGGTAGTTTTGATTTTCTACTGGTTGGTCTCCCTGCAAGGAAAGGAAAAATAATTGCAATCACAACAAATATAAGCACACAAAAGCACATGTATAGTTCACCACTTCACATGCATATAAATTTCAGTTTTCTAACTTAGAAAAAGGCCACAAAAGGGTATATGGTCCACAGTTTCCATACCGAACAGTCAACCTGAACCGATAGCCAAAAGACACCCAAACTTAAGGCAACTGACAAAATGCACCACATTCAGCATGTTCAGATTCATCTGAAGTTTCCAACCTCAGATTTTTTTAAATTCCCAAAATCGAATCACTCAATACTCATAACCAAAAGATAATCAAGAGGTAAAGAAACTGCCAACATTCTCCTCATCTGCTTTGCTTGTGTCTTCAAGTGGCAACACACGTACACATCACATTCAGATTCACCTGTAGTCTCAATTTTTTAAAAGCTCCAATATCACATCACTCAAAACTAAAATTCAAACCATTACCATTTTTATAGTGCCTCAAATTCAAGGAGGTTGCAGATGCCACACCATCAGGTAGAAGTGCTCACTGTTAACTGGAGTCCCCACAATTTTCAGCACAACAACCTGCCCTGTATGTATGTATACATACAACCTCCATAATCAGTATAAGCAACATAACTATGTTACATCATGACACAAAGTCATATTCTTGGCATAACTATGCAAATGAAGAAGTGGGCAGGCAATAGTAAATCATATGATAACGAGATGCATGTTGAAGGGCAGCCAACAACACAGGGTTTACCATGGAGGAGATTTGCTTATAGGACCCTTGCAGCTAGGGAGGGGAGTCACTTCATCCACAAGGACACAATTCACAAGATTGGGACACAGTACTATCAGCACAACTGCACTTTTTAGCTAACCTCCTTTTGGTAATCTTTTTCAGGTTCTAAAATAGCCCCTCCTCGTGAATTACTTGGATGGCACCAAAAACTAAAACAACAAGAGATGCCACTCCAGTCAAAGAATCACATAAGAAAACTGTGTCACTAACTTTTTAAAAATAAGTAAGCTTTTATTGTTTGAAATAATAAAAGGTAATCCCCATCTATTCATAATTGTTTAATTTTATATGATAAAATGTTCTAACTGAATAGGCCTAATATCTGAAATATATGTTGTACAAAAATATGTCTAGTGCAGAAATATGTATTGTACTATTATCTACAGTTATCTGCCAAAGAGGAAAATTGCTGTCTAACAAGCTGGAGGCATGCATGCCACATTGCCATAATTTGCAAATTGAAACATGTCATCACATTCCCCCTGATACAAATTCCAAGAGCAAAAAGATCAACTTCTGCCAAGGGGTATCAATTACATTTGCATGGCAAGTGGAGTTTTGACAAGTAATATTAAGTATATCAAACATACACATGATGTTACATTGACGTATATATCTTAATTGTCACTTATGTTTCAATTAGAGGGGAAGTTGACTTGCCATTTGCACTATCAATTTTAATCCAAAATCATCTTAATTTTTGCTGATGTTCAATCAAATGCTACATAAATGACCTTGCAAACATAATTTTATGTATTTTGTTGACAATAAAATAGCCACCCCCTCGCCAATAGCTCTTCACAATACAAGATCCCTAAATGGCATACAATTGCAAATAGGTTACATAGCCAGAAGATATGAATAGCAAATCAAAATGTATCTATTTTATCAGTCTGCACAGTGAACAACAGGTATGCAAGCTGCGTCATAAATGGGCGTTGTGTACAGAATTGGGGGCTAAATTCAAATATATGTTAATTCAGAAGATATACAAGCAAGTGTTATGCATGCAAAATTAATATTTCTGGATGTTTTTTATGATTGATATCTGAAAAGCGACAGTGTCAACCTATACCTGTCACTTTCAATAAAATTCTAATATAAGTCTTCATTGTCATGTCCTCCTGTCCTAATTATCACACCTATTAAAATATGTAAATACAGGACGCAAAGCCCCCAATCATCCACCCACCAAAAACATAAATGGAAAGGAAACCCAATAACTTATATCCAAGTTTTAAAATTCCCAATGCATGCTTCTCTTACATACCAAACCATCAGCAACTGCAAGAATTTCAAAATTGTGGTTTCTTGAAGTACAATGGGACATTTTATGACTTGTTTGCCAAACAAATGTCACAATATTTATATCAGTTTATATGATTCTGCCTTTGTCTTATCAATATATGGCTTTAGTGTCCACCTACACATTACTACATTTACAACAAAAAGCAACAGTAGAGTTGGTCAAATAAATCATTTGATACATTTTCCAGAAATGTGCAAAAAAATGAATATTCCTGATGTATCCAACAAAGATGACAACACAAAACAGTTACCCTCAACTGTTACTGATACACCTGAACAATAATTTCTGTTGACCTGAACAATGATTTCTGTTGAAGAGAGAGAAGCCCTACTAATTAATCTCAAAATTAACTTCTGTCACAATTTTCTTGAAAAGGAACAACTTAATGTCAAATGGTTCCATAAAGTTTGCTTTAGATCATCTCAGCTCATTTCATCAAATTTGATGGAATCTGGATTCCAAGAGGAACATAATATCTACTTCTGTCATTATTTCCATGCATCGTATTCTTTTGGTAATGCTGTTGCTTTTGCTCTGACTGCTACCACCAATAATGTCAAACCTAATATCCTGACCTTTTAACTAAATGTCGATTCATCAAATTTCAACACATCCTCAAGTTTTTTCTGGCTCATAAATTCACCAATTCCCACTTTTGTAATCAAGTTTTTTTCTATTCCAATATAATACATAAAAAATTATGTAATTAAAGCTTTGAAAGCATCATTCCAACAATTGCAACAAATGACATCTATAGGCCTAATATTTAATGCCCACATGATCAAAGGCAGCAGCATCATCAAAAGACACAACTTTCGGCAACAGTGTAATATATATGTCATGATGACATTGTTATCAAATTAACCCAAATTCTATAAACTGTCATAAATAAATACAAACCATGTTAGTAGAAAACATGTGGCTTGTCTGTTGGTCTTGCAGCATCTCAAGATGAGTCTGAAAAGGACATTGTCTCCTCTCTTGATCTTGACCAACGAATGACCACTGGCCAACACTGAGTCAGTGGAGAAATACTGTTATGGGGGCTGAGCTGGGCAGGGTGGGCCAGCCTGGACCAACAGGACCCATAATATGATTAACATTTCACCAGCTCATACCAAGAACACAAGCCCCATTAAATTATGACCAACTAAGCTACAAATACACAGAAGGCTCTGATGGGTTGGTGCGCCTTCTTGGGCATCTGTTTCATGTACACAGAACAATAATTCAATAATATCTGTAGATTATTAAAGAAACATGAACCATGTAGCCCATGATGAATGCTTATTCACTAAATAAATTGAGGTGGAGATCTCGAGGAATTCTGCACAATTTCCATAAAGAGATATGCAATATTCAAAGATAACTTCACTCTAGAATGATAAATTTTCCTTCAGGAGATTTGACGGAAGTTTCAAATATTTCCAACTTCACTCTATAGTTTCTTTCAGTTGTTTTTTTTTTTCAACAGTTTACTCTATCAGTCATTCTGAAGGAATTTAATAATTGACATATATAGATATATTGTAAAATTAATGATGTGATCCTGCCATCCAAATATAACTCATGGATGTTTTTTTTTTTGCAACCATCTGTCAGCAGAACATGAGCCAACCTAATATGGGTCCAATATGCCAGAGGTATTTGATTAGCTCAATCATGGAACTGTAGGGGGAACGGGGGCACATTGGGACGCTTTTAACGTCTACTAATTTTGTTCAATGCTGAAAGCACTGAAGAACTCAGAAGTTTGCATGAATATCACCAATACCATTGAGCTTAAATGCAAGGCATAATAAACTAGACTTCACATACCCTTTTCCAGCCAGAGAGCAAAATGTGAGTTGAAAAAATGACTGTCCCAATGTGCCCCGCGGGGCACATTGGGACATCAGCCGGGGCACATTGGGACAGCAATTGAAAATTCATTTTAACACTCCACATGCACTAGATATGAATATTAGTGCATCAGACTATATACATTGCACTAGCACCATGTAGTGCCAATAGTTATAACTTTAAAGAGTTTTTAAAAAACATTTAACATAAAATGTCCTGGGTGCTAATTTCTCGGACACCAGTGAGTGTGTTTTATACGGATAGCAATTCATAACTGTTTGTTAGGTTATATAAATTCATACAAGCACAGAGAAAGCTTCATTGTTCATGGTTTGTCCACAGAATGGTTTGAATTGAACCTGTCCATATTTACTTCAGTAGTAGCAAAAACAAACTTTTGCTCGCCATACTTCTGCATGTGGCTGTAATTTGTCTATAAAACCATGGAAACATCAGGATGTGAAATTACAAGATATGATGGCACTACCATATCTTATACCTTGCCAGGATCCAAGAAAACCCCACTGTCCCACAGTGCCCCACGTCCCAATGTGCCCCCGTTCCCCCTACTAGGATTCTGGATTTCATTTCAGTTAGGGATATATACCTAGGGAAGACTTTACTGACAAAATCCAATTTACACACAAAACGTTTAATTCCTTTTTACTTCCATTACCATGAAATGTCCCAACTTACTACAGATGAAGAACAAATATTTTCAACAAGCCATGTAACTCTGAGATCTCAAAAAAGGCATAGCAGAGGCAGCAAGTCACCTCCATCACTCTGACCAGAGTTACATGTCTTGCTAAAAAAAAAAGGTCTTTGCCACTTGCTTGTGAGGATGCTAGAGCTGGGTTCCAACCCGAAACCCAACGATTTGCAGCCCAGCTGATGAGTTAACCCTTCCCCTACACTTGTATGAACCATCACTGACCCAAAACCAAGAGACCTTGCAGAGATTACACTTTCGTCCAAATGACCTTTTTTATGCTACATAATCGTCCCAGGGTATGAGGAGGACTTTGCTTGTGCATGAATAAGCAGCTGAAAGGTCCCAGAGGGCAGCACCAGAGATGTGGTCCATGTCCATGGCAACATAGATGGTGGACCAAATAAGGCCACTTGTATGCACACAAGGCTGGAGAGGACATTTAGAGGCAGAAACTGCATGTCGTAAGAAAAAGCCACAGTGGAAGACTGTAAGACACAGTAAAAGTTCCAGGCAGTCAGTGTAGACTATTATTACACAGGCCGCTATAAAGTCCATATATTTATATAGAGTAAGAGAAATTGGGAACCACGCACAAAGCCAAAACCACCAACAATACCATAAATCCCAAGCAATTTTACATATTTATGCAGGTGAAGGACTAAAGCCATGGAAGTATGAGTGACTACTTTGGTCATATGAGCTATGGGCTCAAAAACTGTTTGAGAATGTTAGTGATAAAGCAACATTTCCTACTTTTACAGGTCACAGTGTCATAATGCCTTAATATCACAAATGTATGTGTCTATGTGATATCCCAGGTAAAACAGATAACTATGACTCATTCACTGTTCTAAAAACATGGTAACTCCATGTGTTTGACTTCTTGGTCATCAAATTGTACAAAGATTGAGTATAGTTCGATACAACACCATTCGCAGCCTAGAGGTAGATGTGTAATCACCCCTATTCCTGGACTGTAATTGATGGCAAAATCAGATGCGACACATTCTTCCACTCACTTGGTTGATTGATGAGACACATAGACACTATAGAGGAGTCCCAAATATGCAAAGCACTGAGTCCCCAGTAAAAGAATGCTATAGGATCAAATTGATCAATGCATGCCTTGCTATGAGTCACTGATCGTAGATTTAGGAAATTGCTTTTCAGTGGCAATCCAACAAATCCAGCAACCCAATTGATCTAAAGCTCTTGCACAACCCATAGCATGCCCAGGACCTGTTTGCAGAAATTGCTGATAAATCTGATGAGCCGAAGTCACCACAAAAGCTGAGAAAGAAGACGTAGAAGCAAGGCTTTTCAATACACGCTGCATTAAAGGCACACACTCATCAAATCCCGACTTTCAATAAAAAACTTTCATTGCTAAAATTGAGTCTTATAAGCACACAAAGCTAGTTAAAAATTTTTTTTGTAAAGTGTACACTTTGTAAAGGATCTGTGAAATAGTGGTTTTAGGCCTTCTTCCTGGCCTGCCATTCAGCTGGCTCAGTTAATATGAATGACGTAGGGCTGGGTGGCCCCCCTCCCTCTCTCAAGCCCACAGTCAGGAGTGACCATTGGCCATGCAATGATGCATGGCAATCATACCTGTGTTTTTTGGTCTCTGTGGTCATTGACTGTAAGCTGCTGCCATCTCTTGCATTTGATTAATTGCCATTTTGTTTACTTGCCCAGCCTGACGTGGCCCCTTCCAAATAGTTCACAAGGGGTCGCTTTTAATTGTCCCATCTCTGAGGCCAAAGATCAAGAATGAATATTTGCTTTATTGGACTTTTGGTGGCATTAATGTGTGAGTGACTGTGTCAATGTGTATGAAAAATAAGGTTTGATTTATAGATCAAATAAAAAAAGTGCATGACTGTGGCCCTTTAAATATACATTTACCCAGTAGGCTACATGTACGTAGGTATAAAACCAGCCTCCTTAGACATAAATGTTGCAATTACAGTAGTACCTGCCTACCTGTGTTCTAAGACCCCCTGTTGTAGGACCGACTTGCTGTATGTGACCACCTTCCTCCTGCATTAAATAGTATTTTTAGTGAAATTTGCACCCTGACGAGCGACCCCACCCCCACAAGAGACCACATCATGACCGCAAAAGGGGCAGTCTTACAATGCAGGGACCATTGTATAAATACTAATGGCAATTCCGACTGCAATGCAGATAATTGTATGTCATCTAGCCTGTAAAGGTCTCACTAAAAGTGCAGTTGGAATTCACTGTGATTGTCAATACACACTGCAGTACAGATAAGCCCAGTCAGTATAAACTAAGGTCTCACTAAAAAGTATTGTCGCAATTCATTCTGATTGACAATACACACTGCAATACACAGATTTGCCCAGTCAGTAAACCAATGTCTCACTAATAAGTGCAGTTGGAATTCATTCTGATTGGCAATGCACACTGCAACACACAGATTTGCCCAGTCAGTAAACTAAGGTCTCACTGAAAAGTATTGTGGCAATTTATTCTGATTGGCAATACACACTGCAACACACAGATTTGCCCAGTCAGTAAACTAAGATCTCACTGAAAAGTATTGTTGCAATTCATTCTGATTGGCAATACACACTGCAATAAACAGATTTGCCCGGTCAGTAAACTAAGGTCTCACTAAAAAGTATTATAACAATTCATTCTGATTGGCAATACACACTGCAACACACAGATTTGCCCAGTCAGTAAACTAAGGTCTCACCAAAGTATTGTGGCAATTTATTCTGATTGGCAATACACACCAATTTGTCCAGCTAGGAAACGAGAAAGCCTCGCTGAAAGTGCTGTAATTTAATCAGATTCCTATGAATCCAAGAGGAGAATGCATGCTGCAGAGATATCCCATTGATAAAAGTTTCTGACATTATGGTCAGTTCCACTTGTGGTCGTTTGAAATACAGGAGTTCACTAGGGATGCACGGATATCCGGCATAGTATCCGGTATCCGGCCGGATAGTGGAATTTGCAGGATATCCGGTATCCGGCAAAATGAGGGTATGAGAACCGGATATCAGAACCGGATATCTGGCATGTTCAAAATTTAATGAAAGGCTAAAATTTTGATAATAACCAAAGGAACGTAACCACGACAGAGTCAACAACATTATTTCAGCATCAGAATTCAGTTACAGATCAAAACGAAAAACATTCCATCAGAGGAACAGTCCTCCTGCCGGAACGATATGTCTCAGCTTTCATAAAAAGTATTCATAATCAACCAAAAATGCTGAAAAAACTTCCTTTTTCGCATGCTTATCATCCGGTTCCAACTATCCGGTTGCTATCCGGTATCCGGCAGTTGGTGTTGCCGGATTATCCGGGATCCGGCTATTTTCACTATCCGTGCATAACTAGAGTTCACAAGAACAGACAACCGTGTACATTGGCAACAAATTCATCATGCAACAACTCACTACACTACAGGGTTATCAACCAATTTATATGATCCAAACCAATTAATCAGCACGCATGTACACATTTAGCTGGTCATGCAATAACCCCAGCACCCGGCTGACAAAATCTGATTCCCAACTGTCAGTGTATGGGCTCCATGACATTAATATCAACCCAGCAGATTACATAATGGAGACTATGTCATCTCATATATCACATTCACTGATGATTCAGGTTTATTGAGCCGCTTTAATTTTTCATGAAGTGAGTGAGTGAGTGAGTTTGTGTTTTACGTCTCATCAGCACCTGATTGGGCTATTTAGAGACATACTTAGGTTGTGGTCATGTTGAGTTAGTCATCTCATCTCGGTTGATGGCATCGAGATCTTTGAGGTGTCACTTTGACAGGTACATCTGCAATAATTTTCAATTCAAGAAGTTTCCGTGCCTGAGTGGCATTTATGGCTTGTACCAATAAATTACCGTCAGGCTGTCGATCGACTGAGTGTGGTTTTCCAAATTTCTTCAGCATTGTTGTGTAGCTAACAAATGGTGATACATCCTTCAGTCTTCCATCTTTGGACTTGATGTGAAATTTGAGACCAGTGGGGAGTTCTTTTTTGCTGTTGGTGAGTGTCGTTTTACTCTTGTCTTTGTGAGGTAGCAAGCCCATTGTTGAGCTTTTTTGTTTCGTTGTCTTGGGCGGTGTCTTGTTATCTGGAGCAACATCTTTTTCCTTTGGTTGGTTGAGGGACTTCTTAGTCCCTTGGGTAACAGAAGAGAACATTTGACGTTGTTGGATCATCTTCTTCGGTGATTCAGGGGAGTTCACATGTTCTTCCTTGCTTGGCCGGTCTGGTGGTTTAGGCGGTGAAGGTGTTTTCATTAAGACATCTGTGAAGAGGTTCCTGTCCAGATGAATCTTTCTCTGTGGTGATGAATGAAGAGCTGGTCTTGGGTAATCTGCTTCTAGGCAAGGTTTGTCCGGGTCCTGTTCTACAAGGCGTTTGGCTTCGGGAAAGGATAGTTGTCTTTCAGTTCGTAGTTGTTGAATTTCTTTTTCCTTCTTGAAGACTTTGCAATTGTTGCTAAAGGCAGGATGGTTCCCTGAACAGTTGACACAATGTGGAAGTTTAGAGCAAGGGTTATTCTGTGTGTGTGCATGACCATGGTCACCACAATTGGCACAAATCGTTGATCTGATGCATGTATGACTAAAATGGCCATACATTTGGCAATTGAAACAGCGTTTTGGATGAGGAAAGTATGGAGAAACTCTGCACCACTCAAAGGCTACAGGTACTTTCTTTGGTAATCTTTCGTCTGTGAATGTTAGCAACAGTAACTCATAACCATTCTTGTGAGCAAGACGTTTGAATTTTGTGATGCCGTGTTTGTGAAACCAATTTGTAAGTTCATTGTCTGAGCAGGTCTTACTTTCTTTGGAGAAGATAACGCCCTTGCCTGATCTTAGAAGAGGTTCAATGACGACTTTTGTATTGGCTATCTCATGGATGCCGGTCAATTTATCTTGTTGGTCAGAGGTCACAGGTTTAAGAAGGAATGTGCCATTGGTTTGGTGCCTCAGGCTATCTGCGATTGTCGTGTCGCAAAGGTCTGCAATTGTTTTGTAGATTGCAACAGATGATAGGTCTTCCAGTGATTGTGTGACACCTTTTATAACAAGCAAATTTTCAGTCTTTGACAGATGTGGGGGGGCGGTCAGGGTCAGTCAAGTCATCCAGAGATGTCCTTGTCCATTGAAATCTTGGTAGTCCAGTCGCAAATTTTTCGATCTCAGCCTGGTTTCCCGCTGAGGGACGCGCACCTTGGTAACCCGGTTGACGTACGATCCGGTTTGGAATCATGGTAAATGACATATTCATTGATATTCCCCTGTAAGGTAGGGGACACACCGTGCATGCGCACTGTCTCATATTGGCCACTAAGGATAGAGGTCTTCACCTTAGTGTTACCACCCACCGCCACGAGGAGGCCCGAGACCTGCGGGGGCTTTTTCATGAAGTCAATAAAAACCACGACCTACAATATTTTTATGACTTCAACTAAAATACAGGACTGCACTGCAGGGCAAAGGCCTTCCAGAGCATTTATATGAAAAGCTTATCATATATCACAACATAACCTCATAAACAAAGAGTTCAGAGTTCACATTCCAATTTGCAAGTAGCCCTTTGCCATGGCTGAATGGACATTTCACAGGACAGTGTTCCAAAATAAGCTGGAGAAGGAAAGCTGGATGTATTAAAGTTATGAAGACTACTTGATACAGATAATGCAGATAATGCTGGTATGATATCAATTTGACATTATACCTAATGAATGTTTCAAGCGGAGCCATTAAATTACAGAGGGCAATGTTCCAATACACTTATGGCAAATTGTTCTTGAAATCATCCAGTGTTTTTGTAGTCTCTAAAAACTTGAAATTTGTTCTGGTAGGCATTGCTCCACGTACTTCGTTCCAAAATGGCAAGAATCCACCAAAAATCTGATGGTAAATGATATTACCACAACCATAATACATTAGGTAATTTGTGCACAGTTTAGAGGCTAAAATACTAATGGATAGATTGCCAACTGTGTTTTATAAATGTGAATGGTTTGGTTGGTAATGGTATCAGATTTTGATGACCTAAAAAATGGAAAAAAGTACTTATGCAACTGAAGTATCATGCAACAATCTAATCCCAATCTAATCCCTTGCAGTTTTAGGATCATCCAAATTACCTTTTCATAGCTGCGACTGAGGTAGTCACAGCAAAGTAGACTCAACCCAGAATAATCAACCTGCAATGATCGCTTTATTGGAGAAATTGGCGACTACAAGTCTGGCCTTCTTCAAGTCATGCTACTCAAGTCTTGAGGCTAAAAATAATGTTACAGCTCAGTGTGGTCAGCCAATTGTAAAACCACTTTTTGAGTGGTATGAACTTTACGATTGCAAAATTTGGAATTTCAAGATGGTAAAATGATTGAGTGAGATGATTGCACAATTCCTTTGCGCCAACATGGCTTGTTGTTTTCAGCTAAGATTATCTGTCAGTTATCATAACTTGAAACAACAAGCGATGTTTAGTCAACTCAAAGGAAATGTGCAACCATCTCAATCATTTATGCTGACCCAAAATTCAAAATTAATTTTACAGTGAAGGAATTGAATTCTACTCTGCTTGGGGTTATATAGATATGTCATTTGTCCAACTGCACAACAGTTAGTTTGCATAAGAAAGACTGGAACAGGACCAAATGCAGACATGTAGGCCTATACATGCTTCCTGGTCACTTCATATTCAAGCAAAATTGGCAAGCAGTAACTCAAGACAAAAAGCAATATTATGCACTCATTTTCCCGTATAGTTATCAATATAAAAAGGTCAGGAAGATATCCAATAGTACATTAAATTAATCAATGAAAATCAAGGTATACAGTTGGAAGTCAAGGTAGCAAGATACATTGTTGTAAATTGATGCTGCTGGAGGTTGTCTGGCAAACCAATTGATAGAACCTGCCCAGAAAAATGTTCAAATGTTATTAAAGGTTCCATTCGAAACCCTTAACATCGAAATGTGAGTGTAAGGAAGAAAAGTGTATGTATGCCATATTAGAGACTGTTAAGTGGTGACTTTCCCATTGCATGCACCTTTGTGAACAATTGATCAGTGCTCAGCCAGTGCCAAGTTTCGAAGAAAAAAAAATTGGCATCATTCACAACCTATGAATACAGAATTTTACCTCAACATTAGCAAAAGAACATTATGGAAAATACTAAAATAAAGGAATCTACAAGAATTTCTCATTTCTTGGTTTGTACAAACCACATTCTATTGCATGATTGCATGCAGTCTTGCCATTACATGCACAATCAAATCGAACAATCACTAAAATCATTGAAGCCAAAGTCATGAAAATAAATTCCCCTTACCAATTCACAATGACCTGTTCCTTCCAAGGTGTGTGTATAGTACTGTGAATATTGTGAATGTGTCTTGAATAAAAAGCTATAGTAAAACTAGTTTAGGACGTGCTAGCAAATATATGAGGACCACAACTTTTCGGAAACATGACAAGAGATAAGAAATGACAAATCATAAGAGAAGTGCCACTTGAAAAGACACTAAGGGCCATAGACAATTCAGAGTGGACTTTGTTGATGTCAAATGTTATCTATAAGCCTCAGAAAAGTCATATTAACTCCTTTCAAAGTATACACTTGTACTACACATACAGTCATGCAGCCTACACAGAAAAAATCTTTCAAAAATGCTATCTATACATATAGTCCATGGCATCAATATGTTTGCTTTATAATTTCAAAGTAAACAGATCAACACACCAGACATGGGTAGATGCTCTTGGCTTCAGTACATCAGCCAACCTTCACAGTACATTGGCAATCCAAATCATAAGTACCATATTTTATACAAAAGCCATTCATTTATATGAAATTATGAATTTTAATAAATGAAGTAGGAAATTATATATATGTAATATATATCATGTACACACCTGTTAGTGGTTGTTATGTCCGCCATTTTCCAATGAGCAGCTGGGTATAACGAAACAACCTTAATAGGACTGCTTTTTATTGATACCCTATGATGCTGCTGTTGCTGCCAAGGCACTGTCTGCAGTCTGCCATCACTATTGATTGCCAGGCGCCAAATTGCTACTTTCATACACCAGGGGGCCCCCAGGAGCATCCCAGGTCCCCTGATGCCAGCTGTTCACATGTTTGGAAGAGAGAAATGAGAGATTTATTGTGGATCTCAACAACATACATAACATTATCCATTTCAAGGGGAATGTGCACCATTAATGTATAGCTATGATGCACGTATCATCAGAAAATTACTGCGCATATCGATGCAACCGTCATGCTGTTTGATACCGCTGTGCTACATCCTTGCTGAAGATGAATCAAATATAAATCACAGAAAAAAGAACTCGTCAAATTGACACTCTCGAGAAAATAAATCTATTCATTTCATCTGTCAAAGAAACAAAAGTATTCATATGACAATCAAGAATACAAACAAATATGTTAATGTATTCCATTGGACAATCAAGAATACCAGCACATTATGTTAATGTGTTCCATGGGACAATCAAGAATAACAGCTCATGTTGCATGTGTTCCATTGGACAATCAATAATACCAACACATACATTGATGTGTTGCGCTGGACTATCAAGAATAGCAACACATATGTTAATGAGTTCAATTGGACAATCAGGAATACGAACACATATGTTAATGTGTATCATTGGACAATCAAGAATACCAACACATATATTAATGTGTTCCATTAGACAATCAGTAATACCAAGACATATGTTAATGTGTTCCATTGGACAATCAAGAATACCAGCACATATGTTAATGTGTTCCATTGGACATTGAAGAATACCAGCACATATGTTAATGTGTTCCATTGGACAATCAAAATACCAGCACATATGTTAATGTGTTCCATTGAGCAATCAATAATGACAGCACATGTTAATGTGTTCCACTGAACATTCAAGAATAACAACACATTATAAAGGTTCATGCCTTTATAACTACATTAAATATTATATTCCAAATTTGTCTGCAAGTGTCAAAGTTTCTTGAGTCAGCACAAACATGTCAGTTTGGAGTAACCAGTTCCAAAGATCAACTGGCCAGGATCTCTCATGTCCCTGGTTTTATTAAACCTTGAATTTCATTATTCATGAGCCTTGGCCCTCATTTACATCTCATCATCATAACCACATATACATATTCCAATTGACTACATACATTAACATGAATTCAGGGACACTGGAGTTACCCTTTCTTGATCCTCACTTAGTTAGTCTCTTGTTCCTCCCCAATTCTACTCCTGCAAGCGGACTTCTAATCTCCCCTGTCCAAAGACCCACGCTCTTTGCCAAATGTATCCCTACAACATTATGTACCCCTTTATGTTCTGTCAAAATGAGCACTGGAATCATTAGTGCAACTACAATGAGATAATCCAGATCAGTCCAAGGCCAAGTAACCCATTTGGCTCCCCTCCATCTCACACTGGATCTGAACTGCCATACCTTCATTGAATTTGGCTGTCACAAGTTTCCCCTTATTTAATTCTGGCCCTACTTTGCTCTGTTTAGTTACTTATCCCTTTTCGCCAATCTCTTTGCATGCCTGAATTCATGTTTCCCAAGTGGGAATCTCCACAATTCCGCACTCAGAAATATCTCGTAACAGCCATCAAGGATCTTGTGGCCCACTGTCCTCAGCTGGCCGTCATCCCTAATGCCTGTCTTCTCCCTTGACCTCTTCCAGGTCAACATCATCACCCTGATCACATGATCACATAAACATCTAATTAAAATGGACTAAATGATTAATGTGCACACCTAACCTTTACACAACTCCATGCAAAAAGAGATAAAATCCTATTTTATCTAAATTACATTAATCCCATTTAGTCCTGTCCAATCCCGTTACTCCTTTTATCCCTTTTATTACAAAAATAATGTGACAAACATATATTAACATTGAAGTATACATATTAATGTTGATATCAAGAGTTTATGTAGTGTTGAAAACTTCAAAGATAATAAAGAGTTCATCGTCGTAGGCCAAAAGAGTTCATCATAGAAGGCCAAGTGTCCATATAGGTAAATGACAATAGTTTCCATTATGCACTACGGCGAAGGCACGTGCCGATTTGTCTAGCCAGTGACCTCCTCTCGTACTCCAGCTAATCAGATGGGGGGAATCTTGAAGAAATATGGTGAATGCTGATCCCGGAGCTGGAAATAAAAGAGGAGCAACACGGCAGATTACAGATGCTAAATGACGATGCCCCAGGGTGGCAGACATGCACATGTGAGTGATTGGGTGGCTATTTACAACCGTGGATCTCAGAGTTCATTGTACTGTGATAAATTTTACCACCTGTATCCAGCGTAGGTATTTTAATCAGCTCACTCTACTGTGAGTTTAAAGGCAATATGCTCCTAATTAAGTGTTGTTGCAACTTAATCATTTCTCTGAAGTGATACACACCACAATTATTCTGACATCACTGGCCAGTGACATCATAAATTAATCAATATTACTATCAATTATCATATAGTTACATAGAAGATAACAAACAGCATCAGTATAAATACAATAGACAACACACATGCAATATATATTAATGTAGGTGGGCAAGACCAATACCCAGCAGAAACGTTACATCTGGGATACCCTTGCTTGCCTTGTCACCCTGCATCAGCCAGGATGACGTTATTGAAGTCTGTCTTGTGACTTAGGTCCTACTTTATATTTGCATAATAGTCATTTACAAGGCAACACACCAGGCATAATAATTGTGCTTGCACATATTCAACAGACAAAAAACATGTAATGGAACAATTTACAACATATCTCCATATATATATTTATATAGCACAACATGTAGTATAATTAGGAAAAATCTATTTCCATGTGGAGCAGCAAGCTGGGAAGACTTGCCATAGAAATAGCATGTTAAATGAAAACCTGCATTAAGGCTAAAGAGACTCATTTAGCCCTGGTCTGTTTACAACAAGGAATAATTTGGTCACATTGGCTTTGGCTCAAATACGCTTATTATTCAACAGACATCATTAATTTGGCCAAATGGGATTGAAACGAAATCCTCATTTTATGGATCACTGATCTCACCTCTTCCATGCGTTGTGTTAAATGATTGAGTCCTGCCAATATCCTTGATTGTTGTATGACCTCCATCAAAACAAACAGTGGCCACTGCTGTTATGAGGGAGGGGTGGCCCAGACAGACCAAAGAGACATTAGCAAGCATTTTAACACTGGACAAGCGCATGTTCCGAACCTGGGGTGCAATGTAGACTGCTCCCGGGGTACGGGCTGAGGGGTCAGTGTGCTCCATAGTAGACCACATCGTCGGGGCGATGGTACTCACCATGCACACCCACTGCTGACAATGTTTGCTAGCCTCACCGGCAGACAGGAAACCATCTGTCCTGCTGATGGGCAATAAAATAATCTCTGTGCTGCCACCAGCATGAGTATCGCAAAGGCAAGTAATTGCTGAAATATTATTAATCTGTACACTGTAAGGGTACAAAATCTGTCCTCAGTGGAAAAAAGGCTAAAATACAAAATAAAAATTGTGAATAACGAGATTCTTGAATTCCAGATAATTGCTTTACTCGGGCAACACAAGCCATATTCCTTCAAATGGCTGTAATAGTATATTACCATGGCATCCAGCCATATTTATTACAGTGGCAAAACTGGCCAACTGTAGAATTATAGGTGATCAACCTAATCAGTGTTTATGATATACTATCCTCAACTATCCTCCTTTCGATCATGCCCTTAGCAGAGCTACTATCTTAAAGTGTGGCCAGCGGATGATTGTGAGGTGATCTGCCAAACAATCAAAACGCTGGGTTAACATTAATGATCAATGGGACCCATTGACAGATGCTAAGTTAACATATGGTTAATGAGACTGATCGTGCCAGAATCAGCATGCACGTCTACAGTGCTCTCTGGCAGCGGAGGTGTCAACTCTCCCATCCCCGTGCAAAGAGTTGTGGGCGCAACATAAACAACTGCAAAAATGCATGACATCAATATCCCTTGATGTCCATTGCATGACATCAATATCCCTTGATGTCCATTGCAACAATTAAGGACCTCCTCCTGCTATGCTTCAACACTAGCAGAGTGATGCAGCTGTGCTATGCTCAGGGCAATTAGGCTTGCCCTGGAGCACCCTGCAATTAAAACAACAGTAGCCCTTCCATGGCTTACTGCGTGAGCTCCTAATGACCTTTTGTTAATCAACCCCTTCTCATGCGTTAACCCCTTTGTCTTGTTAAGTGATGGTACTTCCATCAAGAAAGGTACGCGTCAACTACCTTGAACTGTGTCAGGGAGGCTGCAATCTAGTTTTGCATACAGACTGATGAATTGGCCGTAAATGCAGTGAGGGACAGAGGCCCTGTCGGCTGCCTGTTTCAACATACATTGCTTGGGCCATTCAATTTCCAGCCTTTGGTTATGCCTAGATTGGCCTATAAGTTGAACTATCACAAAATCAATGTTGTTTTGCTAAGGAAAATGGCATAAGCAAGCATTTTTATGAAAAACAGAGATGAGTTTGAACATTTTGTTAAATTTAAATTGTACTCTTTAATTATAAACCTGAGATGTCTGAAATTGTAATTTATGCAAAGATATAACACTTTTACTGTTTTCAAGTATGCGAAATGCTTTTGGAAAAAAAATTTGATATTAGGTTACACCTTGATTAACTTGACAAATTCTAGAATTACAAGATTACATTGCTAAACAGGCACATCTTAAATCTGCATGTGCCCAATCTGCATGTGCCCCACCTAAATTGAGATGAAACTAAAGATTGGAGGGACCACAGCTTAATGAGGGGTAGCAGAATTTATTATTTGGCCAATATGGATTCTAAGGGTGCGATCAGTCGCTCAACCTTATCATTGGCCTGAGGGTTAATGAGGGGTAGCAAGACGGTTAGCTTTGTGCCACAAATGTGTCATTAGGGGTCCTATCCAGGCTAAACACCAGCGCAGTGTACGCTTCTAGCCTTTTAGTGCTGATAATAATAACAGTGAGTAACTCTACTCCACCAGTGTAATTTTCATCTCAGTGACAGTTAAACATTATTAATTAAATGTAAAACATTTTACAAAGAGAAGACCTACCATTAGTCATAGGCCTACTCTGAGACCACCACTATAACTTTAACATTGCAACATTTCTAAGAATAGCCATAGCCAACACCAATTCACTCACCGTGTGATGTCCTGCTGTTCTGCATGAGTATGCACTCTGCGATTCTTGACGAGTTCTTCGCGTCTTCTTCCCTTCTTTTTTTGTTTCGCTTCTGCTTCTTCGCTGCTTCTTCGCTGCTTCTTCGCTTCTTCTTCGCTTCTTCTTCGCTTCTTCTTCTTTGCTTGTTCTTGAGTTCTTCTTCGGGTTCCTGCAGAGTTCTTCTTGGATGCTTTATGGTTCTTTGCAGTCCTTCCTTGGTTCTGCGCACTTCTTCCTTGGTTCTTCGCAGTTCTTTCTTCCTTGGTTCTTCGTGGTCCACCATGGCTCAGTGAGAGAAGAGACGGCAGGAGCAGGTGAACCTCCTTTGGGGAAGTGGCGGAGGAAGAGCAGGACATTTATTAACGGTTGGCAATTGAATTAGATTCAGGGAGCCTGCAAGTGCCAAGTCCGTGGTCTGCTTGCCTCATAGCTCCCCTTGCCGGTTGTAGCCCTGATACCTCTCCACTGTCTTCAAATTGGCCCCCCATTCTGCTGTCTCCTCTGTCCTGTTACTGGCCACAATGGTCCTTAGCCAGCTGGAGTAATTGCTACTGCATGGTTCTTCTTTAGGTTCTATCAGGTGGACCTCCTTTGGTGGGTGGCGGAGGAAGGGCAGGACCTTGATCACCAGTTGGCAAGTGAATTAGCTTCAGGGAGCCTGCACGTGCTAGTCCGGGCTACATGCTTCTTGGCTCCCCTTGCCTGCGATCACCAGCAGCTTGTATTGGCTGCTGCTGTGAAGCCCTGTCGTCCCTCTGTTGCCCTCAAAATGGCCCATCACCCTGATGGCTCTTTGTATTGCAGATCACCAAAGTCATGTAGCCCGTTAGGGTTGTCAGCAGCATCACAATTACAATTGTCTGTTTGGCATCCTGGTCCAATATGCAGAATCACAATTGTCTGATGAAGCATCCTAGTCCAATTTTCATCTTCACAGTCTGATTTATCACCCTGGTTAAAATCCAGCATCACTTCATTTCCAGCACATAATTGTCTTATTCACTCCTATGCTCCTAGAAAATTAATTGTCACTCCTAGGAGCTGGCATAAGTCCAGGTGAATGTGGTGCCATTTCACTGACTAGACAAAATCTTAGTCGGGGTCACCAAAATATAAAGGTTCATGCCTTTATAACTACATTAGCAACACATATGTTAATGAGTTCAATTGGACAATCAGGAATACGAACACATATGTTAATGTGTATCATTGGACAATCAAGAATACCAACACATATATTAATGTGTTCCATTAGACAATCAGTAATACCAAGACATATGTTAATGTGTTCCATTGGACAATCAAGAATACCAGCACATATGTTAATGTGTTCCATTGGACATTGAAGAATACCAGCACATATGTTAATGTGTTCCATTGGACAATCAAAATACCAGCACATATGTTAATGTGTTCCATTGAGCAATCAATAATGACAGCACATGTTAATGTGTTCCACTGAACATTCAAGAATAACAACACATTATAAAGGTTCATGCCTTTATAACTACATTAAATATTATATTCCAAATTTGTCTGCAAGTGTCAAAGTTTCTAGAGTCAGCACAAACATGTCAGTTTGGAGTAACCAGTTCCAAAGATCAACTGGCCAGGATCTCTCATGTCCCTGGTTTTATTAAACCTTGAATTTCATTATTCATGAGCCTTGGCCCTCATTTACATCTCATCATCATAACCACATATACATATTCCAATTGACTACATACATTAACATGAATTCAGGGACACTGGAGTTACCCTTTCTTGATCCTCACTTAGTTAGTCTCTTGTTCCTCCCCAATTCTACTCCTGCAAGCGGACTTCTAATCTCCCCTGTCCAAAGACCCACGCTCTTTGCCAAATGTATCCCTACAACATTATGTACCCCTTTATGTTCTGTCAAAATGAGCACTGGAATCATTAGTGCAACTACAATGAGATAATCCAGATCAGTCCAAGGCCAAGTAACCCATTTGGCTCCCCTCCATCTCACACTGGATCTGAACTGCCATACCTTCATTGAATTTGGCTGTCACAAGTTTCCCCTTATTTAATTCTGGCCCTACTTTGCTCTGTTTAGTTACTTATCCCTTTTCGCCAATCTCTTTGCATGCCTGAATTCATGTTTCCCAAGTGGGAATCTCCACAATTCCGCACTCAGAAATATCTCGTAACAGCCATCAAGGATCTTGTGGCCCACTGTCCTCAGCTGGCCGTCATCCCTAATGCCTGTCTTCTCCCTTGACCTCTTCCAGGTCAACATCATCACCCTGATCACATGATCACATAAACATCTAATTAAAATGGACTAAATGATTAATGTGCACACCTAACCTTTACACAACTCCATGCAAAAAGAGATAAAATCCTATTTTATCTAAATGACATTAATGCCTGTCTTCTCCCTTGACCTCTTCCAGGTCAACATCATCACCCTGATCACATGATCACATAAACATCTAATTAAAATGGACTAAATGATTAATGTGCACACCTAACCTTTACACAACTCCATGCAAAAAGAGATAAAATCCTATTTTATCTAAATTACCATCTCACACTGGATCTGAACTGCCATACCTTCATTGAATTTGGCTGTCACAAGTTTCCCCTTATTTAATTCTGGCCCTACTTTGCTCTGTTTAGTTACTTATCCCTTTTCGCCAATCTCTTTGCATGCCTGAATTCATGTTTCCCAAGTGGGAATCTCCACAATTCCGCACTCAGAAATATCTCGTAACAGCCATCAAGGATCTTGTGGCCCACTGTCCTCAGCTGGCCGTCATCCCTAATGCCTGTCTTCTCCCTTGACCTCTTCCAGGTCAACATCATCACCCTGATCACATGATCACATAAACATCTAATTAAAATGGACTAAATGATTAATGTGCACACCTAACCTTTACACAACTCCATGCAAAAAGAGATAAAATCCTATTTTATCTAAATTACATTAATCCCATTTAGTCCTGTCCCATCCCGTTACTCCTTTTATCCCTTTTATTACAAAAATAATGTGACAAACATATATTAACATTGAAGTATACATATTAATGTTGATATCAAGAGTTTATGTAGTGTTGAAAACTTCAAAGATAATAAAGAGTTCATCGTCGTAGGCCAAAAGAGTTCATCATAGAAGGCCAAGTGTCCATATAGGTAAATGACAATAGTTTCCATTATGCACTACGGCGAAGGCGTGTGCCGATTTGTCTAGCCAGTGACCTCCTCTCGTACTCCAGCTAATCCGATGGGGGGAATCTTGAAGAAATATGGTGAATGCTGATCCCGGAGCTGGAAATAAAAGAGGAGCAACACGGCAGATTACAGATGCTAAATGACGATGCCCCAGGGTGGCAGACATGCACATGTGAGTGATTGGGTGGCTATTTACAACCGTGGATCTCAGAGTTCATTGTACTGTGATAAATTTTACCACCTGTATCCAGCGTAGGTATTTTAATCAGCTCACTCTACTGTGAGTTTAAAGGCAATATGCTCCTAATTAAGTGTTGTTGCAACTTAATCATTTCTCTGAAGTGATACACACCACAATTATTCTGACATCACTGGCCAGTGACATCATAAATTAATCAATATTACTATCAATTATCATATAGTTACATAGAAGATAACAAACAGCATCAGTATAAATACAATAGACAACACACATGCAATATATATTAATGTAGGTGGGCAAGACCAATACCCAGCAGAAACGTTACATCTGGGATACCCTTGCTTGCCTTGTCACCCTGCATCAGCCAGGATGACGTTATTGAAGTCTGTCTTGTGACTTAGGTCCTACTTTATATTTGCATAATAGTCATTTACAAGGCAACACACCAGGCATAATAATTGTGCTTGCACATATTCAACAGACAAAAAACATGTAATGGAACAATTTACAACATATCTCCATATATATATTTATATAGCACAACATGTAGTATAATTAGGAAAAATCTATTTCCATGTGGAGCAGCAAGCTGGGAAGACTTGCCATAGAAATAGCATGTTAAATGAAAACCTGCATTAAGGCTAAAGAGACTCATTTAGCCCTGGTCTGTTTACAACAAGGAATAATTTGGTCACATTGGCTTTGGCTCAAATACGCTTATTATTCAACAGACATCATTAATTTGGCCAAATGGGATTGAAACGAAATCCTCATTTTATGGATCACTGATCTCACCTCTTCCATGCGTTGTGTTAAATGATTGAGTCCTGCCAATATCCTTGATTATTGTATGACCTCCATCAAAACAAACAGTGGCCACTGCTGTTATGAGGGAGGGGTGGCCCAGACAGACCAAAGAGACATTAGCAAGCATTTTAACACTGGACAAGCGCATGTTCCGAACCTGGGGTGCAATGTAGACTGCTCCCGGGGTACGGGCTGAGGGGTCAGTGTGCTCCATAGTAGACCACATCGTCGGGGCGATGGTACTCACCATGCACACCCCCTGCTGACAATGTTTGCTAGCCTCACCGGCAGACAGGAAACCATCTGTCCTGCTATGGGCAATAAAATAATCTCTGTGCCGCCACCAGCATGAGTATCGCAAAGGCAAGTAATTGCTGAAATATTATTAATCTGTACACTGTAAGGGTACAAAATCTGTCCTCAGTGGAAAAAAGGCTAAAATACAAAATAAAAATTGTGAATAACGAGATTCTTGAATTCCAGATAATTGCTTTACTCGGGCAACACAAGCCATATTCCTTCAAATGGCTGTAATAGTATATTACCATGGCATCCAGCCATATTTATTACAGTGGCAAAACTGGCCAACTGTAGAATTATAGGTGATCAACCTAATCAGTGTTTATGATATACTATCCTCAACTATCCTCCTTTCGATCATGCCCTTAGCAGAGCTACTATCTTAAAGTGTGGCCAGCGGATGATTGTGAGGTGATCTGCCAAACAATCAAAACGCTGGGTTAACATTAATGATCAATGGGACCCATTGACAGATGCTAAGTTAACATATGGTTAATGAGACTGATCGTGCCAGAATCAGCATGCACGTCTACAGTGCTCTCTGGCAGCGGAGGTGTCAACTCTCCCATCCCCGTGCAAAGAGTTGTGGGCGCAACATAAACAACTGCAAAAATGCATGACATCAATATCCCTTGATGTCCATTGCATGACATCAATATCCCTTGATGTCCATTGCAACAATTAAGGACCTCCTCCTGCTATGCTTCAACACTAGCAGAGTGATGCAGCTGTGCTATGCTCAGGGCAATTAGGCTTGCCCTGGAGCACCCTGCAATTAAAACAACAGTAGCCCTTCCATGGCTTACTGCGTGAGCTCCTAATGACCTTTTGTTAATCAACCCCTTCTCATGCGTTAACCCCTTTGTCTTGTTAAGTGATGGTACTTCCATCAAGAAAGGTACGCGTCAACTACCTTGACCTGTGTCAGGGAGGCTGCAATCTAGTTTTGCATACAGACTGATGAATTGGCCGTAAATGCAGTGAGGGACAGAGGCCCTGTCGGCTGCCTGTTTCAACATACATTGCTTGGGCCATTCAATTTCCAGCCTGTGGTTATGCCTAGATTGGCCTATAAGTTGAACTATCACAAAATCAATGTTGTTTTGCTAAGGAAAATGGCATAAGCAAGCATTTTTATGAAAAACAGAGATGAGTTTGAACATTTTGTTAAATTTAAATTGTACTCTTTAATTATAAACCTGAGATGTCTGAAATTGTAATTTATGCAAAGATATAACACTTTTACTGTTTTCAAGTATGCGAAATGCTTTTGGAAAAAAAGTTTGATATTAGGTTACACCTTGATTAACTTGACAAATTCTAGAATTACAAGATTACATTGCTAAACAGGCACATCTTAAATCTGCATGTGCCCAATCTGCATGTGCCCCACCTAAATTGAGATGAAACTAAAGATTGGAGGGACCACAGCTTAATGAGGGGTAGCAGAATTTATTATTTGGCCAATATGGATTCTAAGGGTGCGATCAGTCGCTCAACCTTATCATTGGCCTGAGGGTTAATGAGGGGTAGCAAGACGGTTAGCTTTGTGCCACAAATGTGTCATTAGGGGTCCTATCCAGGCTAAACACCAGCGCAGTGTACGCTTCTAGCCTTTTAGTGCTGATAATAATAACAGTGAGTAACTCTACTCCACCAGTGTAATTTTCATCTCAGTGACAGTTAAACATTATTAATTAAATGTAAAACATTTTACAAAGAGAAGACCTACCATTAGTCATAGGCCTACTCTGAGACCACCACTATAACTTTAACATTGCAACATTTCTAAGAATAGCCATAGCCAACACCAATTCACTCACCGTGTGATGTCCTGCTGTTCTGCATGAGTATGCACTCTGCGATTCTTGACGAGTTCTTCGCGTCTTCTTCCCTTCTTTTTTTGTTTCGCTTCTGCTTCTTCGCTGCTTCTTCGCTGCTTCTTCGCTTCTTCTTCGCTTCTTCTTCGCTTCTTCTTCTTTGCTTGTTCTTGAGTTCTTCTTCGGGTTCCTGCAGAGTTCTTCTTGGATGCTTTATGGTTCTTTGCAGTCCTTCCTTGGTTCTGCGCACTTCTTCCTTGGTTCTTCGCAGTTCTTTCTTCCTTGGTTCTTCGTGGTCCACCATGGCTCAGTGAGAGAAGAGACGGCAGGAGCAGGTGAACCTCCTTTGGGGAAGTGGCGGAGGAAGAGCAGGACATTTATTAACGGTTGGCAATTGAATTAGATTCAGGGAGCCTGCAAGTGCCAAGTCCGTGGTCTGCTTGCCTCATAGCTCCCCTTGCCGGTTGTAGCCCTGATACCTCTCCACTGTCTTCAAATTGGCCCCCCATTCTGCTGTCTCCTCTGTCCTGTTACTGGCCACAATGGTCCTTAGCCAGCTGGAGTAATTGCTACTGCATGGTTCTTCTTTAGGTTCTATCAGGTGGACCTCCTTTGGTGGGTGGCGGAGGAAGGGCAGGACCTTGATCACCAGTTGGCAAGTGAATTAGCTTCAGGGAGCCTGCACGTGCTAGTCCGGGCTACATGCTTCTTGGCTCCCCTTGCCTGCGATCACCAGCAGCTTGTATTGGCTGCTGCTGTGAAGCCCTGTCGTCCCTCTGTTGCCCTCAAAATGGCCCATCACCCTGATGGCTCTTTGTATTGCAGATCACCAAAGTCATGTAGCCCGTTAGGGTTGTCAGCAGCATCACAATTACAATTGTCTGTTTGGCATCCTGGTCCAATATGCAGAATCACAATTGTCTGATGAAGCATCCTAGTCCAATTTTCATCTTCACAGTCTGATTTATCACCCTGGTTAAAATCCAGCATCACTTCATTTCCAGCACATAATTGTCTTATTCACTCCTATGCTCCTAGAAAATTAATTGTCACTCCTAGGAGCTGGCATAAGTCCAGGTGAATGTGGTGCCATTTCACTGACTAGACAAAATCTTAGTCGGGGTCACCAAAATATAAAGGTTCATGCCTTTATAACTACATTAAATATTATATTCCAAATTTGTCTGCAAGTGTCAAAGTTTCTTGAGTCAGCACAAACATGTCAGTTTGGAGTAACCAGTTCCAAAGATCAACTGGCCAGGATCTCTCATGTCCCTGGTTTTATTAAACCTTGAATTTCATTATTCATGAGCCTTGGCCCTCATTTACATCTCATCATCATAACCACATATACATATTCCAATTGACTACATACATTAACATGAATTCAGGGACACTGGAGTTACCCTTTCTTGATCCTCACTTAGTTAGTCTCTTGTTCCTCCCCAATTCTACTCCTGCAAGCGGACTTCTAATCTCCCCTGTCCAAAGACCCACGCTCTTTGCCAAATGTATCCCTACAACATTATGTACCCCTTTATGTTCTGTCAAAATGAGCACTGGAATCATTAGTGCAACTACAATGAGATAATCCAGATCAGTCCAAGGCCAAGTAACCCATTTGGCTCCCCTCCATCTCACACTGGATCTGAACTGCCATACCTTCATTGAATTTGGCTGTCACAAGTTTCCCCTTATTTAATTCTGGCCCTACTTTGCTCTGTTTAGTTACTTATCCCTTTTCGCCAATCTCTTTGCATGCCTGAATTCATGTTTCCCAAGTGGGAATCTCCACAATTCCGCACTCAGAAATATCTCGTAACAGCCATCAAGGATCTTGTGGCCCACTGTCCTCAGCTGGCCGTCATCCCTAATGCCTGTCTTCTCCCTTGACCTCTTCCAGGTCAACATCATCACCCTGATCACATGATCACATAAACATCTAATTAAAATGGACTAAATGATTAATGTGCACACCTAACCTTTACAACATGTTAATGTGTTTGAGTGGACAATCAATAATACTAACACATATGTTGATGTGTTGCACTGGACAATCAAGAATACCAACATATATGTTAATGAGTTCAATTGGACAATCAAGAATACCAACTCATATTTTAATGTGTTTCATTGGGCAATCAAGAATACAAACACATATGTTAATGTGCTCCATTGGACAATCAAGAACACCAACATATGTTAATGTGTTTCATTGGACAATCAAGAATACCAACACATATGTTAATGTGTTCCATTGGACAATCAAGAATACCAACACACAGAGTCCGCGAAAAGTGCCGGTTTGCCGGTCAAAACCGGCAAAAATAGCGTGTGACCGGCAAAAATAGAGTGGTTACCTGCCCAAATGTCCGATGGATTTGCTGGAGAGTCAATGAGCTGATTAAGCAACCAATGCAATTAGTGCTGGCCATTGAAATCGCCAGGGCAATTGAACACATCAATGAAACAAATCAGGCTGCAAATTGATGTCAGATGTGTCAAATGGATTGCTATTGAACAAAGGAAGTGTCAATAGTTAAAGCAAATTGCAATTAACCGTGTTCAGCATCGTCTAGTATACCATGTATAGCTATACATATATAAGATTTGAGGCCCTGCAAGGTTTCAATATGTATCATAACAGGGGTTCTGACGGGTTTTCTATGGTAAATACAAAATTTCAAAAATGTTCTATTGAATATAATTGTATTACTATAATTGGACCAGGTAGGGTTTATTTCATATTGATCATTTAACATTTATTTCTATGTTCATTAGTATTTGTTCAAAGCTGTCTATCTCTTTTTGTTGTGCATAAATCAATTTGTGTATTGTAAATACAGGTTTAAGATTTCTAAAAGTTCTTTGACAGCATGCATTCGTAGGCTCTATTTTTATTGGAGAAGTTAGGAGTAACTTTTAGAATTTAAGTTACATTTCTGAAGGCACACAAAATAAGGAATAAAAATTAATAATATTGGAATTTCCAGCTCAAAGGATTTTATTCGGGCAGACAGGATTTCATTCGGGCAGGTACAATTCAAGATCTACCTGCCCGAATGTCCTGTGTGACAAAAGCACTTTTCGCGGACTCTGCCAACACATATATGTTAATGTGTACTATTGGACAATCAAGAATACAACTCATAAGCTACTGTCTTCCTTTAGATAATCAAGAACATCAACATATATTAATGTGGTCCTTTGAGTGCTCAAAAATACCTCCATAAAAGCAATGTGTTCCTTTGACTAAAAAATAATGCCAAACATGTGTGTATGACTCTATGTTAACATATGTGTTGGTATTCCTGATTGTACAAGGGAACACATTGACATATATGTTGGTATTCTTGATTGCTCAATGGAACACATTAACATGTCTTGTTATTGCTGATTGTCAAACGGAACATATTGATATATGTGTTGATATTCTTGATTGTCCAGTGGAACACATTAACATACGTGTTGGTATTCTTTATTGTCCAATGGAACACATTAATATGTGTTGTTACTCTTGTTTTAGTCGGGCAGATCAGAGGGGCCCCCCTGCACCCGTCTGAATATTTAACGGGACCAAGTTTTTTGGTGCCCTAATAATGTCCTTTTAACAAAAAGCCAATGTTAACAGGACTATCAATGTCCCATGGGGTTTTTACGGCGGCCATTTTGAATTGAAGTTGACGGCCGAAAAACGTCTCTTAGAAATTACAAGTTTAATTATCTCAGGAACTATTCAAGCTACATTCACAAATGGCACATCTATTTCTATGTTTTTGGACATGCAGAATCTGAAAATGACATTAATTTCTTTCTAAATTGTAAATATCACCCCACTATGGCCAAATATTTACAAAAAAATGTTTTTATTAAATACTTCACCTTAGTTCAGTTTATTCTACATCATTCAGTTAACCAATAGCTCTGTGTGTTGATCATATTTGACAAGCACTGAATATAAGCTTTCATATGAGGTATAATATGTCTAAAAGAGAGTGAGTGAGTGAGTTATTGTTTTACGTCTCATCAGCACCTGATTGGGCTATTTAGAGACATACTTGGTTGGTATCAATGGTTGTGATATCTTAAAAACTAAGGGTTTTGTCATGTTTTGTTTGTGAAACGTATAGGGTGCTTTTTGTTGGGAGTGCCTGTCTTTTTACTTTTGTCTGTACAAAGAATCAAATTAGTTGGTGGGTTAGGTCAACAAAATAGGTGGTTGACTTCACTTTCTGATGCAAAGGTCCCCTTTGGCACAGATGTACCTTGGGGTCATAGGAAAAGATTTATCCAAAGACACAAGTGAGATCACCCCCTGGATTGGAAATACAGCCATTTTCCAAAATGGCCGCCGCAAGGGCAAAAAGTCCAATATCTCTGCTTCTATTTCAGCTAGAGAGACAAAATTAGGGTCAAAATATATGTTTTTGGGGTCAGAGAATCCATTGAAATAGTTCCTGAGCATGAAAAAACAATATTTACACATTTTATTGTAGCACCTGCTTTAAAAATGGCCACCAAGCAAGGTTGACGGCACCAGGGCCACTGTTAGTGAACTTTTGTGTTACTTTGATACCATTAGGTTGTATAATCTGCAAACATTGTTGGAAAAGCAATCTCTACTCAAAATCAACACACTCTAACACAGTTGAAAGAAGATATGCCCAACATCAGCACTATTGAGAAATCTTTATGTGGTCTTCAAAGCCTCGATCGATCGCATTTTAGCATGCATATACATTTCACGATAATTTTTCCAAATCATAATCTACATTGAGGATATTTACTTTCTTGATATCAGCAGAAAGAAACAGCTTTTATATAGGCAGCATCAAGCAGTGTTCTATTTACCTGTAATTTCAGTTTTCTCCGATCTTACATTGTGTCCATTTACTCATTTTTTCATCATCGCCAAGCTTTCATTTTGATAGTCCAGTAATTCGAGCATCGTATGTATGCTCAGTGAGTGAAAAATAATATATGTCAAATTAATTTCGCTGTACATTTAAGGTAATAGTGTTATTTAAGGCTGTTGTCCAGTCACTTCTGTAGGGTCAATCACGTGACACACTTCACAGCATCTTCTCATATGCTGAGCTAGCAAAGTCACCAAGAGAGCACCCCACCAAGCCCAGACACTGTAGGTGTGAAAATATGTTTTGGGCAAAAAATATTGGTAAGGTGTTTGTGGATGATTCAAGAAATTTATTGTTTGGTGCAGAACATTCATGGTATGCCATGCCATAGTTAGACATTTCAGACACTCAGTGAACGGAGGTACAATATGTAGCATGTAAGACTTGGCTGAAGGATATGAATTATGCTAAGAAATATTAGCAAATTATCCAGCCCAGTGCCCGGGATATCCACTTACCACTGTCATGTCTTTGTTTTCTACTCTTTCTAGCCCGTCAGAGCCATTTTGATGACCAATGTTACTAGGCATAAAGCTTGTAGGGATGGTACATAGCCTTTTAAAGATGTCACAAACTTTTAACTTGCCTTTATTCCCACTTCAACTGTATCAAGGATGTTTTACTTCTAGTGGTTTGGTTACTTGTATAGAAGAGCTGGTTGATTCAATGCCTATTCCATGTGTAAGAGAAGTACACATAGCTGTAGAGAATAAGGGGTTATGGTGAATATTGTTGTATTGTAACCAACTATGATAAAGACTCCATGAGCTGCTTGAGGTGGTACCATAACAAATTTTTCTGAGGGGCTGATCATTAAATCAGCCACATCTATGCTTATTGTCTTCAATCTGTCATATATAGGCGGACATAACACACACAGCCCTTGTTTATGGATGGTTTTTACGACTAATGCACTTCTAGATTGAAGATACTGCTTCATTGCCACATAAAACAGGTTTTTTTGTCTCCTTTTTGTATGGAATACTGCTATGATGGTTGAATCTGCATTAAGGTTTTGTTGAAATTTGAATAATCTGTTGACACAGGAGACTGATCAATACCTAACCCTTTTACAGTTAGAGAGATAATAGTCACATGAGGACTATTGCAATTCTAGTGAAGTCCTGGTCCTGACAGGATGATTGAGTTTGTGGGATTGATTATGCTGGTGTCAGAAAAAAAGTCTGACCTCTGTGCAGCTATCCTCATCCCTCACCAGCATATCAGTAGCTGGACTGACTCTACCCTATTTCATTGAGTCATCACCTCTCATGACAGTACACTTGTTTTCTCTTGAACTAATGGGTTCTTTTCCAGTTTATGAAATGGAGTGGGCAGGCAAAATTAGTTGAGACCCTGATAAGACTACATGCCAACTTAGGCAGTGTCAAGAGCTACATGTATCTTTAACTAGCTTGTCAATGATGATACTGTACACTGAAAGAGTCCTGGTCAAGGTAGTGAAGACAGTGCTGGGTTGAGAGTCATGTGAGGCTGAGGACGTAGGTGTCCTCAGTATATGGTATTCTTCAAGACTATTCAAGCAGCATCTGGAGGAATGAATCAGCCTCACATTAAGATGAAAGGGAACTGATGAATGGCTGCTTCATCAGAAGATACTCATGGTGTAAGATTTTGGCTCCCTTTGAATAATTGCATCATCTAAAAATATGTCCTCCAATGCACATTTTAATTAATTCCTGACACCAAAAAGGACATTTTTCTAACTTTTTGCTAACTAGCTTTAGTATTGGTCTTCAAAGATGGTTATGACTGGCAGGAAAGGGTAGAAAATCTTCAAAATAAACACATGAAAGTGATCACTAGATGTCCTGGGCAGGGGCAGCATACTATTCAAGTTAATATCCCTCAGCTCATCTAAGTCATGCATGCCACCTCTGTTTACAAGTCATATTGCATAGCACACTATAAATGTTCTCCACCAGTCTACAAATTTTCATGAATACTGATTAAACCCATTTCAAACTTTTTTTTATCTCAAAATTACTGACACTCATTTTGTTACTCTGATTGATAAAAACTGCAGTGTCTGGGTTATTTCTTGGTGACTATTGTAACTTTTCACAATAGAAAATTCAGCCAAATACCCTGGCATAGTGTATACATATTAAAAAATCAATTTGTCACATTTTTCATTTACTGAACATACCATGATTGAATTGCTGGACAATTAAAATGAAAGCTAAGTGATGACGAAAAAATTAGTAAATTGACAGAATGTTTACAAGGTCAGGATACGACGAGATAACTAAAATTAAATGGAGCCACAGCTTGATGCTGTTTATGTATAGGCTGTTGATGCTGAATGTTGACAACAGGAATGCAAATGTCCTAAATTTAGATTGTGATTTGGCAAAATTATCATGAAAAGCATATTCCAAAATGTGATAGATCGAAGTGAATAAACTTAAGAGGCTTTGAAGACCACATAAATATTGTTCAATGGAGCTGATATTGAGTATGTCTTATTTTTAATTGTGTTAGAGGATGTTGATTTTGAGTAGAGATTGATTTTCCAACATTTTTGGCAGATGATGGAACCTAATGGTATCAAAGTAACACAAAATGTTCACTAACAGTGGCCCTGGTGCTGTCAACCTTGCTTGGCGGCCATTTTTAAAGCAGGGGCTACAATAAAATGTGTAAGTATTGGTTTTTCATGCTTAGGAACTATTTCAATGGATTCTCTGACCCCAAAAACATATATTTTGACCCTAATTTTGTCTCTCTAGCTGAAATAGAAGCAGAGATATTGGACTTTTTGCCCTTGCGGCGGCCATTTTGGAAAATGGCTGTATTTCCAATCCAGGGGGTGATCTCACTTGTGTCTTTGGATAAATCTTTTCCGATGACCCCAAGGTACATCTGTGCCAAAGGGGACCTTTGCATCAGAAAGTGAAGTCAGCTTTGACCTAACCCACCAACTAAATGGTTTTTTGAGTTTTCTTGTTTTGATGGTTTGGGTGTTTTCTTGTCTTCAGAAGCCAAAGCTTCTTTCTTCTTGACGTGGTTGAGTGATGTCTTTGCCCGTAGGGTTGGAGAGAATGTTTGACCTGTTAGGATTGTTTTCCTGGGTGATGCACAAGCAACTGGTCCAGCAGAATTCATCGTTTGTTCCTTCTTTGGTTGATCTTGAGCAGGCGATTTCTGCAAGACATCCATGAAGAGGTCCCACTTCAGTTGAAGCCTTCTCTGTGGGGATGGATGCAAAACTGGTCGAGGGTAATCTGATACTTGATCGATTTTGTCCATGGTTTCTTCATCATCCCAAGTCCTGGGATGAGGAGGGTGATCTTCTTCTACAAGGCGCTTGGCTTCAGTAAAGGATACTCCAGTGTAAATCTGTACTTGTACAATTTCTCTTTGTTTCTTGAAGACTCCACATTCAGGGCTAAACGCAGGGTGGGCCCCTCCACAATTAACACAATGTGGGGGTCTGCAGCATGGTTTATCTCTGGCATGGGCATGATCTCGATCACCACAATTGGCACAAGCTGTTGGTCTTCTACATGTACTGGCGAAATGGCCATATATTTGGCAATTGAAACAACGCTTGGGTCGGGGAAAGAGAGGGCGAACTCTGCACTTTTCAAAAGCAACCGGTACTTTCTCAGGAACTTTGTCATCTTTGAACGTCAGTTGTAGTATTTCGTATCCATTTCGTTGGGACATACGTCTGAATTGTTCAATGCCTTGTTTCTGGAACCACTTCTTTAGTTGAGAGTCAGTGCATGTTTTACTCTCTTTCGAGAAGATAAGGCCTTTGCCTGGTCTTGTGAAAGGTTCTATGGAGACTTTGGTACCGCCTATTGCATTGACTGATGTCAGTTTCTGTTTTTGTTTATCAGTCCGAGGGTAAATAAGAAAGGTTCCGTTGGTTTGACGCTTTATTTTTCCTGCTACTGTGTTGTCGCAAATGTCCGCAATAACTTCATAAACAGCAATTGCTGACAGGTCGTCAAGTGATTTCTTAACACCTTTTATCACGAGGCAATGTTCATCTTTTGTCATGTGTGAGGGGCAGTCAGGGTCAATCAAGTCATCCGAGGATGTCCTTGTCCATTGAAATCTTGGTAGTCCAGTCGCTAACTTTTCGATCTCAGCCTGGTTTCCCGCTGAGGGACGCGCACCTTGGTTACCCGGTTGACGTACGATCCGGTTTTGAATCATGGTAAATGACATATTCATTGATATTCCCCTGTAAGGTAGGGGACACACCGTGCATGCGCACTGTCTCATGTTGGCCACTAAGGATAGAGGTCTTCACCTTAGTGTTACCACCCACCGCCACGAGGAGGCCCGAGACCTGCGGGGGCGTCTAAAAGAGATGATTATTTGATGATCTGTGGTATTTCAATGATTTTCATTTGTGATTCTGTGATCATTTAGCTGCATGGGCGAGGTAGAACTCCTAGTCAGGTTGCAAGACAGTTTGCCTTGCACCCTCTGGTATAGTTAATGGCACCCAATTTTTTGACTGCCAGATATTGTCTGGAAACATATTTTAGATGCTCCCATTGCCAATTATTGTTCCAAGGGGTTTTTCTGGTGGCTATTTTGAATTAACCTCTAAAATTTGTAAAAGTGTGGTTTTAGCATTATTGTCACTTTCTGTGTTAAAGCAGCCATTGCTCTATCATAGTTTATGCCAGTGAAGAAAATCAAATACCAAACTAGAAGGCAAATTGCAATTTGCATATCTGGACGCTGATAATTGACCTGAACATTGTAACATAATATTGGTCTGGTAGTCTGGTTGGCTGAATTATAATAGCAGTAGTCAGAAGTTATCAGGGCATAGTGGCCAATGGGCCTTAAGAGAGAGAAATAAATGTTTTGTTACATAGCGATGCATGAAGTTTTTTGATTGTGTGTGATGGAGTTGTGTGTTTAACAACTTGAAATAGTTGTGTTAAGCTGACAGAGGAGATACACACCCACAGCTCATCATTGCTTTGGACATCTTAAGCTAAGGTAGATACAGCTCATCTTCATGAAGCAGACCCACTTTTATGATTTCAATAAAATCTGAGATGTTCGAGAAAGAAAGCAATAGCATAATTTAAACGAAGTCAAAGAGCCCTGAGGCTATTGCCCTACTTCATTGCACATTGGCCTAGAAAAATGGACCAAGGGCAGAGTAAATGTATTTACCCCTTTTCACATCTCTTTCAAATTACCCAACAATCTTGCTGTATGTGTATGTGTATATGCATATGCAGCTTACATTTACCATGACAGTTACCCTTGTAACTGTCATGCATTTACTAAAAGTACACTGTATAAAGTTTATAAACTTCAAATTAAAAGTAAAACTTTTATTTGATTATGTATACTACACTTTACTTTATTAAAACATATATGCATCATGGGAGAATTCTTTTTATTTTGTTTCTATACATTGTCAAACTAGATGGGAGCATATTTCCATATGCAAGACTAGAAGGGGGTCGATCAGCAGTTTGTTCAGCTCATCACTGACTGACATTACTGGCTGACATCATCGGCTGACATCACCGGCTGACATCATTGGCTGACTTCATCAGCTGACATCATCCTATAACCGGCTGACATCAGTGGCTGACATCAGTGGCTGACATCAGTGGCTGACATCAGTGGCTGACATCAGTGGCTGACATCACCGGCTGACATCACCAGCTGACATCACCAGCTGACGTCAGTGGCTGACATCAATGGCTGACCACCGGCTGACATCACTGGCTGACATCACCGGCTGACATCAGTGGCTGACATCACCGGCTGACATCAGTGGCTGACCACCGGCTGACATCAGTGGCTGACATCACCGGCTGACATCACCAGCTGACATCAGTGGCTGACATCAATGGCTGACCACCGGCTGACATCAGTGGCTGACATCACCGGCTGACATCAGTGGCTGACCACCAGCTGACATCAGTGGCTGACATAAACGGCTTACATCACCGGCTGACATCAGTGGCTGACATCAGTGGCTGACATCACTGGTTGACATCGGTGGCTTACATCACCGGCTGACATCACTGGCTGACATCACTGGCTGACATCAGTGGCTACCATCAGTGGCTGACATCACTGGCTGACATCAGTGGCTGACATCAGTGGCTGACATCACCAGCTGACATCAGTGGCTGACATCAATGGCTGACCACCGGCTGACATCAGTGGCTGATATCATCGGCTGACATCACCAGCTGACATCAGTGGCTGACATCACTGGCTGACATCACTGGCTGACATCACCGGCTGACATCACCAACTGACATCACCAGCTGACATCACCAGCTGACATCACTGGCTGACATCACTGGTTGACATCAGTGGCTGACATCACTGGTTGACATCAGTGGCTGACATCAGTGGCTGCCATCACCGGTTACATCACCGGCTGACATCAGTGGCTGACATCAGTGGCTGACATCAGTGGCTGACATCAGTGGCTGACATCACTGGTAGACATCAGTGGCTGACATCAGTGGCTGACATCAGTGGCTGACATCACCGGTTGACATCAGTGGCTGACATCACCGGCTGACATCAGTGGCTGACATCAGTGGCTGACATCACCGGCTGACACCACCGGCTGACATCAGTGGCTGACATCAGTGGCTGACATCACTTGTTGACATCACCGGCTGACATCAGTGGCTGACATCACCGTCTGACATCAGTGGCTGACATCACTGGTTGATATCACTGGTTGATATCCCGGCTGACATCGCTGACTAACATTGATTGACATCATTGACCATATCATAACTATCAATAGGGGAGCTCCAAAACACAGGAGAGAACTCCCAATAAGAAGAAGAAGAAAGTGTAGCTACCTTGTGGAAATAGACAGTACTACTACTGTGGTTGCCATGGAGATGGTAGACTCGGAACTGGACGACACCTAGTATCCCTAAAGACTAGCCCTGCTAGTCTAACAAATGGACCAGTGTAGTATGCTTCCTCAAAAAGCCATTCTTTAGGTCAGAAGGAGGTGTGAATGAGGCCATGGTTGTAAAACAGTTCATCCTGTCTGAGCATAAGTCGGTCACAAGTTGGTCAATAGCTTTAGGGCTCTTTAACCCCGTTTAAATTGTTTATGCATGCCAGTTTCAATCTAATGATCTAGTTGTTGAACACCGGCAAATCTATATAGCTCTCTCAACCAATAGCATTAGTGCGTATTTTGCATGCTAGGTGGCTACCGCGTGTTGATGACGGGTGTGCGCTGAAGCATATCAGATTCTGGTAGACTGGTCCCCCCTCCCTGGTGTGCCATAGGGACAGTATATCAGTTATAATTCTAGTACATTGTCCTATTTAGAATCCAGTCAATTTTCCATGATTGCAACACAGATTTCCAGCTATTCTCGGTGTTAAGGACCAATTCACCGGGTGATATCTGTAGATCTATCCACTATCTGTTTGCTATATCAGTCTGAGTCACTTGGATCACGTGTGTGCAACATAAAGTAAGTTTGATGGGTTTACTGTGTACATTACTATGTCTTACGTTCAGCCAACAGGAAACTGAAAAACACAAGGAAGTAGGCCGTTGTGAGACAGTATCTGGACGCCAGAGGCGTCCAGATAATTAATCTTTAAAAGCCAGGGAGTTACTCTTTCAAATGGTGTAAATAGTATGCTTGTAAGATGCTTGTGCTGGATGTCATAAAAATAATTAAACTCTTCCTCCCTGGGTAGCAAATTTCTTCGTGAGCATAAACGTGTCTCATAATTCATTTAATTTCATTTTTTTAATGAGTAGCCCTGTAAAAACATCTCAAACCCAAAGATGGATAGCCCTTGATGTTAACTACCATCTGGCACATTTATTTTCTTGTTACTACAATTATCAACCCTTCCAAAGCTAAATAAATGTTGCTGTCTGAGTCATAAATCTCCTCAGAAACCTCCCATTTATTTTCAATATTACCTATTCTGACCACTAGATGACTCATCCCTAGCCTACCAAATGGATAGCCCTTGATGTCACCTTTTTCTTGGCACCTTGGTTTCCTTGTTACTGCAATTTTCTACCCTTCCAAAGCAAAATAAATGATGCTGTCCGGGTCGAAAATCTCCTGTGAAACAACAAAATTTCGCAAGGATTTTCATTTCCACCTATCCTAATCACCAGATAACTCATTCCTAACAAATCAAATGGATGTGGAGGGACAGCACTTTATGTCAGCTTTCATTTGGCACCTTGGTTTCCTTGTTACAAGAACTGTCAACCCACCCCAAGCTAAATAAATGTTACCGTAAGTATCAAAAATTTCCTTTGAAACACAAAATCCTTCCATTTTTTCTACCTATCCTAATCAGTAGATGACTTATACCTAACCAACCAAATGAATATGGATGGATAGCATTTGGTGTCAGCTTTCATTTGGCACCTTGGTTTCCTTGATACTAGAATTGTTAACCCTACCAAAGCTAAATAAATGTTACCGTCAGTATAAAAAGCTCCTCGGAAATACAAAATCTCTACATTTTTTTCAGTTCTACGTCTTCTAATCACTAGATGACTCATCCATAGCCAACCAAATGGATAGCCATTGATGTCAGCTTTCATTTGGCACCTTGGTTTCCTTGTTACTACAATTGCCAGCCCTCCAAATGCAAACTAAATGTATGTCTTGGTAAAAAAAATCTCGTCGGAAACACAAAAACCTCCCTTGCATTTTAATTTCCACCTATCCTACTCACCAGATAACTCATTTTAACCAATCCAATGGATGTTGATGGATGGCCCTTGATGTCAGCTTTCATTTGACACCTTGGTTTCCTTGTCACTAGAACTGTCAACCCTCCAAAAGCAAAGTTAATGTTTCTGTCTGAGTCAAACATCTCCTCGGAAACAAAAAATACTCCCACATATTTTGATTTTCACCTATCCTAACCTCCAGAAAACTCATCCCTGACCAACCAAACACATAGCCCTTGATATCAGCTTTCAGGGGCTATCCATCCTCATCCATTTGGTTGGCTAGGAATGAGTGGCCTATTGATTAGCATAGGTAGAACTGAAGATAAATGGGAGGATTCTGGGTTTCCAAGGAGAATTTTAAAACAAATAGCAACATTTATTTAGCTTTGCAGGGAGGGTTGACATTTGTAGCAAGCAGGAAACCAAGGTGCCAGATGAAAGCAGACATCAAGGGCTATCCATCCACATCCACTTGGTTGGTAAGGAATACGTTATCTAGTAATTAGGATAGGTAGAAATTAAAAGGGACGGGATTATTTTGTGTTTCCGAGGAGATTTTTTCGAACAGGACATAACAATTATTTTGCTTTTGGAGTGTTTCCGACGAGATTTTTTTGACCAGGACATAACATTTAGTTTGCTTTTGCAGGGCTGGCAATTGTAGTAACAAGGAACCAAGGTGCCAAATGAAAGCTAACATTAAGGGCTGGCCATTCTCATTCATTTGGTTGGTTAGGAATAAGTCAACTACTGATCAGGATAGGTACAATTAAAAATAAATGGAAGGATTTGGTATTTCTGGGGGAGATTTTTGATACTGACGGCAACATTTATTTAGCTTTGGGAAGGTTAACAGTTCTGGTTACAAGGAAACCAATTTGCCAAATGACAGCTGGCATAAAGTGCTGTCCATCCACATCCATTTAATTGGTCAGGAATGAGTTATCAGGTGATTAGGATAGGTGGAAATGAAAATCTGTGTGAGATTTTGGTGTTTCACAGGAGATTTTCGACGCGGACAGCAAAATTAATTTTCCTTTGGCAGGGTAGAAAATTGTAGTAACAAGGAAACCAAGGTGCCAAGAAAAAGGTGACATCAAGGGCTATCCATTTGGCAGGTTGGGGATGAGTAATCTAGTGATTAGGATAGGTAAAATTGAAAATAAATAGGAGGATTTTATGTTTCTGAGGAGATTTATGACTCCGACAGCAACATTTATTTAGCTTTGGAAGGGTTGACAATTGTAGTAACAAGAAAATAAATTTGCCAGATGGTAGGTGACATCAAGGGCTATCATTCTTTGGGTTTGAGATGTTTTTCTAGGGCTACTCATTAAAAAACTGAAATTAAATGAATTATGAGACACGTTTACGCTCACGAAGAAATTTGCTACCCAGGGAGGGAGAGTTTAATTATTTTTATGACATCCAGCACAAGCATCTTACAAGCATACTATTTACACCATTTGAAAGAGTAACTCCTTAGCTTTTAAAGTTTAATTTGGTATTTAATTTTCTTCACTGGCATAAACTATGATAGAGCTATGGCTGCTTAACACAGAAAGTGACAATAATGCTAAAACCACACTTTTACAAATTTTAGAGGCTAATCCAAAATAGCCACCAGAAAAACCCCTTGGGACAATAATTGGCAATGGGAGCATCTAAAATATGTTTCCAGACAATATCTGGCAGTCAAAAAATTGGGTGCTATTAACTATACCAGAGGGTGCAAGGCAACCTCTCTTGCAACCTGACTAGGAGTTCTACCTCGCCCGTGCTGCTAAATGATCGCAGAATCACAAATGAAAATCTTTGAAATACCACAGCTCATCAAATAATCATCTCTTTTAGACATATTATACCTCATTTGAAAGCTTATATTCAGTGCTTGTCAAATATGATCATCACACAGAGCTATTGGTTAACTGGCTGATGTAGAATAAACTGAAATAAGGTGAAATATTTAATAAATGTGATTTTTTGTAAATATTTGGCCATAGTGGGGTGATATTTACAATTTAGAAAGAAATTAATGTCATTTTCAGATTCTTCATGTCCAAAAACATAGAAATAGATGTGCCATTTGTGAATGTAGCTTGAATAGTTCCTGAGATAGTTAAACTTGTAATTTCTAATAGACGTTTTTCGGCCGTCAACTTCAATTCAAAATGGCCGCTGTAAAAACCCCATGGGACATTGATAGTCCTGTTAACATTGGCTTTTTGTTAAAAGGACATTATTAGGGCACCAAAAAACTTGGTCACGTTAAATATTCAGACGGGTGCAGGGGACCCCTCTGATCTGCCCGACTATTTTTATGGAAGTATCCCGCTACTTTGTCGCAAATAAAACTGATGTGCATGCTGTGTTACTAGATGCCACAAAGGCTTTCGACAGAGTGGAATATTATAATAAGACCAAATGGGTATGGTGGTATTTTGAGATGTACTCCACGAGTTGAAGATATCCTGAGTCCTCTGTACCCACGAGTGCGTCAGCACGAGTGGGTACAGAGGACTCAGGATATCTTCACGAGTGGGAGTACATCTCAAAATACCACCATACAATCATTTGGTCTTATTTATACCCCATTATGTAACTCCAAAGAAAGCTGAACTTCACTCAGGTTATCTATACTAAACAGCTGCATCAGCCAATCAGAGCACAGAGAGCAGCTGAACTGATGATGTCACAATGTTGTGACGTCACCATGGACATGACGTCACAATGGCAAACAATGCAATGACATCATCAACAATGATCAAACCATGCGGTATACAAAAAACCATTGAGTATACAACGCAATACCACATGGGATATATCCACTGCTTTTTCATGTGGTATTGTAAACGTTATGGGGTATACCCCATTATTTAATAAACTGCTTGACAGAGGCATGAATAGCCTTTATGTCAGATGTTTGCTATACATGTACCAAAACCAAAAACTTCGAATAAGACGGAACAGCGCACTCGTGGGTACAGAGGACTCAGGATATCTTCAACTCGTGGAGTACATCTCAAAATACCACCATACCCATTTGGTCTTTTTATAATATGTAACTCCAAAGAAAGCTGAACTTCACTCAAATAATCAATACTCAACAGTGGATAGCAGCTCAACTGATGATGTCACAGTGTTGTGACGTCACCATGGGCATGACGTCACAATGGCAAACAATGCATGTATGTATTTTTTTGCCAAACTTTCCTAGCACTAACTTCATACAGCAATGATGTTGAATTGACACCATTATAAATGATGTTTTTCAAGCTTTTTCTGGTAATTTACCTATCGCAATAGTATTGTATCGTGCACCTCAATAGTTGGCAATATATTGAATCGTTTCCTCACTTGATAGTATGTATCGTTCAGGTATTGTATCGCTAACTAAGTATCGTTTAAACTATTGTATCACAAAATCCTCTCGATGCCCAACACTAGTTAACAGCAATGGTTATCAGTTTTTGTCTGTTATATGTCCATTTTGGACACACCATTAAGAAGTGCTCTTCATCTTCAACTTCATTCATGTTGCAATTTTGGCACAAGCGATTTTCAGCTTCCACATAGGGACGCTTATGTCGTCCTAACTCTATTTGTAGGTTATTTGAACTCAGTCTAAAACGAGCAATACTGCGATAAGCACTTCTTGATAATCCTAAAAACAAGTATGGTTCAATACACATCTCAGTTTTAAATTTTTTATACGTTCTAAGTTTTGGATTTTTGACATTGTCTGAAATTTCACTTAATAGCTTATTCTGAGTGTGATGATATATGGCATTTTGAGCAGATTTGAGGTCATAAATTTCATGAATCTCATAGTTAACTAATGCAGCACATAAGTCTTTTGAACCAACATTGCTTGCCATTTTCTTGCATTTGTTTCTGAATTTCATAACAATTCTTAAGTATAGAAGGGCAATCATGAGATTGAATTCTTTGTAAATATTTAATTGCAGAGATATGTTGACCAATCACCAATGGAAATCTACCACAATCTGCCAGAATACCAATAGTTGATGTCTGTCATCTAACTCCTAACATATTTTTTAGGAATTGTAATTGGATTTTCTCAATCACATCAATTTTATTTTCTTTGAACCACAGTTCATTATTTCTAAAATAGGAAGAACATGAGTGTCAAACATTTTAAGACTAAGTTGAGGAGATAAGTATCCCACGGTTTTTTTAATATTGTCATTGAGCAATATGAACAGCCCTTTGTGCCTGAGTAGAGATATGGTCATGCATAGATGAGTGAATATTCCTGGATGTAGTCAGTACATGTCCAAGATATTTAAAAGAATTAACAACTTCCAGTTCTTTATCAGCTGTTCTGATTTCTTTCCTTCTGATTAGTATACAACATAACCTTACTTTTATTGCAGTTCACTATAAGATGCCATTTTCTACAAAATTCTGTGAGATTGTTCAATAAAATTTGAAGTCCAGGTTCACTCTCAGAAATAAGCACTAAATCATCAGCATAAAGTAAATGAGTGTAGTAATTACCATTAACATTTATACCTTGACTAAGATCAAGATATTCATGCACATCCGCTAAGAAGAGATTAAATAATTTTGGACTGATGATACCACCTTGTAAAACACCATGAGTACTATCTAATTTCTTACCAATTTCACCATTCCACCTAACTCTCGCATTAGCTTTAGAAAACATGCTAACAATCAGTCTGACAAGTTTACCACCAAAACCACTTCTACGCAATTTGTAATATAAAAAGTCCCTATTAATAAAATCAAATGCTTTGGTAAAATCTACAAAGCAAAGATACAGGGGTTTTTTGAGAGAACGCTGATGAGAAATAAGAGTATCTAATATAAACATAGGCTGCGCAGCAGCAAACCTTCAGCGAATAACACCTTTAGAAGATTACAATAATATCATAAAATTGGTGTGTTTACGAAATTGCCTATATATATATATATATATATATATATAGGTATGCAATATCAGCCGAGTAGTGGCCTTCAATTATCTCTATTTGCCCGCTGCCCTGCCATCTTCCCATCTGCTTGCCAGGATTCGTAAAATCAGGGAAAGGCCTTATTAGACTAATTTACGCATATTATGGAATAGTTTCATGCATGTACAAAGTACAGGTTATGAGATGTCGATTGAAAACCAAAAAATATAACGCTGTTCTATTTTCTGAAGTTTTTCCAATGATTCATAAAGTGTTATATAAATCAAAAAGCACTGCTACATAGCATAGGTGATTTGTTTAGAACTTGCATTACTGTATGTGCAAATCTTTTAAATATTTTTTCTCAATATTACAAAAACTATAGAAAAGCCATCTGTCAGACCATGAAAAGGCACAACTAGACCATATAAGCCATATGTGTACCAAACTTCATCCATGTATATGGAATTGTGACCGGATGTTGGGCCAGAAACAAAAAATTAATTTTTTTGTTTTTTTTCAATATTTCAAAAAGTAAATAATATTTTCCATCAGACCTTTCAAAAGGCATAAATAGACCATATTGACCATATGTGTACCAAACTTTATCCATGTACATGCAATAGTGACCGAGTCTTAGCAAAAAAAACGAAAAAATATGTTTTTATATTTTTTCTCATTTTTTCAGAAAGTATAGAATATCTGTCAATGAGACCATCAAAAGGCACAACTAGACCATATAGGCCACATGTGTACCAAATTTCATCCATGCACATGCAATAATGACCGATCCTTGGCCGGAAACGAAAAGAAATAATTTTTATATTTTGTTAATTATTTCAAAAAGTATTTAAGATCTATTCATCAGACCATCAAAAGGCACAACTAGACCATACAGGCTAGATGTGTACCAAATTTCATCCACGTACATTAAATAGAGGCCGAGTGCTGGGCCGGAAACGATCTATCCGCCCGCCGCCCGACCGCCCGCCCGCCCGGCGGACGGACAGCATTTTTACCCAAGTGATTACAATACCTTCTTCGAACTTCGTTCGCTGAAGGTAAAAACATTGTCAGTAGTTCTACGATTTTTACAAAAGCCAAATTGGTTTGGGTCATCAACAAGTGTCACCTCACTCTGAAAAACTAGACGTTTGTTTAGAATTGCTTCAAAAATTTTGCCCATACATGCCATAAGTGTCAATTTTTACCTTCAGCGAACGAAGTTCGAAGAAGGTATTGTAATCACTTGGGTAAAAATGTTGTCCGTCCGCGGCGGGCGGGCGGGCGGGGGGTGGGCGGGCGGGCGGGGGGCGGATAGATCGTTTCCGGGCCAGCACTCAGCCTCTATTGTGTGTACATGGATGAAATTTGGTACACATATAGCCTGTATGGTCTTGTTGTGCCTTTTGATGGTCTAATTGATAGATATTCAATACCTTTTGAAATAATTGAGAAAATATAAAAATTATTTTTGTTCGTTTCCGGGCCAAATCTCAGTCACTATTGCATGTGCACTTATGAAATTTGGTACAGATGTGGCCTATATGGTCTAGTTGTGCCTTTTGATGGTCTCATTGATGGATATTTTATACCTTTTGCAAAAATAGAAAAATATGTATTTTTTGGTTCTTTGGGCTGAGACTCGGTCACTATTGCATGTAAATGGATAAGGTTTGGTACACACATGGCCCATAAGGTCTTGTTGTGCCCTTTGAAAGATCTGGTGGAAAATATTAAATGCTATTTGAAATATTTAAAAAAAAAGAGAAAAAATAATTTTTTTGATTCTGGCCCAAGACTTGGTCACTATTGCATGTACATGGATAAAGTTTGGTACACATATGACTTATGTGGTATAGTTGTGCCTTTTCATGGTCTGACTGATACATATTCTATACTTTTTGTAATATTGAGAAAAAATATTAGAAATACTTATTTTCTTATTGGAGCCAAAACGTGCCCACTATTGCATATACAGCAATGCCATTTCCTACACGTATCACCTATAAAATGTAGCAGTGCTTTTTGACTTGTATTTAAGTCTTTTTGAATGATTGGAAAAACATTGTACATGCATAAAACCGAACCATAATATAAGTAAATTAGTATAATAAGGCCTTTCCCTGCTTTTACAAACCCTGGCAAGCACACAGGTAGATCGCAGGGCAGCAGGCAAATAACAGATAATAGAACACCGTTACTCGACCACTGTTGCATACCTATAATACACGGAATTTGGTAAACACGCCAATTTTATGATGTAATGTAATCTTCTAAATGTGTTATTCGCTGAAGGTTTGCTGCTGCGCAGCCTATGTTCTATAACCTTTATCCCAAATATAATTGAATAAAGTAGTCAGAGGAGGTACTAATTTTTCAGCAATATACTTGTAAAATTCATTGCATATTCCATCGACACCAGGAGCCTTCTTTGACTTGAGACATTTAATTTGTTGATGCACCTCTTCACATGTAATTGGAAAATCCGTCAAACTAACATCATTTAAATTGTGCTCATTTGATATTGATGCTTTGATAGTTTCCAAAAAAGACATATCAAAAGTAGTAATTGCACTCTCTGGAGGAGAACTGACACTTTCAAAATATGATTCAAAAGATTGCAACGAAATCAGTTCACAAGACTGAGAATGTTTGCCTGTCTTCAGCTTGCCCCAAAGTTTCCAATAATCATTCTGATTATTTGAATGGAACCTTTCTAATTCTAATCTGATTTTTTGTTGATATTCCCTTTTTTACAGCTGCTTGCAGCCTGTATTGCACAAGCATTTTGGCTAATCTTGTTAGCACTCCTGAGATCACCCTCTTTCACCAATCTCACTCAAATTTGAAATACAGTCTCAATGGAATATTTCCTTGAGCCCAGTCGATTTTGGTGGCCCACCGTAACAAAAAAATTAATAAAAAAACTAAATGGACTGTTGCTTTTGGGGTCAAGGGTCAAGCTATCATAGATGCGTGCGCATCCTAGCATGTAGAATGACCCATATGACGGCCGTGTTCATCCAACCGTGACGGCCGTCATTGCACTATAAGAGCAGTACTTAATCTCTATGTGACTCTGAGGAGTCTGGGATAGCATGATGTCATCGCCGTTTTCTTCAATTTCTGTTTCTTTGTCTTTTTCTATACTATTCCTAATATAGCCATCTGCATACATTACGATTTTCTCTTTCCAAAAATACCAAATATGACACAATCCACGCTCAACCTTTTTTGCTATCTTGCAGATGCGTTTCCTATCGAGGGTACAGGCCGCCATGTTTTATTAGTTTTTTGTGATCATGGCAGGTACAAGGGATCCAACTTCGCGCCATAAGGCCTTCAATGATCTATGTAGTTGTGCTGGCATATAATAGGCCTATATGCAACAGCAATGAGTGTACAGGCCAAAATCACGGCAATGCCATGTCTCATAGGCTGCTAACACTTTTCATTGTCTTTCATAGCCTGATTGCTATTCAACAGATCTAAAAGGATCAGATTGGTATTAAAGTGTCACATCAGAACTGACATGCTTATTAGGCCTAAGTGCAATTCAGGTCCTACAGCATTCTTCAACATGTTAATGTTACTTTAGTCTTTCAATCCATTTCAAACATACACACTAAAATAACTTCATATACATTTTGCACATGTGACTCATCACAAATTTTTTTTGCCTCTTTGTTTTTTGATCTTCTTATTACATAATTTTAACAACTCAGTTAATTCATAAGTGCACATCTACAGATCTTTAGTTTCATTCCATTACCTATTTGCAACGACCAGTCCTATAGACCTGCACAATGAAAATGCTCTCAGCATCACATCACTTCATCCCTCCTGTCTCAGACGCTTTGTCCGACAACACTTTCTCTCACTGTCTTTTATCACAGGTAAATGCTAGTGTGATATTGATATTGATGTCTCACTCCAGGCAGTGCTCAGTGCAAAGAGCAACTGAACATGTGTTAGGCTATTGTTTAACTTCACACTTACTTCAATTGTCAAATGTGTCACAGTAATTAAGCAATTAATTGCAATTTAGTATACCTGGATCTCAAATTACTGAGTCATTGATTGTCCATTGAAGTCTATTGACACTTCCTGATTGCCATTGACCTGCCAACTACTCTTATATGCTTCAATCAGCTTCTGCTCAGTATACTGTGGTTAACAAACTTTAATTGACAGTTAGCAGTTCAATTCAGATACATGGAATTGATTAATTTGAAATAGATATCTTCAAATGGGAATAATTTATTACCTTTAGTCACCCAGAGAAGTGCCTTTTAGGTATGAACTAGAATACGTTGGCCCAACAATCACAAGATCCAGTGCATAAAGTCAAATTACAAATGACTTTAAAAAAAATATTTATGATTCCATTGACCTCAAATTTTTGCATCTGTATTCATATGCTGGTATTACATATTACCATGTGCGTGTGTTCATTGTCTTTCTGCTTGTTCAATGTCATGGTTCACTGATTTAGAGCCACTGCAGATTACCCATGGATTTCTATAAGAAACAGTGAATGCGCTGCTTAAAGTGCTTGCACGTTATTTTTTACAGCTGCTTGCAGCCTGTACATAGATAGATAGATAGATAGATAGATAGATAGATAGATAGATAGATAGATAGATAGATAGATAGATAGATAGATAGACACATACATAGATACTTAGATAGACACATAGATAGACACATAGATATATACTAAGTCTATCTACAAGCAGCTGTTAAAGTGCTTGCACGTTATTTTTTCTTTTGAATTAGGGCTTTGTACCTCTTCCTAAGACAGTTGTATGAATCACGAATGATGTCAATTGAAAGATCATTTTGTTTTGAGAAATCGTTGCACATACGTTTATGTTCCTTACATTCATTGTCATACCATTGATTTCTTGGAAAACTGTTTGAAGGCGACTTCATGTATCTCTTGTCAAAATTTTCAGATATTGCATTGTCTAAATAGCAATACATACTTGACACTGCCGAATTCACACTTTGGTCAAGAATAATACAATCAATCATTTCATCTAGTAATTCTAGATGGTTGTCATTTTCAAGAGAGCATTGAAAGCTATTAATTTTGTCAGGTTGAAAGATATATTTGTTAATAGATTTAGACTGTATAGTTCCAGGATAATGAAATTCCTGAGTTGATTGCACAATATTCATCTTAATATTGAAACAGAGACGTTTATGATCTGATTCTACACTAATTGGAGACAGACTAAATTCTGTAAGACCTTTCATAAATTGACTATCACAGATTAAGTAATCAATTAGACTAGTACCTCTGGCTGTACAACATGTAAATTGGCCAGTTGAGTTGTCATTTTTAAAGAATCCATTCATAATTCTCATTCCACTTGACTTACAAAGTGCAATAAGTTCTTTCCCATATGTATTAACCTTAGTATCTTCTGAGTGTCTCTCAAATAGAGGAAAGTCTACATCATGGGAAATAATGTTGAAATTTACTTCTTTTCCCTGCGTATTATCATGGTCACTTAGTTTACCCGTACGAGCATTGAAATCACCACATAAAGCAACATTTCCAATACTTGCGAAATGAATTACATCCTGTTGAAGAAGATGAAATGCATTGTTATCATTAAAATTTGAAAACATGGATGTTGAGTCCTGAGGTGGAATATAAACGCCTCCAATATATAAATCCCTATGATTTGGTCGATCAAGCTTCAACCATACAACAAAATCAGTATTTTTAACAATTGTTACTTTTTTGTTTTCATATAATTTAGATTTGATTAAAATCCCAATTCCACCTGATGGTTTACGAGCTCTTGGGTTTTGAAACTTCCTTTGAAAATGCTTGAAAGTGTAAACACCCGTATTAGGATTAAAATCATCCAATTTCATTGTTTCCAAAAATATAACTATATCAAAGCTTGACACTTGATTAAGTAAGTCATGCGTATTTATAATATTCGCGCAGCGAAACGGCCGAAGGCCGTTGAGCGAAGCGAATTGAGTGCAAGAGAAGACTCAAAAATCTGTGCAGTGATGGTCTCAACGTCAACAGTCCACAGCTGGGAATTAGGTCAAGTGGGTCCAGCTTCTTATCAATGATTTAGTTTCGTATTTAACAAAACATAACATATTCATCTTCAAAAGTGTCTTAAAAATTCAATTTTCTCTAGTAATATATCCTGTACCAATAATTTTTATGGAATAGTTAATTATTAGCATTGACAAGCTAAACCAAAATTTTTGACATGTGATTCATTTAATTTCAATCAGACAACAAGAAAACATAACAAAATTAAAGTTACATAATCTTTATAAACTGATGATTATGTAACAGTGAACAGTTAATCTACATGCAATGTTATTGTGTTTGTACTACTGTATATTTATACTATTATGTAATATCAACAATCTAACATAGACTTGACTTTGGCAGCTTTCAGTGCTGTCTGCCTTTTTACCATTTAGCTGATTATCTATCAATCTTATTTATCTATTTAATATTATATCTATCTATTAATTTATCTGTCTATCTGTCTGTCAATATATCTATCTATCGATATATTTATCTATTTATCTCTCTATTTATCTCTCTATTTATCTATTATATTTTTTGTCTAGTTTATCTTGCTATTCTACATTCTTCTCTGTCTTTCCATGTATCCGTCTTTCTAATTTTCTGAAGCAGTTACATAACTGCCTTTCATACATTGAATATGAAATAAACATGAAAGTTATGGTAATACTATAAGTCCTACAAAAACTTGTTAAAGTGCTGCGCGAATTTCATGGCAGTGCCATTTACATATTAAGACCAAATGGGTATGGTGGCATTTTTAGATGTACTCCACGAGTTGAAGATATCCTGAGTCCTCTGTACCCACGAGTGTACAGAGGACTCAGGATAGCTCCATGTGTGCCAATTCTAAAATCAACTCTAGTATAAGAATATGCATTGTAGCTTGATGAAATATAAAATCACCGTAATTTACAGATGAACTTTTACTAAATTTATTTAACATACTTTTTTTGCAGTTTAATATGATAATGCCACAGCATAGTAGCTGGGCTCTTTCAATAAAGAATGCCCAGGCATAGAAATCGCCCCTGGTTGATCATACTACATTGTATTTCCATTCAACCATATAGATGCAAGTTGCTATTCCATTATAGCTTTCAACCATATGCCTTTATATCAAGCACCATTACCATCCGGAAGTAATACGGATAGACAATATTTAAAATGTGAATCGGGAAATTCAAACAATTCAAAATTCATTGAAAAATTGTGGAAGTGTCTCGCCAATTTGCAAAAGATAACCTCAAATCTACCACTTAAGCTTTGATGAGAGTCACATGCCAGTTCGGACATTTTCTTACTGCAGATTCATTTAGTATGAGTTTTCATGGATAGTTTTCTCATTATCTACGTAGCATTTTAAGCTTGTCTGATTGGTCAATAAGCCATAAATCGTCCTCTGAATCTTTATGTTGACCTGTGAAAAACGTAACAATTCTCCTCCACGTTTTCGTAATGTTTTATCGCCCTTTTTTTGCCGATTTTCGGCAATTTCGGACGACGGCAGCACATTCACACTTGTTGACATTACTGACGCAACCATAACAATGGCTTAAATTGCCGTGACGTCACAAAAAAATGCACTGCAGGCTGCAGCGCCACTTCAGACTTAGTTCCAGTGAAGGAAAATATTTACACATCTTCCAAATCATGCACTGGATTTTCACAGCCTACTGAAGAAGTGCCAGATTCAAGTTCACATGCTAGATGAGACAAACTGTAAGTCGACTGCTGACTGCCCACCAATTGGGGCTTTATATTTTAATGGTATTGAAGCATGTTGAAGAATGTTGGCATGTTCTTAATCTACCAATTTTTCATTAAGATAAGAAAGTTGTTATTCTGAGAAAAAAAAGGGGGCAACATTTGTTTGGTAAAAATTACAATCTTTCCAATTAAAAAAGGATATTTTATCTTACATCATTCAAATTTTATCAAAATAGGAATTTGCGATTTTCTATTTCTTGTAGATCATAATGCACTTGCGGTCTCACTATGCTTAGGCATTTATCATATTATGACCTATCAAGTGAGACTGACATTTTTTAATATATGAGTGCCATTTTCATTAATTAGGCAATGGTCGACTTAATCCATGGCAAGAGGTAGTAGATGTTAGCATAGCCTGCTGATGTCCTTTTTCTGGCACGACATAAACTGCCAAAAGACGTTGCCCCAGCGAGTTCGTATTTGTTAGACCTTTTACACATCAGGGGGCCCCCTGAGTCTCCTTTACACACGCTACTTACACCAGAGGGCGAAATAGCACAGAGCATGTCCTTCCTGATGGTGGTACTGGAAGTGCACCTACGGTTTTTCTGGATGACCTTGGACAAATGAAGAAGTTTCTTACTGACACCTCCACTGTCAGTCACTCCCCATCCAGCAGCGATACAGGGAGTTCCGGGCGGAAAACTCCTGGAAGGCAGACAGACAGCATTGACGTTGTCTGTGAAGGTCAGCTTGTACTTCAGCTTGAGGAGGGTCAAGTCGTATCTGGGTCTTTTGGCAACTCTGTCGGGATGGTGAATAATTTTCTCCGGAATCAACATAAATTGAGACTCCTCCACCTTTCCTAAGCCGGTGTTGTGCTCCCCAAGGTAGATGCGGACTTTACGTGGCTCTCTTAAAAGGCGTCGCCGTCGGCCTAATTCAAAACAATGAGCTGCCGTGAGAATCCACTCCTCGTCAATGATGCTGCCGCCACACTGTTTAGAGGGTCCAGGATAACCGCGAGGGAAAGTTCTGAGGTGGACAATCCATGGAAATTCACCTTTCCTTGACGGTTTTCCTCCTAAGATCCTTTTCTGTCTTCCTTTCTCATTCTCCTCTGTATTCGCCCCTTCTTTCCTGTTCTCTTCTTCCGACGAAGCTTCAAGCGGAGATCCCAAATCCCTCTTACTTACGTCTCCGTAGATATTTGTTCCGCAGGAATTCAGACGGGAAGGACACTGCTTGTTGGTAACGACAATATCGTCAATGGCCAATCCAGTCTCTGGCTTCATTTTTCCTCTTGTATGCTCTAAGACTATCCAGTAGGGTTTCTTGCTCAACAAAGACACAGTTGCCTTGAGCCAAGCATCTCCCTGGCCGCCCTCCCTCAGCAAGACTGTCTGATTATTACCATCATCGTATTTCATAATGACCTTGAAGAAACCGTTTGTCTGGTACATGTTGTAAAAAAAGGTCAAGCAACGGCCCGTCGGAGGTCCAGCGGGGAGGAGAGGAGACGTCAAGCTGCCCTTGCTGCCCTTGCTGGCACGAAAGGTGTAAAGGTAAGCGTAAGATCCTTTACCTCTTCCAGTTGTGTGGTCCGCTTTACTCCACCTAGATCTTTTTGCCTTTAACCATTTCCAGCGCAGTGGGTCACTTTTTAGAGTGCTCCATCCACACAAACTCTTCCGTCTCTCAAAGTTGCAGTTTAGCTGGTCGATATTATCTGTTGGTCTTTCTACTTCCGGTTTCTTTGTCGTGTTTGTCGTTGGTCTTGGTGTTGTTGGTTTCGGCGGCCTTTTTTTCCCACGTCTTTTTTTTCCACGTCTTTTCTTCCCACGTCTTTTCTTCCCACGTCTTTTTTTTCCACGTCTTTTTTTCCCACGTCTTTTTTTCCCACTTCTTTTTTTCCCACGTCTTTTTTTCCCACGTTTTTTTATCACGGCTCTTTCTTTCCTTGAGAGAATTCCGGTCAAGCCGGACCGTCTTGGTCTTGTTTCAGTTGTCTCCAATTCTTGTGACTCTCCTGGTTCTTCACTTGTCTCTGCAGTTCCCTCTGCATGTTCGTCTTCAGCCTCGACCTCTCTTCTTTTCTCTGTCCGTTTTCTGTCTGCAGTCAGGGCAGCAGCTTCAGCAGAAAGTGCAAAAATCACAACAATGAGTAAAACTTTGAACATGTTGAGACCATCTTTCGAATGACGTGAAATGTGAAAAACCATGACGTCATAACAGACATACATGTGAAAAAACCATGACGTCATTAACAGCATGACGTCAGTTGCAGCTTGAGGTCATTGACCTAATTCTGGGTATATTTAATGTGTGATTGTCGGTAAAGTGTTTCTCACTCTTATTTGCTGTTTTTGTGCTATTTGTATGTGATTTCAGTGCAAAACTTTGCAATTTTACTGACTGCTATCTTCAAGATCGTTTCTGGCTCCAATTTACACGTAGTTTTGACCCTGATTTTCGCTCATGAATTTTACCCTCTTTTTGGGCCTGAAAAGTTATCTTATTGTCATATTTTCTATCTTTGTCACTCATCATTCCAGTCACTTTCCACAACACTTGACAGCACCCAGGGGCGTATCTAGAAATGGCCTGAGGGGGGGCCATTACATGGGGTATTACGGGGCGCTCCGCGGCGTTTCCTATCTCTTGCATGTTAATTTTGGGCCTGAGGGGGGGGGGGGGCCATGGCACCATGCCCCCCCCCCTAAATACGCCACTGACAGCACCATTTATCGGGAATTTAAGTTTTGAAGATCTCAACACTGCCAATTAGTAGCTATCCAAGAACTCAACTCAGCACCAGCCTTTCAAGCCTCAGCCCAGCAAACAGCATAGACTCAATAGCAATTTATAATTTAAATATTGATCTGTTGTGTTCTTTTTTATTGCAATCTTCATAATCAATACTTTACTTGTTTGAATAAAAAATAAATAAAATAAAATAATTATTATCAAGATAACTTGCTCTGGGTGATTTGGCATGGAATGATCCTTCTACCATGGCATGGGGGATGCAGAGGCCAAGAAATCCAGGAAACCAAGGAAGGGAGAACCCTAGGGGGAGAACTCGCTAGAAAATCAACAATCTTCGCAGGTTGAAGATTCTCCAGAAGAATTATCAACAATTGAGACTTCCAAATCTCAAAGAGCCCATGACATGCATGAGGAATATCACAAAGATTTAACAGAAGAAAAAGACAATGACGAAAGTGACAAACTATTTTCTGAGAGATGAAAATTATTGCATTGACTCTACTGTATCTGAAGAACTGGTTATCATCTTTAAACAGTTTAAATGAAAAGAAACCCATAAAGAAGATGTTGATTAGTTAGAGACATGAATGCAGTTGACTTCATAACCATGACTAAATAAATGCGCCTGGTTTTAAGATAGAAGTATAGACGGAAATCCTATGAAGTATCATAAGTGCTTGATGTGTGTTTGGAATGGTAAGGCATCAGATCACTGCCAGTCTCCAAATCTCCATCTAATCAGCTCCCTTCCAACTACCCGGCACAAACGCCTAAATTCAACTTCAACAAAGCAAATTGGCCCTTATTCCAGCAGCCGCTAGGGACCGGATAGCTTTGCTGCAAATAATGTCCAAGACTCATAGGCCCAAATTTTCATCTCTGGTTTAAACTTGGTTTAACCCATAGTTTTACTCATTTAAACCAAGTTTTAATAAACCAAGTTTAAGTTGAGTTTAGACCCAGTTTAAGTACCAAATTTTCATCTCTGGAAAACCTTAGCTAAACTAGGTTTATTGAGACTGAGTTTAAACTCAGTTTGCACCTAGTTATAGGAAACAAGAAGAAGAAAAATAATAATAAATATAACATAAGAAACAATAGTAAACTAACAGGCAAATAGGAAGAAACCAGACTCAATAAAATGAAGATAGCAAGAAAGGAAAATTGAAAAATATTGAGAGGAAATGAAGAAGAATTGTAAAGAAAAGACACATGATGAAAATGTCAAAGAGGAAATAAGATATAACATGATGAAAGACAAAGAATGAAATGACAAAAGAAGCCAGATTAAGAAGAAAAGAAGAAAGGAAAATAAGAAAAAGGAGAACAAGAATTGAAAAGGAAAAAAAAGGAAACAACAATTAAAATGAATAATTAGTAAGTGGGCCTGTGGTGCAGAAGCAATGAAACGGGAAATAAGCCCAAAAATACGAACAAATGAAGTAAGGTATCTCAGATATGGAAGAAAAATAGAAGAATAAGAAAAATTTTTTTTTTAAAGTAAAAGGATTTATAAACAAATGCATGAGGACAGCAACACCTGTACCAAAAAGATAAATTTCAAGACAATAAATTGTAATAAGCTGCAGGTAATATTACTTAAAATTCACTCTCGTATAATAAAAAGTTGGGGGTAAATGATACACAAAAATTAGAAAAAAGCAATTTGGGGGAAAAAATTGGAAAAACAGTTTTTAAGAAAAAGAAAATTCGGAAAAAAAGTTGTATAAATACATATATTCAATTAAAAAACCAATTTTGGATACATTTTTGGAAAAGAACGTCTTTGAAAAAAACACATTTGAAATGTTTGAGAAAAAAAATTGGGGGAAAAATTTTCGGAGAAAAAATTAGGTTGAAAGAAATTCAGAGCATACATAACTGATATCCTTAACCGGATAAGTGACATAGAAATCTGACCCATCAGGTGAAAAATCCACACTGAAAGCTTCTAAAACAATGAGTTAAACCACCCCTGACCAGGTTTCCGCTTAAACCACTGAAAAACCTGGACTATTTTTAAAACCAGACATGAAAATTTAATGAAAAGTAAAACTGATGTTTTAATTTGTTAAACTGAGTTTAAACCTGGTTTACCTAAAGACCTATGTTTAAACTAGAGATGAAAATTTGGGCCATAGTGATGGGTCTTCTCTACCACAACCAGGACATCATTGAGGCATTCAAGAAAGCAGCTAAAATAGCTTTACTTCTCTTTAAACATGTTAAACCACATATCCCTCAACAACAAGCTTGGTATTACATCAAGAGATCTATACAGGTGGCCAAACATCATAAGCATGTAGAATTTTTCCAGACGCATCTTTCTTTTGACCCCAAGAACCGTCTTTGTAAAGCAGTCCAACACACCAAGGAAGTTTGCGCTCAAGAAAGTTCGCGGAAATGCCTGCGATGGTGTGCCCAACTCAACCACCACTCCTCCAGATCCAGCATGTGGGTACAAATATGACGCACATCTGAAAAGACACTCCACTTTGGACACAACAACAGGAAGAAGTCATACAACCAGCAAACAAAGAGAAAGATCTTGGGAGTCATTATGTATACCTCCCTGAATGTCAGCCACCAAGTTGCGAAGTCTGTAAATACAGCTAGTAAAATCCTAAGCATGATAAGGAGAACAATCACCATCAAGATAAAGCAGAAGATTGTGAGGCTTTACAAGACTCTAGTCCGACCACATCTACAATATTGCACTAAACCATGGAGACCTCATCATCACAAGGACATTAACAAGCCGGAAAACGTGCACTCAAAATGATCCGAGGTTCAACTCTAGGTATGAGTATAACCAAGGCTTCTCAAGCAATTGGGACTGCAAACTTCGAGATGGTTATGAGACGACGAGAGGCAATGAAGTCGACGATCTCCAGTGACTATGTTCCATTGTGTGCTCCGTCAGTGCCGTTCTCCAAAAAACTCTTTAGGGATGATGCCACAAAGACAATTGAAGAAATTTCCGATGATAAAAGGATAAATAAGAAGGCTTTCGTCCATGACAAGTCCCAGCCGCGGAACAGGGATCATTAGCACCGACGGGGTAACAAAGATCGCAGACACAAACGGCGATACTACAACAACTATCGTCCCACGAACCGATATGAGCGTTCGGGGTTTTATGACCGCCAGAACAGCCAACAGAAGGGGTCCAGGGCCGGCCAGTCCAGCAACACTGCGCAGAGGCAGTAACCACATGTTCTAGTTCATGTTCAACTGCACCGTTAGGTAAGGTAAGCTTACCAGGTAAGATTACTGGTAGACTGCCTCAGTTTGTCCATGCTTGGGAGAGAATTTCATCTGACCCAGAGGTTCTAGAGACGGTTAAGGGTCTGAAATTGGAGTTTGAAGATGCTCCTCCATTCCAGGCCGTCAGTCCACCTCCAATAAAATTCTCCAATGAACTACTTTCTCATTACCTAACTGCAAATTTCATCGCTCGAACACTAAAAAATTAGACTCCCAGCTGACAACTTTGCCAGCAAGAAAAATCCTAGCTGACAGTCTGCCAGCCAGCCGGGCACCTGCTTCATAACAGATATTGGTATAACAGATCATAGGGTGCCCCTGCAAAGGCGAGGTACCAACCACTACCCCTGAACAGCTCCAGATTTATGACATTGAAGCTTTTCTGGGTGGATGCACCGACAAAGCTCTCCCTTGATGACCGCCAATGTCAAGGATCCGAAACCATCAGCAAAGCTGTCAATTAGATGAAGCTCGCCCAGGCAAATTCAGAGCGACTTGGCATGAAATAAGCAGTTCGCTATGTTTCAGCTATGGAGGATCAGGCCAGTAAAGACAAACATGATCACTTCGATCCAGAAGTCAAAAGGTTGGATACCACAGAGTCCTGATGCTTCACTGGTGTGGTGGGAAATGGCACTTTGCCCAGGACTGCCCAAACAAGAAGTGCATAGTATAAGGGGAAAAAGCCATACTAGAAATTCATGTCCATCATCCTCACGACAGAGAGGCGGCATCCAAGCTGACCGGGAATGAGACGACACCTCGATCACCGAGGCGATACAAGAGCAGATGACTGTCAAGAGATGAGCCCTCTGAAAGACGCTCAAGTAGAAGGAAATGGAGGAAGGAAAGCTACCGGGGTAGGTGATGAACCTCTGCCACTGAATCCAGTGACTTGAAGTCTCCTCAGTCTGAAGGACAGCATCACATGAAAAGTGGTGGACATAGGGCAACAGTGACAAAGAAAGCAACAACTGCCAGGGGAAAGAGGACCAAACATCGCGGAGTCAGTATGTCTGGGAGGTGGACCGAAAATCATGAAACAACAAGTTCGGAAAGTGAAAACATACATGTTCGGAAAGAGAAAATGAACAGCCAGAGAATCGTGCAATGATGATTTAAACAACTGATGTAGTATCCAAAGTCTGCACAATACACCTTGATGGCTGACTGATGAACTTGCAGATGGTAAGCGGTGAAAATGAGTCCAACCATCTAGCAGCTATATGGGTGGTGGGGAATCAGTCGATTGGGCCACAGTCTGTTCAAGATGTATCAGTGCAATGCGGATTAGGAACCTGGGTCCGGCAAGAGAACCAGATAATGCCCAGTGTACACTGGGTATAGCTGCAGCTTGTGACATTGACTGTCATCTGACAAGCTTTGTAGAGAGGAAGCGGCGACCCTCTGGGAGACCACGGAGGAAGTCCTGAAGGACACCACTCGACAAAATACGGACTCATGGAGTCTGCACCTGGGTGATCTGAGGGTCAATTTGACCCCACGGCTGTCAAAACTTATTGACAGCCGGGTGTTTAGCTCAGAGTGGAATTTCGCCTGCACTACAAGCCTGTATCCGATGAAGGTTAAGGGAGAGCTTTTTGGAGCAGCTCGAGTATTCTGCACCGTCAGGATCCACCCAAATGAGAGAGGCCAGCCCGATTGGAGGAGGTTAGAGGAGCAGGTAAAAGACGAGGAGTGTGTGTCCATCGGGGAGTGCGGGTTGTACCACACAGCGGGCCAGGACCTACGGAAGTACCAGCCTGGACTTTTCTGCAGGCAGGTGTAGTTGGCCCCCCCTCTACAAGAAGCCCTCGGTGCTGCACCTCCGACCTGCAGGAAATGATGCAAAGGAGGTTCTCCAGGAAGCAAAGGACTTGTTGACCAGCAGGAGGTTGCCATGGAGGCAACGGATCCACCTACATTCGTTTGTGGGAATGATTCACGACTACCGGGCATGGCTGACCCATTTCCCAAACACCTCATTTGGACTTAACACAAGTGATCCCCGCTGCGGCCATGTTGCGATGGCTGGCCATAGAGTAGGATGCCCCGTGCAACTCCCAGACATACCGACTTTGCGATGGCAGCACGGGAAGACGAACTCACTTCGATAGATAGAATAGTACCAACAACAACGTTGAACTTTGTGGGAGTTATCCGGCTAAATCTGACCCTGAGGCAGAACTTTGCGGCAAACAGCCATCTTCGATGCATCCGGCCAACCCTCCACAAGAAGCACTCGTAATGGTGGCCAGCAAGCCCCACAGAGCTCTTAAACCCCTGCAGAAAAGAACTCTGATCGGCCAGGTTAAAGACTGCATCAACAAAGCAAGACAGAAATGTTGAAGTTGAAACTGGTGAGCATGGTATACGGCCAACCCGTATTTAGCAGTTTACAGGAATTAGCACTATATTAATGCATTATTATTATAAGCATGGTGCGGTCCAAAGGAGGACACAAATCAGTGCTTGTCCAACAAACCTGCATTTGCTCAATTCAGGACTCTATTGCTGGAGATATATGCTCCAGCAGCAGACACACAATAGATTTGCAACCTATCAGATTCATCACGTTTTGATGAAATTCACATGCCAAAGTAGGCATTTTAAAACTTTTTGATGACAATCACATGCTTCTGTCCAATGCATTACACAGCTCAGTTCCGCAGAACTGAAGTGACAGGCAATTTAATATCAGCTGCACTCAGATCACTTTCCTGAATGCAAGGCCAGTATGAGAGAACAATTAAAAATGTCAGAAATACAGCAAATCTGAAATCTAATCATAATAATAGTCATAGCAGGAATCTCATCTCACTCATAAGGCTTTTTTCTCTCAATCCATAACATCTTAAATTACACTCCTGAGCCTGTCAATTCATCTGAAGTTCCCGATAGGGCAAATTTTACCTATCAACATTCATTATTTCTATAGTTAAACAAATATATCTTGGGAATTTGCTACAAAAAACATGTTTTTCCCCTTAAATACATCTCACCTGTACATTTAACTGCCACAACAAGCACTGTAAAGCATTTAATATTAAAGACCATTAAATTCCGCATCTTTTGATATGCAGACTGATCTTCTATGGCCAATATATCTACCCAGTTACCAGATATTCCTGTTGGGAGTTTGACAAAAAACATATTTTCAACATACAAATCTGGAAGCTATATATTTGTCTGCCACATCAAGACCAGTAATGCATATTATATTGCAGGCCACTAAATTCCGCATCTTTTTCCACACTGATTGAACTTCTATGTCCAATATAACTTCCCAGCTCCCAGAAATTAAATTGCGTCATGCATTTAGAAAATCATATTTTCCAACAACTCCAGTCTCTCAGTGTTTGTAGTGATGTACACCACGCTGTAGCAGTTCCAAACAATCCACCTTACTTCATCTATAACTGAAAGCTCACTGGAACCTGCAAATAGGACCTGCCTTCACATTACTCTAACCTGGGAAGAACCTGGAACTCGGTGCATTTTTGAAAAGCAAGAAACCCTAACGGGTGAACAGCTAGTTAACTATTAATGCTCTACATTAACAAATGGAAGAGACGACACTCTAAATGAAATTGAATGAATTTACCAGTAATCAATACATGGAAATGGAACACATTCAAATACAACAATGAAGAATGGGTCTTCAGTTGGGAAATTGCACACAGAATTGTCATAATATTATTGTTATAACATTAGAGAATATTAATGGATAAAAAATATGATTTATGTTGGAATACAAGCTGTATTAATAACATCTTAGCAGGTGTTTTTTGTTCATGCCTCTTGAGATCAGAGCCTATATAACATATAAGTGGCCGGCTGCCTCTTCCCTTTCTCACTAAAATGCATTGCAACATTATTGGTTTGATTATTCTATACAATTGTGCTTACAAATGATACAATGCTCCACTGCTTCTCAACAAATGACATGGAATACGTATGATAAAACACCTCAGTTATTCAACAAAATACTAAGTAACATTCAATGTAATTATATAGCATATGGACAAACACAGGGAACAATTCATTTTCACCTAAAACAGACACACTCAAGAATACTTAATAATAAATTCAAGATTTTCCAAAGGGTAATGAATGACCAAGGAGCAATACATTCTCACCAAAAACAAACACTCAATACAGAGCAAAGAAATCCAAGACTGCCAATTGCTACATGACCAATTTTCAGAGTACCTATGAGACAGCGCATAAATTTTCAATTTTTCACGAACCAAACGAGGAAAAGTACACAGAAATTTTCTAAACACTACAAGACCAATTTTCAGATTGCACTGTAGAAGTGTTCTGAAAACCAAAATACTGAACACAAAATTGAATAAAAGTTTCGTACATCTGAATACACTCCACTCTGAATTACGAAGTAAAAAATTGATCGCAATGAATCTAAGTATTGCACAACTTAACATGACATTGTCAGAAATCACAATCAAGTTGGAATTAAATAAAGTCAACATACAATATAAAACACTAGCATCATCACAATATTAGGTGGATCACTGCGGAACGGCAGGTGGGGCCAGCCGAGAAATGAAGGCAATCATCTTGTAAGAAATATTCCTGACGAACCCAGGACAGGATTGATGAGCACACAAGTGTTCTGTTGTGACTTTCAATTCATAGAATAATTGCCTGCAAAGAAAACAGATCAATGAATCAACTTATAAAGATAGTGCAATATATATGGATTCGGGACTCCTCATCAGCAGCAATTATATTTCCGAAGAGGAGATATATCATGACCAACTTTCATTCATGAAAATCACGTGTTCAAAGCTATTTTTAAAGAGCAAAAATAAACGAGTCTTGAGTCTGTTTTGCAATTATTTTATAATCCACGATTGAGGAACTGATGCTACACGAAAAGGAACAATGCACATACCTGCAATAGGGGTTTCTCCTTGAAGCATAGCGTAATGTGAGAAATCTATAATAAACAAATGGCAGCAGGAGACTCCCATGACCACTGAAAGAGATGAAGAATAAACTTACATGAATAAAAGAGCACTTTAAGTTCAAATGAAATTGCATTTTCTGCAGATCAAACTAAGTAAAAATCATGTGTGTGCATATGTAGCAATTTGTATGCAACACTATCTTTCGATCATGCTGAAAAACTAGAATTGAGGCCATTCAAAAATGGCTCTCATCCAGTGGTATGTAATTTTTTAAAGACGACTATTTGTCCCATTGGGACGAGTGATTGCCCATTATTTGCCAAATAATGGATATACACAATTGACAAAGTCAGAACATGGACCTAGTATAACACCTCCTAGGTCAGAATCTGTATTGAATGGAATAGAATTGGTATGATACAGTTGAAAGATGACAGCGAGGTGTGAAAGTGAATACACTTCAAAGTGTCAGTGTAATAGTTGATAGGAATAAAACCAAGTTGATTGACAAGCAGTGATAGCTATCCTTGACTGCTATTCCTACATTGCTATCCTCGACTGTCACTGAACCTGCTGCAGTTATCTTTAGACCTATTGTGGTAGTCTTGTGCATGACACACAAAGGCGTACGACAAAATAATGTGTATGACAAAATAATGCGGACACCATGTCGTGCACTGCTGACAGGATGAAAACAGAGATTGTCTCATATAAATATGGGCAATCAAAAAAAATTACTGCTCACCTGAATAACATGAGAACAATCATGGGCATCAAAAATATTTCACTGCATGCGATGAAGCGCAGGATCTGCTGTTGGTTGGCGTTGACCTTATTCAAGAGGTTTCGCAACCAGCCAACTGACTCTGGACCAAGTTGCTGGAAGAAAAGAGAGAAAAAACTTAGATAAACTCAAAGACACATTCAAATTTGCAGATGAAATAATTCAAGGAAAGAATTCAGAAAAAAAACAATGCAAAAAATATAAATTATACTTACATTTAAAAGAGATTTTGTGTAATTCTGAGCATGCAACAATGCAAACAGGAACACAGGAACTAACGCCATAGAGACAGGGTAGCTCATGACAAATATCAACGAATAGAACAGGTAATGCGCACTGTCTTCAAGAAACATCTGTCCGAGAAACTCTCGACTCAGTTGAAAGTTTGGTAGTCTCTGATGCAAGCGTAATGCACTTGTCGCAGCATTGCTTAATAACACTTTCTGATACAGGCTCATGGGGTTTCCCCTGGAAGAAAACAGCACAATTAGAACATACTAGCAAATTAGTTCACATTGCAATTACTGTCAATGCTGTCCAATACTTTTATTTGATTTCAAACTAGCGTGTTAACTGAGGAAAAAGTAAAGTGATTCTCAGAGTGCACATGTTATGACAAAATGTTAAATTTTAGATTCTTACCCAAACAATGGCAGGAAAAACATAATTGAGGAAACAAGTGTGAATATCCTGGTTAGCCATAATGCTGCTTCAACTTTGTTCAGGGACATGTAATTCTGTAAAACAAGGGACAATTTTTATTTAGAGATCAGTTAGACATACACTGCTGATAGTAAATAATCATTGATGAATCAACAATTGTTATTTATGAAAAAGAACTCACAATGACTTTGCCTATGCCACCCCCCTGCTGCGGAGCTTGCTGGGTACCTTCGCCTGCTGAATCCGCCATGATCTGGAAACAGAAAAAATACACATTCTAAGACTGAGGTCAATCTAAATGCTCTCCAACTGGTTGTATTTGAATTTCTGAACAGGCTGTACAAGTGTACATCTGTTTGCATTTTCGGAAAGACTTGCAAGCGTAAAACAGGTAATATGTTTGTCCGAACATACACAAGAGTCAAGGGTAGCCGGAACTAGAACAGACAGTGCTTCATTCGAACAAGAACCAGATTGTCACTTGGTACAAAACCATGCAACCCTCCTTCCCTCGTACTCCCCATTATTGGGAATTAGCAGAAAACACCAAATGTATGCAAGATTAGACGTTGACACCCTCTGGGAAATACGAGTGTCGATTCTGGCGTGTTTGGAAACAAATCATCGTTACACATGTCACAAAGGTTACCCGTGCAACCTTTTCGAAAACGCCCATAATTCGTTTTTATCATCAAATCATCATGTGATGACAATGCTTGATGCTGGATGACTGAAGTGATAGCCTATCCTTTATTATTGGTTTTGCAATGTGAACAGCTCCAGAGGGGCCTATTTCAGGAGAATGCCCTTTCCCACACGTAGCATGCCATGTACACGTCATTCCAAACATTTCCAGAACAATCCCTTGCAGACTTTCTGTGCAACTAGCCAGTATCAAATTGCCAAATCTGACATAAATGACTGACATGCAATGAGCAACTCTGTGTAACCCTTCCATTCAATCACTGATTCATAGATGGAACTGAGGATGCCTAGACATTAAAACCGTAAAATACAATACTCACTTGACCCTAAAATTTCCTATAAATGACAATAACAGCAACAAAATCACTCTTGCAAATAATGCAAGTTAACGCCGGAAGCATCCACAAGATTCCTCTTTCACGTTGGCCCAAAAAATCTGATAAATTCGCAAGAGAGCAGCAGCGGTCAGCCATCTGGTGGAAATAAAACTCAATGGCTACAAGACAGCAAACCCTCGCGCAAAACAAATTGACTGGCTGGACACTGGCTGAGAGTCGCGTTATAAATATTGAGAAGTTGTCTCCAGACACCTGAAAAAGAGAAAATACAAAATACCGTTCTAGCAGCTTCTCCATGATTGATCTTTGCTCTTCAAACTGCACTCCCCCAGCAGCAGATTGATTGCTGTCAAAAATAATGTTTGGCTATAGAGTCAGCTTATTTTAATTTTTCTCTCTGGTATTTTTATAATTACAGCAAAAGATCATTAATTGATTTTTAAAAAAAGAAGAAAACAACAGCAAAACGAACATCAAACATAGCCTACACACACTGACGATGACATAGATAGATAGATCTGGTAACTGTCATGCACTGACACACACGCAAGAATGACCCATATTTGGGATCCTTCAGCAGATGGCAATTTGGGGCAATGAATGCTTTGTATTGCTGACCGCACCTAGGCCTACAGGTTACAGGCTGCATATTGGGACAGTTGCATAACTTCACCACACTTGCAACAAACGTATTATTGTTAGACTCTAATTAATTTAGATTGATTTCTTTTATTTATCCACACCATGTAATTTTTTTTTACAAATATATATATATGCCAAATCAACATGTTTTTTTAGTACATTACAGCGTGAAAAGGGGAAGCATTCGAGTACTTCTACTATAACCCAAGGGTGAATGCATCCCCTAAAATAAACTATAGATATAATATTATAAAGTATATACAAGAAAAATAACTTTGACAAACAATACAAAATAAACACAGTATCTTAATTCAATATACAATGCATATGAATTTATCATTTTCATCACCTATAGATCCAAAGTTGGTAAAAACTATATAACTTTGGTTTAATTGATGTCCCTGATTATTTAAAAAACTATTGTATATAGATCTAGATCTAAGTTTTCGGAAAACCAGCAAATCAAAATTGAAATGAAATTTTGATATTGTTGGAAATGATTACTAGTGTGGATGTGCAGTATGGTAATACAATTATTCAAACAGTGAAGGTAACTGAGAAGAAAGAGCTTTTGTAATGAGACAGTTATTGGGGAAAGCAATGGCTTTTTTGGAGAATATATGACACTCATGGGTTACTGTTCAATGTTGTCATTTAGCAATTAGGACCCCTTCAAGCACTTCAGATTCTCTGGGAGCCTTCAAGGGCTGCTTAGGGTTTTTTCGTAGGCACTCATCTTATTTCCTTTTTTCGGATGTACATCATTTCAGCACCAACGACAACAACAAAAAAACCAAGAGGACCAAACTATTCAATGCAGTAGTGATTATCTACTTTGCTGTCAATGACGAGACTATGTATGGCATTGCCTCATTGTTTCAACTAGCCCATAGAAAATGCTTCAACTAGCTGCACAGAAAATGCTTCGACTATAGCCCCAACCCAGGGCCCTGGCCCCAACCTACCATGTGGTTAACATCAACCATTACATGACGTTAATCGAAGGTTTACCAAAAATGTCTTTGCTATCTAGAACCTATAGCACAATTTGCGAGAAATTGAGCTGAAGTATAAAAAAAAGGCTTTAAGACATGTTTCTATTTATTTCCTCAGTCTTGATTTTGTAGATGTGGCCCATAACTAATGCTTAGACCTGGCTTAACTTTGTTGGTGAAATCGGGCCTATATTGAGATCAAATGCTAGGGGGGGTGATAAAGTGGCTTTTTCGCTGGGCCCATGCGGGGACGCCTTCAAATCAATCTTTATTGTTTTAAAAGTCCATTCATACTGAAATTTCTGGATTTCGGACCTGCTTCTAGCTGCTACTGGCACTTTTGTATGACAGGAAAAGTGACGTTTTTGTGAAATTTCGCCTATTTGCGATATTTGTTAATTTTAACATTTTTAATGATAGGAAGTTGAAAATAACACCATTAAACAGAGTGTAAAGAGAGCTTTCATTTGCATACCAACATTTATAGTCTGTGACAAATACAAAGATCAGATAAATATTCTTTTAAATTATATGATTAGGAAATTATCAAAGACATAGTGTGAAAATAATGGCTTAAATTATGACTAGTCATTTTTGGGAAATCAAAGACACTGTGGTCTGTAGAATCATGTTAAATAAACCGTTAGCTTGAAAATGCAGTATCCCCAGTCACATGAATGTTTTACTGATTTGCCAATCAGTAAGGGTCCAACTGAAATAATCGAGCTAAATCAGGATAAGATATGGTAAACATTGTACTTAATGAATATTACTGTGCACTTAAATATTTTTAATTGGTAAATAATGAATTACAAAAGTACTGCAAATAAATGACTAAACCCTGAAGTTAAATTTCTCTTGTAGCCTGCATGCATGGCGAGGTGGCAGTTCTGATAACTGTGTGTACATTTAAGTTAAATTCTATTAGTTTGCGCTTCTGAGAAGTAAGAGAAAATCACAAATTGTACTGACATTGACCAATTGGCTTTGGAATTTTAAAGGATCAGCTTCATAATAGCATCACATATACTAGAACAAACTGCAAATTTGCAGCAAAATCATAAGTTATGGAGCAGAAAATTTGGATTGTACATGAGTAGGATGAACCCGTAGATTCAGAAGTAGAAGTGTAACAAAATGATTAAATAAAAATCATAACTTTCAATATTAAAAATTAATCCATGCCATTTGGAAATGGTATTTATTCAAAGAAGTGCCCAAATCCCTTACGTTACCAAAAAAAAAAGGATTTGAACAATTCAATTATGTCTGGTTGAGACAATCCAAAGATCAGACATATTATATTGTACAAAGTTCTACTGTTTGATATCAGACAATCCTTTTTTTTCACTGTGTAAATAGGCCAACTGGACTGGTATAATTAACATTAACAAATGTATGTTTTTGGTGTGAGATATGGCAAGTGAAGGTCTGCCACAATGCTTTTGTAACTATTTCCCAAATGGTAATCACAATCATAATATTAAGACTTGTATGTGTAGAAGTGAACAAAACCATCAGAATCATTGATTTATAGATTCTGACAACTTTTTTTTGGGAGGGGGATAGTAAATGTCAGCAGTATTTGGCCTATAATGTTGAAAATAATTTAACTCTGACATATCTAATGACAGATTATTCAAGCCAGAGCAAAATCAACCAGCACTACATCCATTCCCAGACGTAATACTTGCCACTGTGAAACCCATGTAGTGGTTTACAATGAATTCCATGAAAATAAATATTGGCAAAGCATTCATTATGGCTTTCATTGATTTGCAGTATAATTAGTCTTAACAAAATTATTGCATTTTATATGCATCTACCATTCAGAGCCAAGCAATTCTGGGGGGGGGACCTCCTAGTGATTGACTGCTTATTTTGGAATTGGCAACTGCCACTATACTAACTCATGCTTTCGGAATATAATTCTACATTATTTTTATGAAAGCACAGCAAAGAAGTGGCAGAGACACTGCCCTTTACACACAACCTCTGAAAGAGCCATCACCAATGTCTTGTCCTTTACCTTTACTTCAAGCAGTCAGTATTGGCAATCCCCGAATGTGCAGTTAGCGTAACTAGCTGATGCAAGGGAATGAAGTGATAGTGATACCAGGGATGGGCATGAGTACATCCAAATGTACTCGAGTACAAGTACAAGTACTTGACAATACATGAGTACAAGTACAAGTACAGCAAAATACAATTACTCGAGTACAAGTACAAGTACATTCTACGAGTACAAGTACAAGTACTGAGTACTTTTTTAAAAATCAACCAAAAAACCAATGTAAATCAAAATAAATCATTAATCTATCAAAATGTGATGTAAAATGTAGAGTATTCAACCCTGTTTTAAATTATCTGCAATAAACGACATAAAATATTATAATCAAATTGCTTGACAGGATATTATTATATATATATATAGAATTTTATTGACATTAAAAAGCATCAAACAGATACATATGTCTTCAGAAAAGAAAAGAAAAATAAGTAAATATATACGAATATGGAAAAGCATTAATCTAGCAAGTACAATATACTAAGTAATACAACTACAATATACTATGATATACATGTACAAGTAAAAGCATAATTACACACAATATTTATTTTAAGTAATGGATATATATACATTAAATATAAATAAATATCATAATCAGCACTCATTCAGGCTTCATAAATATAGCACATCGTGTACATATATGTAATATAATATAAAAAGTCAGAAGTAGAGTTCAATGTTTATATAGATACAGAGCACCGAGTACTAATACTGAAAACGACATAAAAGGCAATGACAAACAAACATAGCAAAGATATTTTCATATACATACAATGATATATACACCATAGCATAGACCACAGATCATGAGAGGGAAGTGTCAGTGCCATTTGTCATCCATCTTGGAGGGAGCTATATTTATTTAAATAATATTGTCAGTTCTCAATACTGTATTTAAGAATCTACCTAGTGCAAATAAAACATCTTCATTTTTAGAACATAAAAGTCGAAGGAATTGTTCATTTTGACTAAGCACTGAAAAGTTTTCGATTAATTTATTTGCTACTTCAAACAGTTCTACCCTTATTTCTTTCCAATGGTTACAAAATATTAAACTGTGGAATTCATCTTCTACACAATTACAATCACATCTCTTGCATATTCTATTCTCCGCAGGGATATAAGGGCGCTTATGTCGACCCAGTTCGATATGTAGATTATGGGAACTCAGTCTAAATCTGGCTATACTTTGGTAGATTGATTTTGGCAGGTTGAAATTAAGATAGGGTTCTAGTCGTAAATCATTTTTGAATTGTTTGTAAGTTCGAAGTTTAGGATTAGAGTCACTATCATTTATCTCATGCATTATTTTTGTTTGGGCTTTCTTAAATATAGATTCATTCATAGAAGAATCTGTAACACCTGCACTATCTAGTCCATTTGAGATTTTACAGACTTTGGATAACCAGCATGGATGACTACGTTCATGTAGATCAACCAGGATATCGAAGCATGTTTTGAGAAGTTTAGGAACATCATTACATTTTAGCCTACGCCAATATTTCAGTGCTGAAGCTTGTTGTCTGTATATCAGAGAGAATCTTCCTGTATCAGCTAAAATAGCAATTGTGGATGTTTGATTTCGTACACCTAGGAGGTTTTTAAGAAATTTAAGTTGTATTTTTTCTAAAATGTCAATTTCTTTAGTTTCGAACCAAATTTCACTGTTATATTCTAAAATAGGTAATATGTGAGTGTCAAACATTTTTAAACTCAGGCTTGGCGGAAGGTACCCAACTGTTGATTTAATTTTTTCTTTAAGAGCATGCATTGCCTTTTGAGCCTGAGATGCCAGATGGTCATACATGAGTTTGTGAATATTAGAAGAGTTACTTATTATGTGCCCAAGATATTTGTAAGAGTCAACTACTTCAAGTTTCTCATCCCCAATTTGGAATTCATAATCTGAAATATTGCTTCTGCGTTTTGCATTAATAACCATAACTTTGCTTTTCTGAGAGTTAATAAGTAAATGCCACTTTTTGCAATATGCCTCAAGGTTACTTAGTAGCACTTGCATGTCGCTAGCATTTTCAGACATCAGAACAAGATCATCTGCATACAATAAGTGTGTGAATGTTGTGCCATTTACAGTCACTCCACATTTGTGGTCAAGGTATTCATTCATATCAGCCAAGAATATATTAAAAAGTTTTGGACTGATGATTCCACCCTGGAGGACGCCAAAAGTACTGTCGATTTTGGATCCCAGCTGGCCCTCCCATCTGACTCGGGCGCTAGATTTAGAGAATAGACTACGAATTATTCTAAGCAATCTGCCACCGTATCCCTGCTTAATAAGTTTGTAATACAGGAAAGTTCGATTGACAAAGTCAAAAGCCTTTGAGAAATCTATGAATGTAATGTACAGAGGTTTCTTTTTAGATTTAGAATAAGAAACTAAGGTATCAATAATGAAGACATTGTCACTAGTTCTACAGCCTTTTGAAAAGCCAAATTGACTATGGTCTACCAAATCATCTGCTTCACATTGAAAGGCTAATCTCTTGTTAACTATTGATTCAAATATCTTTCCCATACAAGCCATTAGCGTCAATTTACGGTAGTTATCAGGTTCATTTCTGTCGCCCTTTTTATGCAGGGGCTGAATTATTCCCTCTGACCATTTATCTGGAAAAGTACCTTTTTCCCAAATGTAATTGAAAAGGACAGTCAGAGGGTGTATCATGTGCTTTGATAAGTATTTATAAAATTCATTACTAATACCATCAATACCAGGGGCCTTGCCAAGTTTAAGACTCTTAAGTTCAAATTCTACCTCTTGAACAGTGATAGGAGCATCAGTCATAAATATCTCATTGGAGCATTTATCAAAATTCTCCATAAACACTTCAATTTCCTCTAAAAATTTCATATCAAAATTGATTATTGCTGAATCTAACATGAAAAGATATCAAATTCTATTTTTAAATTAGCATCAGAACTACTTAAAATTTACAAGAACTTTTCTTTTTACAACACCCAGTCTGTAAAAGTGCACAGTACACTGTGTACCAGCCAAGTGACCCAATTAAGGATTTTCTTTGTTTACATTTTGCTACTTTTCATATATAGAGCAAGCAACAAACATTGCTATATAGCCAGTATGCTGTCTTATAGTATACACAACACACATACAAAATTCGGAATCAATCAGTTAAGTTTTCTGGGAGATTAGGCAGTTTTACTAAATTTTAGTGCATTTTTTACTAGAATCACCAAATCTTTTGATTGCTAAATATTTAAAGCTTGAAATTTCACATCAAAGATTTCTGATACATAAATACAGCATACTGGCTATGTTATATTGTAATTACATTGCTTTCTGGTCTAAAATTTAAGATTTTATGATTAACTAGGTCGCTTCGCATAGAGCAAACGGAACACAGTGAGTATGCTTTTGAAATATGGCCAGTGTCAGAAATCAAATTTTATTAAGTATGATATCTGTCACATGCATGATGGACAAGGATGGTCTCTTAATCACATGTGTGAACATTAATTATTTTGCAAATTATTCACATTAAATATATTTATTATTGTGTCATTTCCCAAATAAACTTAGACCTGAACTATTTTGAATGCTAACTGCAATTCAAACACTGCTCAGTGTCTTAAATGCAATTTAAACACTGGCCATTGTATACAGTGTGGACAATGGTCATTGCATTATAGGGGCAGCTATTGTTTGAATAACAATTAGGCAACCAATAGCATAAACTTGACTCTTGAATACAGTTCATGTATTTCTACATCTTAAAATATATCAAAAATCTTTATAGATGATACTCTTTTCTGCAAACAAGAACTTTATTTTACTTTAACTTAGATGATAAATTTTACTACCTAAAGAATACAAAGATTTGTAAAGTTGCACGGGTCTAGCATTTGGGATACTGGTATGCTTTTTCAATTCTTCATACTTTACTTTATACTTATAATTGAACATTATTAATTTGGAATTTACTTCATCAATAATCCCCATACTCACCAATCACTCGTCTATGTCTTTCCTTCTACTGAAATTCATTTGATTATATCTTTCAATGATCCCTTTCAAAAAATTTTAAATTACAACTTTTAAAGATATTTCTATCTAGGTTGAATTAAATTGTATATACTTTCAAAGTTGGAATTATTGCTTTTTAGGGATATTTTTATTTACTTCTGAAATCAAATTAATAATGTGTATTCAGAATATCTGAAGTATCCTTAGTGTTAAAAGTACCTTCATGATTCATCTGTATAGTCTAATCCTGATCAGAACCATGTAATTGTTTATTTGATTGATGTACTCATGATGTACTCCTAATGTACTCATAAATACGAGTACTTTTCCAATGTACTCGAGTACAAGTACAAGTACAGTACTCGTAAAAGCCACGAGTACTGAGTACATGCGAGTACTTGGATTTATGTACTCGAGTACACAAGTACTTAGGTACTCGTGCCCATCCCTGAGTGATACTGACTTACAACTCAATATCCAGAGTATTTTTCTATTTCTTGATGAAGTCATACATATTTTCAAGATCCTGGTCCACATGATTATCAGTTTAAATTCTTGTCATTCTAAGACTCAAACAACATTTGATGTTTTGTAATTTTCATGGAACTTCTTTGAAAATAGACCATAAATGGCCATATCTCAAGAACCAGTGCACCTAGAAAGTTGAAATATGCACCAAAATGTTCGGAATGCCCCATTTCCTATTAAATGTCAATACATTTACATGACTTAAAATCAATATTTTTCAAGTTCTGATGGAAAATTCTATTTTCGACATTTAAGAAGATGCGGTATCACATTTTGGCCAGTAGCAGGCTGAATAAGCCATGAAATTCAATTTGGTAAAAAGTTTCTTAATTCTGGAGGCATTGAGCAACTTTTAATGGCGTCCCCGCAAATTTTCAGGATTATCATCCCCCCCTACAAATGAGATGCTAATTAAAGACAATGTATTTGAAAGCACATTTAAGATAATACATAGTATTAAACATGTTTCGAACTTTTTGTGTCATCTTCCTTGACTTCCAAATGTGACTATACTAGCCTTGTTAATGTTACCATAAATATTGACATATATAACCACAACAGCTGAGTGTCAAATTTGGGACTAATAACATGAGTTCACCTGTCACATTTACCATACAACTATGACAAAAATCACAACTGGTGCTCAAAAAACAACATATATTCAATGAAATCCTCGAATTTGACTCCCATGCAAGGAGAGTTCGCACGGTTGATAGGACGTGCGCATGCACAGATTTAGGAACTTGCTGTCTGAACCCTGTACAGCTGTAGGGATAGATGATCAAGGTTTTATGTCCTGTATTTATGCACTATGGTAAGCTAATTCGGACAGCAGGATGACACTGAGATAAGTTGAATCTGTACACCAGCAGAGGTTCCTTAAGAATACACCATATTGAAGAGACATTGCATTTTGAGTCCATCTGTATTTCTATCTTTTAAACAAAATGTAAATAAATAGAGTTCCAAACAAGACTTTAAAAGTCAAATGTAACACACGTTTAAAAAAAAGAGGTGCTTCTCGTAAAAACAAAAACGAATTTTGGGAAAATAAAAAAATTCAAGGTTAGTTTACTTAGACAATAGTTTTGAATAAAGAAGAATGTTTGACATTTTCCTCCTTTTTGATTTCAAATGAAATGAAGCTGTGATGAGCTGTCTATCATTCCAAACTTGATGCAGTGTCTAAACACGAGGAATTCGTCGGTCGTTGTGCGGTATATCTCAGTTGCCAGCCATTGCTGCCCTCTGTGGTTGCTTGCAATTTCTTAGGACAGACAAACAGCTCCAACAAACCACAGCTGATTTCTCCCAGAGCTTTTTCAAAGTTTGTTTCTTCAATCCTTAAATCAGTTCTGGAGCCAAAAGAACCATGTGCCTCATGGAAATGCATATTAAACTATTGTTATATTGCAAAGCTTAATCAGATCCTGACTTGCATGCAGGTGTAAAGTTTTAGTATATTGATCACAGTTGAATGTAATTACTTTGTACAGATTTGGACTGTGGAATCTCCTGGCTTGAGATTTAATCTGCCACCAGAGGAGCTGTATTTGCTCACAGCTCTGCCTACATTTTCACCATTTCCAAGTCTATAAATGTGACTATAGCCATTATGTGCACAGCTTTCCAATTGGACCTTATAAAAAGTCTGAAACTAGATGCAGACTGCACAGGCCATCCTCACTTCTCAGTGTAGGCTTGTTGAACCTACCCTGACCACATGATGCACTGTTTTGCGAAGTTGTAACATAAAGATTAACTCTCCTCCGGTGTGACACACAAAATTAACAGTTTCAGATCTCTCAAAGCAATTGAATGAATGCTTGAGTGTTTCATTGTTTTCTGTTTGTTGTTTCAGTTAGTTTCTTTATAGAAAACCATAAACAATCACTAAAATAACACCGGAAAAAAGCAGTTAAATGATTTGGAAACTTCAGAATTGTATGGGACTTATTGGCAGGGTGAGTGTAAACGAGCCCTGCAATGGGAGGATGGCACAGGCCAGGCCAGTCATCAAAAAAGGTGAGGAAGTGGTGCTGAACCAATTTGCAATTGAATCAAGTCATTTACATGTCTGTAGATTTTGCTGAATCTAAACAGATTGTTTTTATCAATGGGTGGAAAGTGGCACCTTCAAAAGCTCAACCTTCCATTTCACTGATCCCATGAACCATTGTGATCCAGTCAGTCTGAACTATCCTTACAATTACATTCTTGGCAGGACTGGTCAAGCATGAATCTTTCTTAGCTCCATTGGGAGTGTACACCAGTGTGCAGCAAATTTTACATGCTCGTTAGTCAAACATTCTGCAATCACCATCATTGCCTATTACCAAGTGCCAACTGCACCTGAGTGTGTTGAGGCAGTGGTTTCAAGAGCATCTGCCCAACTCCCTCATGCTGACTTTGAACGCAGGTCAAGGCCAGGTTTTTTTTTTTTTCAGAATTCCCTCAGTCTTTTTGAAAAATGTTTAGTTTTTTGCCTTTAATCACAGCATTTTATTTTATTTTCTCTTCCCAAATGGAAAATTCGGCTGACGATTTAAATAAAAACAAAATTTACACTTCTTGAAAATACATTTTAAATTTTATTCACCATCATAGGCTATCTATGTAACATATACAATGGAAATGACATAATTTCTACGTACATGTATATTTTTCATCAAATGAAAATATTATTACAATATCATAAAAGTGCGACAATAAAAATCTTACTAAGATATTTGCCCCCTTACGTCTCGGACCTCCTCGTGGCGGTGGGTGGTAACACTATGGTGGAGACCTCTATCCTTAGTGGCCAACATGAGACAGTATGCTTCCACGGTGTGTCCCCTACCTAACAGGGAAATATCAATGAATATGTCATTTACCATGATCGTATGTCAACCGGATAACCAAGGTGCGCATCCCTCAGCAGGAAACCAGGATGAGATCGAAAAGTTAGCGACTGGACTACCAAAATTTCAATGGACAAGGACATCCTCGGATGACTTGATTGACCCTGACCGCCCCTCACACATGACGAAAGATGAACATTGCCTTGTGATAAAAGGTGTAAAGAAATCACTTGACGACCTGTCAGCAATTGCTGTTTATCAAGTCATTGCAGACATTTGTGACAATACAGTAGCAGGGGAAAAAAAAAGCGTCAAACCAATGTAACCTTTCTTATTCACCCTCAGAATGAAAAACAAAAAGAGAAACTGACATCAGTCAATGAAATAGCCGGTACAAAAGTCTCCATTGAACCTTTCAAAAGACCAGGCAAAGGCCTTATCTTCTCAAAAGAGTAAAACATGCACAGACTCTCAGCTAAAGAAGTGGTTCCAGAAACATGGCATTGAACAATTCAGACGTATGTCCCAACAAAATGAATATGAATTAACTGACATTCAAAGACGACAAAGTTCCTGAGAAGGTACCTGTAGCTTTTGAAAAGTGCAGAGTTTGCCCTCTCTTTCCCTAACCCAAGAGTTGTTTCAATTGCCAAATATATGGCCATTTCAGCATATACAATACATGTAGAAGACCAACAGTTTGTGCCATTTGTGGTGATCGATGCTCACACGAGAGATAAACCATGCTGCAAACCCCCACATTGTGTAAATTGTGGAGGGGACCACCCTGCGTTTAGCCCTGAATGTAGTCTTCAAGAAACAAAAAGAAATCATACAAGTACAGATACGCTAGAGCATATCATTTCCTGAAGCCAAGCGCCGTGTAGAAGAAGATCACCCTCCCCATCCCTTTACTTGGGATGTTGAAGAAGAAACAGACAAAATTGATCAAGAACCATATTATAACCCTCGACCAGTTTTGCATTCATCCCCACAGAGAATGATTCATCTGAAGAGGAACCTCTTCATGGATGTTTTGCAGAAATCCCCTGGCGCCCCTGCGCGAGATCAACCAAAGAAGGAAGAAACAATGGATTCTACAGAACCAGTTGCCTGCGTATCACCCAGGAAAACAATCCTGACGCGTCAAACATTCTTTCCAAATACTATCCGGACAAAGACTTCACTCAACCAAGCCAAGAAGAAAGAAACTTTGGTTTTGTGAAAACAAGAAAACGTCCAAGCCAGCAACACAAGAACGTCCAACACACCGCTTGATTCTTCACAAAAACTAAAGTAAAAATGACAAGCACTCCCAACAAAAAAGCACTGTCCACTTGTGACAAACAAAACATAATAATTATCAAGATCGTTGCTTGCTACTAACCAAGTATATGTCCCTAAATAGCCCAATCAGGTGCTGATGAGACGTAAAACACAAACTCACTCACTCACTACTAAGATATTTACTTTAAAAAGTGGGGGAATTACGTAAAGCCTAATTCCATGGATACATTAAATTGCGGAAACTGTAATACTTTTTGAGGTATACTCAGAATGGACAGTTTTCTTTAATCTCTGAAGACTGATTTAATGATTATATTTTCTATTCTCCCTGAAAAATTGCTCTTCTACTACAAAAATACTTTCAATTTGGAAAGAAATTTCTTATTTAAGAACAATGTAAACACAGTAAAACAGCATGAATGGCACCAAATAAGGGATTAGGATGCTTCGCAGCAGGTACACCAATGTTTCTTGCTACTTTAACCAACAAGTTGATATTCTTAAATGCATGCAATTTGTTTTCATGGGGAATGGAATCTGCTTGAACCTGTTGAAATCAACCTTATTAGCAGAAGGACACAAAGATAAGGTAAATCTGTACAACAGTAAAGCTTCCCATAGGATACACCTCATTAAGATTCAAGATTCAAAATAATTTATTTGTCTTATCATATACATTGAATAAGAACATTGGAGACCCCTCTAAGGCTCCCTGGAGCCGCTATCGAGGGGCCACCATTGAAATTTACATACATTAATTAATTAGACATGATGTAGTATTTAATTATAATATACCGTAATATGGGGTGAATCGGGACAGAATTGGCTGTTTTTCTGCCCTAGCATGGTCACAAATAAACTCAGGTATCAAAATATGAGGTCAAATCGTGTCTGAGCACAATATCTCAGAATCCCCTGGATCTTGAAATCATAGCTTAAATATCCATTGCTTAAGGCCCAGAAAACCACTGTCCCAATTCACCCCACACTTTGGGGTGAATCGGGACAGTCCATTATTTCCACAATAAATGCTTCCTACCTTCCCTAAGTGATTGCATCTTGTCAGTAAACATTAGAAAACATGTTCAATATGGCAAAGATGTATTTTGAGAAAAATCTGAAATCAATTTCATAAATAATATGCAGACTTTAAAAAATGTCATAAGTGACTGAAAAATATGGAAAACTATCGTTTTCTGCTCATTTTGCTTGTGATTGTGAATTCTGGACTAAATCCACCATAAATGATATCAAGTTCAATAATATTCAACGAAATACTATGCTAGTACATTCAAATGAAAATTGGTAGGGTATATTTTGCCATTGACCTGGATCTGAACCCATGACCAAACCTACATAATCCCTTATCTGGTCTACTATTCTGGTCCCCTGAAGCCACTTTGAATTGAAAAAAGGTTCCTGTGAGTTATTGTGTCTCTTGTATTTAGACTTTTTATTGTGCATGCAAAGTTTTGACCACATTACGAAAATGCCAATTATGCAGGCGCAACTTAAAAGTGCTACAGCTCCGTCGTGCCTACAGTTAGAAGTATAAAAATACATCACAATATTAACTAGAATGTATTCTAATAGCGTGCCAAAAATCGAATTCCTAAAGCAAGTAGAAGTTGGTGTTTTTTGAAGGAATATAATGCTTGTCTGTTCTGTCCCGATTCACCCCAGTGTCCCGATTCACCCCATGTTACGGTACAGAAAAAGGAGTACGATAGAAGGAGAGACATAAAAATACAAAGAAAAAAAAATTTACATACTGACTGGCATTTTCACAAAGTGACCATAGAGGGTGACGCAGACAAAGCCATGTGTACTTATTACTTTCTAGAAAAAACGTAGACTTCCTTTTGATAAGAAAAAAAAAATTGAAGACATTCTTTAAATTTTAGCGCAGTAATTATATCATATTTTGTGAACAAATATAACAGTTATCATTATTACAATTTGTTTCATAGTTTTTGATTAGACAATTTTTAACATATAATTTAAAACCACTGAAACTGTGAGTGAAATTATTTTGTCTAATTAATTCCGTCATGTCATTATATTGTAATGGTAATCTATATGTTATATATGTACTATGTTTGGCAAATTCATGCTTTACCCTAGGTAAAGGTGAGGACTGACTATCATAGGATCTGGTTACATACCTGGGTGGAGATCCCTCATTCAGTGCAACGCAGCCCAGCAGTGATTCGGGAAGTAAGGAATTAAAAAACTTGTAACACAGTTTATAGTCATGTAGTGTGCATATGTCTCTAAATTTATTCCCAAACTCTTAAAAATTACACTAGTATGTGCATTAAATCTGCTCCTGCTAAGTATGCGAACTGCCTTTTTCTGTAGGATTTCTAATTGTCTATGTCTCATACCCCAAAGAAAGACACCATAGTTGAGATGTGATAGAATCAAAGAGTTATACAAAGCATGGCTTGAAGTGGTAGAAAGTTTTTAAGTCCATTTAAGATGCCTATTGTTTTTTATATCTTCTTTGTTAAGTAATCAGAATGTGCTCTCCAGCTGATATTTTCAACCAGTGTAATTCCCAAAAAGTTGAAAGTTTTAACAAATTCGATATCCTGGCCATTTATTTTTATTTTTGGGGTATCGATTTTACGCTGGTGTGTTCGGAATAGCATTGCTTTAGTTTTTTTTTACAATTCAATGATAATTTGTTTATCTCTAGCCAGCTGCTGACCTTCATTAAGTCATTGCTGATGAGTTCATTTGAATTTTTGATTGGATCAATCAGTTTTATCACTTTTATTGTTGTGATTAATGTGGAGTCGTCTGCGTAGGTTATAGGATAAAAAATATCAGAAGCGATGGACATGTCATTTACGTATATAATAAATAGAAGAGGGCCCAATATAGACCCTTGTGGTACACCAGCTGTAATAGGAAGTAGGTCTGATTTATATTACCATTGAATTCAACATACTGATACCTATTTGAGAGATAACTTTCAAAAAGACTTAATGCTGTGTCTTTAATGCCATAGAATTTTCATTTTTCTAGTAATATTGAATGGTCCAGTGTATCAAAAGCTTTTGATAAATCTAAATATATGTTTATAGGAATTTCATTATTGTCCATTTCAGAAGTTAATCGCGCTACAAGCTCAATGGCAGCATATTCGGTAGTTTCGCCTGAAACCATACTGGCTTTCATAAAATAATTTCATATCTGTAAAATATTGATAAATCTGATTGTTTATGACCTTCTCAAAAGCTTTTGATACACTGGGTAGTAATGACACAGGACGATAATTTTCTATACAATTTGTGTCATCTTTTTTATAAATCGGAATAACATTAGCAATTTTCAATTTATCTAGAGAAACGCCAGTTTGTAAGCATTGATTTATTATTTAAGAGAGAGGGTTACTTAGTTCTTGCTTTAGGTGTTTTAATAATTTGTTTGAAATTTTATCTATGCCATATGATGTCTTAGGCTTCAAGTTCTCTATCGTTTTAATGATATCATTTATACTAACTGTTTTAAACCGGAGAGTACCTTCATGCGGATGAGATAGATAATCTTTAAAAGAAGCATCTGCGGTAGCAGGGAAATTGCAGGCAAGCTTGGGACCAATTTCAACATAGTATTTATTAAACTCATTAACAATGACCTGATAGTCATTCACTAGGGATGTCATCGAAAACAACTTTTTTCCGATGCGATAATCGGCAAAATCTCTTCCGATGCATCGAATGTATCGATACTTTTTCATACATCCACGAAACGGCAAAATACAAGCTTTATTGTTGAGTTATCCGCAAAAAATCACAAGATTTCCGAATTTCCGTGATCCACGTCCGCCATTTTGAATCTCGTGGTCTCGTTTGCGAGATTTCAAGCGAGAGCAGAGCAGTGATGGCGCGATTCTGAAGTAAACAACGTGGATTCCACTGGATTTCTCGCAATATTTCTTAATAAATATGCCAAATGCGATGGAAATAACATATCGTTACTTGCAGTATTGTATCGATACAGTGTCGATACGGACAACTTTTCCGATGCATCGATACTGCCCGTATCGATGACAGTCCTATCATTCACACTCGCACCATTAATACAGAATGATTCGGGACAACCTGTATTTTTTTTGTCTTTGTTCAAAAACAGAATTAATAATTTTCCATGTTTTTTTAATGTCTGATTTTGTTTCATTAAAGCATTTTTCATAATATGTTTTCTTTGCATTCATAATGCATTGCTTAAGAATTTTGTTGAAAGTGCTCAAATTAAATTTTTTGTTTGCATAATCATGAGAGGAAGTTGATAATTTCTTAAGATCACAATATAATTTATCCCTTACAGAAATTGATTTGATAATACCTCGAGAAATCCACTTCTCTTTCTTATGCTTATGTTTCTTAAATTTGATCAATTTTTGAGGAAAATTCTTCTGAACTAAAGTCTCTAAAATCGTATCAAATTTGTCATAACTGTCATTTACATCTCCACAAACAATATTGTTCAAAGCATTTACAGTTTCTTCATTATTTAGATCTTGTTTGAAATTCACATAAGAATTTGCGTTACATACCATAATTTGTTTAAGTTTCGTACTTTTCTTTTTGTTGCTATCAAAAATAGTAAAGTATGGAAAATGATCTGAAATTTGGTTGAGCAATATTCCAGAAATTGAATTGGAAAGTTTGTCTGAGCATCTTATAAATATGTTGTCAATCAGAGTGCCTGAACGGTTTGTTAGTCTGGTTGGATAAGTGATACTGGGTAAATAGCCAGCAGAAAGAAAATTTTCTAAGTAGTTGTTTACATTACGATTATTCTGAATATTTAGGATGTTTATATTAAAGTCACCCATTATCATTACATTAGGGGTTCTTTCAAACATATTAAAAATCTGACTTAAATCTTCAATGAAAGCATTCAAATTTTCCACACTCGGACGCGTTGGTCTATATATATTACATATTATGATTCTTTCAGATTGCTGATTAATATTAAGATCCACTTCTAGGAATATTTCAATGAATTGTCATTAAAGAGATCCATCTTCTGCAAAGTTCTGCCAACTTGATGCAGTCTCTCAACACAAGGCATTTGTCTGGTGTTGTGAGGTTTACTCAGTTGCCAGCCATGGCTGCCCCCTGGTGCTTGCTTACAAACAGTTCCAGCAAACGACAGTGGTTGCTCCCTGAGCTATTCAAAGTTTGTTGTTTCTTCATTCTTAAAGTGAATTCCAGAGCCAAAATAACTGTGCCTAAACAGTCTTCAGTGGTCACCTCATGCAATTTTCAAATACATATTTAGCTATTGTTATACTGCAGAGTTTAATCAGATCTGGACTTGTTTAAGTTTTACTGTGGAAGTAATAATTAAAGTGCCAGATACAGACTAGGACAGAAGAAACTCCCTTGAGATTTACTCTGCCACCAGAGGACCTGTATTTGCTCACAGCTCTGCCTACATTTTCACCATTTCCAAGTCTATGTGACAATGGCCATAATGTGCACAGCTATCCAATTAGAACTTTTTTAAATGTTCTAAACTAGATGCATACTGCACAGGCCAAGCCAGTCATCAAAAAAGGTGAGGAAGTGGTGCTGAACCAATTGCAAGTGAATCAAGTCTTTTACATGGCTGCATATATGTCTGCTGAATCTAAACAGATTGTTTCTATCAATGGGTGGAAAGTGGCACCTTTAAGAGCTCAACTGGACACTAAAGACGATTTTGACATCCAAGAGCACAGTTGACTTCTGGGAAGGTTATTGTCAGACTCTCAGGGTGATTAGTCAACTCAGTGCCTACCACATTATCAACATGGACCGTTTTCATTCTCTGTATGATTGCAATTGCATTGGAATGATGTTCAGTTGATATCTGTGTTATTTGTGTCTAGACAACAAAATAACGGCCAACAATTTTATCCATGATTCCCCTTGGTAAATGTAAATGCAAGATCCAATCAGGCTGAACAGATCTTACAATTACATTCTTGGCTGGCCTGTTCAAGAATCTTTCTCCGCTCCATGGGGAGCATATACACCAGTGTGCAGCGAATTTTACATGCTCGTCAGTCAACTGCCTGTTGCCAAGTGTCCATTGCACCTGGGTGGGGCAAGGCGGTGGTTTCAGGAGGATCTGCCCAACTCCCTCAAGTCAACTTTGAACGTAGGTCCAGGGCAGCCTTTTTTTTCAAATTTCCCTAAATCTTGTAGAACAATGTTAGTTTTTATTGCCTTTAATCACCATATCTTATTATTTTTCTCTGCACAAATGAACGTTTCTACTGAGGATTTAAATAAAGACAAACTTTCCATTTTTTGAAAATACATATAAAATTTTATTCACCATCATAAGCTATCTATGTAACGTATACTATGGAAATGACATCATTTCTACGTACATGTATATTTTTCATCAAATAACATTATTATTACAATATCATCAAAGTGCGACCATAAAAATCTTACTAAGATATTTACTTAAAAAGTGGAGGAATTACGTAAAGCCTAAACACCATGGATACATTAAATTGCAGAAACTGTAATACTTTTTGAGTTGCTCAGAATGAACAGTTTTCTTTAATCTCAAGGAAAACTGATTTTATGATTATATTTTCTAATCTCCCTGAAAAATTACTCTTCTACTACAAAAATACTTTCAATTTGGAAAGAAAGTTCTTATTCAAGAACAATACATTACACAGCAAAAGAGCGTGAATGGCACCCAATGAGGGGATTAGAATGCCTCGTAGAGGATTTACCAATGTTTCTTGCTACTTTAACCAACAAGTTAATATTCTTAAATGTATGCAATTTGTTTTCACAGGGAATGAAATCTGCTTGAATCTTATGAAAACAACCTTATTAGCAGAAGGACACAAATAAGGTAAATCTGTACAACAGTAAAGCTTCTCATAGGATACACCGTATCAAAGCTCTAGATCCATCTTCTGCAACTGCAAACTTGATGCAGTCTTTCAACACAAGGAATTTGTCTGGTGTTGTGAAGTTTACTCAGTTGCCATCCATGGCTGCCATCTGGTGGTTGCTTAGAAACAGTTCCAGCAAATGACAGAGGTTGCTTCCTGAGCTATTCGAAGTTTCTTTTTTCGTCATTCCTAAAATGAATTCCAGAGCCAAAATAACTGAGCCTAAACAGTCTTCGAAAGTCACGTCATGTAATTTGTAAATACATATTTAGCTATTGTTATATTGCAGAGTTTAATCAGACCTTGACTTGCTAAAGTTTTTAAAAGTGCAGAAAGTAAGTACCAGATACAGACTATATAGGACAGAGGAAACTATCTTGAGATTTACTTGCAATTGCATTGGAATGATGTTCAGTTGATATCTGTGTTATTTGTGTCTAGACAACAAAATAACGGCCAACAATTTTATCCATGATTCCCCTTTGTAAATGTAAATGCAAGATTTATCGTCCAGTTTACCGATCCAATCAGTCTGAACAGATCTTACAATTACATTCTTGGTAGGCCTGTTCAAGAATCTTTTTCCGCTCCATATGGAGGGCATACACCAGTGTGCAGTGAATTTTACATTCTCGTTAGTCAACTGCCTGTTGCCAAGTGTCCATCGCACCTGGGTGGGGCAAGGCGGTGGTTTCAGGAGGATCTGCCCAACTCCCTCAAGTCAACTTTGAACGTAGGTCCAGGGCAGCCTTTTTTTCAAATTTCCCTAAATCTTGTAGAACAATGTTAGTTTTTATTGCCTTTAATCACCATATCTTATTATTTTTCTCTGCACAAATGAACGTTTCTACTGAGGATTTAAATAAAGACAAACTTTCCATTTTTTGAAAATACATATAAAATTTTATTCACCATCATAAGCTATCTATGTAACGTATACTATGGAAATGACATAATTTCTACGTACATGTATATTTTTCATCAAATAACAATATTATTACAATATCATCAAAGTGCGACCATAAAAATCTTACTAAGATATTTACTTAAAAAGTGGAGGAATTACGTAAAGCCTAAACACCATGGATACATTAAATTGCAGAAACTGTAATACTTTTTGAGTTGCTCAGAATGGACAGTTTTCTTTAATCTCATGGAAAACTGATTTTATGATTATATTTTCTACTCTCCCTGAAAAATTGCTCTTCTACTACAAAAATACTTTCAATTTGGAAAGAAAGTTCTTATTCAAGAACAATGTATTACGCCTACCATGGTAAATTTGAGACATGTATAATATATATTGCAAAACATCACTATATCAATATTTTACATATCATGATCATATATATATATATACGAATATTAAAGCTTCTTATTCTTTAAACAATGCTTGTGAGTTTCTTGTCTGTGTATAATAAATATGTACAAGTTGAAAAAAAGACAAAAATGTAAAATAATAAACAATATTCCCATGTGTAAGGAATTAATATCAACCAGTAAAACATGGACAATCACTTTACAAGCCTTCGATGCACAAAGAAAATGTGTCATTGGCTACGGCTGCCCCCTACTGCTAAAATCATAAATTAAAACATGAATTGAAAAGCATGTGCTGGCTGATGAAAGATTTACACAATTATACAGAGTATACATAAAGTGTATACGCACGGGGTATACGTACAGAGTATACGTACAGTGTATACAATTGGATGAAGAGAATGGAGATCAAATATCATCGGAGAACACAATTCGCATGACATGTATTACAATACAGAGCAACAAAAAATTCAGCATTCCTGCAATTAATAATTAGTATTATCAATCATTCTCATAATTAATGCTTCGTAATGCTATTTCCACATTGAGAAACGGTTCACAACACAGCCATTTTATTAATAATTAAGAAAGGAACAAGAATTACTGTGGGACTCTATGACTCGTATTTACAACAAATGAGGTGAAATAACATTTTCACACTAATGTATTTGAAAGCACATTTTAGGTAATACCAAAATATAACAATTAAACATATTTTGAAACTTTTTGTGTCATATGCCTGGACTTTCAAATGTGTGACTAGGCTCGTTAATGTTACTATAAATATTGGTAGAATGTAATCACAACAGCTGAGTGTCAAATATGGGACTAATAACATGAGTTCACCCGTCACAGTTACCATACAACTATGACAAAAATCACATCTGGTGCTCAAAAAACAACATATACAATGAAATCCTCGAATTTGACTTCCATGCAAGGAGAGTTCGCACCTGGATTGACAGGAAGTGCACATGCACAGTTTTAGGAACTACCTGTCTGAATTCTGTACACTTATAGTTTACATGAGAGAGGCAGATCCACAGATCCACAGACAATATACCTGTACCAACAAAAGTAAACTTTTCATTCACAAACAACCCCCTTGGTTCTTTGCCATTACCGGTGCGATTGCAATCAAACTGGCACCAGGGCACTCCCACACATCCACAGTGATCTATCAGTTTTTAACTTGAAGCATTTATCTTTTTCTTGAAGAAACAATATCAACACAGATAAAAATCATTTATAAACAATAACATTAAGCCTATCTATCATTATCTAGACATGTATTAATCATATCTCTGTCTTAGTCACAACGATCACAGAGTATGTTGAAAAAAGCGAGGTAAACGGGTAGTCAGCCATCTTCCTTAGCGACAACAGTCTTTCATGTTTTAAACATGTCTGCTCTTCCAAGCACCCAAAGATGCCTCTGTAGCCTTTCCCTTTAAAGCAATCAGAATCATGAGTCGTGGGGCGAAACCTCGTCCAGCAGGAGATCTCGCGAGACCGCACGACATTGGCCATTTCCGGTCAACATGACACCTTTGGTGTTGGTTTGAATCGTCAAAAAACAGTTTGTCGAGACACGTAAGAGTTAATTATAAATATCATGAGAACTATACACAATCTGGAAACGATGTCGCTCCGTCTTTCCGAACGGTTTCATTCTAGAATGCAGAACGAGCGAGTGGCGGAGGTGGGCGAGTGACGTCACAGGTCACATGACTGCTCCTCTAGACACTCTCCGTGGCCTTTATGACAGGAGGGTGGAGATAGCCGTTTGTGGATCCATTGCAGGACTTCTGAGGGCCAAGGAAGGTTTCCATGAGGTTTTGTAGACCACTGTGTGCATCTGCAAGAGAACACAAAACACAAATTAAGAATGGAGTTTGCATTTTCAACCAGTTTGGCTTAGCGTTTCAAAGCTGGCTTCTCTGGTGGGTAATTTAATGAGAAAAGTTTCTCATTAGCTAATTGTTGTGCAGGTAGAAATAATGCTTCCTGGTCTTTACCTAAAATGCCTTTTAAATCAATTCATTGTTACATTAAAACGATTCAATTCCAGTCACATCCAATCATGATTCGCCTTTTCCTCTTTTTTTCCTCAACTAATAAGGTTGATTTCAACAGATTCAAGCAGATTTCATTCCCCGTGAAAACAAATTGCTTGCATTTAAGAATATTAACTTGTTGATTAAAGTAGCAAGAAACATTGGTAAATCTGCTGTGAGGCGTCCTAATCCCCTCATTAGGTGCCATTCATGCTCTTTTACTTGCTCATAAATTATTCCTGTTGTATGATTATTAATGGAAATTTAACATCACAGCGGATGGCAATGAAATAAGCAGAGGAATTAGGACTGGAAACATTTGTGAGGAGGAATCCAGATTGAGCAACGACAGAGGAAGGGTGATGGAGGGCTTCCTCAAGGAGGCAATTTGCCTCCAATGTTTTACTGCAGATGACAAATTTGAGAAAATATGAAAGGAGGAAAAGCAATGATAAGCCAGGAAATCTTGACGTTTCAGCAAATGAATCTGCGCTTAATTCTTCATTACCCAATAAGAAGCTAATTCCTCGAAGAAACGAGCAAGTTTTTAAAGCCATTCTACTTTTAATAAAACGCCACGCTGCTTAAGAAAATAAACGATTGTTCCCACATGTGCTCGTGTTTATTGTCAAGACCCAAAAAACATGGAGGGGATAATGTCTTCGGGGAACTCTCATTAAGCATGCATGAGCTAGAATACTTTGCGACAACACAAGAAAAGTCATTCGTCATTTTGAAACGAGGCTCCCAAGTGTGTGGGCCAACAGGGATATGGAGCCACAGGGAGGTTGTTGCAAAAAAACATGACATATGCTTTGACTGCTCAGGCAAGTGCACTGCTCCTAACTGACAGAAAGAAATTGCTCTTTGTTGTCAAGGGCAAGAGTAATTGTGAGTATTCTCCAGATTGCTCTTGTTTTATGCAGTGACATTTGTAGATATGATGGCTCCCAGATGTGGAAACTAACAAATCTATGTTCTGTCAAGCCAAATGATCTTCCCAGCCTGCACTTCTTTTGTTGCACTTGTTAATAATATTCTTGCTCGGTTCTTTTAGGATGGTTTATGACTGTAGCAGAAGGTTTCCCTGAATCATTTCTTTTGGTAAAAAGGAGTGACAACCATATTGCAAAAGCCTATCAATAATCTGATGAAGTTCTGTTTAAATAACGGATTTTCCCAAGGTTTTTGAGCTAGATTCCCAGTATTAGTTAAAAATGTGTTAGCAAAGCAACATCAGATTCAACTTAGTAATTCCACACTCTTAAGCCTAAGGGTTAATACACCTCAAACCCAAACTTAACACCTCAACTTAACCCCCTCCCCTATTCAACCCATGCACACAGACAGGAAGCAGAATTACTTGTGTCCCGCAGCTGAGTAGTATGGTTACCGTAGGTGTAGAGGGATGCGCTACCTGGGAGGCGGCGGTCGGGAGAACTGTGACAACTCGCTCGGTCTCTCTCGCTGTCCTGGCTGCTCATGCCATCTGGAAAGAACAAGAACGAAAATATAAAATGAGGCAATGTTGGAATTTAATGGAAAAGGTAATACTATAGACCCCTGTTTTACTCCCCACAAAAGAAAATTAGGTTCAGAAGGATGCCGTGCAATCCAGAAGTTGAATCGAAGCAAGACATCGCAGAGAAGAAGGCAAAAGCGACAAAGACAAGGGAGATTTTGAGAGAGAAATATAATTGGCAGAAAAAAAGATTTTAATAAAGTGAAATATGTCAGCACACCAGTACAGTTCATCTATCAGATCCAGTTTGCAAAAAGAGATGACTAAACTATTTCATGTTGATTCGGTGAGAGAGTATCTAAGTTCCAAGCAAATTGTAGTGATATATATTTCATCTATGTGTCTACACTTGAATGGTTTCTTGATTGTGATAATGTCAGATATATGATATTTTGTATGACTACAGCAAAACAATGATATGGTCCACACTAACTTTGTATTGGAATGGCTTCAGACAGAAGTTCACACAAATATACACCTAGATGGCATTTTAGTTGCTCAGAATTCACGGAATCAAGGAAAGCAGATTTCAGGAGAAGGATTGAAGTTGAATGTTTCAGATTCAGAATGAAGGGATATGGCAAGGTGACACAGTGTGACCACTTGTGGGTGTTCATAGCATGTTCATTTGTGCATTGCATGTCCCTGTGATGCTAATTGAGCAATGAGAAGAGTCAAGACAGAATGTGGTCTTTGATAATGGCAGGATTTGGCAAACACCGAGAGAGCAGCAGAGGCTGACTCAGTGATAAATGGTAGAAGAGGCTCAGAGAGGGGAGGCTGCCAAGTTGAGGCAAGGCTTGAAGGTCCACAAGACAAGGGGAGGGAGGACATTGTCACATTGCTACAAGGAACAAGAAGGAATTCTCCCAGACAGGTAAAAGGAAAGGAGAGAAAGTTGGAAGGATTTTGTGAGATGAAAAGAGAGGACAGATCCTAGGGACAGATCTAACAAAAGGCAGAAGAAAGACAGAGAAAAGTAGACACACAGCAGAGAGAAACTCAAAAGACACACAATGGCTTTTTGTCTTCTTCACCATTCGAGTAAGAAAGAAATAAAGGAGAATAAAGGAGAAATAAAGGAGTAAATAAAGGAGCAAGGGAGTGTTTGATATGCAGATTGGAAGGACAGCTACATGTCATTAGTGTGGTGGAGAATACTTGGGTCAACTTTGATGTGGAATTTGAAAAGACAAAAAGATAATCATCTTGGCATCCTGTTTCAATGGCTAATCTTTGTTAATCCAAAAGTTATTGTCAGAGGTCTCAAAAAGCCACTCTTAAAGAATCTTGCAAAGGAAGATAATTAATACTCTTAGAATCATTGGGTTCTAATGACCAAAAACGAAAAAGAGCAGCTTGGAACACAGACATAAGAAAAGGAAAAATTTAATGGTTGGAAGTAACTACAAAGATTCAGTACATGGCACAGAAACATGGCAAGATATTTCAGAATACTTCAAAGGTTTGTGTGCAGGCAATTATTGAAGGAGGAGGGCCAGGTCCAGGGTTAAGATGAGATGTTGTACATTGGAAAAGATGTGGGCCAGCTAAGATTAACAGAGATTACAAGATAACAATCCACACAAGACCGAGCCACGACCCTTTCCTGGATGTCTTGTGCAACTTCAAAGCTGGGGGTGTATTGCAGTCTGACATATTGACATAGATAAGCATTAGCTTGTGATCTATTAAAAAAGAGCAAGGGGAAACGGATTTAATGGCATCACATAACATATTACAGCAGAAGTCTGATAGATTACCCCAGGGCTGGATTGGTGGATTGGGAGAGGGGGTTCAGGATTACTACATCATCAAGCCAGGCTGATGTGGTTGGAGGCTTGTACCTTTGCGAAATAGATTTACTCACAAAATGAGTGAAATGAGAACCAGCTTCAGTTTGCAAAAGAAAAATGAGTAGGAGCACAAAATGGAAATGGGAGGCTGCTGAAGCTGAAGCTGCTCGTGGCTGAACCTAGAAAGGCTACATCATCAACTTCCACACAAATGCATAATCTCGGTCTGTAGAATGGAGCCTGTTCCACTGCCTATTGCTTTGGCATATTCCTTTGCTCTGTGGGTAAGGAATGGTCTTCAAGGTGGCTGGGTTAATTGAGTGACCACATGTCCAGCAACAGAGGGGAGTACTGGCAATATGGACAGGGTCTGCTACTGGCACCCCAGAGCACATGAATCTGCCATCCGATCCAACACAATCATTGCATTGGCAGCATGAACAGTGTACTAGCAGCCAATGCCAGCCATTCTAAACACATTCATTTCTCTCCACTGACACAAACTGAATTGCAAGAGATCTGCCCCAAGATTGATCATCACACACAAGATCTGTTGAATTCTGTACCAGAGCAAACAAACTACACCCAGCTCAAAGAATTTAAGAAATTCTGTAGCCATTCATCATCCCCCAATCAATGATTAATGCAAACACAAGGAAACATAACACAAACTGCCTCTGCTACATTTGTGTTGTGTGTGATAACAATGAGCCAAGAAATACGAACTAATCAACCATGTACAAAGAAGACCCATTGAAAAGATCAAAGGAAAGTGAATCCATAAGACTTCACTGACATGAAAGTACATGGATATACTTAAAATAACCTACACCTGTACCCTGTGAATGGACTGTACTGACACAATTACCTTTAACAACAAGATAGATAGATAGATAGATAGATAGATAGATAGATAGATAGATCGATAGATCGATAGATAGATAGATAGATAGATAGATAGATAGATAGATAGATAGATAGATTACTCACCGTTGAGTGACCGGTGTGACTCTGTGGAGAGGGGCTTGGGGGAGGGCATTTCGTCCATGGGGTGACTCTTGGCTCCCATCTGCTCCAGAGTGTCCTGCAGCTTTCGTCTGGCTTTCTTCTCTTTCTTTAACCTCCTTTGCAGATTGACTGAAGAAAACAAGAAAGAATGATAAAATAGGGGAAAGGTTTCAAATTTGAAAGTACATTCACAAATTAGGGTGAGTCGATACAAGTTGGGAAGCTGGAAATATGACAAAGGGAAAGACAGAAAAGGCAACCATGATTTGAGTTTGACATCATTTGATGATTTTGTAATTGGACAGTTTCAAACATTTTATGTTGGCAAAACTGGCAATGACAAAATGGACTCATTTAATTATTATAAGGGTCATATCATAGCCATTCAGAAACTATCTAACTGTAAGAATGACTCAGGGAGCAATAATGAGAAGATTTTATTCACTTTTTAAAGATAAGCAATGAAGCATTGGAGCACTAAGTGAAGCAGTGCATTTGAATATGTTCCAGGTCGAGGTGACATAAAATCTTTGATGTTTCTGAACGAGACAGATATTCATTAATTCACCTGGTCATAACTGCTTTTAATTTGATTCGTGAAGCCTGTCAGGCATTTATTAGCTTCAGGAGATGACAATGCAATGTAAATTTCCTGATACACCTACATCTTATTTATGCAATGGATGTTAATGGCATACATAGTGTATTTAGTTTCATGGACGTAGTCATCAGTGAGCACTTCATATTTCATTATTCAAATGTATCAGCATAGACAGAGGCATAGACTGTGATAGACAGAGCCATAGTAATCAGCGGAGTAATTGCAGGTAGCCTTAGAAGAGATCGGAGAGAAAGCAGAGCATAAACTCAAATCATGGCTGCCATTCCTGTCTTTGCTTTTCCACCTGTTTCAGGCAGTTTGCCCAAGTGAGCCCCATTGCAGTTATTCGCTTATGTTAATTCAGACTGACAGCTCACGAAATGATTTTGCCTCTACCGAGGGATAATTGAATGTTTGCAACTGCCTCACACTCGGCACTGCTTTGTTATCCCTTAATTAGAAGCGTCAGTCTGAATAACATTGGCTCAGGGGCTTCAAAGGAGGAGGTTAGGCACATTACTAGGCTGTTTGGCAGTCATTTCATCTGTTAATAGTTTTTTCTTCTGCAAATGAGCCCCCAGTGATTGATGTCAAGATGGGATTGAGGTTTTGTTGGTCGTTGCTGGAGTCATTGTGGGAAGCGCAGGCCAAACAACTACCCATCAATTGCCATTCTACGAGCTTGAAATGGTGATTACAACAATATGGGTCATACATTTTCAAGTCATGAAGACAAAACAACATAGAATATAGATATGAGTTGAAAAACATTAGCTTTCATCATTTTGTAATTGTAGCCACAATCCGCCCTGAATAGAAATAGGTGCTAACAGACACGATTTGAGTCTAATTAAAATCTCAGTAAGAGGATTATATCTTACCCTTTGTTCTCTGCTCATCTCCCATTTGCTTCTCCAGACTTTCTCTCAACTCTCTTTCTCTCATCAGTTCCATCTTGAGTTCAGCTGAAAAAGAAATCAAGAGATGTGATAAACACTTGGAATTGTGACAAGTAAGAAGTAAAGTGTGATAAGTAAGAAGTGAAGTGTGACAAGTCAGAAGTGAAGTGTGACAAACAAAGGAAGGGGCCAATCTGCAGATTATTTCAGCCTGTTTTGCAATTACCACTCTTTAAAAACCAAAAACTAATTTAATGTATTTAAACTGAACTTAAACACCATTAAAAGAAAAAAATTCACATAGACAGCTGTAAAGGGCGGGTGACAGCAGCGGGACAGCGGGTCATTGTGTGCGGAATGGTAGCAGTTCCGCAGCAAGTGCAGCGATCCCGGAGACGTGATTTAGAAAGCCATGAAGGGATCCTAGTTGATCCCGGGGACTCTGCGTGCACTGAATAACCTTGGAAAATTTAGAAACCTTTTTGCAACATTCGTCAGGCCTAGGAGAAAAGCAAGCAGGGCCAAAGTCCATGGAGACATGTATTACAAGCATAAGGGGGGCAGTCATCTGACAGAGAGGAAAAAAGATGGCTGCAGTCATTTTGCAAGAGGGTTTTCTTCTGCTCTATATGGATTTTTTAATTTCACACAACATGAAAGATGACTCCCAGCGCTCCCCATTAAAAGCTCACCAATTTGTGTTGAGTGGAAAAAGAAAATTGGGTGAAAATCAGACCTTGAAGCAGTAATGAGAAGTAACTCAAAGAAATGTGGCATTTCCATTCATTCAATTAGTCACTGATGTAGGACACAGTGGAAAATATCGAACGTAAAGCTCATGATTAAATGCTATTCATGAAACTTTAAATGTATTAGGCGCAATGAGTATGGAAGTATGCAATAATTGCATGTGTCCCTGCAGGCAATAGAGCCTCTAAGAGCCGCAGCTAGGTGCAGTTGCCATCAAGCGTCTTCATATCGGCACAAACTTGTAATCACAGGCTCCGGAAAACAGCCCAAAGAAAAAATTAGGGATCAGAGAGTGAGCCTAGCCTGATTTGCATCCCAATGGAAATGAGTGCCCATCAGCAAATTTTTCAGATTTCATTTGCTAAATCCGCCTAGCTCGGATGCCAAGCAATTCAAAAGAAATTGATGAAATAATAGAGCCATTGCTGGTCCATGTGCTGCCTTCGCCCCTGGCCATTCCAAGTGCTTGGAGGCAAGGGAAAGCAGTGCGGAGAAGAGGCAAAGAGAGCTGGGCCCAAGGCACATACATACAACTGAGATGACATCGCCAAGATTACGCAAGGATGAAGATGGAACGAGCACCCAAATCATGGAAGAAGAAATTGGGATCAAAGATTCAATCAGCACCTAATTGACTTTGTGTGTGCAGCCTCACTGCTTTGTTTACATTAAGAACAGGTCCTGGATCTTTTAACGAGTCTCCTTCTCTCTGCTCTTCTGCTAATCATGTTACTTTTTTCACTTTTCCTACTCTCCCATGCAGACAGTAACAGACTGGCTTAAAAGAAAAACTCAATTTGCAACCATTCAGTTGTTAGTAATTCCTGCTAAGGTAATCACTAAGTGCATTTCAGGTGTGTTATTTGAAAACTTCCCAGCCTTTTCCAAATCTCCTAGGATGAACGAGATCTCCTCACTTCACGCGAGAACATTTTTTGGCTCCAACAGCCAAAACCGTGAAGAATGTTTTCATTACAATTGCTGTCAATGAAATGTGACAAACACAACGGTGCTGCCATGGCGATAAATCGGCGGTGCTTGCCAGATTTGGGTATTTCCTGCAGATCAAAGGGAGAAGACAAGCAGACATCTTGAATTACGAGGGAAGAGAGGCTGATCATTAGTGGATGTCGTGGGGCACATGATTCCCTCTGCTGCCTACCAGGAAATGCTTGATTAAGTGGAGCTCTGAGTTGTGAAAACACACTGACAGTTGCTGTGTCATTTCCTATCAAATTCCAGCAAATGACACCATGGACTTCTCCTGTAGACAAGCCACTCGGATGTGAGTTTGCTTTCGCCAAATCAATAACTTTATCTTTCGTGTGAAGACGTGTCGGATGCAAGTCGGCAGTGTCAGATGTATAACATTGGTGGGAACAGCGCAATTAGCAGAAATCCAGTCATGGAGGCTGTTACTCTTCGTTACTCGGTGTTACTAGAATGGGGTGCTGCAAGGCGAATGTGTATGCCTGGCGTCTACCGCAGGAAAGAGCTTTGGCCTTGCTGTAGCAGGCTCTAGGGCCAGCAGAACAAGGCAAGGACAGAGCAATTAATTAGAAGAACTTCTTTATTAATAACATTAGGACAGAGAGTGGAGGGAAGTGATGTTGTTCGTGCAGAGGATGCACTTAAGCCGGTCATTGACCTTTGGGAGTTAGGAATCAAAAGCATAAAAAGCCCTGGACCTCGTGAGGGCAGTTGTCGGCAAGGCTGTGAAAGGTCACCTCGGTGGCAGTCAGGGGTCAAATCTTCAGTTGATACTTCCGTCAGAGGGGGACACTGTATAAGGGTACAAAGCGAGAGCCACGCCAGACTTGACACGGGCACATCCTGACAACAGCTTACGTTACTGTGAGGAGAACCACATCAACTGCAAAAATGGACCAGAGACTTCCTCCCCCGGCAAACGCTGCGAAAAACGATGCACTCAGAGTCCTTGTCTCTGAGTACCTTTCTGAAGGGAATTAGCAGAGATGGCGCCCACTGCCGCCTAACCTGTGTGTCCTTTAAAGCTACTGCGAGTGATCAGCTGCTTTCCCCAGACTCAAATGTCTTGCAATGGCTAATCGCGTCCTAATGGAACAGCTCTTGTAAGGGAATTAGCTCAGTTGAACGGAGCACTCGTCCCTGCCTGGCTCTTCCCGGCTGGTGCATTCAGGCGTCGATCTGATCGTGAGACGCTGAGCGGCCCATGTTTGATGTCGCAACCACATTGACATCAAAGATGATAGCACTCCATCTGACGGCTGACCGGACAAACCCCGTCTTTATTTGCCCGTCTGTCCGCCCCAGCGACTAATTGGAATTTGGCAAATCTTGGGCAGGCAAGGGCCTTCTCCAGTCTGCCCCTGCCAAGAGCCTCTTATTAAGAACCATTGATTGCCCGATGCTGAGTGTTTCTCTGCACGCCAGTCCTTTTCTTTTTGGACTACAATGATCAGATGGGAATCAGTCGGATGCTCAAAGATGATGCTGAGAGGCTCTTGCAACAGGCCCCGAACAAGACATCGACAACAAGGGCTGAGAAAGACAGAGGCAAAGACAGAGGCAAAGACACAGGGAGGAGACAAAGACACAAGTTCAAGAGACAGAGGACTGAGAACAAGGAGGATCACAACTATGTAATCCAAAGCTAAGTGAGACAAGAAGACGCAGAAGAAGACGCGAAAGACGGAGACTCTTTCAGTGCTGGATAAAAGCATGTCCGATCAATGGCCGTCAAACAGCGCGCTGGGGGAGATTGCTTTGGACAGCTAGTAACGAGATAACTGGAGGCATAGAGCTTCCCGGGCTGGACATGAGCAGTTATGAGCTCAGAGTACTCATGAGTAGGCTGACGGGGTGACATGATACACCCTTGGGAATCCTGCGGGGTACTTAGAGAAACCCCCAAAAGCCGCCACAAGACGGTCACTAAGTGGCATGAGATACATCATCGCCCGTCTCTATTAATTCCCAAATGCCCGGCACTGTGGGCAACAATACAATGGGCAGTGCATACAATAGGATGACTGAAAGATGCTGTAATACACAGCTATCATCAACAAAATCCTGCTTTGCAAGATGCCTTTCATACAAAGGGTGGCAAAACCCGCAGCATCTACAGATTATCCCATACATAATGGCATTAGCAACCAATCCTCTTTGAGAATGTGTCAGTCACAGAAGGTTTGTCACATTAAGCAGCCTTGCTTTGTCACACTTGTAAGACATTTTGTTGCATAACTCTATTTTTACCAAAACACCAGATTATTAACACAAATTTGTTGTACTACGTAATTCTGCTAGCGTACCAAAGCGGATGCTTAAAATTAGATCCCGCCTTTTTCATGAACATGATCACATGGTGTGTAATCTTGTCGCCTTTGACAAAAAAGTTTCAAGAAAAAAACCTAACATTGCAGACATGAGCTATCAGCCTGATGCTTTCTTGAATTAGCATAATCTCCTTAGCAGTACAGGGCCCATGCTTGAAAGACCAGCCAGTGGCAGCCTGGAACCAAGACGACTCGTGCCTTAGGCGTGTGTGCAGTTTGGAAAATCAGTTGAAGTGGATCTAGGACGTTTGGCAAGAAAAGCAAAGTTTGTTGGAGAGGAAGAGGGAGGGAGCTGACAAGACAGCAGTCATATGGATGCCTGTTTGTAATCCTAACGCTGTAGTGTGTGTCTCAAAAACTGATAATGGTTGCAAGAAGCGGCTATCAATGACAGCCGCTAAGAGGCCGTTGTTGTTGGCAAGCTTTCATTGTGGAAGATGGAGCATATCTCGCTGCAGTCTCCTCCGACAGTCTCCGACATTCTCCGACAGTCTCCTCCTCCAACGACAGCCTTAGCAACAGCCTTAGCGACAACAACCTCCGCAGCTGCAGTCGCTTGTCTTCCTCAGCATCCCTCCTCCCAACTCCTCAGCATCCGCCCTGAGGTTTCAGCAGCAGCAGCAGCAGCAGCCAGCAGTAGCTAATGGCAAAGAGAAAAGAAGTCCCTCACTCATTGAACATCTAAGGACACCAGCTAATCGCATTCCCAACAGCCTTTTACAACCATTCAGCCTCAGTCACACACTATAAAACGTCTGACTGGCTACTTCACTGACTTGTGAGTGGCAAGTTACTGGCAAGTTGTTGGCAACACGAATGTAAATCTCGCAAGCGAAAGAGACCGCACGCAGCATCTGATGATCTGACTCAGCAGCGAACATCATCAAAAGTCTCTCATAAAAAGGACCATCAATGATTGGTTACACACTGTAATACACAGTGATAAGATTGACCTGATGAGTTGAGTAACAACAGAGTTGCTCACTCAAAGGGGATAAGTTTTCCTGTTGCAATCACCAGGGACAAGGCGGCCAGAGCGTTGCTTGTTTGACTTGCGAGTTTCATCGTCATGTCGCCAGGCATCAAGTTGCGGGGCATCCGTCACATAATGTTTGTTGTCGGCTGCAAACGATGAACTTTTGGGGTGATTTATCTGTGGGCATTGTAACGTTGTCCGTGAGGGTTGTTTAAGAGAAGATGGCGATGCAGGGGGCCGGCGGGATCGCGGATTAGCCCGGCTGCTTTGATCGGGTGCTGATGAGTGATTACCGCTCCGTTCCTGCTCATGCATCTGCCGCCTTCATATTTGCCGCCAAAGGTCATGTGACGCAATTGCCTTATATGGCCAGCGGAGAGGTCATGTGATGCAACATCCTAATATGGGAATGTGGTTGAGGGAGGAAAGGGAGAGGGGGGATTAACTAGCGTCGATATGGAACGATGATATGAATATTGTCACCGTTATTGCTCCAGCCTGGGAAGATGCTCTTCTGCCGCTGCTGCTCTGCTGCTGTTGATGCCTTGCTGCTGAGGAGGGAGGATGGATGTAAGGGACCTGGCTGCTGCTTCTGCTGCTGCTGAAGTTGATGAAGCTGAGGTCAGGGCTGATGAAGCTGCAGCCGCAGACATCACCAACAGTTATCGATGATGTTTGTCTCCCTCATCTCTCTGGCGACCACCCATGTAAGCCGATCGCCTGGCTTTTATTAAATATTTCATTTCTCAAATAGGAAGAAGTAATCTGCGAGTCGCATTTTGATGAATGAATTCATTAAGGCTCCTTCTATTTGCCGGGATCAGGGGTTGGGAGTCCAGCGAAAACTCATTACGCCCATGTAACATAAAAATTAGGAGGAGAAAGTGAAACGGAATCTTTCCTGTCAACACAACGTGCCATTACTTAAAGTTTCAGGTTCGCCCTGGACTATTGTCATGGCAGCCAGCCTAATTTGCCCAGATCAAATTATCATTCATTCATCATTTTCCTACCTGACCACGAATAGAAACTTTCTAATACGTTTTAGTGTTATTTGAAAATCGGAGTCAGCGGGAGACAGAACAATGACGAATGAGGGACCTGAGAGGAGTCGGATCCCCAGCCTCCATTAGCCAATGCACTACTTGAGGTGTATATTAAGTTTACAGGCTGGCAGTGCACATAACTCTTCTTTGGGGTTGCATCCAATTTTATGATGGACCGTCTGCATTTGAAAATAAGGGGCCGGAGACTCGGGCCAGAGTCATTATATCATCGCCCTGCTCCATAAGCAATGCAAATGGCGGTGGATTTATCAATGCAATGCTGGGGTAAATACAGGACTGAGGACGGGGTACTTGGGCCAGAGTTAAAATCAATAGGCAAGTGAGGGCTGCAAGCTGTAGGTCCCTGGGGACCAGACGGATCCTTGAGTGACTCCCTGCTTTGATTCTCTTGCTTGCCCTTCAAAAAACCAAAAGTGACTGGCTCCACTGCATTAGAAAGCACCTCAGCCTTTTTGCCTTTTTACAGTTTTTTTTTTCTGCCCAGTATAGAGAAAAGGAAAGTGTTAGCTGGCCATCTCACACCAACATATTAGAGCTCTCTGTAATTCCCATTAAAGTCATTAGGTGGCAAAGGCGGTGGGAAACCGTCATCAGAAGCCAGAGAGAGAGTCGCTTTTGCCATTCGATTGTAACGAGGCAGCTTGCCTAATGCCATTTCATTGTTTTATGGAAATCAATAGCGAAAGGTGACCTGAATAAATGTGTCATTGCAACCATTCGCCTTTCTGAATTTTGCAGCAGCAATTAAGGTCAGGGGTCTAGTACGCTTGGATGCAGCGACCTAAGCATCCCCCAGTTGCATCAGTCATCTGCAGCGGCATCCATTAAGAAGGGCCTATCGGAGCACCTTGGGAATAATCAAGCCGCTGGCGAAAGGGTCCCTCACTAATTCTTAGATTATCAGACATTGTGCTTTTGAAGTTTCGCCTTTTCATTGCTCCGGCCACATTAATTGTGCAGTGGACGGAGCAGAACGTGGTAAAATATGCAAGCAGCTGAACGGCAACCTGATTAAGGCAAACCAATAGCTGCAGTTAGCTACCCAGTAGTGGCTATCCATTGCCCAAATAGCTGGCTCGGGTCCATCTGGGGTGAACTATTGGGCAATGCATTCATTAGAAAGAGAGGAAAGAGAGAGACGAAATGGCGAATGAGTCACAGATGCAAAACAATGATCCAGTCCCTGCTTGTGGAGCGTGGATATCTTTTCATCGCATTGCATCATAAACATCCTCATATGCTTATCCCTTACATCCCTGGATTGCTTTGCAGATGACCAACTGACGTAACAACTGACGTAACACCATCTTGGCAGTCTTATTGCCAAGCAGCAGCAGCAGCCAAAGGAGGAGCAGAAGGAGGAGGAGGAGAAGAAGTAGAAGAGGAGAAGAAGGAGGAGGAGGATGAGATGGCTTGGCTGATGGAGACGTTGCAGAGAGCAGGTGTTGTCCGGGCTTATGTCTGTGATGCCTCACACAATAAATGAATGGCCATTGAAATGCAGGCTGCCCTCACATTAACGGGCGACAGAACGGGCCCTTGCGGTACACTTCCACGCCAGGAATACTCAGCAGACATCGCCAGCCAGAACAACAGCAAGAACTATCAATGTTCAAGAACTATCTCAATGCTCCAACTAAAGTTCAACAAAGGATAATTGAACATCACTGTAGAACATGCACTGACCATTCTATTAAAAGTCTGCAACATCCATAACATGCATGCTTGCACTGTTTTGCCCACATTATCACGGCATCTAGTAAGCTCATTAGTAATTGATGGGGCATCACATATCAGCATCCTTGATCTCTTTTTTCTTGATGGGCAAAATCTACTCACAAATGGATCCCCCAAGAAAGAAAACAACCCAGTGTCAGCGTAACAGCCTTTTGGAAGCAGCGTCACGCAGCTGATACCAGCCCGGTTGAAATTCCATCAGTTGCGTATTGGGCCGGTATTCCCGCCATTGCTTTCATGACCCAGAAACTTCAGGACCCAGCTACTCGCGGCAGCTTACATAATTGATGAAGTCAAAGGACTGATGCAAAGCAGTAAAAGGCATTCGGATGCGAGATGCCATTTTGACCTGAGCAATGACAAAGGTCTGTAAGTGTTCTTATTAGGTTACAGCCGAACAATTCTGTCTTTCTTTCAAACAACGCATTAGAAGGAAGTGTTTTGGAGGACCGCAGAGGCGAAGAAAGATCAGCAAATTGTCATAATTGCATCTGTGGCTTTGGGAAGACCGCAGAATGGAGGCAGAACATGAGTAACTCCAGTAAGAGAAAATGGAGAGAGAGCTATCTGCAGAGAGCAGCAGGGTTCGTCCAGAATAACCCAATTATGCAGTCCTTGTGCTGATATTTCACAAAGGTCATGGAGGTAGTTGTGAAAGCAATAAGGCAGCTTGTGTTATGCGTTTTGGATGTGCTGGCCCTGCCTTAGTGAGCCCCAATTGGCACATCATGGCGCAACAGGTCTGCTGGACGGCCAATAGCAGACCCCCAGGCCACTAGAGGTCGCCCATTCCTTCCCAGAATCCTCTGCGACTATTGTTTCATTTTCCTAATAGGCCCTATAACACCTGCTCTTTGCAATTTGATGTAGTCACCTCAGTCCCAGGCGACTATAACTCAGAGTGGAGGCCGGGGACGCAATCACTGGAGTTGCGTTGTTGTTCTGCGGGGTGGGAGCTGCCGCAGTTGCTGCCTGGGAGGTCATTTTAAGAGGGGGTGCACATCCACTGATAGTAATGCAGCCTCAATGCTACGAAGGACAGAACAGGCTTCTGAACAGCCTGCCCGGTGAAAGTAGCCATTTGTGGGACATCATCAACAACAGCAGCAGTAATAGCTGGAGCATCATCGACAGCAGCCGCAGCAGCAGTATCTTTATGACGTATCTGGCACTGACTGGCAGAGCAACTGATGAAGGATGCGGGGCTGTGTCTCTTCTCGTATTAGGCGCCTGCTCTTCATTGACCCTTGTTCTCCGCCTCCCCAGTTCCCTGCCACAGCAACATGCAACTCCCCCAGTTCTCCTCAGCCAGATTAAAAACAGCATTAACTCCAAGCTCCCACAATCATTTATCAAAATAATGCCAGACTTGTACAATGCAGTTTATCAAAGCTGGCTGATTCGGCGATCACACCACATCAAGTAATCTCCAGTGTGTCGTTGGCCATTCACAGACGATGACAAGCCAGCGGCGTGGACAATGAGGCGAATTGATCACTGCTGAAATATATGGAAGTTTTCTTGACCCAAGTCCTTTGATATTTTTATGGCTCTGATCTAATTTCGTTTCATCTGCGTTCATCGGGACTCAGCGGAACGCATCAGAAAGCAAATGGTTTTGCACTGCTACAAAATTGCCCAAGCAGCTCTGACAATGATGCTGCCTCGTTATGCTGCTTTCCTCCTACTGCTCTCGTCCATTTGATAGGGCCTGGCCATTCATCATTCGCCAAACTGCATCCATGACTATAACCCCCCATGAAGCTGCAGGCCTCCCCTACCCCCTACCCAGAGGAGCCCATTGCTTTCGCAACCCAAGCAAAAATAAAACAGGACTTATCAAACACATAGGGGGCCTGACCCACGTGTCAAAACGCAATGCCACACACAACAATGAAGATGGACCTGCGATGACACTTGGCTTTGTGTTCTGCTTTGTGCCCCGGCCCCCACTGGCCTCCCAATGGCCTCCCAATGGCCTCTGCTACAAATGGCTTTGATAGCAAAAAGCTCATCACATTCATTGCCATCCATTGCCATCCATTGCCCCACATTGCCATTCAGCAGGCGACCAGGCCGAACCAGCAGGTTTATGTAAGGAAGGAGAGGAAAAAGTTAGCCAAATGGGATGTCACGTCAGACACATACTGTATTGTAGGAAGTACATGTACTTAAAAAGTTGTGAAAAACACCTGCTGTGAGGCTGCCAACTCTGAGAAGAATGGAGTTTTGTTCGATACAAATCAACAAATTACAAGCTGCTGTTCCAGCCCAGTGTGATAAACAATTCATTGGGCCCACGCAGGTGTGATAAACTATTCATGATCCACTCACAAACCTCTAAATCAACAATTGTTGGAGTTTGCCAAACAAATGAACAAAGCTTCCTTTAATGAAACAATTTGAAACAACGTAATTACACAACTCAATTATGATTCATATTTAATGGGCTTCCTTTCGACTGGTGGTGAGTTGGCTCCGACATGCTGCAGGAGGGAGGCTTCAGCTGCAGGAAGATGCAGGATGGATGCAGGATGAAATCTTCATCAGATGTTGCAGCAGCTAATAAGGTGCAGTCAGTGGAGCAAGTGAGCCAGGGGAGGTCTGGGTGCATCTGGATCTCAACCAGGAGAATCCGAATGAAACTTTAATCACATTTCTTCTCTTTTATTCATTTCTGTAATCATATCAATTTGTCTGTTTAGTTCTCGCCAATGCCTGGCAATCCACTCTGAATTCAAAAGGGATTATAATGTTTATTTCAGCAGATATCAAGCTCTCAACTCATTTCCTTCTGTTTTTCTTCTTCTTCTTTTCCCCTTTCTTGCTCCAGCTCTTTCTTCTCACATCACTAGTTGTTTCCTCTTCATTCCTCTCTCCATTCTCCCATGTCTCTTCGACCTTATTTTAATCCCTCTATAGTCTCTTTTCGTTCCTTTCCTCCCACTTCTTTCCTCCCTTTATTTCAATTCTCTTCTTTTCATCCTCCCTTTCCTTCCCCTCCTCTAACATACTCCCCCACTCTCTCTTGCTGTTTGATTCGCGAATGGCCCGAGGCTACCAGGGACTGCCAGGGACTGGCTTGCAACCGACTCAATCTGCTCGTATCCCCAGTAATCCCCACAGATGCGTTGCACTTCCGCTAGTGTCGCCATGACGTTAGGACGTAGCGTAAAACGCTGCACAGCAAGCGTCAGGAGCATCCACAGCAGCAGCAGCAGCGACATCAGCAAGCCTAATGGCCCACGTCCTTGCTTTAAAAGCAGTCCATGCGGCACAGGACAGTGTTATGGCTAAAGAAGGCTGCCGCAACTCCCCTTTTTCTTTATGTCCCTTTTTTCTTCCGTTATATTTTGAGACATAGGTAGCTCGCCTCTATCCAGATGATACCAATGCCCTGTAGAGCAGGCCTATAGGCTATATATAGAGGATGGACCACAAGTAAAAACCAGCGGAAAACACACAAAGCTGTGGAACAATATCAACTCCCAGTGAAGTCAGTTTAAGCCACGTTTTGAGCTCTAAGCCAGAAGACAGACTGGTGTAGCTGGCCATGTATCATAAGACTCGGAGCTAAAGGGCTCCGTTTGTTTACTTGTCTCACCATATATCTTGCCCTGCGACTAAAGGATAAAAATAAAAGCCCCGAACCCACTTGCACACTCTCCAAGTGTCTCGTAAACTTATTCATCATAATACATGGGCACTTTTGATCCCCGCTGTGAGTGCACTGGCGCCTTGTAATGGAAAGGGCTTAAAAAGAGAAGCACCAGTCGAGCAGACGGAGGTCAGGCCACCAGTCAATGTGGTAATCTGAGAGTTACGTCACAGTCAAGGGCTGCTGGTGGAGAAAGAGAGGGGGCCAATGACTGGTTGCAACTCCGAAAGCCCAATGACTGGTTGGGCAATGACTGGTTGCCCAATGACTGGCTAGCTTACGAAGGATTGTCTTGCCAGTAATCACACTGCCCTCATTCCAGTTCTCAGTGCTCACAGAGCAGGAGGCTCAGTCGGTTGGGGGAAAGGCTTATTTGAAAAGTGCTAACAACAACCTTTCCCCGCTCCCCTCCTCTAATTCTGCCTTTGAACAAAGTGGCCCGACGGGCTGTGCACCGGGTGAACCGCTAAGAATCGGAGCAGTCCGACACTTAACGACATTTGTTCTTCGCCAGATTGGGCGGCCCAGCCGGCATATCGGCAGAAAGCACAAACCCATTTTACAGCTTGATTTCTTCCTGGAGTGCTTTAACAGCCTAATTTCATTCATCAGTGAGGACACTTTGTCAGCAGTTGAAAATTCACCAGTCACGATTAATCGCGAGGCTGGCGAGATGCAGCGAGATGAAAAAGGCGTGTGTTTGCAGGGAGGTGTTTTGCCCTGGCAGCCATCCCCACAACTAGGAGCTACTAGGAGGCCTCTAGACCTTTGTGTGGGATCGCTGGGTGAAATGACAGAGGTTGTGGGGCTCAGTCGATTGTTTCCATTGTTGGCTGCATTGTGGCGTCATTGTTCACTGCATTGTTCACTCCATTGTGCACTCAGAGCTGCCTGTAATGTTGCTCTTGGCTTTTATGCCATCTCTGAGTCAATCTCACCATAGAGATCTCACATGCAACTTAAAATGATGGGATGTTTAAACCTCTACAACTGCTGCCTAATTTCGCGATTACCATATCTCTATCCAGTGTGTAACACGAACCAACAGGAAAAACAATTTCTTTTTAATCTCCTAATTGATTTCACATGTGCTCAACTCTGTGGCTCTTTCGGCTTTTAAAAGGATGCTGTATTTACTTTGTCAAAAAGCATCACAATTTGAAGTCTTGCAGGTTAGAAGTTCATGCAAACTCATTTCAAAGCAAAGTGGTAATATCTCGAAATTGCCTGCACCAGAAATTAGATGTCAAGACGGAGATTAAAAGAAGATCGGCCTCACAGGGCGACACTGCAGCTCATCAGCCATGCGAAGCTGTTTCTTGCAGCCCTTCCGCAACTAACAATCTCTCAAATTGCTACGTCAAACATGTACACAACCTCACCACAGCCTGACATATTAGTATATAAGGGATGCGGCAAACTTGTGAACATGCAGTGTGGAAAATGATGTCACTTGCTAACCACTTTTTGCAGTGTGGTTAGGTTACTGCTGTCAATCTGAGCACATTCAATCAAAACTTTCTTACTGTTCATCTTGGATGTTTAAAGTTGTAATAGGTTGAGATAGGGCCTGATAGGCACAAGAAAGGTCTTTTAAAAAAGGAAAGAACATATTCTCTGTAACCATCCCCATCAGTTGTTTTTTCTTGAAGCTTTTTCCTTTTATACCAGATCACTTCGGTGACTCGGAACCTTGCTAACTTCTCTGCCGACTTGTTGAGCAGCACTCCGTTCGCCAAATTGTAGCAGAGAAAGGAAGAGGAGCGAGGAGCTGAAGATGGAAGGCAAGTGGCGTATGACGCCGTCTCGGGAGACCCTGCTTGTTTACGTCACTGATCAGGGGGTCCCCAAGGATGCTGTTCCGCGGCGTGTTCCGAGGCTGTTCCGGAAATGGCGAGTGGAGAATCGGGGACCCTGTGACCGGACCAACCCCGCCGCTCCCCCAAGACTTCTTCCTGCGCTTCATTAATGGACTTAATTTCGAGCGTGCATTCTGGCGTGATCTAATGTTGATTGATTCCGGCAGGTGGGCAGCAAAAAGATGGCGGCCAAGTGACAGCACTGTCAGTACAGCCACCATGGCCCTATGAGGAAGCATCTCCCCACCACAGTCCATTCAATTATTATTCCATTGCATCAATAAGTAATGCCCTCCCATAAGACAGCCTCTCAAAGAGCATCTTAGTTATATGGCCCAGACACACAAGTTACCATCTCTTACATTAAACATTATGATTTATTGATTTGAAACAGGTCAAAACTCAGTTTCAGGTTCAGCAATAAACCCCTGTACATTAGATTGAAACACATGACTACATGACAAACTAACAAATGTTTAATTTCACAAATTGTAATCGATGTGCACTTGAACATTAACATGCATTTGACATGTTTGATTTATCACACAATTTATCATCTGTGGTATGAAAAGTTAAAATCCATAATTAAATGAGTGATTAATTTCTGAGGTAGAGATGCTATCTGGAGACCTCCTCAAAGTGACCACATCCAGGTCTTTAGGCTTTATTAGCAAAACAATCAGAGATTTAATGAGTTGGAGAGGTAGGAAGAGACAGGTCATGTGGGGCCAACCCTTCCCCCCATCCCCGTGCAGCCCTCCTGCATCTGGAGCTTGTTTCCATGTGGATGCATTGTGCATTTCTAGATCATTAATTAGGCACTTGTAGAAATTTGCTGGCCACAGACCAAGATAAGAGAGTGTTAACATTCTAGATACTAGTAGGTAGACAGATAAGGGAGGGAATCAGGGAGATAGGGATGACCACATGTGATCATTTATCTGCCACGTGAGCTTGGCCCTTAATTAGAGCTCAGTTGGAATGACATCGAATAATCAGCCAAGGGTCATCAGGTGCCTTGTCTGGGGTTAATTAGCTCTACACGAAATACCCCAATCCACAAGGGCATGCAGCTTTGCAAGATATATCAATTCTAAGACGCATAAATCTACATCATATATATTTGGTATTCTGTCCATACACTGATAACTGCCTAATTAATGCAATAGCTCAATTGCTGCGCTTGATTCAAAGTGTTAATCGCTCCAGTGAACCATACAAGTAGAAATCGAGATTCAAGTCACTCTACCATGCGCACATGTGTTTAATCACACAATTGATAAATTAATATTGCATTAAATAAAACACAATGAGAGTGGAAATGTTGCCAAAATACTGGATCATTAAACACCTGCCCAGCTGGCTACATATGGATGACAAATAGCAGCAGGCTGTCATATGTCTCCACTCTGAACAAATGAGAGTCAATTTACACTGCAAATGTGTGCAATGGGAAAAATAATATTCATGGGCAATATGAAGTGAGATGTGATGAGCTGTCAATGACATTTCTATTGATTTGAGAAATGATATTCACATGAACTAATAGAATAATATTTGGATAAAGTTATTAAATAAAACAGGCTGATAAATCTGCAGATGGCTCACTTTGGACTTCAAAATAATTTCAGAAAATTACAAGTTGTGTGTGAAATGAAGATAACTGCAAACCGGAAGTGGGGCCAAACCGGAAGTGGTCAAACGGAAGTGGGGCCAAACCAGAAGTGGTCAAACCGGAAGTGGGGCCAAACCGGAAGTTGCATGACCGGAAGTGAATGAAACTGGACGTACCTTTCTCGTAGTTCATCTGGCGTTCCCTGTGCCTGGCGTTTTCTGAGGCGACCTTGAGGAGCCCTTGGATGTTCATCAACAATGTCTCCACCGACGAGATGCCAGTGGTCTCAGTGTTGAGCATCTGCGAAGCTTGGTAGGGCAGGGAGGAGGCGGCCATCTTGTCAGCGGCATCACTGTTGGCCATGCTTGGAGGGGCATCTGAGTCGTCCATATCATCTGCAATCAACCCACATAAATATGTTGACACAAATCCCAGTATACGTTTACACAAATCTGAGTATGGCCAGTATTGCCATGTATATGGGCGTCGACATTGTTGCCACAAAGCTATCACAACAAACGCAGCAAAAACAGCATTTTCTGTCTACCCCCAGCTCCATCCACCTAGAGCAGATTGGCTGGGACACTTTAGGCTAGCCACGTAGCACAACACTAGCAAGAGATATTGTCTGCTGTCATTAATTTGCCATACATTGTCAGGATGATGGTCTATAAAGGGCAGAGCCGATCCACTTGATATTATACACTGCAACAGGTCTTTTGTTTCATGTATGACTGAACTTACAATGTACTGCTGCAAAGGCATTGTGCTGGGTCAAGGCTGCACAGGGAGAAAAACAAATCATGGCAATTTAACGAGTGGTAAAGCTGCCAAAATATCAGTAATTAATGGCAATTAAGTTCTTAATCAAGTCAGTATATTTCCACGAAACATTTGGGTCCTTTCTGCTGCACTTTTTCACTAATCACATTGCCTGATATTAAGTGTATTTCTCCCCATATGGGCCCATTTGCCCCACATCTATCCTTTTTTGCCAGAACGTAATTCACTTCTCTAGGGCCATGTAACTTATTGTAAGACGTACGTTGCGCTTTTTTCACAACTTGGCGAGATTGGAAAATAGCCGAACGCAAAAACAGCCTTTCATTAGAATTTTTATGACCCACGTCAGCGATTGGGTGATTTCAGAATTCCATGGGGCTATTTGAGATCGATCATCTATCAACTGAATTCCTTTTGTTGTTTCGCCCCAATATTACAGTCGACATGACAACTTGAAATATTTCTGTTTTTCAATCTAAAATGCGGGGCAGGCCTGCGGACTGGCGGCCAGCAGATTTGCATGTTGCGGATCAATTTATGTTTAATGATCCTTTCCACATTTGAAAACTAACTGGAGAATTCCATGCAACTGTGCATGTACAAACTTAATATGTGATCTATCATCCAATTGTGGAAAAGGATATTTTCATCACACCTATAACGACGTTTGCAATTACCTCCCAATGGGGGCTTTTTAAAGGCTCTTAAATTACATTCTAGTTGCCGGGGGATAACATTCTCTTAGGCCAGCAAAAGTAATATTAAGTGAACAATAAAAAGAGCAGGAAATAACAAAGGCAGGCTAGGCAAAACCCAATCAGAAGTCGCTGAAGGAAAAAGGAATTGTGGCTTGGATGAGGCAGGAATTGTGGCAGAAATAGTGGCAGGAATTGTGGCAGATTAGGATTGCTCCAAGAGATTACACACAGGTTTCTATTACCAAGCCTGGCTGGATTCCGTGGTCTGGCTAACTAATGCAAGACCTTATCGTATTTCAGCGGCCGTAATTGAGAGGGAATATATATGACGTAATTTGTTGAGTTCTGATCATTACTTTGGAGTGTATTAGCAGTGGCCATGCATTTCTTATGACGGTGCTCACTTGGCCTGTCTCGGGCCCGTCTCAGGGCCTGTCTTGGGCTGGCAACACCCGATGAGTGAATGGCCCTCCCTCCAAATCTGACCGCTTTACATGCCTCGCACACACGTGGCCACGAAATATGAGAGCATGTGCAAAAACTGATAGAAAGTCATAAAAATAAATCATTTGTAGCTGCATGGGCTAGCTGCTGGCTGTGGCTGCCTATACCCCTCTATGTGTTTGTGGCTGTGCTGAAGGAACGAGACTCCTATAAGAAAGGCCATTCTGTCTATCATGTGCCTCCTCACACACTAGCATTTTGATGGGCCCACAGACCTGCACTAGTCCAAGCCATTAAGACAAAACGCCTCTAATGAGAAAGACTTAATTATTGACCCGTGCAGCATTAACAATGAATCACCTCCGCCTGCCAAAAGAAAATCTCCCCTGTCGGCCTTTATGGATCTGGCGTAACATTGCAACTAATAGGCAATTCATAGGCGATCGCCACTTCTCCCAGGATTAGACGAACGCAGCAGAAAAGGAAACAAAAGTGGAATAAATCGGGAAAATCTCTTGGACCAACACAGCCATAGAAATGACGGCCTGCCATGAGGACATTCGCAAGCCCTGATTTGTATAAGTAGAATCATAAGGCAGCTTTAATTAGGGTGCTGCGGAGGGTCATGCAATTGATGACTCTCATTACTGGCTTTGTCTGAGTGTGATTATTTGCGGGTGTGATAAACAGCGGGTGCTGGCCAACAAAGTGCAGACGGAGGTCTCAGCGGTGACAATTCTCAGCCGGAGTAGTTCGTGGCTTGGGCCTGCAGCTGGCGATACTGTGGTGCAGGAACTGCAGGGACTGCAGGAGGCAGAGAATCCTGCAGCTGCTGCAGTGAGTTTCTACTATTGCTGCAAGACGATTGTGGGCGGCCCTTTAAGAAGCTGCAGCTGGCTCCTGCAGACGGACTGATGCAGGATGCTGAGGATGGATGCTGGAGATGGATGCTGGGCGCTGAGGCGGGAGGGCTGGCTGCTGAGCAAGGGGCGTCGCCGGCGGCTCCCTTAAAAAGACGTAGCGTGGAGAGCGTCATGACAATTGGATCGTTGGCTTTGCAGCCGTAAACGGAATGTCTGACAGGCATGACACTCGCCCAGCCCCCAGCCCATGCTCCCAGCCTATGCTCCAAGCTCATGCTCTCTGTTCGTGCTCCCTGCAATGCCGTGGAAGGGGGTGAGCTACTCAAGGAGGATGGGGAGGCAAGAGGCGCCTCCAGCCACAATCAAAGGCCAGCCACATGACGACTGTTTATCGACCCAGATGGCTTCCGAGGGACCCTGTCATCACCGTGTCACCTACACTGCCTATCATGCCATAACTCCAAGAAATTGATGAATTGTAATAGCAGGCTGCCAGTGCTGTGTTCAATCAAGATTCAATTAATAATGTCCGGGCGTCAGAGAGGCCTGACATTTATGTTTATATGACAATATTGATAGATCTACTTGCAGCGGGCTGACTGGCGAAGGTGGGGCGAGTCGCGACCTGGTGTCGAGTCCTGATCCCAGCCAGTCATCAGAGAGACCCGGCCACTCATCAGGGGGGTCTGGCCAAACGTCTTAATCCATCAACAGTCTACCAGCCTAATAGGCCCTCGCTGCTAGGCCCCTACTGACTACCTGGACTCACTCTCTGCAGCCTGCCTCATTGGAATCGAGGCCCTCAAATGAGGCCCCTGCATAGCAGTGCATAGGTGCGGTGAGCTGTCCAAGTACTAAGCCCTACCCTAGAGACGGTGGTGCACTAGGTGCAGTCAACACAGCCAGTTTGTCTTGAGCTTTCACTGCCTCTGAAGTCCTTAAATCATGACGTCATAAAGTGAAGGCTGATGGCTGAGCTGGCTGGAGGCAGGGCCATCATACAGGCCCTTTAAGTACACCGTACATCTAACATGCTCTTAACAGGATTCGCCCGAACTGGGTCAACTTAATTAGGCCATTGCTTCTTAATGGCTGGCTGTGCTAATTTGTGAGACGCCTCCCCCATTGTGGGCCGCGGGGACTGCACTAGATAGCAAGCCAGGCTTTTATAGCCAGTTGACTGTTTATGCAAATTTGAATGTGGGAGAAAAACAGCATGAAAAGAATGGTGATTGAGGAGGCTTAGCATATGGATGCAGGGGGCTATTGGGGCTGGTTGTCATAAGGAGCAGGGTGCGGGGAGAAGGAGTCGGCCAGGGAGGCTGAGCTGGGAAGGGGGATGAGGAAGACCCGTGTCAAAAAGGGTCTGATGGATGACGTCTACACTGCAGGATTAGTCATAACTAATGCCCGATGATTTGTGTCACAGATGTGTGTAGCCTAGCACTGGTCACATCCTTATTCCCAGGTCAATCCAGCCCTCGCTACAGTCACAGATCCTGGGAGACTGAGTCTGAGTGACCCCCTCAAATGGCCATCCAAATGGTCATACATGGCAAGCAGTGGAAATCCCAGTTATTCGCCGAATGATGAGCTCCCATAGCATTTATTTGATTTGCAGGCCAGGGGAGCAGTGGATGTGCATGGAAATGCCAACTGCGACTGGCCTCTGATAAGCCAATCATTTAGCGCAATGGGACAAGGGCCGACCCGGAGGACACCAGATGGAGAAGTCACGTGACCTAGGGCCCTCGGGGTCGGTAGAGGTCGGCAGGGGGTGATGGGGTCGTTGGTCTTTCATCGGCTGTTACCAGCAAAAGGGTCCAGCGAAGAGCGTCACAAGTGCGGCTGTCGGGATATGCTGTAGAGTGGCACTGTGCGCCTGTGGTGGTGCTGTGTGCTACAAATGCAGAACGAAGGGTCACAACGCAGCGGTTGTATCACCTCTCAGCTGATGAAAAGCAACAACATCAGTGCCTCACTACATCAACGGAATTACATTGGCAGGGGGGAGCTGATCTACTTATGAGGTGGAGGGGGGGGGGCAGAGAATGCACATGTGCAAGTGATGGCCGCAGTGGCCAGTGGTGCTCCCTGATGGTCAAGCAATGCTGCAAGAAGCAGGAGCCGCATCATGTTCCCCCAAGCCATGTGGCTAAACAAATCAGGTGGAATGACGCATGGCCTAACATGTTTCGGCTGGGGGCAGACATGTCTTTAAAAGGGCCAACATGTCTTCATGAGCATGTGATAGCCAGCTGGTGTGACAGGTCAGTCTGGCCCACACACTCGGCGTCACCCCTGGCCCTGCCTCCCCTTTTCATTGATCTGGCCAATAACATGGCAATTCCATCCCATGCCCCAATCACACAAATACTCAATTGCTTGCCATCATTTGCATGGCTTGGCGCGTTACCCTCCGTCAACACGTTTCAATCTCTGTGTCCTCAGTCTTTTCATGTAATAAACATCCACTCAGCCAACTGGCCGCCCTTATGGGCCCCTGTAATGCAAAGGCATGGGCAACTATTGGGGCAGCTATTGATTCTTTGAAATATCCACAAGCCATACACGAACGATCTTCAAATTCAATGTGGTCGGCTGTAAATTTAAACCAGCGGAAAAATACAATATCATAAACATCTGATTCCTGTTGTTTGGAAAAACATAAAATTTTGATCAATCAAAATCTTCGTCCTTGGAATAACTGGTTCAATGCAACATTTCACACTTCGTATTTCAAAAGGTTAGGAATAAATTCACTCAATAAATTCGATGACAAAGGTTTGGAGGGTAGCCAAGTTGACATGCATGAAGACAAGTGCTGGCCATGGCTGACATTGGCCGAGTCCCCTGAAACCTCACACTGCACAGAGGAGCAGAGGGAGACACAGAGAGAGACACACAGAGACAATGGGATGGGTATTCATGCACATTATGAGCCACAGAGGCCGGGGTCATACTGCAGGGCGTCCTGACACAATCTGACACAGTGCAGACGTAACATGTGTCCGACCCATTGAAGCCCCATGTGCAGCTAATGGCCTGTTGAATACCCACAATCTCAGATCACCCCCTTTCCCCTCCTCTTTTGAAAACCAAGAGCAACTCTCACATCAGCAGTCCCATTATCAGGCAAAAGTTCAATCTGTCAAACTCTTTGTTTTCCTTTTCACAGTGTCATTTTCAAAGATGACAAGGGTCTCAACTCCCAACTTTACATAAGGCCTTTTGTCTGGGGGTTGAAAAGAGTGAAATAAGCAGAAAGTATTCGTATTAAGCCGAAATGAAATGCTACTGCAACTGAAATGACCTTTCATTTGGAAATTAACCTCTTGCAAGGAGCGTGTCAGAAGGTATAAAGTTTAAAGGTACAATTGAATACATGAAAGGTTTGTCATTACACATATCTCGGGGTCAAGAGACTTGGTTGTCACTCACCGTCGTCCTCCTTGTCATCTTCTGAGTCGTCATCCAGATCCTCGTTGATAGATGGCGCTGAGTGCTTCATGGACAAATCTAATTGGCCGTTGGTCATGACGTCACTGGGGGTGCTCATTCCTGCAACGAAGCAGACGACAGTTAAGGCTCATGGAAAGAACGTTTCAACAGAACTTTGATTTATTCCATTAGAGAACTAAAAAAGACCAATGAGATAAATTATCTTGGCATCCCAACGATTTTTAAGACGTTTTAGTCGATGTTAGTACTGATAAATGAACAGGCAAGCCGACTAATTTGAGATATCAATGTCGCTGGAATTTTTCCCTGATAATTAAAACTAGGTGTCGCTAGTCGTAAGTTAGAATTGATGAAAGACAAAGAAGGAATTCTTCGAGGAGCATTAAAGGTTGGCGGGCGTCTCCAAGTGTCTGGCCACGTTGCCCGGATATAAATGACCCCAGCAAATGAATGGTGTTTACTTAAAGACATGCTCTTTGAAGAGTAGATGGAAGAAGGAGAAAAAACATTGTCAGCTTCAATGTTTAATAAGGAGCCGGAGCCACAAGGACAGGGCTGCGTCTGAGGGATGACTAGGGAGCTTTCATTTTGTGATTGAGAGAATCAAATCCAAGTCTTTTCATCTGTTGCAATATTCACCAATCTTTAAAGAAGATAATGTTGCCCGAGATATTGAATTTTCACCAAAGACCCTAAATCCTAAGTGACAATTTGCATTCCAAATTAATGTGGATGATTAGACAAACAGAGATGGAAGGGCACTGTCAGTGATGAACAATGATTTATTTGCCCCTCGGTTTCATTATTTCAAGTTCACACAAGATGCATTGTTTTTAGACGACATGGATACAGGGATCAGAGGAGGAATTCATCCTTCTTTTATTGAATTGAGTGGAAAATTTAAAGTCCTACAATTTGTCATAAAAATGAGTCAGTAGCTGTTATTAGCCGCTGGGGAAGCCAATCATTATTCATGGGCACGAAACCAAAACAAATGGATTCAGAAGTCGGCTACAAATCCTCTCCTTTTTGTATTATGACATAATGCCGCTCTCCATGTCACTCACTCACAACATCAATTTAGGGATCTGTCATCTGATTCCCTTCTTCTTTTCACATCATTGTTTCCAGGAAAATTGTAATTGCAAACAGCCAGCCAAATTGAAAATCGTATTATTAGCCGTGGTGGAGTCAGAGCAGATCATCTGATGACTTTAATATTTTTCAAGCAGCCGAGAAATTGATGTTGCAAGTGGAGAAATTAATGTTGCAAGTGGAGAAATTAATGTTGCAAGAGGAAACATTGCTCGACATTACTGCTAACAAGGCAGATGTTATCACCAGACTGGGCTGCTTCATTCTGACTGATGTGATTGTTTAAAATGTGTTTCAATGTTTCGAGTCAATTTGGGAGAAGTCAATTGGAGTGGTGACTGGCAGAGCCGAGTGCTGTCTGCAGAGCACATCTACTGTGATCTAGCTGGGCCCATGAAAAATGTGCCAAGATGAACCTGGAATCAGCTTTGATTTTATGTCAAAAGAACTTATTGCCAAATGTGATAGCATGAAATTGAAAAGCGCTCAAGTGAAGGGAGGCTGAGGGAAGATCACACACAGAATGCCATATCAGAGAATTGCCTTCCACTGTCACCCGGTGACAAATGTTCTGATTTTACTTGGGGGACAAATTGTGATATGGAATGAGGACTTTTTTGCCAAAAGGGCGACCACCCACATGACAGAAATATTTCAGGCTGACACGCCCAATAACCAATGGTGATGCTTTCAAATATCCGAATCACTCAGGACTCAGTCAGAGCAGCTATACTGTTACTGATGTTGCATAGGCCCTGTTACTGATGCCACAGCATTGCCACTGCCACTGCAAGAGAAGCTAAGAGATATACAGCCACACATCACATCTATGGCTTCGGAGGCAAGCTCCAGTTTTTTCTCTATGACTTAATTTTTCTTAATGGAATTTGCCCATCGATCGTTAAATGACACAGAAGAGACCGAGAGAGATTTGTGAACTCGGCGCATAATGTGGGGTCCTTACGTGAGCAGAAAATTACCATGGGGGGAAAATTGAAATTTGTCCCAGTCCCCCCCCCTCCAGTCCCCATCTATCTGAATTGAGTGCAGTCTTGCAGTTGCTACTATGGAGAGCTCAAGTGGCGACTGTGTTCTGTTGATGCAAATATTGAGTACAGATGAGGACTTTACAATAGAGACGAAGTTGGAGGCAGCAGTTTCAATAGAATACCTTTGTAAAGCAGACAATTGTTTCCTAAAATGTTAGGACTGCACTAACCATTTTGCAGGAGGTATTATGTATGACAGGTTGTTTGTTATTGATTCTCATAAATTAACAACATCTTAAAATTAAAAGTGAAATATATACGAAGTTGCATCTTTGGTTGTGCACCCCAGCATCTGTTCGTATAACCCATTGGTCAGTCCTATTGTGACGTCACAATTATATGCAACACCCACGACCTCTTACGACAGTCACAGCAAGATAAGTCCCATTCTGGCCCACAAGCCAAGCGAGATAACTCAAGTCACTTTGCCTCTCACTGGAGGGTGTTGCAAACAAAATGCTACACTTTTTGTGCTGGTCTAAGTAGCAACATTTTTTGTTTTCATCTTCACTTATCTTTTACCTTTCAAGTCACTTCTGGCCCTTTCATTCAAAAAGTATCCTCAAATCCTGCTGCTTAGCTGGATGTGAGTGGTCAGCACGAAAGCCATTGGCAGTGCCCAGTGACTGCCCAGTGCTCACTGCTCAGTGGTGTGGAGGTCATGAAACAAGGAGATATGAGGTAATAGATGCTGATGGAGGTCAGGGGAGGCAGGCGTGGCTGCTGATGCTGGGGATTGTTGCTGCACTGGCTGATATGGATACCCAGACGTGCTCGTAAAAAACTTGCCTCATCGCCACACTGGTCTGGCCAAGCCACCCTGCAAGCCACCCTGGCATGTGTCATTTGTCAGATTGTTCCATCACAAAGACTTGCCACTACTTGGGCATGGCAAGAAAAGAAGCTGCACAAAGCCAAGCAGAGAGCCTGCTAACTCACTGCTAACTCAGTGTGCAGTGTGCAATGCATTGCTCTACACCAGCTAGTATGCAGGGCTGTATGGCAAGCTGAAAAATTGCTGCAACTCCTGTTGTACAATGTACACTGTAAACCCGTGCCGTAGGTGCCGTTGAAAAAGTGCCGTAAAACTGACGGCGATCTTACCGTAAGTCTTTGAAAACGGTAAATTGCCGTTAATTCAACAGTAAACCATAATTATAACAGTCACTGCCGTCAAACCTACAGGAAGATACCGTAAAATACAGATACGGCAATTGCCGTTACTTTTACGGGACGTTGCTGTAAAAGTAACAGCAACCTTGCTGTTAGCTGTGAACACGGCTAGCTGCCGTAATTTCAATGGTTACCGTAATTGTAACAGTAAGCACTGTCAAATTTACAGCAAGTTACCGTAAGTCGCAGGTTCAGATATTTGAAATAAAAAATGTAGCTGCTGTTTCAAAATCAGCAGTAATGTTATGCAACTTTATAAGATGGCATAGATAAAGACAGCTTTGTGGACACTTTAGTTCCTTCTCGCCAAGAAATTCGCAAAGTGTACCTGTGGTGTTGTCCTGAAGCTAGCAGGCTATTTTCTTCCAAATTAAAAAAAAAAAAAAAAAATGAAAATAATGTAAAATTTAGAAATAAACTGCATTTTTTTATGAACATTGTCCTCAGGTCCTATTTCCAAAAATACATTTTGTCCAATATTTTTCCCCAAATTTTTTTTTTCTAACTTATTGTTCGCTCAATATTTTTCAAACATTATTTTTCCCCAACCATATTTTTATCCGATTTCATTGATTGTATAGTTCTAACTGGAATTATTTGGAATATTTGATCAGAACCTGGTATTGGTTAATGTACAACAGGTTTTGAAAACGGGCTTATTACATTTTTGTACTGGCCAACAAATGCTTTTGAGGCGTTAAACTCAAAACTCAAACAAGTTAGAATTGCTGTTATTTTAGATGTAGGCCTGTTCATAAGTTCGGATTTCAGATATTTCTGATAACAGTTGTTATATATTTTGTGTGTGACTTTTCTGTTTGTTGTTATTCTTATTGGGCATTTTGCTTGATGGCAGAGATTATCATTATAACATCTATGTCGCTTGTGAATTTTCAATTCTTACCCTTTGTTGTGCCTTGTAATTTAAGTTAGAGATTTAAGCTCATTTTCACGAATTCAGTTTACCCTTGTTGTTGTACTTTGCTTTATAATTGCATTCGGACTTATTCACTTCGTGTTTCAAATATATATTTTACACATTTTCGGTGCTAATTTCATTTGCAATTTATTAAATGGATAAAAGGAACCAAATCTGAACACAAACTTTTGCTTTCTGTGCATCGACAAATATACTATTGCTTCAACTTGTCAAAATTTAGAATTGAGAATTGTTTTTCATAGGTCGTATTTCAGTATGTTTCACTTAATAATTTTTACGTTTCATTGATTTTACTATTTACTAAAGAGTTGCAAAAAAATTGCATTCTTTGTTAATAATATATAGTCGTAACTGTTGTTGTTAATATATTAAGTTTGATAAATTTTACGTTGGGCTGGTTTTGCCAGTAATAAATTTTCGCTCGGAATACCACGTAACAACATCTTTTGTTTTCACATAATTATGTATCGCCTGTATGGAAATCAGGAAGCTGAAGTAACAAAATCAGTTAAATGAACCTTTTTACATGATCAGAATTCAGTCGGAAATGCATGATGGGACATTGACTCCGTAACAAGATTGATAGTTTATAGACGGGACAGAGCCACCGGCTCACCGAGTGAAGCGAGGGGTCTCGTCCCTTAAGGCTAACATGCGAGTGGAGTGACCAGATAGTTCAATCAAAAATTTTGATTCAGACATCCCATAATATGATCCTGGCATTTGCTTCTCTTCACGCGTGACTACAACGTGACCTTCTTCTTCTTCTTCTTCTGTTTGACATTCCGCCTGTTTATGAGGCGAACCCAAAATTTTACCAAAAAAAAAAAATTTTCCAAAAAAAAAAAATTTTCCAAAAATAAAAAATAAAATAAGATTTTGAAAAGAAAAAAATTTGAACATTTTTTTTTTTTTCGAAAAAGCAAAGTTTAAAAAAAAAAAAAATTTCAAAAAAAAGAAAATTTTCGGGGAAAACAAAAAAAAAATTTTAATAAAAATTTCTCCTACAAAACAAAAAAATTCCCCAAAAAAAAATGTTTGAAAGAAAAAAAAAATTCCCCAAAAAATTTAATATTGTTAAAAACGAGTATTTACATGGCCCGTCTTCTATGCTTTGGCATTATCATATTATATATACTTAGGCATGTGCACTGTTAGAAATTTCAGTACAATCAACGGTTTTATTCCGTAATTTATGCGGTCAAACGACCGTGATCATGAAACTGTAGAAATTACAGCTTTCTTGATGTTATGATAATGTGTTTGAATTCACGGTTTAAAAACTGTAACTGAAGACCTAGCCTTGTTTTTTTTCCATGCCCTTAAATAGGCTTAATGGGCAATGCCTTAATCAAGGTGTTTAAACTTAAGAGCATTCATTTAATCTCTGGAAGCAGGACTGATAAGACACATGAGCAAGGTAAGATTAATGTTATTACTTCATTTGGCATGCATGATAATGCTAAATTATATTTAATTGCCTATTATTTAATAACTACCATAATGGTGATATTGAGGTAATAAAATGGTATGGTTCCACAACCCACAATATTTTATTGTGTGAGATATTCCTTGATGAGGATGGAGGGGGGAGGGTTGGTGTAGTGGTAGCGTGCTGGGCTGCCAATCGCTGGGTCCAGGGTTCGAATCTGGCTCTTGCCGGGTCACCTGGGCCTATGTCGGACGGCTGTTTCAATCATCCTTCACCTCATTGCCGTGTCCTCCTCCTGTCCTAATAAACCTACCAAGTGCATAAATACAGGACGTGAAGCCCCAATCATCTATCCATCCATCCTTCCTTGATGATGGGGCTTTACATCCTGTATTTATGCACTAGTCTTGATAGGTTAATTAGCACAGGAGGAGGACAGGTGGCTCTGCAAGAGCTGAAGTCGAACCCTGGACCCATTGATTGGCAGTCCAACACTCTACCACTGAGCTGATCCCCCCCCTCCTTAACAGAGGCATTTATTAATCAATATGAATAAATTATCATCACCCTTTAGACTAGAATAACCTAAATGTTACTTTCTAATTTGTGTACAATGCTGAAATATTAATAGGCCTACTATGTAAAAATATTTTAATTTCATATTTTTTCTTGGAACATTTAATATTTGTTTATATAATTTATTTGTTATTGTTTTATGTTTTTTACATGTGATTATACATATATGTTACACCACTATCAATGACTTAAAAATAGCTTTGCATTGAGATTGTCACTTAAGGACTTTGGTCTGGGTTTCATTGGTGATGTTTGCAGACTTAAGACTTAAGTACCGAAGGCAATCAACCTCAATAGCAAACTATCAACAACCAGCTTCTAGTCTAGGCCTATACAAGTTAAAGAGTGTTGTCTAATTTTCAGATTCAAGACAGAGGCTGATGAACATGTGTCTCAATTGTGCAATACTTGTTCATGGAGAGGCCTTTCATGGTTGTTTCTTCAGGTACTTGAAGCTGTCAACTCTTCCAAGGTTTGTGGCACATTGATCTCAACAACATTTTTATGTCTGCTCTCCTTTCCTCTAAGTAACTAATGGTAAAAACTCACTCGGTTATATAATATGTCTGCCCTCAACTATTGAAAAATAGTAATTTGTTAGTAATCACTGAGGTTTGCAATATTTCACATATCCTATATATATATTTGCATTAAATGTAATTGCATGTTTTGCAACAGTTTAACTTCCAAATTCTCCTGGCTTATTTTGCAAAGCTATAATTATGGACATCCAATGGTTTTTAGCTCGTCTGTTTTCTTTGAAAATGAAGAGCTATTGTCGTCACTCGATAGTCAGCGTCATTGTCCCGGTTAAGGTTTGTGTAAGTGTCCATTTGTGACCTTAGGTTTCCAATTAGAGTCATGAAATTTGGTACAGGTATGGGGCTATGGGTATAATGGTAAACATGTAGAGAAATCCAAGATAGCTGCCATTTTGTGGCGGCCATTTTTGCAGCCATCTTTATTCTCGAACTGCCCATTTTGACTTATTATTTCACTTACAGTTATGAAATTTGGTAGAGGTATGGGCCTGTGGGTATGGATCGGGAGCATGTCGAGAAATCCAAGAAGCAGCCATTTTGTGGCAGCCATTATGGCAGCCATCTTTCTTCATTCTTGAACCTCCCATTGTGACCTTAATATTTCATTTTCAGCTATGAAATTTGGTACAGGTATGGATCAGGTATTGATCAGGAACATGTTGAGAAATCCAAGTGGGCGGCCATTTTGGCAGCCATCTTTCTTCATTTCTTGAACTGCTCATTGTGACCGTAATATTTCACTTAAGAGTTATGAAATTTGGTATAGGTATTGGCCTGTGGGTATCGATCGGGAGCATGTTGAGAAATCCAAGATGGTGGCCATTTTGTGGTGGCCATTTTGGCAACCATCTTTTTTCATTCTTGAACTCCCCATTGTGATCTTATTATTTCACTTACAGTTATGAACTTTGGTACAGGTATGGGCCTGTTGGTAAACTTGGTATGGATCATGAGCATGTTGCGAAATCCAAGGTGGCAGCCATTTTGTGGTGGCCATTATGGCAGCCATCTTTCTTAATTCTTGAACTGCCCATTGTGACCTTAATATTTCACTTACAGTTATGAAATTTTTTGCAGGTATAGGCCTGTGGGTATGCATCAGGAACATGTTGAGAAATTCAAGGTGGCGGCCACATGGCCAACTTTCTTCAATTTGAACTGCCCATTGTGAGCTCAATATTTCGCTTAGAATTATGAAATTTGGTACACGTTTGGTCTGTGGGCATCGATCGGGAACATGTTGAGAAATCCAAGATGGCAGCCATTTTGTGGTGACCATTTTGCCAGCCATCTTTCTTCATTCCTGAACTGCCCATTGTGAGCTTAATATTTCACTTACTGATATGAAAGTTGGTGCAGGCATTGGCCTGTGGGTATTGATCAGGAACATGCTGAGAAATCCAAGATGGCTGCCAAAGTGGGAGCCATCTTTCCTTTCTTGAATTGCCCATTGTAACCTTAATATTTTGTTATTAAGTTATAAAATTTGGTACATGTATTGGCCTGTGGGTATTTATCGGGAACATCAAAGATGGCGGCCATTTTGTGGCCGCCATTTTGGCAGCCATCTTACTTCATTTCTTGAACTACCCATTGTGATCTCAATATTTCGCTTAGTTATGAAATTTGGTACAGGTATTGGCCTTTGGGTATGAATCGGGAACATGTTGAGAAATCCAAGATGGCCACTAAAATGGCCACTTCAAAATGGCTGACATCCTTGAACTACCCGTTGTGACCTTGCTATTTTGCTTAGAGTTATGAAATTAGGAACAGTTATTGGCCTGTGGGCATGGATCAGGAACATGTCGATAAATCTGAGATTGTGGTCATTTTGGCAGCCATATTTCTTCAATCTTTAACTGCCCATTGTAACCTTAATATATCGCTTAGAGTTATAAAATTAGCCTGTTGGTGATTATCTGGCACACATTGATAGATTTCACATTGACAGATGAGCGTTTCTAGTTAGAAAATAACCTTGATCGCTGGCAAGTCAATCTTCCCACTAGAATCGCCCCCTCCCCATCCCTCCTACTGTTTGTCACTCTCACTGGTCAATCTTGCTCCCTCTGCATTGCCCTCTGCCTTCACCCTATCCTATCTGCCCTATTCTATCTGCCCTATCCTATTTGTCCTATCCTATCCCTTGTCCTCTCCTCATTCTCCTTCTTTCCCTCTCTCTCCCTCTCCTCTCAATCCCCTTCTTCCTCATTTCCTTCTTTACGTCCAACCATTATAAAATAACCTGGCCCATCTCTCTCCCTCTCCTCTCCCCTTCTCCCTGCCCCTCTCCCTCCCCTATATCCCCTATTCTATCTCCCCTATTCTATCTCCCCTGTTTTATCATCCATATCCTCTCCTTTCCTCTATGCCCTGTCGTCTCTCCTCCTCTCCCTCTCTCTTCCTCTCCTGTCTCCCTCTCCTGTCTCCCTCTCCTGTCTCCCTCTGCTATCTCCCTCTCCTATCTCCCTCTCCTATCTCCCTCTCCTATCTCCCTCTCCTATCTCCCTCTCCTATCTCCCTCTCCTAACACCTGTCACCCTTTCCCTCTTTCCTCCTTTCCTTTGTTTTTCTCACCTTTGAGTTGAGTCCAACCATTTTGAATAATCTTGGTTGCTCCCTGGTAAATCTCAATCTTTCTCTTTCTCCTTTATCCCCCCTCTTTTCTCCTTTTCCCTTCCTTTCCTCTTTTCCTTCTTTTATTCTCCCACCTCCTTCACTTCCACACTTCTCCTTCTTTTCTATCATAGTCTGACGTCCCTAAATCCTCTTTCTGTTTTCCTTCACTCTCCTCTTTCCTGCCTCCATATGGGGTGGGGAGAGGGTTAATTTATAAGCCTATGCAATTAACAAGTGTTGTCGATTTTCAGATTCAAGACAGAGGACGATGAAGTTCAAGCGTCTTGTGCAACACCAGAAATTCACAGATGGGTCTTTCATGATTGTGTCTTCAGGTCTTTGAAGTTGTAAGCTCTTCCAAGGTCAGTGGCACATTGATCCCAACAACATTTTCTTAATGAAATATAGCCTAGGACTCTCCAACTAATCATTGCGGTTGTATTATTTCACATTTGTATTAAAGTGCAGTTTTGTGAATGTTTAACTTCCGAATACTCCTCGCTTAATTTACAAAGTTATGAAAAATGACATGCAATGTTCATAAAAATAGCCTTCATTGCTGCCTCATCAATCTCCCCTTTGGCGTCTACCTCTCCAAAACCCGACCCCACCCCTTCAACCCCTCCCACTCCTATCCCCTTTCCCCTATTTTCCTCCTCTTTTCCTCCTATTTTCCTCCTGCCCTTCTGTTGCCACATAGCCATTTTGAAATAGGTATATATTATTGACCACAAGAGAGGAAATATGTTATTTATCACCCGACTGCTTTAGCCCAAGGTGTAATAAACACATTCCCGATACCATTGTGAATAACCAACATATACCATGAGACAATCACTCAAACAGTCTAACTCTACTCTTTCCATCTCCTCTCTCCTCTCCTCTCTACATCTTTTCCCTTCCTCTCCTCTCTCTCTCTCCCCGTCTCCCTCTCTCTCTCTCCCCGTCTCCCTCTCCTGTCTCCCTCTCCTGTCTCCCTCTCCTGTCTCCCTCTTTTGTCTCCCTCTTTTGTCTCCCTCTTTTGTCTCCCTCTTTTGTCTCCCTCTTTTGTCTCCCTCTTTTGTCTCCCTCTTTTGTCTCTTTTGTCATCCTCTCCTGTCTCCCTCTCCTGTCTTCCACTCCTGTCGTCCTCTCCTGTCTCCCTCCCCTGTCTCCCTCCCTGTCTCCCTCCCCTGTCTCCCTCCCCTGTCTCCCTCCCCTGTCTCCCTCCCTTGTCTCCCTCCCCTGTCGCCCTCCCCTGTCTCCCTATCATGTCTCCCTATCATGTCTCATTCTCATGTCTCCCTCTCATGGCATCCTCTCTTGTCTCCCTCACTTGTCTCCCTCACTTTTCTCCCTCACTTGTCTCCCTCACTTGTCTCCCTCACTTGTCTCCCTCACTTGTCTCCCTTTCTTGTCTCCTTCTCTTGTCTCCCTTTCTTGTTTCTCTTGTCTCCCTCTCCTGCCTCCCTCTCCTGTCTCCCTCTTTTGTCTCCCTCCTTTGTCTCCTTGTTTGTCTCTCCCTCCTTTGTCTCCTTGTTTGTCTCTCCCTCCTGTCTCTCTCTCCTGTCTCTCCCTCTCTTATCTCCCTCTCTTGTCTCCCTCTCCTGTCTCCCTCTCCTGTCTCCCTGTCCTGTCTCCCTCTCCTGTCTCCCTGTCCTGTCTCTCTCTCTCTCTCATGTCTCCCTCTCTTGTCTCCCTTTCTTGTCTCCCTCTCTTGTCTCCCTCTCTTGTCTCCCTCTCTTGTCTCCCTCTCTTGTCTCCCTCTCTTTTCTCCCTCCCTTGTCTCCCTTTCTCGTCTCCCTCTCTTGTCTCCCTCTCTTGTCTCCCTCTCCTGTCTCCCTCTCATGTCTACCTCTCCTGGCACCCTCTCCTGTCGCCCTCTCCCGTTGCCCTCTCCTGTCGCCCTCTCCTGTCGCCCTTTCCTGTCGCCCTTTCCTGTCGCCCTTTCCTGTCGCCCTTTCCTGTCGCCCTCTCCTGTCGCCCTCTCCTGTCGCCCTCTCCTGTCGCCCTCTCCTGTCGCCCTCTCCTGTCGCCCTCTCCTGTCTCCCAGACAAATAAAAAAAATAATAAAATAAATATATTCTGAGTCTGTTGTCAACCTCTTTTGTCTCCCTCGTCTGTCTCTCTCGTCTGTCTCCCTCTTCTGTCTCCCTCTCCTGTCTCCCTCTCCTGTCTCCTCTCCTGTCCCCCTCTCCTGTCTCCCTCTCCTGTCTCCTCCCTCTCCTGTCTCCTTCCCTGCTCCTGCCTGAGTACAGTAAAGTACTGCCTTCCCCTCTTTCCCCCTTTCCCTCTTTCCCCCTTTCCCTCTTTCCCCCTTTCTCTCTTTCCCCCTTTCCCTCTTTCCCTGTTTCCCTCTTTCCCCCTTTCCCTCTTTCCCTCTTTCCCCCTTTCCCTCTTTCCCTGTTTCCCTCTTTCCCCCTTTCCCTCTTTCCCCCTTTCCCTCTTTCCCTCTTTCCCCCTTTCCCTCTTTCCCCCTTTCCCCCTTTCCCTCTTTCCCCCTTTCCCTCTTTCCCCCTTTCCCTCTTTCCCTGTTTCCCTCTTTCCCCCTATCCCTGCATCCCCACTCTCCCTACTTCCTCTTCCCTTCTTTCCTGCTTCTGTTTTCCTTCTCCCTCCCCATCCTCTTCCTGTCCTCATTAGCCTATGAAGTTCATAAATACAGGACGTAAAGCCCCAAATCACCATCATCTCGTGTCTCCCTCTCGTGTCACCCTCTTGTGTCTCCCTCTCGTGTCTCCCTCTCATGTCTCCCTCTCGTGTTTCCCTCTCGTGTCTTCCTCTCGTGTCTCCCTCTCATCTTTCCCTCTCGTCTCTCCCTCACGTCTCTCCCTCTCGTCTCTCCCTAAGATATTCTTAAACAATGGTTAAGAACTTAAGACATCACTAGCATTGCAGCTGCCTGATGTCAAAAGCAAACAAAAGCCCAAACAATATCAATGTGTTGTCATCATACAATTCTTTTCAGATGCTGGATATTATGACCCCACAAATTTCTGAATTTTGTTCAGTTTCTCTCGTATTCAGCTGTGAAAATCACGTGTACTGCTTCCATTATTATAGCACTTTTAGTGTGCCTTTCAGCATAATGATTTTCGAAAATTTCTTGATTATGTGAGGTTATCCAAATGCCCCCTCATAGATCGCTTGCCCCACTCTTTGAAATCATCTGGATACGCCACTGCAGTATTGAAATATTACAACATGACAAAACCACTCGAGTCATGGTCACAATCATGATATTGTTATGTAGTGCTCTAATGGGTAGTTTTTTTTATCACCTGGTTTTAATATTAGTTTTAAAGATTTGTTCTATGTGACCATTTAAATACAGAAATGTGATGTACCAATGGAGCAACAATGGTCATGACGTCACAATTGTATTATTTGGGCCACTGTTTTATGACATCATCAGACATCTGCAATGCTGGTGATGTCATAACTGTTAAAACAGATTTCCCTTTGACAGTGATGTTCTAAAAACATCATGGGTCCTGATATTTAGGCTGTAAATAATTTGATAATATTCATAGCCAACCAGCTGGTAATACTTCAATTATGTCTTCTCTTGTATGAATATTTGTCTCTCTATTTACAGGAACATGTGAGCACACTAGAGGTGGCAGAAGAACGGGAGTGCCAGCATCGTCAGTGATAGTTTGATGTGGTAAATATGCCTTTGTTAGATGTCATTGATAAAGCCTGGCTACTTTTAAAAATGCCTAAACAGGTATCATTTCTACACTGAACAAAAAATCGAACGTCCCACTTCATTTTTGCTTATAATATGAAGATAATTTTTTTTGGCAAAAACCATTTAAATAGTATTGATCCTATTATAAAAAAGTATCAATGTGCCAAAAATCATTCTATTGTGACTATTTCCTGTTTATCTTTGACATTGTTTATCACAATCGGGTATTTAAAAAAAAATTCCAATACCCCCACATCTCGCAAAAAAAATTGGGATGTCATTTCGAAGTGTGTGACATTGAGCCCAAAAGCAGAAAGTTACTTTATTTTAGCTTCAGATCACCTTCGAGATGTGTGTTTGGTACAGCAAGTGAAATGACTTTATGAAAAGTTTACATGACATGACCATTGGCATCTCGGAAATGCCAATACTTCTTTCAAATCAAAATATCAAACAGAACACCCATTTTTGAAAATAACTCAATTGAAAGCCGAATAACATAATTAATTTCCTTGCTGTACGAAACACACATCTGGAAGGTGATCTGTAGCTGCCAAAAATAAAGTGTATATATGTTACAATTTTTCCACTTTTTAGGGCTCTTTGTCACACAGTGCGAAATGACGCCCAGATTTTTCTTGGTGAGATGTGGGTATGGGGCCATTTAAAAAAAAATCCCAACTGTTGTAAACAAGGTCAAAGATAAACAGGAAATGGTCGCACTTGAATGGTTTTCGGCACATTGATATAATAGGATCAACACTATGTTGTTTAATTGGTTTTGGCCAAAAAAAATAAAATATTACAAATTATAAGCAAAAATGAAGTTGGACGTTTCTTTTTTTAGTGTACCATGGCAAGATTCTATACCTACACTGCAATTTGGTCATTTCTGGGGTAGTTTAGTGGCTAAGTGGTTAAGATGCCTGCCTGCTCCGTTGAAGCTCTTTGCCTCAACTCCCAGCTGGGGAACCCAACATTTTCAGAGGACCTTCATAAGCCAAATTTCAGCTGGATGTCGTTCTGTGCCAGATTGTATGAACGCTTAACCCGGGTTATCCTGAAGTGGTTAACTCCCATAACATTACTTTTAACAGGGTTATTGTGAAAATAACTAAGCATGTTTAAGCTGACCTCATGTTATATAACAACTAAATCATTTTCCCAGTAACCCTGTTAAAAGATAAGTTTTAGGATAACCCATGTTAGGCGTTGATACAATATGGCACAGTAGAAACGTTATATTGGCGGCCGTTGTATCAGTGTCTGTGCTGGGCATATAAAAGATCTCTCACTTCGGGTAAATGTGTAACATGTTGACTGTTGAGGACTCCTGCTCTCTCTCACATCTCATCAATCAACCCTCGTGAGCGCCCAGAACTGGGCTTAGAGGGCTGCACTTACTATAACTATCTATCTATCTATCATAATGCTTTATCCCACTGTAACCATGACTGCCTTTTAATTTCTACATAACCAATTATGACTTCACAAAACTTTTCTTGAACAACTTAAAATACTTGTAAATTAGTGCAGCCATTGTATTGTTGGTATTTTGTGCGATCCTCCTCCCTCTTCCCATCTATTGGTTATCTTTACCGTTTTCCTTTTGTTCCAGGTGACGTGTCTGGACTGTCTGCGACTGATTTCTCACTGCTGGTAGGCAATACAGTTGTGATAGAAAAAACTAATACTTTCTACGATGCTCTGGCACTACTGTTTGCCACTTACTACGTCCTGAATATCGCTTATCCTCCAGCATATCGCTTATCCTCCAGAAGTGCAAACAACCTTGGAATTTATACAGAGGTAACATTATTCTATCTATCTGAAGGTTGAACAGTACTAGGTACAGTGATTGATATAATAGGCCTGTAACTGAAGGCAATCAAGTGACAATACACAATATGTTATAGTAACTGACACTGACAGTAATACTGACTTCTCTGAATTAATAAATTGAGGCTGAGAGGTCACTGTTTGGCTATTTTTTGCAAACTTGAAAATGTGGAGGTTGTAATAATAATAAATTACCCAACACAATATCAAACAATTAGTCTTGAATGGGTAATTTTTGTAAAGCTTTTACATTTTGAATTATTTTATTTCAGATGTTTCTTCAAGATAACCTCGAAACAAGGAACTGAGAAAGTGAAAGGAAAGAAACGTACGATGGTTGTGTATCAAGCTAATCAGTATACGTTACTGTTTATATTGTCTACATGTATGGACAGCAGATGGCATACGGAGTGTGCTCATTAATTTAATGCGGACTATAATATTAACACACATTTATTTAATATTAATACACATTTATTTAATATTAAGCCATATTTATTGAATTAAGTTCATTAAATAATTGATGTTGTGTGTGTGGAAATGTTGACACCTAATTAGTGAAATAATGTTATTGCGTGAAGCAGCTAATCAGTATCTATATATGTTGTTTATAGTCTGCATATTAAATATATTGGAGGCAATGTGTTCTTACATATATAATGCAGGCTTAAATATTTTCATCAAAAGAATTTATTTTGTGTGGAAATTCTGCTGCCTAATTAGTGAAATAATGTTGTGTGAAGCTACTTATCGATTAATAGACTGTATAAATCGTGAGATAAACATATTAATGTACTCTGGATACAGTTTATTTTCACTTATTTATTGATGCTTATAAATTAATAGTAAGACATCTTTCATGATCCTGTCTTTTATTTGATATATTTGTGATTCTACATTAATAAAGTGAATGCATACATGTTTATTTGTTTTGATGAGCACACAAACCATAACAACTGCCTACAGCTTTCTTTTTTTGACACCTGTCCCTGCAATTGGAGTAGACTTTTTCAATGACACTCCTAATAAAGCTGCAGACTCTCTTGGTTCCTTACAGTACATGCTATGTGCGTTTTATATAACTGATTGAACGGGCAATTATTTCCTGCCCACGTACTGTTGCGACAGTTCGCACCTCTGCCACTGTTCAATGTGTGCATAACTACAAAATAAAGAGGAATGTGAAATTTCCATAACAGTGTGCAGACACATTTTTGGGTGAGAAAAAAATGCCTGGTGTGCTGAACTACTGTATAATCAGAAGGGGCGTATCTGTAAACTACCTTAACGGGCAAATAACATGTGGCGCATATGTGGTCATTCGAAACTTCTGTGTCTTCCATGCTAATTTTGGTACACTGATCAGTGCTGGTGTGCAGTTCTCCAGGACCCGTCACTAATAAGACCACCTTTTTGGCAGGCGTGAAGTGGTCATGTATACGGAAGTATACTAAGTGCAATTATTTAAAACACATAATACAGCAGTCCCTGAGTAATAAGACCGCCTTTTTGGCAGGCGTGAAGCGTTCTCTCATGGAGGGTGCATCTGTCACAGTTCATGTATACGGAAGTATACTAAGTGCAATTATTTAAAACACATACTATAGCAGTCCCTGTGTAATAAGACCGCCTTTTGGCAGGCGTGAAGTGGTCTCTCACGGGGGTGCATCAGTTCAAGTATACAGAAACCATTGCATTTTCTGTTACAAAATCATCCTGTCATCTAACGTATGATGTAAGATAACGGCATTGGTACAATTAGCTGTTAAATTAACGGCAAGTACCCGTTATAAAATGACGGCATGCTTAGCCGCAAGATTTACAGCAACATGCCGTAGCATGAACTTACGGCAAAATGGTCGTAAAATTTACGGCAACTTGCTGTATATATGAAATTACGGCATGAGCCTGTTGAATTTACGGCAACATGTCGTAAATGAAATTACGGCATAACTGTTGATTTTACGGTAAGTTACCGGCTAATTTGCTGCCGGTAATGCCGTAAAACCAACGGTTTCGGTTTTACAGTGTAGTAGAGTCTCAAAGAAGTAGATTCAGTGTCCTCACTCAGCACTTGTCACCAGTCAGTCCATTCCATCAGATGTCAATTTATCCTGAACAGTTCACAGAGTTTCGTGCAGTGTGCAACTTCACATATATTTGTGCACAGCTTTCTACACACCCTCTTCTGAATGGTGCAGCTAAAAAGCAGTGGTCCAAAGCAAGTTTGTCACAATGACTAAGAACTTGCACATCTGACATGGAGGAACGTGCTTCCTTGCAACAGAGCCTGATCAGTGTGAGAGCCCAACAGTAAATGTGAGAGGCTGTATGGGAAGAGGATATAGAGGAAAAATGAGAGAGACTGCAGAATGATGAGTAAAGCAGTCCCATGCAGGCCCCTTGTATAGAGCTGCTCAGAGCTGTTCTCAGTCAGACACAGAAAGAAAGGCTTGTGGCATAGCAAGGCAACAAGCGCACCAGTCTGTAAGATGTCCTATGACAAAACAGCGGCTTAATGCTATTACGGGTGACAAATACAAACTGATGGATGGCCCTTGCAAGATATTCCACTGATATCAATTGTAAATGATATTGGCGAAATCCCAGCCCTTTGAAAAACGCAGATCTCTGGAGAGCGCATCTATCAGACTAAAGCTGCTAGTGTCATTGTGCAGCATTTCAAAATGGAAATTTGTGGAAATGATTGAATTCATCTCCTGTGTAAAATACAAAGAAAACACATTTCACGGGCGAACCTACTTAATGTGAAATATGGCCATGGAGCGGGAGGAACATTCAAGGGGCCTGAGTTATTGCCCTCGGCAAACGCAATGGGATATGTTCAAGATCTGCGGGCCACGAATCCACTCAATAACTTGTGTCATCTTTCTGGGGAGATAGGCTGCTAAGCCCTCCATCACTGAGTCCATCAGCCTATGACGACAGCATCTGTTCATAGCCCATTGATCAGTCCTATTGTGACGTCACAATTATATGCAACACCCACGACCTCTTACGACAGTCACAGCAAGATAAGTCCCATTCTGGCCCACAAGCCAAGCGAGATAACTCAAGTCACTTTGCCTCTCACTGGAGGGTGTTGCAAACAAAATGCTACACTTTTTTGCTGGTCTAAGTTGCAACGTTTTTTGTTTTTCATCGTCCTTATCTTTTACCTTTCTGCTTGGATTGTTGCCATTGTCTTTCACCTAACAATCACTTCTCCAAATTAGCTGACTATTGCTTTAAAAACTCATTATTACTGGAAGGTTTCGCCACAAAAACAAAGCTGATGTTTTATTAATGCACCGGTCTTACACACCAATTGTTTCCCATGCATACTCAAGACAGGCATTTTACACATTGCTTACTGCCATACTTTATCGTTTATCAACAACTGATAATGAGAAGCAATTTGATGAAGCATGCAGATACCCTGGCGACCATATTAAAATGATATATTCCTTGACAAACATTCATCATACCTGCACTGATATCACTCATAGAATTGGACTTTTGACAAGTGAAATTACTTAACAGTGCAGAATTTATGGAAAGATAGCAGTCAGATTGATAAATTCTGACAAATGCAATGCAATAAAATATTTCATTGACGAATTTTTGTCCAATCTGAGATGTCAGAGATAGGAGATCAAAGGAAGTGAAATAATGTATTCTCTCCTTGTAGAAAAGAGCATAAATTCATTGCAATGATAACCCAAATAGCCCACCTTACACATGCAGGTATTTTTAGCTCAATTGTTTCAAAAACATCCTTTGCAGGTACTTATATCTGAAAGTGTGTACACATCAAAGGAGTGCTTACTTTTAGTTTTATGATTGTATAATTTATTGATTTACTGAGCAGCCTCTGTAGTATATACTTCTCAAGTTTATTTCCTTGAGTAAATCTTTGAGTTCCAGATCGATTCACGTGATCACTGACGTCATTTCATGGCTTTTCCAGTCAGGAAGTCAATAAACTGGTTTTGTATTTACCAGCTATCTTTATCTCTTTGGTAGCATTATAATGTTGTATTTTTTAGTCTTTCTTTTATTTTTATATTTTATATCAGATTAATCTCTCACCTGAATCTTTGTCGGTCAGTGAGGGTCTTCTCTCCCTCGGCCTGTCCATCTGCAGATTGAGGGGTTTGTCCAGGGGTTTGTTGTTGTTGTGTTCCATGCTGTTCTCGTCATATCTGCCATCATCTTTGGGTCTGTGAAAAACAAAAAGGACATCAAAGGTTGAAAAATCGGTCACTGCTTCTCACCTTATTTTATGGATAAGTATAGACCAACATCAGTGAAAGCAGAGTATCTTGGGATCAAAATATAATACCAGGCATGTGTATTTTGAAGTGGAGCAGTATATGCACGTTACACTTCAGTTTCTAGGAACCTTACTCAAATCCATGATATCCTTCCATGTCTTTGTCTCTGAGGATGACATGGATTTTATTTTCACAAAAGTACATCTTGAAGATATATATTAATAGTTTTACTTCTTGACTGCAGCACAATTTTGAGCACGATTTACCCATTTAGAGATGTCATAAAATGCAAATAACAATGCACACACATATCTCAAGATATGTGTTAAGTTGTTAACAACCATAATCAGTTGAAAAAAAGACTGATTGATAACAGTTATAAACATCTGAATGATGTCCTCAGTCATATCTTTCACATTAAAGGATATTATATCAGTTGAAATGGCAATTCTATCTTATCTTTTTAAATTACACACAAAGCAACATTCGATGAAAAAAAATCAGAAAAAAATTCAAACAAACATCGATATAAACTTTCAAGATATGTTAATGGGCTTGATAACAACATCCTAACAAGTGCTTAGGAATGTTAGATAAACAAATATATGGAAGTAATAAAGATATACAACTGGTATAATGGCAAACAATGTCATATTAATATTGGCACACAATAAGAATTGTTTTAATTTTTGCTCTCTTTTGAATTCTCTTCCAACCGGCTGTCAATTTTCAAACAGAATCTAATGATCACTTTTCAAGCACTTTTGATTTCAGTTTAGTAACTTTGCGGTGGATCAGAAGGATCAGTGGCAAAGCCTGGGTCATAAGGTTGACATTTTTGCAGATTTTGGTAAACAATAGAAAAGGACAGTTATGAGAGGGCTAGGCAGTAAAACGTCATCATTGTTTTGTTTGGCCATGATCTGGGAGGGAGGGGTCAGCAATGACCAGTAGAGGGCCAGAGAAGAGCCAGTAGAGGGCCAGGGGATTACTGACCACTCATCTGTCAGATCAGCAGTCATGTGACCTGTCGTGACCTCAGGTCACTGGGGTCATTGACCTTCGATGTGCTGCTGACGTCTTAATAACATTTTCATAAGGGGATCTACAGCCCAGAAGAAAATGCAGATGGATGGGCTGGGTGCATCTGAGGCAGGTCCTGTTAATTTGATCCCCTCGGATCCAGCCCTGGACAGCAGACAATGTCATTGCTCTGGATATTAGATCTGATATTACACGAGCAAGTTTGTAACCAACTCCTCCCAAAAGACTGAACCAAGAGGAGAGCTTCTGGAGAAGTGGAATGGGACTGTCACCAATAAAGTCATTGTCATAAACTAGTCCTATTGAAAAGGCATAAAAGTTTCTTTTTCTTTTTCTTCTCATTGTAAGAGTCCACATTTCCAAAAATACACGACTCGCCTCCTTGCCATACAGATAAGAGCAAATAAAGTGTTTTCTCCAAATTTACAACTTCTTGACTCTGTTTATTCTGTAACCGCCAGCTAATAACTTTCACTGAGTGTCAGATAATATTCCTCATTTTAGCACTTGGAAGGACATTGCAAAGTCACGAAGACTATAAAGACTTATCAAAGATGCTACTTGTATTTACAGCACTTTGGAGAAAAAGAGAAAGGGGCAATAAGGAAGAAGAAATGTGTAATCAGATGAACGAAATCTAGTGGATGGGTGAGTGGTTGTCTTATGAAAAATATTAACAATATAAAATATCTAACCTATCAAACTAATTATAATATTTGAAAAAATGGCAAGCAGAGACCTTTCAAGAGAGGATTTTGAATCCAGAATGGTTGTTGGTTTAGTATTTATAAAGGACACATCTGAAGTTTGGACTTTGATATTTTGAAGTGTGATGTGACATTTTCAAAAGTTGGCCATACCTGGGGGATGCAAGGTCCTCGGGGGCCTGTCTTTCCCTGATGATGGATCCGTCAGGCCTCATTCCCATGTGGTTAGCCATGGCCATCGTCATCATGGGGTGCCCCAGGGGCATGAAGGGCACATTCATCGAGGCCAGGTGAGGGGGGTAGTGGTAGCCATTGCCGAACAGGGGAGACTTCTTGGGGTCTGAGAACATGAACTGACCTAGAGAAGAAGAAAAGAAGAAGGAAGAAGCCATTAAAATCAGATCAGGTTCATTTCATGGCTCCTCAGAATGAATAACCACCATTAAAATGAGAAATGAAATCAGCTGTTGAAGTTCATAACCATAAAAATGTTACATGCATCGGGTTACACGATCATCCGCAGTGACATGCGCACAATGACCTCACATGTAACATGACTCGAAATGCTTTAATTTCACATCAAACTTCAGGATTAATTCTTTTGGGTGAAAACAGCTGATCTCACAAGCGTCAATATTAATCAATAATCAGAGTCAGATTTTAATTTGTGGAAATCAAACTTGAATATTACAGTTTCAGCATTTGTTGCAAACACACATGAATCGTAATGCACTAATAAACTAGCAAATGAAAGATTACAAATGTCATTATTTACTGAGGTATGTGTTCTCGACTTCTTGTGAATGGAGAAACAATGTAACCATTTTGTATTGTCATGAGTGAACAGTAATAAACAGTGACTGATAAGAGACATAAAGGAAATATGTTGGTATTCTGTTGCAGCATTTCAGTTGTAGCATTTCAAACATACTACAAGTAATTGGATGTGCAGTTATTTCAAACATGTTTGGTCTGTCACAATAAAGTGTTGTCAAATCTAATTTTGCAGCAGGTACCTCAGGTAAGGTATGTTTATTACATTTTACCTTACTCCATACTCCATGTGAATTAAACAAAATAACTCTCATGGTTCAGCAGTACAATTTAACGATCCCACTGTGCTGTGTGTGTTTTCTGAAGTTGGAAAGAATGCCAGTCTTTCGCAGGTTGAAGGAACTGCAAAAAGTGATGGAGAAAGAGCCAGAAAGGAGAAGGCTGCAAAACTGGCGGGTTAATCCCTTTGCTGAGGTCAGCGACCCCTGTCGGCGATAAAATCAAGTGAATGAGGGCATTTTGAGACGACCCCTCACATCTCAGCACATCCCAGGGCCCATGAAGTGCACACAGACTAATGCTGGGGCATAAAAGCACCACTAGAGAGGATCTGGCCAAACAAATGCTTCATTTGTCCTAAACTGTCCGGCTCTGTCCTGCATCCCTGGACAAATGGCAACAGGAAGTGATGACTGGTCAACTGGGTGACCGATGGGTGTGGCATTATGACTTCAAGATCATCCAAAGTCATAGATAAAGAAGTATAAGGAGATTTTGAGATTTGAAGAGCATTTTTGTAGCCGTTGAGCAAGGTACCTATAGCTATTTTAGGCAGTACAACGGCACATATGCAGTGGACATTGGAAAGCAGTAAGGATGCCCATTATGCAACACACATAGCCAGTGGCCAGTTACTGCAGCACCAACATATAGCCCATCACTGCCTATCAGTGCCATCAGCCATTAAGGACACACATCGAATGGCCTACCATGAGACCTATACAGCTTGCCCAAGTCCTACCAATGGCTTGAATGGCATCATACAGGGCATCCACACAGATACATTGGCAAGGTCCTGCAGCTAGAAATGGCAACAATATACACAGAGCTCTCCAGAAATCTGCAGGAGGAAGGCAATCCTGCCCAGCCATCCAAAGCAGCCATCCAAAGCAGCCTCGCCATGCCCTGTTGAGGTCGATGGGTAATCCGGCCACTTTGAGAGATCGAGGAAACGGCAGCCCAGAACAAATGGCGAAGAATTGGCGTGGACAATCAGACACCTTATCCACGGGTCGGACGCGGCCTGCATACACATGGCTCCTTCATGATCACACAATTGAATTATCTTTCTGATTGGCCCCACAACGGCCCCCTCCGACCTGTGCAGCACACACAAGCCCCATGCAAATAGCCCTTCGGATAACCATATAAATCTTCATAGCTACTCGGGCCCACTCTCCCCCAGCCTCACAGCTGCAGACAAATGCCGATTTTCTGCCATTTGCGCTGCCATTCTCTCCCCGCCTGGCCTCCCTCCCTTCGCCAATATAGCTGCACTGGGGAGAATTCCTTCGCCTGATTCACGTTTATGTGCTACTGACCTCCACAATTAAGTCTCTCCCAATGCTTTGTACCTATTGACATTGCTGACCAACTGACTAACTGCATATCAACTAGTTTGCCACTCAATTTAGGCCAGTGCTGCCCCAAATCTAATTGAGTTTCTCTGCTTTGCAAAACAGCACTAATTCACTTCTCGCCGAGAATCACCACATTTGTTTTGGCCCAGTGTGACTTACATTTGCAAGGGCAAGCTTTACTGCAAATGATTTGAATAAATTCCAACTCAGCCATTCTTTTCCTGCTGCCTTTGCCTTGTAACTTAGTTGACATGAAAGAAAGACAGGCAGCAGAGAGGAGAAGGATGTATCGCATCACATATGTATTGATCAGAAGCAAGGATGGGGAGCTGCGGCATCACATATATGTAAGCATCTGCAGCAGGAGGATGAGCTGGGATGCAACTTGCCAAGGGAGGCCATGCAGGGAGGCAAGGGAGGAGGAGAAAGCAACATTGGCAGAAAGCATCCTCATCTTCTCACCAGCAGGAGACGAAACAGAAGGCGACACCAAGTGCTGGTTGCAAGAACGACACTTCTGAACGACACTTCTGAAGGTGACATGTCCATGACAAGTTGCCTCATGTTGTCCATTGGCAGTGCAGTCACGTCGGACAATGGGACAAGCCGGACAATGGAGCAGGGCCCCGGACAAAAATGGACAAAGGAAGAGACATAGAGCAGCCCAGCTGTTGTGCCGGGCCACTTCATCCGCACCTTATCATTCGCTGATATCATGATTAATAATGTCCTGTTTTACTGGCGATTAGAGCTGAATGCCAGCACCATGTTGAGTTATGAGTCGAGTCGTCATGGTGAATTGTTGGTCCGGGCAGCTTAGAGAGATGCAGCTCACGAGCGGACAAGTGATGAGTGAAATGATGAGTTGTTGATGAGAATGGGATGGTCTGCATTGTCCACCTCGGCCATTGTAGGGGACACACTTGTTGACAATCGCAGGGGCCGCATCAAAGCATGCTCCGAGTCACTGGGAGTCAGAGGGTAATTTAGGATGGTAATCCATGACTGTCTCGGCCTCACATCTGCCCTAACCCTCCCTGACCACCCACTGTTCCCCTAATGTTCCCATTCTTCTATACAGGGCGTTACTAATAACCCTTTTGCTCTTTGACCCTCCCCCTTATTCTTGCTTGTCATCATTTTAATGTAAACAGTAGAAGGCTGACTGATCATACAGCTCAGTCCTGCACTCCTGTGTACTCCTGTATACACTCCTGTGGTCCTGTGAGACCTCTGCCCTTTTGTCCTGTTAGACACAACTTGCATTCATGTGTTTGTATCAGACTCAACTGAAATCACACAGAGAGCAGCGCACAAAGTGCTACAACACAACATTGTCACTACGAGGCAGTGTATTACTCTACAGGGGCAAGTTATTAAGCAAATGTAAGACCCTGTTGTGGCGATGCCTGGCCTAATACGACTAATGTTGCGCCAATATCAATCACTGCCTATGCACCAGTCCGGCCTTGCGTAATGCCTCAAATTATTCTCCGATTAAAACGCTTGAGGAGAGGAGGAGTGCACACGACAAAATCATTTCCAAGGCTCTCTGCCAGATTACCAGGGAGTCGCGGGGATATGAATAATGTGGGATGGGTCAAAGACGTATATATAGGCATTTTTCTGAAAACGCCTCCAACATCATTTTGAACATGAAAAACATGAATTTCACAGAACCAATGCAATATGGGTACCAAAAAATACCTTGGTGTTTCCTGCTTCAGCTCATATAATTTTTAAGCCAAAATAGTTATAAATTAACTAAATATAGAGCGTCAAATGATAGTACAAATAGTAACATGTGACAGTGCGTGACTTTCACATGTTTTTAATTTCAAATGAAAAAAGACAGTCACATTGATCACAAGCTTGTGACCATTTGTGACAGTCACAGTATTTCTTGGTCACAAATGTGTGACCCTCTTCTGACTGTTATGGTGTTTTGTCTGTGACTAACTGTGACCATTGGAGTTTAATACGTAAATTTAAATAACTTTAATAAATTAGGAATTTGGGAGGGTGGAGATTGGGATTAATGCTTGGGATTAATGCTCTGTACAGGTGTATCAGTGCTACTATGTTACTAAAATTTATGTTACGTTTTAGGCATGTTTCCATAATTATTTTATCAGCTTTTTTTTTCAAAAAGCCACTTCATTCTGAGTATGAAAAATTTGTAATACGGGTAAGAGAAGAACATTGATGTGTACTAAGTTAGCTCATTTTTTTGCCAAAAAAGTTGGTGATCTGCATAAAATAGAATGCCAAATGACAGTAAAATTGTAACATGTGACTGACGTGATTCTGACATTGAGATTCAAACAGAAGACAGTCATATTTATCTCACAAACTTGTGACCTTTTGTGACTTTCACAACATCACATAGATCTGTGAGACTGTGACTGTTATAATGTCATGTTGGTTACAGCTTCACAGGTACCCTGTGAATAACCGTGACCATTAGAAGGGGGGGGGGGGTGAAAACCAGGGATCATAGGCATCGGAGGCAGGGGGGGGCGATTTTTTTTTTAAGGGGATGTTTTTTTTTAAAGCAATTTTTTGTGTACTTAGGTTTCTTGGGGCAGTTTGGGCATTATTTTTGGGCAGCCTCCAAAGATTTTGACTGGAACAATGTCATTGACACTATGTGTGACTGATTGTGACCATTCGAATCAGTCCATGACAGTCCAAGTTTAAGAAAGGTTCTACATGAGAACTCATTTTCCCATGCTTGAGTCAAATATTTATTTAAGGCCTTTCATTCAAATTGAAGAAGAAAGTCATGTTGATGACAATTTTGTGACCCTCAGTGACTATCAAAATGTTGCAATTGTGTCTGTCTGTGACTGTTACTATTTTATGGTCACTACTGTGTGACTGAGTGTGACTATTCCAATCAGTCCTTGTTGAAGAATTTGTCCACATTGGCACTCATGCAATTTCCAAAGCTTGAGTCAAAAATGTAAAGCTATTCTTTCAAATTGAAGAAGAAAGTCATGATGATCACCATTTTGTAACCCTCACTATCTATCAAAATGCAGCATTTGTGACTGTTACCACTTAATGGTCACTGTTGTGTGACTGAGTGTGACTATTCCGATCAGTCCTTGTTGTAATGTGCCTGCATGGGCACTTATTTTTTCATGCTTGAGTCAAATAGTTAAAGATATTCTTTCAAATTGAAGAAGAAAGTCATGATGATCACCATTTTGTAACCCTCACTATCTATCAAAATGTAGCATTTGTGACTGTTACCACTTTATGGTCACTAATGTGTGACTGAGTGTGACTATTCCAATCAGTCCTTGTTGTAATGTGCCTTACATGGGCACTTATTTTTCCATGCTTGAGTCAAATAGTTAAAGATATTCTTTCAAATTGAAGAAGAAAGTCATATTGATCACGATTTTGTAACCCTCAGTAACTATCAAAATGTTGCATTAATTTTGTGACTGTTACCACTTTATGGTCACTACTGTGTGACTAAGTGTGACTTTTCCAATCAGTCCTTGTTGAAGAGTATGCCTACATCAGCACATCTTTTCAAATTTCAAGCTTAAACTGTGACCAAAAACTAAGACTTTTTTTTCATTGGAATCTGGAAGCAATTGATGAGATAGATTGACACTAAGTCTTGATGTTTCTTTCAGCTGACAGTAAGAATTAAGTGACCATAGAAGGTCATAGAATCAACCTGTAGGAAAAAAACCTACATGCTACATTTATTATTTTTTAAATTTCGAGTAAGATTTGCATTGTCTCTCAGTGATCCCAGTGTTGTTCTCTAAATGATGAATGATGAATCACATTGATCGAGAAATCGTGGCTAATGTTGACCAATATAGTATTTGTTACACTTATGTGACTAACTGTGACAGTTGATCCTTAATAAAAAGGTTACCTTTCCCAATAACAGCACACCTCATAAGTTGCAACAAAGCAAAATATAACACTATTTTCCAATATGATATGATAATGTACCACTGTTAAGATATTGAAAAACATATTTACATTCATCTTATAATTAGATTAAATTATTTCAGTCAACCAACACAATTACAATTCAATGGCAAAAATTCAACCATTTGTAAACTATACTCTTTTTGTGTAACATCTGAAAATATCAGCCTACACTGGTATTTACTCAAGACATAAAATTGTCTAAAAAAATTTTGAACAAATTTGTACCAGTAACCAAACTGGCAGTCAGTCAAGATACGGTTTAACATTAATTAACAACCACTGTCATTGTTGGTCACCGATGGTAACAGTCACACCAAATGACCACCCAGTCAGTCACGAACAGTCACCAAAATATTTAATTCTTTCACAAAAGACAAGGATCTAGTTGGATTTTCAAAATACTTATCCACTGTGGCTAAATGTACCTCAGTGTGAAATGAATAATAGCTAATTTCATAGTCCAATAGCCACTTCCTCCAGCATAAGCATGATCAGTTATAACACTAAGTTAATTCAGTTGTGAATTAGTCAAAATATGCTAAGTTCCCTGGTCTGCTCCTTGTGATCAGACATGGCACAATGTTTAATAGCAATTAAGAGTTTGATAGTGTAAAAAAAAATCAAGAAAGTCCAGAATTGCAATTAGAATCCAATGAATGCCTTGAACATCAACCACTGTAACTACAAAAAGCTAATTGCAATTTTGTTCTCCTCAGTGCCAGCAGCATTACTGTGAGGCTGAAAGATCACAGACAGTCAAAAGATGATCACAGGCAGTCACAAGATGATCACAGACAGTCACAGATGATCACAGACAGTCACGTTTAGTGCTGAATACTGTCGTGACTATCAAAAAGCGTGACTATTTAGCGTAGCGTTACACTGTGTTTTTTGTCCCCATGGTCTTAGTGTACCAAAAAATCTGTGTGACTTTTATGTGACTGTCAAGTTCTCACAAAGACCTATCTGGTGATGTAAAGTAACACACAGTCACATCAGTCTTTCATGGCTTTGTGGCTGTTCAAAGTCAAGAAAAACTGTCACAAAAGCACCTTTTTCAAACTTTGCCATCTTATTCATGCTGGCAAAAATCAGGAACATTTTCTAAAAATATGCGCTTTTGGTTTTATAAAAATTCAGGTCTTACTCTTTCCAATGACATCAAGATATCATCAATATGTTGATTGGTTTGATTACACTGCCCTTCTGAACTGGACATGTCAAAATGCACATTTCGGAAAATGGACATTTTGGTGATTAACCCTATCACTGTAGTGTTCAGGTGCACACGAAAAATATGCCATATTTTTTTTCTGTTAGGATTAACTCTTCTCTTTCCAACGAGGTTAATATCAGTAAAATCGGACTTAAACTTTTCATGCTACAACATTCTGAAGTTGAAAAACCAAGTGGAGGCGATTTCAGAAAAATGCCTATATGTCGCCTAGTATCTTGATCCCTGAGATTCGGGTGCCTCACTCAGCTTCCCTCCCTGTTCCATTATCTGCGTGGCCAGGATTGCGGCCACAACAATCCCCCACGGGACCAGTGTGTCACATTTGTCATAGCAGCAGCCGGGGCTTTTTTCACTACACCCGATCCAAGGCAGAATTTGACGCCAACTCATAAAACTCGCGAGTAGCAAGGGAACTGCAGCAAGCTGTGAAGTCCAAAGCCATAAAATGGGCAAGTGAATTTTACCTCTATCTCTTCATCAATAACTGAGTTTTTCTTTGCACACAGCCGCCAATTTTAAGTGTTCAATCTTTGTGAACCGCTGTCCCATCTTGAATGATCTTAAACAATCTTGTGTGGCTGAAAGAAGTCCAAGATCAAATTCGCTTTTATCTCCTCCAATAATGATTCGTATCGGTTTTATTTGGCACATTTCGAGTGTTAAAAATAGAATCGATTTATGTGGCAGGCAGACTCACAGCCCAGGAATAAAACAAGGAGTAGAGTTGCAGCCCATGCTACCTGCCCAGGAACACCAAGGGTCCGGTGTCAAAGGAAGGCAGGGCGACGGTTGGGGGCAGCAGGTAGCCAAGCAAGAAAAGACACGTGTCCTGCAGCTCCAACTAACCCCCCCCCCCCAACCCCCTTGCCCAAGTCACCCCCACAGCCACCACAGACGTCATGGCCTCCTTTGACATTGTGACGTCATAAGGCACCAACGTCTTGCAGCCTGACCGCAGCCATGAGCTAGTCGCTCCTTGTGCCTTTCTCGTCCTCTGTGTGCTCACGGCCCATTAAAGTTTAACATTTCTTGTCGGGATTCTCAGGCGGCCAGCGACTGCCACCTCCGCTCGATTAGTGAAATCAAATCTCCTAATGTGGCAGCCTTCCCGTTTTCTTTAATTACACAGCACATAAAAAAGAAGTCTTTTACAAAACACGCTCCTTCTTTATTTGTCTTACGCACGTTCAATTGCTCAATCGCTCAGAAAACGCGAATTTAATCACTGGTGCTGAATCGTATCATGGCAAGATCTTTTAAGACGCCAACTGATACAGTTCGAAGCACTTGAAATGACGTTTTTTGATCGCAGGCTGCCAATCTTATTGTTGGCCTAATTTTTAATGTCTTTTGTGTCTTCTTTTATTGCTCATTGATATGAGGAGCACAGAGTGGGGTCAGGAGAGGGCCATGGTTACATGGAGAGGTCATTGGGACAGCGAAGAGGTCAGCTGAGAGACAGGAGAGGAAGACAGGAAGGACCTCAGAGAGGCACATGGCTGTTACAGCAAGCCACGAAGTGGGAAAGACAGGAGATGTCTGTGGAGGTCCACCTCTTAGGACCTTCTTTCTATGCCATGCAGTTGTGACCAGTGGTCTGTAGGCTGCTGTCCTCTATGATTTGTGGGGCAAGGAAGCGCGTATGGCTGATTGAGGCGAGGGCCACCCTAGCCCTCATTGGAGCCCTGTTATTGGCCTCCAGAGACCTATTCCTCCTAACCATCTATCAGTCGCCCCATCCAGACGTCCGTCCTACCTTCTTGTGCATTCCTCAGACAAATATGCCATTTTCTCGCCCTTCCATTAAGGCCTTATTTGAAACCATAAAATACATAAACGGCCATCTCACCCTGTCGCTCATAAATGGCTTTGCGCCATTCTCAGAAACCTTAAAAATAGCATTAATTTGCAAAAAGTAGTCATTTTCACGACTGCGGCCGGCTAATGCACCAGTGTGGGCACCTATTAGAGGCAGGCAGCTGCAGACGACTTTATCTAATGCTGTCAACTGCCTCATTGGCGCGTCTTGTGACGTCTGCTGGGGCTTCATGACGCTTGATGACGCCACGTCACCACTGTCACCAGCGTCTAGAGGAGCGTTACGAGCGTCTGTCTGAGACGAAACAGCGATTGGCGTTTCCGATGCAAGGCGGCAAGCAAGTCAGAGAATTTCCGAGAAATCCTCCATAAACTTGCAAGGGAATGGTTGCGGCAGCATCCGCTAAGCTGTTCATTAATTGGCTGCTCGTGGGGCCAGTTGGCCAAGAACAACTCCCAGGGCAACCAGCCATAGGTGCCTAATTACCAGATCCATTTGCTTTCTCCATTTGCGGTCCCCGCGACCTTTCATCCCAAGATCATCTCCCCACACAATGGCACTGCTGCTGCTGCCTCTTCTCAGAACTGCTGCAGAGGTTGGCTATTACTGGAGATGGGAGCTAGAAGCACTTGCTTCACGATCTCTCCCTCTCCCCTCCCTCCCCCATGCACCCTCTCCTCAACCAGCAAGCAGCAAATTCTTTCCTGTCACTTTTTAATGGCAAATGGCTTGAACGAGAAGCCGACAGATTAGCCTTTTTCACTCTTCAGTAAGATGCACTTGTTTCTTTCAAACTTAATCGAAGTGACAAGTTTTTTGAAGCCGATGCACCGAGATGCTGTATTGCAAGGCAACTTGATGCCTCCCCTATCTAAATAGGCATCAACACTGCAAGGAGTAACATCTCGCCATAATTGACAGAGCAGCCTTAGAAAACCACCCACCAGGAAACAATGGTGAGCTAAAAGGCTGCTACACAAATCCAACCGCCAACAAAGTATCTCTAATTATGTTTCACAACAGAGGATGGGCGCATTCATCACAGCCATTCACTCCCATTCAATTCCATTCACTTCCATTCACACTGCGGACAGGTGTTGACACCGCATTGATTAAAACACTGCACTCGGCTGCACGCCATACTTCTTAAATATCCTTTGTCAGATATCAATCTGTTTTCTAAATAAAGCAAAAAATGCCTGATGGATCATATTGATAGATCATAACATGTTGTTTTGGTGTTTTCAATGGTAAATCAATTAGTGCAAGGTTTATTTTGGTGTTCAAATAATGCTCTAACTGCACTGTATTACGACACACATCTGGACAATAACTAATCATAATAAAATGCTTACCTAATAATCTGTTGGGTGAATAAGGGTACTCCCCCTCCATCCTCTGCTTCTTCAGTTTCTCGATTGTCTCCGGGTGGGCTGCAATGGGGCTTCTCTTGGGGGGTCTGCCGGGCCGAGCACTGAAACAAAAGGGAGAGCTCGATAAATTGAGGTCAATTTGCGTCTTGTATTTGTTCTGGCCAAACATCACAGCACTAAGTGACGCCGGCGTGTTTGCTGACGTAGAACGCCACGTCAAACGTTTGTTTACGGCTGTAAGACGTTTGTTTGTGGTCAAATAGAAGCAGTGCATGATGGGAAACTATTACTGGGCTCAGATGGCTCTGCACTGTCAGTTAAATGGCTGACATCTCCAAGGCTCTTCAGCCTGACGCAAAGTACTGATTTGATTACCCTAACATCTCTAAACCCCAACAGTCACAAACACAGCAATAGAAACATATTCAGAAAAGAAACACCAATGATTATCAAATGGTTAACTTAAATGCCATTAGAATGGCCAGCCACAGAAGAAAGTAATTGACAACCGCAGATTGGAAAATGTTCACGGTTGCGGCTCCGGGAATTGGTCATTGCCCCAGTAGTTGCTACACATGTCAATAACCAGGCCACACATTCAGAGCTTGAAATGTTTTCCGAGTCCAAAACTATAGATCAAAACCACAGAAGGTCGTTGAGAATCTTACTAAAGATGTCATTTTATTAATCTCTGTTGTCTAAAAGAACTATTTAATAAGTTTGCCATTTTCTAAATAATCGAATGATGCCTTATTGATTCATTGCCAAATATCACATTAATTAAGGAGCGTCTTGAATGACAAAGCATGCTGAGCTTCGGAGGCTGTCCTTCCCTCATCACTGGGAGTGGTTTCGGCTCCACGGCCACCAAGGATGAAACGCTGATGCTGCTGCAATTCAGGCAGTTGGTTATCCTAGTTAATTACCAAGCCAATTGAATAATGATTTAAGTTAAGCAGAGGCTGGGCTCCTTTCGGCCTAACTAATTCATTCATTAGCAGAGCAAGAGTTCTTCACCAAGACGATTAGCCAAATCAAATATTTGCAGCAATTGCAACCTGGCTCCTTTTAAATGAATTTCAATGGAATGCCTCAATTCCATTAAACGATCACATATCACAAGGTCTTTTCATCCCCCATGTAACAACTCAGTAAAAACAATCATCAAACAGATTCGAGTTGCAAAGGTATAGGGGGTGTATGCACAGCTCTGTGATATTGTCATCCTGGCTCGGCTGCTGTGCCTGATGGTGCTCCCTCCTCCATCCAACCTAGCAGTGCCTAGCACTTCCTGCAGATGAGGAAGCCCGTCACTCTCGCAACAATATTAACCCTACATAAACACTACACAGAGACAGCGCCATCTCTCTTCTCTATAAAATTGTCATCGTATGTTTGACATACGAGATGGAACCAGCTAAATCTCATTGTGTAGGTTTAGAAACCTTTGGTCAACCTGACCTTTTTTGGCATTGATATCATATGTATAATATTATCTCAAAGCAGATTATCTGATTTGCTAGAGAAACAAAATGTCCATATTCATTTCAGTCCTTCCATACATTTTTATATTATACAAAGCAGGCTGTGCCTGTTCTGGTGGCAACTGTCTGAGTCTGAAGTTGTGGTTCATGAACTTGTGTTCCATTGTTTGTGAAAGTAAGCAGAAACCCAAGTTTCAGGTTGAATTGAAAATTCGGCGAGGTTATTATGCAGAGATTATTTAGGATAAAATTGAAGTGTAAAGGGATAAAGCAAGCTGGAAAGGGACGGAATGAAGTGTCAGATTGAGGAGAGGTGTGCAACAAAAGCTGAATTAGCTTGGTGTAGGGTGAGCAGTCGTCTCAACCTGAGTCAGCCCAGAGCAGAGCAAGGGATTGCCGGGGACTTGGATCAGAGGGCAGAGCTCATGAGACAGCTCATCACGGTGTCTATTTCGTCTCACAACTCCCCTAATTAGGCCACCTAACAGTTCTGCCGACAGCCTAACGGTCTGCCCAACAAGCCTTTTGATCTGTCGCCTCCTACTTGCAATCAAGTTTCTCCCGTTGCCTGAAAACATCCCGCTTGATTTGAAATTTAATTGAATCAACGACGGGCGCGAGCTGCGGGCGCTCCTTCGGAGGTCCTTTCCGCTGCCCGCCGTTCCGTATTGTTCCGCCCAGGGACACTTTCCATGATCAACACTCGCCAGTCTTCCGTCCGCCTTTTGTTTGATGTGAGAAATCCAATTTTTGGCGGGAAAAGCCAACAGCATCGGCAGAAACTGGAGAGATGAGAGAGAGGAAGGGGAGATGGGCAGCTACACCAGCACTAATCACCCGCACAAAAACAGGCTGTAAGAGGGAATAAGAGGAAATAATGGATTAAAAGACGGCATAATGAAGTCATCAAGTGGCGCAGTTGTGCATGAAATGGCACCTGCATGGTGGCCGTTGTGTGGCGCTCTGACTGACTGGCCAAATCCAATCGACCGGACTCCTGCTGATCAAAGTGCAGGGAACCGTCTTAAATGGGTTGAGGCTCCCTCCGTATGCTCTACGTAACCTTCCGTTAGCCGTTGTGATTGCAGAATCACTGAGCCAATGCACAGGGCCAATGGACACTCAGCCAATGGACACTGCCAGGCTGTTGTAGAGCCATTGTTGGCGCGCTTCAAAAATATCGTCTGCTCTCCCATTGTGTTCCTCCGCCTTATGTAAATAGTGCGGCTTTACAACCGCAGCACTCCAAGACTAATCTAAATATTTGTGCGGCTTTTGATATCATTGGGAACAGCAGTTTGTACACGCTGCAGACGTAACTGAAAACAGAGGCAGCACAGCCCAACACAGAGGCTTTGCTTTCAAAGAATGATTAAAGAATGGAGTCAGTCGCCCTGCTTTGCTTCTGTGTTGTTGGTTGTGTTGGGTAACTGTCGCCTGTGAGACTTTTTCATTTCACTCCATTAATTAGCAAACGACCCAAAGCACTCACCGACTCTTGCCGAGTCCTTCCGACTCTTGCCGATCTGGCCTTGAAGTGAGGAAATGAGTGCAACTAGTCGGGAAGTCTCCTTCGACAGACAAGAAAATCCTGCTTAAATATTTAAGAGTCCATGACTGCATATGCACGCAATTTAATCACTGTGTGCTCTGTTCTGATTAGGATTACATTGCAAAAACTCGAGAGAAGGAATTTCCATGCAAGTCAGAAAAGACTCCGTCGTGTGTGCTATTACTTCTTATGGGTCATGCGAGGAATAAATCGCCTCAAATACAAGTATATGGGACCATCAGCTTATAGTTGGCAGCCGGAGAACACTTCGATTATTCCAATAATTTTGATTTATTAAGTCGAAATGAAAAAGCTGCAAGTGAATTGACTCTGCTCAGCTCATTAACCCCATGCTTCAGCCTGATCAGAGGGAGGCACAAATTGGGGCTTAATCTTTGTTTTTTGTTCTATATGAAGCAGGCAGGCAATGCCCATGCTTGTGGTGGCATGGAAGAGACACGGGGTTATGTTTGCTTCCATCAAACTCTAATGATCCCCCAGGGCACAGGATTCTATGTTGCCATAATACTTTTTCCATCCTGGGTTTCAAAGATCTAATCTGCAGTCGGAATTAGACTGCATCTCCACAAAAGTAGCTGTTCAATTACTCAACAAAGAACACGGACACTGTGTCTTTATATGAAATTTCCTAATGCATATTTCAAACAAGCCGTAATAAAGTCATTATCTGTTTCTTGTGGAAGGCGGGCATAGCCAGGCTGAGGGGGGAGGAGGCAAAAACTCATTTGTATTTAGAATTGAGTCAGAGGCCAAAGCAGGTTGTTAGGATCGCGGCAAATGCTGGAGGATAATTGAAATCCAAAAATATTATTCCAGAGCCATTTGTATGCAAATAGCAGTGGGGACATGGCAGCTAACAGCCCCGTGCACCAGCCAGCCTGAAGGGAGCTTTGGGGGGGGGGGGGTGTTTCTGTAACTGCTGCCTCAAGGTGAAAGCAACCCACAGAACTAAGTGATTACGACATTGTGTTGCAGAACTAATCACAAAACAAGAGGGAATCGCTGCTTTGACAGCCTGAATTCCAAGCTGTCGGCCAACTCGGGTTGCTTTATTAATTTTTTGACCGATGGCTTCGCAGCAGAATATCTGCATCTCCATGTGGCTTGGCAGTGCCTTGCAAATATGGACGAATCAGTCATTGCACGAACTCACAATTCACAAAAAACGCTCATTTTTACCCTCTCACTTTTTTCATCCGGCCAACTCTCACTTTATTACATTTGCCTCTCAGTTCTTTTTCCTCCTCAGCCCCCATTTTGTCATTTGCATTATTATTTTTCACTTTCTTGTTACTCTTTCGCCAATTGATCAAACATGTCAGAATGGCCCAGAATGGTTCAGAACGGCCAGGACAACTCACAAATGGGCATGCACCGCGGGGAACAGCTGAATCACAAACCAAACACACAAAATACTGGGAGTCCCTCTGAAGCATTTCCTCTGCTGAGCCAAGCCTCTGACACCACCCACACCATAAGCGCACCACTTCAAAGAGGAATGAGAAAGAGGCTAAAAAGCCACAGAAAAAAGCCACCTGAATTATTTACAACAAGCTTTTGCAAACATAGTTACTTTTTCATGAGCACAATTTGAAATTTAATAAGACGGTTTGCTTCATTCATATCATGTTCGCAGAGCTCTATCAATTATTCCGCGAGTACTGTTTAGATCGTGTATTGTTTTACAAATTACGAAATACCGAACAATAGGACTTAACTTTTGCATTTAAATTTGATAGTCAAAACTCATTTTGCCCTGATGTGATTTCAAGAGCACAAGTCAGATGATTGAAACGAACAGACTGTTAAATTTTTCATGTAGCAGTTAGCAGGGCCGTGGTTGCCATTCTGATGAAAGAAATTGATGTACAACAGCAGGCCCCAGTCGCATATTATACCAGCTAGAATTTTAAATAGATTCACAGGCGATTTGAATTGGTAGCTGCCTAAATTATACACGATTCATAGAAATAGGTGTCATTGGGAGAGAGGGAGGCCTGGGAGGGCGATGATGGATCTATGTGTTTTTGTAAGAGCCTTGCAACTTACACACGCAAGAGTGAACTTGCAAATAAAAGGCATTTTATTTGACCTTTCATCACGTTTTGCAAAAGCAATGGCTGCATTTGTGGAGAAGTATAAAAGAGTTTTTTCAGGAGGGGATGAGTGCTACGTCAAGAAGGCCCACAAAACCTAACAGGCTTGAAAAAAAGAGAAAGAAAAAAGGAGACACCACGCAGAGTGCCAAATGAGATTTCCATTCGAATTTCCATCTCTGTCAAAAGTCTCCATTTGGAGTGGCCAGGGTGAACTGCCAGAGTGAACTGGCCTGCTTTAGCTTGCTTTGTGTGACTGACTGTGTCACGTTCAAGCAGGGCCCTACACTGTGCCTTACAGGGAAATATGAAGACAGACCCTTTGCCAAGAGGTTGTAATGGCCTCTTACAAGACTCTTCAGTTTCTTGTTGTCATTATGTGATTAATTTGCAAGAGGTTTTCAAAGTAAGAGAGAGCGGATCAGCTGACCCCCTGACCCCAACAGGGCCAAGTGTCAGTCTCCCCTGGTCCACCATTGGCCCTCCCTTGGCCCTCCTTTGGCATGCCTTGCCCCTCACCAGGGAGACTTGCTCCACAGAGACTGGAATTTCACGACAGGTGAGCCCCGACCAGACTCCGCAGTGGGGCGCCCTTTTATCGCCCAATGTCGGCAACAAATCTTGCTTTTCCCCTTGTCACTTACACGTGGTCGAGCGCGGACAATTGTTGCGAATCTATTTCAGCAAATCCCCTCCCCTTTGAAGGGCAAAATCGACCCCAGGAAATCCTACACTTTGACTGCACAGCAAGTGCAGACCCCCATTGTACAAGGGCTGACCCCGGGGCATACTTACACCCCTGGCCCTGACAAACTGAGAAATATATCGAACTGGCCGCCACCTCTGGCTGCATAATAATTCACAGGAATACTCTGTTAAACTCAGTTCGGGGTAAATTAATCTGTCTGTTAGGTAGTGGGGGCAGAATGAAGCTGAATGAAGGCAAAAGATGGGAGATTTATGATTGGGCTGCCCAGCTGGGGGTGACGCAATTCTGACCAGCAGCATCAACAGCTTCAGCAGCAGACACAACATCAGCTGAATGCAGGGATGAGGATGCTGTCCTGTCTCAGCAGTATAATCATCAGCATCATGGCAGCAGTGGCATCATGGCAGCAGCCAGGTGCATGGCGTTAATGAAAGCGTTTCGTGAGAGGCAGACTTTTGCAATTCGACCTGACAGAATAATCAGAGGGAAACCAGCTGATCTTGCCTCCAGCCACCTCCCCAGCTCAGCCAGCCCACAGAATAATCTTAAACCGATCCCTTCTTCCCTTAAAAAAACTCAATAACTTCTTAAAACCTCTCACCTAAGCTGAACTCCCTTTATTACCATCTGCATTTCAAGTGCATTCACCTGAAGAGTGACAGAAACTAATCCAGGCTAGTCTTTCAGCTCAAGGGAGTACTATTGCACTTCTTACTTGCTGTTTATCCAATTCAATAACAACCATTTCCACTCAGTTTCACCCACTTTATATCCCCATTCACAAAGTTCAAATCGTACCTGCCATGGAGAAAGTAATTCCAAATGAGCAAAGATCATCTAACAGGTGCATTGAAGATGTGTGGAGAACTGGCAAGCTCACCACTCAAGCATTGATTGGAGCAAATTGCTCTTCTTGGATTGTGCAGAATTTTGCACTTATCCCTGAACTTGAGAAATGAGTTGAACTGCATTGGGGAGGTCACGTGATTCTGCCGTCAATTGCAGCAAACAGTTTGCGACATCAACATCCTCAGCAGCACCCATTGGCGACATGACGTAAAACAGAAAAGTTGCTAATTTCCTGAGCTCATTAGTGACCTTTTGGCCAGGGCATAAAACAGATCTGCAGCTCGTCATCATCAAAAGCCTGAAAGTCTGCTAGCACGCGATGCAACAAGGCTTGGCTTTCTTTAAACATCAATCATAAGTAATTGAAGAAAATGTAAGAAGGCCATTAAGTTGCTCTGGTGGCCACTTAAGTCTGCAATACTTTTATGTCATGCACCAAGATGAGTAGAATGAGAAGTCCTACATGGGTCAGTTGATGCAGCACAATATGCCTCCATGGAAATACAAGAGGCACACTAAATCTATAAGGCTTCTTTTTCACCAGCAAAAAAACCATTGTCTGTTCACAAAGTACCTGTTCAGTGCTCAACCACTAATCAGTGCCATAGAAGAACACTGTAATACAATACTGACACTGAAGACTATTGGCCTTGATTTCTGAAAGTGATAACTAGATTTAGTCAAATGTCAAGATTTTATTTCTGAATGTGGAATTTGTAACTTTACAGGAAACTACACAGAATAATCCATAGGGGAAAAAATGGAACTGGTTGTGATTACCATAGAAATGCATGTATGCAGTATTATTATATGTCTTGGATGTCAATTATATTTTGGATGTCACTTACAGAATTAGTGGTGAACCTTTCTAAATTTCAACATATGTTGAGGAGGATATGGCAAGAGAGAAATATGTGCATGTAATGAGCTTAAAAAAGCCTTTAATGGGTGTGTGGGGTGAACATTGACTGGGTGTGACAGTTGTAGGCAGAGGGGACATAAGAAGGCAGTTGTTAGGAGCTGACAATTGGAGATGGTTTCGTGCGGCAGTGCAATTTGGGCCACAAGGCAAGTGGCAGATGCTCGGGCAAGGCAACAAACGTCTTGCAACAAGTTCCTTCAAGTTCCTTGGCGAGTTTCCTTTGACACACGACTGCGTGATTTGAGCAGCCAGAGAGGGTCACTTTGCGTGTCATGGAGCCCTCTCTTTGTAACCAACAAATTCACAATTCTACATTCGGACTGCAAAGTGTCTTTGATCTGCTGTAAACACTCCTGACTGAGTCTTCAGAGGTCACTTTGTCTCTTGTGCTCTCTTGTGTCCTCTTGTGTCATTTCAAGCCCTCGCTCGCAAAATGTTACAACTACAATCAGACCGATGCATGTCCCACTGACTTATGCCAGCTCGTAACTTGTTACATTGCATTCGTCATGGAAATTACGCTGTGCACAATGGACAGCCATAAGAAAGGACTCAAGGAATCTCCATCGACCCCTGACCCAGCCCCACTACAAAGGAATCCTATTCTTTTAAGTTAGCATGACCATCCACAATATATAACACGTAACAATGGGTAAAATAATGACAGAATTGCACTGGGAAATCGCACAGCACTGGCTTAAAAAGTTCAAGATTGGAAAATAGGACAGACAATTGCTTTCCCCTCGAATTCTATAGTAAAAAGACTGGGGCCACACGCTTTTTATTGTGCAGCCACGAAACCTCAAAAGTCCTAACAGGCAGCAATAATGGCAGAGAGGCACAAAAGAGATGGCAGTGGTTACTGTGGCAATCTTGCAATCATATCATTTGGTGGTTACAGCATCTACATGGTGAGTGCATCACGTTTGCCTGCCTTGCACGTTCCGAAGGGCTAGTTCCGCTGCTGTCACGCAATTTAAGGAATTCTGGGGAAGAGGCGGAGCGAGCGGAACGAGCGTGCAACGGGCTGTGACCAGGACTGTGGACTGCACGCTTGCCGACCGAGGTACACAAGATAGCATCGGAACAATAGATTGCATGTCTTCAGCCATATATCAGGAATGGCCCTCAGCTCCTGCCACCGACATATTTTACTTCAATGGTCAGACATATTTACAGACAATTGCTGTCAGCCTCTCATAAATCCCCTTTAAGTTCAACAAGGCTGCACCAAGCCATCCGAGGCGTTGCCAACCGAAGTAACATGCGAAACAATGCATTGTCACTGCAGACAGTGAGCTCTCAAAAAATCCCACTCTCTCCTCTACAGGTGCAAAAATGATAAAGAGGGGAGAAATTTCAATTATATTTGAGTGTATTATGAGAGAGCAAATATGCCTTCAGCTGTATCCATAGAGGGCAGACACTCGGTTGCAAAGTGTTGCATTAGACTGCGGATGGTCGAGCTCTCAACTGCCTCCTAGCATTGAACTGCCTTCAAATGTGTCAATCAAAAGTGATTGGGAAAAGCAGGTCTATGGATGGCATTATGTGCAACAATGAGAAGTGATAGGTTTGGCTGAGAGGTTTGGCTGACAGCTGTTGCACGCCTCACAAGATGCAGAGGCAAGGTGCCGTCCCATCTCATTAACATGAGGCCGACCATTGAGACGCCATTGAGGCAGCACCGAGGTGCCACTGAGGTACCATTGAGACGGCCACCACTAATGGGACCACCTCCATTGTGGGCCAAATGACCAGTGTCCGGCACACAGCTTTTTAACAATCGCCTCAGATCCGTGAAATGGGCGAAGCAAGTCACCCCAGGAAAAGGTGTGTCAGTGACTGGGGCAGCCAGGGTCCGCCCTTCACCCCGAGAAATGGGAGAAGTTAAGAAAACCCTTAGCAATTGTCCTTCAGAAGTACAATGAGCACTACACATACCATCAACACTAACAACCAATGCTTTCTTGGTGTCTCGGCATCTCTGCAGGATGTCCCCGATTGTCCACTCAGTGGATATACACCTGCAAGGAAGTGCAGGAAAACACCTCCAGAGAATTGAGAGTGGAGTAGTTTCATAAAAGACCAAAGAGGAAGGCAGCATGGGGCTCTCCCACTAATTGGAAAACAACTCGAGGGCCAGGGAATCCAGATAGCCATAAGTTGAATGCAAAGAGAATTGGGCCTGATATAGAATTCGGCAGTGTAGTCATTTCCTCTCATTTTCATTCAGGCCACCGCTGCATTCTCCCGCTACATGCCAGGGTATTTCATTAGCATGGGGCGAAATGAGCCCAAGTTAATTATGGCCATTCCTTTGGTGTTGTTGAGCTAGAGGACGACATCTTAGGCACAGAGAGAACCCAAGCACTATCTATGATGTCATAAGGAGGTTAGGACAAGATAATACACTCTTATTGGCCTAACAAGTCATTTTCATTTGGCCAGCTACCTGATCTAAATTCATGCATTCAGATGGGTCTGCTTTATTGCGGGCTCGGGATATGTTAGATCAGCATTCCTAGCCGCTTCTCATCCCAAGGAAAACACACAAATGCGGATCACGCATATTGAAACTGCCGTCTCCTTTGCCGCTTAATTAAAATAATATATCATTCTGGCGTTTTCAGTCAATATCAGTGGGCAAGTTATTTGATATTGACTTCTGGCAAACAGGTGAATTATGACGGAGTCGTTGACGTGTGTAATTAGAGAGATTTCATTATAACAATGCTGATAAATCTTGAGGCAGCCAGTCTCAGGAGCGACTGAGGAGCAAGCATCAGCTAGGATTGGATTCCAAACAACTCGTGGACAACTCATTTCGAAGTTTTGATGGCGACTGCCGGCCGTTCAATGAAACACTGATGACGAAGCACAGACTTGCAAATGACGTATAATCTGTAACATCGGCCTATTGAGACACGCCGAATATTTCATCCCCCATCACACGGGCTTTCATCTCCGGCGGATGCCAACTTGGCCGCCCTCAAAAGTCCAAATCATGCTCGCGCTTCTCTCATATTGAAAATCGGATTTCGATCTAAATTCCTGAGCTGGGCCAGATTAATGGGTCTCAGAAAGAACAAGCCGATGCGTCCTTCCCCTCCAACCAGAGCAAAGCTAAGCAGAGCAGAGCAAATCCGAGCATACTCAGGACAGAATGAGAGCACAGTGCTCAGTGTTGTCTGCTCAGGGCTCGGCCTTGACTGCAGATCAATCGCAACTTGCGGAGTATTAGAAATATTAGCATGTGGCCAATCCATGCGGCCAATCCGCGCATTTGTTTTGATCAGTTGGGCCCAGGCTGAGAAGGCGGGAATTTGTCAGAGATCAGGGCCCGAGGCAGAGTTACGAGGGCCCCCAGACAACCCTCATTGCAGCCCATATTTCAGGCCCCTGAGACGCAACAATGTCTGCGAGAAGAGGGCCCTTGCAGACCCCGATAATCCAGTTTGATCTGGCGGATGGTCACCTGCGTCACCTCAGATCAAATGTCTGCTGTATATAATGTTGGGGAGGCTTCAAAGCCAACATTAAAAGGCCAAGTCCAATTCTGGCTGCTCCTTCACACACATACATGGCCTCCCCAGCACATCCAGTCTAATTAGCTTGTGCAATGAAAATGGCTTAAATAGGCCAGCTCAATTAATGGCCAGAAAGCTGTTACTATACAGGCAGGCAAGCACTGGCACCGTGGCCCCTCAAGCTGCAACTCTAGCACCAGCAGCAGCAGCCGGCTCCTTGGCCTTGGCCCGCAGCAGAAATGAGCCATTCTTATGCAATAATCTATGGCCCAATTAATACGCTTCTAAAGTAGACCTGAAACTGCAGCCGCATCCAGCCACCAGTATAGCATAGGGGGCCAATATGTGTTTACACTACACATCCCTATATTCCGCAATAAGCAATTGGTCACAGCCAGCAAGAGAATGTGGCTGAGGCGGCAATTGGCTTTCTGCAAATGAGTTACAGTATTGCCACTGCCAGGGACCGATTGCCAACGACTGCCACGGCACTGCCTGTAAGGATATGGAACAAGTGAGCAATTCCACGCCCAAGAAAACCAACCACAGCCACATCGAGTCTATTAATCACGTGACCCAAACAATAAGCATTGTGAAGGGAAATTTCCTGCAAAACAACTGCTTTAGGGAAACAGTAATTCCGTCTTTATTATTCGTGACACGTTAAGATTGGGAGTTAGGGACTATTTCGTCACAACTGTGAGGCAACAGACGCTGGGGCGGGCAAGCATCAATAACAGCAGATAAAATTACAAATCCCCATCAAATATAAATATTCGCTTATTAGTTTTCTCTGGCTACCGCAGGGAAAGCAGGAATTAATATTGTTGGAGAGTGAAAGGCGGGTCAGCCAAGCGCAAGATTGCGGGGGGAACGAGAGAGGGAGAACAGTCCTCCTCATGCACCCGCCGACACACTCAGCAGAGAATTAATTCCCGGACTGCCAGATGACGAATGCCCCATTGTTATGGCAGCAAATCAAACTTGGGCTCCACAAATTGTTCCAGTCTCCCAATACCCTTGGGTCGTCACCGCGCGAAATGCCAAATTTCCTCAGCAATATCATCATGTCTGTCATGATTAATCTATAACAAATTGATTTTGAGCAGTCAGCATTGGTGACATATGGAGCGTAAGATGTGGTCCTTGGCTGTTTATTAGAAATCAGAAAATCAAGGGCCAGGCGGCCAAGGCACCAGCTGGGGGCATTCTCAGCACAATATTCCCTCTTCCCTTCCACTCCTGCCCAACAACCTCTTTCACACCCCCCCCTTCCCCCTCAGCTCTTTTCTTCCCAGGGATCACCGGGCAGACAGACAGATTGATGACAGACTGACACAGTCCTAGACAGACTCATTTTGACTCTCACTTCCAATTCCTCACTGCGCAGGAGCAACACTGACTTCCTGCCACACGCCATGGGCCAATCACAGCCTTCCGTTCTGGTCACATGTCCTGTGACGCACACGCCGCTTCATTTCAAAACGTCATTACATAACAAATTTTGCACTTAGCTCCAAATTGGCTCCTCACGCGATCACAGCAAGTTGCCCACAATAACAATTTAACGACATGGTCCTGTTCCGTGACCCCCTCCATTTCTTTGCGATTAATTGCTGTTCATGCGAAGGAGACCAGGAGACAAGATGCCACTTGCCTCCCATTCATCCCTGTCACTACATTTTTTCAAATTGCTTTGTGAATTGCTTGAAATAGGCCTAAAAATGTGGAGCATATATTTTCAACTTCAGCATGAGATCTTCACCCAAAACTCACTTGGTAAAATTGCTCAAATCAGTCGGTGAAAGCCATGGACATTTCCCATGCAGGCAATGGAAATTTTAACTTCATAGCATCACCCTTTTTTTCACCCAAGCTATTCTGCTGGTTGGAGAACCCATTAAATTTCTTTTCTTTCAAGAGCACGTGCGCAGTCTCACTGTCAACCCACGTGGAGGGCAAATAAGCCACAAAAAAGGGCCAAGGACTGCAGAGGAGGCTGCGAGGAGGCTGCAGGTTCCTGTGTGAACGAGGAAGGTGGGGAGGCCAGGAGGAGGGCAACATTAGCAGTCGGAAATGCAAAGTGAAAGGAAAGAGAAAAGCACTTTTAAACGGTCAGGTTGCTGTTGGTGTTTTCTTGAGCAAAGTTTGAACACCGAGTGATGTTCTCAGCTGAAAAGGGAAGAATAACCTGCATTGTGGGTGCTTCGAGGGGGGAAGTTTGAATGGGAGGCCTCCATAAACCCTAACGCTTGGCTTAGCCATTTCAAATCACATTACAAGCACAGAGTGGTCAGACAAAGACAGACAAAGCACCAGCTATGATAAGACAGACAGGCAGATGAAGTCCCTGTCACTAGTGAGATCGTCAAAAGGGGGGTGGGGCAGGGAAGGACCAGGTGAGCCCGCATGCCCAAAACCCCTTCTTGGCCTGCCCTCACCTGACCCCCGGGCATTTGAGAAGGACATGAGGTTCTGTCTCAATGCATGTTCATAATCTGTCATAATCTGCACAAATGTACTCTGACACCCTGAGCCTAAGAAGGTACTAATTGAAAAGGTTTAGGGGCCAAGGGAGGGGTTTCATTGTGGTCGAAATTGGATACTTTTAGCAAGTTAAACGCGCCATGCTTTTCTTTTCACGACAATAAATGATACGGTAATCCCCGACGACTATTCGTTACTCTCACTGGATAATGGTTAATAACTTCAGTGATTGGGTGGCCATAAATCTAACTGTCTCTAATCCACCTGCATCTCAGCTAAGTCTTGGAGTGGCACACAAGAAAATCTGGCTTCACCCTTGGGTAACCTCTTCCCCTCTGCTTGCCTTCTCTCTGAGATCTCAGCCGAGGGGAACACGGTGTCACAGGAGCTGCCATGGGTCTGCCATAGGAGTGCCATAGGACTGCCATCGGAGCTGCTATCGGAGTGGCTGGCTGCCACATTAGCCTGACAATGCTGTCACCGCTACATGGCCCTCATGATGTCTGGGCCTGCAAAGGAGGCCTGCCAGTTCAATGCTATTGGGCGGACCTGGCAAACTGACTGGAAAGATTTCTTGGGGACCACCTCAGTGACAGGCCTGGCCCATTGCAAGACCCATTGCTAGGCCATGTTAGGCCCACTGCTTGGCCCATTGTGTCAACCGATAAGTCATACAAGGTGACATGCTCCTAATATCGCCTTACTCTTGCAAAGAGAGAACCGTTTGGCTCAATTGAAGGTTATCAAAATCGATTCAATCACACCTTCTGGCCTGGCCTGACCACATTGCCATCTCGAATTAGCCCCGCAGTACAATGCTCAACAGATGGAACTTCAAAGAAACTCGCATAATCACTTTTCACGAAAGCCAATACTGCAAAAATCCTCAGTATGCTGTTTGGGACTGAACCTGAGACGATAATTTCTCCAGACAAACCTTTGCGATCATTTGACATTGACATGTGCTCGTTACTTTTTTCACCCATTGCTTTTCAGATTTCACAAATTTGGCATTTTTCTGCATGCATAATTCATAGTTAAAAACTTGATGTTCTGTTCATGTGATGAGATTTTTTCCTAACCAGGAATGTAGGTTTTTCTTCAACTTGTCTCACACTGAACAAAAGTCGATGATGTGAAAAGGAAACTATTTCATTGTCAGTATTTGTGGGCCATTGTTACATGGCTGGTGAGAGCAGATTCGTGTCTCATTGTGGAGGCCCAATGGCCCTGTGGGGGCCCTGATCTGCCTGTGTCGTTGATGTGCCAATTGTCATGGCTGTGTCAAGATGGCCGCCTCAAGTTTCACTCTCTCTAGTAATTAACAAGCAACGTTTGATGTTGACTGGATGAGCAGGCTTTGCTTCCACTGTGATGATTGTTACTCTGTCCTCCACAATACAACTGCATGGTCCCAGGCTATGTTGCAAAGTCTTTTTTAAAGAGCTTACTGAGAGATCTGACTGACTCATCAGCAGATAAAGTGGGCACCACCTATGGTCTCTTTGGTCTACCCTTGGTCTGTAGTTTTGGTCTACCTGAGGTCTATTGTGGTAGCCCAGTGCTGCCCCCTATAACAATCGGTGAGATCAGAAGACTCCTGGTCAGCCACTCAGTGCCTCATAATAGTGACCCTTCTGAGGCAGTAATACTATCCCTCCTCTCATTGCCCAGAAAGGAAACATTGAGACGTCAGTGACTTCCTTTCTGGCCAAACAAAGTCACAGTCAATAGGAGTTGCTCTGGCTGAACGTAAGCTATAATTAAGAGAGCAGTCCATCAGGAGATCTGTGATGTTCAGTGTGAATGCACGAGGAGATGGCATCAGCAAACCACAGAGAGACCACAGGGCAAAGAGTCAATGGTTCTGATGGAGCAGCCTCTGTCACCACATCAACAGGCTCAGCCAAGAAAGACACAACAAAAGAGCCAAGAACACAACACAGACCACAAACAGGCCACCAATGATGAAGCCTGCCGATTCTGACTGCTTAGCAGCCTCTAAAGAAAGATTACACACCTTAACAAGATTTAATGGGGAGATGGGGAAACAGGGAAATCCTATATCTTCTTCTGTCACGAGGAAATGAAGATGTACTTGAGCGTAATGAAAACGCACTTCTCTTTTTCCTGCTCGTGCCTTTTTCTCCCAACTTCTCACAAGCAGTGATCATTTTCTGCAGATGTGCCAGCCCCACTTTCACATGAAAGGGGCTAAGACAGCCTGGAGGATGATGTATAGAGGCAATAATGCTGCTGGGTTCCGCCATTTGCTATGCATCCACAGCCGTTCTCAGCCAGTGAGTTTGTAAATTGTGTGTGAGAGAGCTAGAAATATTCAGCATTCTACTGTGACAAGGAGATGCATCAAGCAGAACCTGTTAAATATTAGCTGTGTGACCTTAAGGCTCGCCTGTTTAAGCTGCATGCTCATGCTTCATCGGGGTGCTTCATCGGGGTGCTTCACTGGGATGCTTCATCTGTTGCAAGTGCACCATGGATAGCATGGAGGAGGCTGTTTGCAGCTCAGAAATGAAAGACGAGAATCTCAAGAATTACGAGACCGAGAAGCGGAAGCTATGATCAGCTGATTGCAGAAACATTTGCAAGTGATCAAGAAGGGTATGCAATTGGCCAAGTGTAAAAGACCAACAACAAAGCAATAAGAAGGTATGGATGGGAGATAGGATAGGAGATAGGGTAGGAGATACAATAGGAGATACGATAGGAGATACGATAGGACATAATAGGATAGGACATAGGATAGGACATAATAGGATAGGACATAGGATAGGACATGGATATGACATCGGATAGGACATAGGATAGGAGATTATATAGGAGATAGGAGACAGGAGAGGATATAGGACAGAATAGGATAGGATACCTTTGGAGATTAATTCATTTCTAAGAGCTGCATCTTTACTTCAAGTTGCAGTATTGGAGTTGATTCACTGCAGCCTTGCAGCTAACAGTCAAAGCAAAAGCAGAAGGCAACAGTCAAGCAATGGTGGCAACAGGCAGGAGGCAATGGGCCCTATTCTGAGGAGCAGCAGCAACAGCTTGCAGGGGCTGCATGGGAGAGACAAGAGGTTGATGGAAGGGCCTGGGGCGAAAGGAGAGAGGTTGAGGAAAGAGGTTGAGGGAAGAGGGCAAGGAAGGAGAGTGAGAGAGTAATGGAGTGAGAGCAGGGAAGGAAGGAGGAAATGGAATGACATTGGCCACTGCCTGTAGTGATTCCATGGCTGCCTCCAGTGATTCCAAGACCTGGCAGGGTGGATAGATCAGCTTGTTTGGGGCTATTGATACGAGCAACTGGTTCCTGGCAGAAGTCATCAGACACAAGTTAAGTGAGGTGGGCCCTGGTGGGGTAACAGACAACCCCTGTCAACGTGTATAGCCTGAGGATGACTTGATCAGCCACCTGTAACTTTATAGGATCCATGAAATCCATCCATGGACTTCAAAGTGCAACACAACATTGGTTGTGGATTGAATTCTCCCTTGTCTAAATATAAAAGGCAAAGAAAACAATGCTACATTAAAAACTACAATAGCTCAGTTTTGAGTAAAATTCAATTCAACACATCTATGTAATTAAAGGACACTGCCATCCATCCACAACATAATTGCTCAGCCATATTTACAGACTCCAATATAGCATTTAGAAATCTATATGTTGTTTTAGCTACAGAGTGAATCAGACAAGTACATGTCTTCCTCTAAAACATGTCCTTGAGTGCATGATCAAAAGCCTGCTGGATTGAATTAACATGAAGCACTGTCACAAGCCAACTATTAGCTCTAATCGTCTTTATAATAAGTATTTAATGCCATGGTTAATTTTTCTGGCTGAGGTTTAGAGTGAGCTAATGGGCTGGAATCCTTTCAATGCGAATGAGCAGCACAAATTCATTCTCATTGCATTAATGTAAAGGGAATTTTTAGGCAAATCGCATTACAGACTGAATGTTAGAAGTAACACGGAAAGTAAATATGGCGATTAAGACAAACAGTAATTAATCATGAGGGGGATGACGGCCACCCTGGCAGACTGCAGTGGGCTTGCAAAACACCGGGCTGAGAGAACACCCTGCCATGCTTGGCCCAGGAGTCTCAAACACAGACAATGGGCAGAATTAAAAGGAGCATTAAAACAGTCAATATTGAAAGTTTTGACATTGACTGCCGAGGACCTGAAGGAGGGGGGCTGAGCCGTGGGGCTCAATGAAGGGAGATGGGATGGAGGGCAGGTAGGAAAAGCCATCAGTCATCGGCCAGGATACTGCAAGCATCAGTGTTTGTCCTGGCTCGGCTGCTATTTGGCCAGCATCAAGGGTTATTTGACCAACAATCCATGATACTATTTGCCCTGCCTCCCATATCCTGTGAGCTCCTCTACCTGGCTCTCTCATGACTTCCCCCGGAGGAGTCCGAGGTCCTTTCGGGGTTCTTTAATTCTGCCGTGTTGACGCCCTCTGCCCAATGGCCAATCCTGAAAGGGCAATGATAGGCCAGAGCATTGACAATGCAATGATAGGGCCAAGCAATGATACAGATCAATGATAGAGCCGAGGGCATCGGACATTGGGAAGGAGTCTCAAGGACCTCAAAGGTCATGTCGGGCATCATGGGTCCTACAATTATGTCCTTGTCATGACCAGGCCAGCATGGCCACAAGAGAAACCTTTAATCTGGTTAAATATTTGATAAGTATTTGTAGAGAGGTTGAGATGTCTCCATCCGTCTTCTGCCGCCCGGGCCCATGCCAGCCTCGCTGCCAGACTCGCTGGTTGGCAAATAGCGAATTAAATCCTTCTTAAACATTACAGTGATCAATGGGCAACGGGCCCTCCACAATGGAACAGATAAACACTGGCAAATTGAATTCATTTAATGTGATCAATTAAAAACTACAGCCTGCTTGCTTTTTTATTGACTCAGTGCATTCAAATGCGCTTTGCCTCTCCACAGCTGTTTGTGCCCTCCCTCCCCCAACACAGCAAGCACAACAGCAATCCCCAGTAGAGGCCCACAGCCCCTCAGCACTGGCCAACTTGTTTAACAGTCTAACACACCCAGCACTGGCAAGCAAGCATCCCTATTTTGCAAATATCAATAAGCACGATGCCTTAGTTTGAGTTTTAATTAAGCGCAAATGGTGCAGACAGGTTGATGTTCAAATGAGAGTAGTCAGAAAATTGCGTTGACATGGCACTCACAAATATAAAGAACCATGGCAACAGAATAAATGGCCATTTACTCAAAATCCCATGTACTTTATAAAGAGGTACAAAGGCCATGAAAACTGTTGAATAGGCGTAAGGTTTAAAGTGAGTGAAAATATGGGTGTTGAGTTACATGTAAAAGGCTCAAATGAGGAGAAATCAAACCATTATGGGATCCCTTGAAAAACTATGCGAAAATGTAGAGAAATGACAAAAAGAAATGTAACCCCCGGCGGGGCTGGTGGAGGGCTGGCGATTCCTATTTCACGCTAGGGGAAATGCTAAGTATTCGCGGAACAAAAGCATGGGACCACCCATGGACCTGCATGGACGGAGGGGAAGACATGCTTGTCACCCAAGAAAGGCAAAACACACATGTCCCCACGGGCTCCCCATGTAAGCTGGAGGGCCCTCGCCCATTCCCCCCGAGACCCTTTCAATACAGGTGGTCCACGGTGGCACAGAGGCATTGACAAAATAAACGATTATTCCATTTGTGCAGGGAGCCATCTTAGCCCGATAAAGAGTTCCTAAGACGGACTTTTTTGAGGCCTCACTCCCCGAAGGGCAAGGGTTGCCAAGCTAAGGTCCCGGGGCAATTTGAACAACAGATGCTGGAAAAAAAGTGCAGACAGACAATCGTCGAAAAGCAACTGACTCTGTCTTTGTTGCGAGCAAAAGTGCCTAATACAGTGTGTCTGGAGCTATCTTAGGGAAAGAGAAAAAGGGGGGGGGGGGTTAGGGCAGAGGGGGCACCCTGGCGGGCAAGCACGGCTCAGTGCCCTGAAAAACTCCAATTATCTCACATGAGGGCTTCGAATTACGACCACCACGCAAGCCCTGCTCCCCTCTGCCTTGTCCCTTGCCTTGTCCTGCAATAAAGTGAATCTGTCCCGAAGAATCTTCTTCTTTTTGCCCCGTCAGGGGTGAAATTTCAGGGAGGCAGGTGAGAGGGACGCTGCTGTTTAAGGAGACCTGGCCCATGGCTGGCTTGGCTGATGCATGGGGTTGAATATTACAATGCTAAAAAAAGGAAGGGCATGACAGTCTCTGGAGACAATGGCCTCAGCACAACAGTCTGTTTCCAGTGAACCATCTCTCTTTGTTACTGTCTAATTCTGTCATGTTGTCTTTGTTGTCAGTGAAACATTTGGGAAGACTGTTAGTCACGCCTGGGTTGAGAGAACTGGACAACCCAGAAGACTCTTTGACAGAAATGCATTTGGGAAAAGATCACAACATGCAGCACCCAGAAGGACAGGGCATGAGCATTGCTGGATGAGCAGTGAGCACCAACATCACTGAATCTGGGGCATCTCTGTGCAAAGCTACAGCAGCAACATCAGTGACCACTCTGCCTACATGCGTGACACAAGTCCTGGGCACTGAGTTTAGGACCTAATGTCATCATCTCCGCATCACACACCGTGGATCAAATATTCCTTCATTCCATTACCTGCTGTCCGAGGCGCCCCCTGCAGGACTAGTCCAGTCTGATTAGGTCTCTAACCACCAGGACAGCTCATCTCGGTCATCTGCAGCTAATGCAGTATTGTGCAGAGCTGACCGCAAACAGCAATGCTCCTTGACCAGCAGAAGGTCTTTCCTGTCTCCTCTGACTCTTCTCTGACAGTTGATGAAATCGCTCTGGACATGAGGGGTCTCTTGTGACCACCGCCTCCCCCAGTCTCACAGAAATGTCGTTATCCTCTATCAACAAATATCATTAGAGCATTATGCTATCACATTCAAAGCATCAGTCCCCATTACCCTTCTTTGAGGCCCTTCTCTTTTTGTCCTTTTTTTTCTTTTATTCATCCCATGTGATTTTTTTTATTTACACTCAAATTTATCCGCATTGTCAAGCAAAAAAATTTCATCTTTTCTAAACTTATCAACATTAAAAAGCTCAGCACTGTCAGGGGCCTTCACCAAGCAATTAATAATCCATTACGAGGAACCAGTTAACTTTTTTTCTTCTCTTGCCCTCCCCCTGCTAAGACCTGCTTGCATAACAGTTCTTTTATTCAATGCTCTCCTATCATTAGTTTTATCACCTGTTCTCAATGTGCCATAACTCCTGTGGGGCCTCTTTTAATAGTTTTTCTGCCATCAAATCTATTTCCTCCACATTCAAACTCCCACCACCACAGACCACACCCACCGCTGTATCATTACGTCATCGTGACGTCATAACGTGCCAATACGACGTCATGACGTCCCGTGACGTCACAGACGTTAAACATGGCCTAATGCTCCAATACAAAGGGATTTTCCACCAATCCACATTGATATTGGGCAACATGAGTTAAGACTTTATCTGTAAAACAGATGTAAACAAGAGCCTCACTTTTCCAATCCTCTGAGCCAAAAAACAGCCCCTTGAATTCAATTAACTCAGACAAGTTAAGCTCAAAATGGGCCCTACATTTGTCATTTCTCATTCCTTTCTTTGTATGCTCTCTTTTTTGCATCAGCTAATGGAAAGAGTTTCTTAAAAGTCTTTCTGTTAATATCTCTCTAAAATCTAAAAGTAGCAATCTGAATCACACAGGTTTATATATTCCTTTTTATTTTCAAAGAAGCTTCACTAAAGCCTAAAAAATGGTTGTGAAAGAACAACATCAATTTTGTTACAAAGCACAAACCGTGTTTGATTTCATGTTTAATTTCACTTTGTTTTCTGGCCACTTGAGCACAAAAAAGCATGGATTAACGTGACTGGCCCTTGTCGTCAATTTGTCGAAATAAAAGTGATGCTGGCCGAGTGTTTCTCTTATACAAATTTGATGGCATCCTCTCCAAGATCTCATCATGAAATGCATTTATCTGCATCTCTTGGCCCCATCCCTGCTGCTGAGGCTGGTTAAAGGGGATTAATAGAGAGGCCGATGCATTATTTACTGCAGCAAACATGCCAGGATCCCTGACCAAAATCGATACCCTGCTTCATTAAGCTAGTTGTGTGTTTGTATGGGTGGCAGTGCTGTGTTTAACTCCTGCCTAGTGCAACCATTCACTACGATCCAATATTAATGTTGATATCCATACAAATAGACCAGTGGCACTCGTGCATACCCAACCCTGCAATTGCCTGCACACTGCCTGCACTTGCTGCAGGGGGACTTGAGACTGCAGGTTGTTGGGGGGGGGGGTAGAACCCCTTTAGAGCCCTGTGTTAAACGCAGTCTAAATGCTCACAACCAAAAGAAATACAAGTCAGTGACCCCCCTGCCTCTTCCAACTCTCCTCTGACTCTCTAACAGTCACTGGGACAAATTATTGGCAATTAATAGGACTCAGCCTGCAGCCACTTAATAGAAGACATTTGTCAAAAAAGTGCAGTTGCTTATACGGGCAGCCAAGCGTGCATGGGCATGGCACATTTGCACGGCACATTTTCATGGCACTTCTAGCGCCATCCATCTTGCAACTAACAGACGTAATTCCTGAACCAATGGCTCATTGCTGGCCCTGCCTTGGCTGTGCAGGTTGTGCTGCTGTAGTGAGCCAGTGGCTGTGCTGGCTCTGTGACATGATTTGCTCTGTCACACAGTGTCAGTTGAGGCTCTGCTCTGAAATGTTCACTTAAAAAGAGAACGGGAGAGCAGTGAGGCTGTGAGGGGAGGAAGGAGGCTGAAACAACCACAACATGCATCAGCCACAAAGGAAACATCACATGCTGTGAAAACAAAACATTCTTGGAGCCCTGCTGAGCAAAACACACACAAACACTGCAGGCAAAAAAGGCACCTGTTCACAACGGCAAATGCCAGGTGTAAAGCAGGTTCCTATCCGCCATAAATAATGAATTAGTGTGCATTTCACTCTGCCTCCCTATTCCACATTAATTGAAACTGTAAAAGATAACATCAAACAACTCTCCATTTTGCCATCACATGATTATCACATGACTCATAACTGTGACGTCACAATTTCGACTTTTCCTCAATTGAGAAGTGATTCCAGCAGCAGCAAATTATCATTATCTCAAACAGGATTGATATAACCGTGGGGAATGCTCGTAAATTTCCCTATCTTGTTTATATTTGAACTAATAACTTGGACTTTTTGTTATTGATAGAGTTGGTGAATTTATTTTATTGGCTCTGTAATTCCCGCCTCACTTTTCATCTAGTTTTGATAAGAGTTTATCTGTTTTTGATCTTTCTTTGATCCCTCCTCTCAGCATTCCAGATCTGCCTCAACAGCTGACGATTAGGGGCTTTTATCAAATTTACACTCAACTACAACGAGCAGATAGCAGTCCATCCATCAAGCATAACTGCACTTAGAAGTCACTGCGTTTCTGCCGTTGCTGCTGCAGGCCGACAGCTAGGAGAGTGAGACACTTCCTGAAAAGAGTTGTTGCAGGTTGCATCTGAGGAAGCTGTCGCTGGCAGAAGTGGGTTGCATTGCATTGGGGGTGGTAGCCTATGAGGGGGGGGGGGCGAAGGATACAGAGAGTGAGAGTGATTCTGAGTGATGCAGCAGTTATCAACTGGCTCTGGCCCTGTCACCAACTGTTAGCCGCTGACTCCAGATGTCATTATTACTGTCGAGAGAGGGCGCCCAGAGCATCACTTCCTGTCCCGAGAGGGATCAAGCCCAGAGCCGGCTAAACACATCAGCAGCCAGTCGGCGATATTCCGATTCAATTTGCTCCTCTTCAAATACCCCACTTGGGAGCAGAGAGAATCGGCGAGATGGCATGACAAATCTCGTTCAAATCTCGTTGGAGCTCTCTCTCTCCCTGCTCTCTCCTCTGCCTCTCCTCTCCGCCTCTCTCCTGACAATTGCCATGACAGCTCGGAGACACACCAGTTCTGCCACCAAGTGCTCAAAGGAGGCATTGGCAACAATTACATTTTATGTAAGAGCACATGGGCCCCCTCACAAATGACATGATATGATCAACTGAGATACTGCAACACAATTGCTGAAAGAAGACATGAAAAAATTTAATGAGCAATATGGCCCCTGCTCTCAAAACAGATGGCTTAGAAGTCAGAAGAATGTCAATTTCAACTGAAGCCTTTAGAAAGTGCAAATAGCAAAAATACCAAATAAAAGTGGCTGGAAATAGATCACATAGAGATTAAATGACCCATATAGTTCTTCAAAGGCTAGTATTTTGAGATAATTAGGTTCGCAGAAAGGGTTACCTAACCAGGAATATTTTAGGTAATGGCCAATAAAAGTGGCACCTGATATCAGCAATAAGGGTTTATAATAATCGGTGGGTGAATTTATGCGAAGATTAGGGAAATCGGAGACTGGGGTTTGCCTTGGATTCCAGCAGAGATGTAGGGGTGAGTCGGGAGAATTTGCTTTCTGGCCGACATCAAAGGGCGAAACGTGCTAATTACGAGGGGTTACGAGAGCAATGGTAGAGCACAGGCTGAGCTATGGAAGGCAGGAGTAGTGTCCGGCTCAGCCAGCTCAGCCATCTCGATGCATCATAATATTACATGAAAGACAAAGATATCATGGAGCAGCAAAGGGCTCAACCTCTTGACTTGGGCTTTTGTGGGCTTTCTCAGAAATCAACTCGTTCTGTGTTGTTATCCAGGAGATCTGAGCAGGCCATTGTGGGCCGTTGCAGGGCACCGCAGCAGAGAGAGGAAAAGCTTTTCTCTGACAGGTTCATGCGGAGTGCAATCCGTTTCCATTGAGTCGGCATTTCCGTCAGCCAGCTATCTCCTCCGCCGATAATCAGCCAATTACGTCAATAACAAAGCGGTTTTGTTTCCATTTGTCGAAATGGATTCCCGCACCACTCGGAATCACCTCCTATTTTCGCCCATTAGGCGGCTTTTACCGGAGCGAGCAAGATGCCTCTGCTGCCCGATATCTGTGCTTTCGCTGCACACAAGGTCATCTCCGGGTGTCCTCAGGCAGCCAGAGGCAGCACTCAAAGCAGAAGCATTCTCAAGCAAAGGACCGATGAAAGTGACTGACTCGACTCTCAGTTATTTATGGTCTTCGTCTGACAAGGCCCCGACAATAGGAACACCATAAGAAAAGGAATAACAACGTAGGAGAAGAAATAAATCTGAGTGGAGCCCTCTCTTTGCTCTTTGTGCAATACTGAGACAGATGACCTCGCCAGCACCTCACAGGGACCTCGTAGGGACCTAGCAAGGACCTTACAGCCCTGGCCACTGAGGTCGTCGCTAGGGCCTTGTACAGCCACATTGCAGCACACTGGCAGCCACAGGCAGACGGGTAATCACAATCCAAGACCATAACTCAGTGCCCTTACCTCGTGACACAGCTCTGACACAACCTCTGATACTGCCTCTGACAGCCCCTCCTTCCTCAGACTGTATACAGCCATCCAGGCCTTTGAAAACGACCAGTGAAACGGCCATTGAAATGCAAGAAATGATCTATCCCTTCGGAGTGAGCCTGTCTCTTATTCTGCTACTCTCATTGGCCAAGGCAGATAGAGTGTCATGATCATTCAGAGGCATTAGAAACAAAAGTATTCTGTTGTGTGCCTGTTCATTTGCAGATAAAAAGGCCCAAGTGGCACCGCAGGGCCAGGAATTATCGTCGCCCGCCTTTGAGTCGGTCTCATTGGCGCGGGAATCAAGAGGATTTATGCCGAGCTACGATTCGGTCACTCACCACTGCTGCTTTTTTATTCGTCTGTGAGGGCATTTTTGCCAATTGTTCTCGTCTGCAGCTCGTATTTGCCTCGTTATCTGGGGACATAAAAGACCCATCCGAAAGAAATATGGAATTCGCCCATTTCATAGTGAATGGAGAAGGAGCTAGCAGAGAGTGCCCTCACGATTTACGACCTACTCCTCTTGTGAGCTGGACCTCGGCAAAGAGCTCTGATGCGCTGACCGAGTAATGCACTGCCACCCCGAGCACTAACTGCCTTTTATTCGCTGCTTATTTGCTGCTCGGAATTCGCCGATTGTAATTCGCTCAGATACTAGAAGGGACATTTGTCATTTTCCAGTTGACACTAAGCGAGGGTCTAATGCAGGCCAAACAGCCAGGTCGGTCAGCTCACAGAGTCACAGTGTGTCAGGCCTTTGGAGGGCACTTCTAGCCAACTGCTACATTTGTCATACATGGCCTCCCTTCTGCTTCAACAGATAGCTCAATGATTGTGATAAATGCCACAAATTAGCTGGCCCAGTGAGGTGGGAGGAGTTGGGGTTAAGATTCTCACCCTTACTTAGGCCCACAGCTCTCTTTCTTGCATTCTCTAGAGAGGGGGGTACTCCTCACCAGTCAGTGATGTTGATGATAATGATGATGATATTGGTCTTCAAAGACAACTACAAAAGCAGTCAGCAATCATTTTGTTGACTGTGGGCCCATAAACTCCAGTGTTTGACAGTCATATCAGTTTGTTGCCAAAACACAGGAATAAATTTCTCACTTTTCTGACAGCCCAAACTTGATTATGCAGTGAATATGCACAAAGAGCCAGAAACAGAAAAGCAGCTGAGTGCAAAACGAAACAATCATTTACCACAGATATAACTCACATCTAATGGGTTGTGGCATTTTAACACCTGATGAAAAACTATGTTGAAGGTTAAACTCTGACATTAGTACACATACCGAGAGTCAGAGGCAGACTTGCTGAGATTTGCTGAGACGGCTGGTTCTGTGTATAAGTGTTGCATAAGAGGCTGGCCCTAACGATACGTCACCTTGCCAGATTGCTGACAGGTTGGGTGATAAAGTGCACCCCAGAACGTCACCCCTTGACAGGGTTCCAATTCCCTCCCTTCATTAATGTCGCTGATTAAAATTGATTTGCATGGAGGAAAGAAAAGCCAGCAAATATGGCGTGCACAGAACCCTGAGATGTCTTCTGCCCGCAGATAACATTGCATCAACTCAAAGGAGGAAGATGTCAAAAGTCAGTGATGTCATCCACGTAATCTAGCACCAGGTGGCGTAACGTCTCACCTTGTGACGTCATAGGGCACCATTTGACTAAATCCAGGTGACGAGTGAAATCTTTGGTCTCAGCAGCTCAGAGCCAGCAAGAGCAAGGGGATTTACTAATTGAATCTAATTGCATATGCAACGAATACAAATTGCCTCAAGATTTGAACTGGGAATTGCAAGGCCACAATTTGCATTTCCCTCACCCCGTTGTGATTAAGACAATTCGAGTGAAACCCAGCCAATTACATCACATGAGCTCACACGGTGACATTGGTTTCACATAACATAACAGTTTTCTCGACTCTTCCTGTGTGTCCTCAACAAAAACATTTAAAACATGATGTAGAGGGCCTCAGATAGGCCATGGCACCCACCAGCTCCTCTGATGACCAAATTATCCATAATTTGTCCCACTTTGTCGTCTTGACTGAACATCTTTGACAGGCTCGTGGTTTTAAGTTTCCCTCAGTGGGAGTCGGGCCATTTACATCAACAGTTATATCATTAAAAGAGGTCTGATTGTCAAAGGGATCTTTAAGATTTCCACAGAGGAAAACTAATATGCTAATATTTGCAATTAGAGTGTCAGGGGGTCTGTTGATGGGCAAATATTTCACTCCACCTTTCCTCAGCGCCAGCAAAGTGTAATTTGATATTTAATCCAAATCCTCAGCGAGGGAACCAACTGAGGAGTGTTTTTGGGTCTAATTTGTTCTGAGGGGAGGGTACGAGAGGGAATGGACTGGAATTAAAAGGGTTTCTGTCCCACGTAAGGGGGATTTTCTTGTTTGGAGAGACCCCTCACCTGTTGACAATTGCTTCATTAGTCCGTGTCTAGGCCGGACAATTCTGACTTTTCCAAGGGACACACACAGATTAAAGAAAGGATTTCAGACGAATCTGTTTGCTGGAATTCAAGTGGAGCCAGAACACAATAGTCAGGCAGACAGAGAGGTAGAGGTGGTTGGGATTTATTGGGCCAGAGCAACGAATGAGGTCTGCCAGAGTTGTATCCAGCCTGCTTCCTCCCCTTATTCAATCAGTCGGAAAGTTCACACCTTGATTTATTAAAGGCACATCTGTGGAAAGAGAGTCCCAAATCACTCCCACCCACCTCCTATACCTATATTATATGTAAGCAGTGAGGTTTTCTTTTTACTTGCTTTGAAGCTCCATCAAAGAAAGTGCAGTAAGGCTCGGGGCTGTGATAAGGAGAAAAAGATGGCAAATGGCCTGGTTACTAAGACAACGGAGGGCTGACCGATAAACACTGGTGATTAGCTCAACAAAAGAGGAAATAGTCACTTGAAAGGGAAAGGCGAATCGAGGGTGGGACGCTAAATGGACCACGAAAAAAGCCATGATAAATGTCAAATGCCGGTGGCCGAATTCACATTAACTTCCATACAAGGTGATTAGGAGAGGTACGAGGCTGCCTTTTCAACAATAGACGGACATTAGAAGTGGAAAAGTTGAGAGAAACAGCAGTTTACTCTTGTGTTTCTCCACCTGAGTCTCCCACCAATGTACAATGCCAGCAACAGGTGGAAAGGGTAGGTCTTTGCTCGATGCAAAAAGGGAGACCACCAGTAGGGCCCAGAAGTAGCCAAGGAAGAGAGAGAAAGACCCAAGAGAAAGACCTAAAAGGAACCCAAAATGACCTAAAAGGGGAGCGGACCAATGACACAACACTGGCTGTCAACCTCTACAAAGTTGTCTAACCTTTTGAAAAATATGACACTGAGATTAATGAGCAATGAGGACCAATAAAGCGAAACCTGAGCCCTGCTGCTTTGCACTGCTTTGCTCTCCTTGCTCTGGCTCGCCCAGCTTTGCTGCTGGTCTTTTCTTTGCATGTCATTGGGAAGCTGATCTACCGAGGTCATGTCTAAGGCTGTGACGCCACTGTCCTTGTGGCCCATGTCAGGAGACCTCTCCCCCTCAAAAGGGAGCTAAAGGGCTTTGTGGGGACACTTCAAGAAATCTTTGTGCAACTTTCAGACAGCCAATAATGCAATCCGCCACAGCAAGACTTGCACAATCAAATCTACGTCTTGTGTTCAGATTTCAAATGTAGACCTATGACTTCACTCTTTATACAACTGTGGCCCAGCACTCAATAAGCTTACAAGCTCCCCTACAGATGTAACTATAGCCCTCATGGGGGTGGTGTACTTTTACAAAGCAAAAGTATGCAATGTGAAGAAATGGCTCCATTAGGAAGTTGACTGCATGCATTGAGTTAAATGCAGTTTTCTACATCAATAGCAATGACTTAGCAGTGGTGACTATAGTTCTTTCTGCATATGATATCTCAATAGCTTAACCCCAATTTATCATGGTGACCTACAGCCAGAGGTCAATGCAAGCAGCAGGGGGCATTCTGCATCACACTTGATTTAGTGCTTCATCCCTCTTAGCAGGTGTAGGCGAGACATGGGTTACGTGTGCAGCTCCACTCGGAGACAGAATGCTCCCTGGGCAGCTCTGGTGAGGCATCACTTGGGGGCAAGACCCTGGGCTTAAACATGGGGCATCTCCACTGGGTTATACCAGTGGGCACCACCCCTGGGCACCTGTGGGATTCACAATTTGGGCATCACCTTTGGCACCATGTCTGAGCCTCTCCTATACGACAATAACAGTTACACCACTTCCATTTAATAGTATTTATAGAATTCGAAGGTTAGTAGGAGGAGACGTTAGTGGGTTGAATGGCCAGCAAATCCCAGACCATTTGGGATGAGCCAGGCGTGAAGATTGGCCGGTGGGAGGCATTGGAGTCTGCTGCTCTAACACCGCCCTGACACTAACACAGTTGTCGTCCGAGTGGACAGTTGGTGTTTGTATGGTCACCCCCGGCGCCAATCACTCGCCTCACTGATCAGCCAAACGGCCGAGGGCCAAAGAAGTCCATGGACTGACACCCCGGGCCGCCCCTCCAACTGCTAAACACTGCAATGCCCCAATGGTCGCCTCAATGGTCTGCCCAGGTCTGTTACTCCTCTGCCTCGCTGCACTGCCCCAGCGATTGACTAACTCTTCCCCTCCAATAAGTTAACAATAACAGTTACAACTGACACTTTCAAACCGATAAAATGCCCTCTGCCACCATTAGGACCCATCAATGCATCTCCTGTGATAATCACTGTCTCCAGTAACAACCAACTCGACTCCTATCTATCCCAAAGAATCTGTCAGCCCAAGCACCAAATTTCCATCCACGACCATCCGTAAAGGCATACAAGAGTAGTGTTTTTAGATACAGACAGCAGGGTTTACAGAAGTCCTTAAATGTGACAGTATGCCATAAAGAAGATCATAACAGGACCTACAACCACAGAAAGGAATAAAGACCTGTTTTTTGCTCCAAGGTTATTCCACCATCAATCAGACTTGTTAGCATTATCCTCCCGATCGCGGTCCTGCTGAATTACAATTCTGATTGAAGCTAGTTATCAAACAAGACTGCGCAATTCATTAGCCAAATTCCCTCGTTTGTTTCCATTTCAAAGTTATTGTAAAATTTTGCCCTCAAACGTTTTTAAAATGAGGGTGTCATTTGATTCCATGATTCATTTTTGGATTCTATTTAGCGGAGAATGGGGAGAGCGGCTTATTGGCGTTTACCTCTTCGGGAGAAATCATCAGACGAAATTGGGGAGGCAAGCAACAAAGCGCTGAAATCTAAATGAAGTGTGGAGCAATTTAAAAAACATTTAGAGCAATGAAAAAAGCTGCAGAATTCCATGGATGTCACAACAGCTCTGGGTGAATCATCAAACATTTGGTTTGGAAAATGGCAGCAGTTTCATCATGGGGCCAGTTGGGGAGCCAGTTGGAGAGCCAGGCAGGCAGTTGCGAGTAATGGTAAATACACAAGCAGTCCCAGATGCAGTCCCAGTGCCCTGCTCCCCAAATCCCCCTGCTCAGGTATTTGCTTTATGGACCCCGGGGATATCCCAGCATCAACAAGCCATGTGAAATGACGCGGAGACAAAACCATCAGTTACATCCGTTTAAATTCCAATGGAGGAGACAGACAGACAGTGAGAATTGCAGATAGATAAGACTAATGGCACAGACAAATAGACAAATTACTAGATACAAAGATAGGTAGATAAGAAGATAGATAGATAGATAGATGGATAGATAGATAGATAGATAGATAGATAGTAGATAGATAGATGGACAGACACACAGATAGACAGATATGATATCAAGACAGATATGATATCAAGATAGATATAATATCAAGACAGATACAGAAACACAATGATGGATATCTGTTGGCACATATACATGCATACATTTACATTAGCTCAGACAGACTGACAGCAAAAAGAGACATGTAGCCAGAAGAGACATCGAGACTCGTATCATTATATCATCCCATCGAATGCCATCAGAGCTCTCATTTGCTGGCTGGACCATTAATAAACAATCGAAACAATCGGCAACAATTACGTTGCTAATCACTCACAGCTCAATGAACACTCTTCCATAACAAACATTGCAGATGGAACAAACAGTTGACCAATAATTGCTGCTAGAACACTCAGCCATGACAAACACATTTTATTGCACTCCTCTCCAATCGTTAGGGAATGAAATAAATAAAACCATAACGCAGGAATAGGCTTAGATAATGAATAGTAATAAGCCCAGTAACCATTACTCTTGCAGATTAACTTAATAAACTGATTTTGCTCCACTGTTCTGCAAGTGCTATTCATAATTCACAGAAAATCACCATCGACAAAACTGTAATCGAAGCATTGTATTAATATTCAACACCAAATAATTGAATTATGATTAATAATATAACTTCATTTGCTGCTAACATTGAACAATGAGGTGAAACTAGAATTTGTGTCGCAAGCGGAACACATGCGAGTTCACTATGCGTATGTCGTTTTGCCATTTTTGTGAGTAGATTCTTGGGGAAAATGGTGTAGAATTTGGGACCTAGGTTTTCATACATAATCAGAGAAATAGAACAGACAATAAACTTAGCAGTGGTATCACTAGGAGGGGGGCGGTGCAGTAAAAAAAAGTACAAGCGGCTTACAACAAATTATGGCAATGGCAGGAAGGCCAGATCTAAAAGGTATTGAGATCAGTAGCATAGCCATTAGGGGGGGGGGGTGAGAGGGCAGGGGGAACAACTTGCCCCCTAAACAGATTTTGGGGAAATTTCTGCTGATGTACTAGCAAAATAGAAAGGAAAATGGGGAAATGGTAAGAAAAATGGAGAAATTATGAGCAAAAGGAAATGGTAAGCAAAATGTGGAAATTATCAGTAAAATGGGGAAATGGTAAGAAAAATGGGAGAAATGGTCAGAAATTGGGGAAATGGTAAAAAAGAAGTGGGAAATTAACAGAAAAAAGAAACTGAAAGAAAAGGGGATTTATACGAAGAGTTTTAACAGATTTTTCCATTTTTTCTACACAATTTCCCCATTCTTCTTCTCTATTTCCCATTTTTCTGCCCCTGAATGATATAAATTTGCAAAAAACACCACAAAAATTTCCAAAAGGTAACCAGCACCAGTGCATATCCAGGATTTTTTTCAGGGGGGGCCAAACCACCTAGATATTTCCCCAAATTGTTTTTCGCGACCAACAGCTCTGTCATGTGTCGCACATTGTACAATGTTCAAAAATTCTTTCAGAAAACATTTTCAGTGTACCTTCATGAGGAAAATCCCAGCTGGATGTCGTTCGGATGAGACGTTAAATTGGCGGACTATTGTATCAGTGTCTATGCTGGGCAAGTAAAAGATCCCTTAGATGGGATAAATGTGTAGCATGTTGAGGACTCCCGCTCTCTCTCCCATCTCATCAATCGACCCTTGTGAGCGCCTAGAACTGGGCTTAGAGGGCTGCACTTACCATATCTATCTATCTATCCATGTGTGTTTAAAGAAGAAAGAGATAGAGCCTAAAAAGCTGACAAAATAAACTTGAGACAAACTGAAACTGTGGTAAATTTTGCAAATGCTTGTGATAAGTTCGAGGGAGCAGCCAACTTAATATTATATATTCAAGTGTGCTCTGATTGTTTGGTTCTCATGACTTTATTTGACATTGGTTAATTTTCTGCATACTTGCGAAGTCCAGAACGCATCTTTTGATGGCAGTGAGCCAGTGGTCGAAATAGGGCATGTTATTTGAGGGTCTCTCAGTTGCAATGCCGAAGGAAAGAAGCCCTCATAGCCGGGAGTCGGCGGGCCGTCATCGGCCACCAGAAGCCAAAGAGCTGTACTCATTCAGTATTTGGGGGGGGGGGGGGGGTTTCAGGACCCCCTCAGGGTCCTTCTGAAAAATGTATTTAAGGGGGTCCCAAGAGCATTGGGGAGGGGGTCAAAACCCCCTTGACCCCCCCTTATTTCGAACACTGCAGTCAGTGAGCTAGTAACTGATATTTTAGAAAGACAGATTTAATTGTTTAGATGGACAAATAATTATGTGTTTCTGTTGTAAGCTCCATGGAAGATGTTGGGGATTGCTTAATAGCAATATATATAGCAAGATAGATAGATAGATAGATAGATAGATAGATAGATAGATAGATAGATAGATAGATAGATAGATAGATAGCTGGAATGGTCAAATAGCTAGATAGATACATAGATAGATAGACAGCTAGCAAGATGGATAGATAGCTAGCAAGATAGATAGACTGATAGACAGATCAAAAGATAGATAAATAGATAGACATAGATAAATATGTGAGCTGTAGTCGGAGGGGGATGTTTGGGATAGCTATACATTATTATATTATCGGTTTAAGTATTTACTGACTGACTAATTAAAACAACTGTGTCATCCAATTCAAGTTTGAACTTCACACCTTTTCCAAACAATAGACCAGCATCAACACCAGGGTTTCTGTTGGGGTGCTCAAAAAGTGAGTCCTGGGACTCAGTGAGGTCTGAAAAAGTGGTCCCCAGCCAAATTTCTGGGTCCTAGTTTTTTTCATATCATGGCCAAGCGGCCATCACCCAATTACAATTCATGAATATAAGGGAGGGGGCTAGCCCGGCTGGTAGAGCCTCGGGCTCCCAATTGTTAGGACCAAGCTTCGGAAGCTCTCCACAAAATAGTTTCGCTTTGCTGAAACAATTCTTCGTCGCATCCCTCAATATTCAGATATATATCGAAGTAGGAACTCCTAGTACAGGGTGAATTTTCTATAAATCTAAAATGGTAAGTTAAATGTATTTAGGAGTCGTCTGTAGGATATATATATCTCTTTATGCATCTTCAAAAATGCCACAGTCTTGTGAAGCAATATTGGCAATAATTCAGTTACTTGATTGATTAAAACTGTAGAAGGCACCAAATGATCCATTATTGACCTATTGAATATGAATGACATCACAGTAACACAAGCAGTTTGAAGTAATCACTTGCACTTCGCTGACTGTAACTACTGGGTGTCTGCCAGTCCTTGAAAAGCCTTGAAAAAAATGCATTTACCACAAAAGGCAAAGTCATGGAATGATTTACCAAGCTATTTGAAAGAATTTGTTAAGCTGGAGGAATTAAAAAAACTTTTGAAACATTATATCAAGAATGTGGCTCGTTTATGATTCTTATAGCTGTTAGATTATCTCTATTGTTTGAAGAAGGCACTGTCATATATAATTATATCAAAATATTAGTTTTTTAACTGTTTTTAACTCTTTTTATCTGTGTTATTACTGGTATGTTTTTTATGCTTGTTTATTATTTGGAATTTTATTATTGAACTTAAACTTGTAAAGGGCCCAGTTGAAAAACTGTTTTGCAGAGATGGTTACCCTTTTAAAATATATTTAAAAAATAAATAAATAAATAAATAAAATTGCTATGAGAAAGTTCACTTTTACAATGGCCTTCAAGAAGGTGTTAATTGAAACATACTAACTCAAGGTGTGAATGGCAAATTGGCTAATTTGTGAAGTCTTGATTGCTATTCTGAATTGCCTGACATGGTAAAGGGACTGCTGTACTTCTCATTGCATCCTGGGGAAAAATATATAGGCCTATGCATTTTCAACGAATTCTCAGCAATGAATTGAGATATCTTCATGAAAAAACGAAATCATAAAGATTAAGACACCAGGATTCCAAAGAGCCTAAAATTCTAATTCTAGCCCTAATAGAAGTGTCCGAAAACTATCATGAAGATATCGAACCTGTTTCGGCCAATCAGAGGGCAGTAAAACAATAACAACAATATTTCTATTTCCTGTTTTGCCGCGATTTCGTTGAAACTAAAAACTTAAATTGTAATTAAACAAGACACAAAAGACACACAAAAAAGCAAGACGCCTTAAGTTAGCCAATTCTTCATTATTTCTTGAAAAAGAAACTTTGATAAGTGCTTCCTTGACTCTCACAGACGATCCAAAATTTCTGACTACCCCTTATTTAACTGGTTCGCTCACAAATGCGAGTGAACTCGCAAATAATTAAGGGCAGTGAACCAACCCAGATAATTCACATTGTCAGGACAAACAGCATAATTCCATGAAAGGTCAAAGCTTGCACATAAAATTACTTCACAAATGTAAAGTTGTATATCAATCACATTGGAATGATCAGGATAATGTCACAAGTGAGACCTACTGGGAAAGTGACTTTTAAAACAGATCAATCGCCAATCAGTCAAATATATATTCATAATCACATTGGCTTGCTGCAAGTTCAAGTTACTCCATGGGCCATGCTCGCATTTTACAGAAACTATGAAAATTTTATCGTTTGTGATTGATTTTCCATTCGAGGCAATTACAGAATGTGCAATGGTCATAACCTGCCAAGCAAATTGCCAACGTGAAAATGTTCCAGTGCAACAATAGAAAGTAATGGGACAACAAGTCATTTATTGTGCTCCCAGATCGATATTGGACTACAGGAAACCAGTCTCTTCGCAACTCAACAATAATTGGTTTGTTTGAATATGCTCAACATTGCATGTTGTCATTGTTGCAGCATTACTTAGACATGTGCCCCATTGTTATGCAAACCATTTAAAATTTCGAATATTTAAAGGGGGTCCCCACAAAGATACAGACCCTGAGGGGGGTTGGTAAAAATAAGAAAATCCTAAGTGTGCTGGTCGCACGTAAGCAGGTGTCATCCCTCTGTCTCTGCTGACCCCAACCCCCCCCCCCCCTCAGACCCCTCTCCTTGTTTCCATATTCCTTTCTTTTCTCATTCTCTGCCTGTTCGCCATTTTCCTCTGTGCCCCATGTTTTGCACGCAACCTCCCCCTCAGGTTTACATACGTTATACAATTTCTGCTAATTTCAACTCGGCCAAATCTCTTATCAGATGGCAAACACGAGACAAGGTGTAGCAATATTTCAACTGGCAACAGCCACATTTAACAACCAGCTTTATTTTCTGACACATGCATGCTCCCAAAGCCCACCCCCCCCATTCCAAAATCAAAGAGTAGCAAAATTCACTTTTGTTTCTTTTTTGTAACATTGTTTGAACTCCTCCTTGTACTGCAGAGTCACCCAGTGAGTGTGGTGCTAATTGAGTTGCAACATTGAGCTCCAGATTTGAACTATTGGTACACTAAAATGAAATGGCAAATTGACAATTACAGGTCGTTTTTGCTTTATGGCTCTGTGTGTCATCCTCGCTTCTCAGTGTAGCTCTTTGATGAGATAAAACCAAACAACAAATCACCCAATTTGTGAGTGCTGATCTGTGAAGTGTGGTGCAGAAAGGGAGAGCAGGAAAAGTGATGTTCCAATTGTTGTCAATGCAATTGTTGTCTTACTTTTACCCATCTTCACAATTGGCGGAGCATGACAAACTCAAGCAGTCAAAATCATTGTGTCGAGAGGGAAATTGTGTGCTGCCATGACTTGTGCATACCCTCTGCCAGTACAGGGCAAGGCCCAGGCATTGAGGATAGACCCTGAGCATGGAGCATGAGCAGTGAGCATGGGCCATGAGCATGGACCCCAGTGAGCAACTTTGAAATGTACAAACATGAAATCATGAAATTTGGGGTTGTAGAAGAGGGGGGGGGTAGGCAGAGGACTGGTTGGAAACATGTCACTATTGTCTGCTGGCTGTAAATTGCACCATTCTCAAGGCGTTTGCAAGCAGTGTTCTTCTGCCGCCTGCTCCCCCCCCCCCCAATTGCACAATGGACCCCCATCTTATCACTGCTTGTGACATGCGTTCCAATCATTATCGCAATTTTCTAATCAAGGCGGCCATCTCAAAACACCAGCCTTTGCAAAACCAGCCCACTTGCCCTCCCCGTGGTCTTACAGCATCTACACATGACACAATGGCCCAGCCCAACACAGGCCTTTTTGCAATAAAACATTTCCAAAATGCATCAACACAATGGGCCGATGACAGTGCATGTGCAACAAAGGAGGACTCACAATTTTGATTCAAATTTCAAAATTTTGACTCATCTCTCCATTCATATTAGGAGTCCAAATAAACCGAAAACTCTTATTTCTGAGATACGAAAATCATAAATTTGTGTACCACATAATGTGGCACATATAAAAGTCTCATTCTTTAATGTGTATCAAAAGAAATCATACCCATTTCTGCAGCATATATTTAAAAATGACAAAAAAGGTCCCACCCCAAAAAGTTTATTGCACTGGGCCTTTTAGAATCCCTTATGCACGAGTGACAAGGAAATAAAATGACCAGGCTGCATTCCAGAACAACACAAATCAACATCTGAGCTTTTTCTCTGGCAGGAGAATGTGAGAACACAGGTGAGTCACAATGATGAGTGGATGCTTACCTGAGATTTGCTTTGATAACACTTCTAGCCACTACTACTTGGCCCTCCACTCACTTTGGTCCCTTTGAAATATGATTGACATTAATGCTTCATAGAAATGCACAATAAAAACCCATGCAGGTTTTTTAACCCTATATGTCGGTGACTTTAATATGGGTGACCTTTGACCCCGGGTGAGGGGCTTTGCATTTGACTCCATTAGCCTCGTTTGCTGCCCACAGAGGGCGTTACTTTTTACTAAGGGCTATGACTATACAATGACTACAATGATATTGTCCTAATTTTGCCCTTATGCTGGACGCCCAACTGCCCATGGTAATGCAATGCCCAGACTGCAATAGTATTACCCTCGGCCTTCGCCTCTGGCATCAGGTTGCCCCTCGGTCCAAGGTGCTGAGAACGCGTGCTTTGCACCCACCAGAAATGGACAGACACACATCAACAACATAGAAAGATAGACACAATGAAAAGTAGGACAAATAGCATCTTTTGCTCGAAATATTCACAAAACACTAGCAGTTCGTCGCCAGGGGCGTTTTTCATTTTTCATCAACCATAGAAAAAGGACACATAGGTTAGAATCCTGAACTCAAGTGAATCCAAATGAGGCCCTTTCCCACTGAGCCAACTTCGAGCCAGAATGCACTTAGTTGGACCCAGCATGGGACCACAACAGAGTTTAGCACGAGGAATGCAGTAAGAGGCAATAAGGGCAACTGGCACGCTGATTTTCATAATTAGACCAAAATATGGTCAAGTTTATGCCCAGCATGTTGTGGCTGGCCAAGATCTTATCTTGTTTTGGCCGCATTATCTGTGTCCCCAACATAAGCATGGGTTTGTCGCCCTATGATAACAACATGCCCTGGGCCAATCTCTACCCTAGGGTGAAATGAGTCTAGATATGCCTCTTAGTGGGAGTGCTAAGCCTAGCAAATTGATGAATTCACAATCATCTCACATATTTAGACAATTTATTACTCATTCAAGTAATAAAGCCTATCAAATAACTGAGCTTGTCCTGTTTCCTTGAGTTTATTTCCTTGAATGCTCTATAATTTAAAAAATCAACTGGGAATTTACACCTGAGACGCATAAATACAACATAAATAGTTAAAAACAAACAATTGACATTGTTCAAAGAATTGATAAAATCATAAGGAAAGATAAGTGGCGAAAAAGGCCTCTTGAGGAGGGAGCAATCGTCATAAAGCTGTCGTGTGCTACTGGACTGTGTACAATTTACTACTGTACAGATATACTAAAAAAGATAAGTGTCTGCTAAATGTTTCTTTTTTTCTTCTTATTGACAGATGTAACGATGCTTATATAGGGACAGGAGGTATTTGTTTATCAGTAATGGTCTCCATTGAGGTCATACACATATCTGGTTGGAGGTCTTCTATCAGCTTAATTCTGTCATTAAATCTTTATGGGCTTGATAACTGACAAGAGACTGACAGGAGAGACCTCTGATGACTCTAATGTATTTTCACCCTAGACCATTCCAATTTCTACCACTCGAAATGTTAATCTAAGATTCTAACTGTATCAACAACCCCCATTCCAATGACTCGATTCTTCGCAACTGCAAGTGCACCGAAACAAGCATCACAAGAGCCGCAGCAGCAGCAGCAGTAGGCATCAGACTCACTTCCTGAGCCAAGCGCCAAAGCCTCCTTCTCACTCACACTTTAAGAGGGTTGTTTAAATTTAATGCATTCATGACAATTTCCCAACCCATCTTCTCTCCCCGAAGAAAGAGATGGGCAATTAGGGAAACCCAAAGGAACAGGCTAATCTGCAGCGCGATTCGGTTGTATCATTGAATCAGTTGCTGCAGCTGCACTCTGTTATCAATCTGCAGACAATCGGTTGTCAACTGAGATGTCTCAACAGACGCAAAGCTCTCTCTCAGTCGCCTCTTCACAAGCGAATTGTCATTAATGCCTTGAAATTAGCCAAATTCCTTGTGTGCCTGTTGATTACATGTTGAGTGCTTGTTAAGGGAGATGGGGACTTGAAAACACAAGATCTGGATTCTCAGGGGAATCAAGACAATCAACAAGACAGGAGACAGTTGTCTCTCCACATAAATTCCTCTCTCGCTCACATTCAAAGGGGCATTAGATCTTCTCTGTCTCTTCTGTGTCTCTTCTCTGTCTCTCCTTACAAAACCATCAATGGCTTCCTTATTTCAGCTTTACAGCTATTTCCTTTCTCGATCAACAATAACAGGCCAGAGAAGTCACCCAGCGATAAACTATATCCTTCTTTGGCTTTTTCATTTAATTCATCTCTTTCTTTTTTTAATTTATACACCAAATCATTTCTGCTTCTTGGGTGTTTTCCGTTCTAGTGCACTAACTTATCCCTCCCCCTTTTTAAGTAGGAAGAATGTGGAAGAAAAAAGATTCAAAATGGACTGAAAGTGTTGCTCAACAACAGAGCATAGTGTAAATAATTATTGTTTCGTGCCTAGGTTTAGTCAGGTATTTTATCAGAGCGAGATATTCCAGGAGCTTAAGCTCAGGGCCAATAAAGAGCTGCTCTGGCATGGCAGTGGCATGGCAATGGCGCCCTGAGCTCATGAACAGAACAGCTGGTGTGTGGAAAATGAAACTCTGCAACACTCGACAATAGAGGAGTTTATGAGTAAACACACACCACGTGCAGACAAATGGAAATATGTGGCAGCAATGGGAGCTTATCATGCAACCAGAGCAATCGCCTCCTCTGTCCAAGCAGACTTCATTCAGCATAACTACATAAGTAACATAACTATGTGCTTTTTTCTCGCTTTGAAATTGGCAAAATGGCCACCGCAGTCCAATCGAAAATACGACTTAACATGCAACTCCAGTAAATACAGCCATTGCCACCAGAAATGCTCGTACATTTTTCCATGCTGTGACAATGGCTGCTCTCTCCTAAGACAAATGTCTTCAAAGAAACACAATGCCTTTTATTACAGCCTCAAATATTTCAAACATGCATTCCAACAACATGCGCTGTTGTTCATGCAAGCCAGCAAACAGCCAGCAGATAAATAATAAATGGCAATTGTGGAAGTTGTGTGTACCTGTCAGTTATTAGTGCAAGGTAATTAAACTTATAATGATGTTTATTTTTTACTTTCTCTAATTGGCAGATAAGTACAAGTCAATAAGCCATGAAATAATTAACTCCACTAACTCTGTGGTACAGCAATAATTTGCTAATTTGACAAGGCAGTCTGGAAAGCTCTTTAGAGATATTTAAATTCACTTTCAGTATATTTGCACGAAACTAAAACAGTATTACTATGAATACAACACTCGTTATTTTTGACAGGGGTGTAGATTGAGCAAACCCTCTTTAAAAGAAATCACTGTCAGGTTGTTTGCCGGGGTCAGGTGTCCAGTCCAGTTAACAGTGGTCTACAGCATGGTCAGTTGTTGTGGTCAGCGCAGGGGTCAGCCCCAGTTAGCATTGGTGGTCCGCCCCTGGGAGGGTCACCCTGCCTTAAAAACCTAACTCGGTGTTTGCACAAAACATCAACCATTAAACAGCCATCAGCCTGACATGCTCCTATCAGACATGTTTATTTGAGGCTTCTTGGCGAAGGAGACCTCATCCGCTCCATCATGTATATTCAGCTGGTTCTCCAAACACTATTTCATTTGAGTTTTTAGCCTCACGTCAAAATGACTCAAAAGTAGACGATTAGCTTTTCTGAATGAATAAATTACCCACATTTGGATAGAGCTCTGACTGTGCACACAAAGAGACTTTTTTCAGATCTATTCACTTGTTTTCATAACTCATATAAGAGACATTCGTCACCCGAGACAAGTTTAATTCTGCATGATTAATACTCGACATACCTGAACACAAAAGTGACATTATGATAGCAGAATGCAATTCGCATAAAGGTTATATTCAGCCAGGCAATCCATATCTGAGGGCAGTCGTCGCTTAAATCCTAGTTTTACATCGCTTTTTCACAATGGACACTTTTTCGAATGAAATATGAAAAGGGGAAGCGGACAGTTCTCATTGAATCGAAGAAAGAGCAGGGCCCTGAATGCTCCCGATAAATCAGAGCAAGTGGAATGGGCGTTCGGCGTCTGACAGATTTCTATCTGAATCTTTTCACTTTCGGCCATTGGAGGAAATGGAAACAAAATAAATCTGAGGAGCAATGGAAGTCATGAGAGGCAGTCAAGCCCAGTGAGAGGTATTTCAGATGTGAGAGTTACTTTTCCGCAAGGTCGGTCGAGCGTGGGGGGCTCTCGGTCGCCTGAGAATTGACAAAATTCAGCGACATCATAAATTGGTGGCGATGCACAATGTGACGACCCTGCCCCCTCCCCCTCTGCCCCCACTGAACAGCCAGCAGTGCGCCTTGATCCCCCCGGAGTCCTGCAATTGGATGTGTACATCATTGTCACGGCGATTTCACTTCTCTCAGGGAGCCTCGTAGGTGCCTCGTAGGTGGTCAGTAGAGAGACAGATAGATCTTCCCCTGCCCATTGCTGAGCCCCATTGCTGAGCCATGCATGGCCATGCAGCAAAGAGACAGTCTCATCCCAGCCAGTTCTTTATGTCTATTGCCTTTTATTATTATTCTAGCAGCACGTTTTTATCACCCGCACACCTCCAGCATAGCTCAGCATAGCTCGTTTTCTCAGCATTGCGCAGATGTCAAGACGGGTATTGTGAATGCAAGTGAATGGATGACTCTGCCTGAGAATCCATTTATGTCAAATGTGACCAAATTCACCAGAGTACTTTAGAAATCAAATATTGCTGTGTTTTGTGCGGTCGCCCGGTCGGCTGTAGCCTAGGTGGTGCTGGATAAAAGGGGGGCCATTCGGAATGACAATCTTTTGAGAAAAGTTGAAATTTATGAGATGGATTGTGCAACACATTAAACGCTAGGAATGGGCTGAATGGGAAAGAAAAACACGCACACAAGTTAGAGAAGGGGTGTTTGGAGAATTGCTACTGAGTCAAAACCTCTCGAGAGTCAATACACACGATTTCACTGGAGCAAAAACCCAAAATGTCATTCAGAAAACATTCACAGGTTGAATAAGAAATCACAAAGCAAAGAAATGCAGAAATAACAGGATTTTGGTTAAGTGGAGATGTTTGTAGCCTCTGGCAGGGCAGTTTAATTCGAACTCCCTCCAGCAAGAATTAAACAGAAGTTAAATTTCCCAGAAAAGAGCCAAGTGCCCGAGGGAAGGACCATCTATAAGAACTGTGTTGGCTAGATCTATTCCCCGAGGGGTCACCATTGCAGCCTATGAACTGATTATCATCCACATTATCGTTTTATCAAGACATCCATCTTGAGAAACTAGTAAACAGGGTTGGGAGACCATAATTACACTGACCGTTGTCAAGTTATTCTAGTAATATACTAACTAGCAGTCTATACTAAATACTAACTTGTAATTGGGCTGGCTTCACTGATATCACATGTTTATCAAGGGGTCTCCAATCTACCCCTCCCAGAGGGGTGTGTTATTCATACAAATTTGTATATCATTTGTATCTGGGTATTTGGGTACAATGAACTTGAACAAACATCATAACTTACCCTCAATCCAATTAGAATAACACAAACACCCATAAACACTTATCAGCAAGTTAGGCAACAGTCAAAATAAAATCAAGAAAACCCTTTAAGGTTTATTGGAGCAGCTGCACATCGCATCAGATTACAATTTATTGGCTGCTCAAGTCAAATGACCACTGATTACATTACATTTCCTCATAATCACCTCATTTTAATAAGTATTCACAATTGATTACTTAATCTTACTTAATGGCGAATATAAGATTTCAAATTATGAGAATTATTAATCCAGCCGACGTTACATTGGCAAAACATTTGCAAAACAAATGCAGAAAATTTGAATTTTCAGTCATGACTAATATTAAAATTGCAAACAATTTTCCAATTATAATCGAGTTATTGAAAAGCATTTGGCAATGAATTGTTCTTTGTTCTCAATTTCTTTTGATAGGGATCACGATTTATGAATTTCTACATTTAATGAAATCCTAATTTATCTTAATAAACCCATTGTTTGCAATCAGATATCTGCTCCCTGATTTTAATTTTTCTCCATTAACTCTGTGGGTGTGAGACTAAAACAGCGAACAGAAAAAAAAGCTACAATTAATCCATGCAGTGTTGTTACAACAGCAAGCATAAGACGTCGAGTTGTCGACACACTCTTTTTTTTTCACCCATTTTTTTTTGCTACAACAAAATAAGCTTAGTGGGGGAGGGGTGTTGAGGGGGGGGGCTGATTCATCAGGATCGGGTCAGAACTGCAGTCAGGGGGTCAGCCTCCCAACAGCTGATTAACAGTCACCACATATTATGCTGCTGATGCGGAGCTGCTATGATGCAACAACTGCTCTCAGCATCTTACAGAACACAATTTGCATCCATTGGCATGGCTGTTGATGCTCAAGCTGGTACTGCTGTTGATGCTTACAAAGGCTGTTGATACTCATGAAATAACAGCCAATAACAATCATTTGGCTTTCGTGCTCAAAAACAAGTTTTGTTGTTGAGACCAATGATGTTGATGATTATGAAGCCACACAGTTGTAGCAGCAACAACAAGAACCCAAAATGATGAAACAATTTCTCATACATTTGCCCATAGGGCTGGAGGCACTACACATTGCCCCCATGCCCAGAGTAACACCTAATTCCAGCATCCACCTGAGCTCCCTCCCAACACAATGTGCAGCCCATCATCATAACTGCTGCAGCATCTTTCAATTCCGCATCACAGTAAATGATGCTCTACACAACAATCTGATCATACACAACAATATGCCTGTGTACGTTGGCTTTGTGTTGTAACTTGTAATTTCTGCACAGCCAGTTTCCACCAAGCCATCAAGAGAAATATCCCAGATATGCAGACTAACATACCAAACAAGTCAGTATCAGTTATCATTTCATTTGTCGAAGGGTCATTGTGATAAGACTAATAAGAAATCTCGCATTAAATATAAAAAATCTCAAATTGAAATCGTCAAATATGGAAGAATTCTTCTTTGACATAATGAGAAAATTTCATCACGTAAATGTTTCTGAAAATGTACATTCTAAGTCTAGGATTCTGAGTCTCTGACTCCAGTTTATTTCTCCATGCTCTATGAAGTGTTTCTCCACCAAATACAGCAAATTCTAGACGCATTCCCACCAATTATACAATATGCATTGCGTGAAATGTATCAAGTAGTGGCTCAACTGCCTGCAGCCATATCATCACCTGGCCTGCAATAGCCCTGCATGATGTTCTGCTGTGATGATCTCCTGCATGATGTTGATCCAAGCCACTTGGTCAGCTGCTGTGCAATGAGCAGGGGGCACCTGGGGCTGTGGGGCACACCAGTGTTAAGCATTTCCTTTGGGAATAGGTTGATATCAGAGTAGTATTCCACAATGGTAGACTACATGATCCAGTATTAATTCAGTATCAATTCAGCATCAATTTCAGCATCAATTCTGTATCAACTCTGTGTCAATTCAGCGTCAATTTTGTATCAATTCAGCATCAATTCTGTATCAATTCAGCTTTGACCAGTATCAAAATATCAAGCCAGTATCAGCCTCCACCCACTGATGTACTCATCCCACTTAACGTTGTGATATCACGAAATGTTCTGGCACAATAATAACACACCGTGACCCAGAGCCATGGGTGATCTGACCCACAAATAATTACAGCTACAACATGCAGTCCTGCAGTAGACCTGCATCAGACCTGCAGCAAAGCACAGCATTAGCCTGCACTAATTAGCATGGTATTCTAACTGTGTGACCACTCACGCAACAGTCATTAGTAATATGAGATATATGGCAGAATTAATCGAATGTCAGTTGGATGAGGCCCTGTAGGATTCCTCAGTAATAATCCTATACAAATGCCTCCATCATTATAACATTAATATTACCACTATTAATATATTAATATTACAATTCATTAACTACAGTTGCCATGCATGATCTGGTGATCTGTGGATCAGAGGAGCCAACATTTCACAATGAGAAACAGCCTCATTTTAAAGTTGCTCCAAAAACAAATCCAAACAGAGCCATTCCAAGTTAATTTGCTTTTTTAATTTAAAATCCAGCAATCAAGATCGTTTCTCTGACTTTCCTTTGACTCGACTTTTTAATATCCAACAAGAACATTAACAGCAATGCTGCCTCGTATAAATATTACTGCGGATCAGACAGCGTTAAATTGAATGAAATGGCGAGTAAAATTTACTGATAAGAAAAGTCATCAAAATAGAAAGTCTGTAATCAGGTCTTTTTTGCTTGGTCGAATTTTGATTTTGTGGCTTTTTCACTGCATCAGAGCGTGAGATTTTAAAGATTTCACAATTTCTGTGGCTGGCCAAGTGAGAAGAAGAAATGAGATAATTTGGAAAAGGACAGGAGAGAAAACAGGAGAAAACAAAGGAGGGATCTGAGATTACAACAAGTTGAGACAAAGATTCACTTTAACTTTTACCCAAAGTGGGTGTTTTTGAAACCCTCAAGTTGAAAAAAGTCATCTTGATATCTAAATGATTCCTACCTAACAGTATACCTAAATGACAGAACTATAAATGACAATTGCACAATACAAGAATAACAAATCAGTTGTACAACAGTTAGAGATGCAGAAGTCTTGGTCCTACCTTGAGTTGGTGCAGTCGTCATAGAGCACGTCGAACTCCCCGGGGGAGATGAGTTTGCAGCGGTTCACTCCCGGCTGGATGGCCCCGAGCCCCCGGAGGATCCGGACCTGCTCCACATTGCACACGATGGGAGTAATGTCCAGTCTCTTGAGTTTGGTGTAGACGGTGTGCAGCCCTCCGACCAGGTGCTTGAGGAAGAGCTCGAAGGCCTGGGGCAGGCAGATGAGCTCGCGGCCATCCACCTTGAAGGCGGCCACCTTGGCCCCTCGGTAGTCGATCATTTTGCAAGTGTTGTTCTCCGGGTTAGAAGCGGCGGGGGGAGGGGATGAGTAGATGGGCTTCTCCATCTTTAGGGGGAGGATGCTGGAGGTCGTGGTTGAGATTGAGGACATAGACACAATGGAGTGCGAGGGAGGGGGAGGCAAGGGGGGCCCTTGGTGCATAGGGGCCGGGGGCGGCTGGGGACTCAACACCGGAGTCCGGCTGGGCGATGGTAAGGAGGTAGGCCGCGGGGGAACTGCTTCCATCATCATCTTGGCAGATAAAAGTGAATAAAAAGCCAGCCCAACTTGTGTGTCAACTCGCTGTAAAGTCAGTCCAAAGTTTGTGAAGAAGTCTCAAATGCAAGTGTATACTCCTCAGCAAGTGCTGACAGTCCGAGTTATAAGCTATCCAAGTTGTAATAACGTCTTGTAAAAAGTCAATGACAACAATGTGACGCTTTTGCAATCAGTGTAACACAACAGAGAGAGATGAAGACCAGAGAGCGACTGGTCCAGTTGTGAGTGCCAGGTGCCTCTCCTTCTTCTCTGAATGGGATGAATGCGACTGGGGCTCCACCAAGCGGTCGACGGAGAGTAGCCAAGCAGCGCTGGCTGTTAGCACACAAAAGTAAATGAGGCCGCCATTATGCTCATTACAGGGCTAGCACTTCCCCCCTCAGTCGGCATAACCAATGCCAGCGCAGCAGGCCCAGTCTTATCCACACATGTCATAAATGCTATGCACGAGCACACGAACCAATTGCCAGCCAGCTAGGCGGCCAGCAGAGGCAACACCAACCAATGCTCAGTGGGAATACAACTGGCTTTCTACCTGCTGGAGACCTATAGGTGTGAGAGAGAGGGAAATTCTGTGGGCATCCAAGTCTCCCTAGCTCCCATCTGATGCTTTCATGCAGGCTCTTTCAGCTGCTGCTGTTGGCATCATTCTGCAGGCAGCATTCTGTGGCATCATTCTGCACTGTACTAGTGGCAGCAGCTAGGCCCCCCGCGCATCTTTGTACAATCACTTTTACAACGTCAAACACAATCAGCAGCCATTCAAGTTTTCTTATTTTTTGCCCGAGTCCAACAAAAGCTGCTCATGAATTATGAATGGAGCATGTTAAAAACTTGTGAGGAGCTGGGAGCACGGTGGTGGATGGTGTGCTGCAGCAGAGGGCTGTGGGATGAGGCTGGAGGATGAGGCAGGAGGATGAGGCTGGGGGATGAGGGGCTGTCTGTCGGATGAGCAAGACGGAGAACTACCAGTGGGGGGGGGGGGCATCTATGCCGACTGGGCAGCGCTGCTTGGACAACTGGGCGGCGCTCTATGTTTTTCACATAAATCACAGCCGAATGTTTTTGCATCTTATTTACAACAGATCTTCGCAGCCATTCCTGGCCATTCAACTGCGGCTGCTGCTGCAGAGCATCTCTCCACCTGGTCTCCTCCGAAAGCCAAAAAGACTGCAGCTCTCAAGAGCTCAAAAGACAGTTTCTATTCATGAAGCGAGTGGATAACATATCACATATGTATCACATACACATTTCCCATGGATACAAGAGACCAAGAGAGTCTGTAGAGAGCAGGAGAGAGCTGAGCAGAGCTGCAGTCTAATGAGCGATGACCATTCCTTTGCCAGCAATAGAGCGGTGCTGTGGATGGAGGGCTAGCTGAGTGGGGGCAGCAAGACTAATGAAGGAGTTGATAAGACCCCAGCCAGAGCAATCCAGCCTGCCAGCCACCCTTATTCTATTTGCCGTAATCGGCTGCAGACAGGAGAATTTGGCCGGCGCTATTTATGAGTTCTGCCTCTATTACAATTCATACGAAATTCCTGTCCACACATGGCACTCGTAAAAGGGCAGTGGGCGATTCCCTGGCTGGCCAGCCAGACCCATGCAGACCAAAGTAGACCAAGGGCAGCCCAATGCTCTCTCTCCCCTCCACTCCCCCTCCCCTCATTACCCCGACCGTCTGCAGCGCTTTGATAATTTTGAAAAATGGATATTTGCCCTTTACGCTCAGTTCCTATCGCACACAGCAAAATAATACTTTTCATTTCGACCTGAATTCATATTCTAGACGCGGCCCATAGCCTTTATTTATGAGTAAATTGTCATTTAGCCTCGCAATACATCAGCCTGGTTACGCAGTCTGATTTTCTCAAATCTAATACGACCACAAATCAATGGGACTTGATCGCCACTGCATGCTTCAAATCCATGAATGAAACTCGCTGCCTGCTCAGTCTTGTATGCCGTTGTTGCTTTTTTCAGGCACACTACATGCATAACTCAGGGGCTAATGGGTGGCAGGCTTTATAAAGAAGGGAGGCAGCTAAAATAAGACACTGCTCCTGTCTTAGAAGAGGCAAAAATGAATGCAGCATGCAGAGAATTGCAAGCTTACCTGTATATTTTTTGGAGAACAACCATATAAAATAATACAAAATTCATAACTGTCATAAACTGACATAGGTTTATGAAAGGTTTATGTATATTATAAGGATAAATGACAGGTTTATGTATATTATAAGGATAAATGAGTTACAATACATAATATAAGATTCATATGATTTCATATAATTTCAGTATGTATCTATCTTATCTTCTTGGCCTGTCCTCAAGAAGTTGAAAAGCCATGACAGATGGTAATATGAATGGACATAAACCACAGATTCAAAGCCCAGTGACTTTTTACGACCAAGAGTCCAAGACATAGTGTATTTCAGTCCAGCCATGTTAAGGTCAGGGTCAGACACATGCTGTGTCAAGAAGTCATCTCAAAAGTGCATCATGAATGTATTCAATTTTAATGTAAGAATTCAAATGTGTTCTCCATATAAATGTGTAGTATCTTCTGTAACAATGCCACCTATCTACACCACCTGATGTGAAGTTTTGCAGAGGTTTCAAGGAAAACGGTTGCAACACTGTAAAACTCCCATCGCACAATTTACAGTAACTGACTCTTAAATAAATTGTATAAGAACTTACACTGTAAGTTCTAGAGAGTTAGCCAACAATATTTTAGTGGGAGTGAAATAAGTTTTCCCCAGAAATGCATTATTCAGGCAAATCATACAGGCAAATGTGTGCAGCTGACCAACTCTGACACGAAACAGGTTACAAAATGGCCAATGTTGACTGCGCGTGTGTTACTTGTACAGTAATTCAGTAAATGCAATAGAACATACATGAATATACAGAAATTTGCAACCAGCACTCTCATTAAATCAGTCTTTACAAAACGGTTTTCGGTAAAAGAGAGTGCTTGTAAATTTGCTCAGAAATCTGTAATTCTGCACACAGATTTACAGATGTCAGCAATTACAATTATTATATTAACCGTTTCTGAAATATGGAATATTCAGCAGTTCAGTTTACCCCCTACACAAACGAGCTTATTACTTCTTTTTTTTTTACAGTAATAAGAGTTGTATACAACATGTAAACGTGTGACTTGTGTGAAAGTGACAGCAAAGATTCACAATGCTTGCTGACTTGCTGAGCCATTGCCCCTTTGCTTGGCAAATGCTGCGTTTGCTGCTAACCATTGGTGACCAGCCACAACTCACAGCAACTGACCAATGCTTGCCTCTGCTGGTCATCGCTGGCCAATGGTCACAATGGACTGACAAGTGACAGATTGCCGACATGTCCACTTCCCCAATTTCCTAGTGATAAATACAGACCAGAAAAGCTGTCACAATGATTAACACAGCAATTTCCATGAACGATTGTCAGTAGCAATTGACTTGTGCATGCCATCAACAACCCCTGCAGTGACACAAAGTGACACAATTTAGTTTTTTTAGATGGGGGGAAAAGATAAAACATTTATTTCATTTCAGTGATTCAACAGATTAATTACAATGACTGTCAAGCCTCAGGAAACACAGAACTACTTGAAATTCACTCTCAGTTTCTGTCACTTTGGGGTCTGAACTTTTTGAGCTCCATTTGTGCTTCATTTGAAGTGTGGTAATGGCGATAATGATGATATTGAATATCTGTTACATCAGAGCCCCCCTTGTTGCTGCTTGGCTTTTCCTCACACACTTTGCTATACCCAAGTGCTTTTGATTTGTCAAACTTTTTTGATTTATGACTGCAGGATATCCCCTTATGTCTGGGCTGAATATCCAGGCTGATCCATCATTTAATAATCTACCAATGACTTTCCGATTAAAGGATGAGTTTTATGTCTTACATAATCAATCGCTGTTTGACTGGATGAGGGGCTCTGTATTCCTGTCATTTACGAGTGATCAACAGCTTTTTGCAAGTCATTCCCAGAGAATGTAACACACAGCAATCCCTGTGCTTTGCCTGTCCTTTTGTGTCCTTTGGTGATATTGAGCACTTATTCACAAGGAACTGTGATGACCCCCTCACTGACCCTTCCTGCCCTCCCTGCTTTCTTCTTGTTCAAGGGGTTCCCTCAAAAGGACATGCATCCGAGAGAGGGCACCACTGCAAGGCACCATGGCAACACTGACAGTCATCACTTAAGGTGACGTCACCAACAAGTGTCAGGACGTCACACAAAAGGTTGTTCACAGGATGGATGAGGTGGATTAAAAAAAGATGCCACATGAAAGTTTAATTCCAATAATTCCAAGACAGTGACAGTTCAGAAAGGAGGTCAAGGGGAGGATCCAGAATGTTAAGATATGTGATCATAAATTGAGGAATTGGCTGAATAGCTTCATTCACTGACTGACTGATCGATCGATCAATCAATCAATCAATCAACCAATCAACCAATCAATCAACCAATCAATCAACCAATCAATCAACCAATCAATCAATCAACCAATCAATCAATCAATCAATCAATCCCAGTTCTTATGAATTTGTCTCTTTCCATGTTATTGTGTCTTGACCTTTTAAATAATCCTGCAATCAATCTGCTACCTGGTTTGCTTTCATTGACAGCAGATATCCCATGAATTGATTCAGCGCATGGCAAATGCTGTTGACAGACACATTTAATGCTGATCAGAGAGTGAGCTGCTTTTGCAACACAATGTGACAGGGGAGCAGGGAAAGCAGATCCCAGCACATGCAAATGCCAGGCACAGAGCACAACAAGAGGAGGAGACATGGCACAGGATTGCACAGGATTGCAGGAGGGCACATGACATGGAGTGGATCAGGGATGCAATGGATGGGTATTGAGCAAGAATCTGTTGCAGAATCTGTTGCAGAATCATCCCAGAATGCCAGGATGGATGCAAGAGATTGTTGCAGGATGGATGCAAGGGATGCAGGAAGGATGAGGAAGAGATGCTGTGTGATTTGCTGCAGCAACAGGCGGGCATTGCAGATGCACAGGTCTGCTGAGTTGTAAGGGTGGCCTGTTCATTGTCGTGTGAGCCCAGAGAGACACCCTTGCTGCCACTGCTTAATCAATCGTCAATATTCTCCATAAAACATTGGCCTTTGTCCCACCCAAGCCACCCCTCCTGCTACTGCCTGCACAGGACTGTTCTGCCCTCACAAGCCTGTGGCATCCCTCATGCAGCATCCTGCAACTCAACTGATGCAGCCTCCTCATGTAGATCTCAGATGATGTGGGGCTGCAGGGTGAGGTCTTGGTGAAGTGTGAGTGGCAGTTGTTGATGTCTGCTTGTTTGCACCAATGTCAGCGAGTTGTAGAAACATGTTTCCAAAGAAAAACATCAACACTGCAACAAAATAACAACAAAAAAGAAGAAGAAGAAAGTTTCCTTAAAAAAAGTAGGTTTTATTCAGATGGATTTTGGTTGTTGTTATTACACGGCCTATAGGCCCAATAATCACCATCTAAAGTTTAATCTCCACTTTGTTTTGGAATTGATAGTTACTAAGATCTATGGTCCATACATTTCACCTGGAGTACCACAAGGATATCTCCTTCCACAGTAAGCTATAGCAACCATAGAGACTAACTCTTCCCTTGAATTGGATGGGAGGTCAGTAGCTTGAACTGGAGATGAACAATACATGAAGGTCAATGCCCACTGCAGCCCATCGCAGCCCATTGCTGCCCACAGCTGCCCATTGGCTCTTCGCAATGTGATTGGCAGTGGTCATTTGATGGGGTCACTGGGGGATTTTCAATAAACCATGAGACAAGTACATTTGCAGTTGCTTGCAGTTGCTGGCAGTTGCTTGTAGTGTTGCTTGCAGTTGCAGAGGGGTGCTTTACCAGGCTGTACTTTACTCCTACGAGAGAGCTAAGCAAAGCCAATAAGAGAGGAGAAGTGGCTGGGCACATTTCAGGGGAAATAAAAGTGAATTGAGGGCCCAGGTGGAATGAAGTCCGTGTGAGACTGCAGATGGGATATTTGGCAAATGGTCTGTGGGGGAAGCCTGGCCTCTATCACAGCCTCCTTTAATGCCCCCCAGCCAGGCGCCCAGGGCAATTGTACATTTCGCCCTCAAGTAACATTCGCCAAAATAAATTCCTGACAGCAGTGATTCGAGGAATCCATGGACAGATTTCGATCACCCAGGAGCCATCAGCACTGATTCAGCAGCAGAGGGGCTGAGGGCCGACTGAGGGCCGACTGAGCCAGATGTAGAGCTATAGACCCAAGAGCCAGTCGCAGACTTGCAGTTGCAGGGCAATTGGGCTTAGAGGATTGACCAGACTAGTTGCAGGGAGAATTCCATTTGCTGCTGATGAAAGACAAACATGGGACTGGTGATTTGCACTCGTAACAAGCTGATGGTGCCCTGTCTTTGGTCCTCTCCTCAATGACTAAGATACTCCCCAGGCAACTGCAGCAAACTGAGCAGCAAGTGAGAGACTGATGGTAAGGCAACTGCATTACAGCAAAGGGATGAGGGGATGCTGCTGCAGTTGATGATGCTCTAACTCCAAACAGAGCAAAGGGCACCAGAGACAAATGCAAAGAAACATCACCCCTGCCCAGGAGGAACTCCTTGAAAAGAACAAGGGCACAACTTATGCCACTGGGGGACCACAGGGAGGACCACTGGGGGTAGGGGCATGTTAGAGGTGGTGTCAAGTGCAATGGAAATGTCACATAATGTGCCACTTGCCAACCAGACAATGGGTGACAAAGGTTCTGCAGCCCTGCAGGTCTTGCTTGTCCTGCACCAAGCCACCTGCTGCAGCAACAGAACTGCATAAAGCATCCTGCAGGCAGAAGGAGGCAGAGGGAGGCAGATGCAGGGGAGATGTCGACAGGAATGCTGTTCTGGTTAATGTAAACCCCCATGTTGAGCTTGTAACACTAACCAATACAAAGTATTGCCCTCCAGCACAGATCTGCAATCCTCTTCTTCCATTACAACCTTGTGACTTTATACCCTTGATGTGGATTGCAGGTTGTATTTTATTGATATACAGCAAATAAAATACTTGGCAGAAATTAAATCAAACTTCATTATACAATGCATCTTTACAACTAAAATTGAAGCTAAACGTCCATACCACTTCAAAAACAAATTCCTAAATAATCAGCTAATCAAGAATTAGTATTTGTCAGTTGAACCACCAATGTAAGAAACCACAAATCAAACTTTCAATTAGTAGATTTGAGGTCTTTTTGAAAACAAAACCTGGCTCATTGAGCAAATACTGTTTTTGTTGGGTGTGAGATGGAGTAATCCTGCAAGCAAATCATTAAGTTCCATTTGGTTCATTAGAAAGACTGCATGGGAGGAGGGCATTGGAAGTGGGTGGGTGGCGATTGCAGCTGGAGTGTTTGTTTACCAACAAGAGGAGATGTTTGTAGTGACAGAGTCAGAGAGAGTCAGATGGACCAAGTTTTCTTTGCTATTGGTCTGAGTCTTCTCCTCCTGAGTGACACCCCCGGAATCCCAGGAAGGGCCCGGATGCAACTGCTTCACTAAAACACAAACAAATACTTCTGCTGGAGTTGGATAACTTCTGGGCTAATCAGTCATCCCACAGAACCACAAGGGGGTAAGTACGAGTACATTCCATTGCCCAAGCAATCAGCCAGGGGGCGCTCGAGTGCAACAAGAGGATTAAGGGATTTCATTAAATGTTTTCGAATTCGCTAATGATGTTGCATAATACCGGACATTGCAAGCCAGTGGTCATTGGGGTCAAGAATCAGAATAATAAGAAAGGCTTAGTCCAAGTCATCTGGTATTTCCCAGGAACCTCCCATTAACAAGAATTGTATTGAATTCAATTGACATTGGAATACAATATCATTGAATCGTCTATGCAAATATAAGACCTGAAGTGTTGGACCAACAAATTGGCCACAATTGGCATCAGTCATGACATCATCATTACTATTCATTGGCATAACAATGGTCATAATCCTCAGACTTCAGTGATACTTTGGGCGATAGGGAAAGTGACCATATGTCATTATGCAATGACACCTGCAAATAGAATATATATGTATAAAGCCAAAGCAATCAGAAAAAGATAATCATCTGATTCAGAAGATATTATTTCCAGTCAAGAAAACGTGATAAGGGGGAGTGGATTAGGGTTGCAAATGAATAGAGGAGGGACTCCGAGATAAGATATGACATAAGTGTGATTTACAAAAGCCCTGCAGCAATTTCCAGGCCTTGCCACGTGCAAGAAGCATGCATTACAATATTCCCACAACAAGCTGGGCGCCATTTTTTAGGCGGCCTTGTAACCGAAATGGGAAATCTTTGCTCCCCGGGACTAATTCTCAATATAGGCAGTGAGATAGAAAACTGAGAGATTTAGGAATCAGTCAGCCTGCATACGTATGGACGACAATCGTGAATTGGGCCGCCCTGCCAGTGCATTATTCAACTGCAGGGAAAAACAAGCTCACTGCATATAGCTCTGCTTTTGGCACTGCTTTGGCCCTGCTCCATCCTACAGTACCAACTTTTGTATTGCTTCTACTTCAAGAAACATGTGTTACAAACTACAAAGGCAAATACCATCACAGTAGGTTCCACTTTTGGGAAAATTGAAGTGAAATTTTACAGTGCATGGCATGGCAGTACTGCATGGTTTATCTGGAGCATTATTTCGGCCACTGCAGCCATGCCATCTGAGAGGCCCGACTCCATGGGTCACTTGAATGTCGGCTCACATTTCACATTTCTTCCACTTTTTCCATTAACTCAGTCATTGGTTGGTTAATATGACTGGCTGTTAGGCAGTCCATCAAATTGCCCCTGGTCTTTCATGGTCTTTCGTGGTATTCCATGGCTCCTTTGTGACCTCCCTTGTTTTCTCTTTTGTTTTTCAGACTCATTTCCCAGGATCGTGTTTTCTTTTTGAAATGATGAGACCTCAGTCTAATTACAAATTAAAGTGGGTCTTCCATATCATGCAGAGGAAGAACAACTTCACAAAACAAACGTATACATAGCCCTCTCTGCATGGTTTACATTTTACAGACAGAGGCTCAGAGCAGTAGCCAGAGTCTGGCATAGAAGGTGGTCTCCTGATTGGTCTAATTGCAATCAGCGACGTGACGTCATCTCAACATGTCGTCACGGGGAAGAGACTAACGAGGAGCATGTTTGTTTTTAGCATCAAAAGAGGAAAGTGGCGCTGAGCTGACATTTACTAATTGGCAGTTAAAGTGATGAATTTTGAAATGCTGGAGTGGCGCTTGCCCAGAATGGCAGTATTTACTTTAATCATTATTACTACGAAAACACGTTGTCAGCAATGAATGAGTCTTTACACTTATGAAAGTGGGGGACCTCCTGGCAGAGTTAATAAGTCATGGTTTGACTGGCTTAGAGGGCACCTGAAGAGGAGGGCTGGTGGCTGTGTTTAGAGACCTCCATGGCCCTTTTGTGCTGCAGCCTCCTTTATGGCATATGTAAGTTATGTAAGGGAGCTGGAGGATTGTATTAATATTGATACAGAAGATGTGCAGGTGAGCGCTATGCGGAGATCGTGTCAATTGTTTGTGAAGAGGTCCGACTGATTGATGGAAGGATTTGTCAAGGGTGTCTGGGGACGGGCATGAAGAATACTGAGGCAGGCAGGATCCACTTCCGCCTCTTTGAAGTGGCCAGCGACAGTTACTGTGTGGCGAGGGCCTCGTCAGCCCAGGGAGGACCTCGCGCGAGGGCAGGAATAAGGGAGAGGCATAAGGGCAGGCTGGCAACAAGAGGCAAAAAGAAGAGGCAGGTTTGAGCAACAAGAGTTATGTCTCAGGACCATGAAAGGCAACTGGAGGGATCCAAAGGCAAGTGAAAGCAATGGTGTCTGATCCTTCGAAAGGGTGCAAGCAAAGAGTCGGGACACAAACAGTGGCTTAACGTCTGTTTAATCTCTGTATAGATACATCGGGAACAGAAAAGAGTCAAAAGACTATGATACAGCCTGAGCTGCCATTGCTGTATTGTGTGCCCAAGCCCTTCAGACGAATAGAATCAGGGGCTTTGGATGACCATCACACTGACTGGACTGCCCTAGGATAGATGGCATGTCAGCTATCGCCCTGGACAACCCCCGGCCATTGTGATTCGCCAGAGGTCGCCCTTGTGTTACATCGCATTCTACCTGTCTCCACTCAAACGACCTCGTGTGAGGCATTGTCAGTCCCCAACAGGCCACGAATGGCTAATGTCGCGGCTCCCAATATCGCCCACCCATGACAGCTTCCGCCCAAGAGTGTCCCAATGAAAGGCTGTCTCTTTGGGATGCCTCTTTTGGTCACAGTAGCTTTGAAAAACACAACGTTGCCAGGACAACCCCTGGGTTATGAATGTTATCAGACATTGCAACCTCAAAGTTGCTTCTCCCTCTTTTTCCTCTTTTTATTCATTGTCTCTTCTCAGGAGAAAATGCCTTTATATTTCCAGTCAGTAACACCAAGATTATATTCTGTAGCTATTGCTCGAGTTGAAATTCGAGGGACCATGCATTTTAAATAATACAGTCAAGGAATGTAAGTTGTCAACTTGTCATGCTGATATAAACAATAAGGTGTAATCCCAGGTGTATGAATTAAAAGCAATGGATTTTAGAACCATCACATGTGTTATGAATATTGATTAAAGACCATAGAATTGTTTTTCTACTTTTTTGTTGTTCGTACCTTGTTAGTTTATTTCCTGTTAAACGCTTTTTTTCATTTTGGCACTCCAGTTACCAAAACCTTGAAAGGAACACCTGAATAAACTGGTCACCTCTTGGTCTGCAGCAAATGAAATGATCATGACCAGCAACTGTTTACAATTCCAGTCACTAACTGCTTCAGATTCTCCCACGGTGTGAGCCACACAACAGTTGAGATCTGATTTCCACTATTTTCTTTATTTACTGCTGTGTTGCTGCTGTGTCAAAAGGCATTACTCTGCCTCTAGACTTAATTGTCTGCGATGCAGCATGAACATGGCGAGGCCAGCCGAGTCCTGGGATCGTGTCCTGGGTCAGTTTCTCTTTCAAGTAATTCTAGAAGTCAAATGTAGTGTGCAGTGATTCCAACGCGATAAAATCCCTCCATTTAATTCTGATGTTAATGCAATGGTCACAGCTCTGACTTTGTGTAATTGCTACTTGATGGAAAACATGATAATGCCACAACAAAGTGAATTTACTCGCAGAGCAGGCGATTAATATTACACAAATCTGCTGTTATGAGGCATTGTTGTTACAATCCCATCAGCCCTTGTGATTGCTGCTGCGTAGTGATACATAGCTCTTGAATTCCACAATCCCCAGCAGCAGCCTATTTGCACCCTTTTCCAGAATACATTCCTACTCTGCTTTTGTTGTCTAAAAAGAGTCCTGCAAATTGCTGATGGCTTGCTATCCCCTTGTTCTTCCAATGGAATCTGTTGGCATTTGTTGCCAGTGGATTCATTGCATAGTCCCTCTCTACAATTTAGCAAACATTTGTCATTGTTCAACTTGTTGTAGTGGCAAAGAGAAACAATTCAAACACTGTTATGCCGCAGCCAAATACTTGCAGGGTCGTTTTTTCGCTCAATTGCCCGACTCGCTTATTTCCTGTTGTTGTCTGATTGCGGGCACTTAACAAATGCCTCAGCGAGCAAATATTTCAAAGTGCAAAATGGATGTCATTTTCTACATTCATTCACTTATGTGGAGAGAGATAAAAGCAATATAAGAGACATCAACTGCAGAGAATCTGCATAGAGACAAATGCAAGAAACAGGCTTTGTAAGTGTTGTCACAAGACAAAGGCCTCCCAGGGATGAGCTATGGCTATCTTATGCACTTATGCCTACAATGTGGCTCCTTGGTATTTCTGCTGATAATAACATGCACATAATTGGTCTTTTAAGTCACTTTTTTAATAACATCTATCTGTCTGATGTGGACGATTTGTCTGTTTGTTGGCAGAGGTAGGATGCAGAGAGATCTATCATGCACTGTGTATATCATACTGCATGGCAATAGATATAGCAACTTTTTCTGCTGTAAAGAAGCAGGGGGGGGGGGCTGGATCATCTTCCCTGGCTTCGTCTCATACTTTGTGATACTTTGTAGAGGAGGGTAAGTTTTGTTGGTCGTTTCCAGAGTGCACTGCAGACATATTTATTCACATGTGAGTTATGATTGATGTTCGGCCACTTCACACAGGAATAAAAGGGATGCACAGATACAGAAGAAACACGGAAACAGATGTGGCCCCTCAATATATCACTGCATGTGTTTAGCCTGGAATCCAACCTTGCCCAACAACAAGTAAGAACTCCTGCTTTATTGCTTTCTTTTCCACAACTATCTCTTGCCACCCACTGCCTCGACAACAAGTTAACTTATAGAACCGTCGCAATATCTGCTGCAATATCTGCAAGTGAAATGCAGGTGATTTAATAATAAGTGACTTTTGGCCACTTCTGAGTCTTCCCTGGAGATACCAGTGATGCTGTGACATTATAATACAACATACAGACGTCTTATTTTCTCAATTCTTATCTCCTGCCCATTAATCATGGCAAAAACGCGAGCCTCCATACTGAGATAACTATTAGCCTCATTTCTTCATGCCTCGATATGACTGCAACTATGAGAAGTGATGCAGTTATTAGTAATAGAAAATTCTGCAGCAAATTCTGCAGCTGTGGAGCAATGCTCTGTGAGGACTGCAGGCCAGTGCAGGGCCATGGGACTGGATGTTTGCATCACCTTTCCACCAAAGCAGTTATCTTGCACGGCTAATGATCTCAGCAGGACATGACGATTCTCCCCTTCATATCTTCCGCAACTCAACTGAAGCAACCGAGATGCTCAACTGAGACGCTCAACTGAGAGCAAATGTTTATTTCTCTCGATTACCCCTTGTTTTTGATGTAACATTTGCACCACAGGGTCTCCTGCACCCCCTGGCCACCTCATATTGGCGCTCACTTTGTCCATGCCCTGCCTTCTGAGCTCTTCTGACTTCCTCTGGCTTCTTGTAACATTATGCTCGTCTGTTTCATCTATTACACGAATTCCAAGCGAAGGGGCCGACCTTCCTCGAGTTAACAGCTATGCCAGATAAGCTCATACAGCATCCATACACACTCCAAAGCTCTCCAAGCACCCTCGACATTCTGCTCGAAATGGACCCGACCTGTCTCTATCGGAGTCTATCTGTTTGCGTGCATTTCCCTGCACAGGAGAGGGAATGTTTCTTGCATTTGTGTACCCAAGAAAAAAGAACCGTGCCCCCAAAAAAGTAATGAATGACCCGAGTCACTTTGATGTTGCACATAACTAGATAGTGTATATCTCCACAAAACAGCAATTTGGCACATATCTGGCACTCCCCATGCAGGCCCAAGGGATGGCTCCTCAGTCTCTCCAGGTCTCTCCAGGTGAGGGGCGAAGGATGGATTGCTACAGATGTTGATACAACTGCAGTTACTCACTCCAGCTTGTTTGTAGCTATGCTTGCAAAACAACCTGGCAACATTGAACCACTTCTATAATAGTATAGTATTTAAGATATAAACATTCTTCTCCCCATACCCTCAATTTATACATTTTCGGCACTCTCGCGAAAGAATAACGAATATCCATGCATAAACCTACAAGGTATAGATCTTTATGATCAGGTTATATTGTTCTGATTTGGTGCTGCCAGGAAGACAACATAATTTATGACTTCCCCAGACTAATATATTTTGTACCTGGTACAAGCATAATCGAACCCAAAAACGACCGAGAGTGAGATGTTTGACAAAAACAATTGCCAAAACAAAAACAGGACTTTGACAGGCGATGAGATGAGCAAGCAACGCCTCATTAAACAAATACTAATTAGATGTTGGAGGTAATTGCTTTCGAAAAGAAAGTGTTAGCAACTTAGCACTCTTGTGTATGTCAGAGAGGACTGAAGTGGCAAAAAAGTGAGCATTGTGCGAAGTACAGGGCTATTCCAGATTACAAACAGACAGAAGAACAAAAAGGGAAAGCAATCGATCAGAAGAATGCCAAATGCCAGGCCAGTCAAAATTCTGGCAGTTTGTCCCACAGCCCCGAAAAAAGACCTCTGACATCTCATTCCGCATATCTGCAGATAAGAGCGAGTTTTGCTTAATAAAACAAGCGCTTAGTCAAGATAGGCCAAGATAGGCCAGATGCGTCTTATTAGTTGGCGAGCGAGGGCTGGGAGCAAAGCCGACGGGAGGAGAGCAAATGTACATTTCGCGAATTCTTACAGGTTGTGTTCTGCCCCTGATAAGTACCCTAGTCCCCCAAATATGCCCTGCTTTGCACCCCTAACTGCCAGCCAATGGAGGGGGTAGGGTATTGCCCTCTCCTCTTAATAGAAATCAGCCCAATGTCTGATAACAACAGGGCATATATTACCACCTACCTGGGCTCATGTGTTGCAATCCAAGCCAAGATACACTTCATATTTCTTTTGATTGATTCGCGAAATCATTGCAGCACATCCAACCAACCCAAACCCCAGCCAAAGCCCCCAGGCAAAGCTACAAGCAAACCTGCAGACCAAGCTGCAGGCCAGAGACACAGGAATCCGAAATAGATGACTTTATATTCATCATGTCTCTCATATCAGAGTGTGAAATGAACAGCAAGTCTATCATTCTCTTTCCTGGAGAGATTGGGATTAATACCAGATCAAGAAAAAAGACCGAGCTGCAACAATTTGACATGTCTGCTTGTTTTATCGCACACAACTCCAGGTGGTCTCTTGGTATACCAAAAGAAATCTAGAAATGCAAACAGCAAACAATCTTACTGTGTTCTTACACATGTGTACAAAAGTCTACATGTGTGACAAACAATCCAGCTTTCCATAAATGAGTATATTTGGTGTCAAAACGTACTGTCTTTCAAATTCAGATTATCTCTGAGGTGTTTTTGTCAAGTCGGAAGTTTAAAGTTGTAAGATGACATTACTGGTGATTACTCGCAGGGATAATCTGTGCCTCATAACGTCAAAACAGGTGAGGTCTATGGGTTTGTATGTGATCAACTTCACACATTGGCAAAGTTGCCAAACCATGCCACAGCAGCATAATTTTATATTCAAGGAGCAATCTGTCCTAGTCTCATGAATGGCCAAAAATTTAAGAAATGTAACAAACTATGCACAGTGGCAGAAGGTGTGATTTACTGGCTTCGGCCAGCAATGTTTTGGTCACAAACAAATTAATAAGTTGAAGCAGTTGACCAACAGAGAAGAGGTTGAAGGAGGGGGTCACAAATTCAGAATGGTCGGTGGTAATTGAATAAGTGGCCAAAATGCTCACTTAATTTCTTTGGTCAGCACTTAGAGGGGCAGGTTGAGGGCAGATGTGGTCACAATAAGTCAGCCAATAAAAGGTTCTTGTGTCAGTTGCTGCGGGATTACCGTCAGTATCAATGTCGTCACTTCCGGTGAGGTCAAACTTTGACCTCGATTGGACGGGATAACCCTATCAAAGGCAGTGCTGTCCACTCTCATCTGCAATCCCACAATGCAATGCAACCTGCTGACACCCAGCGCCACCTTTAGGCCCTCGCCAGCATCCACTGCATCCAGCAACCGATGGGAGGAGCAGACGACCCTCTGACCCCTGCACAGGTCAAACATTGACCCTTGACCTCTTATCTGGGTCATGTCACCTGCTCCTGACCGCTGCCCTAGTTTATGACGTCAATTGAAAAGGACTTATGTGAGCGCGGAATTCACAAGGCTTGATTGGTGTTGATAAATGTCCTTTTCGAGAATGTTGGTCATCTTTGACCATTGGGAGACCATTGTCAGGCAAAAGTGGACAGTCTGACTGCAGTGGATTTGTCGCCCCTCAAAGTGTCAAGCCTGTGCAGTTCCGAGGGCCACTTGGAGCATTATGGGCTGCCAATTAGAATAACGGATTTGCGGCTCTACCCCTGGCTGAGAATTTCATGATTTGTCACCCATTAATATTGGAGTATTGTCAGAGTTAAGCCTGCGAAGGCAATATCACTTGTAACAGGTCAACGTGTCGGACATTTTTCAAGCTGCTCTGAAGCTTCTCTTTATTTCCTTCAAACAAAGTTCATAAATCTTGACTTAGCAGATGATGGCAACGCCACTTATTACGTTGCGTACGACGCTCATGACGCAGCATTGACACTGCTCCGTCACGTCACCTGACCTCGTGCTGTACGTAAACGATGTAAAAGACGTGCGGAGACAGAGCTTCACACGTTGTGAAAGACGTCTTGGCTCTTTCCAATTTTCTCCTTCAAAGCTTTCCATAAATGAGTATTTGGTGTCAAAACGTACTGTCTTTCAAATTCAGATTATCTCCGAGGTGTTTTTGTCAAGTATGAAAGTTTTAAGTTGGGAGATGACATTACTGGTGATTACTCGCAGGGATAATCTGTGCGTCATAACGTCGAACGCTGCGACATCAAACAAAAAAGAGGCGTTTTACAGGAAATGATTACTCCTAGGACGGACAGCACTATCTCCTCAGGCTTCTTAGGAAATGACATCCAAGGACAAAAATAGTGCAGCATTAATGCTCTTTGCGGCGAATTCACAGATTACTCTTCAATTCTCCTTGCTGTTAAAACTCATTATTTGCTTCTTTAACAGCTTTGATACAAACATTGTTAAATTAATTTTTTTCAACATTTTAGATGTTTTTTGTATGCAGTGAAAAAAGATTATGAGAAACATGAATGAGAAGAAATCAAGAATCTCAAAATCTGGCTAAAAATGAATAAAGATCAATCCGTATACAGTGCCGCCTGTAAGTAAGTGAAACGCATGAAATGGTTCCATAGTATCAATGCTAAACATCTTCAGCAAAAATGCTTGTGGAAGCATGAATTCTCATCCGATGAGAGGAAAACATATTGGATCATAAAGGCCAATATGTGAGGCATGTGGGAAAACAATGGTAGCCAATTTGTCCCTGCTGTAGTCGGAGTTAGGTATGGGTCAAAGTCTTTGATAAGTAAGTGAACCACCCTTTCCTATTAAATAACATTAGGCCTGTGTTTCACTTACTTATCAAAGACTTTGACGGTTTGACCCATACCTAACTCCAACCACAGCAATGAAAATTGGCTGCCATTTTTATCCCACATGCCTCACACATCGGCCTATATGACCCAATATATTTTCCTCTCATCGGATGAGAATTCTTGCCTCCACAAGCAGTTTGGTTGAGGATGTTTAGCATTGATGCAATGACACAATATCATGCGTTTCACTTACTTACAGGCGGCACTGTAGCCATATAATAAAGCAGCAGAACAATATGTCACCCCTACTTTAAAATATAGAGCCAAGGGAATAATAAATTCTCTTAATATACACAATGCAACATGTGCATGCAGAACATGTTTATTGAGGACAAAATCATTAGATTATCTCCATATTCATCATTATATTATATTATTTGTTTGCCAATATATGTACAAAATGCATTTATGTGACAAGCAAATTGTTTCTGAAACAAAGCATGTAGCTTTTTTTCTTGACATATTTTTTTTTTTAATGGAACATTCAACTTTCATGGATGCAAACTTATATATGGTTCTGGAGTCCAGACATACTGGATGGGGGCAGATATAATGATTATTGCGCTGAGGAAATGAAGAATTAAAACCCTTATTTTCGAATATTCAACATCGGTGTGACATGTCATTGGTGATCTTAATCAATTGAATTGAATTCTAACACCTTCCTCTCTAAGGACAAAACAGCCATCAGGGGGTCAGAGAGGTTTATAAATTGGGTGCAGGAAGCATTGTAGTGAGGGTTGCAGCAGATGCAAGCCCAGACCAGAAACTCCAGCAATTGTTTCACCAGCATGGACACTGTAAAAACCTTCCTGCCAAAGATACAAACCTATAATGTACTGAACAAAATACATGTTACTTGAAGGTCGTCTACATGTAACAACTCAAGGAGAGGAAGTTGGACCTGGGTCCTCTGAGCAGGACTGCCAGGAGGCAGAAGCATTATCCATTAAACCGAAGAGTCACTAGTTGGTGTGAGGGAAACACCCTGCCACAAAGCGGAAACCACTACACTCTCCCCTCCTTAAAATGAAGCTTGACCGCGGAGAGTGTATATATAATTATGTGTTACCTGGTTGATGGCAGGGAGTTACTGTCGTACAAGTGATTCTTTGGTGTAATGGATAATGCTTCTCTCTCTCTCTCGTGGGGGAGACCAGAGTTCGACTCCCGCTTCTTGTTACACAACGAGCGACTGCCAAACGCTCCTGCCTCTCATGCAGGTGACCCAGGTTCGTATCCAACCCTGGAGCTTCTGATGTGTAGTTACTGCCATGGGAACTCATATATGATCGCTACTGGCTAGTTAGAGCAGGCTGGGATAGCAGCGGGGAAGCTTGTGGTCAAGCTTCATTCTTAGGAGGAAGGAGGGTTGTGGTTCCGGGTTGGTGGCAGAGTGTTTTCCGCAAACCAATGAGTTGAGTCTTTGGTGCAATGGATAATGCTCCTGCCCAACACACAAGGGACTGAGGTTCAAATCCCACTCTTGGAGTTTTTACATTTGAACAGTGGAAGATGTAGCATATGTATACTCTTTTAGAATTCTTTTTGGAGATTTTTCTCACTTCGCTTCTTGACCACATCAGGCTATCAATTGTATATGCAGTAGGCCAAACCATATTATCACAACCACTATCTGTAAAACATGTTTCAGCACATACAATACGTGCAGTACTCAAAACAAGTTTCAGCCAGTTTCAGTAATTACTAAAAGCCAAATTTCACAATGTGGATGTAAGGGCTGCAGAACCCTCACTACAAGTGCCACAACAACTGGCACTGCAGAATGCTGGCCTCGCTCACAGTGGAATGGTTTGCAGAGAAAGTGTTCTCACTTGGCCAGATGCTTTTCTCTCAACTGCATTTAATGGCACTGTTTCGCCGGAACTTATCGAATCACCAGTGTCAGATTGACACCTCAGCATCTCTCTCGGATGCAACAAATGGACAGGCTTCACAACTCCCTGCATATTTCATCATTATTTTCAATAATTCCCAGCCTCAAGAGGACGAAATAACAGAGACTGGAAAGCTAATCTTTATATGGAAAGGCGATCCCACATCGCAATATTGAAAAAACCCCGTGATGGATGGTTCGGGAGCAACTTCAATGATGTTACTGCGGCTTCGCAAATTATCCCCATGGTTTCAAAAATGGAGAAAAATAATAAGGCGGAATACAACACCTACGTCTCAACCACAACAAAGACAATGAGAAAAGATAGGACAGGACAGAATTTGAAAATACAGGACCTGAAGGGATAGGGCAGGATAGGATGGATTGGGACGGGGTGGATAGGGTGGGTCAGGATGAAATAGAATGGAACAGGACAGGACGGAATAGGCTATGATGGTATAAACTGCGATCGGTTATAAGACTAAATTGGACAGCATCGAGGAGATCTTATGCAAAGTGCACATTATGAAATTAATTGAAAAAGTTTAGAATATAGACCCACGACTAATAAAAGTCTTCACAACAGACCAAATACCTTAAACAAACAGAATTGAGAAGAATATGCTAATTTGATTGATTGTTCATATATTTGGACTGGCTGGAGCAGTTTCTTTCTTTCTTTTTCCAAATTAACATGATTTAGAGAGGATTTTCTGGGGTGCAATTCAGTTTGTGGTAAATCTGCATTTGGAGTTCCGCCCATACCCAACTCTTTCATTCACTGCACTTGACCAGTCCTGGACTCCATTGTCCACTGGCAGGGTCCAGCTGTAACTGGACATCACTTTGTTTACATAAGACAAGGACCCTCCAATAGAAATTTACAGAAGCAAACCTTTGTCTAAAAAAAACTAAGAAGAATTTAAAAGAGAATTGGCCCCCACAATTGTGTCCTTAATTATCGTTATCATCATCCTGCACAAATATCTTGAAACTGCAGCGGCTCACTGCCTTCTTTGTTATTCAAACAAGTTTTAGGCAGTTTTGAATTCATCAGTGTTTTCCCAAAGTAATGCTTTGTTTTCATGATTGATAATGTTTGCAATCTTTGTTGATGCAATACAATAATTAATGGATTCATTTGAATATTTCCTGCTTTGGAGGGCCCTGCTCTCTCTGCCTGTCTTCAGTTCTTCGGCTGCTGAGGTTGTGTGGGTTTTGTGGCGGGGACTGAGAATTCTGAAATACAAGACGAAGTGATCAGAGGCGGATTAATCTCTTGGCCAAAAAAAGGAGGGGAGAAGGGGGGGGGGTGGATCAAGGTGGGCTCCAATAAGCCTCAACAAATGCATCAGCAAAAGGATCTAAATGATTAAATACAACAAGGCCAAATATTCATAACCCGTGTCCAAGTTGCCAATGAGTCAGAATTAACCAGAGGCAAGATGCAAAGACACGACCCTTAATTGCCATTTGTCAGAATATGGATGCTCCTCTATTTGCTGACCAATCTCTTAATCAATACCAACAAGCATAACTCTTTAACTTGATTACTCTGACCAGGGTTTGATTCAGGAAGAAACTGTATATCGTGCTGTAACCATCTTTGGTAGATAAACAGGCTAAACTGTCAATAGAGTCGATGTCTTTGTGATGCTGAAGGTTAGATGAAACCTGATAGAATTAAAAATTTTTGGAGAAGTTGGTCTGACATGCATCAGGCAGTTTGTCGAGTCTGTTTGTCACGAGTCAGTTTTACACATCTTGAAATATATGGTTACATGGAGAGTCATTGAGTGACACCCTGGAACATGCATAGATAGTCCAGGGAGCTATCATTGTAATCATACTACCATCCTCGATGGCAAGTTGATGAAACTAGACAGCCTGATATTGAGAGAGTCTGGTCCATGGCCGACTCCTTTCAGAGAGGGAGAGTAGCTTTTACTGGCTAACAGAAGTTTCATAATTCAATGCTTGTTACATTGTGGGCAAATGAGGACTCTTTTGAGGAGGGTGCGACAAAGAGGAGGCAATGGGGTGATTAGGACGACAAAGAGGTCAGTGGGGGGGGTCAGTTGGGGCCGGGAGAGGGCCTTCAAGGGCCAGGACCTTTTAGGGCATTGGGCGAGGCCATTCAACGAGAGCTTCACACGATATGCAGGGAGTTATGCGAGGCCCAGTGATTATGAATCCTAATTCCGATTTATGATTGCTGAGTAGCCCCTGGCCCGGGGAGTCATTCGTGGGGTCATAAAGGGCCGGGACAGTGCCATCTGACCCTCCGCCTCTCAACAGCTCTCAACAGCCATGGGCCTTAATGTACCATCTTTGTGCAAGCATCCAGCATATTTCACTTTTATTCACCATTGCTGACAATGTCATTTGCTCAGATAATGGCAAAGAAAGCCCGGCCCAGCTAGCCAGCCATAGAAACATAAACTGACCGGACTGTGGCAGGCGGCTGAGTGCTGGCCATGAGTGCTGGCCATGGGTGGACATGACAGAATTACTGCAACGGGTGTCTTATATCTCCCCATTCCTCGGCTCTGCTTGGCTCCACAATATCCACATTAGGCACCTGTGATTCCTATCCATCAAGACTTTCTCTGGGTTTCTGAGTTCTTAGCTTCTTTCAGCCTCAGCAAACAGATCTCTGTCCGTCTGTCTGCTGTCTGTCTCTTGTCTGTCTGTCGTCTGGCGTGTGGTTTGCAAAGGATTTTCTTGGTGCTAAAAACAAACAGTCCAATCTGAAACAGTGAATAGCAGAGGATGGCCGTGATAGTGCCCCTCCCACTGCAGCACCCTTCGGTTTAACTGTGATTAACTCCCAATCCTTCAAACACACGCTGGGGAGGCAAGTCTTAACACTCCACACAACTGGTTGCGTGGTTGGGGGAGAGGAGGGGGCAACAGGGAGTAGACCGAAGTGGACCAACACCTCTGACCTCAACTTCATAGAATCAATACAGACATGAAGCAATCGGACAGCAGTCACTGTCAGTCAGAGCAGTGGGACTAATTCAGGTCAAGACGAAACATGGCGTTGTCAAAATGACCATCACGAATGTCTAAATGAAATGACACTGAGGGATTATGAACACCTTGACTCTCAAAAGGGACCCAATCAAAAATGGCGGTTGTTGGTCAATTCGAAGTTCAGACAATAGATTGTATGCTTATAGAAGAGACTCCATAAAGCCAAAATGACCCTTTCTGAAATTCCACACAGCAACGTATGATTTGGCAGCCCGGGAATTCATATAAATTTGAAAATCCTGTGCTGTTTGTGACTTCAGTTCAGAGCAGTTCAGACTGACCATTGCCACCCCAACAATGTATAGACCTAAGGTTCGGTCTAAGAAGGAGGATCAAAAGACAAATTTCTTGAGCCAACAATGGCTGGAGATGATCCATCTTGGGGAGCAGAGGAAGAGGGAGCAGGACGGACGACCATGCATCATGGCCTGAGGAGGAGAAAAATAGTGGGTTGCTGTTCCTGCTGCTGAGGAGGCTGAGGAGGCTGGAGTGATGCGGAGGTGGAGATGCTGTAGAGGGAGATAGTGATCAGAGGCAAAAAGAGGGGGGGGGGTTGTTGGGTGATCCAGTGGACAACAAACGCCCCTGATCACGACTATCAGAATGCACAATGGCAGATTGCGGACAGGCCTGTCATGCATATCGCAGCAGGAATACTTCATTTCTTGCAGCGGCCGATAGGGGACGTCGGAGCCTAAGTGGTCACCAGGGACTCTTAGTGAGGCCCTTGCCCCCCAGCTAGCTACATCTCAACATCCCAAGTCCACCATCTCCCCAGCAAAACATTCCCCACTCATTGGCCCCTCCTCGTAAATAGCAAACTTGGACGGGCAATGTTAAATAAAAATGACCCCTATTCATCACGACGCCTCCTGTCCTCATGAGAAATAAGCAAGCGAAAAGATGATGAGCAACTCGCAAGAGCAACTCGCAAGAGCAACTCACTCTCATGCAGCATCCCGCGAGCATCTCCTCATCATCTCTCTTGAGCATCTCCTCATCACAGGATGCAGTCCTCAGCAGCAGCAGCAACCAGAACATGCAGATTATCCTATGTCACAGTTGATTCTCAACTAACACGTTGCTGGGCCTAATCCTCTCTATTCAATCATAATTGAAAACAACATCAAGTTTCACCAACTTCATACCACCCAGCTTCAAAGTGGTCAGTAAATCACTGACATCCGCGATGAAATACATTGCCCACTGTCATCCGTCATGGAATGACAGCCATTTTCAAGTGAAATGTTCAGATATGTGTCTAAGTGAAGGGCCTCATTGAAAACCAGTGTAAACTGAATGGGCCATGCTGGTAAAACAATAGTAACACTTTTGAATTAGACTTCCATGGCCTATTGATTGAGTGTATATTTCTCTTAATGTCCCGCCTGCCAGAGTAACTTGCTTGTTTGTCACGTCTTGCATGTTTTCACCCATATTTTCATGTAATCCTGTACATTGTTTGTGGACATAAATCACCCATTTTAAATGTCTCTGGCGTACTTGATAAAAATACAGAGTATTACATTTGGCCCATTCATTGGGGCCTCCACAGCAATTAATCTGGGACTTTAAGGCTTTAGATTGAAACCGACGGTTGCTTTATCGAAGCACTTGGCAAAATCAACAAAAAGCCACTCAGTCACTTGAGGCAATCTCTTTGGAGGCTTTGCCTATTATGAATTGCATCATTATTCCTGGTGAGACTAGGAGAAGCATTAAAATGATGAATCTTTACATACGAATGGCGCTTGCTTGATTTTTTTCCGCCAACTGAATGGGTTTTGTAGCCGAGAACTAGCGCAGATAAGTACAGCCACGACCTATACTGAAATGCAGGCGAAATAAAAGTGATGGATGCAATGCGCCACAATATCGCTATCTCAGACTGCGCCTAATTGCTTTTTTATTCAAACAATTGCAGGGCTGGCCAATCGTTTTGGAAACTGAAATGAAAACGAAGTGAGAATGAATCATTGGCTGATGGCATAAATTTGTCATTAATAACAAAGCGCAGTTCACGACAATTTGAACTGGCTTTGTGTGGCAGTGAATTTTAAAGTGTTTGGCCATAAGCCAGGCGGAAGCCATTGGGGAGAGAGCGAGAAACGCAGGCAGTGATCAGATCATGGGCCAGCATTGATAAAGTGACAGAGACACACAAATCACGACCACATCCATGTAAATAGGCCAGTTTAATCGCCACAGCTCCCTCTCTTTGCTGCTGCTCTGTTCGGCTCTGCTTTATGACGAGTGATTTGAGCGTGCAGCCTTTTTCCTCTCACTCAATGAGCCCTCAGTAAGTTGTGATAAATGCCAGTTAAATTTGCTCTTTTTCAATAGCTCTCAAAAGGCAAAAACCCGATGTGGCTGTGTCGATGAAATCCCGCCAATTCTGAATGCTACATCAAATCAACCCCTCATTTATTTATGAAAATGAAAGTGATCTGCTTAAGTCCCTTTGCATCACTGATTTATTCAACGGATTAAAGCAATTGAAAATCGTTACAAAGAACAATTGACGATGCAATCAGCGCCCACAACAAGATGCCACTCTCTCTGCTCAGCTTTTTGTGAAAACAAAACTGACACAAATCTGCGAAAGCCGCTGTAATAAGAGTTTGTCAACAGTAGCGTTAAAACCTCAGTTGATTTCTTTTTACATTTAGCACATTCGAAAAAGAGTAAGCCAACATCAAATTGTACCAAGGTAGGTCTATAATGGTTTGTCTATGCATATTATGCTATAGGTGCGCTTTTCGAACGTTCATTAATTGGCAATATTTCAAGCAGGTCCATGTGCATATATGCAGAGAAAATGTGATAAACACTTGGGCAACTAACAAGGGAGAATCGTAGACAAGTGGGCGATGATAATGCAACGGACAAGTCATCATAGTTTGGTAACTTCGTCTTCCTTGTTTGTTGAGCCTCGTTTTGGGTGGTGAGTGGGGAGGGGGCTCGGCGGAAGGGGACAGGACAGTTTCCGGAGATTCCAAGCAGCGGGGCTACTCCCTCCCGGTCGGCAAGACACAGGCCATTAATCCACATTCGTCTGGCCCTCATTTCGACGGGACATGCACCATTAGTTCTTGTTCCTCTATATAGGTAAGACTCACGCCTGACTGCCCTCTCCCTCCACTCCCAGAATTCATCATTCCAAGCCGGAAGTAGATCTGCCGCGACTACCCCGCAGTCAGAAGCAAGCAGAATTCTGATAGGCCGCCACCCGCAGCTAGTAGTGACGTCACAGCAACACTTAGTAGATAGCATCCGGGCCCTTCGCGTTGTAGATTGTTCCATATCTTCAATTAATGACTTCCATTGGCTTTGGTGGACTTCAGCTAGAAAATGCCTGGCAAACATGATGTAGGCTAAACAAAATGAAGAGATCTTTGAAACTAACTAAAAAGTGTATCTTTTAGTTTAAAAACGGTAATCAATCAACTGTCCTTCAAATAGGCTAAACCTGAATTACTTGTGCAACTGTGATGACTAGTGCCACAAAGGGCCAAGTCGGTTGAATCTTTACTGGTTGAAATCAAAGTTTGAACAGTTGTCAAAAGCAATCTAAGTTCCATTCTGAAGAAATTGGTTGCTAAACAAACATTAATCTTTCCAGAGGGTCTCTGATTCACTCCCTCTTCCCCTGGGAAGACCTCTGAGCTCTGGAAGGGCCACCGGAAGTGGGTAGTTCACGCATGATCAGGCATGCCCTCTGGGGTCAGGGGTCAGATGTCCTCGCTTTGTTTGTGATTGCCGTAAAATGAGCCAATTTGTGTTGGGAGAAGTTGACAAACCAGAGAGACGGAGAACAAATGAGGGAATGCAGCCAAACGATGTCTTTGAAGTGCACAGCTCACCCGACAACTCCTCTGCCCGCTGACCTGGGTCCGCCAAACACAATGGCCCGTGATTTATCCTCCGATTGGGCGCACCTCCCCTTTGTTTTTGCTGGCCAGTGCAACGCAGCATGGCTGAGGAGAGGGGCGTTACCCAGAGCTCTGCATTCCCCGTCAAGTGTATATATTATTTGCAATGCAGAGGATGACAGGCCTGCCCTCTCCTGCCCTGACCACTGGCCATCAATCGCTGACCGACACAGACCCAGCCTCGACCAGGGCCCAAGACCACCAACCAAGGGGGGCCCTCTTGCCCAGCGACCCCGCAAAAATGCAATAAAGCAAGACAAAGAAGAAATCATTCTGCCTCTTTTGCCAATATATTGGAGTGGAATTCATTTAAATTCAAGAGGCCCACAGAACGCCTGACCCGTTGCAACGAGTGGGCAGGTCACGGGTGAACTTCCTCTTCCGGGTCACCAAGATGGCCGCCGTTTACAAGGCCCCTCAAAATCTGATCTCTCAAATAGTTAATCATCAAACAATCGAGAAAAAAATCACTTTCCAACCAGCAGAAGTGTACACGACACAACATGAATTGCATTTCTTCCTTACAAAGGGCATTTTCACCACTTCAAAAGGGTTCGCAAGTCCCATCATGACGATGCAGATACAGGCATCATCTCAGTGCTGGCTAAAGTGACACGTCAAGGATGATACAGACGTGTTTAATTGGTAGCATTGATTGTTAATCAGAAGAACAGCTGATGCCCCTCAGATCCCCATCAGATCCCCATATTAAAGTGCCGTTAACAGTAATTATACTAGTACAATAATTAAGTCGTGTGGTTGGCAGAGGGATCCGTATTTGGCAATGGGCAATCATTAATTGGAGAAATCCATCCGTTTCCTTTTTGCAGCATCTTCTCCGCGGGCAGGTTACGCCAATCAAAGGGGAGCCAGTCAGAGGTCAGTCGGGCCCTCCATAAAGTATCAGAGGCCATTGGACCGCGCCCAAGGGCAACTTGGATCACCAAGTACAAGGTCGTTAATAAGAAAACCCTGATTTATGGAGCGAGACCAATCCTAATTATTGCCCACTGATAAATCGGCCCATGCAAAGGTGTCCAAAATAACGCCATCATTTGACGCTGATTGCATTCATCCAGCCGCTTCACAATTTATTTCATGTAACTTTACTAATATCCCAGGGCGCAGTTAATGTTTGGGTGGCTGGCCTAAGTGTTTATACGTTTTTGGCTGGTCACGGTGGTCAGACGAGAAAGATGGGCCTTCCCCAAAAGGGCAGATAAGTTACAGCCATTTTCATTAGGGCATCAGAAGACCTCTTCTAACTGCCATGGCCCGGGCCCTTGATCCCCATCTAGGCCCTTTCTCAGACCACCCATCCCCCGACCCCCTGCATTGGGCCCTGCGAGGTCTTCACCCAAAAAGGCCTCCTTCCATTAATTGCAATTAGCGCAGCCAAGAAAGGTCCCGGCTGACTCTTGGAGGCCCTCTTGGAGGCCCTCTTCCAGCCCCCTTCCTGCCTCTACTCGGTTTGGGGTGGCCTCACCTGCAGCCCCCTTCTCCCTTCTTGACTCGCCTAATCTGGCTTTATTGTGGCTCTTGCTGCAAACACCTATACATATCCCACAACCAGAGATGGATTGCAAAATGCCTTTTAACTTTTGTGCCCCAATAAATATCCTGCCTTGTAAATTACTAGAATCTTTGAGCTCGCATGAGTCATACCAAGTAACTTGCAAAGATATCAGCCAGAAATTTTTTCAGTTGCATGTGATCAAGTCAAAAGAACATCCTGACACTTTCATGACATTAAATAACATAATTTCAACAAACATACTTCAAAAGTGCAGTTAGTTCAAAAATAATATTACTAATTGAAATGTTACCTATGGCATCAAATAAATCTAATTTGCGATTGATTTTTTCTTGTTGTTCAATTTCTGCTTTTAGCTTTGATATCAGTTTTGTCCCAAATTTGAATTGTACCAGTACATGAGCATGTGAAATTGAACGTGCCAGTTATAAATAGTTGGGCGGTTGCAAAACATCTTAGCAAATATTAGATGATGGGCTTTGAACACGTCGAGTTTGTTGTGCCTGGCATCAGGGAAGTGTTTAAAAGGACAAATAGCATGTAGCAGGGAGCTTTGAGGGCATGTCACAGTCAGCTGCTGGGTCCCAGGCATACTGGCTGGCTGAGCTCCACTAGGCAACATCCTGGCAACCATGGGGCCAGCACACTCAATTGCTATCATAACGCTCATTACCGCCACAAAACATGCCCTAATACCGCCAATAACCCTCGTCAAATTTATATTTCATGGCTAACAATTGAAAGTCTATTAGCATGCAGGTCGCGCTGGGCCAGTTGACTGTGGGAAACAATATGGCCCCAACGGCTGCTTTGTAAAAGCAGAAAATTGTAAAGGACATCTTCAAATCTTGACCTGGACAGACCAGCAGACACAGGAAAGCACCCTGGCCCAGGTCTGGGTAATCTATGGCCCCATCTCGTATGCAGGTCTCATTCGCAGCAGAAAAAGGCAAAAAGCAGAAGGAGACTTCAAAGGGCACAGGTCACCAGGAAGCAAAACAAAATAGAAAGGAATTTGTACAAGTCAAGACACATTTTCATAACAAATCAAAGTGTGTCAAAAATGCGAGTCAAATAACTTTTAATTATGACACATCTGAAACCGAACAATTGAAAATCTCTGCTCTGTGAAAGAAAACGTGCAGGTTGCATGACATGAATAATTTCATTATTGTCAAAATGGAAATATCCACAATAAGATTCCTATCACTGACAACTCAAGCTAATCCCCTCACAAGTCAGTATTTGTTATTTCGCTGAATCACAGATCAACACTGTCCGCAAAATGAAGAGAATTTGGAAGGAAAGTGAAATACAAAAGGAAACATTTGAAATTGAAAGGGAAGGGATTAGGAATGCCAAGTGTCTGAGATTGCAGAGGTGAATTGCTGAGGATGATTGTGAGCAAAATGCCTGCAGTCAAGCTGAGGTTTTTCTGGCGGCTAACGCGATCTCAATTACAAGATACAAGTGTCCAAGGCTCTGTCCCAATCAACAAAGCTCCAGTTCAATTTCTGGGTCCCAACAAGTCCCCCATTATCTCCACTCAAACGCCTACAAGCCATGATATTTTTGGTGATTTCCAAAATTGTTAGAGTTTCTTAATTCAGCCAATGAAGTGAGAGAAGTTGGTGGGCAAAGATGGGACGCTACCTAGGGCAACTCATTGACAGAGGGTAATGTAGCAGAAGGCGTTTGACACTGTGCAACAGTCAGAGCTGCGAGGCCTTTCACTGGGCTGGCTGAGCCACACACAGGACTGGCAGAAATTAAATCTCAAGAAGGCCATTGAAGGCAAGGCGCTAAAAAGATATAAATAGGAAGAAGCGATGGTCATCCAGGGGATTTGAATGCACTCAGCCAGGCTGATGCCAATTTAATGAGAATCGTTTAAGACTGTTGTCACAAGGATAATTTGCTTGCTTCAATTTGACATCTGTCACAATTACGTTGGCTCTGGCTTAAACAAACTGCCAAGATAAGTAAACAAAATAAAGGATGAAGCAAAATACCCTATATGAAATGTGAGCCCATCATTAGCAAGACTTCCACAGAGAGAGAAATGTGGTTTGAAAAAATTAACAAAGGCTTTTGTAGCAAATTGAAAGAAGGTTTCAATGGACTGGTATGCAATGGCATGGTTAAAGAATTTACAGTTTGTTTACTTGGCAAAATACCTCTCGACGTCTGCTCTACACTTATAACAGGAGGAAAAAGAAAGAGATAAAACGCGAAAGTAAGAGTAAAAGGAAGGAGGACTTGATGTAACTGATGATAGGACATGCTTCATTTTGGTGCGTTGCACTCTGGAGGGGACAGCCCCTTGGCGAAAATATGGTGAGAGAAATACCAGCAAACGAGAACCAAAGAGAACTAAAGGGAACTAAAGAGGGTTAAGGAAGGTTAAACAGCCAATAGACAGCTAGCCCTAACAAGCTGGCCATGCAAAAGTTGTGTTTGTTGAAAAATTCAAGTTGGACAAAAGCAACAAGAGTTTATCATGGAGCATGCATGGGACATGGAGCAGAATTCAAGCCCAGGGGCATAGGTAGGAAGGGGGAGAGGGCATCCCCTCTTAGTAACAACTAACAAGTGACCCCCCCCCCTTCCCTTGAGCTCCTGGGTGGGGTGTCCCCCTGCCCTCTTCATTTGTAATGATTACTTCTTTCGCCTCAGGTGCAGCAAGTGACCTGAAAAATTACTCTCACAAGGGCCTGATTGTATACTCCTGGATTCCTAACCTCCCCAACACATGAGTCTGTATTCAAGGTGTGTTCCAAGTCTTTATGAGACTTTATATAAAATTATAAATCTGTAAAGCCATGCATATGTCTGGCCCACCCTGCATTGGAAAACCTGGCACCACAAATTACATAGCATAACTGTTATTCAAGTCTCCCCTTATGACAACATGGCGTAGGTGACCTTGCAGTGACCTATCACGGTAATGCTGTCTCTTCAGCTCTCCATCACAATGCAGGCCACAAGCATATACAAGGCCATGCTCTGACACATATTTCCTTCACGAATTGTATCATATTCCTCTCGCGTATTCAATTCTATTTTTCACTGACAATTTTTTACCCCTGAATGAATCACGTCAATTCCTAAGAAGTGTGGAAATTTAATAGCGGATATGGTGGGCAACATGTAATGTAAATTCCCTGTATGTGACACTTTATATGAGACTGCAACACAAAACATATTATGAAGAAATAGAAGGTTGCAAACCTATTTCATTTAGAAATATAATGTTCACAGAATGTCCAACTTGAAAACTTCACTTCAATAACACCCATCAGTCTTTCTCAAATGAATGGGCTGGTATAGAATGGAGAAAAAATCTTTCAATTTGTTGCATTTGTCCTGTAACTGTACAATTAAGAAGTTGTCAACCACATTTCACAAAACTATTCGCAAGAGATTGAATGCTATTTGAATATTCTTTTGGCCAGAGAGTGGTTCTCTTCTTTGCAATGCAAGAGAAATCTCATAAAAAGGCTAATTATCAGTTTATGCAGACATGTGCAGCCATGATTGACTAGCAGACACATGTTTCAGTTTATGGGCAGATTGAAAAGTAACACATGCTAACACAAACCTAACACAAACCTGCTCTTTCTTAATGAGTCAGGAATGAAAGGCCATTCTGTGCACAATCTAGGTGGAGAGAACTCGGAGCAAAACACTGAAAGGATGGAGGTGCCACCAGAATCATTAACACACAACATTATTCAAATCACACAAATAAGTTGAAATAAAATTCTCGCTTCATGCACTGACATCTATGCGAAGTGAAATGTGGTTACAATTGTAGCTTCAACTTTCAAATCAAAATTCCATTCTAAAATCTCAAAAATATATCATTAGCCTCCACCAATGAATGAGACCTCAAATTAAAGGATTATACAATTTAGTTTTTTGTGCTGCTTCTTTTGTATTGTTTTTTTTTATGTATCGTGTCAAACTAAATATAAAGATTTCAAGAGCTCAACTACGCATGTTAATTCTTTTCTATTTGCTTTTCGTGATTTGAAGGTATCAAATGGACTTTTCATTACTTCATGTTATTCACTTTCAACTATTCAAGACTGTTGAGAGTGGAATGCTGGAGGCTAAAGAGAGAAAAAAAAATCAGCAAAAATGAGGTTTGGAGAAAGGCAATAAAAATGTGGGACTTGTGTAAATTGAAAACAAAAGGTGCAAAGAGAGAGGTAGAGCAGTTATCTGTTTGTTGAAAGGCTAAAAATGTAGCCAAATGACTTGATGAATGGCCCAGGAAAGGTGTAAAGACTTATGTTAGCTTTAGTTGAGGCACGGAAGTGCTGAATGACCCTAGAACTTGGCATTACTTGCCAACTTATCTTTTTGGATGCAACATTTTGACCTTCTTCTGCCTCTTCCTCATTACAGCCACGCCTCCAGTAAATTGGCCAAGAAAACACAACATTTAGGAATATCTCCTGCAACTCTAGCATTGCATTTGCACATAAATCATATAGTCAGGTTTTATCACTCTGCCAGACATTCATAATTGGAAGACATAGATGGATAGATAGACAGACACACAAGACAAATAGACAGTTACAGATAGATAGATGAATAGATATCAGATAGATTATTAGATAGAAAGACAGATAGATAGATGTCAATCAATTCTATCTCCAATAGAGAGGTGTCAATCAGTTCTAGCCCTATCTATATCTCTCTATTTCTCTAACTCTCTCTCTAACTCTCTATCTCTCTGTCTCTCGGTCTCTCTATCTCTCTATCTCTCTATCTATCTCTCTCTATTTCTCTATCTCTCTATCTCTCTATCTCTCTATCTCTCTATCTCTCTATCTCTCTGTCTCTCTATCTCTCTATCTCTCTGTCTCTCTGTCTCTCTATCTCTCTATCTATCTCTCTATCGCTCTACATCTCTATCTGTATCTATCTGTATCTATCTGTATCTATCTGTATCTATCTGTATCTATCTGTATCTATCTGTATCTATCTGTATCTATCTATCTATATGTCTGTCTGGTGTATCAATCTATATATCCATCTATCTTTCCATATATCTATTTATTCACCTCAATATCTTTCTATCTACGAGGCATGTACAAGCATCATATTACGTAAATCACCCCAGGACGTGAACTATATCCCCATCTCCTCTTTCTCCTATTAGATCCTCTCTTTCTCGTCTTCAGAAGTTACACATGTCCACGGCTGAGTTATCATTGCATTGAAGCCAGAAAACATCTTTCTCTGATCTCTGTCTGAAACAGAAGTCCAAACTCTCCTCCCCCGGAGGAAGAAAGATCTCACCACGTGGTTTGTATTTCCGTTTTAAGGGCAACTAAAGAATACTTGCAAAAGTTGAAGAGGGGAAAAAACTTATGGAAAAGATCTGTCTTATCTCTACATTTACCCCTTTGAAACACCTCATATATTAAGGATTTTAGTTGCATCTCAACAGGAAATACAAAACACAGACGCAGAAATGATGAATGTCTGTGTCTGTAACCCTCCATTTCAGCTCACAAAAAGAGGAAAACAAATCTTGATATATTTCTCTTTTCATTTATCAATGGGTTTGTGTTTGCAGGCTATTGCAAGAAAACCATAAATTCACCAATAACCATGAGTTATCCAGCTCTTCCATCACCTCATTATTACATTTGCCACAAATGAGCCAATCAAATGCCTTTTGATCTTTTTCGCTTTAATTCAATCATTGGATCATCACTAATTGGCCGCTTTTCCTTTAAGCATTCGTAATTTCAACTTCTCATGTCAGCAAACAATTCTCTTTCTGTTGTGAGTGAGAACTCAACATGAAGACATAATCACCCGTCAAGCAGTTGCAGCCTCTGAATGCCAATATCTCTTTCAAAGGGATCAACAGAGATGTGCTGTTTGCACTTGCTTTTCACTTGCTTTTCACTTGCCTCTCAGCTGCTTTTCACTTGCATTTCACTTGCATTTCATTTGGATTTCATTTGTGTCTCTTCGCATAACTGGCCCAGACGTCAGTGGCAAATTGTTTAATGATTAAGAGAGAGTGTTGTGGCGGAGAGTGGCCCCAATGACAAGCAAATGTTCACAGCTTGATCAAGAAAGCACACGCCCGGCCTGAAAACGGCTGTTACAAATAAATCACCATGCGAAGAACCTGCTGCGTTTCACAACACCCGGTCCCAATCATAACATTTTCATTTTTCTGCTGCAACACTGGGTTCTGAGTGGCAGACAGGAGGGAGACAGTGCAAGGTACCCTGATCTTTGCAATATATACATTCTTTGTGCACATATAATGAGATAAATGAAAACTGCAAACCTTTGATTAGTGACAAGATTCAGATTCAGATTTCTAATTTCAAACGAAAGGGATTATTATAATATGGCTGTTCTGGCTAAACCTGAGAAATACATGGGGAATAGCATCTTCTGATGCATAATTAATATACATACATTTCAGGTAAAAAAAGTGTACTTATATAAATTAATGAGGTGCGTCTATGCATGTCCTTGTATAGGATGAAAATTTAGAAGAATTGCATCTAGGTAGACTTTTATTCTGTGTGAGTGTGAGTGAGCAAACCCCCATGTATAGCCATAAGTTTTGGTAGATTGCTCTTGGTGGATCTGGCCGGAAGAGGCCAGCACCTGCAAGAGAGCCAGAGTTGCTGGTGTGCAGGTGAGCAGAACTTCACCAGAGAACAATTCAAGACACACTGTCAGACATTGTCAGCCATTGTCACGAGCTGAGACTGAAGAGTGAAGGCTGTCGATGATACTCCCTGAGAGACTGTCATCAGTCATGACTGGGGCTATCATTGCGTAAGAACTTTGGAGGGGCAAAGGGGACATGTGGGAGAAAGGGGGGGGGGTGAAAGAGAGAAAGAATAAGTGATCATTAGTTGTTAATCAAGTTAGGAGACACAGGAGTGTCCTAAGTTGATCTTTATGGGGATATGACACAGGTAATAGCTTTAATCGAGTAACTGACCTTTCCAGCATCATCAGCCTGGCATCCAAGCAGCAAGTGATGAGCAGGCTGTGGCATACTTCTGTACAGGGACTGGCCATACATCTTAGTTAATGCATCACAGGCAATAGTTGGTCACCCCACGGAGGATGCTCACCATGCTTATTGTCCCCCCGGGGGTGTGCAACTGCAGGTCACTAACCCCCCTTCTGCCCCCCCCCCTCCAAGAGCCACTCTCAGAGCCACTGATGATCGACATAAGATCATTGTGAAAATTTAATGCAATGCAGTTGCCAATACTGCAAATGGAGCCTGTTTGGGAGCTCTTTGTAATCAGATGGGGGGGGGGGTGCTCAATGGCAACTTATATATATACATCTTGCAGATCCATTATTTCCTATAAGCCAACCTTCACTCACATATTCTCTGTGTTCACACAACAATGGTCCCATGGTCTACGACTTCCCAAGTAAAACTGAAAAACACATGTTCGCCTTAGCTGCACGGGGCTAACTTTCATCAATATTGCATGCTAGTCAGCTTTATTGCTCAACACCTTTTATGATATTGAAGAAAAAAGGCAGCCAGTAATTGTGTTATGGTATATGACAGAGGAGCCGGGCTTCCATCTGGCTGCATCTTCAAGAAACAGATCGATAAGCCAATGCTTATCTTGCCACAGAAAAAAAAAAGTTTATGTCTGCAGTGCACAGATAAAACTCTTTGAAGGGTACGGGGGATAAACACAGGGTAAAAATAAAACCAAGGTCTTCGCCATCCTTTCAGAAAATCTATCAATTTAAAGACTTTTGTCATTTAACCCTTTGAGGCAGCCATGTCCCTTAAATAGTCCATAAAATATTTATGTTTTTAAGATCTTAACATAAAATCTCAGTAAGACTCAGTCCTCAGGATAAAAACTTAAATTAATTAAGTCATTACTGCTTTTAAAAAAGATCTTGTGACTGCAAATATTAATCAACCAAATAAGATTTATGAGCAGCCATTACAAAATGTGGCCATCTTGTGATGTAGACTGATCAAAGAAAGTCTCCAGGTTCAATACAGCACTGCCCAATGTCATTATACAATGCGCTGCAGCAAACCCTTGCAAAAAGCCCACGACGACCGGAATCGGTATCAGGACATACGTATCTCAGATAATTATAATCAGTGTAATGGGCAGAACGTGCTGTTAACATGTGTGTCTGAACTCTCTGTCTGGAAAAATATCTTAGAAATATGTCATAACCAATTTCAGAGAAGATGAAAGAATAAGTCAGAGGAAACAGACAAATGATGCGTACACGTCATTGTACAATTACACAAAGACTGATAGTACAGAAGCCTACGAGTTGGTGTTCTCCTGCATTAGCTAAATTTTTCAGAAACTGAAGACAGACCATCACAGTGTCAAGCCACGTAAAATTTTAGTGGGCGAGGTCGAGGTGGACCAGATGTAGTAGTTGCGGTCTGCAAAAAACGCAATTACCGGTCCCATTGCTGGGAATCTGTCACACTTGCAAGACAAAAGGACAAACCCAAAGTAACATGATAGTAGGTCAATACCACATTATGGTGTAAAAACGATTCCCCAGCGATACTATACTAGAATATATACATACAAGGTACATAAGAACTGAAAAATTACATGACTGTAAGTCAAGTGGACTAAGGCCACAATGGAGAATAAATATGCGACGACTGAGTGAAGGGGCAAGAGCTATTCTTTTTTTCAGAGAGACACTGATGCTAAACAACAAATGAACATCAGAGCCTAATACGCTGATTTGAAAAAGATAAATAATTTTATTATAATTTGTTAACAACTTTAAATTTGGTCTCCTATTTTTTTAATCAGATCTCTATTTCTAACAAGACCATGCAAAACTCGAATGGAATAATAATGACATTTTTTTCCAAAAGAGGGAGACTTTAAGCCACTAGCCTCTATAAATTTTGTACAATAAAAGAGCAGAAGACTGAGGTGGATAAGCCAGTGCAGAGTCGTGTGGCCCTTAGAAGAAGAGAAGCGACTGTGGAGCAGCAGAGAGGCTGTTACTTACTTCTGTAATGACATTGCCATCCCCAGATAGGCCATCTTCTCAACCTGAGTTTGCCTGAAAGGCAAGATAATGTCATAAGGCGGACCTGATGCCCTGCCTTTTGTCTGCCACTGGACTTCCATCACGCTGGGAGATTAGCAAAACAAGTCAACAAACACTCTCGCCAACTCCAGATAAAACTTTGTTTGATCTCCTCAGCCACCGACATGAAAAGTTAATTGTGTGAGCTGCTCTGTCCACCTACTGACCTGAGAAGCTCTGGGAAGCTCTGAGGGGCCAGGGAATCAAGAGAGAGAGAAGACACCCAAATAACAGACGCAAATGAGAGACTCAAATAGGAGACTAGGATAATAAAGGAGGAGAGACTCGAATGAAAGACCCAAAGGAGAAAGGAGAAGCCCCTCAGGTAATGCAATGGTCAATCCAGAGGGGATTCAGAAAGCTAAGCCCTTCCAAGAGTCTCCCACACAAAGCTCTCCATTATATGCTCCTATAAAAGAAATGCAAACAAAGAAATGAGAGGGCCACCTTCCTGGTAAACAATCTTAGATCCTATTGATGTGGGGGTTAACAATTTGTCCAAGCTGTGGTGAGCCAGGTAAATAATCTGCTGTTCTAGTCTATTTGCCCCAGGAATACTCGGTACTCAAATACATCTCATCCACAATTAAATCCTGAGAAAGCCTCATACCCATGAGTGCTCAGTTATAGTAATGATCTTTGCACATGTCTTAAATCTCTAAATGCACCACCATACAAGTGACTAAAGGCCTCACTGACAAGTGGCCTCCTCTTGAGAATTAATCGGAAATTAACTGAAAGGAACAATTAACATTAGAACGACATAAAACAGGTATATTCTAGTGTACATTTTCTCCTTATATCAATGATTTGTTATAAAATTTAATCAATTATTGGTAAGACCCACTGACACCAATCGGTGAGTCTATAGTTACCCACCAGTTGACCAAATAGGAGAGCATCTCGTGACATCACAGTTTTGGCCTGACAACAAACGTGCTTGGACATAGCTGCAGACCATTATTAGTGCCTATAAAAGCATCTTAAAGAGGGAGATGGGTCCTGCAGGCCAGTCTTAATCTCCCAGCAGTATTTTACCTGTGTCCTGCAGGAAGTCAGAGGTGAAAAGGGTAGGTTGTGGTCTTCTGAGCAAAGCTGAAAAAAGGAAGAGTCGATCTTTGATCCCTTTATGCAGGCTTTATCACCGATGCTGATCATCATTAGTGATTTCCTGCTGCCTAATGAAATGAACAGGGCCATGATTACTGGTGTTAATCTGTGTTCTGGTCATTTGTGCAGAATGGCACGAGGAGATGCAAAGAGGGATCCAAAGATTCGACTTGCTAATCAATGCCACATCAAAGAAGTAATGATTGAATCACACCTGCGAAGAGCTAGGTAAGCAAAGGGGAGGCAGGGGGCTGGCTGGTCACTTGCATGTTTTGAGTCACCCTGGCCACATGAAGTGTCAGCAGCATCAGCACTAGGCAGTGTAGTATCAACAGCAACTTACATCAATGGTATCATATAAGTATCAAAGGTGACGTCAGTAGTCAATGTCCTCAACAATCAACAGCATCACCATAACATATAATGTTGCCAATAGAATAAACAACATCAGAAGCATCAACTAGTCAACAGCAACTACATCAGAGGTATAATAAATATATGTATAATGTGATGTCAATAGTTTTGACAATACCAGCAGCAGTGCAGCATGTCAGATAAAAAATAACAGCATCAACAAATCATAAATTCAACTGCATTTTATGCACATCACCGACATCGCTAAAAGAGTGTTTCTTTCCATCAATAACACAAATATAATTTAAATCATCACGAGATCAAGTCAACACAAATAGCTACAAATAGTTGTTTCAGTACTCTCAACAGCACTCACAACAGCCAGGATCAGTCAGCCAACAAGCAGTGCATTGGGAAACCTTTAATTACACAAACAGATGATGTGGATCAATAAAGAAGACCTCAAGTGTTCCTTTGCAACGTATCATTGGCCAGAGCATCTCACAGATGTTGATGCAGATGAGGGGCCTAATAAACTGAACTGACCACAAGGGGGGCTCGTCACGCCACCTAGGGAGAACAGGTGTTGGATTCGATGAAACTGATTGAATTCAGATCACTCCATCACAAGACATCGTCACAATGCCCTAAAAAATGCAACCATAAAAAATATCCTTTATGAGACATGCTTCATGTAAAGTTAGAGATAATTAAAATTGACAAAAAATACTTTTAATGCTCTATTAATGTTTAATGATAAATGATAACAGTCACGAAAGACCTATCATTTTGGTCATTTTTGCTTAAATTACATGTCCCCCAACCATTTGATCTTACCTAGCCCTTTCAATTATCCAGCAGTTAAAGAACAAGCTCAAAGACCCCTTCAGCCTCTGGTATAAGCTGGCCTGGTTTTCAGATAAGTAGACAACACAAACGATAAAATTAAACAAAAGACCGGTATTGACTTTAAAAAAAAATCTTTTTATCTTTGAAATTCGTGCTTATCGCATCAATTGCTCAAATTACAATATAGCTAAGATGTCTTGCAGCAGGGGAGGACTAGCGATTATATTTGGCTGTTTGAGGACATCAATAATATCACTGTAGGTCCTATATCTTACAAGGCGATTGGTTTCATTGGGAAATAATATATGACGTCACTGTAGTGTATGACTCATTCACTGACTGGTTATATATGGTCATTTAGCTTTTAAAAATCACATGTCCCTCGTTCATTTGATCCTACCAAGTGCTTTCATCATCCAGCAGTTAAAGAACAAGCTAAAAGGCCTCACTAACTGGAAAAGAATATAACATGGTAAGTATATATGGATATGAACAGAAAACGATGGCTTTGGTGCATTTTGGTAATCACTTGCATGTCCATGACTGTAATTATTACAACTAATCATTAGACCATTCAGTGCAGACCGGAAGTCGCGTACAAGACAGTGAGCAGTCTCCAACCAAATCTCGTTGCCAAAGAGAGTTGTGTGGAATGCCTGGGAGACTGGGGCGCCCTCTGCAGCCATCCCCAAGTGTCCAGTCTCATCAAGAGTGCTCGTCCTGATGCAGCTATCCTAATGGCTCGACAAGATCACCAATGGTCTTGGCTGTCTTCATTTCACTTGGCCACATCTCCACACATCATGGTCCGCATCCCCACCCAGCCCTTGCTAAATGCAATAGGTGGACACGTCACTCACTCCCTCTCCCTGGATCTCCCTGCTCTATTAACGTCATTTCTGACCACAAGCAAAACACCAGTCCATTGATATAAGGTTCCACATACCCTTCCAGTGGCTTCCGCTTCCTCGGGTTGCTTGACCTATCTGTATCGCGGCCACCACAAAAAAAAAAGTCAACAAGTTTGCAGAATGGCTAGGGCGAAAAGACAATGAATCTAGTAGAAGTTCAGTTCAATGTGAAGTCGTTCTCCCAAATTTTTTGGCAATTATAAATACCAACCTATCCCTTCAGGTTGTTTGACCTATACTCAAAGCTACATGTACTTGCAACTTGTTGGAAGTACTGTTCAATAATTATGAAGTCTTTCCTCCGAATGTGTTGTAGGAATTTCATGCAAAGGAACACATTTCTAAGCAGTACAAATTACAGAGTACAACTGTAGATAATTGTTGAATCAAGCTCTTAATTGTGAGACTGCAACTGGGCACAAATCTTCTCCACTCAGCTGTTTGACAGCAGTTGTTGCACAGCGGATGGTACTGTGCAAATGGTGATGAGGAGGTTTCAGAGATAGCTCGGTAAGAAGGTCTGGAGGGCGCAGCCCTCAAGGAAAGTTCTGCCCTCTCGCGAAGGTTGACTGCTCATATGAGAAAAGGAGGTGTCCACAACAGGTTTTGCACATTTACTTCACGTGGGGAATCTTTCACTTGTCTAGCAGAGACACCAACACGAACCAAAATGTGACTAAATAAGAGAACAAGAATTACGGAAAACAGACGGAATGGTAAATTTGAGTTGATACAAATCTAACCCGAAAAAGCTCGACAAAAAAGCAAGGTTCAAATTGTAAGAAGGAATAATCTGTTAAATTCAAAGATCACACACATACCAAGTAACAACAGGCAGAGAAATGGCAACTGTCTCCATCTCACAGATACAGCAGATGCAGCAGAAAAGGTCATGCCCTGGCCTTATGGAAGAGGATGACCTTGGAGGAGAGAGATGACCTTGGAGTAGGTTGATGACCTTGAGGACTGATGTCCTTCTGAGGTGGGGCATGTGGTCAGAAGGCGAGCAAATCGTCCAGACATGTGTCCTGCAATCGCATTAGCAACTAGAGGCCCTGGAGCTTCGGAAATAGGGATGTGCAGGGGTGGGGGGTTGGAGATATTAGGGGGGGGGGGTCAGAAAGGATAGTAAAGTGGGGATGCGCAATCATAATAAGTAATGTGAAAGTACACTGGTGTGGCACTGGTGATGTCCTGCACAAATCTCACTATGCCAAGCAAATCACAGCAGCATGTACTCAATAGTTGAGGGCAATAGCGTGAAGTTATGATTTATCTACTCCAGGAAGAATCATCTTTATTCAGGTAAAGAGCAGTGGAGATGCTGAGAGATATGGTGATCTGTGATGTGCAATGAGGTTGTGGAGTGGTGACATACTGTGCACTGCACAGTGAAATGTAATTGTGATGTGCAATGGGAAAGAGATATGGTGATCTGTGATGTGCAATGAGGTAGTGGAATGGTGACATACAGTGCACTGCACAGTGAAATGTAATTGTGATGTGTAATGGGAAAGAGATGTGGTGATCTGCGATGTGAAATGAGGTTGTGGAGTGGCGACATACTGTGCACTGCACAGTGAAATGTAATTGTGATGTGCAATGGGAAAGAGATGTGGTGATCTGCGATGTGAAATGAGGTTGTGGAGTGGCGACATACTGTGCACTGCACAGTGAAATGTAATTGTGATGTGCAATGGGAAAGAGATGTGGTGATCTGCGATGTGAAATGAGGTTGTGGACTGTGGAGTGGCGACATACTGTGCACGGCACAGTGAAATGCAATTGTGATGTGCAATGGGAAAGAGATACGGTGATCTGTGATGTGCAATGAGGTTGTGGAATGGTGACACTGTACAGTGAGATGCAATTGTGATGTGCAATGGGAAAGAGATGTGGTGATCCATGATGTGCAATGAGGAAGTGGATTGGTGATTTCTAGTGGCATGGAATGGAGAAGTGCATTATTGTGCATTGGGGTGATGACGTACATCGCGAAAAATGAATATGCAGCAGTGCAACAGTGATGTTCAACAACAAAGTAGAGAGGAAGACGAGCAATGGTGCCATGCAATGGGGATGTGCCTCCTCCCCCACCCATCACCCAATGAGTGTCACAGTTACAACATGTCGGGAATGTTGGCAAATGTTGGGAAATGTTATTTCTTTGTGGACCACACACAGGAGCAATGGGATAGCCTTGTGAGGGCTGATTAGCTCTCTGGCCGAACGCTTGTAAATCAGACGTCGCTGGCTGCTCCTCCGTCAATGAATCAATGCCGACAGCGCCCCCACCAGTCATTTGGCATGTCACCGCCAGAGGCAGCACTGTCCTCCCATCCTAACTATGGCTGTCATTGTGACAGTGACATCATGGGCAAAACGTGAGGCGATTTAGTGCAGCCAACAATCGGAGCTGGCTGATTTACTGCTCGCCACTCACACAACTCAATGAAATTGCAGGGCACAGTCAGGCTGAGTGAGGCTGAGCGTGGCCTGGGTGCCGCAGAGGTGTGTTGCTCCCCCATCCAAGAGAATGGCAAATAGGCTGTTGCAAACCAGTGCTCAGCAAATTAACTTGTCACACACAACATTTCAAAAGTCCCATCTCAGTCACTTATTGATGCACTCACGAAGACTTCAAGACAGAAAGCAGATACTTGTGAAATTGAAGGTGGATGACTTCAAACATGGGAAAATCAATGGGACAGTGTTAGTACGAAAACTTTTCAACAAAACACGAGCTACTAGACACAATCCAGAAAAAAGGCAGGTTCCTAAGCTAAAGAAACAACAGCAGAAGTATGCCAAACAGGACGAAGACTATACACAACTTGAGAACTGAGGTTACCTGGGGTCACCCATTACCTGACGAATCCAGAATGGAGCCTGAGAGGTCCTGTCTGAGTCAGTCTGACAGACTGAGGCATCTGAACACACACGGAGTTATGACAGTGGGGCACCAGGCACAAGTATAGGCACTATCAGACAGAGGGGCCCATCCACCGGCATCCCACCATAGTCTGTTTTTATAGTGGAGTTGTCTAACAACTTGTCCACTTCTCGATGTAATGGAAAAACCAATCAGTGAGAAAGCATCCTGAGAAATTACGCCAGATGTAGCATAAAATATGCATGTAAGGCACCATTAGGCCTAATCCTGCTAGAAATTTATTGTAACGTACAGCAGTCTCTTGCATAAGGAATAACGAGCAACGGCTGCTCGGGGTTATTGGTGTGCCGCGTTTGAGTGATGGTGCCTTTCCGCATAATCTCATTTGCACTGGACAGAAGTGCCTTTCCTCAGAATATGGCGATTGTTGCAGGTCTGTCCCGGCCGTCGGCTGCCTTCATTCCACGGTGAAAAATGCATCCTGCGCCTGGCCATACAGAGGTCCATGGGCTTGCGAGTCGCTTAGAGGGACGAGGAGAGCCGAGGAGGACGAGGAAGGCTGTTGGTTAATAGAAATCATTCAGGGCAATCCCAGAGAGGCTTGCGGAATGCATTGCTACTTCCCCCAGCTCCTGCTTCACTCACTGTCCTCTCCGAGGGCCTTTCTTGTAAACCCGGCCATTGCAAAGCGATTGCATAGCTCTGGCCATACAGCTCGGGCTTTGCTCTGCCCAGCTGCTTATACGGACGGAAATGAAGCAGGCTGAGCAGGGCCGGGGGAGGGCCCCCTTAAGTTGTCACTGCATTCAATATGGGAGCTGGCAACACTTGTCATGTATTTGATGCAGCACAAATCTCGTTGCAGATAGCTGGTGCCCTTGATCAATGCCAGCAGTGGCACTGACATAAATGGCTAAATGATTCATCTGTATTGGTAAGAGGGCTGGTGGTAAGCCTCCGCCTATCAACCATCAGTGATCATGCGTCTCCCCTCCTCCTCATCCCAGATACACATCGTCCCTGCATCCTCACAGCCCGCCGGTGTTTTGTTACGCCTTGAGATAAAGGACGCGATTATCCACAAAGCTAAGCTAGGAAAACATTGCTGGCCCACAGGTCCATTTGCCCACAGATGCAGAGATCGATACAGCTCAACGCAATCACACACAAACTAAATTAGCAAAACTACAGATTCAAGCAAAAGACATTCTTCACTTAATCAGACCGTATATCTCGATGCCTCCCGTCTGATCAAGTTTATTTCAGACAGAAAATTACACTCATTCATTGTTCAGGGGCTACAATTTTGAAAATGTTTAATTTTGAGAGAGAGTGAAATCAAAACCGGAAGTAGAATCAGGAAAAAGCTATCTATCATTATCAATAAGAACGCTATCTCAGTAAAGTTTCAAATTCCGCGTCTTATTAACAGCTCTGTAAGGCGTCTTGATTTCATAGGCAGACTGCAATTTGAAGAAAGTTGCCAGTTGATCAGGTAGTTGAATCAAAACCGGAAGTGCACTTATTTTCGAGAACAACTTTTCCCCAGACATGACCAACCACTGTATGTCTTCAGTAAATTACAAAATTCATACGAAATTTTAAATTTCAACAAACTGAAAACGTCAATATTTGAGGGAGTGACACCATAACCGGAAGTGGAATTACTTTCAAGAGAAGATGTTACAGATCGTTCTCAAAAAGGACTAACACTGTCTCAGTAAGTTTCAAATCACAAGACCTGTTGATTTTCCTGGTGGTTCTGGCAACAGTTCCAGTGAGTTCCACTTCCGAAAATGCAAAAAAACCAGTTCATCGCCTGACACAGAAACTGACATTGACCAGTTAGTCACATCTGATGATTTAAGGAGCACATGCATAATGCACTAACATGGGGCTAAAACAATGCAATTACAAGTCTGCAAATTTACAGCAACCATGTCACTTTGATGTTCTTTTAGCAGTTAAGTTATTGGTTAAGCTGACCAAGCATGACAAGCACAAAGGCAAGCAGGGAAGATGCAGCTGCAGGAGTCAAGGTCAGGGGTCAAGGGATGGCAGTTGATGATGTTGACATGATGATGTTGTGATGATGCTGGAGATGCTTTTGTGGTGATGTTGTGTTTGAGATATCTTTGATGGTGTTGTTGTTGGTGGAGGACTTCGCTTCTTTTTTTTTTGTTGCTGCCAGATAATATGATATGTTATCCAAATTTCATCACCGAGCAGCGTGCAAATGAATTCTTCGTGTTTTTAAAATATTTTTTCTGACTTTGTTTCAGTTGTTTACCGATGACGAACGGACTGCTGATTAGGCCAGGATCACCCGTTTGGAAATGTTTGCAAGGGCAGATCCCGAAACTTGTTCCTGTACATATTTCTGTATCTGCAGCTCTGTGTGCATTTAATTGATGTTGTTATGTGACCGTTACCTTTGATAAGGACCTAGACTTTTTGGTAATGTCTGCTACCTGAATCATGCTGCATGTTGTTCTTTTGTTGTACACTACTGCTGGCATGAAGGGCTTCCCTTTGGCCTCTTATTGGCAGAGCACTTGGCTGCCCTTTGTGGTTTTAGCAGTCACATTTAGATGGTCCTGGGAGGGCAGGAGTCAGCCCATTGCCACTTGTCTTGGAGCAAATGAAGACGAAAAGAAGGCAGATAGTGAGCTGCGCAGCTTTTCTGGGCTTGAGTGATCTCCGTCAGGCTTAATGCCATCAATCCGCGATATGTTTGCCTCCCAACTGTCCAAGGGCCAAGACCTCCAAAGCCAGCCCTCAGCTTTTGACCAACTCCATTATGCTGACCACATAAGGCGCGTTATCTTGCATTGACTCCCAGCATCTTGTCCATGTTCTCAGCCCAGAGCTTTCCTTTGTATTGCCTCCCACGTTCCTCGGCCTTTCTGTTTCACAAAGGGGACAGCGGTCAGTCTCTATAAGAACCCCAAAAGAAAAATGATTGCTTGCTTTTGTATGACCACTAGAATCTCATATCAGTCATAGGCCAATATGTGCCATAAATTAGTGCACAATGAATACGATTTGTGACTTTTTTGCATACATAACAATGACAGGAAATTGTGAACTTGTATTTGTTTGTTGCACCTCGAGATAGTAATTTGTTTGTTTGTTTGTTTGTGTTTTACGCCTCAGCAGCACCTTAGTGGGCTATATCGAGGCAGGCGATCGCCGTATGATGATGAGCATCCTCCCCACGCAAGCCCTGCTAAAATGGACAGGGCTTTCTGCTATTTCCAACCTCTTCTGTGATTGGCTGCTTATTTAGGTCATAAGCATTTTGCAGGCAGATTTAGTCAGATTATGGATACTTAGAGGATTACTGGCAACTAAGAAAAACAGTGTAAAACAAGCAAACTTTCAAACAGTTTCATTTCAGAACTGAAAATACATAATTCAATGGAATTTTCGGAACTGTGATAGCACCTTTCAACAATACACAATTTGTATAGGTTATTCACCTAGGGAGAGGCAATATGTGATTTATCCAGCGAGGGCGTTAGCCCGAGCTGTGATAAACACATATTGCCGATCCCGTGGTGAATAACCGGCTTATACCATAAGACAAAACTGAAACTTGTCATTTGTTGCTGTGGGTTTTTCACAGCATCACTTATTATTCTCCCATGGGAGGATAACTGGACAACAAGGAATATGGGTTTTATTGCAGTGAAATACTGGCTCATGATTGGCTGACAGAGGTGTCGAATGGTATAACTCCATTTGTAACTGTGTGAAACTGAAGCAACAATTTCAAACTGTGACGTAGCAGTCCCAGATTGGCTGAGCCAAAACTGGGTCAGTTAATTTAGTATTCATGAATTAGCAAAAGTTATGGGCCATTTTGTCATGGTATGACTTGGGATGATGGATGATGAGATGAGAAGACTGTGAGTCTGGTACATACCCTATTAATTCAGGGATGCCCAGGGTCTTTCAGTTGCCCCAGCATAGAACACTGGATACAACCAGCCTCCATTTAATGTCCCATGGGCTCGGACTAAATTGAGTTCCGGGGTGGGATTCGAACCCACGCCCTCAGAGCCAGTGCCCAGTGGTTGTGCAAACAAGCACTCTTAACCATTAGGCCACGGAGGAACTCCCTCAAGATAGTAAATAACCCTCTCAATGTCTAGTACAGACAAGTCAGCCACATCAATCGCTTTGAGGCATTGCCACATCATTTCCTTTTTTAATTCTATTGCAAGTCAAATATCTGGAAGATGATGAAAACATGTTAGGGAAGGATTACAGTTAGCTGTTTGAGGACTAATGATGTCATTACAAGTCATATCTTTTACACTAAAATTTGGGGTCAATTTTTTATTGGGAAAAGCACAGGATGTGGCCTCACTTACCGGATACAAGTCAACAAGTATACCATGGAAAGAAGAAGATATAACCTCATAAGAAGTCATTCGGTGAATTTTGTTAATCACTCTTTTCCACAGCTGTAGCTAACAGAAAAATATAATTATTATTAAACTTTCTTAAATCCATGTAACTGATATCTACATTGAATTAATAAATCCTATTCATAGAGGCTGCACTTGTGCATCCCTGTCATTTAACTTTCTATCCATGTCTCGATTCATATTTCTGAGCAAAGATTTAGGAGTTGCAATTTTGAGATTATTTTTGTCCTCAACTTCCCCCCAGGCACCTGCAATCACTCAAATGGCAAAGCTGAAGTTGGTCGAATGATGTCATTTCATTTCATTTGATGTAGAATGGATTTGAAGTGAATTAGCCTGGGACTGAATTCACAAGTCAGATTACACTGCGATGCACTGGCTATCCTGTGTTTGGGAGGTGCAATCGGTACACCCTCGGTGCTTTTAATCTGTTGGCAAGCAGGTTGGTCACATGACGTCAACACATTGTGACGTCACAGCTCACATGACCACGTCCAAGAACACGCCGTGACGTCTTGATAAGGGGAGTTGCACCAGTCGAAGGAAGATTCCCTATTATCGCTCATTCAGTGTCTCGTCTTTCTTGGGACTCTCAGCCTCAATTGACTCAAATGAGACAGATGTAGGATCAGAAGTTCGAACTCGTACTTCAGAGAGGCACTTGATAACTTGTCCAATAGGACCATAGCCTATTCATAGGCCTAACGACCTTTTTCTATAATGGCAGGCTTAGGCCTATACATGAAGGCCAACAAGCATTACAGTTTAGTTTTTCAAAACAATATGTTTGAGATCGTTTATTGCACAACACGACTCCCAAAGTTTGTCACAACAAGTAGATCGATTTTGCAGCAAATAGCGTTTACTGGAAATGACTGGCAATATACCTACTGATTTGTTCATAAGCTCACAGGCAGACAAAGGTTATAAATACCAATATATTTTTGAAGTTCTAGCCTAAACTTATACACATATTGTCTTAACAACAATATACTCACGTGGGTCTCTTGCACAATGAAAACATCAAGTAAATCAGCAAACAGAAGTAACATAACTTTTGAGAAAATGCCAAATGTATTATGTATGGGAATACTGAGAGGGGCATTGGCTTAGTATTTATCTGCTGCTCAGAGGCCAGAAAGAAAATCTCACGTATGATGACAAGTTGATGAATTAGCTCATCCCCTGCTCAAATCATGTTTCTCATTAAGACAAAAAGAAATGATCTTTTGTGTTTTGAGCGGTGCCAGAGCCTGGTACAGCCTCATACGCGATTATTGGGGAAGAAGCTTCGCCAGCTCAGCATCAGTCTAAGATCAGAGAAACATTAGTTGAGGAGAGCTGGTGAGAGGGGGTGGCAACAATAAGTTATTATTGTTTCTAATTGGAGGCTGAGGTTTCAGAGTTAGCCAGCTAGGAATGGGAGATGGGGAGGTGCAATGTGTTCCGGGTCTGCCTAACACCTGCAGAAAAATGTGCCAGAAAAAAGGAGAGAAAAAATAGGGTGGCCACAACTTAGCTTTGCCCTGTGAACTGAGAGCTTTATAAACTGACAAGGCAGAAATCATAGGATGATTCATTCGTGAAGTTTCTGCCACTCTGGAGAGCTTCAAAGGGTCTGTGTAAATGGAAAAGTAGAAATGGTTAACACTCCCCGGGGAGCCAGTGTGGGAAATCATCTTCCTCCTCAGCAGCAGAGGCCGACAAAGATCTCTTGGCTTTTTTGCTGGCCTTAAACAAATGGTAACAATTCATTCCTCTCATCTACAAAGACAGTAAACAATCCGTCTGTCGAGCTGAATATTGAGATGATTGGAGATAAATTCGGCAAAAAATCAGACATTCTAACCAACAGAAGGGTCACTGCTGGATTCAATCAGCATGTGAATGAAGTTTGTAAACACACTCACACATTTTAAGAATCCTAACAGACCAAAAGACTTATCCCTAATCCCGACTTTTTTTATCCCAGATTTTTGCATGTAACCAAACAAAACGTCATGTTTGGTTTGTTTTTCTGCACTGGAAGTGTCATCAATTGTCACTCGGAGCCATGCTGTGCTTTGCCTCAAGAAACAGAAATGCATTTGTGGAATTCTGACAAAATTGGAAACTGAGTAAAAGATGTCCAGCTTGTGTTCGGCAATGAGTCTGACAAGCACGAGATTCATTTATCAATGACATTACGAGTTCATCACATGAAAAAGTTCTAATACATTTCTTACAGGCAAAAAACAATCCGTTTTCAATACATCACAAGCTGTACAACAAGTGCAAGTGGCTGTCCATCATTGTCATTTCCAAGTGCTGTATTTTGAGTGCAAATCTAAACTTTATAATATTAGATTGATCAAGCAATAGCAGACGAATCATTGATTATCGTCTGCTAAGAGTGATGACGTCATCACTTCCTGTGGTAATAGGTGCACAACAGCGACACCTCGGGAAAATAAAAACAGAGGAGAGGAAAGCCAGGAAAGCAGATCAACACAGCAGTAACAGGGCAGACTAAGAGAGCAGATCAACAGGGCAGACTAAGAGAGCAGATCAACAGGGCAGACCAGAGACATAGATTTAGGGAGGCGTCGATAACAAGGACATTTGGCGAATCGTAACATGATGGCTGTGTGAGAATTTGCTCCCCGCCCCCTGCCGGGTTAAGCTCTTCACATTTGTCAAAATTTCGTCTGCACAACGTTCGAATGGGGCAGCAATGAGCGGCGCTCAAGGTTTCAGCAGTTACAGCCCCCGGCTCATCGGGCTCATTGCAGCTCAGCATAGAGATGCATGCCATTGCCACAGGGTCGATCTGCCTAAATGGCCTTTTCCAAAAGTCACCCAAAGCTCTGTTACATCATCCAAAAAAGCATTTGGTGCAAAATATTAAATTGAGCATCCTACCCAGCCATCAAAATATGCTCGTATGACCCAATACCCCTCAAATCTCCCAAATCCACTGTTTCAATTTCTATTCCAAACTTCAACCCTGGTTGCAAGCACTTGCAACAACCATAAATTCACTTCATGATGCATACAGCTATAAAATTTCAAATTTATACTCTCCAATCGTTTTGGAGCGTGGAATTACTTCATAATTTATATTTCTCTGCAGTAATATGGTTGCTATTTCATCATCTATATAAGGATATTATGTACACATTTCATTAATTGAACCACACTGATCTCACTTGTATCAGAATTGCTTATTAATTTCAGCATTTATCAAAGGAAAATTTCAGATAAGGTTACAATCACTGATTTCTAATGTAAGCAAAACAGTTATAACAGGCAGGAGCTCGTGAAAAGTTCGAAGTTATCCTGGCCCCGTCACCGCAGAGTCTTCATCCCAGGGCTTAATGAATGCAACAGTCGTAAAACGCATCTTTACCATGTCCCTGGCCCTTTCACCTGTCTAGTATAGGAGCTTACTTCCCAAAACGTCCTCAACAGCAACTGAGCCAGGAATCCCCAGGACTGGAGAAGGTCTGAAGTGAAGTGAACTATTCATAGGGCTCTTCAATGAATGAAGGCTTGCAGTCACTACTAGACCGAACGTTTTGAATATACACATGTATGTGCAGTATAGACCTAAGTACTTAAATAAAGCTGATTTACATATTCACAATTTCGGTGAGCTGTGTCGGAAACAAGCTAGGCCAAGATGAAATTGTGCATGGCTAATCGTGAATAACATCACTCGATGTATATAGGCCTATCTTAGGAGATGACTGACCATCACAATGACAAAACAGACATCTCTTCTCAAGCACATCGGAACATTAGTTGCTTCCAAACTCCAAAGGTGTGACTAACCAAATCTTCCCAAAAATTGGCTATACCATGTATAAAGTAGTCAGGTCGTAAGCCAGTAAGAGATGTTCGGTCTAGCGCTATTGGCGGATAAGTGGTTGAGCCGCGAATGCCGTTTCATCTGTGGCGGGGCAGTTTTGTCGATTTGCCAAGCGGAAGGACCCACTGGTCATTTCTCAGGGCGCCCTTGGACCTTGGCATTACGACCCTACGTGTCAGCTCAGCTCAGCTTATGCCCTCGTTTGACAAATGTAAGCAATAAGTCCAAATTCCCACGTCGTCCTCACACCCATCCATGGCCTCGTAAAAAGCCCACCACGGCCGATTCTCGTCATTCACGAGAATTGCATCATTCACACGAGATTTGCATCATTTGCTCAAATCTCGATGTCTATTGACAAACAACCGCCTGCAAATGCCCGTGTCACATCAAATGGCCATTGGATGGCAATGGGCCCAGTGGCCGGAATGCCGCACCATCTCCCGGAGTGAGCGAGCCCCAAAAAGGTTCATTTCATGTCCCGGCCAAACAAAAAGGGCAAAAAGGCATGAAATGACCAGAGAACTAGAGCAAGAAACGAGAAAATGAAATATGGCGCCAATAAAATACTGGCCAGGGCTGCCTTCTCATTACATTGCTCTGCTGACTAATCTTTATCCTGTGGAAGCTTGTGCAGAATGTATGGAACCTGTGACCCACACTCCTTGCCCCATACATTTTACATGGAGCTATATAAGAAGTTCTATCACACTCAACAACAAGGGAAGACGTCATGATGATATGACAGAGAACTGGATTACAATATAACAAAGGAAAGAATATTTTATTAGACTCAACCTTTGCACTAAAAGGCCCATTTTCAACATCAAGAGGTGCAAGGAAACGTTCAAAATGAAGGGAGTCTTTTTCTAATCATCTGTCACCTTCACCAGTAACAAGAATATGCCCAAGAGAGCTGCAACTGTGACCAATACCTTTATCTATTAACATTATTGGTCAAATACAACCTTGTTCCAGCACCAGCCACAAGTTGTAGTTCACCTCAAATCACCTGGTGTGACCAACAATTACAGTGCTACAAACACATGTAGGCCTACACTATGCTAACCGGAAGTGCAGGTACATTGCCAATTGTACATGCACTTGACACTAATCCAGTAATTCCATTTCTTTGTATCCGATTCATTCAGCCCTTTGGCCTCTCCTCTCTTTAATTCACTGGCAAAAAAAGTTTTTTAGGTTTAAAAACAACACAAAGCGAAGGCAATTTCACAGTTAATTTGATAGGAATCACACACTCGCAGATGGCGATATGGAACACACAGCAAGAGAAAGACAAAGGAAGGCGGGGGATTAAAAAGTAATCAATTAAATTTCAAACATCGAGCAGACCAGATGCGATTAAAAGGATGATAGTGGATGATAGTGGCACGTCACAGGCCTCCACAGCTCCCCATGGCCGAAGAGAAGAGACAGCAGTCCATAGGACAGAGGAGAGGGGCTCGACGGCATTGCCTCGGCAAAAAGAGCTTATTGAGATCTGTCACAAGTGATAACACATTCGTCAAGATTAAGGCAATTGTCATGGCAAACGTTCGCACAGCCTTGCCAGTGATGTATGAGGCGAATGCCATTGATATGCAGAGGGCGAGGCGGGCCCCTCTGTTTGTCTGCAATCATTTTGATAAATTTCTTTGTGTGAGGAACGTCTCATTTAGTTCGCTCATAACTTTCCATCTAGCACAATTAAGTAATCGTGGTGTTTATGGCTTAAATAAAGCATTGGCAGACTACGGAGGCAGGCAGAGCAGGCAGAGCAAGGCAGGAGAGGCATAGCATGGCCAAGGGCTGTGGAGCAGAGTAAATCCGCACAATTAACATGCAGGCAACGCGAGCATCCCAGCTTAAGCCTAATCACCGATTGGCTGCGATGAGGAATGGCTGCAATATTTGAAAACGAAATAATTTGACAGTGTTTGCTCGCGCTGATGAATTATATGGCAGTTGGCTTAGCTGACCATTAATCTTGTTACATAATAACCCCTTTCATCTGTGGTATTATGAAATTAAGGAATTGCCAGCCTTTCCTCATGCATGGGCCTTTCTCTGGTTTATTCTTAAGAAGCGCTCACAAGTGAAGACAATCAGCCCCATGAAAAGACCTCTCTTGAGTCGCTGCCTTTATGAAGTCATAACCATTTTTCACCGATCGAGAGGCCAGCCAGCCCAATGGGGCCCACGACAGAGCCCAGAGCAGAGCCCAGCACAAGCCATGGGGTGTCCGAAATAAGGCCTTCTGCCAAGGGGGCCAGGCAAGGGGCCAAAGTAAGGGGCAAGGGGGGCGACCACTAACTGCAGAACCCCCTCTCTGCCTCTGACTGCCACTGAGCGATATTAGCAATCTAAGACCTGACCCCTGCATGGAATTCCACTTAATCAACCATGTCTATAACTGCTTCCCTTCCGAATGCTTAACTTTACTTAAAACCCCTCGCAGAAGACAGATCAATTTCAATCAAACTGGGACAACCAACCACCTGGAAAAATTCACTCTACATTTTCCTAATTCAAATAAGAAATAACCGAAGCAAGTTTGCCAAGTTCATCAAAAGTTCCTCAGCATCGTTGATGTCTAAATCAGAGCTGAGAAGCCGTCCCTATTAGCACAGCAATTTACTTTGACTGCCATTCACACAGATATGAAATATGCCTGGGGTATATTTTAGTCTTTGAGGTACCCCGTGCAGGTGATTCATACCCCGCCTTTCTTCCTTTCTGATGCAGATCTGATCTAATGACTGAGGGACCCTCACAATGGCTGGAGCAGTTTGCACCCCTCTGCAGCAGGACCCCACATCAGCAGCAGAAGCAGCAGCAAAAGCAGTCGCAGAAGCAGCAGGGCACATCTCAGCGGAGAGCGGGTCCGCCATGCAGGGAAGGAAGGGCCATAGATCCTGGGCCCATGAAGTTTCTAGTCACGACGGAGCCATGGCCCAGCGACAGACGAGTAACGATTGAGACGCCATTTTGCAAATCCATATATAAAACGGCAGATTAATAGGCCCATCTCTTAGAGTAGCTGCAGCGGACACATGGGCCCTGCATCCCCGATAAATCACAGGGGAAGGTCACCCTCGCTAATGTGTCTACATTAATTACGCTGATTAAAATCACACAGTAATGAAAATACAGATGTAAATTAGAGACAGCCCTCGGCAGGTTATTACTCTATTTGTGCTAACGACATGCTCCCCAGGAAAAAGCAATCTCTATTCATTATTTTGAAAAATCCTCGGCCAAATTGCCAATGAATGGGAAATGGCGAAGGGCCCAATAGTAACGGGCACAAGCTTTGTTTATGACAGTGGGCCTAATGAGACGACCGCCTAAGATGTATATACATATGTGCACCGCAAAAGACGACGAGCCATGGCTCCCTTAATCGATGACAGCCGAGAGAGCTAGCCTCGTACAGCCTCCTAAGAACCTCGTAGGCTCGTAGATGAAGGCAGCCCCGCCCCACCGGAAGTACTGCAGAGGCCGCCACCAGTCCTGTTAGCTGTGCATCTGGAACTAAAGGCTTATTGTTTGCAGTTGCGTCACACCAGCTGCCCACAACAAAGGTATATCCAAAGCAAACAATACCGAGTATACTATGGACCTCTATACCTTTAAAATTCACACATTTTTATTTTTTTAGTGACTGTCACTGCAGGTATTATCGATTATAGTGGGCTTATCAAATCCATTCTCACGCAGGTACTAAAACTTTAATTCTGCAATTGTATGATTTATATCTCAGATTCGTTCTATCAGCACAAGACGTAACATAACAACTTTATTGCCAGTTATTGGCACCAGTCTGCTTCAAAACTATTCACTCCTCTATAGACTGCTCTAGTCCCACATGTCATTGCTAATTCAGTTTTTCAATTCACCTGCCAGGGAGGAAACCTATCAGCATGTAATCTAGTTATAACGACCATGTTTGGACTGGAATAATTACAGATTCGCGTGAAGCATTTGGAAGCAATGATAGGCCCATTCATCGAGAGCAGTTTGTCCAAATTAGCCAATAATTTTGATATTGGATCAATTGAAGGTTGAAACCGAATTCCATGTGCAATCTGAATCATGGCAGGTCATAACAATAAAGAGGAACTTCCAAACCCAATTCATTGGCGACCTTGTCATAAATCCAGGGGAAGGACAGGGCCTGATTGAGCCACGTGTGAATGTTCAGGGTGATGACACTTCTTATTAATTCCCTCCAATTTGTCCGAGAAATATTTATTTCATCTGGGCTCGCCGCAGCTCATATGTTGGTGATCAAGATAACGGAGGATTGAAGCGGCCCCAGAGACGCAGCAGAGTGTCAGCAGAGTATTCCCCACACCTTTCAATTATCATCAGCCTTTGCATTTACACCCTATCATATTTGTAAATTACAATCTTAAAGGAATGCCGAGTTAATTAGCAATTAGTGCATATTCAGCTGCTTATCAGCATTCTGACATCCACGCTTTGCTGCCTAATCAAGCCGTCTACCTTCGCTGTACGTGGTGGCCATCGCCTCATTTCAAATTTGTAAAATGCACATCTTAATGAAGTTAGTACACGTCTTGCCAGTCACAAGGAAAACACACACCACAAAAAGGCAGTTTTTCCTCTAGACAACACTGCTCGGCGTTACCTAAGTTGGCAGCTCAGTGACGCGCGCAATTCTAATGTATTTTTACGCCACAAGCCAACTTGGGGAGAGGGGGGGGGAGAGAAAAAACTTCATTTGAGATGAAAAGCTACATTGTCAAAACTGTTTCCATTAGAAGATTGTTGTTAATTTTCTGCAGCTAGGAGCGCCTGAAAAACAACCATATTTAAGCATTACTTCATAAAGACTTGATATTGTTTAAAAGTTTCTACTCAGTGATCCGTTGAGGCAATTTTTCATATCTAAACGAGTCGGTTATCGATTGTTTCTTTCAAGTGTAAGCGAAGCAAGCAGAGGAGCTAGCTCTGAAATATTGGGGGACAAGGGGAGACTGCGGATCCCTTGGCTGTTCATCGAGAGGTGGCGCTGCTGCAGTCTCTTACAGAATTACGTTTTATTACGTAAGGGCATGACCTCCGCCAGGACGTTTCCTCAGGGCCGGATGAGTGATGGGGGTCCACGCATGCGCACAACACTCCACTACTCATGAACATTAATTGCAGGGTGGCAGTTGCAGGGTGGCAGTTTGTTCATGAATGAGAGCTGCCAGAGTTTGGCGGACTATTTTAACAAGCTTCAATCATGGCTGCCATTGCCTGAACAGCGAATATATCACCTCTTCCATATTTCGGCTCTTCCTGTTGGAGGTGACGTTTCCCCCCAAAGAGGAAACGCGCTCTGAAGTGACATATGTGGGCGACCAGTCAGCCAGGAAAACTGTGACAGTCTCCTGACCCCCCACCCCTAACAAGGCCAGTCCAGTTTGACAAGTGACGCCTCAAAACAAAATGCATTTCTACTTGTTTTGAACAGCTACTAATAACAGCAAACCAGAGTTTGGTAAACACCACCCTCAACAACATCTAAGACTTTCCAACAGAATTTTAGCCCAGGAATTGACAGAAATCTACTATGATAAAAACCGTCAGGTCAAAAATGGACACGTGAAACAACCAGGTGTGGCAAACAGTGAGAAAGTAACCGGAAGTCAAGTTAACCAATGATGCAACTTAGATCTACAGACATGCAGATTGAAATTGAAGCCAGAACACACAACAGAATCACCAGGTGTTCAATTATATGAAAGAAACATAATAAGAATTCATCAAAGAGATTCTCAAAAGTACAATCAAATGTTTCCTTATTTCAAGCTGCTGGCTCAAGTGTGACAAACAAGCTCTGTGTTGTGACAAACAGGGATAAAATTGCAATATTTCAATGAAGCATCTGAGGAGCCATTTACCATTGACTGATACTTGGCTTAATTCCTCCTATATTTGACATTCAGTGAATCCACTTGGAAATACATGGAGAGGCCCTTGCAAGTAGCATCCACAGAGAGCATCACATGGGATGGGCCACCAAGATGCACAGGCCCATCCAGCAGCACGGACTCCACAGACAGCCAGGAAAGGGAGGGAGCCATGCATCAATCTTGTAAAGAAATTGTCAAACAAGTAAAGTGTGACACTGTTTGCAGAAACATCATTTCCTTTCTATTGTTGCATTTTAATGGCTCCATATATACTGCTTTTGAGGACATATATGCCTGCCATAAAAATTCAAGCACAGCTGTCCTCAGTATAAAACCGCTGCAACAAAAACCAGAGGGTTTCCTTCAGACAGGCCTTGTGCAACTTGTATGTTACTTGTGCAAGGGACATTTGCGAGCGGTTGCATTTCTATAGAAGTGCCATTTTGCCCAACACCAGCCGAACAGCCGGGTCTTAGAGAAGCAAAGAATTTTCTGTGCATTTGCCAACAACTGGCCATTGTTTTTTGAGTTGTTCACATCAAAAGATACGGCATGCTGTGTGATTCATGGGCCTATTTATCATTGGAATGTGACGGTGCTGAAGTTTGTTGGGATTGACTTTTCTAACCCTGTCATTGTGCCTTCCCCTATTATCGCTCTCATTGTGATTCATGTTTCAAGAAAGTCCCGCGCTGTATCGGACTCAACGTGATAACGCGGGATCCACGGGGATTATCGCGCGCAACGAGGCCTGCCGGGAAGACCGCCCTCCAACCATTATGTAATGTTCCTCCATTCTTTGCCTCCTTCTTTCTTTCTTCTTTTTCCAGCAGCTTGATGGGCCCCAAAGACTGTAATAATCGGTTGGAAACTTTGTGGAGGAGCTGGCGAGAAGAGAAAAGCCAGGACATGACATTTGTGTGACATTTTCAACAAGTCAGGATCAAGAAAATGAGACATGAGTTACAGGACAACTAGTCAAATGAAGGATTTATGAAAACAGACCCGGAGTGACAAGCAATCGATCTTAGCAAGAGGAGAGGGAGGGAGGGAGCAGTGGAAGTGTAGCAGGCTGTAGCGATCGATCACTGGGCAGAACAGGGGAAGAGGCCACACCAATCCATCACTATGCGAGCCATCGACCAGCCACTGCTGAAAATTATGACATTTAACATGGACGGCAACAACACTTAGCTTTGTGACAAGAATGCTGGCCCTCCGCAAGGTCCACCAGGGTCGATTAAATGTGGCCAGGGGGCGACCTTTCCCAAGCTCAGCACTTCTGCCTGGACTTAGTTGTGGCTAGTTGGGGCTCTGGTGAGCTCTGCTCGGGCTCTTGGTGGACCTGGCTGGACCTCGTCCCATGCAAATATCAGCCAGTGGCCAGCCAGGCTGTGAAATAGTGGCTTTGTGCAGGACACCCCTGGGCAGACACATTAGCCAGCTATTGATGGCCACTCTCCAGTTGACAGGATGACAAGACCACATCCAATGACATCATCTACTGACATCACTGACGTTTTAGGGTCCCACTCAGTATGCTGCCCCCAATGCCCATACATCTCCTACAATGAATGCACAATTGCACATGTATCACTTCCTATTCTTTGACTATTCTTATCACATTACACATTACTGAAGCAAGAATTAGGTGACTGCCTAAACATCCAAGAAGTAGGCACCCACCTAAACATCCAAATAACCAGGTGACTACCTAAACATCCAAGAAGTAAGCAACTACCTAAACACCCTATAACTAGGCGACTACCTTAACACTCGAAGAAGTAGGCAGCATGAAAATTCAGAATTTGGTCGTTTTGACCACATAAAGTTGATGATTTAGTACGTTCCATGTAGGCCTATAAGACGCACCTGGTCTAAAAGCCAAAATTCTGGGCTACAAAAGTGCGACTTATAGGCCTACATGAGTATATACAGTAGGGGACTCCGTAAAAATCCAAGAAGTAGGCAGTCACTTGAACACCCAATATATAGGCAACTAACTAAACATCCAATAACTAGGTGATTACCTAAACATCCAAGAAGTAGGCAGCTACCTTTACAACCAATAATTTGGTGACAATTAAACAGCCAAGAAGTAGGCAACTACCTAAACACCCAATAACTAGGTGACAACCTAAACATCCAAGAAGTAGGCAGCTACCTAAACACCCAATAACTAGGTGACAACCTAAACATCCAAGAAGTAGGTAGCTACCATAACACCCAGTAATTTGGTGACAATTAAACAGCCAAGAAGTAGGAAACTACCTAAACACCCAATAACTAGGCGACCAACTAAACATCCAAGAAGTAAGTAACTACCTAAACAACCAAGAAGCAGGCAACTTACATTAAAGCCGAGAAGTAGGCCAAAACACTACATTTAAAGTCTTCCACAATTAAACCAAATAAGGTCATTGGTAAGTTTCACTTATTCCAGGAGGTCCGCAGCCACAACTTATTAGTCGATGCCATTGGACAAACAGAGAAGAACATTAGCAGAGAAATCAAGCGCCATTTGCAGAAGGCCAGAGCACTTAGTGGTCAGGTGACGTCACAAGGGCAATTGTGCAGCTCTCTTCTGTCCTTGAGGCTCATTCGCAGGACCATCATGGCGCCCATAATTACTCGCAGAATTCCAATGCCCCATTTCTTCGCTCTCTCCGCTTTTCTTCTCCCTCTTTCAAAACATTCTTTGATTAATTGAAGCCTCTTTGTGATTCTCAGAGCGCATCTCAAATAATTATCGAAGAGGGAACTATTAAGATTCAACGGAGTGCTTTCTCAGATTAAATTCGATAACTAATTCAGGTACTTGAGAAAATGAATAGCATCAATTCCTGATAAGTAGAAAGAAATATGGGCACCTTTCTCCATTCATCAAATTCGTCAATAGTTTCTTTTATTAATTTTGCATAAGTGAAAATGTATCAAGTCTTGGGGCGCACTGGAGCGTGATATTTTAATGGAAGTTGCCATAGATAGGCAGCGCACATTAATCCCAAGCAATATAAAACATTCGCTTCAATTAGCAAGGCTTCATTTGAAAATGTGAAGCAGTGAGCTCAGGGCTAGGCCGATAATATGGAGACTCGCAGACTAGCAGACTCATCCCATAGACTGCAATCTTGCCTGCGATTCTTTTGATAATTCTCACATTTTTCAAATCGAACCGACCAAACACTGGGGGCCTGTAATCAAAACGAAGCCATTTCAGCCCATCATGGAAATCCATCGTTTTACTCCTAAAGCAACTGACACCATTTCTATAAAGCTCCCCCTCAAACTCTGATCACGCACAATTAACAAAGGATTTGGTCATTACTTCTCGCATCTCTCCCGCAACAAAACCCATAAAAAAGCAGGAATTCCCTTCCCCCGCTAAATCCCACATTTACAACAAAGAATCCCATTGTCTCAGTTATCATTTCTCCATGGATCACACTCCCATACATCTTGCTTTTATCACCACATACTCATAACTACGTCTAATTGCAGTCAGCAATACCTGCCTAAAGTCTTATCGCCTTTTATTGAGTTAAAGTGCCATCACACACGTAGGTGACAACTTAATCCCTCATTTATCATAAACTTGTTTGTCTCATGCTCTCTGACTTTCCATCTGAATTTTCTAAAGCAGCACTATTCCAAATTAGTTTATCCAGTTCCGTCTGATTCTCTCATTCTATCAAAAATTACTTCTTCTGTAACTTATTCTGTGTGACTAATCTATTTCATCACAAATTGTGCATCATATTCTCCCTAGGGAACGATCGTATCATAAATTATCGACCTTATTCTCTGTGACTAAAACATTTCATCACAAACTGTGTATCGTATTCTCTGTGACTAAAACATTTCATCATGAATTGTGGATCGTATTCTGTGACTAAAACATTTCATCATAAATTGTGTATCTTATTCTCTGTGACTAAAACATATCATCATAAATTGTGTATCGTATTCTCTGTGACTAAACCATTTCATCATAAATTGTGTATCTTATTCTCTGTGACTAAAACATTTCATCATAAATTGTGTATCTTATTCTCTGTGACTAAAACATTTCATCATAAATTGTGTATCGTATTCTCTGAGACTAAACCATTTCATCATCAATTGTGTATCATATTCTCTGAGACTAAAACATTTCATCATAAATTGTGTATCTTATTCTCTGAGACTAAACCATTTCATCATAAATTGTGTATCATATTCTCTGAGACTAAACCATTTCATCATAAATTGTGTATCTTATTCTCTGTGACTAAAACATATCATCATAAATTGTGTATCGTATTCTCTGTGACTAAACCATTTCATCATAAATTGTGTATCTTATTCTCTGAGACTAAACCATTTCATCATAAATTGTGTATTGTATTCTCTGTGACTAAAACATTTCATCATCAATTGTGTATTGTATTCTCTGTGACTAAAACATTTCATCATGAATTGTGTATCTTATTCTCTGTGACTAAAACATTTCATCATGAATTGTGTATCGTATTCTCTGTGACTAAAACATTTGATCATGAATTGTGTATCTTATTCTCTGTGCCTAAATCATTTCATCATGAATTGTGTATCTTATTCTCTGTGACTAAAACATTTCATCATAAATTGTGTATCTTATTCTCTGTGACTAAACCACTGTATCATAAATTGTGTATCTTATTCTCTGTGACTAAAACATTTCATCATCAATTGTGTATCTTATTCTCTGTGACTAAAACATTTCATCATGAATTGTGTATCTTATTCTCTGTGACTAAAACATTTCATCATGAATTGTGTATCTTATTCTCTGAGACTAAAACATTTCATCATAAATTGTGTATCTTATTCTCTGTGACTAAAACATTTCATCATAAATTGTGTATCGTATTCTCTGTGACTAAAACAGTTTATAAAAAATTGTGTATTTCATTCTCTGCGACTAAACCACTGTATCAAAAATTGTGTATTTCATTCTCTGTGACTAAACCACTGTATCATAAATTGTGTATCATATTCTCTGTGACTAAACCACTGTATCATAAATTGTGTATCATATTCTCTGTGACTAAACCATTTCATCCTGAATTGTGTATCCAATTCTCTGTGACTAAATTTTTCGTCATAAGTTGTGTATCATATTCTTTCTGACTGAATCACAAAATGGGTTGCCTCTTGTGATAACATATCACATTCGATTACATTATATGCGTAGTAAAGGCAGGAAAAAGTAATACATCTGATAAAGATTGAATTAATACTCACAGACATGACATATACATCCATTTCTTCCAAAATTATATTGTGAAGTGACATGAATCTGTTTGTCCTCAAAATTATAATCCTATTAAGAACTAAACTGAAACAACAGAAACTGATCCATTGATCAAAGGAAACAAAACAGTGTGAAAGCAGTGAAGCCTCATCCGAGATTATATCTGAACTCATGACTGCAAAACAAAGAGTCGATAGATAGATAGATAGATAGATAGATAGATAGATAGATAGATAGATAGATAGATAGATAGATAGATAGATAGATAGATATTATGTCACAACTAGATAGATAGATATTATGTCACATAGATAGATATTATGTCACAACATAGATAGATATTATGTCAAAACTATATAGATATATATATATATATATATATAGATATTATGTCACAACACCAGAAAACAACCAGGCACATCACACGTGGATATGTTCTGCTTTTTTTTATTCATACCATTTCATAACTTACCCAGCTCCAATAGCCCACTTTTCTTATTTCAAAAGAGCTATGTTTAATGATGCAAGTGCTGGAACCAGCTCATAGCCTGGTGCTACCAGAACTCTCGGGTTCAAAGATTTGAAACTCAGTGTAGTGAAATTCCCTCTCCCTTTTTTCTAACTAATAAGAGAAAGCTGAAGATATGATTTATGCCTAGACATTCTACAAAGGCCATTCTACCCAAATATAAAAAGGCAAGTGCTAAAGAGTATGGAGTACTGAATTGTCTACAGAATGTGTACAGGTTGTACTTTTCTGTAAACAGAACTAATATATAAGTTACTAGTTGACTTGTATTCTGTATTCTTGTACAACCTATTTGGTCACACTCAAAATCGACCAGCATTCACTGAAATTGCTCAGGAAGGCAGGCTGTCACAGTGAATCCTTCCGATAACATGGGGATCTCATCATAAAAAGAATCAAAATACAGTTGGGAAATATGTATATGACCTCCTGTAAATTTTTCCCATTTTGAACACTTGGGGATAAAATTCTTATTTGTCCCACTGGCACAGCATAATATAATTATATGACATAAATTAGAATGTGAATAAGCCAATATAAGTCTCTAGCATTTATTTTGTATTTGTTAAATGCCAGTTTATCTTCCTATCCAAAATCTTTATAAAAGAGTAAAAGACAAAATAGTATTGACTACTGGAAGACATACATCATCAATAACAGTCAACCATACATCATCCATGCAGGCATAGGTCTTCACACCAACCTCTTAGCTCCATTCCAGCAAATAAACAATCAGCAGTTACTTAAAGATAATGCAATAACTGCACCTGTCCAATTTACAAAAGGGTCTCATTTGAAGCTTGGCATTTGCCAAAGTAACATTTGAGCAATTCAATCAACAATGCCAGATGGTGCATTAACCCAGAAAACAGGTAATTTCACCAATAGATGTATTGCTAGCAGTCTGCAAGGTGTTAGACTTATGTCTTGAAGATGTCTTAAGAGTTGGAGAAAATGGCCCGATGGTTATGCATAGAGAAGCTGTTTAGCCTAGTAATGATTGGAAGCACATGGCCAGGGTAACAGGGGGACATACATCACAAGGGTTTAGACTCAACTCCAGTGGAACAGCTCCATCCAGCACAGCACCAGAACAGCACTGCTTTGATTACCTTCACAGCTCGCACCTTTCAAAACCAAGTCCAAGCAAGTTCAAGACTAGATGATATACTTGATTGTTTGATTTCCAGAGAAAAAGACAGCTAAATTAATCCAATGATTACCCAAACTATAGTGATTGATGCCGATATTAGTAATAGAACAGTTTAGAACAAATGGGAATTTACCAGGAGTATATCTGAAGGTTTGTGGCACAATACAAGGAACTTGAAGAGGAAAATAGTGATGAAGACTGCAGAGCATTGGAGACCAGGGCTTTGGCAGCAAGAAAATGAACCCCAAAAGGGTTGGGAAACCCATCAGAATGAGAAGTTGTACAATTCACAAAAGAAAGATGAAATGAGAAAGAAAATAAAGGAGCAAACGGAGATGAGATTATCATGATTGAGTGGAGTGATAGGTGTTTGTCCCGGAGGCAATAGATCAGAGACAAAAGCAGCTGTTTGGGGGGACATTGGCCCTGCAAGAGACTGAAGGCTAACAACCCTGGCCCTCATCAGCAGCAAAGGGTGAACATACAGACCCCGCGATGATTGCAGAATGCCAATCGCTGATTAATCCTCAGATATTCGCCAGGGAAACGTGAGGGGTGGCCACAAGGGTGAGCCCAGGGCCCAAGCAAAGCCCAAGCAGCCAGCCAGGATGCTGCAGTCCAGCACATCAGTCCAACACATCCTCCATGATCAGTCCAGCACATGAGGGGGCCAACACATCCAGGAGTTAGTGCAGGCAGCCCTGGCAGAAAGCCATTGGCCAAATAGCCATGTATCATTGGAGGGGCATCATCCCATTGTGGACACAAGTATTCACTTCTCAGGCTGCTGAGGCTGCTTCTGCTTCCCTTGATGCTGCCGTTGTATGGATGGGGCCAGGCAGACAGAGCAGGATGATGGATGCCCACCGTCCCATGATCATCCACTTCCTTCACAGATGAGATAGCTCCTTGAGCGACCCCGGCACAATGAATGCCCTTAACTGTGATTGTTTCATTAATAAGAGTCATTTATTCAGCCAGAGGAATGCTCAGAATTGCCTATGGCCCCTGAGAAATTGGCCGTGGTTTGGGAGCGTTTAGGAGGCGGCCATTTGTAAGGATTAATCGGTGACTCTTTGGCCGCTTTGACCAGGACGCGGGATGCATGCCAGACAAGGATGCGGAGGGATGCGGAGGGATGGAGGAGAGGGATGCTTTGGGATGGGCAACTGCAGCTGCTTTGGGATGCAGGATTCTCTTCAGCATGTGTTGCCTCCGAGAATGCCCAGCGCCTTTATCACGACCAGAGGGGAGACAGAAAAGAGGCGCAAAGAAGCCCTCGCAGAGGCTCGCACCTTGCCGAATCACTCTGATTTATGTATCTGGAGGTCTCATCAAACAAACACACACAGATCGCTGGGTTTGTTCCCTCCCTGGAAAATTGAGTTCATGTGATATATGGTGGAAAAATGCGCCTCGGTCCCTTTGCTATGCAGCGCGACTCGTCCTAGGACAAAATGGAATTTCAATTTCTGGAGCATTTAATAGGAAACTGCGGGCTGCCACTGGCGGAGGGATGGGTGGCCTATTGGGGTGGCCCTTTGGGCGGAGGGGGTGCAGGGCGTCGGAGTGTTGCTGGTCGGACTGGCTTTGGCTGCCAATGGGCGAATTGGTTACAAATGGTGCTTGGTGGCAGGGTGGTGGCAGGGCGGTGGCATCGTATCGGCCCCCAGCTGCTGGCATTAAATAGTCCCCGCCGATCAATGATTCTAACGAACCGTCTCGCAATAAATATCATGTCCTTTGCCAGATGAAATTCAGCTGCCTGCCTGCCAGACCAGGGCTATGCCGAAGCTAAGGCTCATGTTGTGGGGCTGGATGCTGATGGCCACTGCTGGCTGGAGATGAGATGGCCCAAAATGGTCCACAAAATCATTTGGAGAGAGAGAGGGAGAGAGCTCTCGGGCAATATTGCAGATATTGAACCATTCTCTCAAACAAGCTTCGGCTCAGTTTCATTGAAGTTCTGGAACACCATACTGGTCCCGGTGTGCCTTACAAAGAAAGTAGGACTTCCGGTTGGCAAAAGAAAGACATGCCCTTCTGTTAGTTCTGGAGAACACGAATGCAGCTGCAAATGGCCAGTGCACCACCAAGTGGGAGCATAGCCACCAGCTACATATAGGCCAGTTAGTGGGAGTCCGCAAGACTCAAGAGGGCCTCCAATAAGTCTCTATGTTGTGATTTATGAAGCAGCCCTCCAGGCCCGACCTCACCAAGAAATTACCAGGGCTGGAGAATCACACCAATTATGTTGTAATGAAATAGGCGGCCAAGAAGCGAGCAATTACCAAAAAAGAACAGTTAAAAGGGAAGCAGGCTGACTGGAGGATTGGAGAGCTTAGGTGTCATCCTCGTCTGCCTATCCATCTCAGTTATGACCAATCACAAACGAGCTGCTCCCAACTGCTTGTCTGCCCACCTCCCATTCTCCTGCCATTCTCCTGCCATCCCCTGCCATTCTTTTATCCTGCAAGGAGCAGAGGCACCAGCACAAGCCAGCACTCCATTCTATTTCCATCCTAACTCTGGTCATGGCTGCTTACAATGTAATTAATCTCATTTGTTTTGTGGCCAGGAACAAGGGTGAGCCTGGCCCGAATTCATCAGACTGGGGGTCACCCAGGGCCTCTTGTTTCTCCCAGCCTTTTTCCTCAAAGCAGGCCACTGGCAAATCGCATTATCCCCCTCAAAACTCATAGAAGAAATACATATGTGCAGAGTGTGATTTATGTGCTTTGCTTAATCGGTTTACCGTGATGTGCTCGTGGATGGGGGGTCAGGGGTGGTCGGAGTCTGGATTCTGTCCTGGTCAATAAAACAACAAAACACAACAGCAGAAGGCAACACAAACCACATCGATCAAGCACCAATCCCAGGCTGCACTTGCAGAGAATACTACAATGGCCACTACCACCACTCTGCTTCAGCCCTGCTCCAGCCTGCTGTCCTCCTCTACAATGGCCAATGCTTCATCTCTATGGTCACTCTCCTTGCACTAAAGTGATCAATTTCAATTCTGCAAACTTCTATTTTTCAACAACGATGGGAGCATAAAGCCCTCAAACACAAAATATTCCAAAAATACAATCAAACAACACCAGTTGGAAGCTAAAAATAAGCTCTTGCAGCCAAGAGAAGTCAAGGTGAATGTTTGGAAAAACCACTACCATCCGCAGGCTAATTCGTGACAACAAAATTTATTGAGAGAATCATAAGTAATTCTAATCACAGCTGAACTGAAACAGAACTGGGATAAGTAGTAATTTAGTAATTGATACACACGAATCAGCTGGGCAACATCTACAGAAGTTTACAGAAGTTGTTAGTTCTAACAGAGAAGTAACCAGTCCAGGAAGGAGAAGAAGTCACTCCATTTCAATCTGGAGCAATTGCAATCAAGCAGAAAAGCAATTAGGCGTTGGCCGCGCACTTCTTTTTCGCCTTTTTCAGACACTTGTTTTGCCATTTTGTTAGCCGCTGTTGGCAGTGCCAATCACTCGACGGACAACTTCTAAAACAAGTTGTTTTACGAGCAACACAGGAGTGCCATTACAGCCAGGCGGGAGGCCCCCAACTAATAGCCAATGATATATCATTAATAACTCTGAGGGATTCACCATTTTCACTTAGAGAAAATGAGGTGCAAGGCAAAGTGACCGGCCCAGCCATAGTCTCATTATGATGCGCCTAGCTTAATGAGACTGTGACCACTTTGTCATATTCGGCCTGGCTCGCCCCACTAAATCATTGGGAGATGCTTGAGCCGAAGAATGTTCAGGTCCCAGGGCGCACGTCGGCCCGCTACACGACCAGCAAGGGCCCTAGCCCGCGGGGATGAGCCGTCGGCTTCTTGGCTACTGTCAGCAACCGTCCCGGGGGAGCCATTTAGCAGACAGCCCAGTGATCAGCCCCGCAGATCCTCCGATTACTTATCTGCATCTACACAACCTAGTTGTAGCCCTGCCTGCCTTTCCGTTTCTGCGACTACCCCCTTCTATCTTTTTTCTTGCCTCCTACGTACAACATGATCATGAGCAACATCAGTTGAGCCGGTGTCTCAGCATCAGTTGCATCTCCAAGCAGCATCTTCAAGCAGCATCAGCAACATCCACGGATCCAAGGAGCAGTTTCCCCATCCCCATGCTGACTTGGGCCAGTTACCGCTAGGGGCGCCAGCAGTGCAGTAATTTGCTGGGGTCATTTGAAGCGGCCCTCATCAGCGGAAACAACTTACGCAAGAGGCGCAGGACAACATTTCATCGGGCCCCAAATTGCTGCCGTGTAGTCGCCGTCTCAATTTTTATTATTGATGACCAGCGAATGCTTTTGACAGTTTCCCCTTGAGTGGGCTTCTTCATGACTATCGCTGGCCACCGCTACGCAAGCCACATCATATGGGGTAGAATGGGGTAAGGGAGGAGGGAGGCAACTGGCCGTGGGCGACTCTGCTCCGCCAGATTAAACCAAGCGTCCAATGGGGCCCTGAAGCAACAAATTCCAGCCGAAAGCAATGGCCAAAGGCACTGACTTACTAAAGGCACCGACTCAACATCAACGTCGAGGCAGTAGCAGCTAAAGCTCAACAAGAAATATGGAGCGGGCAACAACTCGCAATGACATTATGTATGTAGCCAGAGCCTGGCAATGTGCTCCTGCAAAATCGCTTGGTCAAAGTTCTGCTCCCTGCTCAACTCCTTTGCCTGGCTCCATTAATTCATTGCCACAAAATGAATTGCTCCAGGTGGGGTTCCTTGCCACCCAATTTCTCCTCTTTGATCTCATTTCAAACATTCGCAAAACATTCATTCAGCCAGGCTTAGCTTCAATCATGACTTTGTCACTTACTCACAAAAACCATATATTCCTCAAAACAGCCTTTTAAAATACCCAACTACAAAAATATAAAAATAACTTCCAAAACAGTTTTTCATTTTCATAAAACAACTCCCTTTTGAAAATCCCTCTACAGACATTTTCCTGTAATTTTCATATCACAACTAAAATGCATAACTCACTATATAGCCCATTGTATCTGCTTTACTTCTAAAATTTCAAGAAAAACCTCTAAATTGCTATAAGTTATGGCCTGTTTTTTGTCATTCAAAAACATGCTAGATTTTTAACCAACATTAATTTTAAAGACTTGTTCAACTCATGTAGTTGGTGTTGGAATTGGCCCTAATTGATCGAAGAACCTTCTGCGAAGTTAAATAGTTATTTAACATAACCTAATATAAGCAAAAAAAAGGTAACTATTCTAAGTTGAGTTGCTAACCTTCAACTTCTCACTGCAAAATTCACAAGAGCAAAGAGAACTGAATACCCCATGAGTATTTTAGGGAACCCCTGTAGCATTTTTTCTTAGGAAAGTGAATCCCATGAATCTGATGGTATATGACCAGATTTCACCTGTCAATATATTTTCTATTGCAAAGTATCGTATACACAATTACAGATGGTATCTCAGAATATCACTTTTAGAAACTCTATTTTAAAACCATGCATTGCAGTAAATACAAAACCTTAATACAAAGGTCATAACAAAAAGATGGGGAAGTGGCGTTTATGGATTTGGTAGGAGCAAAGAGCAGAAAGGGAGAGGCAAAGATGGAAACAGAAACTTATTGTTTATGAATATTTGATCACAAATGCTGCCATTACTGCAGTTCTGAGTCTGATGTGCTGGACATTGGCTCTTGATGTGCCCCGAAATGCCCTTGATGTACATTGGATTTAATGAAATAAACTGGAGGGAGGAGGAGAGAGGAGCAGAATGGGCAACTGCATGGCAGATGGTGGATGGACAGTTGCAGTCAAAAGAGCAGCAGTAGATATTACAATATGACTTGTGTGAGTTGTGTCACAAACTAATACACCCAGAAAATAAAGCCCATACAAATCCATGATTGGTTCATGGGTTTGTTCTCCACAACATTCCAATTATGGTAGTCATGAATGTAGCAGATTTCGGAAACCGAAACTTCTGTGCAAAAAAAAAAACAGCTGGTATTTCGATAAACTAATTTTGTCTTAATTTTTGTTAAGAGTATACTATACACTCCAAAATACGTTGCTTTTATCTGTCTTTATTGCTGCATTCTCGGATGATCAAATGATTAGAAAAGACACATTTGTGAAATTTCAGAATTGAGATAAGCAACAAGAACTACCTATACCCACCACCGCATGCACGAAGTACTTTAGCCTGGTGTATGGGTGCGGCAGTGAATGTAAGTTACAACACCTTGGATCTGACATTTGCACCAATTGCAGAAGTAGGAACCACACTGCAATAATATCTCAAGTGAAAACAAGAAATATACCAAACTTCTAAAACCATAATATGAATACAGATTACTAGATCAATCCTTAATCAAGGAGTCAGTTGATACAAAAGGTGTCCACCAAGGAGCCCTTCTATCTCCAGGCCTATTTATACCAAACAGATGCTTACAGACAAATCGACTTTTATTTAATTGGCTAGGAATCCAAATGGATTAATGGAACCACACTGCAATAATATCTCAAGTGAAAACAAGAAATATACCAAACTTCAAAAACCATAATATGAATACAGATTACTAGATCAATCCTTAATCAAGGAGTCAGTTGATACAAAAGGTGTCCACCAAGGAGCCCTTCTATCTCCAGGCCTATTTACAGCAAACAGAGGCTGACAGACAAATCGGCTTTTATTTAATTGGCTAGGAATCCAAATGGATTAATGGACTGAGGGAGGAGGGGGAAGTGAGAGGGGCATATTGCAAGAGATGGGCTGATTTCATTAAGGATGGCAGGGGTGCGGAGGGCAGTGGTCACTCAGGACCTCAGTAGCCAAGCCTCGACCCCAGGCCCTTGCAACAGGTGACCTCTGCAGGCCATGTCACTCCCAAGTAGCATCAGAGTGGCCAGATCAGATATGACAGCCCAACAGATGAAATATTCATTCATATCAAAGGAGATTAGCCCCGCACATTTGCCGCCTATGATTGAATATAACCTTTCCATAGTCTGCGTGTCAAACTCACACTGAATTTCCAATGGCTTCCTCCAGTCCCAAGTGCATTAAAGGCGAACTCCGACTTCTAAAGGCCAAGTGAGAAACAACAAGGGTTGGCCAACAACAGAACATGTGGGAGAAGACAATGGCGAGGCCTGCAAGGTGTGCTCTTGGGTTGCCAGAGATGCTCTTCTTGATATCTGCTGTTTTTAATATCTCCAATGCTTTTGATATCCTATGGATTCTGTTGTTGTGGTGATGATGCAGGCCATGCAACCGAGAGCCAATGCAACAGAATTGGTTGAATTGGCAGAATCTTGTTATTAAAGAGGCTGTTGACGAACAACTATAAATACTGATTAATTCTGATGATGCTGTTGATGTTACTCAACTTCTGCTCTTTGATCGTTCCACTGGATTGATCTTCAAGTACATCACAGTGCATATAACTAAATATGTAGAATTGTGCAATTTGCATGCTGTTGGACACCACCATCCTTCTAACAGTATTCTCTTTCTGTTGTTTTTGCTGTTGAACAGGGCACTTACGTCGGGGCTGGCACCAAATGCAACTTGATTGGTTCACCAAGGAATCATCTCCAGGCTTCTTGCTCACAAGACTCAATTCTTGTCCTTTACTATGGCAGACCGAGTGAAGTAGCCACATCACACCACAGTGGTCACAGAGTGTATCTGCCAAACATCAACATTCATGCTTTTTTATGCCAAATTATGGTTAAATACAATTTTCTGCATCAGAAATCTGAATCAAGACTTGGGTTCTGAGAATTTGGTGACCTTGTTCTGTCTGCATTAACATATCCATCTTCATAGTTCTTAAGTCTTATTTTTGTTCAATACAGCTAATCATTAGGCCCAATTAAGTAAGGCAAAACAACCCAGAAATCAGCAGATTTATGTAAAAAGCAGAATTTATGCAGGTAGGTGATGAATCTGATGATCAAAGCGAAAGTGACATAAATAAAAGAAAGGAAAACCCCCAGGTATGAGGAGAGAGCAAACAGAAAATATTGAGCGATTAAAAAAGCAAATATTACATGCAGATCAAATAAAAGTGGTGACACAGCCAATAGAGAGAAATGGAGATCACTTGAGGTCTTGGAGCTGCTCGATTTCATTTGATATAAAGCTGAAGAGCAAACGCAAGGCCATTAGTAGATGAGAAAGATCTGCTTCTGTTGCCTTCGATTTTATTCAAATCGCAGAGGGCGCTACAAAAAGCCAGGGCCGCCCTCTGGCGTGAAGATTGGGAGGCGGCAGGAAGTGAGGCTCGTTGGAGAAATACGTTTAATTGAGGGGAGCATGAAGCGGAAGTGGGCGATAGTAGGGGCATTAGGCACATCTCCAATCGTCATGGCTGCTTTTTCGCTTTCCTATTTACAAAGCGCTCCCAGCTTTTGTTTCCGAAAAGCGCACCGAGTGGAATTAACACAGGATATTTTTGCTACCAGTGTTTGCTCACATCTCAGGAGGTTTGCATTAGGCACAGATTAACCCCAACACTTCAAACATATTGACCGCCGATTCAATAAAGAGGCCCCCTCAATAATTATTGGAGTTTAAGTCGTGCAGGGCTGCAAGGAGGGGCCAGGACAAACACAGCAGACACAGACTTGCTCCCCTGGAATGTTTGGTGTACAATTTGCTGCTTTCCGCCCTCTAAGTGATGGCCAGGCCACTCATGGGTGCTCCCTGCCTCATCAACATCAATATGATATCCCAGATCAGATCTGCTATGAGAAGAGCAAATAGTCTCTCAATGAACACTTCTTTGCATCGATCTCCCCGAACAATTGCCCCTCACAACTACACAGGCCATTGTGGTGGGCGCGTGCCAATACAATGGTGGCCACCACAACCAGTCTCTTTAATGCACTGCAACTGCAAGGAACTGCAAAGAACTGCAAGCCACCAATGGAAGCCAATGACACTGCACACCCTGGCAAGCCCAACGGCACATCTTTAACTGAGGCTGCTAAGAAAGTGAAAAAAGAACACACAACAAGCAGAGGCAAAAAAGGCAAAAGGGGCGTTAAGCTCAAATGCAAGCATCAAAAGTACACATCAAAAACAGTCGTATTCATTCCCCTTTTTCTGCTTTGGCAATTTCAACAACTTTTTTGTCCAATCTTGCCAACTGATCTAGCATCCCTCCACCTGCTTGGCTCCAGGCCAGCGCCAGTTTTAAATCATTAAAAAGTTCATATTATTCAATTCCAGGTACTTTTAATCGTTTTTCTCTCCAAGAAACAACCACTTCTTATAACGCATTTGAAATACACCTGAAAAATTGCCTAAACAAAAACAATGATAATGTTGGCATCGTCTGGCAAATTGACTAACTGACTGTGTGCCTAATGCAAGTTTTTGGATGAAATTTACAAGTAAGAATTGCTACTTATCTTCTGTACTTTTTGTCTGTAAATGTTAACTGCATTTTACGATGCACTTCATAAATAAAGCAATACAATTAGAAGAAGAGAATTAGTATACCTGGGGCTAACAAAGAGGATAGATCCATGGTATTATGTTGGTAACACTGTTGCTTGAAGGCTTCATGTGGCCAATTTCTAGGATCAAAAACATGGACTCTATGCTCTCCTTACCTCAAATTGTGAAGTCCTGGACTCAGGCTGGAGACAAGTACCAAAGTGTAGAGTGGTGAGAGAAGATCGATGGTAGTCTTTGCCATCTCATCATTTCATTCGCCAAAACGTGCACTTTTGTGGGGGGGGGGTGAAACAAGGAGGTTGGGTGTCTCCTAGCCCTGGGACCCATGCGAGAGGGGTCAAGGGCCAGGTACCTCAACAGGGGTCAGTCACCCTGATCTTGGATATGTCTCTTAAGGAGATATTAGGGAGGACCTCATTGTGACAACTAATAAAAGAACAACGATTCCTAACAATAGTAGCAGGGCAAGGAGATCACCAGTACGAAGATGACAATGAAACATTGACACAGTGCCAGAGCATCAGAGTCAGGACAGAGGGACAGAGGACAAACTAGGACAGTGTCACATTTCACTGACATGCCAAGGGCCAGCCTGTGCAGCTTCACAGAGGTCTGCTTGCCATAGTTGCCACTGCCCAGTGACCTTGTGTGTGTCAGCAAAAGGACCAGCTGCAGGTTTGTCACACTAACAATGTACGATCTCCTGCTCACAGGGCCCGTCCCAGTATTGCTGTCAAATGAGGGCAAGAAAAATGATGTACTCGGCTCATTGTACAACTTGGATAACGAATAGTTTCCCCACAAACAACCTGTCCTTACATGCGAGTGATTTATCTCCAGCAAATAGCTTTAACTACAGTCACATGCAGTTAAATCACCACAGGGACAGGCTGAGGGACTTCAGGGAGGCCATGGAAGCTCATGAGCAGAGTCAGTCAAAGGAAGACTGACTGATCCACAAGAGGAATGGCTGATCCACAGGCTGCTCTTGAGAAAGACTGATCCACCTCCCCCTCTTTCCAGTGTCTTTAAAACATGTAGATAATTGTCACATGTAACATTGGAAGCAACCTAGAAATCCCAGCAAGATTAATCTAACAAAATAAGAAGCCAACATTGATCAGGGAAGAGCTCAGTTGGGTTTGCCAAACTGCCAAGCTCTTCATAATTTCAAAATACATACAGACATGACAAAAAAAAAAGAAGAATACCAATCACCAATATTGTACTTAAAAACTACTATTCTTCACAAAACATGAAACAAAAGGACTTTTTAATGAAAGGAAGTTAAGACCAAATTCACAAGTAACCTCTTCCCAGCTAGATCATTTATATTTACTAAATTTAATTTTATTAGAGGCAAAGACAGAGAAGGAACTTTTTACTTTTCAAAAAGCTCCAAATATTAATGACATGGTGAAATGGAGACATATTTCATTCGCCCACAGTAATTAAGAACAGAGAGTTTAATTGGACCACTGCCTATTAGGCAACTAACATGTGGAAAAACTTGCAAACTTGTATCTAGTTAGGCTGTAGTTGGTTGCACTGAACATGAGAAGTGTAAGCTGCAGAGATACAACAAAAGCAATGAAATAGCAACCGACAATCCGACAGACAATTACTCGGACCCAATGGGTGCAAAAAAAGCCTTCGCAATTGGAGGCAATGGCGAAACGGGGCGACTGATCGTCCGGAATGGTGCCACCGTTCCGCGCACCCACCTCCCAGAGACTCCCAGCGGTCCAACTGCACTCCAATAAAACAATATTGCCATTTGTAATTGCTTTGTTTTCAGCTGCTGGCCCCGGAGGCCTTTGGAATGATAGAGAAACCTGGCATCGCCACCGATTCACCACCGACTCAGCGGTGTTCCCAGTCAAGAACACTCCTATTGATTACTAATTCATCCGTTTCAAAGGAGACTCCTTTTATCATATTGTACTGCAAGACAGTCCCTCTGGTCCCTCTGGAAGGAGAGTGAGTCTGCATCAAGAATGAGAATCCTCCATTGCAGGCCATTGCATTGCCAGTGTGTCAGCTGTCCAACAGCTTCCAATAGAGCTTTCCGTGAGGTTGGGTGCTCAATTTGTCTGCCAATATCTGTCCATTGTGTTGCATGCAAAGGAACCACTATCACCAGTCACTACAAATGAAAATGAGTTCTAATCTCATTTGAGCTCAACGGCTCCAACACAACTCTCTTCCCTTTTTAATTTCCCCCCTTTCTTCTCAAAATCCCAACATCCCGCCATGTATGGCAATCAACTGGCAGAGGACCAAGGATCTCGAAAGAACATTCACAGCCATCCAGAAATATCAAAAGACTGGTTTGTAACAAGGCGCACTACAGTCACAAGAGGCATTAAGTGCATGTATCACACAATGGGGATATCAACCATTCTTGGTGGAATTACAATCTTCATCAGAAACTTCTTGCTAAACAACTGTATCAATATCATATTAGTTAAGTATTCCACTGCAGAAGACATGTCTTCAAATTAAGACAGATGACTTCACTAATTTATGAAAATCCAGAAACTTTCCGAGTCACTAACACACAGAGTAACGATCAACATTAAGAATCAATTGACCTTCCTTTGCAACTTCAGCACAAGAAACAATCTCAAGAGTCATCCCCACATACACTGGAAGACAAGGAATAGGTTCATCTACGCCTGAAACCTTCAATTGAGTTATTTACTGAAGCATAAGGTAAGAACCAAAAAGAACAACTAATCAGTTAAAAGTTGTATTCAGGAATTGAGCATACTGCAGCCACCTCATTCAAGAAGGCAGGCAATGGGAATGCTGAACGCACAAGCGTTAAGAAAGTGCTGTTTACAGCACATCAAATTTAACACATTGCACAATAGAACTTTGCAAATTGTGCGAAAAAGTACCCATACTTCACTGATTATATTAAAATATGAACACCAAATGCCATCCAATTTAATTTCTACCACAATTTAGCCTCTACAACATCTATTGATTCTAAAATTTAGAGTACTACACATGTCATTTATCTTCGCATGCGCTTACTATAAGCTGCAGACTAACCATCTATGAAAGGTTCTAAGAACCAGTGTCAAGAGGCAAATCTACATAAGCTGACATACCACGCAAGACAAAAGTTAGTCAACTAAAATGACAATCACTCAAGACCTCTACCACATTGTTTTCAACATTTGGATGAAAGTCACAGCCCAAGCCGAAATATCTAGGACTTTTAATAATGCAAGTTTTAACTTGTTTCATACAAAACATTGTTTTCTACAAGTAATTTAATTGTGATTCATGCGAATCATACCTATGAGTGACCACAAAACAGCAACACCTATGTTTATGGTCTTGTAAATTAATACATCCCAGCAAAAAAAAGCAATGCCGTCATAAAATAAATAAGAGGACAATATTCCCATATAGCATAAGTGTTTATATGTCCATATCTTCTGTAATTTGACTGTTATACAAACTATTTATGGCAACTGATAATACCTGAGAGGGTTCATAGACATAAAACCACATTTGAAATTGAGTCAATTACTTGTTATATGTGCAATAAATACATTCAAATGTTCATAGATCACACACTGAATAATCAAATGATATAACAGTAAGTCTTTTTTTCATTTTACTGGGTCGAAAAATAGTATTCAACGTAAAAAAGAAATTTTATTTTAGCAAAACACTTTCACATATCTCTTCAAGTACACTAATTTAATCGTATGCGAATACTTTCATTCTTCTGAGACAATTTTATTACAATTTCTCTCCATAAAATCATATTGATAAGAATTAAGTGATACTATTTTCAAGTCAAGTGTCATCATTCTATTATTCTTCCTGGCAATAAAATAAAGGAATAAGAGAAAAAAACCACAAGTGTCACAGTAAATAAGATTATATGATTAGTTTCTAGATCATATAATAAATAGCATAAGTCATTGTGTCAGCTCCACAAAGGACAGTAAGAAATTACACAACAAGTAACAAAATTGTATCTTTATGTAAAATTTCATAAATAAATTCATGTGAAATACTTATTTTTCAAATGTCTTGGTGGGTCAAGATGACTCAGCAAGATATCAATGAACCTATCATTACAATATTACTATCACAGATCACAGCCACAGTACTTAACAGTGAGTAGGGCTCAGAAGGCTCTCTTCAGCATCCAGCAGGAGTTCTCGAGAATTTTCCATCACAGCTGCAGCAGAACCTCTAGTGTTGATGGCCAGAACTAAGCATTCAATACCTCACCTGGTGTTTAGTGGACAAACTGTACTCAGTATCCTTCAAGGTGCCTCCGGACAAAGAACTGACATCTTGTAAAGATGATAAAGTCAATTTTGTGTTCAAGTTAAAAAGAATCGATTTAAGATTCAACGTCAAAAAGGCATTGTCATTCTTTGAGGTTCGCAGCATTTCTTGTACAGCTAATAGCAGTCCAAAAGCATCAAAATACTTCTTGTTTGTTCTGAAAATTACAAGAAGTAAAATATAAATTCATCCATCCCTTTTGTTATGTAATACATAATTGGCATCAAAGTCACATTAATTAAAAATTTTTAAAAAAGAGGGAATACAGAAAGGAAGGATAACTCTAAAAGACCGCAGTAATAACAGCCTCACAAATTTACAAGATAAGATGAGTGAGATAATACGAGAAAGAAATATAATGATCATGTCAGTGTCATGGCAAGTACCTTATTTTAGAAAGTTTCTGCAGAATAATGGACAACTTCTCCACTTGTTTTTCATCAGCGTTTGGACTCCGAAATAACATGGAGACTCCTCTGAACCAGTTTTCACAGCTGCAGGTCAGGAGGAACTGTTGAAGGAGGACGGACTCCATGGACATTTGCAGTAATATGTCCACTGTTAGGTTGACAAGAGTCTGAAATATCAAAGGTGGTAAGGATCTAAACTGTTAATTGCTTTGTAATGACATTTTACCAACGTATTTCTACAGAAATATCTAACAGATCATCTTATTAAAATCCAGGAAGTTCTTGTGAAATCATGACGCTATGCAGCATACAGTGCATTTGACTTACACTGAGACGACATCACAGACATTCGTCTTTTTATAGAAAAATCAGAAATTTTTTAGATTGTGTGAAATCACGGTTTCACAGAATGATGGGCAATGATATTACTACATGTATTTATAAGATACTCAGCATCAGCCAAATTACAATCTTGGTGAATGCCAGGCTGTCTCAAAAAGTTAATATTAAAAGGCCTCTGGGACTTACCGATATTCATAATTTCTAAAACTCAAAAGTTATTCCTTTCCTTTTGAAAAAATTAGGGAGGCTATAACCAACATTTGTTCAATAAATTTAATGCAAGTTATATTTATATAACTCATTTTTAATACCTTGTTTGAAGGCTTGAGGAAAGTCACCATGACATGAGTCGCCTGATAATACAAGAAGAGTTCTCTGGTCTTGTCATGTTTCAGGTCGGACTTGATGACTTCAAGAACATGGGCAACCAGATCAACTGTGAAGAAATAACATTTCCATACATTATCATTACATATATGGGGAAAACAATCAAACTGGAAAAATGACAAATGCTACCAGTTTCTTACAACCATTAAAATATTACAGCCATATATATTTCTCGGTATATTTACCTTGAGTTAATGTGCGCAGGATGATTAAACTGGAGAGGAACCTCATGTGTAAATTTGAGCTCTTGAAGAACATGGCTTCCTTGACTTTTGCAACACCCTCCTCTGAAGGAGGCTGAGATTCATCGGAGAATTTCACAGTGCGAGCTTTGTACAACTCCTCTCCTACTCTTCTGAAACTGGAGGTCAGGGCAATTTTCTGCAAGCAAAAAAAAAAAAATATACAATAAAAAATATTACAATTTGTATTTCAATAAATATATGCAAAATGATTAATGAAATCAAATTTACATATTTTCATTAAACAAGCTTCAGAAGTTTTCAGTCACTGCCAAACCACCAATGACAACACTAGAGTATTATCCTATTTGGTCTTCAGCCCCACCCCCCAAAATGCCAAGATGTTCAAAATTCAATCTAACAATACTATCATTGTAAATTTTAAAACTATTTATGTCCCACCTTCAATAACATATTCTTGACAATAGCATATTCTTGACATACCTGTGACGCTTGCAAAGAGTCCAGTTTCATCAAGGACCAATAGATGAACTGCAAAGAAGGCATGACCAGGCCGGGTTTGTGGGCAGGCAACTCCCTGACAAGCTCTACAATGCTAGGTAAAACCTGTGAAAAACAAGCACATGTATATTTAATTTGTAAAAAATATTGCTAGAAGCATAGGATTTCATAAGTGCAAATGCAGTTTCAAAATACCCCAAAAAAATTTTGAAGAATTTGCTTGAAAATAAATCAAAAACTTTCAATAAAACCCTTCAATAAAATCATTCATTTCAGAATTAAAGTGCATCCACTATGTCTAAAATTGCGTATTACATCAAACATAGCACATACCTTTAAGCATTTGTCCTGCACCATCATTGCACCTGACATTCCATCCATGGATTTTGTTGGTTGTTCTGTCAACATCGGCCGCAAATGAAATTCTGAGACCCACTCAAGAAGAATTCCAAGAACTTCATATGTCCCCATACAAATGGTCGTCTGCTGTGAAAATTAAAGGAAGTCATTAAATATCTTAATCCGAAATAAAACTATTGGAACAAGCTTGAGGAATTACCAAACTAATTTCATACAGAGCTTCACAGATAAGATGCCAAAATATTTATCTTAAAGGCACACAAGAGTGCAATTTTTTTATTAGTTGAGAGCTTCAAGTGTACCATTTACAGAAACACTACAGTGATCCTTTTGAATTTCTCCCAAAATAAACCCATGAAAAAAATTATTTTAGTTACTGATTTTGGCCAAAATTTTGGCACAAGAAAAAGCGACTCCTGTAGGAAGAAACTGAGAAAGTCACATAGGACTGGGTAATGAATAAACAAATAGATGACCTTTTATGACCTCTGGAACCATGAAAGAATGGTGAGGCCTAGCTGTGAAATGTTTTATGAACAAAGAGATGAAGCTAAAAAAGCTGACAGTATAAATTTGAGACAAACTGAAACTGTGGAAAATCTTGCAAAGGTTTGTGATAAGGTCTATCACTCAGCTAACTCCGCCCAACTGTCAATCATAAGAATAATTATAAATTCTGGGTGCTGACTGGCTGATTCTTGTGATTGCAATTGGCACTAATTAATTTGTTCCATAATTGCCCAGTCCAGAACGCATCTTGTGATGGCAGCAACTGGTATTTTATATAGACTGAATGTCAAGATGAACAAATATGTGTAGACAGATAGACAGACTATAGATAGATAGATAGATAGATAGATAGACAGATAGACATAAAGACATAAAGACATATAGACATACAGACATATAGACATATAGATAGAGGGAAAGATAGAGAGATAGATAGATATATAGATAGATAGATATGGTGTATTTTACTTGAAAGCTTCATGTGGGTGTTGCTTCATCATTATATCATACATTTAGGCCCTAATTGTACATTTTGCGGTCTGGTCTTGCAAATTGTGGTCCAAATCAGTCACTGCTTACACTCTCAACCTTGAGAAAATCAACCAATCAGATTCAGTGCATAGACGAATGATTCTAAGTTGTAAATTGTTTTATTCTGTTGTTTTTTTAGCAGCTATTGTCATTTGCACAAATAAGGAGTTTCACTCCAGTGTCGCAAGTTCACAGCTGGTATTATATCAAGTCATGTTTACTTATTCCTTGACAGTTTGTCACAGAAATATTAGGTGACAAGAATAGCAGGAGTCCATACCTCAAATTTGTTCAATTAATTGTAGCAGAGGGGGAGGCCCACCCTATTAGGGTGGGCTGAAAAAAACTTTTTTTGGAATTTCAATATGCCAGTGGTATAGAAAGTTGGCTATGGCCAAAAAATGAAAATTTGTGCAAAAAAAATTTTGTGGCATGCGACTTGTGCCGGGCCACTCCGGCTTTTATGAAAATGCATATTTTCAGCAATTTCGCATGCTTTTTTAGCCCATTTTTTGGCCTGAGTCAGCTTCCATGGTTTCAGAAGGCTCAATGGCATACTTAAATCTTCTTTGAAGGCCATTTTGGATATGAAACACCATAAACAGGTTGCTCATATTTAAGATATAGCCATTTCTAGGAAAATGTTGGGAATCAGAATTTGGCGTTTTTCGCTAAAAATTGCCCAAAAAAATTGAAAAAATCGGAATTGATCCCACTAAAAATGATTCAGAGTGAATTTTAATTACCCCAGGTCCTCCCTAATGCCTTAAAAAGCACTTCCAGCGTATTACCTGCATCAATTTGTGGTTTCAGGTTCCGGTATAGGGGCAATTCCGCAAAGTCAGATTTACAGATTTGACACTTTAGCAGCTTGTGTAGTCCTACCATTACACCTCAGTTATTTCATTGCGAAATAGGGATGAGGCCAGGTAATAGGGGTATCAGACAAGCCATCAACCAAAGCTCCAAGTGCAATAGGAGCCGAGCTACAAGACGAAATGTCATCGTGTCACCGATGTGTCGGACGTATATTGTGTGAGTACGTCCGACACAATGACATTTCGCCTTGTAGCTCAGCTCCTATTGCTCTTGGAGCTTTGGTTGATGGCTTGTCTGACACCCCTATTAACTGGCCTTATCCCTATTTAACAATGAAGTTACTGAGATTTAATGGTAGGGCTACACAAGCTGCTAAAGTGTCAAATCTGTAAATCTGACATTACGGAACTGCCCCTATTCTGGAAACTAAAACCACAAATTGATGCAAACGATACGCTGGAAATGCTTTTTAGGGCATTGGGGCGGACTCGGGGTAATTACAATTACCTTGGAATCCTTTTTTGTTGGGTCAATTCCGATATTTTCAATTTTTTTGGGCAATTTTTAGCGAAAAAAGCCAAATTCTGATTCCCAACATTTACCCAGATATGGCTATATCTTAAATATATACAACCTGTTTATGGTGTTTCATATCCAAAATGGCCTTCAAAGAAGATTTAAGTATGCCATTGAGCCTTCTGAAACCATGGAAGCTGACTCAGGCCAAAAAATGGGCTAAAAAAGCATGCGAAATTGCTGAAAATATGCATTTTCATAAAAGCCGGAGTGGCCCGGCACAAGTCGCACGCCACATAATTTTTTTTGCACAAATTTTCATTTTTTGGCCATAGCCAACTTTCTATACCACTGGCATATTGAAATTCCAAAAAAAGTTTTTTTCAGCCCACCCTACCACCCTATCCTACGTCACTCATCAGCTGACTGAACATGGCAGTAGGGCCACAGATTATTTCTCAAATCCCAATTTCATGTATTTTTCTTGATCTGTGGTTAAAACCAATCATTTCAAGGTTGATAGGATGCACTTGCAGTAGCCTATTCTTTCATAAGAAAAAAAATGAACAAAACTTTCATTTCGGCGAGTGTGGCCCTTTAAAGTCGCAACATAAGACAGTTTAATTAGTAACGCAGTGTCACTTACCAAATTGTTCTTCTTGAACTCGAAATCATTGAATATTTATATTCTAGAATTTTTCTACCAGCTTATGTCATTTCTAAAGTAACAGACCATTGGGTTCCCGTGTAAAACTAATGAACAAACAAACTCACACTTGCTCGGATTCTCGGGGGGAATCCGTCACTCGTATATGCTATGAATTCTGGGAATGAGTCCTTGTCCGTTGCAATGGCCGCCATTACAAAACGTTGTAAACAGGCCAGCCATCTGCCGTGAGGCAGTTAATTGGGTAGAGATTGTCAGCAGTTTGTCACTCCACTGATAGCATCAGCAGCATCAACTTGTTGTGGAAGTCTACTTCGATAGTGCCTACTATTCTCTGCAGTGTAGAACTCAAGGGGAAGATCGGGACTACTTCATGTGTAGGACTACACTGTTTACATAAGTGAGAGGGCAGATATCCTTGGACCCTATCAGTGTGAAGCGTCAAATGCGAGTGCCAGTTCTAGCGAACTGGCTCTCCGCTAGGGCGAGTATGATGAACAAATACAAATTTAGTGTCATTTACCGTTTTAAAATATACTAAAGATCTATTGTGAATCTTACCTTATTTTTCAACTTGGTGTCCTTCCCAGCGCAGGCGCTTTTCTTGACAGCTTGTGCTTTTAAATTGCCAATAACATCTTGGGTCGGTTCTTGGTTATCACCATTTACAGGCTGTCTTCTCTGCATGTGTCCTAGTCTTGCTTGCAAACTTGAAGATTGTCTTTCTAACTTCTCTTGGTTCTTTTGTAGCACTTCCATCTGTTAAAAATAAATTAAATGTCCTAATCACAAATTCACGGAGACAGCCAAATAACCAATATCCGATAAAACCGGGAACAAATCAAACTTCCAGCCATGGCTTTACACAACCTCCAAAATTCATCGATCTATATATATTTAACTGGAAATTGAAAATCAACACTCAATATTATCAAATTATATCCAACAATGTTACAAAATCCAAAACCCAGAAATACTACACACATTTTGAAAGTTGGGAGTACATAAGGCTAGTTCAATAAAGGCAGTTTTTCTGTTTTCACACTCTAATCCTTAATACTTTGAAATATTTGAACCAACCTCCTTCCTGAGTGTGTCATTTGTACTTTTCACAGTATCAAAGTTTTCTTTCAGCCTTTTCAATTCCTTGTTCTTTTCTTTGATCACCATTTCTAACTTTTCTGTTTGGATCTTATGCTCCTGAAAAGCAAGTTGTTTCTTCAAATAAAATACAATATCATGCCAATACAAGTACACAGTATTTTGAACAAAGGATAAAACATAATCTTCTGATAAACAGACAGACATACTGCTATTGTGTCCCATCCTGTGTCGACACCGTGGTAGCATCTGACTACATGATTCCTTTTGTTAAATTAACTTTAATCAGCAATTATCAGATTTATTCCACAACAGCTTTCCTGCAGACATAATCCTTATTTTTAAGAGGTAGCTCAGCTGGACAGAACTTAGGTCTTAGGGTACCATTTTCATGAAAACGTCTTTTTAATTTTAGATTATCTATCTGAAAAGAATCAAAATATTTTACCTGTTCCTTGGCAGATACTCTTCTCTCCACTTCGGACAAAACTAATTGTTCAAATTGCACCTTGTCTTCAGAAATTGCAAATTCTCTTTGGCTGAGTAACTCTTCTTTGTCCTTCACAATTGCTTGCCTTTCTTTCAGTAACTTGAATTCTCTCTGAAAACAAAATAGTATGAAAAATATCATGCTATGCATTGTATGGGTCAATATGAGTTTTCTTTGCTAAACAAGCAAAACATCCCTTCTCTAATGCACTTTTGAATAATTTTCCCAGGGCACTATTATTCATGTAACATCATGTATATCAGGATAGACTTTTTGTTGTGTGTATAAGTAAAAGTTTATGGCTCATGTAAGCCATTTAACTACAGTTTGATAGTTATAATGTGACCATTATACATTCTAAAACATCAATTAATCAATAGCAAAAAAAGCAACATAAGTTGTCATACATCTAGTTGCTATACATAGACATGATAGTGGTTAGCTATATACTGCTACTTTCAATATACTTTGTATTTATCTTGTTTAAAGACAGCAGTGAATAAAATTGATGTGACCAGAAGATTGGAATATCCATTTAAGGAGAATTACCTTCAACTGCAAATTAATGTCTTGCAACTCTTTGTAAACTCTCTTGACTTCTGGAGAACTTTCCGTGGTGGGAATGGTAGATAGTGACTCCCCGAAACTCTCATCCTGATATATTTTGTGGTGACCTGGTGCCCTGACGGTCGGTGGCTTTCCATGTTTACCCCGAATGATGTCTTCTTTGGCTAATGATCCAGATAAGATCTGCGAGTTTTCCAACTCATCACTCGAGTACTCATCAGAATCCGGGGTGCAGGTCGCAGAATCGAGGTGCAAACCATCTGCAATAGAAATGAATGAATACAGGCCTCTGTCAGGAATGGCGATTTCAAATCAAGAAAGTGAATCTCAGCAAATGCAAGAATTTATGCACATACCATCATCTGAGAATAAACTTGATCCTCGGTGAGCTCGACTCATGATAATCTCATGTCATGATCAACTGACGATTAAAAAATTATTGAATATATATAGAGGCCTAAAATACATTAAATAGACTACAAATAAAATTGATTAACACTTGACAAACTCAGTTAGTTATTAAGCTGATATGAGGTCAATAATTATGTTGAAATTGTATCCCTCATGCAATACATCAATGAATTTAACAGCTGCTGTAGACCAATCCACATGACTGACAGATGTGGATTCCATGTGCCTGTGGAGTGTGGTTGAGCAAGTTTGATCTTGTTTGTAAACAATGGCCAATTCTAATTTTTTACTTAAAAAATTAACTTTTCACATAACAACACTTTTCAATCAGTCTCAATACCTATACAAAATAATGTACATGTCGTTATAAACAAGTTGGTACAGTTTCACGTGGCCATTACGAATTAAACCGTTTTAAAACACAGATTTTTTGTGTCACTGCTCACAAGCAGCAACTTTTCAAAGCCAGCCGCCATACCGGAAATTTATTTTCGTTGTTCCAAAGTTTTTTGATAGGCGGCGCTTTTGCATTTTGTCGACAATGCGCCACCTCCCGATAAAAACATCTTGGGCTGCATTGTCGGCCAAAATTGTAAACATGAACATCTCCAAAATGTTTACAATTTTGTGTATTGTTATTTTATGCCTACTCGGATCTGTTTCAAACAATGGTAAGCTTCCTAAACCGAATGGACCCATTACATTACTGATCAAGTAACTGAACTGAAACCGAATCATTTTCAGACATCTACGTACCGGTACAATAATATGTAGGCTCTTACTCTTAGACTTAAAAATCTTTCCTATCCCCTTTTCCTTTGGCCCTTTCCCTGTTTCCTAAATTCCTGCTTTCCAGCCTGCTTTACTTCTGTAGAACTGTAGAACTGTAGAAGGTTTAGATCGTAACCGAATCCATCGGTTGTTGACCTCTCGGATGTGATCTCGGTCGTCGGATTAGTTGGCTCTTGGGCGATTGCCGGTCAACTAGGCGACAGACAACTAGGCTACAACACTACCAACTAGGCGACAACCAACCAGGTGACAATCTACTACCAACTAGGCTACACTTTTTGGACAGCCAGGTGACAACCTTTTTTCCCAGATACCATCTAGGTGACACATATTTTAGTAGAGATACCAACCAGGCTACAGATCACTTGCAATTGCATTCAAGCAGGAAAAGCATTGTCACCTAGTTGGATGTGGTTTGTGAACTTGTGTCACCTGGTTGGAAGTGCTCTGTGAATTTGTGTCACCTAGTTGGAACTGTTTGTCACCTAGTTTGTTCTGGTATCTAATTTCCAAATTTCTTGTCACCTAGTTGGAAGTGATTGGTGTCGCCTGGTTGGTTTGTCGCCTAGTTGACCGTACACCCTCTTGGGCTTGTCCCCTTCTGGATAACTGATGACAGATGATGAAGCGCATGCGTCTTGACACTGAGAAAATTTAATAAGGTCTCTCAGCTTGATCGTGAATTGGGCTGGTTTTATTAGTAAGTGACAAGAAGATAACTGAACATGTGTCCCCTTTACCTCAACAAAAGGCTAGCACAGAAGACCATTACAGTCTATGTAATAATATAAATAACTATGTATACAAATAAATAAATAATTTCCAACAATATAATACAACAAGAAGATACAACATGTAACCCGCACAGTGCATCAATGTAGAACCAACGAGGCTCATAAATAAATAAATAAATAAATAAAGCAGTTGGTACTTGGGTTGTTAATCAAGGCAACAGTAATTGGGGGGTCTGGAACGACCGCAACCCTCTCCTGCCTTGGACCAACATAATCCAGTAACCATGCTTTGATTTTAAATTTTATTATTATTATTATTTTTTTTTTTCTTTTACAAATTCTGATAATATATATACATTGTGCTTTAGTGCGTTTTACTCCTAGAACATTCATAACACACCAGGGGTCTGGAGCGACCGCACTCAGTGCCTATGCATGTTCTTGTTTTTTGAGTAAGCTACCAATATAGTAGACCTACATTTTAAATAAAAGTCTCTACTGGGATGACACCCGTCTCTCAAGTTTTGGTAACACATAACCTTTCTACCTCTCCCTCTGTTGTGTTCTAAATCTCTGTGCAACATTGGTGTGGACACACCGTTACCAACATTTAGTCTGGTTAGGTACCTATTTAGTTCACCAACTTCTATCTCAAGGTCAGCTTGCATCTGAGTGTAATTGTTGGCATGTAAGAGGCGTGATGTTTTGTTAATGGAAAGTCGGTGTGAGTTCCATGCAGACAGACTCATAGGTAAAATTGTGCAGAAAATGGGCATTGCATACTGATTTTTAATCGCTGCGTCAAGCCTCTCGAATTCTCTGTACAGGTTAATTTTTTTTTGGCCGTTATAGTTTTGCGTGTTAAATATGACCTCCTCATAATTTACACCCTTTAGCTTCTCAGTGAGGTTACAGATACCAACAGACACATAAAAATGAGATTTAGAGTTAGATTCACCGTGGTGCAGAATTGTTAAATCCTCAACCATTTCAAACAAGTCATTAACTCTGGCACCCGGGCGGGACCAGATATCAGCAAAATCATAACTGGGGATGGTACCCCTAAACCCTCCCACCCTGCTATCACCAATAATAAAGTTCATAATTACAAAACACCGCCCTGCAAATAGAAGGACAATATAACTGCTATAATAACGTAATAAAATAAAACAAAAAGCAATTGTATATCAATGCCAACCATCTACATATCTTTCTGGGTGGTTTAACCACTCTTTACGTAGTGCTGACTTGAAACTATTTATTGAATTACTTGACACAGTACTCTCTGATAAAGAATTCCAGTCGTTTATTACCCTGACCGCAAAACTGTTCTGTCTTATACTAGTTAATATTCTAGGTTTCTCTATTTTGAGACTATGACCCCTGGTGGGCCTATTATTTAGAGTAAAAAATTCCTCAACAGCGACATTATCAATTTTTTTAAACAATTTAAAAACTTGAATGATGTCACATCTTCTGCGTCTGAAAGCTAGAGAATCAAGGTTTAAATTCTTTAAGCGATTCTGGTAGCTCAGATTAGCATAAATATTAACTAGTTTAGTAGCACGTCTTTGGACTTTCTCAATATCATTATAATTCATTTTTAAAGAAGGGTTCCATATGCTAGAGCAGTATTCCAACAATGGTCTCACTAGTGACTTGTATAAGGGCAAGAATACAGTTGGCGATAGATTATTAAAATTTCGCTTGATTATGCCCAGTCTGCTGTTTGCTTTAGCAACGATTTGATTGATATGTCTAGAAAATCTCAAGTATTTGTCAAAAGTAACTCCAAGATCTTTTTCGTAATCTACATTTTCGAGGAGTTTGTTGTCCATCATATAGCTATACTCAACATTGGCTTTCCCCAAATGAATGACCTTACACTTTGTTACGTTAAAAGGCAATTGCCACTTACTTGTCCACTCTAATAATTTATCTAAATCGTCTTGCAAGCACAAAGAGTCCGCGATAGATTCGATTGCCTTGAAAATTTTGGTATCGTCTGCAAATATTTTGACTAGAGAATTGACCTCGTCTGGAAGGTCATTTATAAACAATATAAACAATAAGGGTCCCAGAACACTAAACTTCAGACTTAGTCCCAGTGGCGTCCCTATGGGGGGGGGGGCACAGGGAGCACGTGGTGTCAAGTCAACTAGTAACCATGCCAACTGGTAACCAAACCAACTGGTAACCAACCAACTAGTAACCAACCAACTGGTAACCAAAAACCCTACCAACTGGTAACCATCCATTTCTTGTGGGTTACCAAGTCGTAACCATGGATTTCAATTAATTTCATGGCCATACCAACTAGTAACCACCAAATTCTTGCAAACTACCAAGTCGTAACCAAAACTAAATAAGATTTGAAACCAAGAAATCTCAGTAAATTTAATGATTAAATAATAACATATGCTTGTTCTAAGCAGTGATGGAAATGGAAACTTTTCGTCGAGGGAGCTCTCGACTCGTGCGGCAGTGGCTCGCCATTCCAAATTTTTAAAAAGGAAATAATTCTTCAACCATAGCATAATTGTGGCTAAAAATACTATGAAGACTGAAAAGTGACATGATAATTGTAATTTCACAACTGATCACTGGGGGAGCTGTAGCAGGGTACAGCTCCCCCTGTTTTTTGGTCAAGGGAGCTCAGCTCCCCTGAGCTCCCCCCCCCCATTTCCATCACTGGTTCTAAGATAAACAATCAAAATAAAGCTGATATAAATCTAAATATTTATAATTACAATGATAAAATAAAATATTGGAGATTATATGTTGGTTACTAGTTGGTTCACTCTGAATTTCCCTGGTTACCAATTGGCAACAGCCATTGGCTACGAGTTGGTAAACAATTTTCTTTTTTTGGTTACTACTTGGCGATGGCCTGTTCATTACTGAGTGTCATGGTTACTACTTGGTCAGTAAAAATCAAAAGTGGTTACGAGTTGGTTTGGTTACCACTTGGCATGGTTACTAGTTGACCTGTATTCGGAGCACGTCCCCCCCCCCATATTAGACCTTTGCTCCCCCCCCCCAGTTGCCCCCCATATGACTTTCCCTCCAGTTATGAGCGGTTATGCCACTGGCTTAGTCTTAGAGGAGTGGGGTTACAACACATATGGGGGAAATTGAAGGGCTTGGAGTTTATTATCAAGTTTTTAAGTCAAACCAAACCTTGTCAAGAGACGTACCCCTGCCAAAAATTAATTATTTAAAGACTGGCCGCATTTTGAATATCTTTGGGTTCCGTTTTGGCTGTTGCAACACTTCAGGCTGTTTAATTTGTCAAAAAGTGCGGCCCTGATTGGCCAGATTACCGAAAGCCAGCTGTTTCAGCGTGTTGGCGACAACTGCCACAATTTTAATTTGTAGGGCCAAAATCAGATAAAGTGCAACATTTGTGTGACATCATCATGGTCCAAAAAATCTCACCACAGGTCACAATTATTCATTTCTATGGGGAAAAGAATGTCTAAAGTATGTTATTTTATGGTTTAAAAGATAATAATTGCTATTGGAACCCTATAAATTGGATTTTAATTAGTGTATGTCATGAAGTGACGGACGTGACATGTCAAACTTTCAAGCCTAATTTTTCAAAGCTGGTTGGATATTTTGCAATGAGTGATAAATTGGAATGTGTAAGAGCTCAGGGTCTTTCTCTCAGTGCCAAATGTTAATTAATAAAACTGAAGAATTATTGCATAAATTTGTATTAATTAGATGCGACGGACGTTACTTCGGAAATCCTATAAAGAAGTTTTCGGTAGCCTTCCCACAGATATCACAGTGACATTAAAAGTATTAGAAAGGTTAATCTTGAATCTATAGTAATGTTTTCAATCTCATCGGGTAAAATAACCTGATAAACAAGAGAGCACTGACACTTTTTTGTTCGGATGTTACGTTGGCTGTATTGACATTTTTCAAATTTGTATATTAGAACCTATATCTCATCTGATCATAAAGCTAAATAATTTAAATTTGGGATGAATTACAGTATTTAGGGTTTATTTAATATTTTATATTTTTGCCCTGGGTGATTCACCCAGGGTACTTTTTTTGAAAAACCAGTCTGAGAGGTTTTCTGAGAAGTGTTGTCCTGGCATGAATAGGGGTGTGGGTACAGCCAATATGGCCACTTCATGTTCTAATGATGTTATAGTAAAATGCGTTTCAGGTTTGGGTTGAGTTGGGTCGAGTTGATTTTTTTTTTTTTTTTTTTAATTGAAAAAAAAAAATTTTTTTTATTAAATTTTTTTTTTTTTACGGTTTGTTGATAGATTGTTTGAGTCTTGAGGGACTGTTTTCAAGCTGACTTTGCATTATAATATCGCCCACATGACAATCGTCCATGCGTTTCAAGGAAGGCCAATAATGCATTTAGCATTTGCTTTTTGCAGTGCATCTATTCTCAAAGCAGTCTAACAATGCTAATTGCAATTCTGCAAGTTCTAAAGCCTATTTTCATCCTCAGTTTACCAAATTGCCATTGAGGAACAGCACTTGAAGGCAATCTGACAGGTGTCAAAGCTGATTGCACTTCGCAGTGCAGTGCTACTTTGATGTTATATCCATGGATCTTATGCTTAGGCCTATTACTCATTCCCAACAGAACCCAGGGTTTGAATCCTCGGATTCTTGTTTCAAACTGTTTAGGACAGTGCAAACAAGAACAAAGACAGACATTCAGGACTGACTTTATCTGGAAATTCTGTTACGGACGTGACATTGACATGCCTTATTTTCAGCTTTTTTGTCAAGTGTAACAGGCGAGCATGAAACTTCAATACAACCATTTAGATGCATTGAAAACTGGTGCAGATGATGGAGATTATGGAAATCAACATCACTATTAATGCTGGATCACAGTTTGAGCATTAACTGTGCTAACTATGGAAATACTGGCAAAATAATAATAATTGTGTTCGCCTGTTATTGAGGGAAAAAAATTGACAGAATGCTAACTCACCTTCCTCCTGCCCCCCTCAATTTGTAAATGTTCTGTTTTAATGGGGGGCCATCAAAATATGACCTATTTAGATCAATTCCAGGCACCTGCTTTTAATTAGGTCACCTGTGCTCTGTTGCAGGGGCCCTTGTTCGGACGTAATGATTTTGACAGAAAATGACATCAACATCTTACGACCAGAATTACATCAATATGTGACATCTCACGGTGTATCTATGCAGTCCTACCTATAGTTTATACATAAACCTTGTCTTTAAAGATCAATATGGACTGTATTAACAAATTTGCTGGTCGTGGCAATTTTTTAAAATTTTGGTTGTTTTTGACAGAAAAAATAACGGGCGAACACCATTTTTCAAATCAAAATTTCTCCAAGTTAAATCAATAAATTTAATTATTTTATAAGTGCAAAATGCGAAGCACATATTGAATTACATTTTGCACTGGACAATGTGTCCTGTCTTGCCTAATTTTTGAAGAACGAGATCCATTTATAACCACAGGTTGAAAATGTCACAAAATGGCCGCCAAAAATCATTGACATTTCTCACGAAAACTTTAATTACACATCTATCGTTAGCCTTTGCACCATGAAGTTGTCTTTTCTATCTCCCTTTATGGAAAGGATGCCTATGCAACCAAAAAATCCGATATTGGCATTGTGCAACATGCTTAAATGAAAAGTGAAAGTGACGGACGTTACTCGTGGCACTTTATCCGATTTTGGCCCTGTACCGAAAAATCTAAAAAAAAAAAATTAGAAAAATTTAGAAACTAATCATAATTGTGACATTTGTCGCCACTTTACTATCGTCCTTTATTCACGGTGGCCCGGAAAGAATTTATTCATATCAATAAAACTGGACAAGAAATTATTTTTATTAAAAAAAAAAATCCCAAGCCCCTCCCCCCTCGGGAATTCTAATGGTTGCCCTGCTGTTAGCTCCTAAGACATGTTCAACTCATACTCACAGAGCTAATCGAGAAGCTCTGAAAGCCCAGCCCTGTTTTATGAATAGACATTTCCTTGTTTTAACTTTGAAAAATTAGTGTTCATTATTTTCCAGAGAACACCACTACAGAAGAGCCTGAAGTACCAGATGACTCTGTAATTGCCTGCCCAGTAGATGTTCCTTGCTCAGAACTTGGGGGTGACTGCATTGACTGTAAATTCACCAACTCATGTGTCTACGGTCAAGAACTTGAAGTTCAATGTGAAGCCAGACAAGGCTTGACATGCAGTGTAAGTTTTTCTGGAAATTAGAATGTTATGGTATCTAATTCTATCTCATTTTGATTGCGACCACTTGAGCAGCTCCTAATATATATACTCTGTAAACATAAATTTTGTGGTCAGAAATAAATTGGCGAATAGCTTGCAATTAAGGTGGCTCGCTACTCGTGTAATAACGTCATCTGAGCACATTCCCGCGCAGCCAGACAGGCCCTATCTAACGTAACGTCACCACTGTGCTGTCACTGCTTCAAGGTTTTTATTTTTATTTTGAGAATTTCATTCGTCGGCTGCTTAGTTTGCAATTTGTGCCACTTCTATTGGGGTTAGAGACTTCTCGTTTGAAGCATTAGATGCGCTATGATGATTACTACAAACAGCCGGCGTGTCAGCTTGATACTTAGAATAGAACATTTTTACAGGCGATTTTCCTCAAGCAGGTCTAATTTCTCAAAAATGACTTGGTCATTAAAAAAAAATTGTATCAATTTCAAGTGTGGTAGGAAGGGTTGTCTGTATTATCATATTGTTCCCCACTATTTTTGGAAGTAAATTACAAAGAATTAACAAATCCTATCTAGTCAATTTTTTTTGGCACTATGGTTTTATATATAAAAAAAGTTAAAATTGTCAAAATCAAAGCTTTAATTCCGAGACCCTTGGAAAGTCCTTTAAACTACATATCTTTGAAATTGCAATCAGCTTTTCCCTTCAAGTGTCTTCTTTAATTTCATGCTTAATTGCATAATATGGGATGCATGACCATGGAATAGCAGGGAAAACTTCACAGTAAAAACATTCAGTTTTTCAGGTTTGGGTGAACTGACTTTCTCGTGCATAATCTCAAATATTTTTTTAAAAGGCTGGTAGCGGCCACTTTTTTTTTGCATATCTTTGCTATAAACTATATTTTGGATCATACTAAACTATTTTTGAGAAATCCTATCTCGGAAAGTTCACGAGTATCGAGCCACCTTAACATGATGAACTTCATAATTCCTACTCAGCCACCAGTTATGATACCTAACTATGTTTTAGGTACTACTTAAAGTATCCTACAAACTCAATATGCACTTTTACATGGATGCAGTAAATTTGATGATTATTTAATGTTATTTCAGGGCAACAGAGTATTTACCAAGAAGATGGTTTGCCAGTACTGCTACCAGACGGCTGAATGGGAACAAGAATGCACCAAGTCAACTGGGTGTCGTGTGGTGTCAGCTCCTCCGGAGAGATACCAGGCTAATTGCACAGTTAAACCTGAAATACTCTGTTTAGGTATGTCACTATGTCTTGCTTTCAGCAGTTCAGATTCCTAATCACTAGTCAGTTTGTGAACTTGTGACTTCACATTCTGTGTTCTGTAATTTCTTTGGGCGAAGTAGGGGCAGTGATGGAAATGGAAAATTTTCGTCGGGGGAGCTCATGGCTCGTGCGGCAGCGGTTTGCCATTCCAAATTTTTAAAATGGAAAGAATTCTTCCACCAGAGTATAATTTTGGCTAAAAATACCATGAGGACTGAAAAAGTAACATGATAATTGTAATTTCACCACTGATTATTGGGGGAGCTGTAGCAGGGTACAGCTCCCCCTGTTTTTTGGTCAAGGGAGCTCAGCTCCCCCGAGCTCCCCCCCATTTCCACCACTGGTTAGGGGATGGGGCTAGCTCAGTTGGCAGTGATCCTTCCAAATACTGGGTCCCTTACAGATTTCAATCCCATTTTTGGCTTCATCAACCAGGCCTGGTTTCAATCGTCCTTTGCCCCATTTCTGTGTCCCTCTCCTGTCCAAATTAATTTATACCACTGTGAATAGGTACAGGACATGAAGCCCCAACCACCCATCCATCCGTCTGTTATCTCTTCTATATTGTATGCTTCAAATATTGACTTGTTTCCTTAGCTTTATTTAGTTTAACTATTTATAGCAGAGATTTGAACAAAGAGGTCAATGACCTTCTTTCTCCTTAATTCTTAAAATTTTTTACAAGGATTGTTTTGTGATTGTAATACTTCCAGGACGAAGAAGATTTTATAAAATGCTGCCGTGTAATTGGACTTCGGGATACAGATGGACATCAGCATTGGCGCTAAGGTGCGTTATATTGCTGTTGATTTTGTGCGTAAAGTTAAATGGGAATAACCCAGGCACTGCAGTCACTGAATGCAGGAATGTGGCAAACTTGCGATGCCAAAGATGGAGAAAACTTATGTTTTTATTCCATTATTAAGTACTTACTATTTATAGTAGGCCTAATTGTCTTAATTTTGAAGCATTTATACATTACATGTTTCGGCAAAATTCAAACTAAGTACCTTCCCTGAACTATTACCTTTTACTTGTCTGCTTTAAAACTAAGTCAGGCCCTTAATGGTCATCTTAGGTGCCGTTCAATTTACAAGCAACTGTGCTTCTCCAACTTGCTAAGCTTTATGTTTTAGGTAAAAACAATTATTAACCTTATACTTTGAATTCCTTTTTCAGCATTGCCCTTGGAGGATTCGGTGTGGATCGGTTTTACCTTGGCCTGTGGCGAGAGGGCATCGGGAAGCTGTTCAGCTTTGGAGGTCTTGGTGTCTGGACTCTGGTGGATGTCATACTTGTTGCAACGGGATATGTGGGACCTGCTGATGGGTCACTTTACATATTCTGAATCTAAAATGTTGGCAAAAATAGGAAAGAAAGGAAAAAAAAATTTTTAAAGACATTTGCAACCTATGAATTGATGAATTGACTGCAGTTCTGTATGCAACACAAGCGGATTATTGCAAAAAATATGAGAAAGTGTGGCAGTTTACAAGCGAATCATGACCTGAAATCCTGAAAGACTGAATGACTGTGTGAGTACATGATTCTATCTTTTATGATCTATGTAATTTATTGTGCTTTACATTATACATTAAAGTGTTCTCCTGACTGAATACATGTATCATTTGTGTTGAAAGCTGGCCTTTAAGCTCAGGTGATTAATTGGACAATAAAATTGTGGCACCAAGTGCTGACGGAATTAACGTGTAATTATAGCCTTTGTTTGTATTTTATCTTTAAAGACTTTTCTAATATTTCTGTTCAGGGCCAATTATGCTGTAGAATAGATGTGAAAAGATTATTATGTCAGTCTTTTTGAAGTAGCCTATACAAGAGCTTACAAGAGAAATGATACATGTGGACCTCATGTTGTACAAGTCCTCAATGGGCCAGGGGAATTGGAGGGCTTGGAGTTTTGTTCGATGGGAAATTATTTAGGCCCATTTCACAGTTACACTGGACGTGCCAGTAATTATTTATTTCGAGCCCACGTCGTCTTGAAAAATATCTATTTCTTAATCAGGCAGCACCATGTTAACAAATACCCTCACCATAATATTAAGGCATATTTTTTCACAACTGCTTTCACAGAATTTTTTGTTCACCAAAACTTGAAGAAGTTACTGATTAAAAAAAAAACTCCCTAGTCCCTGGATATTTAATTTTTGCCCCTTAAGTAATCATGTCAATCAGGCCTGGTAGAGTGTGATTTTATTTCTCGAATACCAATATGATATGTTACACTGAAAATCTACTTTTCCTCAGTGCAATATGAAGGATTTATTATTTTTCTTTAGAGTGACATTTAGCTAAGATTAAAAATACCAGATGATTTTTAGGGGGGCATGGTTCTTTGGTGGAAAAAAAAGTTTGTTGCCCTCTTGACACAAAAAAAAAAGTTTGTTCAGCACATTTAAAACAAAAGTTTGTTCATCACATGAAAAAAAGGGGTTGTTTCCATCTGTTGCTGGGGTAAAAATGTTTGTCGTTGTTCGCATGAAAAAGTTTTCAGTGACGCTTCGCGAAAGAACAAAAGTTTGTCTCGGGGTGAAATCCATAGCCCCCATGCTCCTCCCCCCCCCCAACTATCGTCTGGTCGGCTGCTAATATATGAAGAAAAATACTCCCAATTTTTTTCGGCATGCCTTGAAAAGGGCTGAAGAGTGAGACTTAGCAGTCTGATTAATGATTGTAACTCGAGGATAAATACTGACCTAACTCTTATAATGCAACTTTTAAGGTTACATGTATATTAGCCCCAGAAACGTGGCTACTCTTCTGATGGCTAACATGAGCTACATGTATATGCCCTGGGCCCCGGGGGGGGGGGGGGTGGTACTTCGCGGACTTTTGCATAGGAATGCGCCACGGCGATTGTGAAAACCAAAACCATTTTAATCCGAACCAACGCCCAAACCACAAACCATTTTAATCTTTTAGGAAAAATATCCAAATCAATTTAATCTTTTTTAATTTTTATACCATTTTAATCGTCTTTCAAAGCCGATTCTAACGGTACCAAACATGTTTTATCCTAAAAGCCCAAAAAACCTAAACCATCCAGTGGAGCATATATATACACCCTTTCATAGTGAGTACCCCCCCCCCCCGGGCCCTGGGCTTCCTTGTAAAGTATAAATTTAAGCTTTGTGACCATAAAAATGACCTGTAGTTGCAGGCTGCTTTTTGTGTCTTTTTTTTTTTAAGTGAGTGTGGATTGTGTAGGCAAATCTGGGTTGCATAGTTTAAGTCAACTGGATCAACATAATCTTTTGCCTGATCTAGGGGCACTGGGTTGCAAGATTAAGACACGTGGCGACATCTGTCTTATTGGCCGTTCATATAAGTGGCGACATCAATGGTAAAATATCACAACTAAAATAGCGTGCTTGACAACCAATTTTGGAGCTCTTGATTTATGAAGATTTTGCTGAAAAGCAAGTGATTTGTAAAATGTATACCATGGAATTATGATGTTTGGAGTTTGAGGAAGAATTATCTGGATAAATATCAACTTGTCATCCCCGTAACTTGCACATTTCATGAGAATGACAGATGATTTAGTGGTCTCTGCATTATCGCTCATTGATTGAGTCAGCACTGGACAGCAGGTGCTTTGACTTTTAAAAAATTAGATACATGTGTTAACCTTCAAATACGGGCAAAAGACAGTCACCTTGAGTGTGCACTGGTTCATGCCATTATGAACCACCTAGGTTTTTCTTTCAAAAAGAAAGACGCTGATGCTTCGAGAGGTGCCACACCTGAGGAGAAATATGTCAAGCCTCCAACGACAGTTGAAGAATTCATGAAAGCAGAAAAACTGGTAATGTTCTTGTTTATTTTATGAATTTATGTTAGTTAAGAGACATTGAAAGTTGCTCATAAATTTTATTTGATAATTCTTTTCCCAGGATGAATGGCCATTTCGATTAACATCAGAGAACCCCCTTGATCTCGAAGATGAAAAAGCACAATATGGAAATAAGGATATTATATACAACACTCTCAAGAAAGCTACTTGTATCCTTTTAATAATTTTACCTGCTCCACCCTTAAGTTCATAGAAAGCAATGTTGTAGAATTGCCAGAAGTGAGAAAAAACTCATAGTTCATTTCTGTTACTTCAGTGAAATATCACACACAATTGAAATTGAAACTTATTGTTTTAATGGCTTTCAACCACCGAAAATTGTCAACCTTTTTGTTTCTTAACAACTTACAGCTGTTGACTCTAGTATACTGGATAAGCTTGAAGATCGCTTGGAAACTATGTATGAGAAGATATTAAGGTTTGCAGATATGATCTTCATCCGGGATGATGCGCAGGAAGAGGGTGACAAAAGTGTTGCTGCTATCACTAATGGAGAAGACGATGAGGAGGCAGGGGGAGGGGCTGAGAGAGGAGAATCTGCCACTCCTTCTATTAAATCAGCACGGACCCCTGAAGAGAGAAACAGAGGTGAGTGATCAATGGAGAGGAGCCTGGTGGATGTGGAATAACTTAAATAATTATTATAATATTGCTTTAATTTAATGGTTTTGTATCACAAAATTATACAGATGTTATATTGTTTGTTTTCCTTAATCTCAATCTACTTCCATGCAGCATTTGTGACAGACTTTCCTGAGAACGATCTGCAAATGGTTCACCCAAGCAAGAAAGCCAAGAAGAAACTTGTAAGCATTTCATAGTTCATAAATTTTTTTTGTATTTCTTTCTTCTTGCTTTTATTGCGATTGTTCTTCTTGTTGATTAACCAATTTCATATTTCCAGGGTATCAAGGAGTCATTAGTTGAAACAAAGAAGAAAGGAGTAGAAAATTGCATCTTTCCTGGCTATCAAGATGGTGAATTAACTTCTCTGCCGGGCAACATCGAGGCTCCTCAAATCTTGAACAAAGTAACCAGCGCTGCTTCAATAAGTGTAAGGAAACTTCCTTTGTACTCAAAATATGTGATATATCTCTATCGGAAATCTGCTTAAATGGTTCTTGATATATGTCAAATAGATTATAAACCAATTTTTAAAATTGCTAAAAATATTTTTGTAGTCTGGATTTAAGAAGTACTGGAAGAAGATATTCCAATCGGAAGCCTCTGTGGCTATTATGCAAGACGCCTTCTGGTGGATATTCTTGGAGTATTTCCAGGTGAGAGCTTTTTTTTACCTTCTTAAATTTCTCACAAGTTAACTGCTTTTTTTGGCAATGTAAAAGAGAAAGGGTTTATTTGATTGAAACTGAATATTAATTTCTTCATTTTTATAAGCACTGGTATTTTATGGTTTACTTTAAATTGAAGGACAGAAAGCCAAAAATATTTGACCGTCCTGAGATAACCATATATGTGACTCCAGAACAAGAAGAAGTATGGCAGATAGTTTGTTCAAGTTGTTATTTTTTTGTTCAGGTATTGTGTTGTATGAGTTGTTTGGCATATATGTTGCTTTGTCAGTTTGTTGTGCTATCAATTTACCAAATTTCAACTGTATTAGAAATGTATTAATCAAAACGATTGAAATATATTTACATTTTCTTAAATTTTCTTTGTCATTCAAAAGAAAAGACGAAAGTTGGCCCAGGACCAGTTGTTTGACAGAATTGCCGACAGCTTCGTTGCTCTGTTTGTCTCTATCCATCCGGAAGTCAAGGACAAATTTTTCAAAGTAAGCAAGTTTGAAATAATTAATTTGCTTGTAGAATAGAAATCATTCAAATGGTGTCTTGTGTTATGTGTTTACATGAGCTCAATGAAAGATTTAATCTTATTATTTTTATTCTCCAGGTGTATAGTGACTGTCTTGCGCTGGCTATTTTTGTGGCTTTCCACGAAGCTTTCCCTGAGTCTGACCAGATTTTTGACCGACAAGATTTCAAGCAATTCTTGACCTCTACTCTGTCAGAGTGGATCACAGGTAGGATGTTTCACCTTGTCATTCTAATCGCTCATTATTATAAAATTTCAAATTGATGGTTTTTCACAACGTATAAATCTGTAAATATAGCATAAATTTTTAGTCTATGGTGACTGATTTTGCCACTTCAGTAAGTTTCCTGGGTGGATTTTGCATGAATTTGTACAACCCGCAACATTTCCATTGAATTGATCAAGTTTTCTGGTAACATCTCTAGTGACAATAATCAATGTTCATTTTATGAAACTGGATTAAGAATGCAAGAAATTAAATTTTCAGGAGTTCGAGCACAGCATGGGACCTGGAAGAAATGGCCGCTGGAGAAATTAGATCTCACTCCGTTTCAAGCACCTGAAGAAATTCAGAATGGATCCAAAATAGAAGTCACAGCCATGGCAAGAGGATGTAAGTACACTTTTTCATGTGGATGCAGGTTTTTGATTTGTAACTATTCCCCCTTTTCTCATTTCAACCCGAATTATTTTGTGGGAATTTAACATTTATAATTCAATGCCAACATAACTTTGTACTGGCCTTTTACCCAACAATTTCTCATTGATTGTTCCTCCTCCATCCTAATTAGCGATTAGCCTGCTATGTGCATAGATATAGGATGTAAAGCCCCAATCATCCATCCATCTATCTATCTACCCCACACTTTGTTTGTGGTAAATTAATATGGTTCTTTTACACTTTGAAGTCGCTTGCAGTAATGGCTTTCATTGATCATGAGCCAACAGGCCAGTCTCCATTAATTAGCGTAATTTAAAAATCCCAGGAGCTATTCTGCTCTCTTACTGTTTCAGTGTCTTATCACCTGGACATGGATGGTTTTGTGAAGACAATGAACAAGTTGGAAAGTCAGGCTCAAGAGCAGTACAACACAGTGGACATTGCTGTTCCTTCAGGGATAAGTTTCCCCCAGCATAGAGGGACCAGTGTGCATTCAAACATTGGTGTAGTCTCCAAACAGGCTGCTCTTCCTGTCAGGGAGGTAGGTACCTGCTTTTAAAAAAGTCATTTTGACACTTTTAAATTGACAGCTGGGTGGCAGAGTGGTTAAAAGGTTCCACCTTCTCTGCTGAGGTCTCTCCTGCAGTGAGTCCTGCATGTGTTCGAACCCAACAATTTTCTGTTGACCTTCATGGGCAAAATCCCAGCCGGATGTCGTTCAGAATACGTCTGTCTCATCTCATCCATCAACCCTCGTGTGAACCCAGAACATGGCTTAGATAGCTGCACTTTCCATATCATTCTATCTTATAGAAGTTTTGTTGATTTTCTGTGATCTTTGTGTTTAAGTTTGGTGTACATTTTTATGCATTGATGGTCAGTGTCAGTGTCCTTGATTATATTTTTAAAACATCAAGATTGCAGTTTTTTTGCTGATTGTTATTTCAGTCGCATCCTGTTGGAAAGGGGCCGGCAGTTGAGAGGGTAATGTTCAACTTGTCCGGACAGAGCCCGTTGATTGCCCACTACCAACGAATGCACCAGATGAAGCACATAGCCTCCCTGGACAAGAGCATCAGGAGAACTGAGATTGGCAGACCACCATATCCTTTTATGATTTTATCAAAATCAGGGTTCGAAATACAAAGAAATCCGAGAGTCCAGAGACTCGCAGATTTTTTAACAGACTCGTTTTTCAGTCGTAAATCATTAATTTTAATTATTAAATTTGTAGAATTTTGCCTCATAGACTCCTAAAATGTTTTTATTAATTTTACCTTGAACATGTTCAATCACTGGATTTCCACACACAACTCAAGATCTTACCAGTTTCTTGTAAAGTTGTAAGATGTTTATGTAACATCTATGTGTCTTTTTGGAGTTTTGATAGCATTGTAAGTGATCCTTAACCTATCGTAAATCAAATACTCAGACTTACAGAGACCTGATAGAAGCAACCCAAGAAAATTCCAAAGCAATGCATCAGGAATATGAAAGGTAGTAGGCCTATTTTGAACCTTAAACAACAATTGTTTATCTTTTTCTTTTTGGTATAATTGTATTGTTATAATATTATACATTTTTGAAGAGACCTTTAAATAAAAGCCACAATATCTATTACATTAATTGACATTAAATTGTCCTGGTCTCTCTCTCTCCCATCTCATCAATCAATCCTTGTGAGAGCCTAGAACTGGGCTTAGAGGGCTGCACTTACCATATCTATCTATCTATCTATCTGTCTATCTATCTATCTAACTTTTCTGAAAGTTTAAGAACCCAATTTGCGTTGTTTACAGGCTTACGGAAACAACAACTGAAGAAATTGCCAAAATAGAGAGACAGCAGAGGGAGCTATCGAGGGCCATCGACAGCCTGAAGAGTGAATTGAAAGAGACAAAAAATGTGGTGGAAGTGCGACACAAGAGTGACCAGATATTTGAGAAAGGTTTGGTAAGTATAAGACAGACTATTATTATACCGCGTTACTATGCAATCAACAATGAATCATTCATTATCTTTGAACAAGGTACGTAAGTCCAACCTTTGGATTGCCAATTTATAGGTTCAGATTCAGTTTAATTAAAATATATCCCAAGAACACGACAAAACTTAAATAATGAAAGTACATCACTGGCATGGCTGGAAAAAGTAGGGAACTCGGGCATGTCATTGCCTGGAAATTTCTAAATCTCACTGGAAATTTTTGAAGAAAGGTCCACATTTTTTCCTTGAAAGTAGTTGCTAGATTCAAGACCATTCACGGGAAATGAAATTGCCTGGAAATTCACATTTTTCCAGCCCTGATCGCTGATTGGAGGAAGGAGAACCCATAAAGGCAATCTCTTGCCGCTGCCATGGGGCCACCTGTAGGTGCGAGATAACAATGATTTTAATATTGTAACTTTCCTGCATTTGTTTCTCACTGAGGTATTTCTTCTTTCTTTTTTTCAGGAACATTTTAAGGAGCAAGCAAACCATCGGCCATCAGGACACTAAGAGCACTGTGTGTGGCAAGATAAGTCCACTAGCTGTTAAGAATTTTGTTTCGTTCAGTTTTGAAAGTTGGATTATGCAAGACAAAAAAACTTGACTTTTAACTTCTGGTTGCTGCAGGAAGGACTTCAATGGAGATTTAAAAGTGAAGACTCAATGAGCCTTGATAATATTACCAGTATTGCATGTTGCAACATTAATTTGAGACTTAAAAAGTGCAAAATAAAAGATGGTTTAACCCTTACCGGCCTGAAGGGACATTTATGTGCATCGGCATCCCCAGCTTACTGCCTGGAAGCCAATTTATGTCCCTAAAAGATGCTGATGATGTCACAAAGACCGATTCTGGTAAATTGTTTTGTTGGAACTGCCCAGTCTGGTAAGGGTTAAGGGACAACCAATATTAAAGTGATTGACACTTACAGGGTGCCCACTCCTCCTATATTTCCTATAATTCCTATATTTTTTAAGGCCTCCTATAATTTCCTATATTTTGGAAAAATTCCTATATATTCCTATATTTTTCAAGTTTTCAAGATATTTTGCGTGTATATGCGCGTTTTTGTCTTCGATACAAAGTTTAAGTGTCTTTTCTCCCCAGATATATAAATTTTTAGACGTGTTTTTGTCCACGACATGAAGTTTTTGACTTATTGTGGAAGCGGTCCCGTGATTTGCCGATGGTTTCGCTGTCGAATATTTCCTATATTGTCTCATTAAAGTAGGCGAAAACCTCCTATATTTTCCTATATTTTCCAGTTAAAAATTCCTATATTCCTATAATATTTTGTGCGATGTTCGGTGGGCACCCTGCACTTACAGCAAAGAGTAATAGCATTTCCTACTGCTGCATTCATTCAAGAAGAGCTTTTTTTAAAGAGGCCCTCCTTAGCCCTTACATCGGATATTACGCCATAACATGGATTTACAATTTTACATGTACTTGGGTATCAATTCTTTTTTTCTAATGATTCAAGCCAAAGCGACTTGATCTTAATCTGAGTGGCCAAAGCTGATCAGTATTCAAATACTATCTGATGATTTTACTTCATCTGCGCCTGTTTCATAACATTGAAGTTATCTGTGATATATCGAGTCATGTTGACCACAAGCCAAAATTTCTTTTTTCACTGCAATTAGTTGCAGATCTTAGTTCATGCATTCCAAATCATAATATATATGTGTTTCATAACTCAAACAACAAAATGTAAGTTTTATTTTTTATTTGTTATACAAAAATAAAACTCGCACTTGCAGGTCATTGAAAAGAAATTTTACAAGTGTACAATTGATAATGTGAGTTTTCCTTTTGATTACAATATTTATCGTTCATTAAAGAGAGAGATTTCAACATCAAAATAGCTTTTCATCAATTGATCATTCATAATTATTCATAAATCTGCAAGATCCTGCTCATAAAATGCAGCGATATAAATGAGTGTCATAATGGACTATTAGCTTTATACAATTGTAATACAAGGGTGAAGACCCAAGAGATTATGTACATTAGATACACAGCGTTGCCGCATACAACTGTTAATTGATAGGAAGACAGTAATTCTTAGCGAAGTATAATACACTGTACATTGTGTTAGACAAGTTGAAGAGAAGAAAATATTTCTCTTTATCAGGTTTAGCATCCAGATACAAAAGTGGTTCTCTGCTTTGTTATATTGTTAGTATTTGGCCGATTGTTAATAATTATAATTGATTGTTAGACTTAATAGTTTACATTTCACAATCCCATGCTCAGTTCGTCATTACTACCAATAGTAGAGTGTATTTTTACATGTAGCCTTTTCGCAAATACTGATGTGTTTCATTATGAATACCAATTGTTGTATTTGAAATATATATTTATAAGAATTTAGCACAATAGTAGCATAACGCAGCAGCATTACTTCTATTTTATAATTTATATAATAACAAAATATTGACCATATAACTATTCTATGAGATCAGTTGGAGCTTGTGCCCATATGAACAGAAAATTGCAATTAGCTAGTACAGAATAATTGGCTTAATTAGTTTACATCTTGGAAGCTTGAATTCAAATACAAAATTCTTAATTTGATAATTTCAAAGTCAATTGTATTACACATACAGTGAATTGGATATGACATTCACAATATTTAGATATGAGATTTATTTTGATTGTCTTGACATGTATATCATAATATAATTGATGTATATGTATATATTGTATGACAGTTATATATATTTATAAATAATTTCAAAACTCCATCATCATATTGATAGCTATTTGGCTACATCAGTCACACGTTATTGCATAGCGTACATGATATGAGAAGTGCAGAATGATAAACACGTTCTTTACTTATAGCAATAACATTCAAGCATCTATTTTTTAAACAGCGTTAGTGAGAAATATTAAATAGCTCCTATGCAAATGGCTGAATGCCTTTTTTTCTTTCTTCAAAATGTACATGAAAGTTTTATACTTCTTGAATTTACCTTTTTTCTGAATGCCTTATTATTGCACAACAAACAGGACATGATTTATGCCCAAATTTAAATACAAGTTGCAAAACAATAAACAAATACATTGTTTGCAGCTTAAAATACTTGATTTATATACAGCTTCAATAACATCACTTCATAACAAATAATCTACAATGTACAAAAATATGTAACAAGTGAAAGTATAAGCATCATTCACGCTTTGATTCATAATGGCTGAATTGCTCGGGCGTAATAGTTTAGCATAATAATATATTACATATCTACAAACAGCAATTAAAAGTAATATGGCAGGTAAAAATGAAACTCAGATGAAACTGGTCACATGATTGATCATGTGGTGATCATGTGACCATGGCAGTCATGTGATGTCCTCCATTTTGTCTGGCATTCTCCGTGGAATGTATTGTTGTCTCGTAGTTTTAGGACTGGCCAAGTTTTGTACAATTGTACAATCAGCACCGTCTTGAAATCTATACAATTAAAAAGCCTCGTTATCTTAATCAAGGTCTTTTTTCAGTTTCTCACACAAATCTGGCCAGTCCTTTGCTTTGAAGTGCACTGTTTCTTTTTGAAAAAGATAAAATCACGAGACATACAGTTTTCGGTAAAAGATTCGACAGTGTGCATGTGTGTTAAATTAATCCAAATGATAAAATTTCACTTAAGTCCCACTGTTTCCTTGAAATTCTTTTCATAACTCAATAGCCAAGACATCAATCTGCGATGTGATTGTTCCGCGTACAATGTAGCAAATTCATAGCAGATAATTTATGGAGAGAACATCCAATGAGATGACGAAAAACACGGACATGATGCACGAATGTCACATCTAACAGTTCTGTCCGTGTCTTTCCTTTCTTTGTGCACCGTAGGCAGCTTCACTCTCTGAAATGAGCGTCCGTATAAACCTTGCACTATAAATACACTTTCTTCACCTTGTGGGGCTGGACTTTTGTCTCCGCACTCCCGTTCGGTAATTTGGAGTTGCTCTTTAATGGGTTACATACCAGATTGAGCTGTTTTTCTGGCGGTGGGGTATATGTGTCTATTCTATTAAAGTTTAAATTTCTTGGTTGCTCCAAGTCCAATTTGCGCTCTATGTAAGGGAGGCGAGTGTTCATTTTGTATATTGCGACACGATATCCAATAACGAAGCCCACAAATAAGGCTAACACTATTGAGATTACGGTGGAAATTGCCAGCGTCTGGGCTGTGTATATCGCTTGGTGCTGCGTTGAGCCGACTGCCAATCCTGAAATGGGAAAAAAACACAATTAATGACCATTCTTACACTTTCAATTAACAACCTGAAACAAATAGTATGCCTAAAACGTCCAAACTAACTTTCCTTATGGAAATTAATGGATATCATTGTCTCTAATGAAAGTTGTTTGATTTTAAATGCGTAATAAGCAAAATGAAAACTTTACATGCAAAATGCAATTTACAAATAATATTATAATTAGCTTAAAGGCTTGTCAACTAATAGAATGGCGGTCAATTAAAGATGATTGAAAACCAAAGGCTGAAGAAGGATATTAAAGTTATATTGTTGCAAAATGTAAATGTAAAAAAAAAGAAAAAAATCAATTGAATACCTATCGAATACACATAAGGTAGCCTATGTATGTCGCTGCGACTTGCAACCAATAAAATCAACATAGAATGACATATAACTTGACATTTGGTAAAACAAATCACTTTTTTAAGACACACACCTGCTGCTCTTTGTTTCTCATTGCCAGGTTGAAATATTGGTATGCTGTTCTCAATATCATTGTCCTCATTGACCGACTTAGGGGTCTCATCGACAATATTATTATTCATAGGCTGAGTGACTCTTCGTTCTGTAAAAATATGATGGTCATGTTTGAGTTGAAGATGTGTCGGAAATGAAATAACATGCAAAGTAATTAACAATTCAACAACATTCAAAGCGATTTTAACACCAAAAAGCCACATTACATTAAGTTTCAAAAAAGGGGAAAATATTAAAATGAAAACATTAAGAAAAACCACTAATAACAGCTATTTAACATTTAAATGCACTAAAAAGGCAAAACAATAAATTATATGAAATTAGGTACTGCAATGAATTATTGGTTGATGACTGATATGAGAAAAAAATGCTATTAATGTATTGAAGAGTATAGATTGATGATATATTTGAGAATATGTCCTTAAAGTATAACTTTAATGGCAATCACAATATAAATCAATTACAAATTTACATGCTAACTGTTATTAGTATGTCATAAAACAAGCTTGTTAATGCTACATAGTGTTACATAGCTTCTAAAACTAAATGTTGCAGGACATTTTCATACTTTGATAGTTACTCATTATCTATAGACTACACTATTTAAGCATGCAATTTTTATATCCTTATAGTTAGTTATTCGAATATTTTTCAAGTTAGTTGGTTGTTCTATATTACATAAGTATGTCTATGTAATAATTTTATTGAATTCTAGCTTGTTAGTATGCATTCTAAATTTCACTAATTATCTTCCGTACGCATTAAGTGAATTAGTTAATTGAAAAGAAAGTAAAAATAAAAGTGCATAAGTTAGATCATATTAACTTATGCTTCTAGATTAGAAAGTGGAAATGGCAGCAATGGAGAATAACCACTAGATCTGCCAGATCCGCCTGCACCTCATGCATCTAAACAATGACGGCCTATTTATACCAGCAGAAGGGAGCCACCTTACACTACATGTAGTGTAAATATTTGAAGAAATACTAGGCTCGAGTTTTTAGATAGCATGAGATCTCAGCTCAGCTGAGTAAGAATTCCATAACCCATAGAGAAGTGCGAGCTCTAAAACTGTGCATTGCAATGCAAAGATAGTGCAGTTCCATGTAGACTAAAAATAGCAGCAATACCATGCCTTGAGGAGAAGAAAGATTGTTAATTCTAGGAATTATTGTAAAAGATTATAGAAGCATTTTGTTACAGTATTTTGTTACAGCGCATTAAGGAGTTCTTAATTAGTTAGTGCATCGCAGGACATAGCAGGGCGGCTGCTGCATGGGCGTTGGAAGACCCAATTAAGCATGTTGTTAGATGCTGCGCCTGCTGTTACGGCTGCTGCAGGAAGACCCACAAAAAGGTCAACAACACTAACCCTCGGCTGTTGTTGTCGTTGTCTTGTCCTCTGAAGCAACAACTGTCGGGCACACACACGGTGGTGTACTCTCCTTGGTTTCAGTCTCTACCACTAGGGGTGGCGAAGTAGCTACAGAAATTACCAGACGGAACATTTACAGCCAGAGTCAAAATGAGTCAAAATGAATCAAAAGTAGTACTAATACAAACGTCTAATCAACTTATGAAAACAAGAACATACACACTACACACTGTAGCCAGTATGATACAGTGTCATACGCTAGAAGCTGAGAGGAGGAGCAGGAGAAAAACGCATCTCCAACATCGCAACTTTGCAAAAACACGCAATAAGCAAATTCATAAGTGTGCCACAAGAACACCACTGCCAATTAGCAACTTAACGAGAAGTGTTGAATTGCAATTTTGAGCAAGAAAGTGAACATTGTTTCATCCATCACAAAATATTTGATGACTGTATATTTAGTTACACATGTATATATCTACAAAGCTACTTTATGTACATCCATGTGTCTTTTTCATTTAAGATACATCATATACATCATGTACATATATATTATGGTTGAAGGTTATATTTCAGCAAACTATTACATATTAGGATCACAATCAAACAGGAGTAGTTTTCACCATTAAAAGCCTTACCAATTTCTGGTTGAAGTTCTTGGTTCATGCAACCTGGGTGTTCGCCAGTCTCTATACTTTGCATTCTGGGGAATAAAAATGTTTGATAATTATTGTAACTTTCCAATTTCAACTTTTGTTATTTCTTAGTCAAATGACATAGTTTATATTTAAAGGATGTGCTTGTATACATACCCTGAATTTGAGTTTTCACATTTCTGGCCAGTCCACGAACAGTAGGGATCTTGCAATGATACACATCCACTGTAAATGAAAGAAAAACACATTAATAAGGCACTCATTCAATTAATGCTCTTTAATATGCTGATTAAAATACAGACATTTTCAATCTCTAAATAGTATATACATGTATAGATCTATTATCTTGTCTGATGCATGATTACCAAGATCAATAATTTCAATATACAAAACTTTACAATTTCTTGTCATGAATAATAACACTTAGATAGACCTGAATCGTCATATTGTTTTAATTAGTCAATATCATATATCTAGTAAGCTAAAAAAAGACCTTTGTAGTTTGTATTTCACAATTTAAATTACATGTAGTTTATTATTTTCTCTTTACACTTCAATGCCACTTACCCACAAGACACCCTGAAGTGACACCTATGCAATGGGATGGCCTTAATTTCGTGCTTAGACATTACTACTAGCTTTTCCTCCTGGTTACCGATATCTCTGAAAACCTCCACATCCACTATGGCTGTCCTTGGTTGAAACACTTGGATATCTTCAATCACGACTGTTTCCACATGGCCATGGCGTCCTTTGTTGATAGCTTTAATTACTCTTCCATCATCTGTGAACAAAAAATAAAGTTTAAATGAGATTTTTAATGAGTAAATGAAGTCCAAATGATGTGATGTTGATATTGACATTATACATCAGTATATAAGGACTAAGGAGACTTGGTCTGTTAACTCTGTTTTGTAATAATTGTTTCACTGTATTATGTCAAATCTCAGTCAGACTTTATGTTTCTGTTGTACCACCTGCTGTCATAGTCTGGTGCAATAGTATTAATTACTTATTATAAAAATTATGAGAGTGAGTTTGTGTTTTCCGCCCAATCAGCACTACAAATAATGAGATGGTTTGTCATTACATGGGCAGCACTGCCTATACTCAACAGTACTTTCAGTCTTTTACTGTGAAGGAGCCAAAACAATATGTGTACAGGATAAACAGCCAGCATGTGCAGACTAATAAATATTTTTTTGGGGGAGATTATTAGATTTTGATTATTTGCATAGTTTCCGTTACTCACCAGTTCCAGCGAATATGACGTCATAGTAGTGTCCGTCCGCGGCTTGCACCTGCCAGTCGATGGCCAGCTTGGTAAACCGCGATGAGAAACTGGTCTGCATAATTATCGGCTGTCCTCCATAACTCTGAACACTCTCATCCATAAGAGGGTGCGACTTGATGAAGTTGAGAGTCTGGTCCATTACTCTGGCTGACTCATTGGCACATTCCTGGGAAATTATTAGTGCAAGAGATTAATGTGAGACTCAGAAAAGGAAAAAAATGTGATATGGAAAAAACAAAAGTGGATCGAGGCGAAAGAATTTCTTCTCTTATGATCTAATAAGATCTCCAGCTACCAGGCAGCCAGAAGATCTTGTTTTTTTAATGATCCATACAGATATATGTGAATCAGATGCGATGACTCATAAGAAAAACTTTGCAAAGTAACCCGAGGCATTGTAAATGATTGTTACACTTTCGCAGTCTTGCCCATTCTGTATGCATTGTACTACATATGTATTGCACCATGAATGTATAAATGTCCATGTGATACTAAAATCCCACACATAATCTTAATTGGTCAACCACTGGGCTATTCAGTACAGCATCATGTTGTTTTTTCAAGGATCGTATCCTTGTCTTATTCAATAAAGTTCTCACCCGAGCAGGATGTGGCCTGGGGGTCTCCATTTCATTCACAGGCAGCCAGTTGGAATGGGCCGTTTTCTGCGCCTTGAATGCTCCCCCAAAGGTCTTGATAATATCAGAAAATCTGAAGGCACATATAGCTGACCCACTGATGCTATTCCTGTAAAAAAGAGAAAATGAAATGTTAAGATAACTATCAATTTCTCTTACAACACTCTAATGAACACCAGGTGGTGCTCATTTTCCTACAACTGGAAGGACCTCTAGTGGTTGGAGTGATAGTAAAGATACTTTTTGATTCCAGCATCAGATTAGGAAAGGAGTCAAAGGACTTAATGTTCTGAAGTAAGGTCATGCCAGTTACCATTTCTCAAGAGAGTATCACTGCGATACCTTCATATCATCAAATCAAATCAAATCATTTTATTTATAGTCGTTGAGAACGGTTAAAAACAAACATTAGCCACAAAGGCTATTTACACGACTATCTAGAAAACTCAACAGTGGGAAATAAGGCATAAAAACACAATAATACAATTTTGACATGTAGAATCTAAGGTAAAATTATATACAGTCTCACTGGGTCTCAAATTTACATTTATTACATTTACAGTGTGGCTCTTGCCACTTTTCCAAGTACTTGGAGAAAGTTTTAAAGTCAAAGTCCTTCACTTCATTTGGAAGGTTATTCCAAAGTACTGACCCATAGTCACATACGCTATTTTTTCCGTAAGTTTTTGTCTTACAATGAGTAACAACTAGATTTCGTTTACTCCTTAAGTTATATCTTGGAGCACTAATTTTAAACAAGTCCCATAAAAGGGGCGGTGAAATCTTATTTACACTTTTAAAAACCTCTTTTAAAATGAGTCTTTTTCTGAGCGTTTCCAATGTTGGTAATTTAGCCCTATCAAGCAAACACTTATAGTCGCTCTGAAAGTCCATAAAAACGAACATAGCGAACATAGCGATTTAGCGAATACGTGCAGGTCCCTTGATGGACTGCCAAATGTTACTCATGTATATAAGATGTAAGAGACTTACATGGGAGTAGTGAAGACTGCATATATCATATCAGTCCTGTTACTCCAAGAGGAAGTAGGCATGAAATTGCCCTGACCCAAGTCTGACGCAGACTCTGCAAAGAGAACAAAAAAGGCGAGGGGCACCGTGTTTAGTCTCGAACATAAGAGTGCTTTCACAACATAACATAAAAGCGAGAAGATAAAAAGGAATATATATAAAAAGCAATTATCCTAAAAAAGACTCCTGTGTGTGGACTCGCTTTATGCAGATTATATTCATATTCAAACATCAAGCTCCAGGTCTAGCCCTCCATGCCTCAACTTTTTTCAAGCAAACAACAGAGTTGTAAAACTTGTTGACTTTGATAAAACACAATCTGCAGAGCGGGAGTTTAATCAAACAAGAAAATGTGTGGTCTCAATCACTCTCTAGTTTTATTACAATCAAGGGTCCAAGGGGAATTGACATATAATTTATGAGGCTGCTGTTTCAAGGAACTACATTTTACAATCAAATGATTTCTCTTTCTTATACAATTGTAATCCATTGATTTACTAGGTGTATAACAATCGATATATATCGGGAACAAATAATCTTTTTAGGGTATTATCTCAAGGGCAATTATGACTAAGATCACTTTTATGATGGCTGTAATCATTATATAGGTGTGATAAATTTGAAAATGGGCATCACTATGCTGAAATATGGTAAATGACATAACAGCGAGAAGTGAACTTTTAGGTTTTTCTATGCTATTCATATACTTTTTATTAGATTTAGTCGTTATCTTCATACTTACGGATTTCATCAAAGTAGAAAGGAAATTCTCCTGGTATGGAGCAGTTTAATCTGGACTTGAAGAATGACGTCCATGTATTCCTCAAGACTCTCTGTCCGCCTTGGTCGTTCTTACAAACTCGGCCAACCCGAGAGTAGGTTCTCTGTAAAAAACAAGAGAACTTCATCAGTTCATTAATTTAAAAGGTTTTATCAGATTATATACAACATGTATTGTTTTACCTCAGAGAAATGACAGGGATTTAACGCTTTTTCACCAGATTGATTGAATATCGACATTGTTTCTCTGCAGCATGTGTGTCTCGCATTAGCAAACACAAGCCTCCGCAACAATATCAATAATGAAGCATAGTCCGCAATACAATACATAGTGATTTAAGTGATTGCATGCAGCCTAAGTACTGGCCCATACCCAATGTATTATCCATTTAATACCATTTTAGTGATTTATATCAAACTAATGGTCACGAAAGCTTAATATTTTGGCATTTTGGAGTGTTTCGTGTCTCTAATCATAGTACGAGGTCAAGGGAACAAGAGACACTGTGTAATAGTGTGTATCCCTGTGTATTCCAGTGTATTCATGTATGCACCAGCAATTCAATCTGTTAGCATTGCATAGGGACCTGACAGAAGACTTGACGGATGAGCATCTCTGTGTGCACTGATATTTTTCAACATCTAATGTAATATTGACATTGCTCGGCTAATGAGGTAGCATGCATGCCACAGATATTCTCAACAGACATTTTTGGGTGGGATACTGCGGCAGAGGCAGACCTGGCAGCAGAGAGGCACTGCAGATTGCAGAAGCTTGCAGAGACACAGGGTTGATGGGATGGATGCATGTTGAGCACTAGGCTCTGGCCAAGGTCATGCTGAAACACTGCAGAAAGTAGCAGGGGCAAAAACATCCCACAAGCACATACTGAGCTAGGTTCTAAGCCAGGGTTCTGCGCCAGGTTGTAGTAAGCCAGGTACTAAGCCAGGTATACGCAATACGACGTATCGCCATGCCAGCCCGTCTTCCACATGTATGCCTTTTCATGCACAATCCACAGACCGGTCCCAATTGTATGCTAAACACATGATACTGCCTACACGTTGTCAGTTTACCCTCAAAGTAGGCCACTATTCATGTATGTTTAGACAAGGTTAGCTGCAGTTCTCTAGCAAAGAACCAAAGGACACTGAGTCCACTGTTCTTAGAGGTCATTGCGAAGGTCGTATGAAGATTTTATACATTCTTATTATGACAAACCCTCTTGAATAATAATCCATGTGGTAATATAAATAATGAGTGCATTCTAATTCTTTGCTCCTTAAACAGATGGCATCTCCTGATAATTTGCATGTTAGCGGTTAAGTGCCACTAATTATACTACAGGAAACATTCAACATCGTTCAAGTATCATTTTGTGAATTTGAATTATTCGCTCGCATAGAGACCATAACGTTTAAAAGCGCATTACTTGCAAATAATTTTGTCGCATGGGACGGAACATTAGAAGTGAGGTTCTTAGAATGCTTTTAGGACCTTCCATTCAGGTGGACCTCAAGTTTTAAAAGTGCATTAGGCCCTTGTATTATAATGTAAGTGACCCATTGGGTACAATGGCACCCCTCACCAAGGTAATCCAGATGGTCTCCTCTACAGGGGGCTAGGCATGGAGGCATGTCATGCAAAGCCTGCCAATTACAATAACTTCTTACACAGAGTGGAGGATCCTCTTTCTGTCAACAAAACTAAGGTTACTTGGTACTAGGTGCTCATATCTGCTGTCTAATCTAGCAGTTCCACCAGGGCTTTGTGGTGTTCATGCTCCAAAGTGCTGCACTGTCATCCAGGCCCTCATGCAAGATTCATTCAGGTCTGCTAAGCAAATTATTGACTGCACCTTTTCTTGCATGCCACTTCAAATGATATTGTTCCTATTTCAAAAACCTCCTATTCACCAAAAATCTTTGTGCATGTGAAATATAAAGGAGCACTTGAAGAGAACAAATAAGATGAAAGCTCGAAATGACAGAGCTACGATATACCCTTGATCGAGCAAATGTTTCCACTTATCCTTTTACATTTCAATCTATTATTCACATTTTTGCAAATGTAAAGAATGCCACTGAACAGCTTGCTTGACATGCTTGTATGTGCTGCGAAACTTCAAATATGAAACTTGAAACACAATGTAGGCTATGCGACCTTGGCCTAATTCTGAAGGTCGATTGAGTTATATGATTTGAGGCCATTTGAGACATCTTCTTTTAGTGATTCTGTGATATTTAAGGCCAATGTTGTTTTGAGTGATATACTGCAGCTTCTGGCAAATTAAAAGCCTTCCCTGAAGCTTCAGATTATAAACAGAATCACTATAATCATGGACACACATGGACAGTAATAGAGGTCAGAAGAGACACTGGCCTTCTAATCATGGGTAGTAATCATGGAGAGTGGTGAGTACTGAAAACACATCAGTTTGTTGTTGTTGCAGTAGGAGAATAACACAAGTCCTTCATCATTCATTATTCTGGCTCATCTCCACAAGTAGCAGCAATTTGCTTGGAAGCCAGAACATGTGTCCATCCTGCTCCATCCATCACTGCAACTTGGACTGCCCTGTAGCTCCCTGTTGCCACTGCATTCTGTTTGTAGCCAGACACAACAACAAGATGTTGTTGACCACCTTTACAAGTTGGCTAATGAGAGGAAAATGAGGAGGCACAACTCACAGACCTCACAGAAAAGAGTGGGAGGAGGTGGACTCAGGAGGTGCAAATGTGGTGTGCAGGCCTCAAGCCCCCATGATGCCCCATCCTATTGAGAGTTTCTCTGGCTTTACACTGCAGATGCTCATTACAAATGCCCTCCGCAAACTTGTTCTCCTGAACACTGTAAATGCCTGGTGCAAATGCCTAGTGTAAATGCCCTGTGTAAATGTCTGGTGTAACCGGTGTTTTTGAGGCTTCTCGTCCACACACGGGGCTTTTGGGATAATGAAAACAAGCTGGCCGGCCGCTGATCTCCCTACACTATTCATTAGGCTGGTCGTCTTCTTGGCTGGCAACCAAATTAAAGGACGACCATCGCCAGCTATTGCGGACCACTAACTACCAGGTAACACCGCTGTTTTCATCAACAACATCACCAAGACACCGCCAGCAACTTGTCAAAGTGTAATTAACACGAATCTTGCGTAGACTCTGCCAATTAAACCACATCTCTTAACTTCTCAAGTCGCCAGAAGGCGATGCTCTACTATCAGGCAATATTGTAGTCCGAAGGGGCCGCCAAGTCTCGCCGTCTTCATATTGGTCAGATAAGGAACCTTGTCAAGTCATCGTACTATAATACGGCTTTATTGGCAGAGAGACTTCAACTAAGGCTATTGTCATTTTTGTTGCAGAAGCAATATATGTGGCACACTTTGTAGTTGTGGAATTCATAAGAGATATCGGAGTCTGAAAGCCTCTTTGACTTGCAGTTGATGTGAGAGATCCGTCGTGTGTCTGGCGGGCTAAACTTCAATATAAGCCGATGGGAGTTTTTTGTTACGAGAAGAAGACCACTGTGATTAGATCTAGTATTGTACATCACAGTGCAGAATGAGCTGACTTCAAAGAGCGGTAATCCTAGAAGGTAATCCTAGAAGGTAATCCTAGAAGGTAATCCTAGAAGGACCTTTGCGGAGGCACATTCCTAGCTCACCGGTAGCACAGGTAGAACTCCAGGAGAAGAGTGATTTATCTCTTTACGGTTGGCCATCAAAGCGAGCCTCAAAGAAGTTGGACAACTTTACACAACTGACCAGTGGTGGCAGCCAAGCCAGTCAATGAATGGCATTCAAACCAGATGCTGAAGAAACACCTTGCTGAGTTTTGCTGGAACATTGCCTTGGTATTCAGTATTTATTACTGGGGTTGAAGAGATAGGGATATTGCTGAAACATGGCTGTCTTAACATGGCTGAAGCATTTAGCATCCCCCTGCATCCACAGCAAGAAGGGCATACAGCCAGCAAGTAAGAGGGGCACTAAATGAACCAAGATCAAAAGATGCACATGGTCAGCCTTGGGTGGATCCTTTACTGGTGGTTACAGCCAATCTGCAGAGGGCAACTTCAAGAAGACCTCTTTTTGAAAAGATATATTGACTGGAAACAGACAAAGATCAAACAGTTCACACAAATCATGTGGATTTCATACTTGTAAGACTTCATTTAAACTGCCTTTGCAGATACATATTTAATAATTATTATGGAAGCCGTGCTTGTCAGTTATGGCCGGTGTCGATATTCATGTAAAGCAATATATTTCGATTAACACAGAGACGTAATCGATGTAAATGTTTTTCTTTTTTCCCAAGTTGTTCACTGCACATACAGTTTGGAATACTCTGTGGACTCCTGTCTGTGTTTTGGCACAATCAACAGGAAAGGGTTGCAACACTAGCTTCTTTAAATTCGTAGTCACAACTCCCCTGTATTTGCAGGGTATTGGATTGTCAGTCTGTATAGCTGTTTTCCCCTGCTGAGGTTGGTTTACAGCTTTCCACACCACTTGTTGGGCACAGCATGAACATACACCATTTCTCACACTGTCACATTTGAGAAGACCTACAGCGTCTCCCTTTCTAAACAGCCTGTGCTTCTACGTGCCCAGAGAAGTTCCCTCCTTGTTATAGGTCCTCCACATGGAGCAGAAGCTCTTCTAAGGCCTCTCTATAAGTCTATCATGCTCTTGGTGTGAACTTGTGAGGTCTGCAATGCACAGGAGGCTTATATTATTATATTAGCAAGTCTCACAGCAGACCCACAGTACGCCATGGAATGAGAATTCAATAGGATCGGTAAGGTACTAAGGTCCAGACTCCATAGGAATTTCATGCGCAGAGGATCAAGGAAGCTCAAGGAAGACTCGATTCATGATGCGGCATCCTCAGTCATGATTAGTTTATTCCGATCAATGATTGACGAGATGTTGAATAACAACGAGACTTGGTTGGCCTATTCAGCAGTTATTCTCAAGTTTATGAAACAAACATGAGATATATAAATCTGGAACCAAAAAACACCAAATCATACATGCCACATCCATCATCCTCAAAAACTGAAAAAGCTTGAGAATGAAGTAAAAGCTTCAATATTTGTCTTTGTTTGAGAGGTTAGGGTTCGCTCGTATTTAAACACCGGACAGGAAATGTGTGTGAGGCGAGCGATTGTGAAGGAAGTCCTTGAAGCTGTCAGCGGAATGGCTTTCCATGAGCATCTTTGTACAGGCAGGGGCCTGGCTTGGGCCTGGCAGGGGCCTAGGGTCAGAGCAATTGCCTGGAGTTATTCACAATGCAAATATCAGGCCAGCCTTGCTTGGTAAGACTTGGCAGGCAGCTAGTCTGGAGGATTGGTCTGGCCAAGTCTAGGTCTTAACCCAAGCACCTGACTAGAATGCCATCACTTAAAAAGTGCTAAAAAGCAACTGGTTCGTACATACACTGCGTAAGTACCATAAATACCGAACAAAAGATGTAGTCAGGTTTCCAGTTGCTGTACTTTGCGGTGTAAAACGCCTGCGACTATCTACCGTTGAATTGCTCATGAAAGTTCTGATAAAAAGTAGATAGGCCTGCATCGCATCGATTTTGCAGGAAATATGGATGTCAGGCACAGAACAAAGACCTTCAGAAGCTACGGAAGACTTTAGCTTGCACCAGGTCTTCTTCTTTCGCACTATAATTCTGACAAATATCATACAAACCGTTGCTCCCGCAACTTGGTTACTATGATAATAGGAGAAGGATGTCGGATGCACCAATGATCCGGCAGTACACATGCTTGCATTCTGTGTACATTGCGGTAGTATATGTATAGTACAAATTGTACAATGCGCAGAAATCTATCGGTGCAAAGGCAAAAAGCATATATTGTATTACTTGGGTTTTTTAGTCTCCCATCTGCTTCGTATACTTGTAAAATATACAACTCACACCCCTGAAACTACAGTGGATCACATGTGCTCCAGCTTTTCTATACATTTTATTCCACCCCCTTTTGATGTATGACTGATCTGACTGTCCGTCCCAACACAGACTCATCTAACAACTTTCCAGCGAATTGCAAATGTGCTCCACTATTGTTTCATGTGCTACTTTGGTCCTTTTTTCTCTAGCACTTTTTCAGCCACTCTTGGCTCTTGTCCAATGCTATGTTTCTGGGTTGAAGAAGCCAGGGTCGTGTTGACAAAACTATCAGTGCATTTTGCAGCCAACCATGAAGAAGGATCAAACGTGTGGTCACAAAAACACTTCATTTCTGTTTTTCTTTGCATAAAATAGTAGGGCCTACTTTTTAAAGTTCATGAAGAGGGCCAATGTTTTTTATAATTTTTTAGATGCACACAGTGATACACTGATATATAATTTCATAAAAAGACAAATGGACCCATGTTGTACTAGATCCACAGGAGCATACTGGAGACCCATTTGCCAGACAATTTAACAGAGTTTTCATTTCTCCATGGACTAACACCACTGCAGCATTAAATTGAATCTGCACCAGGGCATCCCTCCCACTGCAGTGACTGCACAGAATGTAATATTGTGTTTTTCATGAAGCAACATGCTGTTACTATTAAACGATTCACATAGCATGACCTTGAGTAAATGAAAATAGCACAAACCTTGCCACAGTTGATGTACTCCACAGCTGTTTCCCTGAACAAGAAGTACACTTTGTCTCCATATTCAATCGATTTCACAAAGTTTGGTTCTGAAAGAGAAAACACCAACAAGTTTCAGTACATTGCAATAAAGATAGCATGCTACAGTATTGCCACAGTATTGCCACACAGCTAGGGCAACAACTACAGTTTAAACTTTTAAGAGTGGGGGCATGCATGGTGGAAAGTTTACTTTCTGGAGCTGCAAAGTTTGAAAATGCAGAAGTTCGGGTGTCAAAGGGATTATTTAAAAGGCTAGAATAACATGGTTGTACATGGAGGCGTCCATTTCATTGAGTTGTTTGGGAGAGCCAGAGCAATGCCTGTTAATGCACTCCCCATGTTTACTGATGCCATCTTTATGCTTCAAGTGACATCAAGATGCTAAAAGGTTGCACCACTGGGCTGACTTGAAATGCTAAAAGGCTCCTTGCATTAATTTCAAGAGTCACCTTACAGCAGTAGCTTTGATTCGACAAGAAACGCCTTCCACTTATCCATCATAAAGACTTTGCTCTGCTCAGCCTGATGACTTTGCCCTTCGGCCCTCTTTGCCCCGGACACAATGAGGAGGGCAATTCGCAGGTTTCTGGTCGGCGAGAGCGATGAAAGGGAAGCAGACATGGGGCTGGGCTTTACAGGCTGACTTATTGATCGGCCCACCTCTGCATGGACACAAATTGATAGTGATGAATAACACCACAAAGTCGTTATGACATCCCGCTCGCGTCTGAAGCAGTTCACCTCCAATTTCTGCCCAATCTGTGCCAAGTCTTGCAGTTCTGGGGATAATGTGAGTTCAGATTTCTGGAAAATGCCTCCCGAGAGAACTTCCCAACTCTATCAAAGTTGCACAAAGCCCCAGGAAGCGACAGTTTTGGGCATCGTGCTATCAGCAAAGCCCTTCGGCTATGCGCAATGGATGCTGAGCCCTGCCCTACATGGGATGGATTGGCGCCTTTGAAGCAGTGGCCAAACAGTTGCCATCTTTCTTCTCTCTCGTCTCAAATAAAGGGCAAAAAGCCATCAGTTTCGCGTCAGATTGGAACAAACAGAGCAGGAGAAGAACAGGGAACTGCAGCAGTCATGAATGATGCTGGCTGCTAGTTGCTGTGCTGGATTTTATTAGGGATCAGGAAAAGATCAAGAGTAGATCCAGAAAAGAAAGTCATGGCTCAGTGAAAAACAACACAGTCCCAGACTCCCAGGGTAGGATAGGGCACACGCAAGACTTTCTTGGAGACTCTAGGATTTCCACTACAGGGCATCACACATGGCGCAGGAAGCTAACAGCGCTTGGTATTTGCAGGGCACAATATAAACCAACAGCTGGATGTTGGCTCAGCCTTGTTACTGCTCCTTCTCTGCTGGGACCCGTTAAGCAAACTCAACTTCTTCCCTGCTTACACTCTCCATGTTATTGCAAAGCCTTGTAAAATTCTGCAACATGGCTCCGTACTCTGTTAGATGAGGCATTCAGGTCACGGTAAAGGTCAAGTTAATTGATGTCAAAATATCTCTCGCTCGTACAACCCTGGAAATGCTAACCATTTGCGCGTTTGTTTCAATGCATTCAGGCTGTTGGTTAAAACTGAATTCACTAAAATCTATTCACTAAGCCGACAGAATGAAATCTGCATTAAATTTCAGGCTTGAAACCCAAATCATGTCGCACGCCATGTAATCTGTGATTTAATCACTGCCATTCAAGTTTGCATTTGCATATGGGAGGCGTTTTTGAGTTGAGGAGAAAAAGTAACTTAATTCAGCTCAATACTGTTAAAAAGTGCAATGAATTGCCAAATTGGAGTTGAAATTTAGAGTATGGCGAGGAAACCTACCATTCAACCACTGGGAATCATGCTGCTCCGTTCTCATGGGCTGGCTGTATATCAATGGGTCCCTTGAGTTAATGTCTGCAACGGTTGCTGAGATTAAGCGTCCATCTGAAAGAGAATAAGGTTTTTACTACAAGGTACAACTGAACAAATATACATTATATATATACATTTCCCTTTCATCTTCTACAGAAAGCAACATTTTATTTTTGAAGCATTATCCCTAATATCCCTCGGGTAAGATGTGACAAACTGGCAAAGTAAAGCGATGAGCTACACTTTTTCTCAAACAAAGACCGTTCTTATATCATGTCTGACAGGCTGACATCTGCACGGAATGGATGGTTTGGTTTGGTTCAGCGTCTGATCTAAACATACACCACAAAACCACAAACCAACATACGGCTTACAACAATATAATCATTCATTTATTGTTTGCTTCCCCTAGACATAACAGCTATATGGTGTTTTGGCACAGTCAGCGTAAATTGCATATACACTTCGTGCCATGCCCACTGGTATTATGCTTCATTATGGCTATTTATTCTCATATTTATTCTCACATCACAGATCGAGCTCATTTATGGCCGCTGACGTGATAGTTCGATTGCACAAAGTCAGGCGAGGTGGGTCGCAAAATTATTGTGATATTCATCATGTTCATTGGTTAATCCTTTCCCTCCGAATGCACGGCATGCACCCGAGTGCAACAAAGACCAATCGAGCCACATGGTGTCATGATTGACAGAAATCAAGCCGTAATGATATGATAATTCCAGCTGTAATGAGCTTCTGGTGTACAATTATCAACCTAATTGGTCTCCATAATAACTGGATTCCATGCACCCTTAACTCACCAACATAAATGCTTGTGCTATTGTGGTTGGGGTCATGAGGACACCGAGCTATCCCGGACTCTTCTTTGATCAATTCATAACCACTGGCATTCTGAAAAACATGGAAAAAAGGCTTATAAACCATAAATCAATACATTGTAGCACAACTGAACAGAGACTATTAGCAACATAGAGTTAATGTGGAGAGGTTAAAAGTGATAATGGTCTAGGTTTACTGTTTCTCCTCTAAAATGTATGCTCAACAGCTGTGTATACTCCACTTCATAAAGTAACCCTGGCAAGAAAGCATCCAGTCAAAATGTACCAATTTACAGTTTTCCTAATTCCTTCAACATATAACAAGCAATTTATTTTTATATTTTTGACCCTGCAGTACATTCATGTTGAGCCAAAAAATAATGTAGCAAAGAGAACAGTAACATTTTGGATAACTTTCAAAGGCAATAAAACAACTGTGTAATATGCACTGGGTTTTGATGTTTTGCCAAAAAGGCGAAGAGGTGTAACATATATTCCGTGTAAACTGCATTTAGAGCAATTACAGTAATTTTAATAGTATATAAGGGTTACTTATTTGGTATTATACACTTTATATAGCCATAATTCAAGTGCTAGTAACTTTAGCAAAATGCCCAGTCACTTTAGTAAAATGTCCAGTCACAGTGTTACTGACCTCTAAGTATCTCCGGCATCCGGGTTTGTATGAGTTGGTCCCACATAATAATAACGTTCCATCTTCTTGTCGTTCTGCTACCCTAATGTAATTCTGACATTGTTCCTGAAAGAAGAAAGAAGATGATAGCGTTAAAGTAAGGTATGGATAGGGAATAGGAATGAGCAAGTTTTAGTACTGGCTTTACTACCTACGGGTAATGCATGCATGTTTCATCTTAAGACAAAGTTCTTGCTTTGCAAGCCCGTAATATTGCGATGAAAGAGGATTAATAACAAAATGACAAATTGTGGGCCATTATTAAGGCATTAACCGCTTTGATGGTTGTCTTTTGTTTAAACCTTCAGGTCTTTTGTGTGTGTCCCAGCAAGGGCAAAATCAGCCCGATTCAACCGTGCTTCCCAATTCATTCATGACTCATGCGGATCTGCACCAGCAAAAAGCCAACCGTCCGCCCAAAAGAAGTTGCTCGACATAAAGCACAGGGCTGGATTGTGCAGACGTTAATGCAATATAATAGGGCCTGCAGCCAGTAATTTCCTCTGCTCAGTGTATGCCTATTGATTGGTCAATCGCTGTGCTTAAAAAGCCGGATTCCCAAGAAACCCTTTGTTCACGTTGTTGATGTTTTTATCAAGGAACATCACCGCTGTCTCCTTCCTTTGAATACGTGATGAGTGAAACATGATTCAAAATACATCACATCACTTCTTTAAATATTTACAAATCTCTCCATTTCTTTGTCGTGCTTTGTCACTCTGTGTGCTTTACGTTGTTCTTAAGCACAGTTTCCAGATGAAAATTTATCTTTGTCTCATTAGGCTCATTGAATGAACATCAAGATTTACGACAAACATTTCTTGCAATTCGCATTTCATTCAGAGCGCTTTCCCACTGCTCCATCCCTCTTTACTAGGGCTGGCCCTTTTTCAACTTTTTTTGAAAAGTCCTGCTCCCTCATTCTAATATGAGGCCTTTAGGTCTTAGAAACCATCTAATACCAAAATTTTGCAAATTTGATGAAAAAAACCCAGGCCCCTGGGCCATTTTAGAAATTACGTTTTAGACAATAAGAAAAAACGCAAAAAATACCTCTATCTTGAGAACTAAAGCGGATACAGACATGATATTGACACCAAAATCTCCGGAATACCCACATTTATATTCATCTTCAATACATTTTAGGGCCCTTAACCCAATACTTTTTGAGTTATTGGCAAAAAACCACATTTTTTCCTTATTTTCATGAAAATCGTCAGCAAAAATACAATTAATTGTGTAAATCATTGATGATAGGTACCTGCTGTGCCTGTGTTTACCTCCAGTATATATTATGTAATATGAACATTTATTTTTGTTGTTATTAGCACAAAAATGCTATCAATTAGTTATTGTGAATGAGTGTTACATGCATTATTGACATCAAACCACTGCCTCGTTCAACCAAGTAGCTCAAAAAGTAAGAGGAGTTGCATTCTTACAGAAGTTACAAAAGGATCTGCCCTTATTGTAATTTGTGTCCAATATGCTGCTAAAGCAGCTCTAGCTGTTATCAGAAATTATGTGTGTAAGTGTCTGTTAAATAATTGGTTATTTTAGGGAGGTATGCTTAGTGGATGGTTTACTCAGTACTCAGGAGTCTGCCTTCATCGGCAGTGAACAACAAGAACTGGCACATTTTGTGGACCTGCAACAATGAGATGGAACTTGAGAAGGGTAAATTAGTGCAATACAACATCAAACATTTATGCCATTAGTCTTTTGAAGTAGTTCTTGTGGTTCACTAATTTCTGCTTTTGAAAACTAAGGAATGAACTGACCAACCGTAAATATTTAGAAAATGTTTTATTTAAGATCCTGAGAAATGTCAAGAAATATGAAGCCCATGAACCCATAATGAATGAGAATAAAACAATTTTTTGTCTGTTGTGGATAATATAGTAAATGCCATTAGGTATTTTAGTATAGACTACAAACTCAGAGCCATTTAACAGGAGTCAATGACAAATAAATCCAGAGAAACTAAATTGACAGAAGATTTAGCAACAATCTTTGTTTCATATGAGATAATCCAAAGCATGAGTATGGTGATGGCATAACTGAAGATAATTGATTATAGATCAAGAGGGTCCCAATGAATGGTAGGCCTATATAATTTTAAAAAGGGTGCACTCAGCCATGAGACACTGACAGTCAGTGATAAAAGCAATTATTATATCACAGATGTTCATAAGAAGAGAGAATTAAAAATTTGCCAATGAAAGAAATAGTTAACAATCCAGCCAAAAAGTGGCTTGTGACCTCTCTGTTTATCAATTCTTGGCATTGTTTTGTAATATAATTCAAAAGCTTTAGATACTGAATGAAAAATTTCCTAACCAGAGTGGGCAATCAGCATTATACCATACATGTAGATTGCAAAGTCAGTGCAGAAACTCACTAGTTAGAATAATATTATGCATGCAAATTATATCTCTGGAAAGATACAGATTATTCATTTTATTAGGAATAATTCAAACATTAGAAAATTAAAATGTGAATGTTACAACTGTAAGCTGCACTAAGTTACCCTTTTCAAGTCCTATATCAATTTGCAGGCCATCAAAATGTGTCAATTTTAGTTTTTCACTGCCGATGGTGGCAGACTCCTGAGTAAACCATCCACTAAGCATACCTCCTTTAAATAACCAATTATTTTACAGACACTTCACACACAATTTCTGAAAACAGCTAGAGCTGCTTTAGCAGCATATTGGACACAAATTACAGTAAGGGCAGATCCTTTTGTAACTTTTGTAAGAATGCAACTCCTCTACTTTTTGTGCGACTTGGTTGAACGACGCTGTGGTTTGATGTCAATAATGCATGTAACACTGATTCACAATAACTAATTGATAGGATTTTTGTGCTAGTAACAACAAAAATTAATGTTCATATTACATTATATACACTGGAGGTAAACACAGGCACAGCAGGTAGCTATCTTCTATGATTTACACAATTAATTGTATTTTTGCTGACGATTTTCATGAAAATAAAGGCAAAAATATGGTTTTTTGCCAATAACTCAAAAAGTATTGGGTTAAGGGCCCTAAAATGTATTGAAGATGAATATAAATGTGGGTATTCCGGAGATTTTGGTGTCAATATCATGTCTGTATCTGCTTTAGTTCTCAAGATAGAGGTATTTTTTGCGTTTTTTCTTATTGTCTAAAACGTAATTTCTAAAATGGCCCAGGGGCCTGGGTTTTTTTCATCAAATTTGCAAAATTTTGGTATTAGGTGGTTTCTAAGACCTAAAGGCCTCATATTAGAATGAGGGAGCAGGACTTTTCAAAAAAAGTTGAAAAAGGGCCAGCCCTACTCTTTACTGCGGACTCTTTTTAAGCTCTTATTGTCAAACGAGCGCAATTCTATCAAACAAAGGACGCTTGGCTCGCAGGGAGATTCCCGCCGTCTTCCGCAGTGACATCTGAAGAGGGAAGAGCGCCCGGGGCTCAGCAGCCATGACCAGCCATTGATTCATGCTAAACAAGCCTAATTGGCAATCAGACAAGCCTGCAATCCCATTGCCTCTGATCTTGATCATCTAGGATCAAGCCACGTCTCAGTCAAGCCGAGTAGACTCGGAGTAGTCCCATCTCTACGTGCCTTGTTACTGTCTCTCCAGCATCTTTGGGAGGCTTCCATACAATTGCCCTGATAAACCACATAAAATACCCCCTGTTACACCCAAGACTTCCAAAGTACTTTGCCAAAATGCTGCCTTTATCCCTCTTTTATTGGAGTCAACTACCGAACATAATGGAGACAGATGACAGTGACAGTATAAGGCACTCAGTCTCTGCTACAGAGTCAAAGCAGATTGATAGTTGAGCGATTGCTTTAATGACAGAGCCCAAGGAGATACACACAACCAATTAAAAGCTATATGGGAAAAATGGATTGAATTATCCCATGACACCGAAGCACAGATCTTGCAACATTGAAGTCTATAAGAAGCACATCTCGCCAGACTTCCATCAAATTTTGACTTTGCGAAGTGGGCGAAGACATTATAACTTTGCGATAAAGAATTGCTACTGCCTTCCTCTTCTAGAAGTTGGCTTCTTGAAAGCAAACAGAGAAGCAGATATCTGGAGCCTCTCCGGCTGAAGGAGTCCCCGGATCATGGGTTATGGACCTGGGCATTGTTGACAGAGCTCATTCTCCAAGTAACCATGGGATATCTGTGTTTTCTCTGTCTGGAGGCCCAGCCATGCCAAGAATGTCAGTTATTCTCATTTGGTGATTGTGATGTAGGGTCTTCATTGATTCGTCTGCCTCACATAAAAATCAATCAAGCCCGAAAGCCGCAATAACCCGCAATCATATACAGCCAATAAAGAGGCAATATGTGCATAAATCCAGAGTATATGAATGCCTAGGTACTTGGGTCACCCAGAAACAGCTCTCTGTGTGATGTGTGGAGGACCCAGGCAATGCAATGTGCAAGATGAGCAGAGGAAATGGACAAAGACACATAAAGAAAGGACACAAAGGGAGAGAAAACAAGGAAAAGAGTCTTATAATAAGCTGTATGATAAACTCAAAGGCCACGTGCAAACCACAGAAAGGTGTGGAGAGCTTTAGCTGCTTTAGCGAAAGGTCCTTTGAAGATGGATATAAAATTTTTGCTCCACTGCATTTCGCAGCGCAGATAAAAATTTATTGCTCGCAATGAATACAAGAAAAAATCTCAGAAGATCTAAAATGAAATAAAAACCAGACCAACAGTAAACTTTGAAGCAGTTCCCAATCCTCCAAGAGTATGTACTTTATACACTTGGCCCTCCTTATGTTTTCACTTTTTGCAAGTGTGAACTTTTTATTTCATTTTTTTGACAATTTCTTGCTTCCTCTTTGTGCTGCTTCTCTAAAGTGGTCTCTGGTTTTAGAGGAGGCATGACTGCAAACACGGATTAGTACAAAAAAAGATTTCGCGATTAATTCAAACTTACCGATGTCTTTTTCATGAGTAAACATCTATCTATGTCCATGTTTGCTGAGTACCACTCAATTTTCTGCAACAAAGAAGAAAAGAAAAATTAAGCATTGAAATTTGTTAAGTACAGGTGAAAATAAAATATGAATGAGATATACAACAGCGAAAGTCTGTTTTATCCGAGACGTCAATTTAGACGTTGAAAAAATAGTGAAATTGCTTTCGTTAAGTTGTTCTAAGAGGGTAATTATGCAGCTGGTGCATTTAACAGGCCAAATATACCATTCATCACCCCCTGCCCTTCATGCTGGCAGGGTTACATAATAAGGGGAAGAAACTGCAATTATATATGCATCTTTTCAGGGCCACCACCTATTAGTGTTTGGTTTGATAGCAAAGAACTAAATTATAGTACACATAAACTGCACAAAGAAGTGTTTTCAAACTTCATATCACATTCTGCTGTGCAGTCACACTGCACTCTGCACTGAGAAAAGACCCCCACCTTTTGGTTCAAAATCATTAAAGTTCTCCACACACAACAAAAAGTAATGAATGTATCCAACCATTTTAAAACTCTGTTATTAAGACATTTCTTTATTTCACAGCCTGACACCTTTGGTGCAATAATTATGAAAAGTAAATTTACACCTACATCATTTTTAAGTTTTGCTGTTTCAACACACACTAAATATAAAATAAATGTGTTTTGAGGACATCAGTAACTTTAGTAAGGTAGCAATTTTTAGCCTTGTCATGTGTATTTGTGCACGCTTGTGTGTATTTTTCACATCAGTGAATGGTGTTGATTTCTGATAGTTATCTTTGGAGTGCTAGATAAACTACAGATCCTACTTGAAAAATCTATTATCTGCTGCACCTGTGTGTTATCTCTTCATAATTCATCTCCTCAACTCTTAACTTTTTGGATGTGCTGATACTTCTGATTTAATTTTCGTATTTTTATTATAACTTTTTAGAACAAGAGGTTATTGACTCGTGTGAAGCCTGTGTAGGTGCTCCATATCATGATACAAGAGCCATTCAACATTGGACTCAGTTCATGTATCTATTAATAACACAATTCATTATATTATTTATCTTTTTATTAAAACTATATTAAGAATTCCTATATGACCCTTGTGAACCTGTGGTGTAAGGAGGTTCTGATTTTTCTGAAGGTTCCACATGAAAAGTGCAGGTATACAACACCCTGCACCAATTGATATAGATACCAAACTCCAGGACTCTCTCAAATAATTATGTAAAATCATATGTATAATACCCTGCATTGTGGCACAACAGGTATTCATGAACATAGGTATTTGAATGTAGCTGTCTATTATGTTGTAACTTTGGTCAAAAGGTCTCTGAGTTTGAACCACTAAACAAGAACACCAAGAGATCCTCCTCCTCATATCCTTGTCTAAGTTGTCTTGCCATTGAGTTCCACTGATGCATAGCATAGTTTTGAGTTCAGCTTGGTATCAAGATGGCTGTTAACTGGGTGATTTCTCTTTGTTGAAGGCCAACAGTCAAATGCCTGCATTGTCTCAGGTCTGTTCTGATTAAACAGGCTAATGTACTGTTCTGGATAATCAAACACAGCATAGGCCAATAGGCAATACAGTTGTTTTTTTTACTTTGTTTTTCTTTCTTTATTTTTCCACCTGATATCTGGTGCACCTGACACCCCAGGCACCTGAGCAATATATGCATACCTTTACTCAATACACACAGCACACATAAGACAATTGATTCCGTATATCCCAACACAAGTAAAATATCAAGCGAATCTTCAAGCAGAAGAAACCTATCACTCGCATGTTTTTCTCTCTTTCCATTTGTCAGTTTATTGTTCTGGTGAACTGGGAAATAAATATTACTTTTTCAAAGTATCCCATCCTGCTCCAAGCTTTATGTTAGACCCCATGCTAGGAAGACTTCATTGTGCTATCTGTCAAGCAAATAATCCCACTTGTCATCATCAGACAGGCATATTTGTCATCATTGGCTGTGGGCACAGCTACTGGGCACTTTCCTTAACCATTTCTTTCTATTATTTCCCAACAACATTTAAAGAGTTAATAGAAAGGAAATTACACAGGTTTGGAGGCTCTAAACAATGCCATTCAAAAGAAGCCTTTAAAAGCTTAATGAAATTCACTTTTTACTGCAAATAAGAACCCGATTCGCAGCAGCAATTTGCAGCCTTTTCTCACGCCGAAACTACATGGTTTTCGTTTTATGGACAAAACCTTATTAGTGTTTTCAGTCTTCTATTAAACATGTGTGAGATTGCTCTCGTTTTCTTCCCTCTTTTTCCTTAAGCTCTTGCTACTAGAGAAGGAGGATGGAAAATTTGAATTGTGTAGAAATGGTGCCTTTTGCCAAGCAATTACAGTTACACTGAATAGCTAATCACTATAATAAGTTCCTTTTAAGAAATGTTCTTCCAGTTTCGTTTTTCTACCTTTCTGTGCAATCAATTGTCTGAGAACAACTGAGCTTTTACATTTTCTCTCCATGCAGTGAGGGGATGTGAAGTGCTATTTAGATATCTGCTACAATCTGCAGACTGTAAGTCTATTGGAGCATAACAGCAACTGATTAACTTTAGTTATGTTGACTTTGCCCTTTTTTCAGACTGGACATCACACATTTAAATGCCCAATTTTTGCAGGAAAAGCTGTGAGAGCAATGAAACCAGCCCTCTATCTTGTCCATCTCTTGCTGGTTGCTGAGGCCAGTCGTGAAGCCAGTTGCAGTAGCTGTGTTACAATGGCCATAACATCAGGCAAATTTCCCAATCAAGCCCACAGATAGCAGTCATTGTGATCAGGGCTGAGCTTGAGGACTGAGTTTGTAGCCAGGAGATGTGCAGCTAATGGTTCCCTCACAGCAACCAGACACAAATGGACGTGTAAAGTTTTTCATCCACTCTGATGTCAGGAATCAGAAATCAGGACCATTGCTATGGTGCAGTGCCTTGCACTGCCTTCAGCGTAATACACAGCACAGCCAATGCTTCGACCGAAGGAATATTATCTGGAAGTACTTGCACAATGCATTTAGCCACAGAATAGTGGCGTTTACCACAACACCAGTCGCTCCCCTTCCGATCAATTGGTAGCCGGAACTGCAGCATTAGGAAAATTTGCTGCGGTCAATATGAAGATATCAGCAGAAATTGGCTTGGCAGACTTAATAGAAAACATCCATTTAAACGTCGCTTCCAGGAAGAATAATTGACTCACGGAGACTAGGTGATTATTCTAAAGCCAATTGAAGTATCATTAAATAGGGATTTGACAGCTAGCTGTAAACACAGCTTAGCAAAAACCAGAAACAATGACAGAGCCAAGCTCAGCCGGCAGCAAGGGAATGGTGCAGAGGACCGAGGCAGATGAGCATCTCCTCATCAACATCCAGCTGAATCCGGCTGATTGATGATGCTGGTCAGCAGGCCACAATTGCTCAATTTCAATTAAATCTTGATCTGCGTCTGGATGTGGATCTCTCGTATGATGCCCTCTTGTTTCAGCAGCCGAGCCGGCCCGAGCTGATGGATGAGCGCAAGCGATCCAACCAACCACCTCTCCTATCGGCTCCTATCGCCACGTCCCAGCTCATTTCAGCATGAGAAAAAACCACTTCCCAAACAGTTCCATCATAATTCATCCTACATATAATGAGGTTATTCCCTATCACAGAGCAAACTTTCTGCTGATGATTTCATTCATCACTGTCAAGGGATTTGAGGGGCTATTACATGACTTAAACCATTGTACACATGCTTCAGACTGCTCTATGACCATTAATATTTATGAATAGAGAGTGAAAAAACTTCAACAAAGAAGACTGATGTAAACCTCACACAGACTGTAGACTAACATGACTTTTTTGTGTCTAAGTATCATAAAAATGCACTCCATCCCAGCCCAGACAGAAATTACCAAGCTTATGTTTAGTCAGCCAGAGCAACTTCCTATCAAATTCAGCAGCAAGAGGTTTTTCCCTCTTATGATAACTCTCACTGGACATTGTGCATCCGCTTAGCTTTGGGGCGTGTTTGTGTAGCTGTAGTCAGACAAACAAGGACATGTTTGATACAAGGAAGAGTTTATTCGCCCTGATGAGCCGGAGCCAGATCAAACAAACCCAATGCTTTAGCTACATGCTGAGCTGGAGACTTTGATGGTGCAGCCACTGCTGATGCTTGTGATGCAGGCTGAGAGTAGCAGAGATAGGATGGACCATTTTGGATTGGAGGCCTGTATGTCCCTCATGCATGGTCCACAATCAGGCATTCAGCACAGGTCAAACAGGCCAACAACACTGTCCTGCAAACCATGCTTTACCAACTGTGTTCTTCCTTTTAGGTTCTTCCAGAGCCCAAAAACATGGGAAACTTGCTAAAATAGCCCAAAGCCCCTGGGTCTCATTTGTGTGCCACTAGCAGCAGATAAACAGCTCCATCTGAACCATGGCCATCCTGGGTGAATTCTGTTCCAGCCTTTGTTCTGCTTATGGCATGTAGCTTATCTTATGTAAATGCTGTGACATCTGATGGTCCATAGTGACCAAGGAAAGTGTGCTTTATAACTTCTATCCCATACTACAAACCAGCTCACTGGGTGCATAAAATCACCAGGACATTATTTAGGAGGAGAAAAAGGCTGCATTGCTAGACTGGGAGTCCTATTGAACATTAGCTATGGGTTGCACACCAGCAGGATCGGTCATATCAGGATCCCAATGGTATTATTAATCTGGACAAGGATAGCAATGCTGATCTAAGCTCTTTCGGTCTCCCTTTCAGTGCACAGGGCTGTACGCAGTCGATATGAATTGACGGAAGTGGACTCCGCAATCCCCCAGCCCCTTGGTGACCAGTCCTAATAACAGCAAAAGTCCAGAGTAGTCGAGCTAGAGACCTTCGATGACCTACGCAGTCCCCAGGGACCCCGAAGCAAGAACGGCTTTCGGGCAGCAGGCCCCAAAGCAGCCGCCACCTCAAGACCCACCAGCGTGGGCAGAGTACAAGATCTATAGCAGCTGGATAGCAGAGGTCCCAGTCCAGCAGTTTGCACTGCCGGTTGCCACCCATTGCCTTTCTGACAAATGCCACCATACATGGCCTAACGTCTTGCTGAAATACTGCCAGACCATGGCCCGGAGTCAAGGCAGCCTCCAATCTAGTGTGCTACATTTGCTGGTTCCAGTGTGAAGCCAATTCCGGCCAAGTAGCTTAGCACCATGCTATAAGTTATTATTGTAACTCTGACTGGGTGGGAGGGAAAAAGGCCTTCATTGATTCTCCATATAGGCACAGTCACCAGCATCACACCATTCATAACCCACCTGGAAAGATTGACAAGTCTTTATCTGTATTCCTTCCTGGTATATTGCAGCCTTGCCTGGGGCATTGTGCCCATACTAATTCCCCTCTCAGGCAGTTATACGAGTAATCTCACCATATTACTGTAATATGGGAATAATCAGATTTTTCTGATGATGCCTTTTTTCTTCTTCTCTGCAGCATTTGCTACATTGTATTGAAAAACCAAAGAAGAATCGACAAAACAACAGCCCAGGAAGGCACAACCAGTTGATCAGGCTAGTGTCATGAAAGCGACAAGCGGCACGCAATAAGGCTTCTGGTGTGGGTGGACATCACGTGGACATCGCGTGGACAGTAAAGGCTTGCTTATGCATCAGATTTTTGCTTTAGAATGGCAAAGGGTAATAACTAATTTAACAATGACAGTACTTTGTAGACCTATGGTGAAAAGAAGAGAAGCAACAAATCAGAAGGGCAAAACAACTTATCCACCCACACCGAAAAAGTAACTAGAATTGACCAGAGGGACCGAATATTTGCTGTGGCTCAAAGAAATCTCATAGCCAGTCATATAGAGGCTCATGGAGGACCAATATATTGGTTCATATAGTACGAGGGTCATAGCATGGACGTATACATTATATGAGAACCCTTATTCGAGGTCATAACGAAGGTATAAAAGTCGGTTATTGAGGTGTATGGATAATGTGTCAGAGGGCAGGCCTGGTGGCTCTAATGTTGTGTGTATCATGGTCCATCTGAAAAGCTGGCAGTGAGGGGAAATGTAATAAAGTGGCTGAGAAGAGACTTGGGGGTCCAGGTCACTTACTCATTCCATCCACGCAGGGCATCTTTTGCAGTAAACTTGATTTGGCGCCTGACTGCTGCTGGAGGCTGAGATGAAAGTTAGAAGGAGATCACCTGAATCACCTGGAACCCACCGACTGGAAGGCAGGCCACGCTGAAGAAGACCGCACTAGAAAACCACTGAATAAGACACTGAATAAGACCACTGAGGAAGACCTGTGAAGCAGACTTGTGAAGCAGACCGATGATACTCACTTCATGACCCTGTTTACCTGGCCTCATCATCTCCAGCATTTGGAGTCAGTTTATTGCCCAGCTGTCCTGCCCTTCTCTCCAAACCCCACTCTTGATCAGAGACGACAGCTGTGTGCTGCAACCTTATGAACAAGCCAGTGGTTGTTGTGGAAAGTGCTGGGCTCCCAGGTAATAGTCAAGCAGCTTTTTGCCTCTTACATCATCTGTCTGCCAAATGCTTACTATTAGAATCCTCTTTGACCACAACAATTTCCTGTGTGTAGGTTTACAACAATGACAAAAAGTAACAACAATCTATTTGAAGGTCTTCAGACTAAATTGCATGGCTTGTACTTTTTCTTCTGTCTGCACGAGCAAGAAAGTTCAAAATATCATCAGACTCCAGTCAAACACAATTTCATCTTCGGAGCTTCAGACCGGTTGTAGAAGCGAGAAACTAATAGTGTGACAAGTTCAGTTTGTCTTAAGCTCTTCTGCTTTGGTACTCGCTAAAAAGTTATAATACGTCTTAAGAACAGAGCAGCTTTATAAAAGAAGGTCATGATTTGGAATTCAGAAGAGCGAAGCACGGAGCGATTAACCATATACTTGGTGGAGACTTGTGAGGAGTGGCTGCCACAGGCAATCTATCACCGCTGAGGCCGGTTGTCAGTCACCAATGAGCCGTGGTGTGGCTGTTGGGACCATCATGGCTTTGGTGTATTCCAGCACAAGCCCCCTGCAAAAACACTCATTCGTTTGAAGCAACAAATCAATAGGGGTGCAGAGATGGTGCCCTTGGGCCTGTGTTGGGTCCGCCTTAACTCCCAGGGCTTGCAGTCGCAGACAGCTCAACGGGGTGATTGGCTTCCTGTCTAACTCGTCACTCATTTGTTATCTCATATATGAAAAAAGAAAATGCCCAGCCATGTCATCACCTCTTGCTAGCCTCGAATCTGTTCTCATCCCATGGCTTACTTTGAGCGTTGAGCTTTGAATCAATTTTTATTCGCACAAAGCTGCAAAATCTCGAATGCACTCATTTCGCAAATGCGGCTTGCTGCATCGGCAATCTGTGTATGGCAAATTCGTATCTATCAATCATATTGATGTTGCCAATTTCAATGTGAGCTTCAACATATGTTTTTATGTTGTTCCTCAATGACATACTGTGATAGAGCATTTGGTTCAGCCTACAACTTAACCATAAACCACCTTTGGGGTTGGAGGAGACAAGCAATGAGCATACTTGTATGTTATGTGTTCTGTACATAAGAAGAAAGAAAAGATGAATGCCTTTCTCTGACAAGGGTTATTTCATTGTTTTGCTAGAAATAACTGGCGGTCAAAAGGCTTTTTAGTTAAGGGCATTCTTACCTGACAGCCAAGACAAACATAGATACTGGCCAAGAAGTAAATATAGGTACCCTTCAATTTGTCAACATAATAAGCTTCATCATGGTAATGGGGTAAACTTAATTGAACTCCAGCCAATACAGACTTAAGGTCAAAGTCGTTTGCACAGTAATCCTGTGATTAGTGAAAGGTCAAATGCATTATAGCCACATTACAACTGACAATGTTGCACATAAGCTGGTGAAATATGCCATTTCACTCGTCTAGCAACTACTACAAGGTACATACATTCAGCAATAAGCCTGAAGTATTGCTTCTGGGGGCAAGCTCACTGACTCATGACCACAAAAGCCTTTGGTCACTTCTATTGACCTGCAGCAGACAGATGGGAGATTTTGACAGATCACATGACCTGTTAACAGTAGCAGAATCCCTGGAGCAAACCTGGGACATGGAAAACTTCTTGGTGGCCAGCGGCAGAACCAATGTCCAGGGTTGTCCGAGAGTGCCAGGACTTGTTCGAGTAGCCAATGCTTTCTCGGCCTGGCCCATACACGACAGTTTCCCATTCATCGAGCACAAGAGCCTGCGTAGCAGTTCCAAAGCACCTCTTTTGCACTAAATGCCTTCGGTGGGCAAGGCTGTTTGGCTCCTGCACCCAGACTGCTGCAGTGGCTTTCATCCCATCACCTGTTGTTACTCTGCTTCATTTGCTTTTAGATGCAACAGCCCGACATGCCAGATACTGACCTCGCCTGTCCACTTGATGGATTCACTCCACATTGATTCACTACCTGCACCTGCTCACTGAATCCCCATTTCATCCATTCACACATTGCATGATGTCTGTCCTACACATTCTGCAAATTCACATTCAAAGACCTGCTAATGTAGTCCCGCTTACAAACGCCCGTTTTCATTCTCGAATAACAACTGTATGCCCAACAGCGGCTGTGAAGATGAACTCGCTTCATATGGCACACAAATTCTTTCAAATGGGCACCATTATTACTTGTTACATAGCAAGTCCATTATGTGTGGTAAGGAAAGAACACATTTAAATGGTTAACCTTTCCAGACAAGACAAGTACATTAAAAGTCTGATTCACCATCTGCGTCATCTTTCGGTGGTAAGAGGTTGCTTTCCTAACTTCTGCATCAAATAGGCATAAAATACAGAGATAGAGAGAGCAAATATGAGGCAATAGAGGAGCAGGAAACTTGTTGTGATTCCGTGATGGTCCATCCAGCACCCAAGATGCCAGCGGAGGACCAGTCTGGAATCAGACCAGCATGCCACCTAGCGAGAAATTAGCAGCAGGGCAGAGCTCCCTATCTGGCTTGTACTCCCTATCGGCATGCTGCCTCGACAACCCACGTGACCCAAAAGAGCGTCTGCTTAAGACTGGCGGAGGACACACAAAAGAAACACGTGCAGCATTCCCATCTGTGATCAAAATCAATGCGATTTCTTTTGCCAAATGCAGGACGTGGATCAAGATTCATAACAGGCCCCACAAGGCTTCGCAACACAAACATAGCAGATTGATCGCTGTTTGCTACACATGTTTTTCTATCTTCCTCTTCTTATTTCCACACACACTAGCAATAGTTTCCGGCTCAGTCTTGTAGCAAACAGCCATATGCGCAGGACGATACGTCTCCATCGGGGTGAAATGGAACGTCATGTAATATGCATGCTGGACAAATGTTGAGGTGGCTGTGTAGGTTAATGCCACAGGCAGGTGATCAATGCCACAGATTTGCACAAAACACCAAAATAATGCAAAACCAAGCTGTAGGCCGCTTCCTCTACTGGCCAATAATCTCCCATTTTGTCGACATCGCCGAAAGATATATCAATCATGATATCCGATTCCCATTCTCAGATGGCACAAAGCATCACAATTCTATGGGAACACGAGAACTTATGAAAGAACTCTACAACTGTCAGAAAAATACTACACAATAAATCTTTTGTGCCATACCATACAAATCAGCAAAGCTTCAATATTGCGTAAAGCGATTTCTGTTTGAGGTTTCTGTTAATGCATTGTGATAAAGAATATGGAGATTTCTATCAAAGAGGACAGTTAATGGCGCATATAGACGTCTTCCGAATATTGCAGTTTATTGCTGTAGTCGTTTGTGGTTCTGCCCAGTCGCTATTGTCACTGGCTATCCCGGAGTAGAAACGACTGTTGGGAAGCGAAGTGACAGGAGTGCGCTTGGGTTGTGGCTGCTGGGCAAGGGGCATGGACCATCAGATGAAGAGCACTGGAACAAAAGCAGGGCAGGCAGGAAGGGCATCAAGATGCTATGTTTATTGATTGCATCAGTTGGCCCAGCAAAAGACATAGCAGTGTGTGCAAGTCCATGGCAGTCTATGGCAATAGCTCTTGGGTGACTGCCTTCCTTTATAACAGGCCATTCAGACATCCTGCAGCGTCCTGCACCTGTCCATTCATCCAACTCATCCTTATTCTGCAGCCGAAGCTGTCGCACCCCTGCCGGCCCAACGTCATTCAGCATCTCTCCGCAGACCAACCACTTCGCTTATTCACTTGATGCGCTCTTGCCAACCAGAATACAACATCAACAATCATCTGCTTCTGACTGCCTCCTGCCTAATGAAATTTCTCTCACATTCTCTCCCCATGAGCCTAGCATTTAGATGAGCCTTGGCCACGCTGTCCTCCTCCCGACTGCCTCCATTAGCCTCCTTTGTCGTGTTTATCAATTACCTCAAATTCCAGCAATGCCACAGGTTGTGTGCATTCGATCCGTTATTAATGGAAAGTCCACAATCAGTGGTTCACAGTGGAGCTACAATTACATCTTCACGTGGCCCATCTGATGCCAATTCAGCTTGTGAAATCAACATTCAAATTCACCTGTTACAGCCACCGCCCAGTACAGCAACGCGAGTTATGCGACGACTGTTTGTGTCGGTATGTGGCCTCTAAACGGTTTGTTTATGTGCAATAATGCAAATCCGAGACTTATAGATTGGCTTGCAGTTGAATGGTATAACAGGGGTCAGATGCAGGACTTAGCGGGCTTTAGCTAAGCAGCTTTGGTGTGATAGGATGCAGCGGGTGATGAGGAGGATGCTCTGATGTAAGATGCAAATCCCTGGTGTTATAGCATCGTGCAAGTGATAGCCTTGGTCCCCCCTGGTCCCCCCTGGCAACTGAGCCAGCCAACTGAGCCTGGCTGCAGCCAACTCCCACTTGAGTCAGGCAATGAGCAGTGCCAGCCAACGACCTGGGCTGACAGCATCAGGCAGACCTAAGTACAGTCCTGACAAGGACCTTTTGCATCTTGCCCAGCTGCTAATGACCCACGCAGCCTCCCTGGCCCTCTCCTTGCCCTCTAAGTACCCACTCAAGGAGGTCCTTCCGGCATGCAGTTAGGCTCCACAGTCTCTGCCTTATAAGCCCTCCCAGAGACAAGGGTTCCTTGCTGCTCTGCTGTTTAGAGGGTATTCCTTTACTCTCGGGTACTTTCCTCGTGGCGTGGGAGGAAGCGGGTGTATTAGGCTGAACTTCCCCTCCCCGTGGCTCCGCGGCTTCATTGTTGAGCTAGACCATTGCGCTGAGCCACACGAGGCGGTCAATCCCAAGGTTTAGTAGGGAGAGATCTCATGTACACCTGATGAAGTCATTAGCCTGGCAATTCGCCCTGAAGTGTGCTTATAAGATCCAGAGCAAGACCAGTATGGGCCATGAAGATGACAGGTGAAAACGAAGGCAATTATATTAACACCCTGTCTGTCCGGGCTTCAATGGAGCCACCAACAATCCCTGGCGCTGTCCAATTTCCGACTGTAAGGGTAGCTGGGAGGTTTAATTGAGTTCTTTTGTTGGTCCTGCTCCGTTTGTGGGATTACAGCTGATCCAAGCCTGTCCAACTGCCCAACTAATGGCCTGGAAGCAATCTAAGTGGACCAACCCTCTCTCTCCATCCAGAGCCATGGCTGTGCCCAACACCAATGGTGCTGTATTCAGTGTAGTACTTTTGGTGAACGTGCCCCAATTTCTGGCCTCCATTGAGTGACTCTCAGATCTTACTGCATACTCAACACTCTGGCAAAGTGGTACACCAGCATAAATCAACATCCAATCAACAGAAATGGACAGTTAACTAAGTGTGCAGCAGTTTTCAGACCTGGCACTTGATCTGTTGGTCCTGCAAATCACTGTCCCTCGGAAAGCCACTGGGGTGAGAATCTTGACATTTGTTGTAACAAAAACCAGAATTGGTGATTTCTCAATGTCTGTTTTAGACAAAGACAAATAAGCACTTCGTGTTGGACCAGAAAACACTAATTTGCTGAACAAAGCCAAGCCAGAATAGAGATAAACAAAGGAGACAAGTCTGCCATCTCTGATGCCTAAGACTGTCATAAGACCCAGGAGTAGCAAGTAATCAGGTAATAACTACTTATGCTTCTGTTATTCATGTGCAGTGCTTATTATCCTCGATGATTGACTGATAACTCAAAGGAGAAAACTTCTCAAAGTAACTTTTCAGAAAGCGAGTGGCAGCTTAAGGAAGAAGAACTAACTAAGACGCTTACAAAATTATCTATAGATAAAGAGAAAGTTATGCGAGATGTGGGATTTACTTTTTTTTCCAATTCAGTCACTGCCGGACTATTTTTAAGTTCTAACCACATCAAATCGAAACATTTTTGATGGAGTGCTAGATTGAAGCAGTGCGGTCGAGGTTCATCAGTTCCTGCAGCTGGTGGCCAAGTAAAGCTTATTTGTGGAGGCTTTGTGGCACCTTTTCCTGGCTGGGAAGCATTCAAGCCACATGTCTGCCCATTGTCACTTGTGCAGCAGTTCCACTCCGCAAACAAACCTCACATCAAGTCTGTTTCCAGTGGCTCTGCTGGCTCCGGCTGCTTCTTGTGGAGATCTCCACTGGCAAACACAACATTCTTCAGGCCTGGCCCATCCAAACACCAGACAATGATGTGCATCTTTCCCTTTCTACTGAATCAACAGCACAACCAGCAGCATCAGCTGCAGAATCTTGGAACTATCTTCAGAATCCCCAGCATCTAGATTCTAGAATCCCCAGCACATCATTGACATCAGCACCAATAGAATGAACAGAAGCAGATGAGCAGCAACAGTGCCTGACTTTGCATTTATTATAAGCTTTTGTGTTCCTTAATTGGTAGTTGTTGGTGTTTTTATTTTTTAAGTTTAATTACTTAGTAAGTCTTCTACACCATTGGTCACTATTATATGAATGATCAGTAAATTTTCAAAATTATAAGTACTCACTAACAACTTTAAAATTTCAGGTCTGCCACATAACCTCATCTAAAACCTTCACTCTTTCAGCAAGAGCCAGCTCCTTATTACAAAATGTTGGCAATCAGGACTATGACAGTTTATGTAAATGGGATGCAATATTTTTCCAATTGTGGGTCACCGAGTGCTGATTAATTAATCATCGGTGACTCATCACTCATCGTCTTGTCGACTAAGCTTAATAATGGAAGAAATTGGAAGATGCTGTCATTGGAAACTCGACAAGAAAAATTGTCCCTTTCCCTCATCTCTCACCCAGCACCATCTTTGATTGTCACATTTTAATGAAAAGCAAACCCTAATACTTCACGTTGCTCTAATGAGCTATCAAACCAAACACATGCTCCATAGAAAATATGCAAACGTAGGAGGAAGAGAAGGGCAGACTTGAGCAAGTTTGAAATGACAACTCAAGATTCCCTCCACGCATTGCCCTGCAACACAATAGGACTGGCGCCTTCATTAATCAAGTTACCATCTTGGGGACAGATTGAAAAGAGCTCTCGGTGATTACTCATGATTAAAATCTCGAGAAATAGCTCCTGTTTTTGCAATTAATTAAAGCCGGATAATATGAGATTAAGTAACCCAAAATTAAGAAAGTTTTCTTACCTTATTAACCATTAATGATCTCATACTAATATTATAGATGTAATTTCTGAAAAGAGAAAAGAAGAATAGTTATTGACATTGTAATTATTGTCACGACAGTAATCAGTTCTGGCAATCATTTTGATACGTTTTGTGTTGATTTAGGATTCAATGGGCACGTCACTGTAAATTGAGTTTATTGACAATTACGTGGCTGAGAAATCAAATTGAATTCTGCTGATTGCAAGATATGAATGATTGGACTAATGCGTTGTGGCAGTTATTTCTAATCTCACTCTAAGAGGATTTTTCCTTTCTATTTCCACTCTCTTTAGTACCGCGGCGAATGGTTTTTGTCGGCAGAAGGACAGGTTAGTCAGCCTAATCAGCGGATTAAGTCTAATGCCTGAGATTAGCACTGTTATATCACACAAGGTTCGAAATGGCTTCATTTAAATGAGCTTATCGCGTTAAGAAAATAAATCTCCCATCGAGCGACCCCGGTACTGCTCTGTGTGCACCTCAATCAGATAGAGCGGAGGTGCTGAGGGTTCAAGAACATCGACAATTATCTCAAGTCCTTGTGGCAGCCAATTTGCCAAGAAATCTAGACAGGCATCAAACTTGACTTAGATGCCCTCTGAATGTTGGAATGTGAGGAATCCGGATGGATTAAAAACACTCCCCAGTAAATCCTGGCTCAATAACAAACCGCGATAACAATAAGCCATTACGCTTATTGCGTTCTTTCCTCGGATTCTTTCCTTGGATTCAACTCCGGAGTTTGGTTTTCTGATTTTCTTGCCTCCTGTTGCAGCACCACATGCACCATCACCGCCTGAGGGTCTCACATACCCTCTGACAATATAATTAGTGAGCATGACAAGATAATTTCCGAAAGGCAAAATTTGCACCATTAAATCAGCTCACAACTTAATACGTTGTACGGCGAACTTCATTCGAGTATGACACAATGTAATGCGCTACAAATGACGTACTACACAAGAAAGAAGCAGCGAAAATTGGAGTTCACAAATTCACATCCTGGAATGTCAAAGCTGGGACAGCATCGTGCCTGCAATGCTCATGTTCAAAATAAGGCCAATTAAAAGGGACTTAGTGGAAACAAAGTGTCTTTGAAAGCTCGTTAGAGATCTCCAGATATTGCCAAACGAGGCTAATCTGCATGTTGCTGCAGTGAGCCACCTGCAGTTCCTCCCCGGAATGAATAAGGGCTTTATAAGACCTCTGCACAGGATCACATGTCTTTTCACATCAATTCTGTCAATATGATTATGAATTCTGAGAGAGCAAAAAAGAGATCTCCAGCTTGAACCCTGTGGCAATGGGATACATTTTCACCAGGCTTTCGAATTCTCTTATGAATCGGCCACTCATCGAGCATTCATGAGTCTGCGCATTTGCTTTTTAGCCAAGGGCATTTGGCATTATTTATAAACCCCCTTGCACTCTAAACCATTCATAGTTATCAAGCCTCAAGAAGGCAGAGTTCATATTTCATTAAATATTTGCGTTAAGACGAAAGTGGGAGCATAGGCGGCCAAAACAAGTTGCGCTTATGAATAACACGATAATGGGAGGTTGTGACTGGGGCATTATGCATCAGTCTGAGAGACTCCGGGGGAGATGTGCTTACATCACGATGATCTATTAGTCTTCTGTTGAGTAAATTCAGCAGTTAATACATGCCATGCAGTTAGTGATTCTCAAATCAAACATATTGAAGTATTTATATCATCGCTTCATTTCAGCATCACTCCTATCTGCATCTGCATCAGGACCAGGCAGCAGAGATCCTTTGCAATTTCTTGCCTTCCGTCTCCTGATGAGCATCTGCATCAAGACAAACGCAAAGCCGAGCTGATCCCGGTTGATGATGTTGTGACATTTGGAATACATCAACCCTCCACACGTCAAATATAGAAAGCACAGAGTGCTCAAGACGTATGGAGGAGATGTGACCAAAATATCTGCGAAAAACTCTGATCTATGAGCACATACAGCAGCCTCGATTTCTTGGTTTCTCCGTTCCCTCCCACAGGGCTGCTTAACTCAGCAAACACACAGCACACAAGTCCACCGCTCTATGAAGAGCTAATTTCCATGCAAATCTGAATTATCCAGGACATCACTGAAGACTGATTACAAAAAATCCATTTAGATTCATGGGGTAGACTTGTGGAATCATGACTTGTGTTATTGAGCCATTGTGGCTATGTGGTGTGAATCAGACAACTGCTGGAAATCTATCTAAAGAATATATATTATGACATATATGTATATAAAAATATTTTGAAGTAATGCAAAATTAGATTTAGCTTCATTCTATTTGTTGCTAAATATAATAGATCATCTTGATATGGAATCACTTGATAACCCACAGCCACAGATCTGCAAATCTATAGCAATGTAACATACATGATTTTGTATAATGAACTGTGGCAATCAGTACAGATCTGAACAGATCTACAGGGCAGTGTAACATTAGGTCCATGTCATTTAGTTTCATGTAGTCTATAAAATAGAAAAGCCATAGACTGCCATAGATTGGCATAGACTGCCATAGAGTGGCCTGAAGGTCCATGTAGAAACAGCGGCCATTTCCTGCAGCAAATGACAATGTATGCAAATGTGATAAGAGCATGGAGCAAAGCCCATTGACATGCAGCTCATGTGGCAGCAATTGGGTTGACCAATGGCCAGCTTGTCATCCTGAGACCCAGGTCACTGCAGCAACAGTCTGTGGACATTTGTGGACATTTCAGGTCAGGGCCCATCCAAATTGAATGACTGAAGCAGGATTCTGTTGGATTGTGCGGATGTCGGATTGTGCGGATGTTGGAACTGTCTCAGGAAGATCACATCCCAATACAAACGCGCATAGCCATCCAGATTCAGGAAGTTTCACATCTTCATTAATATGTTAGGATGGATGTGCAGATCGAATATAAATACATATACGTACAATTGAATATAAATGGTACACACCTGTATAAAGGATAGTGTAACATTAGATCCATGTCATTTAGTTTCATGTAGTCTATAAAATAGACATGACACATCTATAGCACATAAGAAATCACAACATAAACTTGTATTATTTGGGAAGCTAAAATATAATTTTCAAAATATATATTGATAATTGAGGCAAGTGACCAATTAAGAGACATGGTTCTCTCCTCTGAAATAACCATGATTCTCTCCTCTGAAACAATCAAGTATGTATAAATAGTATAATGATATTTCGTCCAGAGAATACCAATCCCGGAAATATTCCTTTCCCATGCACCCCACACTCATATGAGAACACACATGTTAACATGATATACACATTTCACAACAGAATGTGATGCCCTGTTTCAGGACAGGAAGTCTTGGTTTGACCTGAGGTCAAGGTTCAGAATGCATTTGGTTCAGCCATATGGAAAGTATCCTTACTGAATACTGACAACAAAGCACTGTAAACTTCCAAGATACATGTAAGACACATTTCTTAGATCTGTAAGAGATCAGGAGACAGAAAACTGCTTAGCTATGTATAAATTCACCAAGTCCCACAAAATGGCATTTGGAGAAGCAAGCAGCAAAATCTCCAGACAAATCATAAAAAGCCTCCATTAAAATATCTGATAACAGCCCTTAAGATGTTGATTGATTCCCTTATTATCTGAGGTGTAAATTAGACTTGGCTGGAGCCCTGGAATTGGCTGCTTGCATGTCAGGGAAACTAGACTGCTAGTCCCATTCAGTCCTGAAACTGTATCAGTCACTTAAAATGCAAATTCAGCCGTTTGTGCCAAAGCGACACAAAAACTGATCACTTTTCGTCGCCCACATCCCTGAGAAGCCTGGATATTGTTTCCTTCAATACCCTCAATGCATTTAGGGCTCATGCCACCCAATTGCTGTGTTTGTGCCAAAATTGCTGGGTGTGTCATTATGAAAAAGCAGCCTCCAGGAGAATACTGCACAACAGCCTAGTCCATGGTTCAAATGGGACAAAAGTAGAAATAGAGTCATGCACACCCACAAAAGAGAGGTTGTGGAAAACACCTTTACACTTACCAATTATAACTTGATGCTAATAGGGTAGATATAGAGGGTACACCCATCAAGACATAAAACAAGTCCGTACACATACACTGTCATACAATGTACACATATATACATGTATTATACATGGATTGTATTCACTTCGTACAGTGACGGATACACACACAGTATACCCTAAGAACGATTCACGCTGCTTCTTGAGAGATTCCCAGGCTCCCAGCACACGAGAGAATTGGAAGCAAAGTCCTAAAACTCAAATCAGAGAGTAATAACCATGGAGTGCCTGTGTGGAATTCGACACCTATTGATTGTGAGCACCTCTTGAAAGAGAGTGAGGAAAAAGAAGCGTGGACCGTCGCATGAGGCATTAGGAGAAAGGTGCAGCGCCGCGTGATTCATGCAAACAGCTCGGTCTTTTTATCAAAGGACATGCGGAACGAGGCAGAATCGATCATTTTGCTTCACTGTCAAGGCAACATGCAGTGAAAAGCTGGTTAACCCTAAAGAAACATGTAGCAAAGTGGATTTGCTTGAGGCTGACCTGCCAAGGACAAAAGGAGACACACAAAGTGACCCTGAGAAGCAGCAGATGACCTTCAAAGCAGATTGTGACCCACAGGGGCTAACCGTGACCCTGTGGATCATTTATCCGGTACAAAGTGGAACGGGCATTGTACAAGCAGGGTCAAGCACTGAAGAGACAAAAAGGTGACCCCGCAGACTGATGGTAATCTTTCGAGGAAGTTAAATGACCCAGGGGGTCAGGCGAAGCCTCTGAGGGGAGAAGGGCTTACTGGGGGGACAAGTCCTCATCAGTCTAATCAAGCAGGTCTAAGCAGGCCGCCAAGCCTTGTCACAGGCCAACAAGGGAAAGGTGGAAGGGTGGGGCCACTGGGGTGAATGAATCAAAGCACACACTTCATGATATCTAAGGACCTTTGCAGCTACAGGGCAACTCCTTTAAACCTGCCTGGCTTGCTAATCCCTCAACTGGAAACACGTCTTGTTCTGGGGCACTTTTGTACACCGCTTCATTTGGCACCGATCAATTGTATTTCGTCCGTGATCCATCACCAGACCTTTCAAACACTGCTATCGCCACTGGGCTTCCATTGCTTTTCAAGATCTCTGTGCCTCTCTGGCCCTCTTGAAGGAGTTAATTTACACATCTGCAAGTTTCAAGACCCAAAGGTCGTACTCGACTTGCTAAATGACACCTTGACACCTTGGCACATGCACTTGGGCGACTTCTCTGTTATTAAGGCTTCAATTTTAGACATCTTCGGGTTTCTTACAAGATGTCAAGAGTCCATGCCAAAGCAAGTCATGCTGCGTCAGTTTATGGGAAGTTTATGGAAAGAAGCCAAAGTGCCCCAGGCCAAGAAAGACCCTAGACAGAATACATGTGTCAACATTGCATGAACATACATGGACCAACTATAAATATAGGCCTGGGTAGGCAGAAAATGTGTCATCCTAAATGGTATACAACACATTTATATATAGCTCACAGTGGCTCCAAACTCTGCAGATCTCAGTATAGATCTCCATATGTGTTAAGACTAAATGTGCCAATTCTGCAATATGCTTCCTTTGGAAAATACATGGTATAACCATCTGATCCCCAACAGACATTACACTTATGACTTGGGCAACATACATTGATCATCCTTCTTTGCAACTTACTGTGATGCATGCAGTATTGACTTTAATCTTGTTGGAACAAGAAACTTTGCAAGAGCTTGTTTGGCTGATTCAGCTGAAATTCAATAATGTGCGCGGCAACCTAAGAAGTGCAGTTGTGATGGAGACAACGATAAATCTGGCGACAATTAAAACCAATATTTTTGTAAGCTGAGCGAGTAAACAATCTTCACGATGAGGCTTCATCCGGTATCTGCCACGCAGCATCTCAGGTGTTCTCCAATTAGCATCTTCTTACTAAAAGCAGTTTCTTCAGAGTTCAGACACCTGCCACCATAGAACGTAACAGAATGTCACAGAAGAGACAGCAGGAAAGGTAGAGAGAAGGAGGTGTGACCAAGCAAGAAACAGAGGATTGATGTATTATTGTATAGCTACTCTTTGCCACTAACATTTCCACCAGAGGGGTCATGCTTTCCAATAAATTGATCAGCCAGTGTCTCAGTGACTCAAGCACAGCCTGATATATTGCCAGGTGCCAGCGGGTGGTCTCCAAGGCTCAGCACTGAACCTATGAATACCAAACCAGTGAAACCACAGACATCAGTCATGAAAAAGCAGACTGCCACAGAGTGCACCTGAAAGTGTCCCCAGTAAAAGGCCATTCAACCTGTCCAATACTTGTCCAATGCTTTTATCACAGGTCAGTGCTTCAATTCAAATATCCCTATCACTTTCCCTAAATGGTCACCACCAAACGGTTGTACCATTGTTGTGCTGGTCAGCAAATGCTTGAAATCCTTGGCCTCCAGAATTCATTGTTGAATCGGACTCTTCGAATAAAGGTTGAATTGACTAACTTTTGAAATACACAATGCACTGACAAAGAGAAATATAAGTTGTCCATCTCAGTCAATCTTAATTTCACAACTGACAATTCTGATGCACCAAATTTTATCATTCAATATAATATAAAATGTATATCTTTACTGCACTTCTGACAATAGCTGAAACAACTTCATGATTTGATGGACAGACGTTCCTCCAAAGTTTCTGCAGCTGTATGGACTAAACAAAGACTGCATAAAACTTGTTATGTATCAGTCTGTTCGGCAATCAATAACACTCTCATATAAGGAATTGCTTCACCTTCACCATCTGAGGTCTAGCCGAACGCAGACGGAGAGAATGATGATTCATAACCGAAGACAAATATCTCTTTGTCTTTAATCATCCAGAGAATTGCTGGCATAACTCAAGGGGCTGTAATAACTCTGGCATTGTATCATCTACCTGTAAATCTGTTGAGTTCAAACGAAAGTAATAATGCAGAGCAATATGATAAGGAACCAAAGGAAGATGACAATCTTCTTGTTAATGCCAAAAACAATAGAGAGAAGATGGAAAGGGAAGAGAGGGAGGAGGCATTGCATCTTTCAGAACTGACACAAGATCTCATAACAACACGAAGTAATGAGAGGCTAAATGGGGTCTCTATGAGGTCTCCTGTGGAGGTCCCTTATAGAGGTCTCTCACATGAGGTCTGTGTGAGCTAAGTGATCCTTTCTTTCATTTGCGAAATGCAGCTCTATGTAGCAACCTTTCATCTTCCGCGATTCTTCCTCCGCGTCAATGATACAGCAGCCATAGATGTAGATGCATCCAAGGATTCTGCATTCTCTTCTCATTCTCATCTGGGTAATGGTTCTAAGGCCAGACTAAGTTGATGTCCCCTGGCTTCACAGCTCTTCCTCTATATTCCTCCGCAGCCTTAATCCGCATCAATGATGTATGATGACCCAGCTGTGGGTAGCAGCAACAAATGCCCAGCAAATGCATCAGCAGTCAACACTTCAAAGGGATCCGGGCTAAATTCTTCCCCCCCATCAAAAATGATCCTGCATCATTGAGTGTTTATGCACACAAAGTAAGTAATAATATTATACACGAAGCAACCTGATGCATCGTGTTACACAAGAGATTCACTGCAACCGAAGAACACAAAGATACATTCTACAACATTAAACAGGTGAAATATCATGAGAGTTTATAACACAAAGGCTCAAAAGTATACGATGAATTTGGTGGCAAAATATCGGATAATGTACCAAACTGCATGTGTAAAATATGACAAAATTCTCCTTCGAATTCATCTCACCATGGAGATTCTCTGATAGTTGACATGATCTCACATTGCAAATTTGCTATTTACCACGTCAGCTGACCTTATTTTGGTAGCAAACTGATCTAGGCACCACTTTTTGTTATATTAATAGCAGAAATTCCAACCAATTCATACATATACATGTGTGTGTGAAATCTCAAGTCTATTTTATCTGGCAATCAGTATCACTTGATGCTAAGAATGCATGTCAAGGAGACATGAATGGCCATAAAACAAAGAGATCCACATAAAAATAACAAGTTTCACAAAAGCCTTCTGGTCTGTGCCAACCCCATAGTGAAGGGCTGAAGGGTAGAGTGAAGTGAATTGTTCTCCTCATCATGCTAAACCATTGGCACGCTAATGTCTCATGAAGGGCTCAGTTGCCAGCACCATAGCAATTAGGCAGAGTTGTGGATCATTTACAATGGTATATCTGAAGCATGACACATATTATGTAGCATATGATATTTACGGTACAAGTATAATTATTATAATTCAATGCCACAGACATCCATTCACTTGGGTGTGAACATTGGGTGCAGATGATTATATAAATACAGAGAGGAGATCCACCTTTCTGGTGCATTGCCTTTCATTCTATCAAATAGGCATATGTATGTATACAGTACACTGCTGTGAAGAATTGTGTCATGCGGAGTGATAATGTAATGTTTCGAGGGCCAGCCTGGACTCGAACCCGGTCCCCCGGCGTGGAAGGCAAGCGTGTTAACCATTAGACCAAAGAGTTACTCGTTGGTCCCAGGGCCAACATCACTACAATAATTACTGTACATGTGGCTGCAGAAACTATTCCACAAGCCATAATGCATGTACAAAATTACTAAACCTTCTGGCTTTACAATGCATTCACCTGTGGTACATGCATACATAAAACAAGAACTTTTCTGTATACTATGTGGTCTACACTGTTACTGTAGTAATTTACCATGATTTTGAAACCATCAGATCCTGTAGACAAGTGAAGTGATGAAATCTAAAAACCATGCAGTACTGTTTTACTGTTAGTTTTTTCTTCTTTCCCATTCAACAGGTCCATATCACAGTTTTAAGAGTTGCATTGTTCCATTTCCACAAGCAGTGACTCAATATAAAATAGGCATTACAGTGGGCTATTCTTTGCCAGCCATGGACAGGTGGTTTGCTCAGCACTCTAAGACGGAGAGATTAGCTGCAGAGAAGGTGTCTCCTTTAAGAGAAAAGAGGGATTATGGAAACAGGCGAAAATGCTCAAATTTCAGGCCAGGAATATTCACAGTGCATCGGTGCGGCTTCCAAGATCAATGTTTGTGTGGGTGCTGAAACAGTGCACTCTAGTCCAAGTACAAACTTCAATAGATTCCCAATGGATTCCCTTGGCAGAGCAACAGACTCCCAATACCAGAACCTGAATACAGCTATGATCTGTATTTATTGAACTTTGGCAACAGGCCATACTCCACCCAGTGATGTGAAAATAGCTGTAGTTCTTTTATTGACTCAAGCAGGTATTTTTCTCTATCATGATCAATCCAAAAAGTATCACAAGTGCAGGAACTTCCAATAGGATTAAAACCTCAGACAGCATTACCTCATTGGCATATACACTAAAACACTAGATATTTCTAAAGGTACCACATAAAGTCAGTGTGCTGGTGGTATATATATATTGATTGGAGGCTTATTGACTTTTTTGGGACACCCAACACCTGTAATTTCAACCATGCACAGGTGAGTTAAGTGTCAGATTGTGTGAGATCAATTGATTATATGGGAGATATATTGGAATACCTTGGGTGCAGGAATCCAACCTTCCAATTGAGGCCATTTCCACTTTCCAGAGCTTCCAGTATGAGTGCAGAGTGTCAATCTAATGTGTAACTATAATGTCTCCACTTTAGTGCAGGATACTGGTATGTCTGACTGTGTCTGAGTTGGCAGCCCAGTGAGGCTATAGATGTCGATAGAGCCAAGGGCTTGGAAATCGTTGGGATCCAGGAGGTAAAGCACACCAGGGAATTACAGTCGTTGACTATTGACAGTTCTCTCTGCCTGCAGCCAACCCCCAGTCTTTAAGAACACTAAGTCAACTCCATCCCCACTCTTGTTTCACCCAACCTCTCAGTTGTGAGGATGCTTTTTCTGTTTTCTTCAAATAGAAACTTCAACAAGACTCTCCTGAAACTCTTCCTCCATCATGTAGTTCCCCTTTGACTTGCTCTGGATATAGCTTGGCATATATGTCTAATAAAAAGTCTGATGGTTTAGATCTTTTACTCTAAGAAGTTGCTTAACTTTTAAAATCTAGCATTTCTGATGTTGCTAAAAGAAATCATCCCATATATGATGGATGCATGTCATCCCAGTTTGCAGCCATCACTGTAACATTTGAAATTTTGAGTCAGCTGAAATGATTGAGTCAGATGGTTGCACAATTTATTTGAGCTGACATAGCTTGTTGTTTTCAGCTCAGATAATCTGTCAGTTATCACAACTTAAAACAACAAGCTATGTTAGCTCAAAGGAAATGTGCAAAAATCTCACTCAATCATTTAAGCTGACTCTAAATTTCAAATGTTACAGTGATATGATCCAAATAGCTTTATCGCCATACCTGCAGGTTGAATCCACCACAATACAACACAGACACTCAGAAAGAGTACCACAGTGACAGCATGAAACGGTTGGGACCATACCATGTAAACTTGCATGACACTCTGATCACACTGTGATGGCAGTTGCACAAAATTTGAAAGCAAATTGCACACACGATGTAATTACAGGCGGCATTTTCCATGTTTTCGTTAGATCACCATAAATCGCACCATTTAATGGGTGAATGTTTTGTTGTGATTTATGCTAGGAAATCACAAGCCTTTGAAATGTATACGCAACATGTCGTGTCAGAATTTATAAAACTGTCAATGTTTTTAGTCTGATTTCGATCTGCCTAAACATAGCCTGAGTTGTATGCAAACTGTGCATGTCCAAAAACTATAATAAAGAAACAGTTTTAAAAACAGGAAGAAAGAACACGGGTGCCTAGCTCCAGGGCAGTTTCGTATAGCATTCCTTTCAAATGATTTATTAGAAATAACCGTTGGCATGGCACCGATACCTGTGATATCCATCAATTGTTGATATTGGTATCATTTGAAGGTGGTGTATCTTGCTTATAAACACATTGCTGGTCAAAGGGCTGGGGGATCTCGTATGGACGTGCGAATTGAAGGGCCAGGACCCCTTGGCAGGTCAGGGCAGGGTGGGGGCAGGATCATCTGAGGACAGGGGACAGGGTACACTCACGTTACGATATTGTATGCCTGCCACCTCCAACTCTCTGACCAAACAGGAGGAGAAGCCTCTCTGCATAATGTCTGTTGAAAGGTCCATTCCTGGCTTTTAAGCATTCCCTGATTGCCACTCAGAAATGTATTGGCATGAAGACATTGTGACACTCGCAAGGTCACCAGGCATGACAAATGACCATTAATTGAGCCACTGGTGACCCAGGCTGCAAAGCTCTGCATGGAGATCTATACAATCATTCACCTGACAAGACTCACAATTGCATTATGTTCTTTGCACGTGGTCTTTACTTGAGCCACTCATGGACAGGACACATACATTGCTGTGACAGTCTCTTCTGCCAAATAATCACAGACACAACTCCATTGTTCTGAACCTATTAATTTCACCACAGAATGGCACAGATGCAAGAGTAAACAAATTGTGAGGGCATGTGAACCTTTCCTGTGAGTTTGTTTTGACCTTGTCATAGCCAGCTATAACCCTAAAATGACCTTGTTATACCTGTTATTTAAGGTTAGTTGTGACCCCTCAAGGTCAGGGCTCCTCCTCCTCCCACAAATCATCCTCAACAATGAGCAAACGATTCACACTCTGACCACTGCCACTCATGTGCTGACCAGTGTTAATTATCACCCCCTCAGGATACAACTGGGGGCCTAAATGAATTGAATCCTGCCATATTTTTGGCCTCACAATGGCCATTGGACAGAACCCAATAAATCCCACAATGAATCATGTGAATCTCTAAATGACAGGTGTTGGGAAGCAATGGTGTATATATCAATATCAAATGAACAACCAATCAAACATATTGTCACTCTGAATATACAGGCAATTGGTTTGAAACTCAATAAAGAGTACTCAAAGCAGTGTGCCCTCTGGCTATATTAAATATCCAGTAAATATATGTATGTGATCATAGTTTCAACAATTGGAGCTCACTTGTCATCAAGAGAATATGTGCTAAAATGGATATTGTGTGTCAAACAAGCGAGTTTCAAAAATTGATCTCATGTGTAATGCTACCAGAAGAGTTGACATGGCAATTTATTTCAAATTATTGCACAACAACATCAAATTGTTTTATGTCTGTCATAGCAATATTTACATATTTGCCAAGAAGCTAAAACAGATGAGGCAGACCTGATATAGTTTTTCTTATGGCTGAACTGATAATGCTCTATAGCTCAAGTAAGCCTTTTTGTGGAAAGCCTTTCAAAGAGGAGATACTAAGCTTTGGATCTCTCAGTTATGATGCTATCAAAGTTCAAAGGCTTTGTGTTGGAACAACAATCAATACAATGAAGCAATCCAGAAAAGGTACATCAATGTATATTGTTGCATTTATCCAAGTACACAGAGGCTATTGCAACCATCTGAAGTCTATATGACATAATATAAGCATATCATTGCTTGGATAAAAAAGATATATAGCAGGTATAACTCAATGAGAATCCATATATATATTACATTCTTATATGACAAGTGCAGGTATTCATATCCATGCCAAGCATAGCAAGATATATGCTGCTTCCCACCAAGTAGAGATATCAGGGACATGCAGGGCCTGTATTACAGGCAGTAGGTCAAACCTTCAGGTGTCAGGCAAGGTGCCAGTTATGGCTCATCCATTATATGAGCACAATAGAGGCCTGGAGCACGACTGAGTTGCTGAGGCAAGCAGAGAGATGATGATGCACCCATGCATCCATCTATAGTATTCTATACATCTACCTGTGAATCTATTATCCAGCGCAGGAAGTCAATGTCACCTGCCTCAGGTCATGGTATAATGGCACCAAACATGTATATTGTTGTATAATGCATACTAAGTAAAAATTACCCCTAATGATGCCAACATATCACAACTCCTGGCAGTGTGACAAGACAACTTTTAAAATCATACAGGAATGAGATTATAGTAAAATTTATTATCCATTCGGGTGATCAATCAGTGACAGTGACTGAAGTCAAAGGTACATATATCTTCTGGTTCCAGGTTGCTGGCAGGGTGTTTCCCTCACACCTACGAGTGACTCTTTGGTGTAATGGATAACGCTCCTGCCTCCTGACAGGGGACCAGGGTTCGACTCCCACTCCTGGAGTTGTTACGGTGGCACCCGATATGTAGTGACTGGTGGACTCATGTCCATGCAATCTGGCCTGGATAGTTAGAGCAGGCCGGGGTGACAATGGCAAAGCTTGCAGTCAAGCTTCATTCTAAGGAGGACGAAGTGTAGTGGTTCCAAGTTGGTGGCAGGACGTTTCCCATTGGTGTAATGGATAACGCCCCTACCTCCGGCGCAGGGGACCAGGGTTAGAATCCCACTCCTGGAGTTGTTATGCTTCCCCAAGACTGTAATGTTCGCCCAAACCATTTGACACTTCATGGTCAGAAAACATTTGCAATATCACTGCAAATTTAACATCATTGCATACAGCTGCATTTGGGTAAAGATACTGTAGAGCAAACCTGTACATATACATATTGCACACCGTATAAGAATGAGGCTGCAACATATACATGTGTGGGTAATGAAATTGTTGGGTAATTGCAAAGTGTCACAATAACACATTGTGTCAGGGGGTGATTAACACAAGGGCCCAAGAGGCGATATATTGTGACAGTGTAATTGCAATATGCAGGAAGGGCCATATTTATTACATCCTAGGCGTTGATGAGAAGGAAGAGGAGGATTGCAGCATCCAACAAAAGCATCATCTGCATCAGTAGCATGCAGGAACAGCAGCATCTGGAAGCATCTGGAAGCAACAGCAGCAAACGGTGTCTCAACACAATACGGCTTCTTCCCTCAAGATACGCATTACCTCAGCAAATTCAATTACACGCCAATAATGGGGCATTAGTCCAAGTGCCAATGACAGGCATAGCTTGTCTTGGGCAATTTCCACCAGCCCTATTGAATAACATGTGAGCGATTTAAACGTTTATGATAGCAAGCGAGCAATTTGCAGGCGACAAATCACCCTTGGTGTGTTATGAAGAGGCTCCACCTGGCCTAATGTCACTTCTATAGTTGTTGTTAGGGTCGTTTACCTCCCCTTCTCTTTGATAATGACTGTCACTGTTTGCTGCCCAGCCCCCAACATGCCCTCCAGGTAAAAGTAATAGGTCTGTGTCTCCCAATTTGTAGCATTTGTCACTGGCACCGGCTCCATGCAACAACATCAAGTCTCATTTGCAACTCTTTGACCTACAAGGCCCTCCAACATGTCCAAGGGCCCACACAAAGGCCTCCATGGGCCAACTATGGGCACTGTTCTTGGCTACTGTCCTTGGTTACTGTCCCCATTACTGTTGTGGGCCAATGTTCTTCGCAGATGATGCAAAACAGCAACACGACTCTTTGCTCCTCACCGACCCCTCAATAAATCAGTAGAATTTTGGCATAATGCAGCAGGAGCAAATGCACAGTCCAGACAACAACCTCTCGACCTGCTTTTATAATTAAGTTTACCCACAACAAACGATGGTTACTGGTCAACTCTCGACCTCACATGTGAACACATTTTGAATGGACATGCCAGGAAACATGAATCTCCCCAAATGGAGAAATATGAGGCTCTGTTGTGGTGGCCTAAGTTGGCCTTAAGAGTAAACTCACAAGTGGAACCCGAACCAAAATCCCTTGTCATACTACACATCGTTAGCATCTTGCTATGTTGAAGTTCTGTCATTTGGTCTGCTTCTGTAGACCCTATAGACCCAGAGACATCATGGCTGACTTGAAGCCAAGATGAGGGGTCAGGAGCCAAGACCAACCCACTCCTCAATTACCCCTGAATTATCCTCCTTTGAAGGACTCCCGAGATTGTTATTCTCTTCATAATAATTACACCATGTCATGAGAGGTCATCTTTAAGGTCAGGGGGTGGTCAACTGTCACAAGAGATCATGATGGCGTCACAATATCAGGAATACATAAGCACCAATTACATCATAATACGAGATTCATGTCCTCATTGCTGTGTCATCCGCAGTGTTTCGCTGTCCTCTTGTTACCTCTAGACAACAATTTACCATGTGGAGAATAAAGAGAAGGGATCGAAGGGCATGGCTCTTTCATTGGTCCCTTTATTTGTCATCCACATGCCTCGCTGGCTAAACAAGTCATATTGCCTGCACCACGTGACTGCTCTTGACTTCCTCTATTGTGTATTTGCATTGTGTTGACTCCAATTCTCGTTAAGAAGTCAAGGGCATTGTCCTTTTGTCCTTAGCATGATGTTTAAGACCTGCTGAAGGTCCTGCCCTTTTGGAAGCTGACAAATTGAGTGCCCTGACCAGGTCATACCTCCCCTGCACCAACTATAGGCCCATAGTCCCTGCGATTGTGCTGGATACTACAATGTACCATGGGAGCAGGACCTTTTACAGAGGGCTGCTTCCATCATGATCTGCTTGTAAGTTGTAACTGCATGGCAAAAGGCCCTGAGACTCCCCACTTCATCAAGGGCATCACGTGTGAGGTCAGTGGCCGTGACAAGTATGTCCACCCTCAAGGACTAGCTGTGTGAGCCAGTGTCAGGTTGGGCTGTGTCAGGCCAGTCTATGTCAGGCTGGCATCTCCTCTGGCATCTCCTCCCATCTTGTCTTATCAACTCCAGCCTCAATAAGGGGACCACATGCAAGATGCTGTGACTTGGGATGAGGAGAAGGAGCAGGGCTATTTACCTTTACTTTATCATGGCTCTTCTGCCAGCGCTGCTTCTGCTGCAGGGCTCAGCCAAGGGTCTACCTTATTATGAGATTGGGAAAGGGCACCCCGATCACTTACCTGTCTCCCAATCTCATCGGTTCCTTGTCATCATGCGGCTTATCACGACAAATAACAAGAGGCCGAGGCAGTGGGATGACGCTGTTGGATGACGCTGTCGGATGAAGCTCTGGGGGCCACTGTACTAGCAATCACCAACCATATTATGTATACTGCAGCTGTACAGTGTACACCCACAACGAAGCTAATATACAATCTAGTCATCACTGATAGAACAGCACCAGCTAGTGTATCAAACCTTTTCTATCTGCTGAATACACTATACCTCTTTTGTTAGACATCCTCTGATCAGTCCACAAATAACTTGCTACAATTTCTACACAAAGCCGACAAAGAGGCATTCAGGCCCAAAGAGGACAATGTACGGCAGCAAAATTCTCTGCTAATTTGACCTGGAAGTTACCTGCCAAGCGGTCCATTAGTATCACCAGACAAATGTGTGATGCTGAATGAACAGGGCAGCCCAGGAATGCTTCATGAGGCCATTTGCAACTTGCTAACATCTCCATTTTTGTGGCTGGCAATATTATGGTGTGTGTTTGTGTATTCTACACCTTTCGTTCCCAGCAACACAATGATGTGCAACACCCCATTTATTCAACTGCATCTCCTGCCGCATTGAAACTCCACTTTCCTGCCAGGCGTTGGCAGTCACATCATGTGCAACGGACGTAAGCATTACGTGCGAATTACATGAGCATTAGACATAAGCATCAGACAGGAGCATTAAACATGTGCAATAGACATGTGCTTCAGACGTGTTCATTAGACATGTCGTTTGCAGATGACGTCACATGTTTAGTATCATGGGTTCTATTGGAACTAATCACGAAAGTCAAACATTGGGAGAGTCACTGACACAACCCAACCTAACTAGCTGTGGGTCAGATGTTGGTAAATATGATTTCAGGGTCAGACTCTGGTGATGTTTGCAGTTGTGTTTCGGTATAGGTCCACTATTGCAATGCTGGTATAGGCCCACGTTATACCTACAGGAACTGGCAGCAGTATGCTTAGTAGAAATACGTGCTTCCTGACACCTGCCCCCAGGGGAGGATTAAGGGATCACCACGAACTGCAGGACATGAGGCAGCTATAGCTCCTACTGCAGGCAGCTGCAGGGATGGGCATCCTCCGGGGTGACAAGCTGGACCACTATGGATGAGCGCCAGCACAATAGCCATCACTCAACCGCTGTCACACCAATCAGCCCAGGGCCACTTCATATCATCAGCAGTCATCCACGTACTATCAAATGCTGACTTCTCATGCCTCCTAACACCTTACATCCATAAAATATGCACCTTGTAATATATCACTTCCAAAGACCTTTCACTCCCGTCCCCTGTCACTCTACTCACAATACATGAAAGATGAGGGTAGTGGTTCACAAGCCCATTGGCGTATGCCACAATTGGTACAATCCATGCACGTTAGATCAACATAATAGGGATCACCATACATGTATTCTGCATCAGAGCTGCATTGTAATACCAAATGAGACATCCATCAATAATAAATCAAAGCCCACACAGGTTTTTACCTCATCTCTTTAAGATAATACCATTACTGCAGTAATGTCTCCTAAGTAGTCAGCTGCATGGAAGAACAGGGAATGAAGATCGAACCCAAATGGGGCAAAAACACAGGCAATTGTTCGACTTTTTAAAAAGACAGTACATGGTTGCCATGGTTTCCAGATTGTTCAATTTCCTTGCTAGATGTGGGAGGGTGACTGGTGGCCTGCAGTGCCTGATGAGAGTGCCTCGTATTTCCAGTTAGAATGCTGCAGAGATTGATGGGGCAGTTAAAATTCTGCCATTTGATGTCTTATCATTCAACAGCTGCTCCTTGAACATGACGAACAATATGACAAGCAAATGAGGGTGGCAGGCCTGGCAGGGCAGTGTGGTGCAGCAATTGCCATGTCTAGAGCTGTGCAGAACAGTGTAGAGCTCTATAATGAAGGCCTAAACAGCATGTCCCCAGACACCGCATAAGCAGGTGCTGGGCTGTCCATGAGCCAATTATGAGCTAAAATTGAATAGGCCCAAGGATTCCCTGCCAATTAGCCCCAGGATTACCCACACAATGGATTACCCTTCATTTTTAGAATGACTAATAAATAATGAAATTTTTCGAAAAATCCAATTTTAACAAAGCTTCATTTGTCACGCCTGTGGCTTCGGAAAGATCCATTCATCATTTAAAGGATTAGGGCAACCACTTCCCCAAAATGTTTTATAAATTAATAAATCAATTGCAAAGGAGTTACGCAGTTTTACGCCCGCCAACCAATTAGAGTATTTCTTGAAAAAACATGGGAGCCATATTAAAGAGCATTGTCACTGTGCTCGTTGAAACGCTCATTGAAATGCTCATTGAAATGCAAGACATGCGTCCATGCTGCAGTTGAAATATGGCGAGGCAGGTCTTGCTTGTTGATTTAGAGGTCTGATATAAAGAAAATACAAGTAGCACTTACCTTGCCCCAATAAGCATAGTATCCCTTTCCCGTAATAAAATCCTAAAATGGTCTGCAGATGTTTCGTTGCCCACATACTCCTGTACCCGTGAGTAGTCTATTAAATCTGCAAAGAGAAAAGATTAAGAATCAATTAATCATTTAACTCAAGGCTGGCAATTCATCAGTTTTAATAAAATCCTGATTGCTGCATCTGGTTGCAGCCTGGAGCTGGCTTTGTCCTTCAAGGTGGTGCAGTGCAGAAGCCTCTTGGCATCTCCTCCTCATGCAATGTACTACCAAAAGCCACCAGATTGGAGCTATAAGGAGAAATCTTAAATTTTCAAATCAATGTACTCCCAAGGCAAGCTTAAATAATTACTGGATTATTGGCTACGTGGGATTGCTTTCAAACAGTCAAACACGAAATAAAGATTAAAATTGCACTGATCCCAAGTATTTCCAACAATAGTCCTTGCTGAGCCTCCCAATGATCCCCTGCAGTGTATCTGGCACTGATTACAAGAAAGCAAAGAAAGAAAAGCAAGAAAAGCAAAGTAACAAAACAAGACATGCTCCACCAAGACCTGCTGGAAGCACTCCAGTCATATTCTTTAGCAAAGTTGGAATCAGGCCCTGGGGAGCAATCTTGACCAAACAGCAATGTTTCCCTGCAGCAAGGCATTGCAAAGACACATTTGCATGTCATAGTCATTCAGTCTTGCTTGTCTCTCCTGTGTTCACCAACTAATTCATCATTCCCTTTGAAGGCCTCAGACACCATGTGATAGGCACCATTTGATGGAACAGTGCAGAACCCAATGTGATGGAGAATGGGATGCAGGGGAAGATCAAGGTACATTATTCACAAAACACACAAAACACACAGGTCTATTTGCTGTGCTCTGTATGCACGGACACTCTCAGACAATGTTGTCAAGCCGAGATTGCCATTGTGCTCTCTCTCCAATCTCAATCTTCAATCTCCTTGCACTTCTCTTATGCAGGTTCTGTGGAAGGGCTCTATGAGGTATTGGGAGGAACTGAAGACACAAATGTACTTTTAAAGAATGTCTTACTATTAGCGTTGACTGCGCTGAAGCGAATGCGATATAAATCCACATCGCAAATAATTCATTGCTCAGCAGAAATTGACACCATTTCGTTCTTCAATTTCAACACCAAAATCTCTTGTCAACAAGGGCAGAAAACAGAGTCGTGAGAACGACATAGAGACACAGATTCACAGCATCAATCAAAATATCGAGGGATGAAAAATCACTGAAATAGAAATAGCATATGCCTATAATTGTGTTGTTAATGCCCTGGTTTATATAATTTGCAACATGCCAACAATAGGAGGGGTCACAATTATGGTGTTAAATACACACAGGGCAGAAGGCCACACCATAAAGGTGTTGCATGGCCCTGGTAAGGGGTGCCAAACATGTTCCCCAATGCAAGGTCACAGGGGGTCACAGACAGGTAGCACCTGGATTGACATTGATCGCCCTAAAGTCCTATGATCATCTTATCTGAGGGTAAACTAACAGGGTATCTTCAGTATTTCTTTACCCTCAAGCTACAACCTTCTCCTCTTGATATCATGCCGCTGCTTCAACACATATTGACTCCTGTGTTGTGGATTGTGAAAAAGTGAGAGAATAATGGGGCAAGGCAAAAATCACTGACCCCTGCTTCATGCAGCTTTGGAGTACACAGGATTGTTATTGAGGACAGACGATTTGTCAATGTCACAATCCTATTATCAGGCTCAACTTTCACAATTCACAAATCGAAACTTTTACAAAGAAGACTTTAAAGTACTCTCCAGTTTGTTTACTATTGTAAGCATCACAATGTGTTACAATTGTAACAGACTGACAGGCTGTAGTGTCTTCTGGACTCTTCAAAGTCCTGGCTGAATCCTGAGACAATGCAGCTGAGTGAATATATATACTGTGGTGATGTTCTTACTCTGGGATGACAAAGTGATTTCTTTTTTCCTCTGCTGTTTTTCTGACAAGAGGGAGGAGTCATGGCCCTTTAGCAAGGGTTTGTTTTCACCACACAAGCAAACAGTCTTATGTTTGGCCAGGATGAAACTCAGCGGTGACAATTACCATCTAAGGTCCCAGACCCTACAAATCAGCTCCCTAGAGTTTCCTCAGCACTCTTTTTTCCAAGTTTTTCGTGGCCATAATGTACTGCTTATTTTAACTGGAGCACCCAGTCTGGCCCCACTGGCTTTTTCATTACTGGCGTCTAAAAGCTGAAAATTAAGACCTCATGGAGAGAGCTGAAGCAACCAGGGTGTGCCCAGTATGGACTCCAAAAAGCCTGGGCTTCATTCAACCAGTCTAGATACAGTATCAGTCATATAGGCTATGCAAAAAAATATCCTGATTTCAGAATTGGGCTTTCTTAGAAAAAACAAAAAAAAACAAGGGGACATCAATGAAAGGTCATCTTCGAACAGCTGAAACCTAGCGGGTTTTTTTTTCCAGATTGCATTCAAATCACAGATTGAGGGCAAATATGGGATCTGATGGGAGATTAAAACTCACATGAAGAAAACGTGAACTCGATAGAAAACTTTAGATCTTCACATTTGATTTCATCTTTTCCAAGTATAAAGTTGGTGGAAAAGGAAGTCTCTGGAACCTAACACCTTAATGGTAAAACAAAAAATAGAGCATTTCATAAAACGCATACAGAGCCATACACATTTCTTTAACTTAATTTTTTTCTCTGAAGTTGAGAAGCTTTTTGAATTTTACAACACGTGAATCTAACACGAGACTTCACAGAGAGACTAGTTGAATCAGATCTACACCAAGGCTGGCAGACAAGCTTTGAATGCTGTCAGAAATGATGTCAACTGCATGAAGTATAAGGCTTGGTGTCAAATACTGCTCCATAATCACAGGCTACACAAAGAACCAGCTAATGTGCTGGAATATCAGGAGCTAAATGCTCTACCAGGGTATCATTAAGGGTATTATTATGTTAACTTGCACAAAATTGATGTGAAATCTAAAGTAATTCGAATTGTTATAGCATAGAGCTATAAGTTATAGATCCATGGTTATAGCTACAACATTTTGTGAAAAGTGGGGGAGGAACTTTTTCTTACGAAAGCCTCCATGTGCATGCTGCTTATGGACAATTCCATGAAATCATATTGACCCTAAATATATTCCAGTGTACCAAAATATATCTTTTCAAGTAACAGTATCTATAAAGTTTTTTTCTGCTGATTTTCTCTATAACTGGCATCACACTGAAAAAAAGGTTTGTCTGAAACAGACAAAATGAACGTTAGCTGGTGTCCGTCCAAAATTTTGTGTAAATTCAGACAAAAGGTATGTGTATTTTTGACATTTCATTGTCAATCTTGATCAAAATTTTGTGTGATTTGATCAATGAAATGTCAAAAATACACATACCTTTTGTCTGAATTTACACAAAATTTTGGACGGACACCAGCTAACGTTCATTTTGTCTGTTTGACACAAACCTTTTTTTTTCAGTGCAGATATGTTAATTCGATTAAATAGCACTCAATGCCATTGAAAACCTCTGTTTTTGCCCAATTGGGTGTGTGCTGTTCAAGTTACCCAAAAGGTTTAGTAAAAATATCAGCAAAAAATAAAGGGGCATTGTATTACACCCTGGGTGGCAAAAACTTCATATAATGTTTTATGGAGACCATAAGCAATTGTATGGTTTTATCTCTTTAATCTTGTATAGCTCTTGAGTTTTGCTTTTTCTACCAGGACCTTTTACTTTGTTTTCATGCTTTACTGGCTTCACTGGTTTGATATTATTCACTAAATAAATGATGTCCTGGTGGCACGAGAGATATGAAGCTATCAAACTTTGAGTGTAACAAACAAAATGATATTAGTTAACAAAATGATCTGTAGATTAAAAGATACATTTTCCTTATCCTGTGAAATGTCTGTGTTTGAGACTTCCAGACTATCTGGTTGCATTTCTAATCCACCGTGAAATCAGACATGTGTAAGATTTCCTGTAAGATTTTTTTCTTTTCATGCTTTTTTTCTTGACTGAATTCAACCCACATTTCACATACAAAATACGTCAGAGCTTAACAAAAGAGGCTTAAAGGTCCTCTCTACACAGACCATGAGTGCTATGAATCTACATAAGTGTGTTTTTTTTTCTGTGTTTTTGTGATTTTTTTCCTCTTCACTAGTCCTGTGGGTTTGCAGACAAGGTCATGCTACCCAACACTGTCATTTGATTGCATGACTCCAGGGTAAGACTGTCAAAGGCCTTTCCAAGATCCTCTTCGTTCTCTTGTTCATGGGCAACACACTGTAGGGACTATGAGAAAGTGAACTTGGGTCGCAGGGTGCCCAAAAAGCAAAACGACCCGTCCTCTCAACATGGGCTCTCAGGTTGAATCTCAAGCTTTTAATACAAGTAAGAAGCACAGGTAGAGCCATAAAAACATACTGTAAAACATACAGTATTTTGTTTGGTTGACATAGTAATCTCCTTGATGAAAACGCCGGCTATTTATCCTCAGCTCTTAAATCTTACACCCTTTTCATGAAATATTCAGGAGCAGTGCAAGCCTTGAATACTTGATTTAATACGAGATTTATTCAAATTATCCATTATCAAACTGAGACGAAGCAGCAAGATTCAACTGGGCTCCTTGTTGACTCTACTCATAAAACCTGCAGGTTTGTGATTAAGTTTGCTCATCACATTCTCAGTATTTTGTATCATCAATCACAAGCAAAGGGTCGTGTCAACGCCCTGCAGAAAAAAAGTTGCAAAAACAAGACCTTGGCCTGTTTGCTTTCAGGATTTATACAATCCCGAATTTCACACTCTCATGGGAGCAAAATCTGTGTAACAACAACACATCAGTGGAGCTGACTGCCTTGTCATGATCAAACATGACTTGCCTGACAACATTCATGCCAATGCAGAACTGAAGGCTCATGGTTGTGGCTCAAAGCAGCTCAATTCCATGCTCATCATCCCCAGCACCCAACATGCATGTGAGCCGCAACTTTCCCAGAACAAGCTGCAGCACAATTAAATATCTCATCCACGAAAGTGACAAAACAAATTCAAGTCAGTCTTCATGTCTCCAGTAGTGTTCATACACCCAAGGGGTGTGATCAAACAAGCAAGTTAATGTGGAGTCATTGTGGACTAATTTGACAAAACAAGGACATCATGCAGGCAGGCTGAGAGATCTTGCGAGACCAAATAAGACAGATTAAGACATAAGACCTTGGTTGTCCAGCCAATGTCCAGCAAATGTCCTTTGGGTGCCCATTGGGTGGCCCACAGGTCTTGTGGCTCTGGTGACTTGTGTCCCTTGCCATCAGGGATCAGCTGACAAAAAAGCCACCAATTAAGCTCATTAGAAGATATCAAGTAGGACGTAATTGGGCAATTACTAGAGAGCACATAATGCTAGGGCCAGCAAAGGTCAGTGACCACCTCTGGACACAGGCAGACCATCCAGGCTGACCAGAACTGACCAGGGCTGACCAGGCCATTACTTCACTTGGCTCCACTCTGTCTCCACCGTGTCCCTGGCAGTAGATCAGCTGCCTGCTGACTCCCATTCAACCACTTTGATGTCTTCCTTGACGCCAATCCCAATTCTTTATTCGCCTATATTTTACCCTAAAGACTTCTAGGTTAGATAGCAGGGCTATTACTGGGTATTACTGACCTAATGTTTTGTAAACACCTGTAAACAAGTAGACCAAGTATACCAGGCTTGCAGCATGCAAGACAAACATATTAATGAGTGCATGCAAATGAAATCTGTACACATGTAGAATTTGTAAATGATATCATGTATATAGGAAAGGTGTTTAGCATGAGTCACATCAAGTCTTCAATCCTTCATCCTCCGCATTTTGTAAAGAGGACAGTTTTTGCCATGTAATGCCTATGTTTTTACTAACCCTCCACATGCAACTAATGTCATGTACATGCAATGGCAGCCATCTCAGACACTAAACTGCAAAACATGTACCTGGGGACCCCACAAGAGGCTTTGAAGGTGCAAGATATTATGAATTGAAACACAAATCACCCCTCTCTCCTATCTTTTTTCCTTCTTCCTGCTCCCAGAGGCTGTGAAATCTGCTTAGCCAATGTGAAGCCATTGCAGGTCCATTCGGAACAAGCTGAAATCCAGTTATTTATTTTGCAGAGAGGTGTGGACAGAATGATGGATGCAGGGATGCGGATGGGTCCGGCTGCAGAGCATCTTCTCAACTGAAGCTGGGCCACTGAGTGGGCCATGGTGATGTGGCTTCTGATGGAAACACCACCTGGCCTGATCCCCGAATCATTCCTCAATCAATGATTCATTCCCCATCTGCCTACAGATATCAGAGATTTACTTTTTCACCTTGGAGTAACCTAAAAGTGATGAAGACCATTACTTCTACATCTAGCAACGCCTGACATTTGGAAGGTCGTTACTAAAAAAAGTCCATGGACACACACAGTATACTGAGTTATAGCATCCACATTTGTGTCAAGATGACTGTATAGTGACATACCAGTAGATATAGATTGCTCCAAAAAGTAGTATCAATGCTGCTCAATATTCCCATGCATCAGTAACGTTAAACCTCAAGCCATAAACTTGCAAGGATGTGACATTTACAACTAAAGCCTCAGCAGCTGAACCCACAAGAGGGTCTTTTTTGGTCTTTGGCAAACCTACTAGATCCCTGGCAAACCAGTAGATCACAGGAGCAAGCCATGATCTGCCTTAAATCCCCTAACCACAAAGGATCAGAAATTTACGACTCAAGTCATCAAACATTATATCAGGAGGAGCCATTTCCATGGACATGATGACATCCTATTAACTTCACTGCAGCATCTCCCCATAAAGTGACAGGGCTTATTAACACCAACCATGATGGCTCAGCATTGGCCACATTTGCAGCAATGCTGGCATTCTCACCCAACAACATAGAAACCCTTCAGTGCCCCTAAATGCTACCCAAATGCTACCCAAGAGCATGGGAATTTGGATTAGGCTGGAATCGGATAGAAACGCTCAAATGCCTCACGGTCCCAATATCTCTATGCACCAAATTGTGACAAACAAATCCATGCAGTGTTGCAAACAAGCAAATTATTAGATTATGGCGAAAAACCCACATCATTTTTATAAATGAACCAAGACAATGGAGACATATTAATGGAAGAACTTATATGCCCATATCTTCATATTTGAGTATTCCTCCCTAATTCAATTATATCATTCTTCTTAATTTGCAAAAAGATATAACTCGGTTAACCGCCATTTTTGCTTAAGGAGAACGTCCCACTTTACATAACTAGGTCAACATCTACCATACTATGTCAAGCTGACATCCACATTATGTATCAACAGTCTAGGCCTATGAGAATGATAGCAGTACCTCATAACATGTTATACTGACGATAGTAGGGGTGATAAATTGATAATGATAATCCAGACCCACTGAGTGAGCAGTCTAACCTTCCCTGGGCTCCCTGAACTTCCCTCATCACTTTCCTCAGCAAACCATACAGTATCATAGCTAACTTAAGTAAGTCTTTGGTTATTAACCTTTCTTGTAACAAGGAGAACCCTGCTCAGCCCCCAACCTCTCATTATCAGCCTCCTCCTCATTAGGGTTCATTTGCTCCCACGACCCTTGCTAATGAATTCATTATCAGCAGAAAATTGCTCTAGTCTTTGTGGTCGTGCAATATTCAAGGTGCTAATGCAGCCTCAGATAGTGTTCCTAAGATAATGCTATATGCTACAACCCATACTATACTACATGCAAGGTTTTAGACACAAGGTCTTACACATAAAGCACTATCCAGTATCCACATTGTTTGCAATCCATTGTTGCAGCATATGATGCCATATATATAAGCATAACAGCTAAGCTGTGACATTTTCTACATGCTTCCCATGTTTTGCAATTTCAAAATGTCACAGCAGCAACATGTTGCTTTAATAAGCATATTACTTTTCAAAGATAGATTCCTCTGCTTCCACATTCGAATAATGCTCATGTGAGTAGTTTTGACCTGCTTGTTGGAGCTGCAAAAGTATCGAGCCTCAGCATCAGGGTTAGAGACAGCAGTCCGTGCAAACAACATGTATTTTCCAATTTGAATGAAATGTCACCTGCTTCGAATTACCAGCAGGATACAATGTCATATTGAATATTGTTTCTCACACCAACATATACATGTAACAGTTCTTGGGGCTGCATGTTTACAACACCTTGGCTGTAGAGCTGAATGTGAAATTGTGGGTAATTTTTGTTGAGAAATCCCATTTGGACATTTTATCTATTCCTAGGAGTGGAAGTACGTAACACGATTACCAATGGATGTCATGCTGTCATTAAATTTAAGAATCGTGGCGTGAAATCTGACGGATGGAATCTAATGAAGAAAATATTTCACATTCAGGAGACCACTTCCTGCTTGTGTCCTCCCCTCCTAGTCAATAAGTGTAATGCGACTAATCTTGCAAGTGGAAACGAGTGGAAATGTGTTATTGGCTACAGCATTGTGGCCTACATGGAGCCCTGGGAATGCTCAGCATATAGGGAAATCACTCAGGAAATATAGAGCATAATATAGAGAATAATGTGAAGATAGAGAGTACTAGAGACAATCATATTCACAGTGCTCACTTGAGGGTCACCCCTGCCTGCCAGGGCCACTCTCTCTGAGACAAGTGCTTCATAAATCGAAAAGAGTTGTATGCAAATATTGGAGGGTGCAGGGGCCATGGATGTGCCAATAAACTGGCCCCATTGGATCCATTTGGCTTTTGTAGATTACGTGTAGATTGTACTGAAAACCTCCTCCCTGGATCTCCCTATATTCTATTAGATTTGGGGTCACTGATTCACTGAATACATACCCGGTACACCTACTGCCATTCCCGTTTAAGCTTCGCTCTCCAAACTTTTCAAATGTTTTGATATAACTTTCTGAAAGTTTGGTGGAAAGGTTGGAAGTGATTTAAAAGACATTACTAAACGTTAGTTCATGACCTGACTGGAGTAAAGGTCAAACTAGTTAGATGTTTCTGGGGTAAAACCCGTGCTAAAGTGTGAACATTTTAGAAGGATTCGAGGACAGTGGGTAAATCACTTGCCAGCTTCAAATTGACTCCCATAAAAGTTTAACTAAAACTTTATAACTGTTTGGTGAGCGACGCTTAAACGGGTAAGTTGTACTCAAACGCAGTGTAATGCAGGACTACAACTTCTACAAGTATAGATAAGAAAACATATAAAGAAATAAGGACTTGTATTAGTTGTACATATAATAAATTTATTTGTATTGCTCCAGAGAACACCCCACACATGATACAATTCCCTGTACACTATACTATATAGAAAGCTGCATGCTATCCAGAATGACACATGTGGTATTGGATCTCACCCAGTCAGATAAAAGACATGGAGGTGAGGCCTGTTTGCCCACGAAGGCTGTCACTTGACGACCTTTTTACTGGGCACCTCTGACCCTACAAGAGATAATGCTCTCCAAGGCAGCTTCTTCAAACCTCTCCTAGCTCCCACAACCTCTTCAATGTCTCATTCTGTGTAAACTTTTTTTATCCTATGACCTGAATCTCACTCCTATATTCCAGTCTCGTCCTGCTCCACAACATCAGAGCAAGACAGGGATTAGGACTGCTACCAACCTTTCACTCACAGGAGGACTACTGCACAGGACTACTGCACAGTGCAATAAAACCCCTCATAATCTTATCAATGTCTGCCTCGCGGTGCCTGTGCAGTGTTTCCTCCTGCAGAAAAGTGGCCATGTACATTTTCAGTCATGTTTCTTGCATGTCCTGCCCACTAAGACTACCTTCCACATGCAATGTTTGATGTGCTCCATTTCAACATTTATGTCTTGCTTTTTCACAATGGATGACACACACAATGTGTTGAAAGGTAGATTCTACTATACTCCAGAGCATTAGAGTCTATGTGGAAAGCTCACTTCTTTGTTGCCCCACAATACCTTCATTGGTTTTGTGAGTGCCCACATTCACTTTGAGAGTGACATTGTAGGGCTAAAATGACAAACAGAATAAGGGAAATTAAACATTCATGTCACATGAGCCAATCATTTAAAACATGTGCCCAATTAGACGTCTGTGGGGCTGCTATTCTGTACCCTGGAACCCATAGATCGTAACCTGATCAGGGCGCCATTTTAAATACAAACAATCTCCCCAAGGGGCCAGAGAACCTCAAATGGTCTCAAGTAGTTTTCATTGGTAAGAAAAATAACTTTGAAAGTAGCAGGAACACTTAGCATGGCAAAGGATATAAAGTGCATTGGACTGGATTGAATGAGACAGACAATAAAGCATACCCTGTTCCAGTAACTTTGGAGGCCAGTCCGGGAAAGATGTGTGGTAGATGGGAAGGGAGCCCTCAACAAGTGTCCCGTTGGCGGGCTGCAAGATGTATCCATTGCTGCAGGTCAGCAGCATGACCAGGACAAGCAGCATCCTTGGGCTGCTACAGCTGCTTGGTCGTCGAAGGAACCACGACTTGCTCTTGCAGTCAACTTCCATCATCAAGAAGTGTAAATCCGGAGCGGGCCAGGAGCCATTGTAATCCGTCTGACAATCACACAGTTCTTGTTTACACTAAGACATCCCTGCCGACGCTGCAGTGGAAGTGTGTCAAGGTGGAATCTGACCCTGCTGTTGCAGCTGTTGCTGCTGCTGCCTCCACTGATGCCACTGGTTCTGCAGCCTAGAGATGTAAAGCTGTCCTAAACGGGGATCACCTACAACTGAATAAGGCCAGGCAGTCTGACAGACTCTGACACCAGCCAAGGTGTGAAGATATGTAAATCTTTCAGCGTGATCCAATCTTCCTGCTGCAACAAGTTGAGGGATTATCCGTGAGCATCCTTCCCCCCTGCTCAAGAACACTTGGAACAGTCCATGCACCCCTTCCAACAGGGTGACCCAGAGTGGAGGAGGAACACTGGTGGAGCACTGCAAGGGGTACTGGTCCTACAGCAGTCTACTCATACACTAGAATCAGAGGTGGAACTTCAGCAAGTTTAGAGTATAGTAGGCAGCTGCTTGCTTGGTTGATAAATTCAAACTGGGGTTAAAAACTTCAGCATATATGTCACTGGGCTGTCACAGGCACGTTCCCCCAGGGGCACAAAGAAAGTTGAACACTAACCACTTTTCATGGACACCACAAAGATACACCAGACTGGATTTCAATAAAATCCTTGTTAAATAGCCCAGCCCACTGTTATACAGAGGGACTACTGTCAGGCAAAAAAGTCAGGATTAGTGCGAAGGAAAACACCCTGAACCAATCGCCACGTAAACAAAAAGAGGAAAGAAAATATCTGCCAACTTGGGTTTTATGTCAAAGTAAACTTTAAGTTCAAACTCACACTATTGGTTGTTGATCTAGATGTTTTAATTGAGTTACCATAACAACCAGAGCAACAGCTGAAGCATGTGGTGAAGAAATGACAGTTTCAGGGAAAACCCACAAAAATGCTGCAACTCTACACAGTCTAGTTCCGTGAGATACTTGTGGTCAGCTTTTTTTCTATCTTTAGATCCTGCAGAAGTGTGAAAATAGGGTGAATAAGTCTGGTACATTGTGCAATGTACACCATGTGCAGTTGAATACACAAGGAGTGGCTGGAGGAGAATCAAATTGATGGGGCATACAGTACATAAGAAACAAGAGAAGTTAAGAGAGGATTTAAAACAATTGCATTAGTCATCTGATCAGTTATTACCAAGAAAGACAACACAAAAAATGTTTCAGGATCATATTGAAGTGGTTACAGTCGCCATCATATCATGTGCAGTTTTTAAAAGTTGACTGTCTGAATCTCTGGTCTCAGAAACTATCAATTGCAGCATAAAGTATCATATAAAGGAGTCCACACTCCACAGAAACTTGACCTTAGACACAAGACTTGGGAGGACAAGATGCTTTGTAAAGGACACTTAGTTGTAAAATCACAAAATAATTTTCATCAAGTTAAAACCAGTTGATATATATGAAAGTTTTTCCAACTTCACAAACCTGTACAAAGATATGCATGCAAACACTAATTACACAATGTATGTCTCAAGATCAGGATGTGCTACAAAGGCAACAGCCTACCTGCAGCACTCACTACATGCTTGGCCAAAAGTCACATGTCTTCTTAAAACAGGAGGTTTTTGATGCAGTTCAAGAATATTTAATCTTCGCAAAATCACACACAAGTGTAAATAGTCAATCAATCACCATCTTTTCTGTGAAAGTGAAATATATTCAGTGACTGTGTCTGTCATAAGGTTGTCATAGGCACAAGACATAATGCATATCATTTCGGGACAGAGGCTAAGAAAAGAGCAAAGATCACAACAACGAACAGGAGTGATGAGTCCAAAAGAGACAAGGGTCACAAGAAAACCTCTGGATCAGGAGTGTGGGCATTGAAGCAATTTCATGAGATACCAGAGTGGTGACAACTACAACACAGCTTTACACAACATGTATCTTGTTAGGTGCCAAACATCTGATAAAATATAATTTCATCTGTAACATCAGACTTCTGCAGATCTGAGAAGCAGTCAGACAATATCAGTACAAGAAGAGCACAGACAATGAGAGGTAAGAGACCTAGTGAAATTGAGCACTGCTGAAAGGAAGCACTCACAAGCAACAATATAGCAGACACAATACATGAAAGAGTAATCCAAGTACATTAGGTGTCTCTTGTCTGTTCCAATGCTATATTTCCATCTTGAAGGCTCCTTCCAAACCACTAAACACATAAATATATCAAGGATCAAGAGGGTCTTGGGAAAATAACAACCTGAGTCTCAAACAATAAGTGAGGGAAATTTTCCAAGCCCATTTACTTGCATCTCAGGGGAGGAAAAAAGCAGCAAGTCTGCCAGGCCTGGTTGGCTTCTTCTCAGCATGCCTGTTTGTCACACCCGGACCAGTGAAGACTACCACCACCTTCAATCTGTATTCATGACCTGAGGTTCTGTTGGGGGCCCGAGGATAGGAACAGGTCGTGGCAATGGCCTCCCAGCATACGACCAACAAGCCTTACTACCACCACTTAATCTTGGGCCCATCACAATGCAGGCAAGTGCAGGCCTAGCTCTGGCAAGCTGCCTCATTGCAGACCTGTCCTACTAGCAGATTACAGACCCCTGACAGCCTTTACTCTATGGACAGACCTCAAGCAGCTCAGCTTGCAGCCGCTCTCAGCCCCAGGCAATGGCAACTATTTGTTCTAGATTTCCCAAGACAAGAGGATCAGCCCCTCATCGCAGTGGCCAGGCCAGATAATCATCATATCCTCCCTAGACTTACCAGGCTAGCATTGCTAGAAGGCAATAATATATAAACACCATGCACTTGTCCATTCATGACTCAGACCATGCTCAGACCCTACCTACTGGGGCCTACTATTCTTTTAGTATTTCCTTATCGTTCACTGTGAAGTCACCTGCAGCTGATCAACGATTTACCATCCACTTTATTGCAGTGCTTTATACCCTCAGACAGCTTGTGCCTGCTTGATAAGAGAACCATTTAACAGTGACTTACAGCTGGTGACTTACAGCTATTGCAATGCCTATACATGCCCATGAATAACATGGCCAGCCATGTTTACTTGGAACTGGAAGCCAGATTTTAGAGCCACTGGGTGATAAGCTATCTTTCCGCTTAGGTCTGGTCCAGTCTTATGACCTCGACAAGTTGTAAATGGCATCTGGAATGACCTCTGAGGAAGACCTGGAAATGCACAGAAGTTGACAACAGATAGGAAAATCCACGTTTAGAAACATGCTGAGGAGATGTCAAGACTCCTGCAGAGGTCCTCCTAATTGACGGCTTGGCCAGTGACCTTGGCTGCTCAGGGTCACCTTGCTGACATGTTTTACATTTTCACATCAACTCTCATCTCTGATGGATGCCCTGTTTCTGGCATGTATGTCCCATGAACACTCCATTCCCAGTGACCAATGAGCTGTGGCCAACATGAGCTGAATGCTTAAACAAAAGTAAACATGTCCTCAGACAATCTCATCAAAATTGTACCAGGATTTCAATGCCAGTCTGACCCTCGTTTGCACAGATGTCGATTTAATTCACACAGCACTTGGTAAACCCATGGATAAACTAGGTTTGTATGGTGGGATAAAATTCAGCAATACTCCGAAGAGCCCATTTCGGAGACAGGCCAACATTGATTTGAAGTGTCGCTCAATAGCTGATCTAGGATGCTGTATTTATAAGACTTATTTGTATGTCTTGACAAATCTGAACAAATTGAGAAAATCCGGAAAAACCATCGAAGCGAAAGACCGCTGGGCGACAAATACCGAATTGAAATTGTGGAGCGCTGGTGACGCAAATGAAATTAAAGCCACGTCGAATGTATTCAACATCTATTCTGGATGCTCTTGAGTCTACAAAGTAGACAAGTGACAGCGAGCAAGTGCTGACAGGACTGAGAAGCTGTGGTTTTGGCAGTGTTGTCACACACAATCACAAAAGGCAATGAAGCAAGAAGCTGCTAGCTGCACATTGATCACTGGCTTTGAGGCCGTCCTTTGATCGCAAATAGGACAGCACTGGTGCAGAATCTGCAGATCAGGCAGACCAAATGCAGACAGACTTCAAAGACTGACAGACCCTGCCTATCCTGCAGCATCCTTCCTGCCTCCTATCCCAGTCATTAGCACACAGTTCTATGGCACTGCAGTCATGCAACTAAACTTCAAATAATTGCAAACACCATGTGCTCAGTGCAAGCCACCCTATGAGATCCCCAAGGTGTAGGATCTGGAAGTAGATCACCACAAGCACAGATCTCCAAGAGTATAGATCACCACAAGCATGGATCACCAACAGTGCTCGTGATTAGAGCAGCCAGGACCTTGTCCAGTCACACAGCAGTGGTCATTGGCATTTGTCATGGGGTCGGAAATAAAAAGCAGAGAAGTAAAAACAGGCAGAGCACAGAAAGCATCAGCATAAATCACACCTAATGAGAGGGACCGGGCTCCCCGCTGGCGTGCAGTTCACAGGCAACATGAAAAACCCATCGCCATAATTGCCACTGCAAGCCTGTTGGCTGCAGGCATCATTTTCTCACCTTCAGCCCTACCGACATGTGCTTACAGCTTCAAATGTAGATTTCGATTACTAATTGAAGTAAACCGTGGGGACTGAGAAAAAGGCAGTAGTATTGAATCTAGTTCAATCCTCACACACACTGTATCCAGTTGGGAATTATTACAATTCTTATAATTAGTTCAGTGGATGGGATGATCTGCATGGTCATGTCAGCCTGGGTGAGCTTGAGTGGGCTCCTTGTCTCCTGCAGATCCAAATACTTGCGAGAGAGACTTATAGCCAGCACGTCTATCAACATGCTCATCCCATTGGCATCTTTGCTATTCTCATCTTTCTGTCATAATGATGTCTCCGGGGCAATCAATGCCTGCACAATGCATCCAAGAATGCTCCAGTCTGCTCAGCCCATACCTCGCCTAATCATCCTCTTCCAGTTGCTGTTTGGGAGAGCAAAGCATTCATGCAAGTGGCTCCCGGTGACAAAGGGGGCTCTGGCAAGAGGGCAAATTGACTATCTAATCAGAACGGTGCCCCTGTCGGTTTGTATGCAAGCCACACCGACTCCTGGAAGGTAATTTTAGAGTTGGTGAACCTGAGAGTGCCTTTCAAATCTCGACCTTCTTAGTTTCATCTTGCACATCCTCTTCCTGCCTCATTAGTCACATCCTCGGGCATTGTAGCCCACATTGTAGCCTACATTGTAGCCCATATCCAATCTCAGTGTAACACAAAAACCTCTGCTCTATGCCTGATCCCATCAAGCCATCTTATCTGGTCATATCAGTCCATCGAAAGAATGAGAAGAAGCAAATCACACTCAAGCCTATCTGCTCGTAACAGTAATCACCAGTTTTCCAATCTGTGCCTTTTGCAATATCAAAGCTTTCTTAGGGCTTTTACGGTGATTGACAAGGATGCCTTTGATGCAACCCAGATCAGCAAGAAGCAAGCCTGCAGGCTCACAGTGCCAAAAAGAGTATGAGACTCTGGATGTGAAGGCCTCAACCAAAGGCTATATGCTTCACTGCCTGAAGGTATGGTCCTGTGTTGGTGCTAAGCCTTTCTCCATGCTGTTCATGTAAATCCCATGCTGTAGGGCCCATTGGTGAGCTGGGCTGTCACTTTGTGAGGACCCATGCATCACCCTTGGGGCGGCAAGTCTCTTTTCTTCGGCAAACAAGGTCACTCACTGTCTTCCTATTGTCAGTAGAGAAGTCGCCTTCATATGAGAGCTCTGAATACTCTGATCCAAGGGCCCTTCAGGTCGCCCCTGCAGAGAGGTCCTGTGTGGGACTCACAATAATGAGGTGATTATAAAGTAAAGTAGGAAAGAAACATATAGTTGGGAAAGTTTAAGTGTTTGTCTGGAAAGTACCATTCTAATACTGTTCTATATATATAGTATCCATGCAAAAGTATATGTTTTCCACATGCATAAAATCTCTAAGACAATATAAACATTTCAGGACCATGCTGCCACAAGCAAGACCATTACAAGCAAAAGAGTTGCCCCATGCAGCCCTGACCCAGAAGGGCATGTGTGTTGAGCACCTGAGGTGCTGGGACCCATAGCCATATAGCTAGCCATGGACCTTGAGCCATTTGTCTCTGGAGCAGCAGCCGGAAATGATGCGATGAGGAAGTGGAGTGATGAGTAGCAAGTGATGCGGAAACTGGAGGACCATCTCAGCATCCATTTAATCACAGGAACTAGGAGCCATGGAGCGACTGACGCACTGACCCCTTTGACCCTCGTGACATTGTTACCCTGTCACGTGCCCCTTATTTCCTAGGTCCAAGCCAGGACCTCCCAAAAGACCAACCTTATAAATAACCAAGATTTAACCTGCAGACCTGGCCATAGCACTTGACAAATACATTTGCCAAAAAAGATATTGTATAACGAATTGTGGACATCCATCACCACAAAGGAAACGAATTTTTTTTTTAAATGGAGGACTTCCACGTGGCTCTATAACAAAAGCATATTCTCAAAATTTAAAAAGAAAAACCATATTCTCGTATATGTAACCAGTCGTGATTAATCTTCTCACAGACCATCAGGTTTGAAATCTGAGTCTTCCCCACATAACAGATGATATAAAATTACACAGGGCCTACATATTTCGTAATCACATAAAATTATGCTGGATTTAATTATAAAAATCTCATAGGAAAAAGTGAATCATCGAAACCAGAATTGACAAGTAATATGCAGTTTTTTAATATGTTTAATTCTCCGGTAGCGATATTACTTCATTTTCAATATGTGATCTAATATTCCACCATTTTAGTTCTCCCAAAGCAAAAGATACGAGTCAGAAATCTGATATATCCATGGCAAGTTACAAGTTTGAAGGACACCAAGGTCACGAAGGACAACCTTCAGAACAATAGTTGATTGCAAAGTGATTACATGTAATCCCCTGAAGAAACAACCAGTCAAGTTCTACCTCACAAACCCTTGATTGAAAACCCAACTTGACAGCACCCAAAGGGCACATTTCAGTGACCTACCCAGGTCAAAATACTACCCACAGTCCCATACACATAATCTATTTTGCATAGTCCACAGCACGTATAGTCCTGTCAAACCAGTCAGTGTTTGTGACGTTTCTTTGTATAGTGACACTGAAGCTTACAGTCACAAGAGAAAACAAAGACTATCACAAACACAAGGACTATAACAAACAAAGAGACTTTGGAAGAGTAAGATTAAGTCTACTTAGTGTAAGCTCTTCAAATCAGAGTTGTAAGCCCATGAGCAGTGCATAGGTATTACACCAAGGTGAGACTCCCAAGTTTGTTTAGACTCAGCAAAATACTCTGTAATAGTGTGTATTTTGTATTTTTTTCTGACCTAGAATCAAGTGGATCTCAGAAAAAGAAAGACAAAACAGAGCAAAACATTATTTGCTTAATCATAAGAGTTTCAAAACTCATACAATCTGGACCAACAAACCAGAAAACATCACTCTCAATCTCTCACCAGCCAATTGAGGATAGTGAGGATGAATAAATGTGTATCTGTAACTGAACTTATGACTTCCTGTTCTTTCCAAGGCAAGAAGAAACCTATTTATTGCCAGACCATGGAGTGTTAGGCTGCACAGTTGAACCAAGGACAATCAGTCAATTAAAGATATGTCAAGGTTCAATCAAGTGTCACTTAGGAATTGTCACGGGGAGACATCTCACGAATGCCAGTAATTAAGTGCCTGGGATTTTTTCCTGTCCATAAATAAATTAGGTGGTCCATTCCTGTCACTGCGAGGAACTGTTGTCTTATATAACACTTACCTTGTGACAAAAACAGTGAGAGAAAAAAACAGTCACATGCCCTTGTTTTGGTTTCTGCTTTAAGGGTCTCCAACATGCGTGACTCTTCTAAGGGTATTTTGAAGGGTCATACAATCACTCTGAATCAGATACCACTGTATTCTCTCTTATAATCTCTTAAGTATCTGTTTCATTTAGGGAAGTAGGTTCTGCTTTGGTTAATGTAATCCTTGTATAGCTTGGCTAAAGCTACTTCTTGGTGCCATGTTGCAGGCATATATAGCCAGGCAATGGTAAGTGACAGGCAAGGCCAAATGACTGCAACACCCGGCTGCTGCCAGAGTCCCAAAGGCAAGGCAGGGCTTGGCAGGGCAAAGCAGGACAGCTTTCTTGTCAACTTGTATCGGACACCTCAGTCTGGATGTCCAGGACTGTCCTTATCAGTCGTACAGCTGTCTGCCAATGGACATGCCGATGGAGTGAATGCAAGTGTCTTGAGACTGCCACGATTAATCTGAAATGACTCAGATGTGTCCGCTTTCAATTCTTTTGAGTCTTGAAGACTTCTATTGCTTGTATTTCCGAGCACTGCAGCCAATCCACTGTATGAACATGTAAAGAAATATGGAATAAGATTGAGACTAAAAATAAGAACATAGTTGTATAAAGTTTTCCTCTGAGACACAGTGACACTGAACTCTGACACCGCGTGACTGACCCATACACCAAGGACCAATGTGTCCTCTTTTTCAGCAACCACAACAGAAGATACATTTTGATATATTCTGGACTCCCTGGCAATGTAAGCAGAATAAAGCAAGCGTTCTTCTAGTTGTGAATCTCATTTCCATACATAAAGTGAATCTACCTGGTGTATTTTTTACACCCTACATATCTATTTCCAGGATTTGTAGTTTGCTATCACTAGAATATGTATGTCCCTCTAATGTGTAAACAACTATACACAGTACACTGGGACATAAAAACTGTTTTGGAACATTGCAGCGTTAAAAAGAGCCATGAAAAACATGATATACAAGATGAGAACACTTGTTAGCTCCTCAGCTTCCATGTTTATGATTGAGATGTAGACATATTCTCTGTTGGGACCACAAAACCTGTCACATATCAAGTGGCACCTCGGGCCATACATGAAAGTGAAGAAAGCAGCTTGCACAATGAGGCAGCTCATCACTTTCTTGGGCTGTTCAGGGAGACTATTCACTTCTAACTTTTATGCAGTCTTCCAGGGAGTCTTGGTCAATTGTGCATACTTGTAGATTAACTTTTCAAAGGAATCACACTCCATAAGTTATCAATATAAAGGATCATACATCTTGTGAATGACCAAGTCATGATGATTGATATAAAGTGATCTAAACTTCCAATTGCACAAGGCTCACCCTTATAACTTGACCAAATAGTTATAAATGTATTTTGCACTACAACGGAGTCTGGACCTGGGCTAATTCAATTCAAATGTGATTGCCTGTGAAGAAATTCCAGTTATTTGATCAATCAAAATGATACATCATGATAGCCTTGACACAGGCATGTATGTATGGTCATTTCAATCTGCGAATTTCACACGTACCCATTGTTTTATGTGGCATTAATAGACTGCAGTACATGAAGGCAGTCTATGAAGCAAGAGTGATCCTAGGGCATTGTAATTAAGAGAGAATAGTGAAGAGTAGATCAGAGTGGCGAAAGGTCAACAGGACAATAAGGACCTGTCATCCGGACCTTGTTAATCCCACAAGGGCACTTTGGATGATTGTTCTGGGTCAGAGAATGATCTGTGTTGGCCCTGCTCAAGCCTGCTGGGCAGAATGCTGAGAGGTCAGGACCTTCTGGGTAATTCGGGTTCTTGCTGTTCAACTATTCCATTCCCTGAGACAAGACCAGGGCCCAGCAATGGCCCAGCATGAGCCTGATCATTAATCTCCATAGTGGCCCTCTCGAAATAGAGTCAATTTGACAAAGGAATGGGCTGGGATGCTGGGACCACCACCAGAGATGATGCTGTCTGGTTATTTGGACAGCACAACATGCAATATCATTTACGAGTGGTGGAGATAACAAGCACAAAATGACAAATGAGATCCAAAAAATAAGGTCATAAATGCCTTCCAAGAATGCTCGGGGGTACGACCTCATGAAATCTGACATTTAGTGGCAAAACATAAACCTCAAACATTACATGCTAATGATATCAAACATTGTTCAGGATACCTTGCCCTAAGCCTTCCAGATATATAAATTATCCAGAACTCCATATAAGGAACATATATACACATATAGGATCCAATCTCCCCCCAGCTGGGAGGTCATTAGCGTTCCTAATAGCCCGAGGAGAAGGACCTTCAAGTCAAACTCTCAAGAATGACCTTTTCCATTGAACAACAGGCCAGGGGCATTCTGCACAAGGAAGGCTTCAAAAAGCCCACCACAGCCAGAAAAAAGTGGGAGCAAAAGGGTAGCAGGCAGATGTTTGTTGTCAGTGGTTCTTGTTTTTCTAAGCCAGTGGGCTAATTCCTTCTCGTTAGTCACAGCTCCAAGTAATGATGTACTTTCTTTTTAATCTTTGTGCTTAATTTTTGAACAAGTGTAAAAACACATGAATGGCATTATGGCACCCTTGGCATTACCACCAGGAATGACTCATGGTCTTGGGGCCAAATATTATTAGGCAGCAGAACTCACTGTGAAGAAGGGAAGAAGAAAAAAACTTGAGTTTTACGAGCTCTGTTCTTTCTGTGCAATTACTCTACACGAGTTAAGGAGCTCCCCTTTCCATAACTTGTTTTTATCATTTCATAGTACACATTCTGCTTACCACCCTCAGAGATAATGCCACATACCCAGGCAAATTACTAAAACATCCTCAAAAAGACGATTATTCAAGAAGCAAACCACTTCACTGTTGAATATGTTCTTACTCGACCATGGACAATTTCTGCCCAGTTTTTCCCCTCTGTTTTTTTAGCTTAGCTGTTTTTCTCTCACTTGCAAGTTGCAAAGCTTGACAAAAACACGACTGACAGACTTCATGACTTCAATGGGAGCTAGGAAGCAGAAATAGAAATTAACCATAAATTCGGTGTCGTTGCAAAGAACTGCCTAGGTGGTGTGTTGTGTTTTTTCAAGCCAGCCATCCTGCAGTGTTGTTGTGTTTGTGGAACGCTCCAACAGCTTGGAGTTGCCTCTTCTGGTCTTGAGACCCACATCAACCTGATGGATCACTTACTCCTGTGACGGGCTATTTCCTAACTCAGCCTGCTTCAAACTGCTTCAGCCTCACAGGAGAACAATGCAACAACAGCTTTTTGTGACAGCCCAAGAACAAGAGACGTTGCATAGAAGCACCTTCACATTTTAATATCTCAAATGTCCCATGTACAAATGAAGACAGATGGCAAAGTTAAAGACATCTCAAAACAGTGCACACAACAAAATGAAGGCGTCCCTTTCAGGAAACCCTTGAAATTGAGAACTAATGTGAATTATTTGGTTATGCGATGTTTATTTTGAGAATCAATCTTTTGCATCACATTCGCTTTGCGCAGCTTGACAATAATTACAGCATGGTTATGATAAGGAGGAAAAGTTGATGCAATCTTGCCTCCGAAATGCATGGGTCTAGTGATTCTCTTTGATATGGAGTCTCCGAGATCCAAGCCTCTGTAAGCCAACACTGAACATAGTATGAGCCCCTATGAGAGCCCTGCAGGTCCAGGTCAGCCATTGCATTGCATATTATGCCACCTCACAGAACTCTTGGGGACCTACGACCTCTCTAACTTACTTGCCCCAACGATGCATACAGATCCCAGCAGGACCTCGTAGCATAAACATGACTTTCTTTGAATCTGCATGAATGACCTCCGGCTGGCGAGGTCAACAGGCCCTCTGCCTTTTTCTATGAGCCTTTTCATGTCTTTCAGGGCAGGGCTGCGAGTCTCACCCTTAATTTTCATGGTCAGCTTACAAGATTTCTGAAGGCATACAACTGTGCCCAATAAATCAGAAGGACCCAAATGGCAATTGAGCATCGACCAAAGCCATGGTCACCCAACTATGCCCATGCCAGCAATACGTTCAGTGAACCTCTCTCACATGTTTCAATGGACCTCTTATCTGATTAAAGCTGCACGTACAACTCTGCAGTCTGCAGGTTCAAATTTATGACTCCTCTTCCAAAAGAAGGCAGTTTCTGACTTGCAACAAATGCTTAGCTCTCACATCTATCATTCTCTGAGTGAAGTTATATGTGTCTCGTGCAGATGATATCGATGGATATGGCTTTCATGTCTGCTGGAAACACCCTGCAAGAGTGGTGCATGTCAGAAGACAATTCTGTGATAGCAATCAACAGTTAAATTCTCATGAGAAGATGGTCCTCCAGGCACTTCCCTATGTAGTGTGTACTCCATTTCATTCCGTTAAGCTGGTTTTATGAAAAATTACAATGTTCACATTATGATGAAAAGTCTGCAGGCTAAACAAACCGCAGCAACATGTCATAAAATGTGTGTAAATTTGTAAGCACGACATTAGCTCGTGCGGTAAAGATGCTGTGAGTGTAGTTAACTGAGGCATTGCCTTAATCAGTGCATCCCTGCGGTTGCTGTTGGAGGCTGTGTCGACACTGCTGTTGCTACATACACACAAGTTATAGCAATGTGAGGAAAGTTTGCAGAACAGAGTTATGACTTGGTGATCAGAGTGTCCTTCGAAAGCAATTGGTTGTCAGAACAGACACATTACCGCTGGCTTGGCCATTGATTCCTGGCTCATAAGTTACCAGCAAAGTCATAAAATTGACACGTATAGCAATAGCATTGATTGATCCATAGACACTGTATTTGGCTGGCGATTTATCCATAATTCATTAAGCACAAGGCTTGCACAAGGCTTTCATCGATCCGGCTAGAATTGCTGGCCAATGTTGGCCAGGATCAAAGAATTTTCATCAGCATTTTTGTGCAGCATTCATGGGAGTCACATCATCCAGCTTAAGTGTATTCATTACTTCGAATCAATATTCATGTTCAGGTTGGCACAACTTGGCAGGAAGGGTGTCAACTTGGGCTCCCTGACTAGGCAGAAGCAAGCAGACAAGCAGGAGCAGGCAGTGGCCATTACAGTGGTCAGGCAACGTCAGTTCAGCCCAAATGCTCTCCTGAATGCATGATCACGAATGCATTCAGCCACACAACAAGCTGGATGTGTTATTTTCCCCACAAATAAGATTGCAATTTGTGGCCTTTCCATATTTATCAATCCAGGATTCATGAGCAGTCATGGCTTCCCACTTCTAGCCCAAATCAAAGCCCCATTTATCACAGAAACTGTTCAGTTTGCCAATATATAAATATTTGCTGCAACCATTCATAACTGCAGCTTTGGCTTCCTCTGATTGTTCGGTCTGATAGGATAGTGTTGTGCATATAAATATATGTCAATATAATTTTATAGAAATGTTGTCAGATAATATGATATAGGAAATGAAAGTAAAACTTCTGAAGGGCATATAAAGTTGAAGCACATATATGTGGACCAAGGAGTCTGAAAAGAAGGAGAAAAAAGAAAGATCATTCAGTAAGACCTATGGCAGTTGTCATAAAATAGATGTCACACATATCCATGATTAAAGAGAGGAAGACGCGAGTAAGACGCGTACGACGTCAGAGATGACACCAGAAATGACGTCACAAGGAGCGTCTTGGGTCGTGCAAGGGGAATCGTATAATCAGGCTAATGCTAAAGGACAGGGCCACACAGGACCAAGAGATCTCCCAAGGTTTCTGGGGTCTGTCAGTGAGACTCCACAGCAGGAAGGACCTTGATGGATCAGTCCCTTGCTATGATGGCTGCAGTGCCCTGCTATGTCCTGTTATGCCATCATACCTTGCAACTCTCACCGAATCTCTTCCTGTAGGTGATTTCACGAGATTTCACGAGGTCACACCTTCATTCTGCCTCTGACAGATTCTGATGTAACGACCTCCACATGTCAACACCTTGCCTGGCACCCAACATGGAACAGCTTTTAATTTCCATGATCAATCATAAGGAGGTCTGGGGCCATGTCATCTTGTTACAATATCACACCAGCCTACTATAGCATTACTTAGCATGTACTTAGCTTAGTGTAATCATGTCAGCAGGCACATTGCCATATAATATCACTATAACATGTCATGTATAAGCATTGCTAAGCATTTTTAAGCCAATAACACAGCTGAGATAAGGTTATTTTTGGAACATATAGAACATATATTGTTATCAATTATATATTGTGAGCTTCAGCAAAAATATAGGACAGTTCTTATTCAATAAAGATTGTAGTTAGAAGAAATATCAAGAAAAGTGATTATGGTAAACCAATTGCTGTCTATTCCTTTCTTTTAACAATGAAAACTCTTCATGACAGTCACCATCAAAACTTTCCAATTAACAATTCCATTTCATTTTATTGTAAAGCCACACAGAGCTAGGAAGTGCAGGCAATTAGCTGCCTTCCACAGGACAATAGGTTTGCACTGCTATGGACTGATTCATATTTCATAGTTAATTTATTCCATGGTGAAATTCGACCAACTGTTTCCAGCATTTCAATTTACTGAGCTTCTAATTACACAACTGCAGGGACAGCAGGATGTTCTGTCAAAGCTTTGAAGTCTGAGGAAAAAGCAGCAAAAAGGAAGATGTTAGAATTCATATAATTTCACAAAAAGCATCTCAAAGTGGTATTGGAAGCCTGAAATGATTCTGCCAGTTGAACTTCATGAAGTAAAAGCAAAAAGACTAACTCCAGAATTTATCCCATTTACTCCAATTCACCTAATATAATGCCCCACTTCAAATAACCAACAGCCATATCTTCTTTGTTGCTACCATTGACTGTACTATATCACCTAAAATGATAACTATAAATCCCAATAAAAGCTAATATCATGACAAATTTCATCAAGGTACTCTCCATCCTGATAAAAATATAATACTCAATCTTAGAGATTAGATAAAACTTAAGCACGTGCTCCAGCCAACGTAAATTCATTTGGTGTCTTATTTTGCTTTTGTTAAAAAAAAGTCATGTAAGAAAATGGCCCATGTCCTTGCTAAGAATAAAACATTTACCAAGAAATGTTACAATTAATCAGAAGATTTTCCATTAAGTCCACTCAATTCATAAATGGCTCCAACAACTAATTTAACATGGAGATGAATATGTCATATAATAGCTAGGTAATTTCTTGGTGCTTTCTTCAAAATAATAAATATTCTGATTTTTAATTAGACACCAGTGACCATGAAAGCAGATATTATAATAAAAGTGCAGGGGCACTATACGAGCTCAGTGAAACATAATCTGACAGTGAGTAACTGGCATTGTTTTTGCTGGCCACGCGATACCATTTTATTCTTGGGTACCAGCTTCCAACAAGAAGGCTCTTGCTTCCATTTTTTTTGTGCCACAATTTTGTGATATTATCTTATGGGCCATGGGCTGGGAAACTGTACACACTGCCTTATCCTTTATCAATAGGGAAAACAGCAACTTCTCAATGGCAGAGTTTGGTTTATGATAAACTTTCACTCACTGAGACTGAGGGAGCCACAGGATTTGGGACAAGGCCAACCTTATATCTGATTATGTGAGATTACCAGCTGAAGCATAAATGTGCATACAATTGCATAGCCATAGTGCCCAATATTACCATAATCTGCTCCACTGTTGAGCTGGCTACTATACGGTATTTGGTGGTCTGTTTAGAGTGACCGTTTTGATAGGGCTTTTCTGTTTATCCCACTTCTGTATCTGCTAATAAACAACAGAGGAATGCTGATAAACATTTGGTGAAACTTTAGCCAGCAGTGAGATGGGCGAATGCAATGAAGTAGCCAAGTGGCCACCCTCAGTCAGTGGGCTATCTGCCCAGTCCGAAATACCATGGAAACCGAAGGGAAAGACGAGTGCAATATCACTGTATAATGTGTCTGCAACTGAGATGGTCCTGTCTATGAGGTGACTTGTCTTCACGTTGTGATTGCTAGCAGTCAGCTATGTATAACTACTTTCATAGTATACTGATTGTACTGGAGTGATAGTCAAACACCACCTTAGATGTTACTTTAAATTTGTAGCTATCTGAAACCACCAAACTGAGACATTACTATAGCCATACAGAAATGACACGCGACACTAACTCAGACCTTCAACGGCCACGTAGCCTTGTAGTTTATCACCAAAGGCAACTTTCATTTGACATATATATTGATAAATGGCGACCTAGAAAACAAACCTATAATATTTTGTTTGACTTATTATGCAAACGACGTACAAATTGTGTATAAGTTACATGTCATTGAGGTAAAGGTTTACATCAAAGTCACTGTGTCACTCAGATGACTATCTATATACAATGTACATAAAACGTAAGGGATTGGCACACTTTATTTCAGGTTAACTATATATTTCAGGTATATTGTTTGGTAGTTGTTGTGACAATGGGTAAGAGAGCCTCTTGTGATATCTCAGTGATTTACAAATAGATAAAGCAGCAGCAAATCTGGGGAGCAAATAGACAACGTAGAGAGATCTTGTTGACAAGGCAGATATGATCAAGAGCATTTGGACAGGAGTGGCTATGGAGTGCCTATGGAGATCTATGGGAGTACAACAGAGCAGTGGACCAACAAGCCATGTGATTGTGAAAACATGACAGGGTGACCTGGAATCACAGCCACTGGCAAGCTGCCCTACAGCCAACCCTAACCATCCTAACTACATGTACACAAGAGCTCACCAGCAGCCAGCTATGGCTATGACAAGGCCATGTGATGCAATTGCAAATGTGACAATTCTGATGCATTTGCTGACCCCTGATGTCCCCTGCAGATCCCTGAGCACGACCCTCCACCAATTGTTCCACACAGAAGCAAGACAAACCACAGAGTAAATATTGACATAATCCATAAACGGTCTAAAGGCTGGCCCTTCCATGCCCATTCTGACTGGTGCTATATCGTGCCACTGTTCTAGCACATGGGTCACATCCCTTCCCATCCCAACGCCTCCTAACAAGACCTTAACAGGCCCATAACACAATTAGATCATCCTGCCCTTCGTGGTCCAGAATTTCAATTTGGAAATTGTGCTCCTTTTCCCAGGATGTCCGGAAGGATGTCCTGCAAAATGGATGTGTAAGCAGAGGAGACAAGCATTCTGAAAGGGTTGACATTGCTCAGAGCACATCTTGTGTGACCCGTAGGAAACAAGTACTTGAAGAAGTGACAATTGGGAGAAAGGTAAAAACATCTCCTCACATCTCAATCACCAAATTTGACATTTCTTCTTCTTCTAAAAACCAGGCAATGCACAAATACAACAAATTGTCTCACATTGCACATATCACAGAATTTGATAGAATCTCATGCCAGGCTACACAGAAAGTAATTAGTAACCCAGCAAGGAAGGGCAATGCATCTTGCCCCATTCAGCAGGAGCCAGACAAGGTCCCCCAAGGATACAATTCCAGCATGTCACAAGATGACATATGGTCAGCACTCGGTCCTTCTAGCAGCTATTTTGGCCTCTAATTACAGGACAAGCAGCAACTAGTGGACATAAAAACGTCTCCTGTGCAGCCTTTTGGAGAGTAATTGGACCATTTCGGGAAAAGTGCGAAGCTCGGTGCGAAAGGCATGGAATAATATAAGAAAGAGTGAAACACCTGAGCGTATGAATGGCAACACCCCCTTTCAGTGCAAGTGCTTTCCCTCAAAGACTCCACTGAGCCACTGCACTGCACTGCAGTCTCTCAATCTGCAATTCTCAGCAGGGGAGCAACAATCCAGTATGAGAACTTACAAAGAAATAGAAGGCTCCGTCTGAAGATATTACCAAGATAAGACAATTTTCCATGAAAACCATTCCTATCAAATGCTTGTAACCCTAGCAGTTCTTGTGCCTAACACTCTGTGCAGTTGATAACCAAGATACACTCCACACAGGGCTTGCATAGGGCCAGGGACCAGACTTGTATACAAACCAATATAACCCTGCTGCCTTAGCCTGCCTATCATTTCATCAGGACAAACTGCACCTGCACTGCCGAGTTGTCTGTCAATACAAGCTACATTTGACATTCAACACTGTATTTGCAGACCTGACTGAGCCATCACATGCACTGGGTCAGGTATCTTGGCATCAGCATTCAGATGCATTCTACATGTGTTTGCAGTCTGACCCAAGTCTGACTGATGAATGTCCTCAAAGAAATCAATGGGAAACACTATACCTATCCCATTGAAGTCATCTATCATGCAGGCTTATCTATATAAGTCCTTGGACATAAATACACAACTTACCATCACAAATCAACAATGGAATAAGTCCTTGACACACATGCTGAGAGACTTCAGATACAAGCCTCTTAACTGATCACAAACAAGTTTGAAACTTATATCACCTAATATCTTAATTAGGCCTTATTGCATTTTACTCCACTTGCTATGCAAACTGAGAAAGCTAAAATACTTGCAAATTATCAGGTGTCTATTATTGATAAAACACATTATGTAGGCCTTAGTCAAGGAAAATGCAAACCTGTCCAAAAGGCCCTGATAAGGAGTTCAAATGTAGTCTTACTTTCTGTCAATTTAACCTCTGAATAAAGTTGCAACGAACATAAGTCAAAATCATCACTAAACCTATTTCCTTACCAGACCGACCTGAGTTTCAAATGGGCAATTTGTTGCAATTTTCTCTTTCCTATATAATAGGGGCATACACAAAGTTGTCTAATTTAAAACTCAATAAACCTGAGCACAGCTTGTACAACTGCAATTCCATTAAATCAAGCAGCAAAGCAACAGACTGTTTGTTTTTGCAAGGTGGCAAATCTATCTTTAGCTTGGTTCTGACAGCCAGAAGGCCACAACTTATAGTGGTAGTATCAATAGTACACACGATTTGTATGTAGTAATAAGCAAGAGCAGTTTCTTAACTTCAGGTGATAGCTCTTTCACATAGTGAGGCAAAAAAAAGCAATACCTATGGGCAGAGGCAATTCTGGGTCAGGGAGATGATAAACTATCGGTAGATGGGGCTTGGAATCGACAAACACCAGAGTGAGGCTGGCTCAGGACTTGGAAGGTTGAGTTTCTCTGGCAGGAATGCTGTGGGAAAACACCACATCAAGGTATTTTCTGCAGCATCTTTGGAATCCTACAGAAGCACCAGAGAGAGGCAATCTCCTTATTATTATCACCATGATCATCTCCTTTGGGCTCCTTTGCAGTTAGCTGGACTCTATTGGGTAAGGGGTATTAACTCCGCATCATCTCTTGAACCCTGAACTTTAGGTTGGCCATCTCTTAGTCTTGGACTGACACCAAGAATTGGGTAAGAAAATGGGATTCCCTTCAGAATGAGGCTCACCTCTTAGACAGGGAAATCCCATACAAACAACGGAAAGACCCCTTCATCCCCTGCCAATTAATCTCCCTTGGGGAATTTATAGCAAAACAATTACGAAATTTGTCAGAAGGTATATATGTAAAATCTGCCTATCAAAAGGAACATGCAGTATGAAATCATAGAAATATAACTATGCCGTTGCTATAAGATTCTTTAGTATGCAAAATACAGAAATATACAGCGATTACATGTCTTTTCTAACCGCAATGAATCCTCTCATACATTTGTCTGGCTTAGGTTGGAGCATCCTTGCAGAAGACTTGGCACTTCTACAAAAGAGAGGATGAAACCCTCATACCCAGGGGATCCATTTCTCACAAGAAATCAATGTGGCTATCTGTCAATGACACAATGTGTCATTCTGGCCTGTCATGTCACGCCTGTGTATGACACAGACCACATGACACAAGCTCTGCAAGCTCTGAGGGTCTGCATCCATCATTCATCAAAAGCCCTTTATGGAGGCACTACCTCTGGTTCTGGCTGCATATGATTCGTACCAAGCTTTTGTGTGGCATGCACCACGAGCAATGCCAATGCAGCAACATTGTGTGGAACATTGTGTAGACTATTGTGCAGCATCATTTATGCAAGGGAGTTGCACTTTATTGAAGCATATTCCAAATCCAAGACATATACAGTGTGCAGCAACTATAGCCAAAGCTGAGTGACCCCAACCTCATAATACCTTCACATAAACCTGTGACCAGAAAATGCATTTGCTGTACAGCAGAAACTACTTTGGCCTGCAGGAAGCACATTGTGGCGTCGATATTCTATATCCGGGTGGATTTTTGCCTCATTCTTCTGCTTCATAAACTATACCCAGCTACACCAAGGAAGTGCTATACCCAGTCTTCCTGGCAGCTTAGCAACTTGCAGCAATCTGAGAAGCAAAGTCTGCAAAACAGCCAGAGAAGGTTTTGCAAAGATTCTCAAATAGAGGTTTTAAACTTTACCTTGTCTTTACCATCCTAACTTTTTCACAATACAAAATAATACATCACTCAAAATCAAATATCCGGCCATTTTCAGACACCTTTCTCCTTCTACATGTTTTCAACAACATGAAAAAATTGACACCTTCTGTTTCTTCAACCTATTCTTACTCTAAAAAAAATTTTTTTTGCTTTTCAATAGCAGCCTTTGCTCATGCTAATGTCAGCCATTAATCATCAAAACACTACACTTCAAGTTGTATGGTTGCTTTTTCTCTATTCTAGGGCAAATAACATTTAAATCATTCAACAGTTCTTCCATGAAGCAGTAAATTATCCGAGCAAACCAAGTAGAATCGGAAAGCAATGTAATCGCCCCGGTAAGGAGAGACTTCTCCTGCAGACATTTCTAAAGTTGATTACAGCAAATCAAACAGTTTTTGCACTTGTTGGCAAACAATGTTTAGATGGATTGGTTAGTACTTCAAGATTAATTCCAAATGCCATCGAGAAATGTTTGCTTCTTATGAGATTATAAATAATGCAATTGCTAGAGATTCTGCAAGAGAAAAGCAATTTCAGAATTTCATCAAGCTCATTCCAATGACAATGGGCTTGGTAGAAAACACACATCATGTCATCATCTTCATCTTAAGTTTGGGAGATTCATACATTTTGTATTGGGGAAATATGCTAAGCATTTCTAGGAAAACTGTCAAAAAATCTCCAAATCCCCCCAATTTCCCTCAGGCAGACTGGCTGACAGCATTACCATTTTATCAGCTTTCCTCGAGATATACTTTTTGCTCTTTTTTTTTCTGCAAGAGAATTCCAGGTGTCAAACAAGGATGGGTTGTGCAGGCACCCCAAGGCAGATGGTGGGTATAGCTCATGAATGTTGGAGTATAAGAAATGGCATCTCCAAGAAGGTCATCAGCAGTTTCCAGTTACATGTATGTATGCAATACATCTGCCTCTAATGCAAGATCAACACGTAGGTATATTGAAAATGTTGAAAAAGATCTCAGTACAGTTTCCACACTGTGAGACAGTAATTGGTGAAATTCAAAGCTTGCTAAAGAGACGAGCAGTCTTTGCAATATGCCACATTGCATCAAAAGAGAAGACTTCATTACTTAAGAGTTTGAGAGATCAATTTGAGAGATCCATTCACAGATAAAGAATCGTTGGAGAATCACTTGAAGGAGGATGAATCGGGATGTACTTGTTTTGAAAGGAAGCAAATCATGAGGAGGAGGGAGTGAACGTGAACTCGCTGAGGAGTGATGGCATTTTGATGTGCTGTTCATGGAGTGTCAGAATGATGCAGTGTCAGTTGGAAGGCAATTCAAGGCATCAGTGGAAGAGATGCTGATCTGCCATGTTGCTATATAGTGATGCAGATATTTCAGGATATTTCAGTTCTTCTGTTGCTTGCCTACCTCAGCTGTTGCAGTAGTCTCCCATCATGCAGCATACAAGCAGCAACCTCCCCAGCATCCCAGAGCAACCAACTCCAAGACAGTCTAAGGGGAAGGCCCATTCGCCCTTCTATCAAGATGGACCCCTTGTACATAGAGATCCAATTTACTGTCCTGATACGTCCAGGCCAATTTCCTGGGGACGAGATCAGCTTCATCAATGCCCATACAAGGCAGCAGATAAAGACAAGTGCACTGGCAGACCACAGGCAGACCATAGGCAGACACAGGCAGTCTCACAAGACCAGAAGACCAGCCTAAGCCTTCATCCGTCCACTCACCAGAGGCCAGCCATCTGAGGTTGTCGCCTCATGAAATGCAATAAATTTCACCCACTCAAATCGCCCATCTCTGCCCATCTCTGCTTCAAGTCCCATCTGCATGTCATCCTCAGTGTCATATTGAGTGTCATCCGCAGTGGTCAAATTCTATACATCCAAATCACTGCTTTTCTTTCTCTGATATACTTATTGTCCCATTTTTCCTGGTCCTTTGAGATTGCTTCTGACTCATTGTATTCCTACACCATACAGACGAATTAAATCTCTAAGAAAATAATTCACTTCTGAATAAGCAACAATAGCCAGGCTGAATTCAATAGAGTCACATTTATAGAATATTTGATTTGGCACGCTTTGGAAACAATTCTTTTTTCTGTCAAAAGGACAAGACTGACATATAAATTTATCAAAATACTTGAGGCAGCCTGGTTTCAGTTTTATTTCTTCAAATGTCACTTGGTTTTTCATCCATAAATTAAATGTCAATACCAAGATTTACAGGTAAACACAATATAAAACTCATCAAGATGACTTTTATTAAGATATTCAATATGCAGGAAAGACCTGTCAGCTATACACATAATGTAGACATTCATTAAAATCATAACCAGAAAATGCCAAGGCCACCAACTCGTGCACGGATTGACGAGGGAGGATGTTTGATCATATTTCAACATTAGCTATTTGTTACCACAATGCTTTCCTCCCTGCTAAGGTGTAGAGGAAAGCTAAACAGGAACACTGGGGTATAGTCAGGGGGACATATCTGGGCCAAACAATTTGAATAAGGTGGACGGTACAAACTAGTTTTGCACACTGCTGAGATAAACTTGCTGGTCAGTAAAACACATGCCATTGGTCGGTTTACTATTTTATCAGCAAGGAGCCATGTCCAATAATGTTTTAGGTCGAAAGACGATCCCAGGTTGGGCCAGCATAAAGTACACAGGGGATGAAACCTGCACCTGTATTTATGGTTTGTTGTGGGTCTGAGATAACAGGCTTGGAGAATGACCTGATAGGACCCACTGGGGCCTGGTGGGGCCCTGGTGAGCAGGGGGTTGCAAGGGGGGCCCTGGGGGTGATGCTGGGCACTATAGTGGGCAAGAGGGCATAAGACAGGTGCTGGGATTTATAACAGGACTATGTGCACAGGTGCCCTTCATCTTGCTCCTACCTGTGTCAACAAAGGGCCCTAAAAAGCATACCCAGCCTGCTTTGCTTACTATACCCGAACCCCTAACCGCTTGGGTTCCTTCTGATCTCAAAACAGGGCAGCTAAAAAAATGGAAGAGAGCATTTTGCAGCCCTGAAGACAATTACAATAGCTCAGGTGGTTAAATATAGAGAGGTGTAAGTTTGTATGCTGCCTTGGTGTCATATTGACAGGCCCCGAGTCAGGATCTTTCTGGAGTAGACAAAACATTTAGAGACACACTGAGAGCCCTAGAGTTTCTCAGACATTCTCTTGGCTGGAATTCGAACCCATTGGTATAAGGGATATGGGATATAAGGAACAAACACAGAGAGCACGCCCAGACATTTGTCAGTGTCTGTAATTGTTGTTTCTGATCCCACAACAAATAAAAGATTGTAATCCAGAGAAGAATAGCTTTCTCGACCCACTGTCAATTGCGTGACACGTTACAAACACTTTTCAGTCCTGAATCTTCATTTACACAACAAGTCGCGTCTCGGTCACGTTCAACGTGATTTGGGGCGAGAACTGGAAATGACAACACTAGAGCAGGCATTTTCAGCACATGTCTTATTAATTGTTGTTTGCATGTTCTCTGCCTTGTCATTTCCTGAAATTACCTTTGCTGTCGACGAATCTTTAGCCATCAAATTAACAAAATCGAACGCCTCCAGTTGAGATGTTTTCTGTCTTCCTCCGCTCACGAGCCCTTCTTCAACTAAGAGGTTTAATGGATTCATAAAATCATGAAAACATCTGACATGTGGAAATTGGATTGTCACATTCCTTTAATGTCAACTAATTGTCATCATCTTCAATGGATCTCTATCTCTTTTGGGCCATTTTGCAAAGAAGGCTTGGATTCCCCAAATTTCTCATTTGTCAAGATTCCCAAGGTACCTGAAAGAAGAGCCTGTGAAGCTTAAATATAAAGTTGCCCGAAATTACACCATGTTATGAATAATTTGTCAATCCTCAACACCCAGTGTTACATTTGTGGTTATTCTATTACATAATCACCAGTTTGGAGTAGATATTTTCACCATAAATCAAAATTATTCTCAACTTAAATTATACACTAAACTGAAATGAATTTCTCTAATTTCCATTATCAATTGGATATTTTCAACCTGTTGATGCAACATTATCTTATTTCACTCAGAAGAAAATAGAAACTAAATTGAATGCAGTGCACAGCCTGTCCTGAAAGTATCCTTTCATTTCAATGTACACACATAACAGAAAAGTTCCAGGTATAACTTTCAAGGAGTTGGGCAACCCTGTAATCAGTGTTGGTTCCTCTACAGATGAGTTGCACAGAGAGACTGCAGTAGACATTTCCTAGGTTACGTGAGATAGGAAAAGAAGGCAATTTAAAGTGCAGTTGGATGGATGGATGACAAAGGCAGAGAATTACTCTCACTTTGTGTTCCTCTGTTTCCTCCACAAACAATTCCCATTTCTCCTTTCATTCCTCACCCAGCCTTTGAATGGGAAGACATTTAAAGGGACCTTTATTTCATCTGCCTTTTGAAAAAAGGGATATCTTTGTAGTTTTTTTCCTGCTGTTTTCCCCTTTTCATTTCTTTATACCCTATTTCTCATCCAAAGCAGCTCAGAAAGACAATTTGTATCCATCTCAGTGGAGATGCATCACAGGACAGAACAGCCAGTTGCTGATGCTGCAAGCCAACCTCTGCCACAACCCTGACACACCCATCCTGCCTCATCTGTCATTGTCTCCTGCCAAACAAAAACCAACCTCAAATTTTACAGATTATTCAAAATCAAATCCATAATATTTTCACAAAGATGAGCACAAAAACCAACATTTTCCTTTCTTCTTTTCATAATCATTTTTATTCCAATTTCATGACAATCAGTTTGAAGATTAAATTGTATATCATCTTTCAGCCAAATACTAACAAATACTGGGAACCTTTAAGCTTGGAGGGCCAAGGAAATAAATCAGACATGACAGACAATTGACATTGTATGCAACCTCAAAAGTGAGAATTGATCTTGCCCAGCCATACAGCTCATCTTCACGAAGCAGACACACTTTTAAAACTACAACAAAATCTTGGAAGTGTCATAAAGGAAGGTAGGAAACAATTTAAAGAGGGTTAAAGAGCCCTAAAACTATTGACCAAATAACCTTTTTCTCATGACCCCAAATGTGTTTTCTTGTCTATTTTACTTCTTAGATAGGAAAATCTACCAACAATGTGTGAAAAGGCTTATTGGTTAATGTGGAAAACAACTTGGTCAATAGTTTCAGGAATCAATTAACTCCATTTAAATTGCTTTATAACTTCCATTTTGGAACATCCCAGATTTTTGGTGAAGTTTTAAAAGTGTGTCTGCTTCATGAAGTTGAGCTGTATTAGGTTTCCTCCCAAGGATGGCCAAATAAGTAATAATCGCCTTGACGGTATGCTGTACCAGGATTCACAAGTTTAAAGGTCTGTTGTTTTTTCTTTTTCTTATAATATTCCAGAAAAGAGAAAAAACCAAAGCCTGTTCTCATGACTGGGTCAGGGATAGAGGGCTATTTTTCAAAAACAGTCGCAGTAGCCCATATCCTTATAGCAGAGAAAAACATGCCATGTTGTTGACTAATTTCAAAGCACTTGAGTAGTCAACAACAATAAAAGTTTCCAAAGAAGTTATAGGCCTACTTGGGCTTCTATGACGTATTTTTCTATTAGATTCTGTTGACGTGGCTTTTTATGCAACATGGCAAAATTTATTGCTCCAATTCACAACTAAAAATAACATGCAGCATAATATAGGCGTGGGTCAAAGTAAAGGGCTTGGAATCACTCGAGCAAGACAAGGAATACTAGAGATGCATCTCAGTTACGATCCAGAGAACACTTCAGCAGAGATCCAGGTCATCTATATATTGGCTAAAAATGTCAACATTGGCTGACCATGGGGTAGCTATCAAATCTCCCCAGTATTACCAAGTGCGTAAGCTATGAATGGGGTTTGTTTGAAAGCCACACATTGCAATACTGGACCTTTACTGACATGTCTTGCTGTGCATGAAGTATTCTACAAAGGGTAGGATCAAATAGACGAATTGAATCATGGGTGAGTTGGATCCTGCTCAATGAATCGCCAGCCATGCAAAACTATCAATTATGGAATTCTACATCAAAGTCCCAGTGTTCAATGTTAGGTATAATAGCTAATATGTCATACAACCTCAAACTTCAAAGTTTAAGTATAGCCATTCAATGTACAGAGTCCATTCTACATCGAGTACAATATTACACTTATCTCCATATGCCTTATCAAACCCTGCATGTCAAGATGTGATTTTACTGTCTTGCCAATAAGTTGCACAAACAACCCATCCCTGCAGTGACTAATAAGAACTTTTAGAAAAGTATGCAAAATTTCAGATCCTTGTTCCACTCCGGCAGTTTTCAATAAAACAGTTCCTGGATCATTCAAAGTCATTCAAAATAAGAACAAATAACAGGCAGAGATTTATTGACATTCTTGCTGACTTAACATATCCCATGATATTTGATTCTGTTTTCAATATATACATATCCTTTACTGAAAATGTACTTCTCTCCAGTCTTGGAAAAAAAGAAAGAAAAAAGTGGCTGCAGCTGTGTTGACTAAATCAAGCACTTCTTGGATGTGGAGATGCAGTCCTTCAGAAGAAGCAAAACAGTCCTGATCTTTGACCAAGGAAGTTCTGGTTTGTGAGAACAGAGCTCAATGCTCCATATTTCCCCAGTCTTTTTCTGACAGTCTTCAGACACTGTACTCTTTCTTTTATTTCTTTCCTCAGTCTTCTTTTAACAACAGTCTAATGAGAGAGTCTCACAGTAAGTCCTAACTGTGCTAATCTGCTTCTTCTAAAGTAGTGAAGTAGAGCTAATCTCGTGAAGTAGAGATTAGCAATATAGTAAATTAAACTACACAGAGCTGAAAATTAACAGCTATACTCCCCCGTGGCTGAATGCCTGTGTGTTAATCAGCTTAATTGCCATTTGTTGCATGGCTGACATGTGGCAAGCAGAAGAAGAACAGCATGCCTAGCTTATCTCACACATCATTAGGGGCAGGTTTATGGGGTCCAAGTTTAGACCAGCCATACTATTTGTACCCCTTTCCTCCATTCAACCAGCTAGGGTACATTAGCAAGTACTCATGCAGAGTGTCGTTTTGGATGTACTCAGTCCAACTCGGACTACTCCACTGGCTTTGCTCCCTGGAAATGCTCGCTCAGTTCACAAGTACATGGCCAGAATACCAACACATGAGGCTGATCATCACATGATGGAGCTGGTGATGGACATTAATTGTTCCAGAATTTCAGATGTCTCTCGGTACATTTCAGACATTTCCATTCAACAGCTCCAACTTGTAGCTGTCTGTCAATGTACCCAGCTATCCCCTTTTATTCATTCATCACACACAAGAGCAGATTAGACAGATTACAGATGACATTAGACGACATTAGATGTACGTGACATATACTAATTCGCTCTAATAGGCTTTGTGTCCGGCTGAACTTGGGTCACATAAGGGTATTTTAGCTGTCATACCCAAATATTACAAGCTACTAAGAACTAAATGATTCATACCAAGTGGTGAATTTCATCACAACTCTGCTTTGAGTCTTTGACATGCACCAGATATTTTTGTAGCTGTGATGAAAAAAAAAGATCCCTAATTCATTTTGCAAAAACCTCAGTCTAAATTTGTAATTCATACCACACATTATGGTGTTATTCTTTTGTCAGTGTGAGTGCACAGTACTTGTGATTTTCTCTGTTTTCTATTCTGAACATTGCTACATTAGTGCAGCTGCATTTGCAATTAGAAGCTGCCCTTATGGGGTCATCGAAATAATTACCCCAAGTCAGATGTCAATGAAGAAGCCAGGTAGCCCGAGGGCTTTCTATTGTATTCTGTTATCTTGGGGGAGCATACATTACCCTACCAGCAGCTTGAGCACTGAAGTTAAGAGCATCCTGTCTCAAAGATAAAGAAAACACTAGTTTGCACCTTTAAATTACCCCCAAGATATATACAGAAGCCAACTGTGCCATAACTGAGTCATTTACCCCACCAGGTGAGAACTGCAATGTCCTTAGCACTATCCTGGGACAATTGAATGATTGTTGCTTTTTGTCCATGCATGTAATGATATACTTCAAAGGATTGGTGTATATAGTAGCCCCGATAACATCAACTTTTTAACATATTTCTGATGCATCAAGTAGAAACAAAACATTAAATTATTGAAGAACTTTTCCAATTCTATTAAACTATCATATTCAGCAATTTCCTATTTAGCAGACTGATGATGCAAACATTCTAGATAACTTTGACGCAGCAGTAGCTAATTTCCAAAAACACTCATAACTCCCAAACTGGAAAAAGAGAGGAAAAAGCAAGAGTTACTGAGAGGCCAATTAGCCCAGTTCCAATTACTCCCATTGTTAACTAGTCTGGATCAAAGAGACTTTATTATTTTTCATGGTGAATTTAACACTAGCATCTATCAGTCTGTGATATGGAAAGCAGCAGATAGAATCTCTCAATTCAGAACAAATTTCCCTATTCGGATTTTCAGGCTCCCTAGAGAAATGCCTCATCAAATTTAACAAGAGCAATTTAGGGATTATGACTTCCTTTATTTGGACAACGAACCTTGATCTTTGCTCCTTCGCCCAATCCCCTCCATTATCCAGGATCATGGGCAAATTAGTGAATGTATAAATTGACATATAATGGGGGATTAGTTAGGAGTAAAGTATATCCCTTCTTAGTAATCTTAGCTATTATGAACCATTTATGCATTGAGTGTAAGAAACATATGCTGTAAAATCCCTCATACAATAGACTGCATGTACATTTATGTTTTATGGCTGCAAATACTACAATCCAACCTACACGTCAGGCTGTGCTTCTGAACGCATGTAATTGGGATATACAATCTTCCACAGCAATGTCATTGCATTGTATTCCACTTTGTTACAAATATATATGTACATTCTTCTACTTATTAAACTAATTCTAAAATAGAACATAGAATACTTCCATAAAGGATGTATGTGCTTATTTGTGTTATGAACTCTGTAGACATATATATAAGGATTATAACTTAATAAGCCTCATGTGGATACATTAAGGTAATGTGCACATCAAAGGCATTTATGTTGTGTAAAAGAAAACGAAAGGCCCCACAAAGAGAATGGAGCTTAGCAAGCCATTTGGAGTTCATTCATTGTCATATGGAAAGAGAGAAGGGCCCTGTGGGTCAGTTCAGCCCAGCAGCTCATTCAATGGAGAGGAATGTGAAAGATGAGGTCACATACATAAAACAAAAGCAAGTGAGGAAAACAGCAAGAAATGTGACAAATGCAAGGCTGCACAAGGCTGATAGGGATGTTGCAGCTGAAGGCTGGGTGCTGAATCTGGGCTGATGTTTATGCACAAAAAATGATGCAGTGGCTTATGAAATATGAATGTGATGATATTTATGATAAATAAAAACAAAACCATGCATGGGTTATTAGTGAAGATGGGAAACACCCAAAATCATTAATGCAACCGATGAATGCAAATATATTTACCATAACAAGCAATTAAGCTTATATATTTATGAGACAAATACATCAATCATGTATATCGCATAATATGGCAACCCAGGGCTACCCAGGAGAATTTCCCTCCACTATGCAGCATGCAGAAAGCTATATGGTGGAATGCTGTGAACCCCTGTATGATGCAGAAGTGAAATGCAGCAATTAGGCATGCTGATTGAGATATGATGCATTGCATTTCAGCAGTCAAATTGAGCAGCATCCGTTCATCACTGGGCTATTCTTCATCCAGAACATCTCTGATTCAGCTGATGTTCAGCTGATGCATTCATCTGAGGCATTTTGAGGGAACAGGAGCACTGCTCTGCACAAACGGGGCTTATTGCAGTCCCCCGAGAAATCTCTTCTGCAGGCAACTCTTTCAAATTGCCTCACGTGCGAAACCCTTCTTTCTGTTGCATAGCATGGCTTCTGTTTTTCGTCCCATGGCATGAGCAAGTCAGCAGCATAAAAAGTAATTTGATTTGCAGACAGAGCATCGCTCCAGGCAATGATCAATCCGAATCAAGCAGCCGGTTGCTGCCTCATGAGTTAGTTGGTAGATAGGACTTTTTGGATTTTTAGAAACACTGAATCCTAGACCAGTGGAAAGTTAGTTGATCAACTCTGAATGGCATCTACAAAGTCAGCCCATGCAACTAACTACTCCTGATAGGTCCATGGCAGGGCAGACTGTAGCAGAAGTTAGCTTGAAAATGCTCAACTTGCAAATGCCTCCTCGACATGCTAGGAATACATCAGGAGCTGGTGAAAGGAGGAGTCCGCGAGATGCTCATTGCTGTGTAATTAGTAACTTGGAGGGCTTTTAACGCCTCCAGACCTCTTCAAAGGCAGCTTCACAAGAAAGCATCACAAGACCGTCTAATTCCTGTGGCAGCAATAATGAAAGTATCTTCAAAGACTTTTGAAATTAAAGCACAGCCTCTTACACTCCACGTGTCAAACATTAATGACGTCACTCACGCCACCACCTAATACTGATGCTGAGTTTTTGAAATCTTGAAACTAGCAGGATTAAGGTGGATCAATGCTAGAAGGGCCCTCGGTTAGTTACAATCAGTTCTGATGCTGCGAAGCTCCATATTATGTGTGCATGTCACTGTCGGTTCGTGAAAATTGTGAATATAAATTATACATGAACATAATTCCACTAAGAAAAATGTTAACTTTTTATTCTCCTCAGGCATATAACCCTGATCAGTATTTAGATGGTGGTAAGAGAGTGACGTCACTGATGCATGCATGAGGGACGTCATTAATGTTTGACACAAAGCGTTTAAAAACTGTGCTAAAATTGTAAAGGTCTTTAGAGATATTATACTATCACTATTTGATAATCCTTATATCTAAGCCACTACGAAACAAAACACTCTATAACATACCTTTTGAAAACATAGATAACACAGGGCTAATGAGAAGCCATGACCCATAGAGAAGCTGCAGTAAAGACTTGTCTACTAATTGCATTGGCTGCTCCCAATTGCCACAGAATGGCACCAGGGATCCAGGTACCCAGGGAGGCATTGGCCTGGATTACGATAGCCACAGGTCAATGGTAACTGACCCCTCTGGAATTCCTAATATCTCACTCGCTATTTCCTGCAAGGTTCACACTGTCAAGCTATCAACACAGTATCAGTCAATGACAGTCAGTTCCCTAACCCAACAATTCCTGAACCTCTATAGCTTTCGAAATATCCCAGTTCCACATGTTCCATACCCTCTGTGGAGCTCCATCGATCCTGTTTCAGTGTTAAATTCAGCTATGTAAGACTTGCATTAGTTGTAAGTGTATATGAATGTTGCGATTTTAATTCATATAGAGTTACCAATCAACCTCAGGAAGGATAACCATTATCAAATATCAGAAACTCAACACCACAATATACCATTAATGTATTCCATACATAACACACTTAAGCACATATATGCTATTCTGACATACTAATGGAGTGTGTCATGGGAGTACATATGCTGCCTGCAGTGATAAGTAGTCCATTTCCCAACTAGAATCTCTGGCCTTAAATTGAGTGACATTAAGGATGAAACTAAAGTGCAAAACCTGTGGTTCTATGTGTTGCTCAGGGCACTTTTGGAATATAGGGTTTCGCCACTAAATCATATAGTGTTCCAGTTCATTTTAAACACAGTCTATTCTGGATATTCTAAATCTTCCTGCAGCTTCAAAATGAGGGTGAAAAGAGCCTGATTAGAATAATTACATCCCCCAGCAGCAGCCTGCAGTAATTTAAATGGGGTTGCATCATGGGTGCATATTGACTGCATAAGTGCCAAGTCACAGCAGACACTCACAACACACTCTCTTTCAACTGTATGGCCACTCTTTGCCACTCTTGTCATGGAATGATGGCATTCCTGAACGTTACATAACAGATGTTATCCAGAGCCCTTTCAAGAGACCTCTCTTCAGAGTCCACTCCAGACCAGTGGTAATACTTGGGTATCGGGGTTGTAGGAACCTTTGAAGCAGCAGGCTCAAGTTGGCTGACATTTGGAGGGTCAGCTCGGCATCTGTTGGGGATTCCTGGCTGAGGGCCCAGGTCAAGAGGGGCTCTTCCGGTGACGTCACACTTCACACACAAAACGTGAACACCGGTCAGAGCAAGCAAATTGAGTGCCAACCCACATTCATAAATACAGGCTAACGACACACAGGTGCTATCCCTGCATAAAATGCCAATAAGACCTAGAATTATGTATGGATTTTTAGGACTTGTTGCATCGCAAATGCGGATGATCACTCAACCCCTATAATTATGATTATTGGTAAAGCGGATGTTGGCAAGGTGGTAAGCTGGTAAGCTGGTAATTGCCCTTGGTACTGTGGTACCACAACCAGATGGTAATTACGACTTACATGACATCATTGATCACAGAGTAGGATCGAACGAGGATACAACGTTACATGCACTAATTACACCCAGCTGACCTGGCTTGATCAGAAACAATGGAGGGTTAATTGTGTTTATAAATAGTCACAACTGGAGGGCGGGAGTCATGCTTAGCCCTAACTAAGCCCTGACCAGTGGATGACCTAGGTCTGGTAGCAATCAAAACTAACCATGAAGCAGACTGTAAACTGAAGCAGAAGACGTGCTCGGGGGGAAAGGGGAGCCAGGTGATGTCCTGCAGGGTGTCAGAGGTCACCAGGTTCGGGGGTTAATCCTGTCAAATCAGGGTGCCCTACAGTCTAGCAGAGGGCAAGGAAAGATACCCTACCTGCTCCTCATCAAAAACCCCGCTGATATGGAGACTCATCCTTGGGGCCCTTGAGACCCGAGGCCAGCTCGGATGGACCTTCAACCACCACATCGTGACCTTGCCCGCGACCTTGGCCTCACCCTGGCCCGACCTCTGCTTGTGGACACCCCCAATAACCTTCGCGAAGGTCAAACTACCGGTGCATCTCGTGTTTCTAACTTCCAGCAAAGCACCTTTTAAATGCTTCCGATTGCCAGGTCACATTCGCTGACGACGACCCTCGATTGGCTGAGGTGCATACAGACACTGTCAAGGGCCACAAATGCCCACAATCGAGGCCCAATGGGACATCTGTTGAATCACACTCACTTCTCAATATCGACCTTTCAAATGCTTTCAACTGCTTTCAACTGAGTGAACACCCTTTTCTTCTACCTGTTGAAGAACTCTCAGAAAGTTCAAACACAGTGAAAGAGCAGAGACTTCCTTATGAAGTTATATGAACACACTATCTACTGGCCTACCAGCCAGGTATTCCTGTGGCAATTCATCTCATTCGGAATTAAATTGCGGATGGTACTAATTTTCTTCCTTGTGCTTGTAATACGTCGCAATTCGAATTTCGAAGGGTTTTCAAACCTCTTCAGTGGAGATTCCGCACAACTTTAATGGCCCTTTACAACCTATATGATGCAACAGGCAACAATGACCTGACAATGATCGAAGACCTTTCTTGTTAGGACAAACCACTAACAAAACCCACCCGAGGGCCATTGTAGTCTCTTGTTCCATCCCTTTGAGATGAAGAACTTCTCGAGGCAGTGTAATTGAGACCAAGGACCTTTCTTGACCGGATGCTGCTATTAAAATGCACAATTCATTAGCAATAAAAGCATACGCTCATTTACTATAAAGTATGTTGGTAAAAGGTCCACGTCTTTTGACAGTCTCTAATGTTGATTTAATGAGTGTTGTTGACCTGTGGCCACGAAGACTCCTCTGCTATTGTTATTACACTGAATGGCCTGGGGAAATAGGCCAAGATGTCCAACAGACATCCATGCGTCAAGAGTCAATGCCCTTCCAGCCACAGCCTATTTGACAGATCAACCTTGGCCCTAACTAGCTCCTTGGACTGACATGTATACACTCCAGGCCCTGGCTGCCTCCCAACTCTCAGAATAATTGTGTTCATCCATACGCCGTGCATTGTATAGATTTACATTAGAGATCAATAAGCATGCACCTTCCTCTTTGTTCACAGGGATCCAGTGTATATTTCAGACAGTGCTCATGCATCTCTGATGTTCATCTCTGATGTTCTAATGTTGTGGTTGAACCATGTGATGTTTTCCAGTTGGCAGCAGGGCATGCAAATCTGTGTACAAATCCGACACTGCCAAAACAAAAAGGGGCCAGGGACCTGACTACCATCTCATCACTAAATCCTGACAGCACCTCATCACCTTTGTCAGTCAATCCTGGCTCTGTGGGTAAAGCAAACAGTCTGGAGGCACAAACAAACAAAAGGGTGAGACAAGGACAAGCACTGGGATGGACGGACATCGTCTTGTCTCAGAATCTGAGAGAGAATCCGAGAGGTCATCTCGAGAGGTCCGACGTCCTCGGTTTGCTCATGCACTTGTCTGTCATCCGAGCCAAGAAACTAACAAGGCAGCTCACAGGCTTCATGCACTGGGCTTTCAGTGTATCACAGTTAAGACTCAGTACAATCACTTACAGTTTATAGTTATATACACGATTTAGTGAGTAAATTATAATGCATATTACTCGAGGGCAATGTAATAAAGGGAATCCATTCAGTGACCCAGTACAAATACCTGTCATACACAGATTTGTGTTTTCATCAGACACCAAACTAAACATTACAAGATATACGTAAATATATCAATGTGAGTTTCTTTTGTTGTGTATTTGAACACTAACATATAAGGGGAGTAATTATGCCCACAAAAAGGCCATCGCATGCACTGAGACAACGTCAGACATGCATCAAAGCCTTCAAAGGACCTGTCCCACCTGAAATATCAGAAAGGAAGATAGGCCTATATACTAAAGGTTTGCCAGTTATAAGGACCAAGGAGCTTTCAGTCACCAGACAAACTATATTTCCAAGTGACTGCACAGGTTTGCCCTCCAGAGCCAGGACCTATTACCCACAGCCCTTGAGGGGTGGAAACAGTTACCCCAATTACCAAAGGGTGTGCACCTGCACCAGGAGACTCAAAGAAGCCTCTGGCTCCCAAACAAACTTTGGGACCCTTGCTGAGATTGTTAGTGAACAGCATTGAAGGCATTGGAAGCCCCTTGCCCATAATAAGCACCTGTGTCGCGGTTTGTCCCAGCTGGACGTCTTTCTTGCCATTTAATAGTTCCTTTCTCCCTCCTAACTCCCAGGTTCCGTGTGTCCGCTGATTTAGCACTTCTCCGCCAACCCCCAGGCAATTACATAAGAGGAGAGAAAAGAAGTTTAAATGTAAGCACATTGGATTTGCAAAGCCCCACGAGGAAGCTGCCCCGGGCCCTTTTTTCTCGGCTTACCACTCATCACCATGCCTGCCACGCGTCTTTAATTTCTTTAATGTCCTGAGTTCCTGAAAGTGGCTCATCTCCGCTTTGCCTTTTTGCCTCTTTTTGTCCCTGCAGCTTTATAAGCTTTAGCTTCTCTAACTTCTTGACAGGACTCCTTCAGTTTAACATTTTCCGGCTCCGAAGAGAGTGATGTCTTCTTGACGCGGTTTATATTGTATATGCTACCTCGAGGAATGAAGAGGATTGAAATATCAAACAAGACCAACATCAAAGATTGATCAAGTCCACGGAGACAGATGAGGTTTCAAATGTACTGGAGTCCCCGGGGTTCTTTCGGTCACCCGGAGCATTTTCACAACTGAGGTTCAACAGCCCTAACCAATAGTTTAGAAGCAAAGGCTCAGGAGAAGCAATGCAGGAAAGGATGGAGATGGAAGATGGGAGGCAAGATGAGAAGATGCGGATGGCAAGGGTGATGGGGAGGCAGGAGGCGTCATCATGTCTGCCTCTGCATCCCTGACCTGCCAGCCTCCAAGCCGCCGTCGTGCCAATTGGGATGCCAAAGAAACTGCAAGCCAGTGTCACACTCAGACTCAGACCAATCTCAGTGTTGCAGTAACTTCCAGTAAGCCAGTAACTCCTTTTTCAGGTGCTGTCATCAAAACTTTGTTTCATTCCTCTCTTGTCATCTCCTTGCTTCCCTCACTTTTTCATTATGATAACCAACCCTGGTCAATTACAGAATCAGCCATGTCATTATGCTTTTTACCAATTCTCGTTCTTTTTATCAGTTCTCATTCTTTTATAATGGAATTGGTAATAGGAATCCTGTCAGCACAGTGTCATCCGCAGAGACACAACAGAGACAACTGAAAGAGTCATTTTAGAAACCATACAAGGCAGAGCACTAGTCCTTTAACTCCTTTTATCCCTTTTAAGGCTTTATTGCGTGGGATTAAAGTGAAAACCATCTTTTTAATAAGACAACAATACACAACATTGGTGCTTTCACATAAGCAGCCTGCAGCAGCACTGCAGCTAATAATTGCCAGCCTAGGCGTTCACACAACAGAGAACAGCTGCAAACTTGCACCAACCATCTGTGATGCCAGGCAGGTAGGATTGGCCACTTTGATGTTGCCTGCAGTGCGTCGTGTATGACCAACTGTTGCGGCTGCTGCTGCTGCTGCTTCTGTTGTGGATGCCTCTGCCACTGCTACTGTGGGTGGAAGCAGAAGCATCTGTATTGCTAGCAGCCCTGTACTTCCTCATTGAGGTTATTCAGTGCATCTGCTGCAGAAACATAAAGATACCATCACACATCCTGCAGTAGCCAACTGCATGCCCATGGGAGAGGCAGGGAGAGGCATGGGGAGGCAAGGCAGAGGCCAGACTGTGCACGCGGGTGTTTAGTGAATGGCGAATTGCATCTCGAGTGACGTGCAGAATCACTGATGTGCCGGAGAGTGATTTCTAATGGGCCAGACCACCCCAGCATTGCCCATGCAGCCTTGTATCGTGTGTATTGCAGCTCCATCTAATAACAGGAGCAGTTAGGATCCGTCAGGATCAGGCAGCAACATGGTGCTTTGAGCAAGCCCAATTGTTCGATCACAAGATTACTAAATGCACAGCTGCAGGCCTTATTGAGGTATCATTGCAATCAGTGGCCATCAAGCGTCATTTTCAGGAGTAAGATCAAAAGATAGAGCCTGCCTCCACACAGCTGCAGGCTGCAGGGACAGAATGAGGGGTTGGTCCAGATGATGCATCGGTGAATTGGATAGGCCATCCACCTGCAGACCAACATGACCAACAGGACTGCAGCTGTCTCTACTGCAAGACTGCACCCTGCAGAATTGCAATAAACAGATAAGGCCAAGCAATCCCAGGAGAATGCTAGCTGTTTAAATTAGGCAATTACAGGGATGGCTGGTTTCTCCTCCTCTCATCCCAAGGACGTGGCACTTTGATTTCCATTGGGTTTCAGTTGCACAATTGAAGCCGGCAAGTCATGCATCAGGGTGCTGACATAATTGTCCACTCTCCTCCTATTGTTCAGTTTCCGGGTGTCACAATGGATGGTTGTCAATTCGATGGGCCTCAAGAGCAACTTGCTGCAAGCTGCCATTGTGCATCTTACAGCTTGGTTAGCCAGTTAAACAGTGCTCTGTAATTAGAATGAAACAGCACAAAAGTGGGCCACTCCAACTTCTTTGAGATCTTCACAAAAGCTTAAGTGGCTCACTGGTCCCAGCAGACAAGTGAGACAACCATTTGCAAAGCTTAACCACAATTATGCAACTTCCAAGGCTTCAAGTTGGACAGCGTGTTGATTGTTTGTATACTACGATTGTTTCTCGTGCAATGTATTACAAATATTCTTCTACGTTCTAATTTTTTGTCAATGAACTGCCATCCTCTCCCCCATCCCCATTCCTCCTCCAAGCAGCATCAGCTGGAGCATCCTTCAACCTCCTCCCATCCACGTGGACCCATCAATCTCGCATCCACGTGCTGATACAATGCTATAAAACATTAAGGTGGTTCCTGCTGGCCGGATACACTCCCTCCTCCTTATCCCACCATCAACCAGCTCTCCAGCAAATTTCCCTCGAGAAATATCACCCTCCTGCCAGCTGCTTTGTTGCAGCTCAATGAAAAACATTCTCAAGCTGTGGGATGTACAATGAAATTCAAGCACAATGCATCATAAAAAGCCATGTGCATGTAGTACATTCTCATTTAGAATATATGCTTTCAAAGTTTCAAGATAGTTCTACCTCTAAGAGAGGGCTTAAGTGGCAGTCTTCATCCAGATTCCAGAAATATCTGGTGTCCAATCTATTGAATCCAACAAACTTTGCTGAGATCTTCCAGAAACTGGAGAGAAGCAAACAAACACAGCATAATGGCAGAGCTTATCCTGTTACTGGAAATGTCATTTTGAAATCAAAACTTGAGGAGTGAAAAGCCACATCCTGGCAAGTGTCCAGCGCCATGCAGATGGGGATAATTCTTCAAGAGATCAATATTTAATTGGACGTCCATGTTGCAGCTGTCGACCTGTCACTTGCATGCATTCTGTTGATGCCTCCTGCAGAATCTGTGGGCCTGAGCTGCTGGCCATACGTCATCTGGGATATTACAGACCCATCCACTCAGCCATCCAGTTGCACGGGGAATCTTTGAGAATTGAGGCAAACCTGCCTGTCAGCTTTGCAATTGCCCTTCATGCCTGTTGATGATAAGGGGAAGTTTGCAGCTCGCGAGGCAGGAGCCAGGCAGTCTGCATTGACAAATATTCTGAGGCAAGGGGAGGGAGCTGTCTCTGTTCGGGACTGTCAAGTGGCAGCAGAATGCTGACAGTCCCTGGAAAATCGAATTGGGTCAACAATAATTTGATCTGTTTTGGACAGATCACTAGATCAGGTCGCACAACAGCTGTCCATATTACTACGCCAAACTACTTTCACAAAGCATGGTTGCTGGCAAATATCTAGTCCACTGCTTTGAATGAAAATGTTTGGAAATCATGAGACAAAAAGAAAGTTTTGAACTTTAGCATACACTTTGCCTGTGAAATTGATGATTTTACTCATCAGAAGTTTGATGGTACTCAATCTACTTATGCCATTTAGTGCATGTTAAATTGTGGTCAGAAAAGGGTCCAAAAAGAATGCATTCTCACTCATTCACGTGTCCATACAAAGCCAATGTTTTTGCTTTGTGATATCAAAAATGCTCAATTGTATTTATTCTGTTACTTTATGGAGATTTATTAACTAGGACAACAATATAATTCACAATTTCATAAAAGCTGTGTTACACTCAAATGTCTTGTCCATGCCACAAGTGGCCCCCTCTATACTGGCAATATATATGTGAGTTACGATGTATACATCCTCCATGATGAAAATAGTTCCAACTTATTTTGGTATTTACAAGCTGTCTGCTTAAAATTGAAGCCAACCAAAGTCAGATTAGACACTTGCAGAGTTTTTGGTAATAAACTAGACCATCACTAAATGATGAAACTGTCCTGGTTTCTTCCACACTGTCCTGGTTTCTTCCAGAGGTCGAAATTCTGTTGACCGCTCACAGGAGCTCGCGAATTTTGCACCCTAGGTGGCAGTAAATAGCGGTCAACTTGTAGACAGGGGAGGGAGGAAGAGAAAAGAGGAAGGGAGAGATTGTGCACATGCAATGTCAACTGACGCCACAGCAGATTAGTCCCCTGTGTGATTTAATCAGGGATAATCCCACTTGTCTCCACAATTAGACGTGATTGTCTTTCAAGGTCTCTTTGTTTGCATAGGGATCAGCGATTTCAGTCCCAAAAGAAATCCAGGTCAGACCCGAAGCTTACAGCTCTTTAATTGCTTTGTTTAGCATTGGCTTTTTTAGGGCACTAGACAATAAGGTCACTTCGGGTCAGCCATACGGCCTGCAGCTTGTGATTAATTAAGCAGGACCTGCTGTTTGCCTCGGACAAAGGGAACAATACCGCCCTTTGGAAACGATTTTCCAAGCTGACATGGAGAAATTAATGACTTCCTGAATTGCTAATAAAGTTTTTGATCAGAATATTTCCATCGATGATGGCAAAGTATTGTTGCTAAACTGGCTATCTCTGCAAACTAAACAGGTTTGCAGTTGGAATTCCCTGTTGCGGTATCTTTGTCAGCCAGACTATCAGCAGCAATAGCCTTCTAAAAATAACAGGAGGGCTGACCAACTTCAGACCAAGGCAATAGACTGCTACACGAAGCTGGAAACAAAAAGTGGAAGAGAGAGCTCAGGCTGAAACAATGGCGGGGCAGATAAGTCAGATTCGGAGGCCAGTGTCAAGATAATAAGGAGAGGTCTTGATCTTGCCTTGATAGAGCACACTCCAGTTTTCACAGGGGTCCCCATAATGAAGATCCATTACCTAGGTTTTGTCTCAGTGGCTCTCAGCAACCATCAAGCCAAGCCTGGGACTAGGTTTCAAGCCAAGAGACGCAATTTAACCCATAATGATCACAGGCTTCCTGCTGAGAAACCAGGTTACTGCTGCCTCAACTGCAAATGACTTTTGCTACTTACCACAACAAGATCTGGTCACTCTCACAAAAACTACTTTGCTTACAGTGACCAAGATAGATGTGTGTACAATCAATGTCACTAAGCAATTGCAAAACACAATGGTTGCTGTGAGCTTTATTGTGTATATGCACTATGTATGACTTATGATGATCAAGTACTGGCTGTCTTTGTGATATTAAGAAATTGTGATGCAAATTTACCACAGCTCAACCGAAACTATAGGGAGTCCGAAACAAAACCTGACCAAAGAAATAAAATTAAAATGTATCATGCATCACATTCAACATTTGAACTGAAAAAAGAAAAACTGTTGATGTTGCATAAACAAAAACATTTATAACCCAAAGATGTGACACATAAATACCAAAAAGCATTGTGCATAAAACATAATAGCTCTGCAGGGGAAAAAAACTCATTACAACCATCAATGATCATTATATAATGACATGCATGCACATTACCACACACACACGAGCAATTATGAATCATGGCAATTGTTATTGTGCAACATGTCACAAAAATGTTACAACAAATAATTCGCCCTATTGTCTCCTTGCAATGTAATGTTTGCAGAGGTTTTTTACTCTTTCTCTTTCTGTAAGCATCCATTGTGACTTCTCTGGCAAGAGGCCAGTGGCAAACAGCAGGCAAACAGGAGGCCTCATGTTTCAGGACAATAGCACACAGCCTGACACAGGACACACAGATAGATGGGCTTTATTAAATCTGGGCTCAATTAGAAGATCCCTGCACCACCATAACGAGAGCAGGCCAGAGCAGGTCCACGGGAGCCTGGATCAGCCCCAGTCAAACAAGGACATGTGGTATTGGTTCAGGCACCAGTCACTCCCAGATGCTCAGTTCCTTTTGTTATGCTAACGTCGCATTGTTATGATAATTTTCCGCCCTACTAGACTAGCCCAACTATGTATGCAGTCCTCCTATATATACTTCTTGTCACTGTTTGGCTTAATACGAATGCAAATTAGATGAGCAGATGACAGTCTGGTGATGACTATTCAAATAAGAATTCCTTCTTATGTTTTCGGAGTCGAGTTCTGACATTCTGGGTCATCTGTCAGAGCATATAATGCCATAAATCCAAATAGAAAGAGGTATTGTAATACACAGAGCAGGCTATAACTAGGAGGCTATATTATATTTGCCTGGATCACAATCAACCCTTGTTCACGCTATACCCAGATCCCATTTCCAGGGGGTCTTCGTGAATTCACCCTTCTTCGATATACCCTGAGCTGAAAACAAGACTAGGGTTGATATCTGGGCCACACAGATAATCCCAAACTACACATGTGCTGTCAATCTATTTCCTTGCTTCATTAAATGAAACAAGGGCCCAACACAGACCACTGTCACGCAGAAAGAGAACAGACAAGAGGCCACACAACCTCCCATCACCATTCCGCTGGCATCCAGTGAGCAGAGTCATGGCCAGTGCTTTGGGAAATGGACTCAGCCTGGATTTGTCCTTCCGCAGATTGCATCTGGTTTAGCAGTTTCCATAGATGTTACCATGGCAGTTTCCATGGCAGTTTCCATGGCAACAGGGAGGTCAACTGGATCGGAGAGGTCATCGTGAGTGTTGAATGGTGTACACAACCCCCATCTTCTGACTGGAAAAGGCTATCAGCATCTCCACATCCCTGTCAGTTCCACCAGCTACATTGTTGACCAGTAGCTTCTCTGGAATGCATACAGACCAATTCTTCAGCCTAAGAGCTCTGTCAAGCTCTGTCAAGCTCCGCCATCCAAAGAGAACACAGAATAACTTGGAAAGGAGCCCATCACTGATTCACAAAAAGCATCACTTTTTCTCTGATTCGGTTGCATCTTGGCATGCGAGCTCTGATGTACACTGACCTTGACAAGTATGACCGGATTCCTGATTTTTTACCAATTATCTATTCAATCTGATATATCCAGTATACTGCCTAATTGGATCAACAAATCCGATATATTCTTTGGCAGACAGTTTCGAGACTGATTGATATTGTTAGCATTGTGTCACTTGCACCACCTGTTTCACCTGTTTCTTCAATAAGATTTTGGATAAACACTTGTGCAACTTTGGCTGTGGGGAACATGTAATCCCCATATTCATTGTGTCCCAATAATGGGATGTAAGGGTCTCAGTAATTGGGCTGTTGTTCAAGGTAATCACTTATAGGCAGGATCTAATTGGCAATTAGCTTCCCATATGCATAGTAATTAACTGACTCATGACATCTTGGCACCGGTCCATTGTGTCTGATCCCACCAAACTTGGCAAGTCCATGTTTTCAATCTGCCCATGTTTTATGAATTATGCGAATTACAGGTTTTAGGAGTAACAACCCGTGAAGGCCCCCATGGGTCATGTGCTCAAATATACAATATTTATTCACACAAAAATTGTGCCTCACAAGTGTGAAGCCTGATTGTATGCCAACGTTATATGTAAAATGCACATATCCATGCAGCTGCCAAAATAATCTATGTAATGCTGAATTTCATGTATAATCTGCCACATTAACCACAAAGCAATGTCCATGACCCCAACTCTACCCAATCAACCAGTGAACAATATAATATTCAAGTTAGGATGCTCAGATAATTGAATGAATTAAAGTACATTAAAGTCTAATGTACCACTCTCTGTGTCATCATCGACAGATAATGAGGTCAAACTTCAGGCCCATGGCCGAGATCTGCATAAAATATAGTCCTATAGCCATAATCACATACAGAGATGCATAATGCAGACTGCCTGACAGTTATAACTCTAGTCTACAGTGCCCTGTGCATAGGCCAGATATAATGGGCATATTTTCGGTCTTGTATGACCACAGGATGACCCTTAAAAAGGCCATGGAGTGTGGCATACAATGCCATACATCTGACATACATCTGCATAGTAGGGGCGGATCAGAAGAGAATAGGGAAAGGTCACAGTGGGTGTTTAAGATCAGAGGTCACAAACCAGACTGACCCATCTTGTGTGCACCCCATGAGGCCTGGCTCAGGCTGGCTGCAGACAAGTTGCAGTGGTTGTCATCTTGTACATTCTGCTTGAATTATCTTGGTATTATCTATACCCTAGACTGAAAAAAAACTACCTGCCAAGCCCCCATGCAGTTGCTCCAGCAACAAACTCTCAAATCTAGAGCACTGAAGAAGCGTAAACCATGGGTTATATGATTATCTCCACATGCTGCACTCTAAAAAATTTCAGACAAAATTGGTTTTTTAGATTCAAAATGGTTTTTTGAAAAACCAAATTTCAATGCAAAAAACCAACATGGATTTGTTTTAAAATCCATGTTGGTTTTGCATTGAAATTTGGTTTTTCAAAAAACCATTTTGAATCTAAAAAACCAATTTTGTCCCGACATTTTTTAGAGTGTGCAAGGCCTCGATGCATCCAGATTAATGAGCCTCTGAAATGGCAAAGCTCAGAGCGAAGGTGTGAGGCCTGCTGTGGTAATTAATCAAATCTATCTCCGCCAAAAAATTCTCATCCCTGCTGAGTGCCATCAAAAAACATATAACATTTCCAGGGTTTGTGATTTATACTCCAGATTACAAAAGGAATGAGCTCATTTTAGAGCTTATTTCATATCTGCAAGTTCTGCTGATCCCAGAGCAGAAACGACCCATTTAGATCTGGTTTTGTATATCATCCATGGATATCAGTCCATCACACATATATATAGCAAAATGTAGGAATGTGACACACTTAAAATCAATTTGATTCAATTCATATACGAATTTATATCAGCATTTGAATCATTTCCAGAATTCAGTGTCAGCCAGATGCAATTAAAGTTTAAATTTGCTCTCCATTCACCCCACGAGATTAGTTGGATTCGATTTGTTGAAACTTGAGTTGTTTCAAGGTCCTTTGAGAAACTAGAGGAGAAATAAAAAATGGAAAAAACTTAAACCACCTCACATAAAACACACAATGGAGAGGAAATACAGCTTCGGCAGCTCATAAGCTGAGGTGGAAAAAGTTTAGGTCAACACTTGAGGACTTCTTTTTGCTGCTGGTCTGAGTTGGCTGGTCTGAGAGAGCTGGTCTGAGAGAGAAGGTTTTTCTTGGGCCCTGGATGTTGGATGGCTGCAGATGGAGGGGATGGAGGGGATGGAGGACAGCTGCTGCTGCTGCAGGCTTTGGTTGCTTGGCATCATACTATCCATCTGTGAGTTGCCAACCAAAGAAAATGGTCAGTCCAAAATAAAAGAAATGTATGATTTTCCATATGTTTTTCACTTTATTTGTTTCTTTTTAAAAACCACTTGACAACAAAGCAACTTGTAGCTAACCCCAAGAAACATGAACAACCTGTTTGAAAGTGATGATAAATGTGACAAAATACGATCCTAACAAAGTTAACTTCTTTAAAACAGGACAAAAAGATTTCAAACATCAGTCAAAGTCAGAAGCAATAAAAACATCAGTCAAAAGACTCAAAACTCACTATAATTGGAAAAGTATTGATGATCGATGATGCTAACTTTACACTTAACATGCTTAACATTTTGTCAATTTTTTTAAACAGGTAATCGTCAAATCATTGAAACAAGGACAAACCAATGAATCATCTTTTTGTGCAAGAACATGACACATTCAAAAGTACGAGGGCCATAATCTACAGTAGACAACATCTGTTTTGCTTAATTAAATGATAAATTACTATTTATGACATTCTACCATTGATTTATGACAGTTCAAATGCCCTGGAAGGTCAGCCATGTTGTATGGGCTGCAGCAGGGATTAAATTTGCAATATTATGGGTATTAACTATAATTCAGAACAAAGTCTATTCATTCACTTCTGTGCTCACTGTATTACTCCCTGTTCAATATTCATCATAACATAAACAGAGTATTCAGTTTCAATTGCACCACGTTTCAGTACAAATGCATTGAAAGTAACAGTGAATAAAACTGGAGTTAATTCAGTTGCAAAGCGTTCAAGTAAAACATTCATTGTAGGCTAAGTTGAGGTTTTTTTGTTTATTTTTTTTTTCTAAGCTCGCTATCCATTTTGATAAAGCTGTCGTGGCCACATACTGGGTCTTTTCTGGCAGACTGACACAGTTCCAGTTGAATATTTGAAGGATCGGGAGGGCCCTTCGGAAAGCAAACAGTGCTGCAAACTGTGAGTGGGTGAGTTAGCCTGCTCTAAATCTTCCCGGAAACTGCAAGACGTCTGACTCCCCGGAGTACCACAAGGGCCAACTTCTCCACCGTCTCTATTCTGTATGTTTGGGGTTACAACCTGAAAATAGCTTTGGCCAGCTCAGTTTCTTTTGTCAGCCAAGCAACCCGACTGCAATATCAGAAGGCAGGGCATCAACTGCAGCAAATGCAGCATCCAGTGTTCAGCAGCAGCAACTTGTTGGCCTACCAGCAATTAGGCCTGCTATGTGTTAGTGGCTGGTGATGATGTCCAATGGCCTCTTCTCCTTACTTTCGACTATTTTAAACTCGGAACGGCCCATTTGCCTGTCAAGTTCTTGTGATTACTGCTGACCACTTGTGTATGTGTTTCTAGGTGGTCAGCAGACGCATACTTACAAGCCTTGTAGACTGCAGAGGTGGAGTTGCAGGATTGGAGGACTCTCAGTCTGTGTTTGTAACTGTTTATACAGTGCTCACAGTTCAGACTTCAGCTTCAGAAGTTCAGACAGTTTCAGAAGTTCAGACAGACCATCCCCTCCAAGATCCAAAAGTTTAACACCCCCTCCCAGAAACTTTGGCAGAGAGTATCTGAAGCAGTTACATCTTCACCTCATCTCCACCAGGGTCTAGTTGAATCACAATCTACGAGGTGAAAGAATCTGCAACATTCAGCCAAAAAACTGAAGATGACGTCATTATGCAGTCATAAACTAAACAGATGCGTCAGGACTATCCTCAGTATCCACTCTTAATACTGAGAGGTAACCCAGTAAAAGAAGCAGAGAAGGGATGATGAATAGGAAGAGTGGAGGGTGCTGAAGAGGGTGATGAAACATCATTGGAATCTGGGATGCTATTTCTATTTCCCAATCTTATTCCATCACTATCTTCTACTATCTTGGTTACTTAACTCAAGTCACCACAACTCGAGAACTCAGGAGGAAATCTCCAGTTTGTCTTAAATGTGGTCGTGTAGTATAAATAAGGTACTTAATCAGAATCAAGGCTCTCAGCATCCTCTTGAATAGTCTCCATATACTCAATTTCCTGTACTGTATTGACAAGCATCATGGCAAGCATTAATCAGCAATAACTGTAATGCTATCATAATTAGAGCCAGATCGCCAATGCTATCCAAACTAACTAGGTGAACCTATAAGTGGCCACAAATCATCATAAAGTATGAACTGCAAAGGCCATAACCTATCAACACACTCTCACCAATCAACCTTCACCTGGCTTATTAAAAGAAATGCCCAAGCAAACAGGTTATCAGATTTCGTGTGAGGCAATGGAAGTTACAGAAAGGTAACAGACAGATTGTGAAGTTCACACATGAACCGATGAAATGTAAACATTTATATTGGTATACTAACTAAACATACTGCATGACTCCCCAAAACATGCCAGCAGACTGAACAAAAATATGATTGGACGCCTAATTCCCATAGCCAATACCTATATTGCCCCATGGTAGGCCCTGTGCTCATAAGCAATATCCCACAAATATGATTGGAAGGGCAATTCCCATGACATACACCTAATCATACATTGCAAAAATAGCAAGTTCAGAGAGGAATAAGGAAAGGTAAATGTGAAAATCAGGAAATGTACCTAAAGTCAGATAGGCACTTCTTGGTAAAATGTATAGATAGATCTGGACTTGATTGCCAATTTGGTCTGCAGGAACTCAGGAAGTGGATGAGGGGTCAAGGACTGCAGTCTGAAGGTGACATGGGCAATCAGGCAGTTGGATCTACATGCATTGAACAGCATTCACTGAGAGCAGGTCTGCCAGGGCATGTGGGGCCAGTGCAAAGCAATGCAGGTAATGCAGGAACAGTCCTGAGGCACAGCCCTGACAGCCTGGCAGGTGATCCAGGTTTCTCTGATACGTCAGTCTTTAATTCCCTGGTGCCAGCCAACCAAATGAGCCAGCTAAATGGCCAATTCCTTTCTCTCGTCAGTGAGCTCTTAAGGTCTATTTGTCAGGACCTTGAGCATGAGATGAAGGTCCTCAGCCAACTCAGCCAAGACCTCTCTTAAGGGCCACATGTTTAAAAGGATCACAGTGCAGAGATCAAATGTATTCCTCACAAGCAGGTCTGAGTAGGGCAATTTTCAGAACTAATGAAATCATTACATGCAATTTCATGTCACAAGCAACTCCCTTGCAGTATAGATACTATTAGATTGGTTGGGGTGCATCAAAGACGTGTAAAAACCTTCCTTGTGGCATTCATAACATTGTCATTTCGTGCAACAGTTCTGCCAGTTCCCATGCATGGATTTCCCTGAATGATACAGTTGTCATGCCAAAAGAGTCGTCATGTCTACAGTGGAGGAAATGCCTCACACAAGACCCCAGGGGCCAGGTCATGTAACTCCTCTTATGAAGTCTTTGGGAGAAGTAAAAGCCAACCCCATGGGCTCCACTTATAGTAAGCCTTGCTAAGTTATATCAGTGCTTCTTACTGAAAGTCGCTATAAGTTCTCAGTTCATGTATCTGGATATAAGCTGATCTAGCCAAGACTTACAAGTCCCAGGAGTCTTGAGACTAGTCATGTTGACACGAATTGTGTTATATAACACTTAATACAATGCCCGACGTACAATAATAAAGCCCACATGGCATCAGATGTATCTAGTGGAGCAAAACAGTCTGTATCTAGTTTCAAAATAGACCCCTGTGCCTCAACCAACAGGGAGAAAGATCACGTTTCGGTTACTCGGTTCCAATGCAGTGCAGTCGAATATCCAGGGTAGCAGAGGAACCAATAAATAATCCAAGTGCAGGGCACATCACACATGAACTTTCTTAAATCGGACTCTTCCAATGTAAGATTGAATAAGAGGTCTCAAGACATTTCGATATCATAATACCAAGTTAAGGCTTCAGATTGAAAATAGTTTTCTGAGGCTTCAGACTGAGAATAGTTTTCACAGAAGTTTTCTCAGTCGTAATGGTCCCTAATTGGTTTACACACACAATGATGCAACACAGCTCTTTGGTGAACGGGGCGAATAAACGGGGAATAATCTGTTTCCAAAATACAAGCTGGGTTGAGTTTCTCCATTCAACCACTCCCTGGCAAATTATAACAGTTTTTCCCCACCATTGCTTCCCATATGTGGTCAAATTGCACTCGATCTCTTCAATTTACTCAGCTATTACAGTCAATTACAGCTATTTGCACAAAAAGTCATTATATTTCCTCGACTCTGAAGTGTCCCATTGACACATAGGTAGTGCAGCTGCTGGTTTAAAACACTTGTATTTCACTACATACTGATTCGGTCCATGGTTATAGAGTACAATAGAGTATTGAATGTATTGTTGAGTTAATCCACTGTACATAGTAAAATGTGAAAGTTTTCATTGATCATTGCCAAACAATACTCGGATACACTGCACCAGTACAAACATACATCATAAAAAAATTCAATAAAACCATGATAAATATGGATTGAAAACTGGTCCTGTCAAAAAATGAGTGAGAAAACAACACATGCACACACATTGAATGTTATATAACATTTATCACAGCTGAAAAACAGCACCCCATTTTTGTACTGCTAAGGTGAAAAACAGCTTCTCATTCATTTGTAAAACAAACTCATACCTTGTGGGTCAACTAATGACTTAGGGACAATGTCCAGTTTCCAAGATGACACAGAAGACAGTACAAGCATCCCAATCAATGCTGCAAGGTAAGATCCCAGAGTCCGAGATGGCCTCAGCGTACTGTGCCAATCCATGGTGCTGATTTTTGGTGTCATTTGTATAAATCCTTGTCACTTGTTGTCAGTGATGATTAATGCCTCTCATCGTGAACTGGTACTCCTCTGGTCCACACACTGTATCTGTTGTACAGGTGCCTTCAATGCAAGTGCATCAGTGCACACACCTGCACAATTTACGGGTATACTTGTATTTTGTGATGTTATTAAACACACTTAAAGCTGATTCATCCAGCACACTTCCTCCAGGTAAACGTATCCAAACAGAAGACTGCAGCTCCAAAGTATACTTGTCCAAAGTATACTTGTCCTGTATACCTGTCCTGTATGTCCTGGCTACCTGTCCTAATGGTAATTCCACGAGTCACCTGCTACGACCATCCATGGCTAATTCATGTTGGGACAGCAGGTCCTGCAAATAAAGATACATAATTGATAAATGTTTGTACAGACTACAGAGCCCTGTGTACATGTAAATAGTGCATGTAAAGAAGAAAGATCACCAGTCTATTCTGGCTGTTCATGGACATGACATATATAAGTAACAAGTCACTAACAACACAGGTTACACAGCCAACCTATAAGTTCTTGTATTAGCATTCACTGTGAGTATACCTGGTGCCGTGAGTCATACAATCCAGACTCATGGCACTGAGGCACACTTGTAGCATCCCCCTGAGCAAGCCCTGAGTCATTGGCTGCAGTGTTTTACATATGCACATCATTATTGTGTCATTTGTGAATTGCTGCCTATACAAATATTGTATCCGCAGTGATACACACACATTCAGCTGTTGACATGGCAGTTCAATACTCTGATTGATTTTCACTACAGCAGAGTCTGCTAGAGCTAGGCCAATAGCCCAGCAGTCTGAACACAGTTGGAGCTGAGCAGGCATCAGCCATGGCATACGATGGGAGGCTGTGGCATTGGGCCAGAAAGTTGAAGCAGTAACCTCAATCTCCAATTCAACGTTCAGATGTTTTCTTCTGTGTGTGTACGAAACTACACTGTGCTGTGTGCTGGAGGGGGCAGATGAGGGGTTTTTTTCTGTCCTTTTTTTCTCTTTCTCCTTTTTACCCACCTTTTACCTTGCTCTGCAGCAGCATCCAACTTCACTGATGCACCAAGCTCAACACCCCACCTGGCTAACATACCCCCTGCAAGGCCCTGCAAGTCTGCTGTTGAGCTGTGTTGAGCTAAAACTCTAGTAAAAGATCCACCTCTGCAAAAAAAAGTCACTGACCTTGGCTCACCTACAAATAACAGTGCATTCAATGGCATATAAGTTCCACAGCAGAATGCAGTATATTATGTTGTGGCAATTAGCATCAGACTAATTATGCTGCTGCCTCCTGTGAGGTGGTGTCTGTGAAGCACAGACTTAATACTCAAATAGGAAATTTTTACTAACATAAAGCCAACTTTCTCTATCAGATATCTGTATATTGTATATATATACATGTTCACTATTTCATAGCTAGCACAATTTGCATCATAAAGACCCTGTGGCATTTAGCTGAAATCTTGTTATGTTGAATGTCGATGAATAATGGATTTAGCCATCAGAGCATTATCGACCCCACATGTCCTGACAGAGTTACAGCACGATAGATCACTGTGATTAACAATGTTTTGAGTTGTTTTCTTAGGGTTTTGTGACAAAAATCATACAATGGAGTTTTTCATAAAATTCTGATAAGTGACCCTCACATTAAGCACATCAGATCAATAATGACATCCCATCACACACTATCGTTAAAAGCTCAGCAACATCAGAATCTAAACAATAATCGAATCAATCATTATGTCAGGCAGGGTTAATCAATCAGTCGGTCTGGCGAACAGCATATACAAATACATGCTAAAATGTAAGTATCAATTTACTGTGTATTTATGTGGCAATAATTCAATGACTCAAGTGGAGTAATATGATTTCAAACTGTCAGCATTATTTGTCCTATATAAGAAAACGGCCGACACAGAAAGTATTACATTGACATACTATCTCTATAATCGACTTTTTATTTTATTTTTCCTTAATTAAAAACATAAGCTCAGCTGTGACATACACAGAACTGAATAACACATTAACACTGCTGTTTCTGTGCAGTTAAATCTCAAATTGTGAGGGGTTCCATTTTCGGGCCCTCCCCCTTTTCAGTGTGTCATTTAAATGTCCCTGGGTAACTTGAACGGGGCTGCTTGGGCCCAGTGAAAGAATAGGGACAGATCTAAACAACACAACAAAGGTAAATAAAACACCACAGTTCACGGAGTGAACTGCATTCGACGTGAACTGGGCCTTGTTTACAATGTCTGGTGATAACACAGATAATCTGTCCATCCCATCGAAAACAGGTAATGTTATCAACATTTGAAACGGTCCATGGGCAAAGATCGGCTGGCTGAAGAGTTGAAAGAACTCACCTGAGAGAGAGAGGTGTGGTGGCGCTTATTTGTGTCGTCTGCTATTAGTCCACTGAGTTGTTGTCTACGATTTCCAATGGTACAACTCCGTGCACAAGTATTCCAAGTGAATATAGTCCCTTTAAAAGCTTATACAACGTTCTCAACACAATGTTTATTTCAAAACAAGGGAGAACTCGCGTCAAGTCACAGCTCCGATCGCACTCAGTTCACAACTCTGGCCATGAGAGGCTTCCCCAGCGCCAGCCAATGGGAGAGCAGATCTGAGTCATGTGACTCCACTTACAACTGGCTTGCTGTCAGTCCAGCTGATTGGAATACACATTCGAATTTTGTTCCATTCGAACTGTCTGATCATTCCAGTGAGACAGAAACACCAATTATTTAACCATTGTAAGTAATAAATTTGACAAATAGTATTCAATTTTTTAAACTCAATATCCAAATTTTATAATTATCACTCATATCAAAAACATAATATGACTGTCCCTTTAAACTTGAATTTAAAGCTAAGCTCTTCAAGTTATGAAATGAAAAGTTTGAATAAAAACCTGTTTGCAACCCTCTATTCATTTAGAAAATCCTCATTTGAAAACAGAGGGCAAAACATAGGCCTAATTCAAAAACAGTAAGCTGCCCAGAACGTAATTACATTTTCAAGCAATTATCACCCGCGTCAGAATTTGTTTGTTCAGTAAATGTCCATGTGCTGACAAATACTTGTATCTCAGCTGTTTTTGTCAACAAATGTCAATATTTCATTTTCCTTCTTGTCAGATCGCATGCAAACTGTCAAACCAGTGACCCAAATGAACCCCATGCAATGACATCTGCAGCTGTCCAGTGCACAAGGCTTTTGTGTAAACACCCCGGGTCAGTGTATAATGCGGACCATGCGGGCCATGCGGACCATGCGGACCAGCCCTAAAACCAACAATAGTGGCTTCATTTCTCAGGGAAGCAATAGTCTGACACTAGTACAACACATGGGGGTACAGGATGCGGACCAAATGCGGACCAAAGAGCAATGCAGACCAAATTTATGCAGACCACACATAAAGCAGACTGAAGTAGACTTACCTGGTATCTTTGGCAGTGGTACTCAACTAAATTGCCGTGCATAGGCCTGCTCAGTTTCCCGCCGTTTTTTTTATGTCAAGAGCTGTCTAGAAAAGCCGATTTTTTACTGTCTGTTTATGGGCTTACTAATAGAATAAAGGCTTAAAGTTTAATAGATCTATATATCTGTCAATTGAGTAAAACTGAATCATTATGAATTTGAATTTGAATCGTTAGCATTACACAATGCATGTCTCAGGATTGGAGTGTCATTCTCAAATCTCAATTATATTTTGCTACAATTATCTCTGCATCCCCAGTTAATTGGATAAATATCAATTTGATTGTAATGTGCTAATGGTGTGTCAGATTCAATAAAATACTTTTAGCATTACATGATAACTATAGCTATATCAAGCCATTTGGTCTGCATGATAGGAATTTTGGTCTGCATTAATTTGGTCTGCATGATAGAAATCTGGTCTGCATTTGGTCTGCATGATGGGAAATTTGGTCTGCATGATAGGAATTTTGGCCTGCATTTGATCTGCATAGTAGAAATCTGGTCTGCATTTGGTCTGCATGATAGGAAATTTGGTCTGCATGATAGGAATTTTGGTCTGCATGATAGGAATTTTGGTCTGCATTTGGTCTGCATGACAGAAATCTGGTCTGCATGATAGGAATTTTGGTCTGCATTTGGTCTGCATGACAGAAATCTGGTCTGCATGACAGAAATCTGGTCTGCATGATAGAAATCTGGTCAGCATTTGGTCTGCATGATAGAAATCTGGTCTGCATTTGGTCTGCATGATAGGAAATTTGGTCTGCATGATAGGAAATTTGGTCTGCATGATAGGAATTTGGTCTGCATTTGGTCTGCATGACAGAAATCTGGTCTGCATGATAGGAATTTTGGTCTGCATTTGGTCTGCATGACAGAAATCTGGTCTGCATGATAGAAATCTGGTCTGCATGATAGAAATCTGGTCTGCATGATAGAAATCTGGTCTGCATTTGGTCTGCAAGGTAGAAATATGGTCTGCATGATAGAAATCTGGTCTGCATAGTAGAAATCTGGTCTGCATGATAGAAATCTGGTCTGCATGATAGAGATTTTTGATCTGCATGTTTGACAAAATTATTTTACAAAGCTGTGATTTTAATATTCTTAAGTACCTGTTTTTTACCCAAATGTAGTTTAGACTGCATTTGGGCAAGAAATGACAGGGTAGTTATTGAAAAGACATGAATTATAGTGCAATTAAATAAAATGTTTGTGTGGCAGTTGTCCTGTAATCAATTGATAACAAAGAGTGTCACTCCTTGAGTATGGATCAAATGCAATTAACAAAGACACCCTCAATTGGATGACACCCCTGATTACAGCCTACACTTACATAATAAATTTATAGCTTTTTGATGTAGATGTACAATTACATCCTATTTTAAAAGCCATCTGAAAAAGCAAATAATATTTATTAGGTCTAAATAAATTTCATTTATTTTCATAACAGCTAAATGGAAGGAAACTGGATTTGGGTAATATTCTTTCAAAGAAAATTACCCACAAAAAGTCATTAACTGGTCTGCAGGTTCACAATTATGATCTGGCTGAAACCCCTTTTTAAATTGTCACTTTAAATTTGATTAATATAACCTAAATCCTGGTCTGTGTCATGGTCTGCACTCTGGTCCGCATCCTGGTCTGTATTTGGTCCGCATTGTTGTATTAACAATTAGCAGTAGCTTCTTCTGGCTCCAGGTTGATTGCTTTGTTTGTCCAATCTGTCTGTCTGTTTGTTTTACCATGGATCTATAACTTAACAGGATAGAACACTCCATTTGGTCATGATCCATTTGCTAAATTTTATGTTTTACACACAAATGTGCCAAAATCATCAAAAGAAAATTTGAAAAATCCTTTGAATTTCGCGGTATTAGCCCCTGTGCTAATGGAGTCTTTATTACCCTCGGTAGTCTTTCATCCAATCAGCGTCTCGCCCGCACTTTTCAAACATTTTACCCCATTTCCAGGCCTGCCTGGAAGCCCCTGTCAAGTCCATGCATCAAAAGGGAGGGATCCAGAGTTACTGGTTATTGATTGATCCTATAAAATCGGCCTTTTAAAGACCTACAAGTCAGTTTTTTCCCCGAAAAATTAGGACAATTATAACCCCTGATTCTCAATTATTCAAGTCAAAAGTCAGGAAAAAACTAATGAAAATAGTCTTTATTAAACCTGTCATATCTCAACAGGGACATGCTTGGCGAATTTGATATTTTTGGATATTAAACTTCAAATGTTAATCGATATGATAGGCTACATTAGAAAAGTGCGCAAGGGTGCGCACATTGTGAATTTTAAGCAAGTATATCACCTCTCAGACCAAGACAGAAGTTCTTTATTCTTTGCAAAAAAATATTATTTTAACACAACCAACTGATATTTATGGATACTTAACATTGTCTTTGGCTGATACAGATATTTTTACAACCATATTTCATGTTTTTCAACTGACATTTAAAGATAAACAGCCATTATAATCAAAATATAGGTGTTTTTTATGATGACATTTAAAAAACACCAAGCAGCACACAGCCACATGCATATAGATAGAAAGACGATAGATAGGCCTATACTGATGGATCGATAGATAGATAGACAGACAGACAGATAGATAGGTCGGTTGGTAGGTTGATTGATTGATTGATTGATTGATTGATTGCTTGATTGATTGATTTATTGGTTGATTGATTGATTGATTGATTGATTGATTGGTCGATTGATTGATTCATAGAAGGATAGCTAGATAGCCAGACATATAGATAGACAGATAAAAACATTTTTACTTCTTACAATGCTAAACAGAGGAATTGTTATGCTATTTAGCCACTGGAGACCGTTAGAAGGGTCATTAGATCACTAAAATGTCATTAAGATGGGGTTTTTTAACTCATACTTGTGATTTTTCACATATCGTTATAGTCTCATGAGAGACGCTGAGTGAACCTTTGATGAAGCCGGCTGTGCCCTCTTCCCCTTATAGCTCTATGGTTTTACTGTTGGTCCGCATGGTCCGCATGGCCCGCATGGTCCGCATTTTACACTGACCCAAACACCCCATCCAAGTTGACAAGTTTTTTTATTTGCCCCCTTTAAATTGCCCTATTTAATCCTCATTTCCTCCCCTTCATTAACATATACCTGCATTGCCCATGTAATTGCTATTACACCTTCCCCACAAAGGACACCTTTTTTATTTGACTTTTTCTCCCACGAGAAAACACTATTCATGTTGAGGGAATCTACAATGTTCAGATTGATGGCATTTTTTACCTGTTTTTTTTTTTCTTTGAGACAAACCAAATTTAAGTCTTTTTTTTAAATATGTACACGGGCCTTTTTATATATAATTGTATTTATACAACTCTATTGTATGACAGGTTATGTGTAAATTTTCAATTCTTAACCCAGTGCACGCTTGTCTAGAAATCCAAAGTTGACATTTATTTACCTGGCCACAATGTCAATATTAGATATACACAGGGTGCTACGGCACATTGAAAACATAAGTGAAATATCTTGCATATATCTCAAGGGTGTGTAAATATTGTGGATGGACATACGCCCAGAGTGACTTAGACTGCCCACAGTGACCAAGAGTGACCCAGAGTGAGCCAGATCAGCTCGGAGTGGACAGTGGTCAAGGGATGTCCACTGTCACTTTGATGTGGTTGATCAGCCAGGTGTCTTTGTTTTTTCATCAGCAGGTCTCACTCAGTCATCACTCTCGGGTAATATTGGCATTGGGCAGGTGGACAGAGGTGACCACCCATGACAGTTAAAAACAGACATTGTCAACTTTTGCATCTTTCAAGTTTTACCTGCATTGCACGGCATCATTGGCATCACTACCATGCTAGCAGATCTTTTTGCCCATTGAATACAGCATATTTTGCAAACATACCCTGGATGTCGATTGAATCCACAATGAATTGAATTCAAAAGTTAGTATATTATAAATATACATTTAAAAGTGTACATAAAACATATCTGGCTTCTCTCCAAACATGCATTACTGTTCTCAAAGGACCTCTGGGCTAACTTCCCTAATCATTTCACACTTCAGGCACGTTTTAGAAACTGTATATAAAATTTAAAGGAACTTCTTACGTTTTTTTCATGCATTGAGTACACAAGTACAAATACATAAGAACGAATAAATATGAATGCTTGGAAAGGTGAAAAAACTAATCTTTTATTTGAGGCAGTTTTTAAGATACCGATTTCTTAACGGACTCTTTTGGGATGTGGTGGTGACATGCTTTGGCAGTCAACCATAGAGGGCGTTAGTGGTTCTATTTAAATCTCCTCAAGCATACTAAATAGCAGCAGGGTGTCCCATGCATGTAATGGCCAGGGCCCTCCAAGGCTTGAGTCCAAGAATTGCATGTGCCAGAGCATTTTCTGCACACTGCCATGCCATGGCAAGGCTTTTGTACCCGGACAAAGATCGAGACTGAGTTATGAATTGATGTTTTCTTTTATGGCCATAAAGGGTGTGGTGACTGCAATATACATCTGGGCAAATTGGCCTCATGACTCAGTCATTAGTAAATCACACAAGAATAATTAGAAGTAAATAAAGAATTAGAAAATTGGTCTGATGACAAGATCGAGACTAGATTAATAAAGTTGACAAAAATTGCCAGTTGTATTACCATGGTAATTCCATGATAGTACAGTGAATTTAAATTCTTCGGTTCAAAGAACAAGAAATCATTGGTTTGCTGTAGTCACAATCCAACTATAGCTGCTCACAAAATGTCACTCAGGGAAATCAGATGCAAAATGTATGTATGTATTTATTTTATTATAATCTCACTATGTACAGGTAAAACATTCAGCAGTTAAAAAAAACAGATGCACATCACTCCAATATCTAAATTATCTATTTCTGGAAAATTGTTTGTTTTAGAATTGTAAGGTGCTTATAATGTCTATCATGATATAATACTTCGACAGGAACAGGTATATTTTTAAAAGCAAAGCATGCTAGAGTGCTTTTACAATCTCCCCCCTTTAAACCAACTTTAAAGAATATATAGGCCTGTGAAGTTGGGAGGGGGGGGGGGTTCTAAACCACAAGATCTAACGGTCCATGAAATTACAAGATGGTTGGCACACATTTTCTACTGAAGATTCCTTGGAAGATCTAATTGCTTGTTGAAAATAACCAATTACATGGTGACATAATTTGCAGGTCTCAGGCCAAAAAAAAAAAAAAAAACAAGAAGTTATTGTGAAAAATTATTTGAAGATTGGAGGGTTCAGAGGGGCACCAACATGCATAATAGGTGTGAACTTCTGATGGTATGTTTCACCTGTTTGGAGCTAATGCAGGTTGAGTATACATAGGCCTACTAGTCGTTTATTGTACAAAAACATATTCAGTAATTCTAGCCTAAATATAAAAGGCTGCAAAAAGGTTCTTATGTATACATTTGTGTAAAGATCACACCAAGCATGGCATAAAATGACTCAATCTCTTTTCCCAACAGGATACATATGTCATTCATACATTTGTGTATGGAAGAGGATCTTGGACATAGTCACAAAGGACTGTTATGCAGAGGTACATTAAATCAATGACTTAATACCAGTTAATGTGCATTAATAGCTCGATTAGTGATTGGCCATTGATTACATGAGGTAAATCAGTATACAGTGAGTACACTATGGGGAATAACCAATAAAACCCCTGGGGCTGAAATTAGCTCTTTTTGGAATTGTGGTGCTAAGTCCTGATTGTATCCATATATAGGACAGCCCATTGGCATTAATATTGACTGCAGCAAATGGGAGCGTTTATTAATGGGGCTTTTTGGCTTTTACACAATACTTCACAAGTTGAAAGCCAAAAGATCCTTTTAATGTTGGCAAAATTCACACCTGCAGGCAGAGAAAGCAAGGTCCCCCACACCTGCAATGGGAAGGGAGCCTTTGATAACAGATATCACGCGAAATGGAGATCATTTCACCAAAAATTGCCAAAAAGGTGATGCCATTGGTCAGCCTGTGTGGAAGAGCTGCATGACGAACAGCAATCAGCATCCTGAAAGAGCCATGAAACTGCGTCACAGATCAGATATCGAGATAACAAGGGCTGAAATGGCTCAATCCCCTTTGATCGCCACAAAAAACCCTGTCCTACCATCTATCACCTGATCAGCTTCAGCAGCAGGAGCAACTGCTTCTGATGGATTTCATGCTCACGGTAGGGGGCGACACCAGGCAGAGTGGAAATAACTCAGCAGTCAAGACTGAGCAGGGCTCAAAGGGCTCAAGACTCAGTTGCCAGATAAGAAATGGAAATAGGAAAGATCAGAGACCTACCACCTACTTTCAGTTAAGGAGGAGAGGGACAGTGATTCTGTCCCATTAGTAGGTGAAAAGTTCTCCACCAGAAAGTGTTTTACCTTTTGAAGTTCCTCCAACATTAAAATGAAGGGCATGAGATCATTGGGATGAAAGTCGTCCCTTTCTCTTTCTCCTGTAACATTCCAATGGTTTTTAAAATTGATTCAATCATTCTTAACTGAAGAAATCACACTTTCTTGATGTACATTAAAATAGGACGAGAAGACTCAGAAATGTCATCGTACTCTGTCAAACACGTAACCACAGACGCTCACTGCCCAATAAAGCCCTTTTCCATAGAATAGCAGCAGCAAGTTATACCAAATTTGAAATGTCCAATTTTTCCACAACAATAACAGGGACCCTTCACTTAGCAAAAAACAACATCATTAGGTCTATAATGTCTAGGTATAATATAGGCTTACAGGGTGAGGAAGCAAATTTTTCAAAATTTGGAATATTTCAAACTTCAGTCGAAATGAAAGGTTTTGCTAAGTCATAACAAATTCATATTTTCAGGCCTTAGAAACAAGACAAAAAGGATCCTTTTTGTGAAGTTTGACTTGTCTTATCTCCAATCAAAAATTCAATATGGCCGTCTAAACTTGGTGATGCTTTGAAAAAAAAAAACACCTTCATATTTTGAAGCTGTGAGCCATGAAGACAGTAAGAAGGACAACAACGTCATGGTGACAGGTCTTGTTGACCAACTATTCTAAGATGCCCCACACGGAAAAGTAGGGGAATTAAGGTCCGAGCTGGAGAAGGGCCAGAAGTTGGCCGCCCAGAAGTCTCCGAAATTTCTTTAAGTGGAAATCCTGAACTTCCGTCTGCCTATAGTTGCCATTGGGGTAATTCACATCCAGCCATGGCAAGACATGACATCACTGGACCTGGAAGTATGCATCATGTCCGTCCCCCTTTACTCGCATGAAAAAGAAATAAAGCGTAATTTTTCTATCCGAAGTCATGACTCCCGAAACCATTGCCTGAGCTGGATACTTTGCCCTGAATATCCCATCGACATCTTCTATTGATTTTATATAGAATTTGCCATTTCTTTTGTTGACAATAGAATCCACAACCAAACTTTTATAGTTTGAATAAAAATTGAATATCGAGCCATGCTTCCTAATGTTTCCCATCATTTTCTCACCATTTCTATCTTCTGGCCTTCATGGAATAGGCCGAATGGTGTCTTTGGGGTCCCCAAATCATTTTGCATAGCCGCTCTGGCAGGCTTGAGGTCCACCTGAAGCTCTTCAACCACCTCTCTCACAGAGGTTGCAGGTACCTTGTCAGTTTTGTTGTCAGTGACTTCAGGAGTGCTTAATTCCTCTCTTAATTCTCTCCATAAACTCCCAGACTTCCCTCTTATTCCTTTCCCGTCATTGATTGCCTTCATGATATTGTATTCCGGTTGGGAGATCACTGTGACTATGTCAGGGATTGTTTTTTAGTCCATTTGGCACAGAGGGAAATCTGACTACCTCTTCCTTTTTGTCTCCTGTGGAGTCATTTTTAATCATAGCTCATTGTTACCTTCCACAGGTATGGCTGATATCTTAATGATTATGCTGTATTGTTTGTAAAAATTTTCCTGTAGATGTGAGATGCTTTTTTCATGCAAAATTTTGGTTCCCCACCCTGTACACATTGGCAGGTAACTCATGGTGTAAGATACGTCAAATAGTTCCAAACCAGAACGAAAGTACCAAGTCGTCTGAGGCACTGCCTGCACTTCTGGTGGGGAGAGAAAATAAGATGTGCATTTTCAATCCTTAGTTCCTTCCTCACTTTGTAACACTCAGTGAGACTCTAAGCGAGACCTTGATTTTTAGTGTCTATTTCAGAACTTCCATAATAACAGTGTCACCCCCAATAACCAAACACAACTGTTCTGGAGGAGTTTGAGGAATACCCTGGACCACACACTGACATGGATGAATCACTACAGATGCAATATGACACTAATATAGAGTGAGCAACACATTTATCTATATTCAACAGAAATTTTGACACTTGAAATTATTAAGAAAGTGGTAATTCTGTCTGTGAAAAGTCAAGTAAGATAGATGGAATAGAAAGCGTGCCTGGATGCTCTTAGCTAGTGCACTGCAAGGTTAAACCTGAAGATTACACTAAATGGTTACTAAAATTTGCTTAATTAGACAATTTGGATTCCAATCTGGTAACGTGATATCTAAAAAGAACTCAAAAATTCTCCAGCCTTGCTATCATTTACACATTAACTCAACAATTAAACAAACAAATAACAGGTACTTGCAAATCTAATTGTTTTCAATCATCATTTCACAATTTCCTCTTCTTTTTTTCTTCAGCTGGTCAGATATTTCAATTAGCTGGGACATGCATAGCCAAACTTCTATTGGGTACATCAATTTTAGAAGCATTCCTATAGCTTTTATATATATATATATATATTATATGAAAAAGTATGTTATTTTTTTTGCTGATTTACCCTAACAAAATGCTCAGTTATTTTAGCCAACACAAAATTATGGTGATTATTCTCCTGAGACTGATGCATGTGATATTATAATATTTTTTTCCAAGAATTTCCTCTAAAATCCCCATAGTCAGTCACTTTACTGGCATCTAACTGTTAACAACAACACTGGTCCAAGCATCTGTCCAGTATGACTGACCACAAGAGCCCCTGGCGATTCTGTGGTCAGTCTGCCATCTGACAGGGTATCTAACAGGGTGTGCCCTATGTGACCCTGGAAAACCACAAGAAAAACAAATTCTCAAGAAATGACGCCAGTGTAGATGTGTACAACGTTAGTTCTATTACATTGAAGATGCTTGTGTTGATCATGGTTTGTGTCCACTTGCTAACAAGCTGAGTCCAGCCCTGAATAGGTAAGGCACATATGTTTGTTTTCAATTAGCCCTGAGACCCTGCGTGTAGCGCAGGGGTCATGAATCACTACATAGTAAAAACTAGAGATTTCAGTGTACCCTTCAGGAGAATCAAAATGGTGTCATTGTTGTGGCTCTGTTGATCATTGTGATTATCTCACAATAATCTCCATGTATTTCGCTGCTGATAGCACATCATTTCAGTCAAGAAGGTCATCATATACACTGTAGACAAAAGTTTTAATTTTTCTTAGCCACATAAAAACGGTCTGTCTCCTCAAGAAAAAAGGACTTGACCTCATTAAGAAGAATTACAGACCAGTTTCAAATTTATCTTTCCTGAGCAAAGTGATAGAGGGAGCTGTCATCAAACAGTACACCAGTCACCTCACACTTAGAAGTCTTGATGACGAAAAACAGTCGGCATACAAGCAAAATTTCAGTACAGAAACTCTATTGACAAAAATCCACAATGATGTCATGTTGAACATGAGCCGTGGTGAAGTTACAATGCTGGTACTATTAGACTTATCTGCAGCATTTGACACGATTGATCATGAAATCCTGTTGAAAAGGCTGAAAGACAAATATGGTATTGGTGGCTCTGCTTTGAATTGGTTCAAATCCTACATCACTGGTAGATCTCAATCGGTACGCATAAATGATACTGAATCAAAAAAATTGCCTATAAAATATGGTGTTCCTCAAGGATCAAAACTTGGCCCAATTTTGTTCCAGTATTGCTCCAATAAGTCAGGTGGCTGAACAAAATGAAGTTGATGATCAAAAGTACGCCGATGATGAACAACTAATCCTATCCTTCAAGCCAACTTTTCTTGAAGAGGAAAATGCAACAAAGAAAATGGAAAAATGCATCACAGACATACGCAACTTTCTTCACAAAAACAAACTCTGCAACAATGGTGAAAACACAGAGTTAATCCTCATTGGCACGCCATTTCAACTCAAGACACTTCACACGTCAAAAATCACCGTGAATAATGTTGAAATCAAGGCAACAGATCACGCCAGAAATTTAGGCGTGTTCTTTGATAAACACATGTCAATGCACAAACAAGTGAACAAAATGTGTCAAAATGCTTATTATAACCTCCGAAACATCTCTGAACTCCGTAAGTCTCTGAGCAAAGAGTCAATCAAAACAGCTGTCAATGCATTAGTCACTCCTCACTTGGACTATACGGAAATGGTTTGCTTTATGGTTCATCCAAACAAACAATAAATAAACTTCAGGTGGCTCAAAATTCTGCTGTACGACTGATTGAAGGACTAAAAAGACATGATAAGGTCAGTCATCACAGGAAAGAGTTACACTGGCTCCCAATCCCTGCAAGCATTCAATTCAAACTTATGACATCTACATGGAAAGCTGTGAATAATCAAGCGCCTCAGTACCTCAAAAGTCTCATTCAACTGAAACCTGAAAATGACCGTAACCTCCGCAGCAATGGTAAACTGCTCTTACAGATACCTGCCACACAATATCAAAACAAGTTCGAAGATAGAGCCTTCTCCTTTTCGTCACCAACACTTTGGAATGGCTTACCAGAAAATGTGAGAAAATCAAGAACATTGGATAACTTAGAGAAACGTTTGAAAACATCTTTTTGCAAAATACTACAGAAATATCAATTAATATAACCAAGCGCTAAGAGCAGTTTACTGGAATTGGCGCTATATAAGTGATAATTATTATTATTATATAAGAAAAGAAAATGGCTGCTCAACAGTTATAGGTCTAAACAGAGCAGCAGCACTGTAATGATGTCATTAGCACTGGTGAAATCACAATCTCTTGTGATGTTATAGGGATTTATTAAGCTCAACTTCAATGCCTTGGTATTGTAGGTGTTAGCGTTCTAACAAAACTGAAAATATGTGCTATCAGCAGCAAAAATTGTCTATTTTTGATATACCAACACATAATATCAGTAATTCATGGAAAACTTAGCTACAGCCATTCTCCTAAACCCTTGTTGAAAATCTCAAAATTTTCCAATGTAGCGACCCATGACCCACGTGCTAGCACAAGTGGGGCCAGGGCAGGTCTTCAGTATAGGTTCATGTTGGGGGGGCCCAATGCATACACAGGCTGGCTTGACAATACTTTTGGGAAACATTTTAAAAATATATCAGACCCGAACTGTCTAATTAAGCAAACTTTAGTAACCAATTAGTGTAATCTTCAGGTTTGCCCTTGCAGTGCACTAGCTAAGAGCAACAATTGGTTCTCAGTGGTTCCATGCCAAAATGAACCAAGGAAGACTCCTTCTCAATCTTACAAAGAATATTGTAAAGGACTTGAAAGGGGCAATTTAGCAGTTTCTGCGGTGTTGAGTAATCCCGAATGTTCTTAATTTCAATAAGTCATAGCACTGACCTGGCTTTTCAAACAAACAGGGGATTACAACAACGTAACCCCACTTCCTGTTGCGTCTAATTATTTTGCCAATGTATCATCATTGGGCACTAACCACAAACATGTTCCATATTACCCAATCCCCAAAACCCTAGTTCCTGATATTTGAGGCTGAGCCAAGATTACGTCCAATCTGAACCCTGAAACCCCAAACTGTTACCAAACACCACCTGGGAGCCCCAATTCCTCCCTTCAAGACTGCAACCCATGAAGAAGTTGCCTAGGATTGCACACGTGGCACTGGGACGCCATGACGTCACTTGGAGAACCATCTCTCCTGGATTGGAAACACATTTCCGTCATGTAGCGATAATAGGGGGCAAGAGACTGGGTTCTTGTAATTGTGATGGACGCCTTTCTAAATGTTCAAAAGACTCGGAAGAAGGCCACGAAAGATCTTGTTATGGTTCCACTAAAGCATGCGATAATAAGATAAGATGGAAAGAGCAGTAGGAGCGCCAATGGCCTATAACCCAAACTCCATTTGGCAGGTCTTGAAAGCGATGAAACCAAAGACCAAACAATGTAAACCGTGGTCTGAAAGATGATGGCGAAACTGTTCCTGCTCATAAAAGATGAACGACAGCGTGCGGATCACTGAATATCAAAAATGTTTCTGTGACACATCCAATAAATAGTTTTGAATGTAGATAAATTTCTATAATTTATCAAAGAAAAGTGAAAAATGAATGTCTGATTTTACGTATCGAGTTACATGGACATCCACGAACATATCTTACATTTTTAGTTATAAATTTGATCAGGACCAAAATAGAATGATTCAAATATCAAGCTGACCCAGAGTATACTGGCCAGTGATATTTGACCAGAAAGACAGCTCTGGCAGATGCAGATGGAAAGAGTTAAACAGTTTGTTGGTCACATAGCCCTGGAGGTTGGTGCTCTTTCAGATCAATTTAACATTGGGTCAGTGCTTCATGGAGGACACATGTCTCACAGCTAACATGAGCTGACATTGCTATTGAAGGGCACTGGGCTTTCATCTTTGCTCCAGCATTTCATACAGCCATGTCCAAGTAATTAATGACCTGCTATATTTACCCTCTTTAATAAATTGAAAGCCCAACAAAAAGTTCCAGTGACGTCATACTCGATGATATATAGCTGATAGATAATGGAGTTCCTGAGATGAAAAAAGCCCTTGTGGGAAGGTCCAGCACCATGTGTATTACATTGTTCAAGTGATGAAGCAAGCTTAATTGTTTATATGTAATGCTCTTGTCCCATGTGTGGAATCCCACGTGCAGCTAAATTTGAAAATGTCATGTCTCAAAACTTCACTAAAATTACAAAAATGACGTGTTTTAGGGTGAGGCACCTGGATCATGCTTCGCGTTCTGCAGTGTGGGCGACTTGTTTGTTACTTATATTTGTCGGTTTCTGTATGTTTTTCAGCTCTTCAGCCAACGTCAATACACAGTAGGCCTATATCGATACAACCAATTTTGTTTGTTGTGAATGACTATTGAAACTAATAACTACTGAATATTGGTGAATAATGTATGGGTTAGTTAATTAAATTGCAAATTGTTTACTTAAGCCAGGTAGGACAAATTATTATGTTCTGCTTTTTGAGGAAATCAATTGTGTCACCACAGGTTGTGCCGATAACATAACAAGTATATAACACCCACACTAAGTATCATGAAGCATGATCCAGGTGCATCCCCAAAACACGTCTTTTTGGACATCATTTTAGTGAAGTTTCGAAACATGACATTTTCAAATTTAGAGAATGACCTCACTAGCCTATAATTATGGTCTCAATCCACTAAATGGCATTTACAGGGATATGACCTCAAATTTCGGTTATCACATATGATATATTTCCATGGCTGTAGCAAAATGTGGGACGATGAGCACATTGAACTGAATGAAAATAAAAATGTTAAGAATTTGATTCGCAATTACCAAATTCACTATAGATGACTGTATACAAAAGATGCAAATTAAAAGTGGGAAAGCTTTCATCTAGGCCCACACTGCCAAGACAACCTATGCACCCTTCCTCATACTGGATGCCAGTGCATTGGTGACCTAATGAGTAGTGTAGTGGTCATCAACCCATGGTTTATAGAAAGTGTAAACTCACTCAGCACAGCCTGCACAGAGCAGCAGAACATTGCAGTTTGTGTATATGAGTGTTTATTTTCCAGATAGATTTACCACCAAGGAAGAAGCCAAAAGATGCTGCACACCTGCGGTCACAACTCCCCTATTATCGCTCACTCAACGTTGTAGTTAGTGGAGGCATTCTTCAAGATTCCTGAGGGGTGTAGAAAACTAGCTTGGTGCCCTGTTATCAGTGCTTGAGTGAATCCACAGTAGAAAACATGCATGGCCATTGCATGGGGTCCAAGAACAGGAGCTGTAAGGAGTCAATCATTTTAGGGTTCACTTGGTTAAGGGTTGGTTTAAACCAAACCAGCCCTGCATTTTCAGGTAACAGCAACCACCATCTAGAAATTCTTGGATCGATGGGCCTATTGGATTGTGTATATTCTAATTGCCTTGTTATTTATACACCGACTGAAAAAAATGCCCTTCAACTTGCTTTTAATATAATCAATCAATAAATTCAACATCAGCCACAGGTCAAGGCATTAGATTAAAAAATATGTAAAGTTCTGTTAAAGTTAGTACAAAGTCAGTTTGGCATAAAAATACAACCATCTCCTAAATTCTATTTTTTAACATTCTGCAGATAGAATCACAAAATACCCTTTCCACAGTTTTAAATGGATATTTGTCAATTTTACATAATTTCCAAAGCTGAGGATTTCTCATTACATACAAAATTGCCTTGTTAATTATAAATTACAAAAGCATTCACATCCTGCTTCAGATTTGGGAAATCACTTTATGGTGGATTTCCTCAATAATTTGAATGACTATTCATGACTTACATCCAGATTGATTTATATGTCTTCCTGTGACTTAATTAACCTTATATAAATATTACATACATCCATGATTGCACATGAACTCACAAATATATACATAGACTCAGCCACTTTCTGACCAGATTTTGAATATTTTCCAATTAAATAATCTTAATCGAAAGCCTCCAACTGTTACATGGTTTAAGTAGCAAGATCATGGACACCGTATCAAACTATCTACAAATGTAACAAACTTCTTATCAATTAGAGCTCAGATTGTTACTTTAATGTCGATTTTTTAACACAAGTATGTGCTAATTGGAGTAATGGGCACTATTGGGGAAATATGTAACCAATTCATATGTTCGAATTAATTACCACTGATGCCCATTATGTGGTAATGGTATATATACATGTTCTACAATGCATATAGGCCTATATAGTAAATTACTGTTTCATATTGCGATGGTATATCTGGAGGTTCTATCATGCACAGAGTGATGTATGTGTATATTGAATATTCATGGATGGGTTTATCACATCAAGCACGATGCATTACAGTTTATCACACCCCAGGGATTGCTCCAATGAAATATATTGATATCTTCAATTCCTCTATGGCCTGCAACTGTGCATTAATGTTTAAATATCATGGTATGCGTTACAGTACTTATTATATATACAGGACCAAACACTGAAACATAATTTGTGCACAGAGTAATATTACATCAAGTAGTAAAGTACACAAATAACTATACATGACCTCAAACCTGAAAAAACAAAAAAACAAGCAGTGTTTCTCATGCACAGTTAACAGATTCAACTCAGTATCACTGTATCAGAGCAGGGGAAACTGACCGATCTGATTCTAAGAATATCCACTCCTGGATTTCCACTCCTGGATTTCCACTCCTGGATTTCCACTCCTGGATTTCCACTCCTGGATTTCCACTCCTGGATTTCCACTCCTGGATTTCCACTCCTGGATTTCCACTCTTGGATTTCCACTCCTGGATTTCCACTCCTGGATATTCTTGGGACCAGTCACATCCTCATTTGTCCCACGTCATTACAAAGAAGCTGTGAATGTAGGCCAATGATACTGACAATGTTACATAACTAATTTCCTCTTAAATAAAAATTAAAATGGTGGTATATATATAAGTTATTGCACTTTTTAGAGCCAGGGGACCCTCTCAAGACAAATGTATTTGTGGCTGCGAGAGGAACTTATACGTCCAAGGTAGGAAGCTCCCGAGTTTCAATGTCCATTACAATTAATGATATGCACAGATACTAGTCAGTGAGCAGTGAAATAAGTACAAGTTATTCACCAAGGGAGAGGGGATATGTGATTTATCATCCAAGGGCTTTAGCCCGAGGTGTGATAAACACATATACAGTGAGGAAAATAAGTATTTGACCCCCTGCCATATTTTCTGGTTCGGGCACTTGCGCTTGCTGCAAAACTGGTAGATCTGGTCCAACATTAGAAGACAGGTAATGCACAAAAATTAAGTGAAAGAAGCATTATATAATATATTTGCATAAAAATCCCAATGGTCTTCAGAAATAAGTATTTGACCCCTTTGTTTGCAAAGGGTTTATCACCAGAATTTTACAAAACAAAAGACTTGGAAAACTATTATAACACTGCACCTGATCTCATGGTGGATACCCGGCTTATGCCATGATTCAAACACTCATACATCGAAACATGAGACGTTAAGTGGACGACAAAGAAGAGTATAGGTTATTCACCACGGGGGAGGGGATATATGATTTATCACCTGAGGGCTTTAGTCCGAGTTGTGATAAACACATTTATACCATTCGACACCTCTGTCAGCCAATCACACGCCAGTATTACAGGGAAATAATTCCTATATTCTTTGTTGTCCTGTTATCCTCTCATGTTTGAGTGTTTGTCTCACGGTATAAGCCAGTTATTCACCATGGGATCAGGAATATGTGTTTATCACACCTCGGGCTAAAGCCCTCGGGTGATAAATCACATATTCCCTCTCCCGTGGTGAATAACCTATATATATATATACAATCACATGATGAATAACCGGCCCATGCCATAATACAAAAACTAACAGTCACACATGAGACGATAATAAGAATATGGGATTTATCGCAGTGAGATACACGCTTGTGATTGGCTGACAGAGGTGTCAAATGGTATAATCCATAAATATAACGGAAGTGTTTAAGCTTATTGTTCATTAATTAGGACGGATATCCACATTTAAAACCTATGAATTAGGCATTGAGAAACAATTAAATCGAAGGGATGAAATTAGTTCCATGATGATATTTTAATTCAGTCTCTTTCCCAAGGTAGAACTGGCACACTCTAAGAATAGTGTTTAGATGTAAAACACAATCCTAAACACAAAATTTGTCCCCACTTTTTTTACGCGTTAAGATCTAAACATGTTTAGAATGATCGTGTTTAGGCAATATGTGTTTGAGATGTAAACATGTTTAGCCTCTAAACGCGTTTAGATCTTCTGAAATTTAGCTCTTGAATGTGCTTAGATCTTAAACATGTTTAGAATTTAAACACGTCATACATTTTTGTGTTTAGATTATACATTTTTTCACACTGAAATAAGTTTGAAAGTTTATTAGAATAAACATAAGGTCAACATTGGCTTACAAGCAATCACAATAATGAAACATGTATAAACTTTTGAAATAACAGTTCTTGAAAATAAAATTTTTACAAATATGTTTCTTAATTTCTCTGCTGAATGATAATTGATTAATCAGCATAAAATAGTGTCCATTGTCCATCCATCGATGTCAAACGTCAAAATTAAAGGTAAATTGCAGGCATTACAACATGCCATAAGTCTTTGATAAAGTCCAGTAGTTCTTTGTTAAAAATTTCCGATCATCTTGTGAAGGCTTTGGTCATTCCAGTCCATGGTCACACTAAAGCAGGTATTTGCTGACTCTCCGGATGTAAATCCGCAATCTCTGGTGATAAAGATGAGGGCAATTGTATCCACAAGGCATGGGGTTGTATTCTTCAGTGGATCTCGTGTTGAATCTCAGTCATCGTGCAACTCTGCAAATAGAACACATTTATCAGAATAGCAAAGAATTTTTTTTTCAATAATTGTGATAATTATTTATTTATTTTAGAAGAACTAAAATCTAGTTTCTGATTTGTATGTTATTATGGAGCTTCTTTTCTAATTAGGGAAAAAACATGACTATCCCATATATATGAGCAGGGGTGACAGCCAATCCTGCCCCTCCTGTGAGGCAGGCAAGATGGCTGCTTCAGCTGATCATTTAGCCTTGATTTAGCCATGGGTCCACAATACAATAGAGCTAACATAACTAGTGCTCAAGATGTGTTTCCTGACATCAGTATATCAGGCCAAAAAAACATACACTGCATTCTGACAGTTTGCATAAGTATAAAGTTATGTGATGAACTTAGAATTGTAAACACCATGCACATTGATCAGCGAAAAGATTGTACTCTGTTTCCCCCTTCAAATAGCGTTCAACAACACATTGAACATCCTAAAACTGTTGGGGATGTGTATGTGTATTTAAAACAAAACACTTACCAGGTAAAAAGCCAGTTATTAAGTCCTGAGAGTGTTTCCAGTCCATCCCATGTAGGAGCAAGCTGCATCTCCTGAGGTCCACTTCAGTCTAATGACAGTTAATTTCAAACTTGACCTGCATCTTCTCAGAATGAGGCTCTACATATAGGTCAGGTGTTTACATGCTAAACACCAACATGTTAAACATGTTTACCCCAGAAAGCGTTTCATTTCTAAACACCAAATATGAGGTGTTTAGAAGGAGATGTGTTTAGCTCACAAAGTGTTTCATATTTCAACACCAAATGCCATGTGTTTAGAAGTATAGGTGTTTTACTCAGCAGGTGTTTTAGTTCAAGACACAAAAATTTAGATGTTTAGCAAAAGACGCGTTTACAGGTGTTTAAATGTAAAACACTGTTCTTAGAGTGCAGTCATTGTGTTTCAATATCAGAATGGAATTTACGTATGCTTCAAAAGGAAGGTTAAAACTGACAGTCATTACTTGAATTACCAGAATAGGATTAATATCTCAGGAAGCTTCATCAAATATTCTGGTTATCTGAAAAATCCATTATTGTTCCAGTGATTTTGGTCAGTATGTGAGATTGTCATGTTTCGTTTTAACAACCATTCAATTGAATTCGATTTTGCAAAAATCCAGACACTATGTATACATAACTGAAGGGTATAGTTAGACTCATTTGAGCATGTTCATTTTTCACAATTTTATGATGGGATTGTCCTTTCTTTTTTCATCAATATGTATTTGTCTAATCATAGTTTTAACAATTTATTTTGGCAATTTCCACCACTCAGCTCCGGCTATATAATTTCTGCGTTGGAGCTAATTCCATTCTTTGTGAATTCAATTGCTTGTAATTACCAAGTAAAATAAAACTTTATTGATCAATCAATCAATACTTCCTAATAAGTTACTATTTATCTATTTGAAAATAACTGCTGATTTGGGAGAAAATGCATGGGAATCTTCCTGCGCTGATAATTATGCACATCCTGGAATTTTTCACTGCATATCTTCAAATAAGGGCAGAAATTGTTCAGCAAAATCAACTAAATGCTTGCTTGTCAGGATAAGCACACCAGTTGGTGATTTAAAGTTATGAACAGCTAAAAAAAATCTAAAATTATACAAGTACTGATTTAAATTGTTGATAGAAGTCTCATTACCACCAATCTTGAATCAAGATTCTGGATATCGTGAAAGGGATTCCTCCTTGACCAATTACTATGATCTTCAAATCGGTGTCTCTAAATGAGCAGTTTTAAAGTATCTGCACTCACTTTGTCTCATTAATGTCTAAAATCATGGATCTATAACTTAACCTCTTAGCTCTATGCTAAAATAAAATGTGTGTAACTTTATATCATGTAGGCCTAAATAAATCAAAGCCTAAAATTTATACACTGTATACATAGATCCTCATCCAGGTACTCATGCGAGAACCAAATTCCAATATGAAACAATTTTTATGCAAAAAATAAAAAAATAGAATATAAAATCTTCATGAAACATGTCATTGACTGTATGTCAAGGACTTCATTATATTTCTTAATAATCCTGAAATTATTAGAGTGAGTGAGTGAGTGAGTTAGTGTTTTACGCTCCATCAGCACCGGTGTGTGCTATTTAGAGGCAAAGAAATTATTAGAGAAGTATGAGTAATCATTCAAATTATGTATATGGGGACCAACTAATACATGAAATACATGTAATGTACAATTTGTGTATGATGCAGTGTATGCTATTGTGATGTGTCAAATTTGGTGTGTCAGAGTCCATGCAATAATCAGTCACAAAGGCACCAGAGCAATTGTGGTTGATTGACTTGTCACCACAACACAACTGACCCAAAGCCACTTCCATGTATAAACATGACAGAGCATATGTAATTCCCTTTTATCATGTGGTTTTTCTGTAATTGGAAATCATCTGACAGAAAAATGCTAGTAATGCTGATGACATGAAAATCATACCATCATTATGGTGCTCTGCATTTTGTCTTAATTCACATTATTGGTCAGTAATTTACTAATTCCAAAACTGCAAAAAAAGCAGAGAAGAAATTGATGCAATAATTGGTCAGTGAAAAAAATCCAAGGCATCGAAGTCACTGACAAAATGTCATGATGCATACTGCAAAAAGGCAGACTACGTAGAGTACAATACAGTCCACAGGTCCATGGGTCTATATTTGGCATTATAGCTCTTTGCAGATTGGTGGTCCAAACACTTTCAAAATTAGCTTTCAACTTGGTCGTGTGATGTCCCTGGCTTAAAAATGTTTTGTGTCAGTTGTGGTTAATCAGTTGATTCAGTGCATAGCATGTCTAGAAGCATAGGTGCCAATAAACAAACTGATTAAAATGACTTAAGAATACTAATTAAATAAAAGATAAGAAGACTAGATTAGAAGATTAACAGTAAACTGTCAATGACGTGACAAAGCTAGTTAGCAAATTGAAAGAAGAAAATTAATTTTTCAAGTGGACTGAAAATCCGCAAAGAGCTCAGACTTGTACGAGATGGTTTCGAATTTCATTTGGAAACTGTCAAGCAAGGAAGTCGTATAACATTACATCGCCCAAAAGTAAAACTGCAAAATTCAAATGCAAGACCAAACTAAACAAGTGTCCATGCTGTTTGCTCGTCATGTATTAAATATAATGCATTGCTTGTACATGCATAACTTTTAGTTACTAATTTCATGTAAGTAAGACAGATGCATCATTGCAATGATTTATGGTATGCATTAGACAGATAAAATGGATACTTGGCAAATGGCCATACCTCATGCTAAATAACTGATGAGCAAAAACCAAGAGACAGAATATATTAATTATATCAAATATGTATCACTTTTTCAGCCCTCAACAAAAACTGAAAGATGCAATTTGTCTGTGAAATGCCATTGTGATTAACAATGACTAAGTGGCACGCTGAGGAGATAAATGTGCGTTTTTAGGTTGGAGCAAAAATGCAACAGTAATTTATCAGATAAGATTTATGTGCTTGCCTTGCATACGAAAAAGAAAATACTTTAAAAAACACACTCACATAGGCTGCTGCATCTTTCTTGGTTACATTGAATTCCATTACTTTATTTCACAATAATTGATGACAATGCACAGGGTATAAAGCAGTATGAATATTAATAAACAAATCGATGGCATGTCTTGTAACGAGGTAAGGTCTGATTTTCAAGATTGTTTACATCCACCGAAAAAAATCAGTAGGCCTATAATATTATATAGGCTTATGCTTCAAGATGCAATATTTGCAATCTGTGTGTCGATATTAAATACAGGAACTGTCGCAAGTTACAACAACAAAAGCCTGGGAAAAACAAAAACAAATACAGATCTAAGAACCACAAGTAGCACAAAGAGAGCCAGATACACAGAGTCGTCTTTAAATGGGCCGGAAGAAAGATAAGCCCCCTTCCGCTTCCGGTGGTCATCCTGTGATTAAGGATCAGAAAGAGGTCACTGGCTTTGGGTCAACAGGTCCTCTGGAAATGTCTGGCTGGTCTTTTCTCGAACAAACGACACATAGACGCAGTAGATGTAATATATATAGGCACATACAGTATGGTCATGTAATGGACATCATGAAGTTACTATGAAGGAGACCATCATAATATTGTATTGTTTCATTTAAAGATGGCAATTTTCCTCATGTCTGCCCCCGCCCTACACCTGGACACCCCCAAACTGAGCAATTTTATAGGATTTTACAGAGGGCAAGGCAATTAAAATTCAAACTTCAGAACCAATTACACTAGTTAGATAATAAGTTAAGTTGAATTTTTGCCCTTTCTTATCCAGACTGAACTCATTGGCCTTGGGGCTTTCGGATCTGCATCCCTAACTCGCCAATTAAAGGTTCCAGATAAGATAAAATACTGCCAAAGTTTGTTTCAAAAACGTTGTTTTGCAAGTTTTAACTGCAGGAAAATGTCTTGGACACGATTTCCAATGCCCTGTGCACGAAAAACATGGCATAAAAAATTCAGAAAAAATCAGAAAGATAAAATTCAAATGCACTGTGTGCGTGATTGGTAGCAGTTCAATTATCTCTCAATGCAAGAGCCTTGAAAATCACCCAGGAAAAAGCCTGGGCAATTGTGAGTTGGGAAATGGGGGGGGGGGGGGGGTTGCAGTTTCATCATCCGGGCATGTCTGTTTCTCATCATGGAACTGTTTATAGATGCGCGTGCAAGCCACGCGCCATGCGCGCCAAAATATAGCATCTTCTAGCAAAACAGACGAAAGCAGAATGCAGTATTTACAAGATTATGCATTAGCAGACACCATGTGGTGCAACAAAAAGCTATTTGAATGGAAACAATTTATGTAAACCGTGCAAAGTGACTTGCATTTCAATTTTATCTGTCCAACTTACAAACTTCAAAGTTTCAAACACCAGCATTTCTTGTAGAGAGTATTCTTTTGAAATTATATTTTGATGTTAAGATAAAAAAAAGTGGTATGTAGGCCTACTCATTAAACCTATCAATTAAAGTTGTAAAGTTGTCAAAATTGAAAAGTTGTGAAATTGAAATATTTTATTAATAAAAACCATATTAACACCCTGCATTTTTTCCATTCACCTCTCGCAATAATAAAATCACTCAGATTCTGCAGGATGACAATGCTATGAATTGGTTGCCTCGTGTTCTTTTTGAAATTATCAAGAAATGTAAAAAACGTAATGATGGTTAAATAAAAGCAGAAGGGTTCTGAGAATATGGGTTCTTAGTGAATCAAAGGAAAGGGCCTGGGAGAAGAAGTATCTTAAGCTGCAGATTAGCTCATATTCAGAAGCCTCTGGCATCATAAGAAAAGTTATCTGTGAAAAATGCCCCTGCTGCAGGGGAGATATCTTCCTATCAGAGATGATATGACCCTCCTGAGCTCTTCTATCTCTGATGAACAAAGAGATTTTCCTTTCCCTCCAAAATTTCTGGCTGATCTGATAACCCCCTGTGGGGTACATAGAGTATTCTGGGGGTGTTGAGATATTCTATACATAAGACAAATATATTTGACACACGTGCAAGGGTGCCAGAAGCTCCAAAAGGCCACAAGGTCAAAATGCACGCTCCGTCTTCCCCCCATCCATGCTGTTTTTGTCTAGACATCCAATTCCACACAAAAAAGGAAGCCCAGAAGCTCCCAGAGGGCCAGAGCACCAGTGCTGAGGAAAAGGTGAAACGGCTGTGATATCCTTACTTTACACCAGATGGCTGCAAATAACACCATGCCATCTACTGAACTTCACAGTGAACATAAACCATACATCCACATAAACCATACATCCACATAAACCATACATCCACATAAACCATACATCCTGAGTGGAGTCTGTCCATTCATATAAGTATAGGTTATTCACCACGGGAAAGGGAATATGCAGTTTATCACCCGAGGGCTTTAGCCCGAGGTGTGATAAACACATATTCCTGATCCCATGGTGAATAACTGGCTTATACCATGAGACAAACAGTCAAACATGAGAGGATAACTGGACAACAAAGAATATGGGAATTATTTCCCTGAAATACTGGCATGTGATTGGCTGGCAGAGGTGCCGAATGGTATAATGTAAAAAACAAACCAAAAACACTTTTGTCAAATAATTGATAATACCAAGTGTAAATACCAGGGACATTTTATTCAAATACACCAAATATATTATAATAGAAACAATTTTTAGAGGCGATGCATCAGCCTATCGCTGATATAGTCTTAGTGATTCTATATATAGCCACTCGCCTCTGTATAGATGGCCACAGGCCTCCCGATAGGAGGCTTTTCCAAGATTCTGAATTTCAGTCTGTGAAACTTCGTCATCAGAACTGGTGACCAGCGTCGTAGTAAAATGCGGACGGGCCTAATTCGCGGAACGGCGGGCTGCGGGATTTCGTAGTAAAACGCGGATGCGCAGTTGCGGAACAGGACGCTTTTGTGGGATCGGGCCGAAATTAAATGTAGATGGGATGAAATATGTGGAACAAGCTGAATTTGCTTTAAAAATCGCCTCTATTTTTTTTTGAAAAAATTTTCTTGTTAAACAGCTTTTAAAGTGATTAGGCACCAAATTTTAGAGAGAAAGTTCCACAAAATACAGAATATTCACAATTAAGCAATAAAATTTATACTCCTACAAGTTAACTGTCTACTGAAATATCATAATTACAGCAACAAGTAATGTTAGAATGTTTGCAAGAAAACATTAAAAAATTGACAAATACATTTCAAAGCATTAATTATCACTTGTGAAAACAGGCACTTTTTACATTCATCGCCGGAAACCAGCAACAACATGGATTACTTCAGTTTCTTACAACTTCACTGTTCTAAACTATTTCAAGCAACCGAGGATGTGGATGAGCTCCAAAGCATCTGATAATACCAAGGCCTCCACTTTAGGGCCGTCATATTACTGGACTAAGTCAGGAAATTCATATACTCCAATGGCAAATTAAAAATTCCTTATTGAAAAAAAAGAAAGAAAGAAGAATTGATGAAGTGCTAGAGCAAATTCCAGAGCCCTCGGAAGTATCCAGTATATATATATGAAACAAAAATCATTGCTTCAACAAAATCAACACATGCTCTTTAACCTCAACAACATGTATTACAAATAGAACTGCAGCAAAGTATCCAGTCAGTCACACACCTTCATATCAACTGTCTGTGACTTTGCTAACACCATATAGGAATTTTGAAATAAACTGACACGAAATATTGTGTGCCATCATCAAACAAATTTTAAAAAAATTCAGTGACATAGTTTTCTGCATCTGGTGCAAACAGCGGTAAAGAATACAAACTGTAACCTTTTAGAATGCCGCACCAACACACTGAAAGTTAGATGATGAGAAGGTATTCAAACATTTTATAAAGTTGTCAGAACATTCTCTATTGTATTGAAAGTGCAGTCGAATTTGCAACAAGAGCCGTTTTATAATTATACACAGAACGCATATATATAGGCCTATTGCATCAATATATATTCAATATTTAAGTGAAATGAAAAGGGGAGCTAAGCTGACCAAATGATCATGCGGCTTGTAATACAATGTAATAGGCTATGATAATAAATTAAAGATTTAACCCAAATGTCCAGTACATGCCATGATTCATGCAGATCTATGAATTGGTGGGGCAGCAAGCCATCCATTGGGCACTTCAGTGAAAGATGGACATTTGTCTGTGTTTATATGGTCATCACAAACGTACAAGCTAAAATAGAAGTCATAGCACCACAATTCACACTGATACTAGGCAGCGTCAGATCAATTTAATTATTTACTAGCATGTAATTGTGTTGAGTAAATTGATTGATACACCGTATGTTTCCCTCTGATAAACACAATTTACTGGAACAAATCTTCTTTTTCCCTTTTGTCCACACTGACGGCGTTTCCATGCACATAAAATAATTATTGAGGCTATTTGTATACACAAAATGTGATAACTGGAATGGAAATGTGGAGATTCAGAATCAGAACAGGTCATGAAGCTTGCACATCGGGAGGTGTGAGTGTTTGCATTCAGCTGTTTGAGAACATGAATGATGTCACTATACCGTCCTATCTGTTATTCCCAGTTCTCACAGCATGTTACGGAGAACTTTTTTACCACTGAGGGGTAGCTTGAGTTGAATTCTAGGAAAAAAATGACCATCCCGGCGACATACAATGTTTACAAAACCATTACATAATTAATTAAAAGCATATCACGGTGGGGTTCTTTTTGTTCACTGTAGGGAAGAAAAGTTGTACGCCGTCCCCAAAAGTTCGCCGGGGGAAAGGAATTTCCTCCTCCTGAGGGATACTTTTATATCGCCCCGAGATATAAAAAGTACCCCTCAGGGAACCTATAACTGCCCCTCAGGGAACCTATTTCACCGCGGTGGGATGTCAAAAACTGCCGGCGAGGCTTCAAATGTCCCCGCGGGGGCAGGAGAGGTCCCCGCAGGGGCAGGAGAGGTCCCCTCAGGGGCAGGGATGTCCTAATATCCCGCCGGAGATGTTTTTGAGACGTTCTCACTGAAAAAATCCCCGCCGGACATCAAAAAATCAATAAAATTTTGGGCTTTGTTCCGCCGTCATGAAAAAAAAGTTTGTACCTGTTTAATCTTTTTTGACATCCACGGCGCAGTTTTTCCATTTCTAGGAACCCCTGAGGGGAACAAAAACTTCCCCTGGGGGGATGTGAATAGTCGACGGCGGATCACCCAAATTCATCAAAATCACCAAGAAATACTTCGACGCCGATTTAAATAGTTCTCCGGGAGCCGCCGTGAGAATGTAGCATTACATAAAAATGAGGGGTCAATTTGTCATCGGGAGATGCGCAACCTTACTAGTGAGTGGTGCATGTATATGGCTCATACACCTACTGTACAGGTTACATTTTGGCACAATATGGAAATTAGCGGAATATAACCTCACATTCTGGATTGAAGATTACATAATATGAATTCTCGGTTCCTTAAACAATAGTTCAACTTACTGACTTTAAAAAAAAGTCCATAGAATGGATTAAAAAAATTGTGGTTGCTATCAAAATAAAGAAAAAATGACCCTCTCATAATATTGCACAGGCTCCTTTCCCTGAGACTGGGAATAATTAAGGAGCAAAAAGAGCCAAGGAAAGGAGTGTCATTGATTTTGGAGCAGCTCAAAAAGACAAGAGGAAGAGATTGATCCCAAAGGAACCAGAATGATGTTGTTGTTGTTGTACACAAGAAAACAATGGAACTTACTTCAAGCAACTAATGAACTACTTCAAGCAAACGAAACTAAGCTAATCTGCATTGTGTCGTGATGTGCTATCAGACATTGAACAACTGAGAACATCAGGGTAACCATCACCCATGGAAGTTATGGTAAGGTTTTTCATTTCATTTATGCAGATTTATAGTGCAATTTAATCTTATTTTTAGTCTATTTAAAATTATGCAGTATGTGTGTATGTATCTAGAATTTTATTTAATGTCGTTTTACAATCAAATATATATAAACCAAGTGATATTGATTAAGATAAGATCCCAAAGAAGGGAAAAATATAATTTAAGTTACGTAAAGGGTTTGAATTGGTAGGGATGACTTATCAGAACATTTTTCAGAAAGAGACTGATCCCCTGTCTAACACAAATCTTAAAAGAATAGTAACTTGCCTGCTCTAAAAGAAATCACGAATACTCATACATAGATCATATTATGTAATCTGACAAGTCTGAAGAGAGAGCAGCAGACACTTGAAGAAATAAAAACAAAGTATCTGAAAACCTTGGAAAAATCCTTATAAAGCACAATAACTACCACATATCATTAATATTCAAACATTATTTATTGATATAATAATGTTACCTCATAGTAAATGTAACATGGAGTTTATTCAACTTATAGTAGCTCTTTGCAGATTGGCGGTCCAAACAGTTTCAATATTAACTTTCAGCTTGGTTGTGTGATGTCACTGTCGAAAGATGTTTTGTTTGGGTCAAATTTTATCACTTGACGTACTTCATCAAATAACATGATTAGGAAACCAACAGAAAATTGTCAATGATGCGGCAAAGCCAGTTTGTAAGTTGAAAATAAGAAATTGGATTTTACCAGTGGAGCCAGTCTGCAAAGAACTCTAATGTCCAGGGCCTAAAACAAACATGGCAGCTCCATTGCAAAAAATAACAACATGGAGATCAAACCTTTTTTCTGTAACCTTCAACCATGATGAATTTTCAATACGTTCATGACTAGTGTTGGAAGGGTCGTCAAACAATCACAAATTGCTCTAGCTTACCGCTCTAATACGTAATTCTGGAGAACTAGACAAAACACATCTACAATGCCTGAACAGCAAACAGGTAATCTTGATTGTCAACTTGCCTATTTCAAACATTTGCTCCCTAAGCCACCCTTCTGGTCGAAACACTTTGTCTCTATCAGCAATGTCAACTGAGAGTTTAAACGATTTAAACTTGGCTTTCGCATTAGACGTTAAAGTCAATTCAAAATTTCTCACAAAATTATCACCAATAAGTTTTTTAAAACTTTCACCACCAGTTTGGGGAAGGACTCGAGATATAAAAAAGTCTCTTTTTTGCGGGGGAGCACCATGGACGATATCAGACTGCACATTGCCTTCTATCACGTTTTCTATTTTGACGCTTAACTGATTTCCCATTTAGCCCCACTAATGTCCACGAACTAGCAGTTACTGAACCACTGTGCCTGAATGAAACAAAAAATCATTGCTAAACACATACTATTTAACCTGCAACAAATACTGAGTAACAAAAAGTTCTGAAAGTAAATATCTAGTCACAAAACTTTATATCAACTGTCTGAAACTTTGCTAACTCCATATATGAATTTTGAATTAAGCGGACACGAAATATTGTGTGCAATCATCCAACAGATTCAAGAACATTTCAGTGACTTAGTTTTCTGCACCTGAAGCAAATAGAGATAAATAAGACAAACTAACTTTTTAGAATGCCGCATCAACACACTAGACCAAGTATTCAAACATTGTATCAAGTTATTAGTACATGGGAAATATAAATGTTGTAATGACTCAAATGCTGAAACAAGTAAAAGATACAGCAAGGTAAGGGAATGTTTCACGCTCGCCTGAGTGTGTGAAAGGTCATCAAAACTTGAGTATTAGAGCACTGACACAAACATTTAGGTAAATGCACAAATACTTGGGAAGATATAGAAAATTTAAAAGCCTAAACATATGAGAATTGTCTGTTGGACTGAATTATGATGACAATCTTGCTATATTGACAATAATAGACCTAGAAACGAGCCTGTTGCACATGATGTTATTTGGCAAAAATTGGTTAGGAAATAAGGGGCATATCTAGAAATGTCTTTAGGGGGTTGGAGGTCGAATTTCGACTCTCCTGATTTAAAATTGCTGTTAGTCTGACTTTTCAGTTGTAGTATTTTAAAAACACCAAATCATGCTGTCACATGGTCTTATATTAGTTCATTGAGATCCATACAGTAGTACCCTTTTGAAGGGTACTTTTCTTGGTAAATCTGCAAGAAGACAAATGGTCAAAGACAACAAAACTATACATTAAGTGAAATAAAAGGGGAGCAAATTGGCGAAATAATTGTGCAGCTCATAATGTAAATGGCTAAATGCAATTATAGGCCTATATATGGCTTTTATAATAAATTAATGACCATTAACCCAATAAACCCATATGTCCAATGCATGCCATAATTCATGCGGATGAATTGGTAGGGCAGCCACTGGCCGCTCTTTATCTGTTTTTATATCAGAGGGAGTCATGAATCACCAACTGGCAAGCTAAAATAGGAGTCATACATATAGTATAGAACCACAATGCATACTACTACAAGGCAGTGTCACACAAATTTAATTATTTATTGACATGTAATTGTGTTGAGTAGCAACTGATTGATACACCGAACGTTTCCCTTCGATAAACACAATTTACTGGAACAAATCTTCTTTTTTCCCTTTTGTCCACACTGACGGTGTTTCCACGCACATAAAATAATTATTGAGGCTATTTATATACACAAAATGTGATAACTGGACTGGAAATGTGGAGATTCAGAATCAGAACAGGTCATGACGCTTGCACATCGGGAGGGAAGAGTGTTTGCATTCAGCTGTTTGAGAACATGAATGATGTCACAATACTGGTCCTATCTATTACATAGAAATGAGTGGTCAATTTGTCATCTGGAGATGCGCAACTTTACATGTGCAAGAGTGGTACATGTAAACGGCTCATACACTGACTTGTTCAGATAACATGGTGGCAAGTACTGTACAGGATTTGACCTTACTTTTTGGCACAATATGGCAATTAGTGGAATATAACCTCACATTCTGGGTGGAAAATGATACAATAAGAATTCCCAGTTGCTTAAACTAAAGTTCAACTTACTGACTTTAAAAAAAAAGACCATAGAATGGATGAAAAATTCTGGTCGCTGTCAAAATAAAGACAAAATGACCCTCTCATAATACTGCATGGGCTTAATTTTTTCTCTTGAGCCTGGGAATAATTAAGGAGTAACAAGAGCCAAGGAGACAAGTTTCATTGATTTTGGAGCACCTCGAAAAGACATGAGGAAGAGATTGATCGCAAAGGAACCATAATGATGTTATTGTACACAAGAAAACAATGAACTTACTTCAGGCAACTAATGAACTACTTCAAGCAATCGAAACTAAGCTAATCTGCATAGTGTCGTGACGCGCCATCAGACACAGAACATGGTGCGGCTGTGTAGGCCTAACTATAATCTCCTATTGAAGTTATGGTAAGTTTTTTTTATTTCATTATTGTAGATTTCTTGAGAGCCATTTAATCTTCTTTCTAGTCTATTCAAAATTAAATTGATCAAGATTAGATCCCCGAGAAGGGAATAATAGAATTTAAGTACTGTAAACAAGGCAATTTTTAACTGGTAAACTGTTGAACCAACTGCGTTACTGTTATGGTAGCTAATATAACCGTAATACAAAAAAATGCCATTTAAAGGTAGAAAACTGCCACAAAAGTAATGAATCTGCTTTTATAAAGCAGGGATGACTTCTAAGAACAATTTTCAGAGAGAGATTGATCCTCTGTGGAATACAAGTTCTTAAAAGAATATTGACAGGCCAGCTCTAAAACAGTCTGAAATACATAGACAATTACATGTAATTCTGGAGAACTGGACAATAATTATATAACGCCTGAACAGGAAATAAATTGTATTGATGGTCTACTAAGCTATTTCAAACACTTGCTCCGGAAGTAACATCGTATTTTATTTCTCGAAGAGGACACCCTTGTTTGGCTTCATTGGTAGCAAAGGGGTTCTAAAGAAGTTCATGAACATACATTACAGAATACATAAATATGAATAACTTTGTGTCATGTACCGTAATATGGGGTGAATAGGGACAAGGGGGTGAATAGGGACACAACGAGAAAATCGTTTATTTCTTCAGAAAAGGATAGCTTCCACCTGTCTCAGAAACATGATTTTTGGCACATTTTTAGTAGACATACTACTGAATCTTTTGATGGGTTTGTGTCATTTTTGTCTGCAGGTAGGAGCTGCAGCAACTTAAACCTACTCCTGCAGAATTTAGATTTTCACAAAGTGGTCAAAAATTTCCCTCTGACACAAAAAGTATAAGAGCTACGAACACCAAACTCCCAGGGCTCTTTTAATATATATTTATGGGCGTTTCTGTAGAATTTGACTAGTGTAGATAAATTGGCACATGTGATATTCAAAGAAAACCAAGCCACGGGCAATTTTAGGTTAATTTTTGGATGTCAAGGGACAACATTAATCATGCAATAATCACACTACAATCCAAACCAGAGGTGGAGTAATATCAAAAACATCTTGGAGAAGGCAGTTAGATAGTCGAAAATTTACTGAAACAGACAGATATTCTAATAATAGATTACAAGCCTTAAAATTTGTGATAGACATGCGTTTACAAGAAATCGTGAGAATTCTTCAAGAGATGAGCATAAAGAGAAAAACAATTTTGACCCAGATCAGTTCCAAATAGTTTGAGATGACAAGGGCAATGGATGAGATATCCATATATATTTTTATCCAAATATGGCACATTCACGCATGGTAGTGAGCGCACATCTCAGATATCAGATTCTGCCTCTATGGTCATGAGTTCAGATCCAAGTTCTCTGCAGAGTTCCAGAAATAACCGAAAAAACCCACCTAATTTTCATTTAAGCTCATTTTCATGATTTTTAGGTTGAAATTTTCTAAATTAGTTTCATATCCAGTAGATTTAGTCCGGAATCAGTTATCACTAGCAAAATTTTCTGAAAACTGTACTTTTTGATATTTCTAAGTATTTTATCAATTTTTTAAAATAATGCCCACTTTACAGGAAACCGCTTTTCAGATTTATTCAATGTAAATTGTTGACATATTAAACACGTTTTCTGATGTTTACCAACAAGTACCAAACATCTAGACAAGATAGGCAGTAGTGGTTGTGGAAACTATTCACCCCAAATTGAGGGGTGAATAGGGACAGCGGTTTTCTGGGCCTAAATAATTGAAAATGTGAGATATCTTCAAAACCCTCTGGGGATATTTAGAACCTAGGCCAGGCCATACATTAACACTATATTCATAATTCTGAGATGTGTGTACCCATGCTATGATTGAAAAATGCCCAATTTCGTCCCTATTCACCCCATATTACGGTACATAGGTTTAGAAGCCCCTGTGATTGGTAGGGCTGAAACTGACAGATCTACAAGAAACAGGTTGATGGATAGAAGCACATATTTACCAACTCACTTAAAGTACATCAATGATTAACACAAATGGTTCAGTTGAAACAATTAAGCAACTTTAGATATCCCTAGGTATCAATCGAATGAGGCAACATGACCTAGCTAGCAAATGTGACCTTGCTATACTCCTTTAGTCATTCTGATCATGTTTAATTCTCAGAAAATTGCACAATTCCCAAAGCGCATCAAAAATTAACCTACCTTTACTCTTTATCCAAACAGCATTCCCCTAAAACCATGGTTTCTGGTGATCGCTCTTGCATTCTGGAGAAGAAATCTTGACTCATCATCGTGTTCAAAATAAAATTATTGAATTTACCATCTAACCGGATTAAAGGAGAAGAGAAGTGCAATCTCAGAGTCATAACTCTCCTCTTCAAAAGCAATATGAGTGAGTGAAAGTCATTAAAAAATTTCATAATTCTATGTGGCATAGTTCATTGTCAGGGACCAAAAAGAAACTGTCAAGAATGAATCCTTGTTGATATAGGCCTTAACAGGATTTTTTGTCTGTGGCCAGTGCAGACCAATAGTATGACTCCCTCACTACTACTTCATTATCATTTAGAATAGTAAAATTCTTATGAGATAATTCACTTCATGGCATTTAATATTAGCTTAATTCTACTAACATTCACATTCACAACCTTCGATATAACAGATCTTAGTTAAAATATTGTTGTCTTTTTTTGGTGGTTCCTTTTGTGGCAAGCAGATTGATGGATCATAGGACATTTATAACTCTTTTAAAGTATGTCAATAATGAACACAAATGGTTTAAGCGAAACAATCAAGTGCAGTGGTAGATAGACAATCAGACTGACCCTTCTGCAGCCTGTGAGAGGTGGCATATTCTAAAGATTGTGGTGTGTGGGTAAGTCGGAATAAAGCGGCACATAATTCATATATTCATGTTTGCTTTAGCTCTGGACAACATATATAATATTTGCAGTACATTACAATTTTTACTGTATGATATTGTCTGGATAAAAGGAATGGTTTGAGATACTGCTCACAGATCTGTGTCATCGACCGCCCATGATCATATCAAAAATAATTCTCAGTATTGATTCAACAATGAACCTGTTTAGCCAGTGAATGAATTATATTGGCACTGGTGAAAATTAATTTCTTAGCACTGACCTTCACATCAAAGGAGTTCATAGTGAAACATTTCTTTGATCTGCATTCGGCGGTAAGTCTGCAATTTAATACAAAAATATTTTGTATTGCTGCGGGATTTGTCAAAAGCCTTTTATCCCAAGCTTACTAGTATAAGAAGAAAGTGACCTTTGGTCAGAGACGGACCTTTCTTTGATGAAAGTAACATCTATTAGTGTCCAGTTATTGCACTTCCTTTCTTAATGGACCTCTTGGCCATTAGTTCTCGCAACTTGCACTAAAACAAATTAAACGCATTACTTATGCAACCCTCAAGATGCTAATGCCCACAATATCAACCACTGGAGGCACATCATAAGAAAAATAAAATAATTGCAAAGGAACTGAGAGAAATAATTGGATATACATTTGCCTTTGGAAACAGGAAAATCAGCCTTTGAAGCTCAGCATCCCAATAATTACAAGAGGCACAAGTATATCAAAGATAGCCAATACTTCCAGACTGTCAGTAATTGTCATGAACATAATTGGAGGCCTTTTAAAATCTTCAAAGATTGCACATCTTCACAATAACGATACAGGGAAAAGTTACCTTTACTTAACTTCTACTAACTTACAAACATAATACCAAAGTAGCTGCACTTGGCAGGGAAAAAAGGTCATTCAAAAGATTGCAAAGCATGCCAGCAGCTTTGAATATCACCAATAAAGAATTACAGTTTGGGGGGGGGAGGGGCTCTGAAGCATCCTCGAGTGAGGCATCGTCATCAAAAACGGTCTCAAGGTAGACAAAAACCTCATCTCCCAAAAAATCTGCAACAATGTTTCTGTGCTGACAATAATAGTCTCCACCGATCGCTTCGTGGGACCTTTTAACAGTAACCATCTCCTTCTTGGAATTCACTTTCATGACATGCTGTTTACCTCTGCAGCTTCAGTTGAATAGGGGAGAGTGCGGGACATAACCACCCGCCCAGTGGTTTCAGGTGATTGGTTCCACATATTGCTAGTGCAGGTGATTTTACTTGTGTGAGACAACTTTTTTCTGGCAGGGGGTGCAAGCAAAAGGCAGTAGTTGAACCAGGGACATATGCAGGGGGTTGGGGATGCATCCCCCCCCCCCCCCACCAGACCAGCATTTTATTATTTTTACATGTTAATTTAATCATCGCGCGGTCGCGTTATGTCACGAACAATGTGTTCCGCGACACAATAGCCGGATAGACCCCCCACCGGAATTTTCTGGATCCCCTGGGCAGAACCAAATTGAACAGATCAGTTTGCTTTCTTTAAGCAGCTTCATCTTATTTTTACATGTGATGGTATTTGTGATGATATTCAACATGAAGGAGATGTAAGGGAACGGTGATAGGCATTGTGTTGGTCATATACTGACAAATTTTCAAATGGGATTTAATCATTTAAATGTCATTAAATCATGTCATGAGTGATAATAGGGGTAGTGGCTGTTTTACGATTTTTTTCCAAATCTTGAAGTTGCCCAAAAATGGCGAAATTGAAAAAAAATTATTTTTTTTTAATCTCGGAAAAAAAAAATTTAATCTTGGAACAAAAAATTTTTAAATTTGAAAAACAGAAGTTGCCCAATCTCCTCTTAAAAAAAAAAAGAAAGAAATTAGTGCAATTGAAAAAAAAATATATATATTTTTTCAGATCTCGAAAAAAAAAATTTGGGGAACAATTTTTTTTTTTAATTTTTTTTTTTTTGCAAATTCCAATTACTTTCAATACATCTAGCATCCCAAACAAACCAATAAAACACAAAAACAGATACATGAACCTATATTTATTGAACAATGGCGATGACTGACAATATCTCCAGACCTGTCTACAAGTTGACCGCTATTTGCTGCCACCTAGGGTGCAAAATTCGCGAGCTCCTGTGAGCGGTCAACAGAATTTCGATCTCTGGAAGAAACCAGGACAATGTGGAAGAAACCAGGACAGTTCCATCATTTAGTGATGGTCTAGTTTATTTCCAAAAACTCTGCAAGTGTCTAATCTGACTTTGGTTGGCTTGTACTAAATGGCATAAGTAGATTGAATACCGTCAAACTTCTGATGAGTAAAATAATCCCTTTCACAGCCAAAGTGTATGCTAAAGTTTCAAAACTTTCTTTTTGTCTCATAACTTCCTAACATTTTCAGTCTTTGCCAGCAACCATGCTTTGTGAAAGTAGTTTGGCGCAATAATATGGACAGCTTTTGTTCGACCTGATCTGGTGATCTGTCCAAAAAAGATCAAATTATTGTTGACCCAATTCGAATTTCCAGGGACTGTCACCATTCTGCTGCCACTTGACACGCCCGAACAGAGAAAGTCTCCAGACAGTCACTCCTTAATTCACCTGAGCTAAGAGGAATGGTTTAAGATACCGTTCACAGATGCCATCGACCACCCATGATCATATCAAAACTAATTCTCAGAATTGACTGAACCTGTTAAGCCAATAAATTAATCGGCAATATTGGCAATGGTAAAATTTAAATTCTCAACATTCATCTTCACATCAAAGGTGGTCTCACTAAATTTCTTTCACCTGTAGTCCAATTTATTCAAAATATATTACATATTGCAGTGAGATTAGTCAAAAGTGTTTATTCCAAGATTTGCAAGATCAAGATGAACAGAAGATTGTGACCTTTGGTCAGAGAAGGTTATATCATTCTCTGATGGACCTTTTGATTCATTAGTGTTCAGTTATTGCACTTCCCTTGTTAATGGATCTCTTGGCCATTAGTTCCTGGAGCTTACGTTAGAACTAATTAATGACATCACTTATGCACCCCTCAAGATGCAAATGTCCACCAGAAACTGGCAATTGTGTTCTCCCTGACATCCTTTCCCTTTGCAATAAGTCTTATATGTATGTACATACCTTTAAGTTAGTCTCAACATTTTCTTTATATAAGTAGGCTACAGTTACTTGTAAAAAATAACACACCCCTCAATGATTTGCCATTGATTCTGTTTAATTTGTTACACCACAATGGCTTTACAGCATCACTGAAAAGTAAGTCCACCCACTTCTGCAAAATTTTGACCTTTAAAGCCAGCTTACATAAATTCAGTGACCATGCTTAAAAAAGAAACTTAAAAATACTCGCATGACATCATTCATTGAGTAAGAGGGTCAAAAGAAATCATCAGCTACATGTACATATTTGCCGTAACGTTTTAGAATAAATATGGATGTCTAATAAGCTGCACTCCCGTGGTTTGTGGAGTATCACAAAATGGACAAGCCTAATGGATAAGGCAGTCTGGACATCAAAATTGGCGATGAGGATGAACCGGAGCAGTCAGACGATCAAAGGCCCAGCCTTCAGAAAACACACCAGAAACCAGGAATTATATTCGAAAGTCAAGTCCTTCGAGAATTATATTGAGCAGCTAGGACATTTATTGTTGCCAATGGTATTGATGACGGCCTCAAGAAGGAGATGTTTTTGTCCAGATCTGGGCCCGTGGTTCATGACACGTTGAAAAATCTATGTTACCCGGAGACTCCAGACATGTTGTCCTATCGTGAAATCATCAAGAAGCTGAAGGAACATTATAAACCAGCCAATATGCTCATTCTTGAGAGGTACCGATTCTCGAGATGTACAAGACCAGACGGTGAGAAAATTTCTGACTTTGCTGTGCGGTTGAGGAAGTAAAGTACTATTTGTCAGGTTGGTGATTTCTGGGAATCTGCCCTGTGTGTGTATGCAATTGGTGGTGGGGTTAAACAATCCCAAAGCCCAAGACAAGTTGCTTCAAGAAAGATTATAAACTTTCAACAAAAGCTGTTGGCATGGCACAGACCGTAGAGTCTGCTAGCTTCACTTTCGCTCTATTGGAGAAAGGAAAATACAACGTAATAGCAGAGGAAAAAGCCTTTTCACAGTTTGTCACACCTCCACCAAACCTCCATCATGTCAGGGCGAAAATCTTTTCTTGGGCATCAGTCACTGTCACAGATCAGGCTTGCAAGTATATAGATTATATGTTTTTGGCTTCTGAGCTTAGGATACAAAATATATTGTGCTCCCAAAACAGGAAAAGTCTCTTTTGAAGCAAAGTATCCTAAATTTATTTTGGGCACAGTATCATAATTGAAGACACTTCCTTCATTTTCCTTTTTAGATGTTTTTCATGCAAGCAAGCAATCAAAACAATTAAACAATCCCAGTATTGGCTTGTAACCAGGCCGTCTTTCCTATTGAACAACTTCAATTCGTCCATGTATGTGCACCATTCCTCGGTTACTTGATTGCATTGTAAGCTGTGGGCATCTGTGCCAAAAAAGAAGTTGAGTGATACTCAGTATGGGTTGTTTGCAACAAATACCAACAGAAGTTTAAAAAATACAGTTCATTGATCCAGAAGCAACTAAGTTTGGCCAAGTCTGATGCTGTATTGGGCCAGACTTAATTATTTGCATTAATCAATTAACATAGCCTACTTATATATATATAAGCTCAGAGAAGTTTTAAGAGCCCAGTTGTTGAACCTGGGGCAAACTGAAAAGCTAAAGATGAAGAGGATGTTTCAGCAATTGAGCAACAGTTTGACAGATTTCAAGTTTTTTATCATGACCATGAAGCGCTTATCTGTATTTCTGCCAATGACATCGCAGAAGAGGGTTGAAGGACGATCTTTTAAATGCCAAGAAACGTGGTGAAGAACTTGGCAAGGAGTTAGTTTCAGACTGCCTAACAAATGTGAATGCTGGAACAAAGTTGTTTGATAAGATTAAGAAGAATAACTTGCAGACATTTAGCACTTCACAAAAACAGAAATCAACTCTGAAAATAAGCAAGAAGCAGGCAAATGTTAAGTCTGACAGAGATGTTTTCCAACGTATGGTGGTTGCTGCTGAAGGTGGCCGGAAGATCGACATAGGAAAACTCTTGACCTTCGAACTTACACAGTATCCACTTTCCCTTACGAACACCGATGGCACAATGAGGAAATCTGATAAGGCATCATCGGCCCATATCCTCTATGGGAACAACACAGTGTCGGATGTGCCTGAATCACCAGAAATGACTGCTTGTTGCATAATAGATGGCATGGCTCTCGTGCAAAGTATTGGCAAACCACAGGGTGCTTCAACATTTGGTGACCTGGCAGAAATATTTTCTGGGATTGTATTCATCAAGCTGAGTGATAGTCGCACGAGAGTTGATGTGGTATTTGACCACTATAAAGTTGACTCCATCAAAGGCCAAACTCGGGAGCAAAGGGGCGGATCTCAACGTAAACAAATTCGACGGATGGTGGATGGTCCCATTGTACCCCTTCCAAAGCAATGGGAGTACCTTCATTAATCATGTGGAAAATAAAGGGGACCTCATCAATTTCCCCTCTGAGTACCTTTTTGACTTGCCTCCTCAAAGAGTGATAGTGATTGCTGGGGGCTTCCATGACATCGAAAAAGCAGTTAAGTCTCAAGGTCGGCCGTCCTTGATCCTCAAATCTACACAAGAGGAGGCCGACTCACCCATAATTCTGCATGGGTTGGATGCTTCAAAGTCGGGTATCAGCGACTTCTGATTGAATGCTGGGACGCTGATGTATACTAGTGCTTTTATTGCACTTCTTCAAACAGCTAGCAGTTAATGAGTTGTGGATGAATGCAGGAACAAATTCCAAACCAAAGGTGATACCAGTCCACGAAATATATGAGTCTTTGCCACTGAATATAGTTCTAGTTCTGCCGGCATTTCACAGCCTAACTGGGACGGATGTTACGAGTTCTTTGGCAGGACAGGGGAAAAAACTGGCTATGACATTTTATTGAACGGCCATTCACTCCTGGTGGATCTCGGTGAAGGAGAGTTGATGGAAGATAAATTGTCGAGGGCTGAGCGATTTATAATTTTAATGTACGCTCCCAAGTCAAACACAGAGTCTGTTCTCATCATATTCGTCATACTATATATTATCGGTTCTTCACCCAATATGCACGCATTGTACCACTGTTATTTTGATTTTCTGTATGCTATTGTTTATTTTATATATTATTTCTTTAAGTGATCTCTCTGAGATTATGACATGATATTTTAATTTTTTAGGCCTCTTTCCCATTGCATAACTTCAATTCGTCCATGTATGTGCACCATTCCTCGGGTTACTTGATTGCATTGTAAGCTGTGGGCATCTGTGCCAAAAAATAAATCAAGCGATCTACTTGATGTTTTGTTCTTTGGAACAAATACTAACAGAGTTTAAAAATACAGTTTACCGATCCAGCAGCAACTGAGTTTGGCCAAGTCCAATGTTGTATTGGGCAGATTTCACGAAAGTGCCCTCAGAGGATACCTTAAACTTTCCAACCCTTTTGTTATCTCTCTGTTGCTTCCTGAAGCAAGTAAACCTATTACATCTATGAGCTAATGAATAATGAATAAATATCAATAAAATAATCCTCAAATATGTATCTTTTTGCTCTTAAAAAGATATTTTTGTATCCCTCATGAGGACAAATTTGGACGACCAAACTTACTAGTGATCAGACGTGCTTAGTGCTTACTTTGGCACTCTGTGGAATCTGCTAAAAAGTTATTCAGGAAATAGTTATGATAATTATTTTGGTACCAGTTTTAATTGCGTTGATCACTATAAAACTTGAAAAAAAAGAAAAAAAAAGACTGCTAATGTAACTCGATTCCGTCACAGGACACTGAGGTTACATTAGCAACTTCTACATGGGGATTTTTCTCTGTTCTTGCTACTTATGCCAATTTCAAACGTGAAATTAAAAATTTTTATTGAAAAACGCATCTTATCTGCCTATATACATCACCAAAAACAAAAAACTGGGTGTGGTAGCTGTTTTTTATTGCTAATGTAACTACAATTTCGCAGCTGTCCATTTCATAGTGTTATATTAGCAAAATGTGTCTAAAGAAATTACGTTAACGAACACATGATTAGATCTCAATTTTTTTCTGAACTGGAAACCAGGTCTCCCAGGAACAGGCCAGGGGTGGTACCCTGCTGGTGATTTCATTAATATTGCAGTAGGATCAGCAGAAACAAATTCGTCCTCCATCATTTAACGTTGTTACATTAGCACAAGGCCATATTTTTAGTTACTCTGATCTACCAATCCAACAGAAAACAGTATTTACCCATGATTTTATTTAATGGATTGACACAATAAAAGATTTAGATTTCAGCTTTTTTTGTCCTGCCAGCTATCCTTAGAAAAAGCACCCTGAGAAAATCTGAGAAGCTATGAATCAGTTATGTCTGGCCTTATCAATATTGTGTTAATGTAACTTGCGGTAAGTCATTTTGCAGCTTTTTGTGAAATCTGCCATTGGGCCACCTTTAATTATTTTTTCATTAATCAATTAATATAGCCTACTCTTAATCTTTTATCAGTTCAGAGAAGTTTAAAAAGCCCAGTTGTTGAACCTTGTGGGAATAACAAAGTGGAAGCATGACAGTGCAATTAAATGTACCTGGTAGCAATGAAGAAGAGCACAAGAGCGGTTGAAATACTCGATTGAACATGTGGACTGTGTGAACAGCAGTATAAATAATAAGCCCTGTGCATATATTTTTGCTTCGGGATAAAACTATACCCCCATCACCCCCTAAATCATGGAATTGTTCAATGAAGACTTCAGTAGCCTTTTAATAACTAAACTGAAGAAAAAAATGTTAAGTGAGGATCAAAATGTATCATCCTGTGCAGTTCACTAATTTATATACCCTAAGTTTTTATATACTGTTGCTCACATAATTATGGAAAAACATCATATATACAGATAACAGAATCTAAGACCTTATACAGTATTAGTAAATTTTGAAATTTGTATGTCATCTTAGTGATCTTGTCTAAATATCATACCATCATAAGTCACTTGTCAGTGAAGAGAATAGAGGAGTCAAATGGTTGCAGCATTGAATGAGTGAGTGAGTGAGTGAGTTTGTGTTTTACGCCCCATCAGCACCAGTGTGGGCTATTTAGAGGCAACATTGGTTAGATAGATTATCCTGGAACTAATTTCTCATAATTTGTAGAAGTAGTCGTTATCTCTGAGGAACTGTGTTATACTGGACGCCGAATTTTCTAAGAATAAGTGTTTGAGATTACCTGATTGAAAGGGTCGGTGATGTAGATTGTTATTACATTCTATCAAGATATGTTTGATCGAAAGTGGTACTTGGCACCCTTCGCATATTGGTGCTGTGTCATTGTTTAATAAGTGTGAGTGGGTTAATCTGCTGTGCCCTATAAGACATCTATGAATTACGATTTGCTCTCTGCGTGAGTGCACATCAATTTTTATATCTTTCATGACGTGTGGTAGTATTGTGCGTAGCTTGTTTCGTTGGCAAGCATTCCATCGTACTTGCCAGCTATACTTGGTAAAATCATTGATATGCTTTCTAAAATCCGTATAAGGGACAACATAGTCCGTTAAGTTTTTACTTAAGGCTCTCTTCGCATGAAGATCAGCCATCCCATTTCCTTTGATATCAACATGACTTGGAATCCAACAAAATATAATCTCCTTGTTTTCTTTCATTGCTGCTAAGGTAAAAAGAATGTCTAATACAAGAGGGGTTTCCACCTGCTTGTTGGCTATTGCCTGCAATGCAGACTTTGAGTCAGAGCAAATTACAAAATTGTTAGTTTCCGAGTTGACTGCCATTTCTACCGCCTTGTAGATAGCAGTCAGTTCCGCTGTGAATATCGAGCACACATCAGGTATACGTTCATTACAGTAACTTGTCTTTGCGGAGGTGACTGCGTAACCAGTCAGAAGTCCATCTTTGGACCCATCCGTGTAAATAAACTTGTATGATGGATAACGGGATTTTATTATGAGGAATTTACTCTGGTATTCCAGGGGACTTGTAGAAGATTTTCTAAGACTTGTCAGGTCTAGAATACAAATTGGTGAAGGAAGGGTCCACGGAGATATGGATGGAACCTGCACTTCAGCAACTATGCAGTTGTCTTTGTTTATTATGTCATAGTAGGGTTTCATTCTAAGCAGCATTGAATGAAAAAGGATGTATTGAACATTTTCTCCCAGTTATTAGGGGGAACGGGAACAAGGTGAATCGCTTGCCACAGTGAATCAGTGGATTTCTCAGGATGCTGATAAACAATATTTCTGAAATGTCAGATTTGTAGGATTACTTTGAGGGACACCTAAACGAATATGTGAAGAAATTTAATGAAGCATGTATTGTTTTGTCAGTAAAAGGTGTGATTTTGAGTCAAAATTTGGTTACCTACCAGCGACTACAAATGTCTCAAGTGCTGAACTTCCTAAAATTTTATTTTTTTGTCGTACAAGGCAGTACTTCACAAGAAAAATGCTTAGACATGTTGTGTCATCATACTGTCACTGTAAACAAATATTAATTTTATTTTTATTTTTAAAAAGCACTGATTCACTGTGCCCCCGGAATTTATGGCGGGGCAGAGTGAATCATTTGACCTTTTTGACCCTATATCTCGTAGATCTAAAGCAGCGTTTGTGTTTTCAAAGTGTTCATGTGTAGGGGACATCTGTACCTTTCATTGAAGCCATTCGTCATTGTAACTCATTGAGGTATGGTTAAACTAAACTTTGCTAATTCACTGTGTCCCCGTTCCCCCTACTGTACCAAGAGTGTATTTTTTTATTTCATTTAACCTTAACTTAAAACTTGTTCTAATTTACGTAGAACATTTATGTAGAACATTGATGAAGCAAAAAGGGAGAGGTTATTTCAGAAAATCAATAATCTGTGCAAAAACAAAACAATAATTCAGAAATGAGATGCACATTGGTTTTACAAAGCATAGCTCAAGAGGCCAAGATGATAAATATGCAGCCAATCACATGTCAGGAAGATCTTGGCAAGGTATAAGTCCTCAATACGCCCTGCCTGACAGCTATGTCATTGCTTCCAAAACACAAGTTACATCTGAGGATATTTTCTTATTAAGTAGTATTTAATTGTCTTATGCCCTAAGGGGAGAAATGTGCACCTCTGTTGACAACACAACCTTGCTCACCCGATGTGTGATCATGTATCCTACATATAGGGAGATATTAATTGGTGTAGCCATTGATTACAAGGGAATCACATCATCATTATCTATCATTACTAAAGGCTCCTGCAAGCACAATAGGTAAGTGAAGTCTATTCATTTTGACAATACCCTAACCATTACTGTTTGCTTGCAGAGTTCATCAATTTCTTCATAAATCATTATATCTATAGATTCTATACTGAACCAAATCGACTAAAAGCATTTTGTGAAAAATAATTATTTTCGCAAATATCAAAGACGATAAATATCAATACGACACCTTCCGAATAATGGGGTTTCTCACTTACAGTCCCTTGTTAGGATTTTTTCGCAACATGAACTATTTCACAGTTGCAGGTGATAAGTTGTACCTCAAAGGGGTTACATTGTGAATTTCATACAAACTGATTTACACAATATCACTTCAGTACATGGGAATGGGATATAATTTTGGATTATGTGCCAGCATTTCATTGTCCAGGGAGTTAAAACACGATCCACAACAATGGAACGGTCAGAACTTTATCTTATATCAACTTTCTTTGATAGCTTACTTGTGAGAAAAGAAATATGATGATTGATGACATACGACATTACAGTTCTCATCATATTTATGTGGAATCGCAAATTCTTTTCTATACTGTTGAAGAGTGATGTCAGAGATGCATCCTTTCTCTAGCATTGCAATATACAATATATGGAAAGCAACTAAAAGCTGTGATGTCATTTTAAACTGGGTCAGGTTCCCCGGCTTCTAGCCAATGTGAATCCACCTAAACTGAGCATCACAGTTGCAACACAATGTCTGAGTAGCCTAAGCATTTTATTAGGGATTGCCCCTGCAACCACATTGTCACAGCCTGATAGCCAATGGGCTGACAGTGGAACTATGCATCACAGTTTCAAAATTGACATATCGAAAGAAGAATGCATTTTATTCTATGATCAGAACATAACTGTTGATGTAATTCCAATGATCTACCATCGGCAATTACCTGTCGTAATCTGACTAAATGGCAGCTTCATGAGCATTCACATTAGAGATGCAACTGTTATAATTTCCACAGAGTTGTTTGATTAATCTGCAAACTTAGGACTTTACAACTTCAAACGTCAATGGACCATGCTATAAATAAAAGGTTTGACAATTTTCCTTAACACATGGATTATGTGATGGATAATTCTTCTGGCAGCCCATTGGCAGACAGACTGTGATGCGGAAAATGCGTGGGTTTTTCCATACCCAATTTTCACTCTGACAATGTGTTGAAACAGTGATACTCAGTTTAGGTGGATTCACATTGGCTAGAAACTGGGGAATCTGACTTAGTTCAACATGACATCACAGATTGTAGTTATTGTACAAATATTGCAATGCTAGAGAAAAGAGTCATCTCTGACATCACACTTCAACAGCATGGAAGAGAACTTGAGATTCCACGTAAATATAGCGAGGACTGTAATATGACCGATTGACCGTCTCATTAAAAGAAAAGGGAAAAGTATTTTTATGTTTCCCAAGGAACGTGATTTCCAGTTGTCACCTAAGGTTATTCTAAATACAGCATTGCATACATTGAAAAGGAAACACATTTTCAAGGGGAATTTTCCCAGCATAAGAGCCTACTTACTGACCTTACTCTGTTTATTTTTTGAATTATAAAAATTGCAAATCAAACAAATATCATCTGCTAACACATACATGTATGGGAAAGGGAACTCAACTATTCGTGACATCACATGAATTCATTAAGATAAAGAAAATGTAGGACAGCCGCAAAGTTTGGATGTCAGTCCTGCTTTAAGTATGCAAACAACAAATACAAAGGAACATAAATGACGTCCATGTAAAGATAGTCTAACTGTACTCATTGAGTAGGACATGGACAATGACATTGCGAACCAGCAGATTTTCTCTTCATCCAACAAATAAAGAACAAAAAGTCAAACACTTCAAGGGTAGGCCTAATTCTGGAGAGGTGCCATGGCCTGGAGGGTAAGGTGCTCGCCTTCTAACTGAGATGTTGTAGGTTTGACTCCCAGCCATGGCTCGAAGGAACTGATCAGATCCTCCGTAACTCCTCACTTCTCACCACCCATAGGCCCAGGTGTAAATGTGTACTTGGCTACAGGCAGTGATGGCAATTGTAGAGTGACTTACTATTGTGGCATTGGAAACCGCCGCCCGGCTGTATACCTCCCCAGAGATTCGAGGAAGGCTCATGCTTGAACAGGCCTGCCAAGGGTGTAATTGTACTGTAAAGACTGTTGAAATGGGCTTCTTGTTATGGACTATAAAACATGCAATATTAAGACTACATTTCATTGGGAGGGCACTCAACAGTAGGCTTATTAGGCACGAAGTTATTTTGGTTGCTCTATAAAATTTCCTGGTACACTACACCAAGAAGTGAAGATTTGAACTCTACTGAACTTGAACCCTTAAATGCACAATAATAGCAGATCACTTATAGGGATAGAGAATGACTACATGTATATTTAGTATTATATACTGTACAATATATATATATAATATATGGACATAATACATTTCAAAAACACTTGAGCAACACTGCTTGGTATCCATAAGTATTGGCAGACTTGCATCAAAAATACCATTCACTGATTTGCTTGTGGCAATGCACCACCCTCCACATTTTGGATTAGGGAAATTACATTCATAAGATACGGACTATATCAAGTCATCACAAATATAATGTTGCTGCAGTGACATCTGTTTCAAATATGTCTCCAAGGCGCAGGTGAGAAGAATTTCTGAACTAACAGTAATCAGTAGTTTACTATTCAATCAAAATATAATTTCAATATGTGGAAATTATTTTGACACTGGTGTAACAGAGAAAACAGCTGTTGTCCCATAATAAGTAACAAATGGGTTTAAAATTAAATTTCCTAAATTTCTCAAGATCACAGTCATGAATACTGCAAACTGTCGGTAATAAAATCGTACATGTATTGAATTTATAGTCATTATGGTTGTACTTATGATCTGATGGTTACCATTTTTAGAGAAATATATTGATCTGTTGTTGTCATGGTTTCTGATGCTATAGATAATATATTTATAAAACTGAGAATTCAAGTTGTGTGACTTTGGCACTTTTTCAAACTTTGACTTTTATGTCACATGTTATTTGGTTTTCTGTTGCTCAAACGTAAAAAGCTGACAAATGAGCTGGCAAGACAGCAAACGCAGCAACAGAAAAGGAAATTATGAGACACGTCAGGTATGGATAATTGGATATATTGTGGTTATGTCACTTTATGTGACACTACAGTAGTTTTTAATAGTAACGCGATTTAAAGGTACTTTTCCAGGTCGCTATGTGGTATTTCTACTTTAAGACTCAGCTGATTTGTACATGATGAAACAGACTTGTGAATGTCCCACATCTGACAATGTGGTGAGGTATTGCATTGCATCTTCACAGTCCGCTGTGAATGATTTGACTAGCTTGTAGCTAGAGTCAAAAGCATAATCAACCTTATACTCCATCAAGACAGTTTTCTATTGTCTTTTGCCATGGTATAACCAACGGATTTGTTAGTTATACCACTGTTGGGGATTAAGTTAGCCTGTTGTACTGTTTTTTCTGCTAACAACGCACCTAAAAATGACAACAAAACCACAAAATTCAGTTTAAAATCTTTCAGGAGTCACATTTGGAGTATAAGTCGCTAATACAACGAATTTTCGGTGTATAACTAACATTTCAAGCCCTCGGTAAATAACCACCTGAAATGTTAGTTATACACTGAAAATTCGTTGTATAACCTATACTCGTTCCGTTACATCCTGCAAAACAATATTAGTATAAGTAGGTTATTCACCACAGGAGGGGGAATATGTGATTTATCAACTGAGGGCTTTAGCCCAAGGTGTGATAAACACATATTCCTGATCCAATGACGAATGACTGGCTAATACCATGAGACCAACGCACAAACAGATAAGCATACTAAACATAGGTGGATAAAAGGACAGCAAAGAACATGTGAATTATTACAATGAAATACTGGTGGGCCTGTGTGATTGACTGGCAGAGGTGTCAAAAGGCAGAATATGCCAAGACTCCTTCCTAATTAGGGTGGGCTGAAAAAAACTTTTTTTGGAATTTCAATATGCCAGTGGTATAGAAAGTTGGCTATGGCCAAAAAACGAAAATTTGTGCAAAAAAAATTTTGTGGCATGCGACTTGTGCCGGGCCACTCCGGCTTTTATGAAAATGCATATTTTCAGCAATTTCGCATGCCTTTTTAGACCATTTTTTGGCCTCAGTCAGCTTCCATGGTTTCAGAAGGCTCAATGGCATACTTAAATCTTCTTTGAAGGCCATTTTGGATATTAAACACCATAAACAGGTTGCTCATATTTAAGATATAGCCATTTCTAGGAAAATGTTGGGAATCAGAATTTGGCGTTTTTCGCTAAAAATTGCCCAAAAACATTGAAAAAAATCGGAATTGATCCCACTAAAAATGATTCAGAGCAAATTTTAATTACCCCGGGTCCTCCCTAATGCCTTAAAAAGCATTTCCAGCGTATTACCTGCATCAATTTGTGGTTTCAGGTTCCAGTATAGAGGCAATTCCGCAAAGTCAGATTTACAGATTTGACACTTTAGCAGCTTGTGTAGTCCTACCATTACACCTCAGTTATATCATTGCTAAATAGGGATGAGGCCAGGTAATAGGGGTATCAGACAAGCCATCAACCAAAGCTCCAAGTGCAATAGGAGCTGAGCTACAAGACGAAATGTCATCGTGTCACCGATGTGTCGGACGTATATCGTGTGAGTACGTCCGACACAATGACATTTCGCCTTGTAGCTCAGGTCCTATTGCTCTTGGAGCTTTGGTTGATGGCTTGTCTGACACCCCTATTAACTGGCCTTATCCCTATTTAACAATGAAGTTACTGAGATTTAATGGTAGGGCTACACAAGCTGCTAAAGTGTCAAATCTGTAAATCTGACATTACGGAACTGCTCCTCTTCTGGAAACTAAAACCACAAATTGATGCAAATGATACGCTGGAAATGCTTTTTAGGGCATTGCGGAGGACTCGGGGTAATTAAAATTCCCTTGGAATCCTTTTTTTTTCGGGTCAATTCCAATATTTTCAATTTTTTTGGGCAATTTTTAGCGAAAAAAGCCAAATTCTGATTCCCAACATTTACCCAGATATGGCTATATCTTAAATATATACAACCTGTTTATGGTGTTTCATATCCAAAATGGCCTTCAAAGAAGATTTAGGTATGCCATTGAGCCTTCTGAAACCATGGAAGCTGACTCAGGCCAAAAAAATGGTCTAAAAAAGCATGCGAAATTGCTGAAAATATGCATTTTCATAAAATCCGGAGTGGCCCGGCACTAGTCGCATGCCGCATAATTTTTTTTGCACAAATTTTCATTTTTTGGCCATAGCCAACTTTCTATACCACTGGCATATTGAAATTCCAAAAAAAGTTTTTTTCAGCCCACCCTAATCAAGGGTACAGCTATCACATAATCACTCTTTGTGAAGAATGTCTTCTCATAACTGCATTCGATTTAGACGTCATAAAGACTTTCTTATGACTTTGAGTGACCTCTCAAAGAAACTTCCGGCTGCATCTGGCCTGCGACTGAATTGCAGTTTCCAAAAGCAGATGTGACCTTTCTTTTCAATTGAAAAGACAGGTCATACAGAAACAGAATTGATCGTCAGAAGTTGCACAACTTCAAAATCAATTAGATGTAACCAACCAAATAATTTATCTCGAGTAAAAAAAAAATATTAAGATATCTAAATAATTTAGTGTTTTTGATTTCGCTTAAGCAAATCATAGGATCACTTTTTTTTGGAAGATGTTTTGCCACTTGCTTTATGATGTGAAGTTGAAAGGTGTCCTGGCATATTCTAAGCAGAATGTTATTTACATTCCATAGATCAGGTTCTGACAATATGGGCTCTTTGATATCCAATGAGAGTGTAGCCTATCAAAGTGATTGGTTAGGGTTTTGAATGAAGGATGCAGAATCATGTGAACAATGAAACCGGTACACCCAAGTGCCAAATTATTAGGCAGCCATTTTCGCGTTCATTGTTGAAGATTCTTTCATATAAATTATGTTTAGTTCTGCTACAACCATAAAGAGTTCTGACATATGATATTGAATTTTCGGGATATAATGAACTTCGCGTATTAGGTCATTTTTAGAACAAACATTCATAATACTGATATCTTGTGGATTTATACTAGAAGTGTCTCATGGTAACTACCATCACATCATTCTTCCTTGCCTAAGCTGAGTCAAACAAATCAGAGATACATTGTCAGATAAATAATAAAAATTAAAGAAAAATCATCCTTGTGGCCCTACTAAATAGTGTAGCAACACACTGCCCATGTTTCCATACTGAAACCACCCAAAGTTCAACAAAAAATAGTAAGATACCTAACTATTACTTACCTGTAATAGATTTTTAAACGATCTTGAATGTTCAACGCAGAGCAGCAAATGACTATCAGATGACAAGAGTTCAGTGATCTGGGCCAACTCAAAAGAGATTAAGAATTCTGTTTAAGGATTGTTTTGCTTGTGTTTCAGCGAACAACAAAGGGATTTTTCATTTCTATGGCCTGTTCTAGTGATACATTGCAGAACTTTGGAGTGACAATACAGTTTCAGTCTTTGGATACTTCTCAGTCATTTTGACAATGTCATAAGAATCAAAATTACTTTCCATGTTGTCCAGAACACCATTTCCACCCATCACTACTCTAATCATGAATTAGTAGTCACTGTGGCAACCTTGTGTTTAGAGTGTTTGACCATTATCTCAGACAAAAAAAGCATTTAAACAGTAAGCAATGATTAAGTGAAGAAGTGGCTTAAAATCTATGAAACTACATGGATAGCACATTTTGATTATCCTGCATGGGCTTGAACCCCAGGAGGGGAACCAGAAATTTTCAGAGGACTTCCATGAGCAAAATCCCAGCTGGATGTCATTCGGATAAGATGTTAAATTGTCTTCTATCTGTATTATTGGTGTCTGTATGGGGCAAGTAAAAGATCCCTCACATGGGGTAAAAGTGTTTAACATGTTGAGGACACCCTCTCTCTCCCATCTCACCAATCAACCACTCGTTAGCACCCAAAACTAGGCTTAGAGGGCTGCACAAGTTACCATATCTATCTGTAAGGTAACTATTGTTTTTTGGGGGAACTTTGTCATTTCATTTCCACTAAAATATGCCAATATAGTGCATACTAAAACAAGGTTTAAGGAGAAACTGCAGCTGTAGTATATATTTATACTCTGTGAGACCATAATGACATTTAGAACCTCTTTCAAAAATATGACAAACTTTATCAGAATTAAGAATGATCAGAGTACAGATGAAATAAATGTGTGCATTCCTCCTGCAAAAACTAACATATAATAAATATTATATGGCAAACATGCAGAATAACACATTTTAATTTTTTTAGACGCCTTGCCATAGCCCCAGGTGCCCTGTTGTATAATCAAACTTCCTTATTATTTCCCAGTAATTCGTATCATACATCTGTTTGGCATCCATTGACGTTTTTCAAAAACATAATGGTGAAATAAACCTTCACTTTGTTACTCCATACGCATACTGTGCTGCAGTCATCTTCCGCGCATTTTTACAGCTTTTAGGAAATAACAACAAAAAAGCTGCCGCTTCGTGTACGGTATGTTTAAAGGCTGGTGTAAAGCCCAAAATGAAAGAGCTATAGGCCTACAGTAAATTACAGTTGCGCTTGAAAGTAAGTACAGCCCTAAGTGACTTGCCATTGAATTCCATATTAGAACTGCAACCCCTATCACATTATTGATTTGGCGACACAATGTTCGAATGATACAATTTAGGTTACCTACAAATCTACCAGCATCGAAATTGAATTTGTAAGAGGTCACATCAAACGAAAGATAGCCCTCGCCCAACTACCCAGAGAATCTACGCAGTGCCGGAGTGGCCCAAACGGAATATGACAAAATGTAGAAGAAAGAATATTAAACTCTGACTCACATGCATGTGTGCAGCAAAAACACTCCCAATAGATGTACTAGGCCATTTAAAAAACATAAACAAATCAAATTCTTTCTCATTTCAGATAATTATGAACACTTCTGTTTCTATGGCAGAAGTATGGACTTCAGAAGTGGAACCTTGGGATGAAATAACCGAACAACCATCTTGGCAGCCTGTTGCGGAGGATCTAGCGACAACAATTTCTCATAACATAACAGAGACATCCACATTGCCTTATTTCTGGGAATATAAACTAAGTCTTGATGTCCAAGCCTATGTTGGCATTTTTATTGTCTTATTTGGTTTAGTGGGCAATGTTCTGGTAATATCTGTTTTAGTTAATAAGGGACGCATTAACTCCACATCGGTCTACTTAATCAATCTAGCGGCATCAGATCTGACTATTTGCGTAATAGGGCAGCTTTGCAGAGTGTTTCCAAGAGCTCTAACTGGTATTGACACGGGATCTCTGAATCCTTGGTGGTGTAAGAGCTGGTTCTTCATCAACCACAGCGCCAAAACGATCTCAGCATGGACTCTAGTCGCAGTGACAATCGAACGCTGTTTAGTCGTCTACTTTCCCTTAAAGACTCAAACATTCTGCAAGACCTCTTCAGCCAAGATTGCATCCGTCTTTATAAACATTTTGTGCGCCGTCTGGTACATCCACTACTTCTGGAGTTACGGGGCCCTCTACGAAATTGTGGATGGACAGCGTGTGGTCGTGGCTGGGTGTACGGTCCTTAAGGATGTCCCAGCCCTCAAGACCTACATGGCTGAGGTTCGGCCGATGCAAGATTTTGTTGTCAGATCAGCTGCTCCTTTTGTCGTTCTTTTGGTCTGCAATGTTCTCATCATTTACCGACTGATGAGGCAGCAGGCAAAGAGGAGCGATCTCGCAGGAGGCGAAACTAAGGACAAAGACAATAGCCAGATTAGGTCCGTTACAGTCATGTTGCTCACAGTGAGCTTCGCCCATCTCATATGTATCAGCCCCATGCAGATCATGTACCTCATTGACAAGAGCGATCCTTTTGGATGGGAGATGCGCTATCGTTGGCAAGCTCTTGTTGCTCTTCGGTGGAGTTTTGCTATCGATATTTATTACGCCAACCATGCCATCAACTTCATTCTGTACTGCATATCTGGAAGAGACTTCAGGGAGAACCTCAAGAATTTGTTGGTGAAAATTCCAGTCATCAAAGCCTGTTTTTCCTCCCCTCCAAAAGCAGCTCAGAGTCAGAGTGCTTCTGTCGAAACAGTAGACGCAAAGGTCTAATAATTAATCATACAACTCATTTACTATGACAATTAAGTAAACATTACAGTGTATCAACTATGAACTTGGTATTTCAAAGTATTATTTTTATAGGCATTACATGGAGCCAATGTCTTAGGATCTCTTTGAAATCATAAGAACTTGCAAACTTTGCCTGCAAAGACATTACCTGTCTCATACTCAGTGACAATGTAAATCTTGCCAAACTTTAATGAAGTATGTGACTTACTAAACACTGAACTTTTAATACATGTCTGACTCCTGCATAATAAATACTAAACTGCAAATACACACACTTGATATTCAGAAAACATTAAAATGCTAAAGGGAAAAGTCCCAATGTCTGTACATGTATGTTATACATGTATGTTATACATTGTATAAACACCAATAATCCTCACACACAGTGACAAACCATGGAGCCGCCTATGTACAAAATGTTGTGAAGAAACCACATATTGATAACAAAGCGAAACAAGACAAAACAAGCATCTGTCATGTCTAAATCACAGATATTCTTTGAATTAGCGGTGTCCTCAAAGAATCCTTTATGGCACTTTGATGACAGAAACAGAGGTGGCATGAGGCCAAAGAATTCCTCATCAAATTGCTAATTGGGGAAAAATGACCTTGAACAGGATTGATAGATCTGAATATTTCTCCGGAGGCCATAACAAAAAGCATCACATTTCCAGAAGATAGTACCTATACCTCAAAGGAGTACTTCCTCTCTGTAATAATAATAACGAATCAGGAAATAATATGACCTATAGTTACCTTTTTAATCTTCACCATGGTTGATGAGTAGATGACAGGCATTTGGTAGATTTCACACAAAAAACAAGAGCAAGATGACAAACAATAAAAATAAATGTCCAACGTTCTTTTCCAGAATAGTGGCCTTAGAGAATTCTTTATGGCATTTTGCATCAGGCCAAAGATTTCCACATCAATTGCTAATTGGGAAAAATGACCTTGAGGAAAATTGACCTAAATATTTCCCTGGAGGCTTTGACAAAAAGCATCACATTTCTGGCAAGTAGTATGTTTCAAATGAGCACTTCCATTACCTGTCGAGCCAAGGAAATGTGATCTTTGCTGACAATCTTGTCTTTACCTACAGTCAACACAGAGATTATTTGCACACTTTGATTTTTCATCATATTTCACAGAAAAAAACCAATATCATACAAAAAGCTATACTGTGTTCCAGAATAGTGTTAGTAGGTTAGGATCACATGCATTTCATTTTTTACAAAAATGTATTATTTGCACGCTTGAGCCAACTACCAGAAACAGCATTTTTAAAGATGATACTCAAATTTTTTCCAAAGAAACAATGATTTATGGTATCTCTAATGCATTAACATCAATCTGACATTATTTGGGGTTCACAGGTGGGATTACAGGTGTTGTCCGAGGAGTACACTATTTTGCATGTTTTTCTCCCACGTATGGGTATCAACATAGACCAAAAGCAGCAATACTCATGAAATTGACTTGTAAAGTCCTTCAACATAGTCAAATTGTGAGAGGAAGGCTAACCACGCAGGTTTTAGTGAAGAACTTTGTTCTGTATTCCACCAAGAAATGCCAGAAAATGGCACTTGTGGTGAATTTGAGCTGAGAAACAGCTGATAATCAGCCTCTAACCAATTTTTTTGCCACTGGCTAATCAATAATGATTAAGACAGAATATTTAGAGTTGTTTTCCTCAATATTTGTACACAATACAAGATTATTATTTAAATTTACCATATTGTAAGTATGGCATATTCCAAACACGATTATGCATTGATTATCAACACTCATTGAGGCTTGCCTATTGAATAATTATGACTTAAATTATTATAATAGTGAATAACTTTTAATTTCACTGCGCCTTTTTACAAAAGAAAAACATTGATGTGAATTTTTCACTCATTCATGGCCTCCATTGGGCCACCCTGTGCAGACACACTGTTTGGAGGCTGACTGATAGCATGATATAGTGCACATTTTGAAAACTATTTTCTTAATAATCTAAACTGGCTTTCGCCTGTTCTATTACAACCTATTCTTCACCACTCACCGTCAAAATAGTCCATTAGGGCAAAACTATGTTTTATAATTAAGATTTTTTCAGTTTGGTTCTACCAATGTCACTCTGTTCTGGCATATTGAACAAAATAATCGATCAAAACTTGCCAATTTATTTATTTCTGACAAATATACATGATAATGAGGTTTATTACTAAATTTCATCAGACTTTCTTTGAGTGTATTCCTTGGGTAACCCCTTTAATTCCACCTGCGAACCCCAAATAATGTCAGATTGATGTTAACATGTTAAAGATACCATAAACAACATTGTTTCTTTGGAAAAAATTGGAATATCATTTTTGAAATGCTGTTTCTGGTAGTTGGCTCAGGTGTGCAAATAATTTTTTGTCATTGGGATTCACTTTTTTCAAGTTTTCCAGAAAAATACATTTTCGTAAAAGATGAAATGCATGTGATCCTAACCTACTAACACTACACTGAAACACAAGGCAGCTTTTTGTATCATATTGGCATTTTCTGTGAAATATGGTGAAAAATCAAAGTGTGCAAATAATTTCTGTGTTGACTGTATGTTGTTGATGACAGGCATTTGGTAGACTTCACTTAAAAACAACTTCCCACAGGTATTTTTTCCCAGAACAAAACTGAGATAAAAGTCATACAATATTTCAACTTTATGACAACTGCCAAGTCACATAATGATCACTGCAATACATGCTACCAGTGGTCAGTACAAGCAAAACTTCTGTTACCCTTTTTATTAGAGATGCCTGCTTGCAAGCGACATCTCTATTGTGGGAGGAAGGGTCTGAAACTTACGACAACTGCCTTGGTCATGCTGTTTCATCTCTGTCATTAAAACTTTGCATACAGTCTCAATAGAATTTTATCTTGCGTTGATCTGAGATGTAGGAATCAATAAAGACAACAAACAGGCAGAGTTTCTGCAGGTCAAAGGCCAATAACCAAAAGTAGGTCACAGGCCAGATACCCTCCAGCAGGTCTTAGTGACAAATACCCTTGTGCAGGTATCACATGCCAGATATCCTTGTGCAGGTGTCAGGCAAAGGGGTACAGATACTATCATGGGCAGTCTATCTACAACCGTCTCTTGAAGTGCTTGCACGTTATTTTTATTTTCTAAGTCCCTTCTCGTTCAAAATGCCTGATCCAGTGAAAAGCAAGAAGTTCAAGTTGATATCAACGGAAAAGATTTTGTTCAGAAGCGATTAGAAATCCTTCCTTATTCGTCAGAAAGAGAACAAACGTTTTCCACCCACACAATTGAGCAGAGGGTCTGTATTGTGGTTACAATATAATATGACACCCTCATCAGCCTCATCATCCATCTTGTGAACCATCATCAAAGCAGCTGTGATTAGTTTGTGCAACCAATATCAGAAAGACAATCAGAACAATTCCCTGTAAGAAAAGGCCATCAAAGCAATTGCCTTCCCCTCAGGATAGATTTTCCTACAGGTTCACTCAAGTCATACATACTTTGTTCCAAAATGGCCATTTCCCAAACTGGTTGCCAATAACAGCGAAACACTTTGATATAGAATTCGAGTGGACTGTGGCACTGTAAAAATGGCACTTCGTGTGTCATCATGCTGATGATTTGTCATGATCAAACCCCCGGGGGGTACTCACTCTATAAGGGTGTATATAGAGGCGCCGCTGGATGGTAATGGTTTTTTGGCCTTCTTGGATTAAAATGGTTTTGGTTTTTTGACAATTCTGATTAATTTGGTTCTGGTTTTCGCAACCCCAACATGTTTGGTACCGTTAGAATGAGCTTCAAAAGACGATTAAAATGGTTTAAAAACCATGAAGATTAAATTGGTTTGCAAAAAATTTTAGTGAAGGATTAAAATGGTTTGTGTTTTTGGCGCAGTTTCCGAATTAAAATGGTTCTGGTTTTCAAAATTGCCGTGGCTCATCCGTATGCAAAAGTCCGCGAAGTACCCCCCCCCCCCCCCCGGGATAAAACCAATACTTTCAATGTTAATTTGATTGAAGGAGACTTATCCCACTTGTTGGTGACAGCCAAATATGCATCTGATTTTCACTCTAAAATCTGTTATAAGAAGTCAAATTGCTTTCTCTCGACCATGACTAATCAAACAGCCTCTATGTTTCCCATGTTCCAAAAGTAGAGAAGATGACACTTCATCAGCTATCATGAGTCACGACGTGCTATTTCCAAAGTGTTTCGCTGTAATACAAAGATAGTATTAAAAAAAATCTTCTTGCAAAATAATCTGACATCAAAGTATGATATATAAACCGGGTGGGGTGGCCCACTGAGTACTTGGAGCCAGCTGAAAGCAGGTATTTTGCCAAACTACCAATAATCATGCTAATCTTCATAAAAAATTATTGGGTATCTTACCGACCTCTACACAGAAGCCGAAATGTCATTCCCATTCCAGACAAGCAATAACAGGTTACCAGATTCCGGTTCAACATACTGAACAGGAGCCTCTGAACACATACAGTAATATGGGGCGAATCACCACTTCTGCAGTCCACCTCAGAAATCGAAGTAGGATGTCAAATTTTGAGCTAAACTAAAGGTCCGACTATTCTGAGGAACCTTTAAAGGTGTCCCAAATTTCCAATGACTTAGGCTCAACGTCATGCTTTCACATAAGTAAAATTGAAGGATACGCATTACACTAATTTTGGGAGCACAACGACAATCGAAAGCATCTTCAACAATTGTATGTAATGGTGTCTCCATGGTACAGTAGTTAGCATCCTTGCCCTGTACACATGAGGATGTGGGTTCAAACCTCACTCCGGCCATGTCCAGAGCTTATCACTACAATGACTGGTAGGATCATAGAAATGTCATTCAGCATGGTGAGGGCCGGTGAGCAGATTTAGTTCTTCAGAAAAATTTACAGCAAATAAAAATAAATTCCCACACAGGAACCTTACTTTACTCTATGAAGAAACCTTAGACTAGATACATTTGGTTGAGAAATGCCGAAATTTGCTACAGGGGAATCTATGCCACAATTTCCCAAAACAAAATTTCTATCAGGAAACCCAGGACACATTTTGGTGAGAAATGCCCAAATTTCTCAGAATGGAATATTACAATTTCTATAAAGAAACCTTAAGAATGTTTTGATGAGGAATGCCACCAATTCCTAGAATAGAACCTTACAATGTCTATCAAGAGAATGGACACACTTTGATGAGATATGCCACAATTTGTCAGAATAGAACCTAACAATTTCTATAAAGAAACCTTGGACACATTTTGGCGCCACCAATTACTAGAATAGAACCTTACAATGTCTATCAAGAGAATGGACACACTTTGATGAGATATGCCACAATTTGTCAGAATAGAACCTAACAATTTCTATAAAGAAACCTTAGACACATTTAGGCGACATATACCCCAATTTCCCAGAACCTTACCATATTTATATAAAGAGAACAGCCACACTTTGAGGAGATATGCCATAATTTCTCAGAATGGAACCTTGCAATTTCTATAAAGAAACCTTAGACACATTTTGGCGACATATGCCACAATTTCCCAGAACATTACCATATTTATATAAAGAGAACAGCCACACTTTGAGGAGATATGCCATAATTTCCCAGAATGGAACCTTGCAATTTCTATAAAGAAACCTTAAGACACATTTTGGCGACATATGCTACAATTTCCCAGAACCTTACTATTTCTATGAAGAGAACCGCCACACTTTGAGGAGATATGCCATAATTTCTCAGAATGGAACCTTGCAATTTCTATAAAGAAACCTTAAGACACATTTTGGCGACATATGCCACAATTTCCCAGAACCTTACTATTTCTATAAAGAGAACAGCCACACTTTGAGGAGATATGCCATAATTTCCCAGAATGGAACCTTGCAATTTCTATAAAGAAACCTTAGACACATTTTGGCGACATATGCTACAATTTCCCAGAACCTTACTATTTCTATACAGAGAACAGCCACACTTTGAGGAGATATGCCATAATTTCCCAGAATGGAACCTTGCAATTTCTATAAAGAAACCTTAGACACATTTTGGCGACATATGCCACAATTTCCCAGGACCTTACTATTTCTATAAAGAGAACAGCCACACTTTGAGGAGATATGCCATAATTTCTCAGAATGGAACCTTGCAATTTCTAAAAAAAAACCTTAAGACACATTTTGGCGACATATGCCACAATTTCGCAGTTTTAACTATTTCTATGAAGAGAACCGCCACACTTTGAGGAGATATGCCATAATTTCTCAGAATGGAACCTTGCAATTTCTATAAAGAAACCTTAAGACACATTTTGGCGACATATGCCACAATTTCGCAGAACCTTACTATTTCTATGAAGAGAACCGCCACACTTTGAGGAGATATGCCATAATTTCCCAGAATGGAACCTTGCAATTTCTATAAAGAAACCTTAAGACACATTTTGGCGACATATGCTACAATTTCCCAGAACCTTACTATTTCTATAAAGAGAACAGCCACACTTTGAGGAGATATGCCATAATTTCCCAGAATGGAACCTTGCAATTTCTATAAAGAAACCTTAGACACATTTTGGCGACATATGCCACAATTTCCCAGAACATTACCATATTTATATAAAGAGAACAGCCACACTTTGAGGAGATATGCCATAATTTCCCAGAATGGAACCTTGCAATTTCTATAAAGAAACCTTAAGACACATTTTGGCGACATATGCTACAATTTCCCAGAACCTTACTATTTATATAAAGAGAACAGCCACACTTTGAGGAGATATGCCATAATTTCTCAGAATGGAACCTTGCAATTTCTATAAAGAAACCTTAAGACACATTTTGGCGACATATGCCACAATTTCCCAGAACCTTACTATTTCTATAAAGAGAACAGCCACACTTTGAGGAGATATGCCATAATTTCCCAGAATGGAACCTTGCAATTTCTAAAAAGAAACCTTAAGACACATTTTGGCGACATATGCTACAATTTCCCAGAACCTTACTATTTCTATACAGAGAACAGCCACACTTTGAGGAGATATGCCATAATTTCTCAGAATGGAACCTTGCAATTTCTATAAAGAAACCTTAAGACACATTTTGGCGACATATGCCACAATTTCCCAGTTTTAACTATTTCTATGAAGAGAACCGCCACACTTTGAGGAGATATGCCATTATTTCCCAGAATGTAACCTTGCAATTTCTAAAAAAAAACCTTAAGACACATTTTGGCGACATATGCCACAATTTCCCAGAACCTTACTATTTCTATAAAGAGAACAGCCACACTTTGAGGAGATATGCCATAATTTCCCAGAATGGAACCTTGCAATTTCTATAAAGAAACCTTAGACACATTTTGGCGACATATGCCACAATTTCCCAGAACATTACCATATTTATATAAAGAGAACAGCCACACTTTGAGGAGATATGCCATAATTTCTCAGAATGGAACCTTGCAATTTCTAAAAAGAAACCTTAAGACACATTTTGGCGACATATGCTACAATTTCCCAGAACCTTACTATTTCTATAAAGAGAACAGCCACACTTTGAGGAGATATGCCATAATTTCTCAGAATGGAACCTTGCAATTTCTATAAAGAAACCTTAAGACACATTTTGGCGACATATGCCACAATTTCCCAGAACCTTACTATTTCTATAAAGAGAACAGCCACACTTTGAGGAGATATGCCATAATTTCCCAGAATGGAACCTTGCAATTTCTATAAAGAAACCTTAGACACATTTTGGCGACATATGCTACAATTTCCCAGAACCTTACTATTTCTATAAAGAGAACAGCCACACTTTGAGGAGATATGCCATAATTTCCCAGAATGGAACCTTGCAATTTCTATAAAGAAACCTTAGACACATTTTGGCGACATATGCCACAATTTCCCAGAACCTTACTATTTCTATAAAGAGAACAGCCACACTTTGAGGAGATATGCCATAATTTCCCAGAATGGAACCTTGCAATTTCTATAAAGAAACCTTAAGACACATTTTGGCGACATATGCTACAATTTCCCAGAACCTTACTATTTCTATGAAGAGAACCGCCACACTTTGAGGAGATATGCCATAATTTCCCAGAATGGAACCTTGCAATTTCTATAAAGAAACCTTAGACACATTTTGGCGACATATGCCACAATTTCCCAGAACATTACCATATTTATATAAAGAGAACAGCCACACTTTGAGGAGATATGCCATAATTTCCCAGAATGGAACCTTGCAATTTCTATAAAGAAACCTTAAGACACATTTTGGCGACATATGCTACAATTTCCCAGAACCTTACTATTTCTATAAAGAGAACAGCCACACTTTGAGGTGATATGCCACAATTTCCCAGAATGGAACCTTACAATGTCTATCAAGCAATTCTCAGACACACTTTGATGAGTTTTACAAATTTCCAGAATAGAAAATTCAACTTTGATGAGAATCACATGCCAGGTAAAAAACCCAGCAATTTAATAAATGAAACAGATCCTGTTAACAAAGACACCGGTAAGTCATGAGAAAGTGATAACATTAGTCCTCACTGCCTCAAATAACAAACTCTCATTCAAGGTAACTGAAGGTACAATTAATTTTTTCCACAGCAATAAAATGAATTTGTAATGCGATTCTAGTCATACGCCACAATTATGATAGTGGCATGCTCGTAAATAAACCAGTTCTGAGTTTGGAAGGGAAAGGATTTTTCAGCCTTAGGGGAATGAAGTAGTTTTTGTCAATATGGTAGAAGAAGAGTACAGGCAGACTCAGAGACATACAAAATGGCCAATCGTAGAAAAGTGATTTGCATCAATAAACAATTGAAAACAATTTTTTTTTCAGTGTTGTGTATTTACATCATAAACAGTTCATAATGCAACTTGTAAACATAAAAATAGCTTCAAGATACGCTTGCATATACACAATGCATTACACATCGTTATGATATCTAAGATATATTTAGAAATATATTCATATATATATTATGTACACATATACAAATTTAAGTTTTCTTTGATTAGCTGAAGTATCATGAATCTATTCAAATGTTCCCTGATTATATGGTCTTCACTCTTCAGCAGGTTAAGAAATTTCTAATTTAGGTAACATGCCACTTACATCTTAAGTTATTATTATTAATTATAATATCATTTAACATATCAATAACATAACATTATAATTACAATTTACCTCATTAATGAACGCAATTACTGTATTCAAAATGATCCAAGTGAAAAATATGCAGGAACGAATTGAAAACTCTTGTCGTGAAATAACCCATGAAGTGAAATCAGTGACATTGTAAAAATATGTATTACATACATATCATAATGTTAGTTCTAACATCCTCAAATATCTATTGACTAATTTCTTACCCTAAAGTTTGAGGCACAGCCACAAATATATATAATGTATATAAAAAATACAGGCGGGCTAATTCAGATTGTCTAAGAATTTTCCACATTCTAAGTAACATTTTGCAAATAATTATCTCTGTAAGTACTCTTTAATGTATTGAAGCTTCCTCTTTATTCATTATTTGACTTTTTAATTTTCAAGTAGACCAGATTTCACCTTTAATCTAACCACGGTTCAGTTGCACATCATTTTGGAGAAATAAGAATTCACATGATAAACAATAACCCAAAAATTTGAGAGAAAAACAACAATGCTTACTGATAAACAGATGAAGACAAAACCAAATCTACTAACAATCAGTTTGGCAGTGCTGAAAATCAGCTATCTTAAATTGTTCGAAAATTACAAACTTATCCCGACAGAAAACTCACTTCTGATAAAAAGTTATGTGGTATCTGAAATATCCTGTAATATAAAAGAACTCTTTGGTGCAGCATCAACGATCTGTTGAGCAAATAATACAATCATTTGACTTAGATTAGTAATCTACATCTTTTTATAAAATCAAATGTACATCAATGACTTGAGATTTCACTGAATTTCTTTCAGAAGTTGATGTTCAAACAGACAAAACTTGCATAATTCCTGAACAATCTTTACCATCCAAATTACGTTTTGTATAGAAATTAATTTTCTAAATCATTATTGTCCGGATTTTTCAATGCTACCCTTGAAGTGAACCACATAAAAATCACAATGATAAATGAAAATCAAATAAACCAGCAGATTAGCAGCATGCCACATAGCAGTGATTCAAATAATGTAAAAAAGGGAATGCATAAGATTATGAAATCATAAAAAAGCTAAATGACTCAAAAGACTCAATATATCTCAAAAAGAAAGAAAAAAAACTTAAACCATTACCTCACGTCATAAATAAAACAGGACTGTGTTTTATAGTATACAATGACGAGACACGAATAACAAGTGAAAACTATTATAAAAACTTTATCACAGGCGGCCAAGTACACAAGGCATTAAGAGGAAGTGAAGTGTATCCACATGAATTTACGGCACGTAATATTCGTCATACATGTATTAATTGCCGTATCACGACACTGGCAGGCAGCGATGCATATAGCTCAAACATAAGACAGCACATATGGCGTTGGTCGAGAAGAATGAGAGAGACTCGAGAGACTTGAGAGACTCGGAGAGTGATTTATGAGTCTCATTGAGAGATTGAAGATGAAGGACAGGCATGATAATTGACACGATTGATGTGATGACCGGCAGAAAGGCTAGGTAGCGCTGCAGTACTAGTAGTTGCACAGTGGCAATCACCGATAAATGCTCACGATGTTCATGAATCACGATGATGCATGATCATAATGCTCATGATTTCATGCTCATGATTTCATGCTCATGACTTGGCACCATTGTTGGCCGTTTCTGTCCGGTTGTTTCTGGGAGCTGTCTGGTTAGTTTTAGGAGGAGAGTTTTTGCCATTCTTTTTGCGGTCAACACTGTCATTTGGCAATCGCATATTGGTACCAGAAGTGATGAGGTTTCCGAAACCCTCGGAGTGGGCGAACGCATAACCTGAACGCAAGGATCGGGTCGACCGCCGCATCGTGGACTGTCTACGTAGAATGAGCTCTCCCGATCTCGATTTGGACTTGCTGATCTTTTGCTTCAGCCGGACCTTATCTGTTAAAGTTGGACGTGTGTCGATGTAGTAAAATCTCTCGGCTACCACCGGAACAAGCAAAATAGTCACAGTGAGAATTAAAGTGAACCAAAAGGGTCCTGTGCTCATGACGTTTCTGGCCGTGCCGGCATATTCATAGCCAAGGAAGTCTGAGTACGTCAAGAAAGTAAAGCCAAAGTAAAACAGGATGCTTCCCCATATGACAAGATGGTTGAAACCCGTCCAGTACGACGTGTCAAGTGCACACTGAAAAGGAAAAATATGAATTTATGAATACCATACAAATACATATATAGGTTAGACAAGCATGTGACAGTAATTTATATGAATGTAATCATGAGCGCTACGACAAAATCAGAATATTAAACTGACAAGACACACATGCCATCTAGTGGTAATTGTCATACTTTGACAGAGAAGTCAATAAGAATTGAATGCACTGGCTATCTGCTCCATGGCTATCAATCAACTGTTCTTAACATAGGCATAAAAGGGAAATTGCACCAGCTTGGTGCATTGGCTATCAGAGTGAGTGAGTGAGTTTGTGTCTTAAGTATTCATCACAAATATACACTTAATGAATTGTTCAGTCAAGTGTCGTTCTATTTTGAAAAGCACTAAGATCTATGCAGGGAACGGCATACTGTTGTAAAACTTTTGATACCTTTTAACAAGTACTTTATCTTTAAAACCTAAAATTTAAATCTGTAATATCTGAAATAAACTTACTCGTAAAGACACAGCGACAATGAGGATGCTGGCGACTGTGACACCGAACGCCTTGTGACCCACCAAGTCACTTCCGTCCGGCCGCAAGGCGTTGTTTAAGGCACCGTAGGGGATGAAAAAGAGGATGAGGGATGAGATGACGCCTTCTCCGACACTTTGGAGAAAAACTTTCTTGTTAAACAGGAGATCCAGGTGGCCTGGGGTGTACAGTTTGGGAAAGCGTAAGCTGTACTCATCACTGACATCCTGTAGTAATTGTAAGGAAGGAACATAATTAGATGATGAAGTGTGGTTATGCTTATAAGACATTTAATATATTATTTCAGAGTGAGCCACCTCAAGTTGTACTGTTGAAGAAATTTTGAAAAGACAAAGGCAGTGAGACCACACAGTAACTGATGAAAAACTGACTTGGTCTCCAATGAATTAATTCCAGTGGTAATCTATAAGCATTATCACACAAATTTTCAGTTGTCAAAATTTCATCACTGCCATGAACATGACAGGTAAAGCTTGCAGCACAAAATGAGGAGGTTCACTCAATAAAAAGGTTAATATCATATAAACTCATTACTACATGTACTCTACTCATACTACTCATAATGCACAGTTATGCAGACTTTTGTCAACGCAAAACACACAAATGAGAACAAAAGACATGCTTTGCCAAAGTAAAACATTATATCATCGATTTACTAACTTTACTAAAATAATTCTGTTAGGCCTACTTAGTTTTTTCACTCCTTAAAATAACAAGCATAAAGCAAAGGTAATGCCTTAATCTTACATACTAAATCACAAATCAATAATAAATTTTCTTAATAATCTTAGATTTAGGAAAGAGAGAATGTTTAGATTTTTGCTGCATTTTGAATGAAAAAATGCAGACAAAATTTAACAAATCTCTCCAAGAAAGAAACCCAGAAAAGAGCATCATACATGTGGAGCAACGTGCACAGGAATTTAGGAGCATGCAAACTTATTTTAATTATCATAAAGAAAAGTTTTGAAATACCACGTAACGGGAAAATAAACTCACAAATGATGATTCTGAGACTAAATATCCAGTTTTAAAAATAACATGAAGTAACATAAAAGATCCAATAATTTAAATGGACAAATTACCAGATTTTAGTAGGGCTTACCTGATCAAAAACACCAAGGGCAATTATAGGTAAGGAGGTATAGCAGACATTATACAGGGAGATGAATGCCTCATCATAGATGGTCTGAAAGAACCCAGCTCATTGGATAAGAATAAATACAACACAGCCAATCACAAACCAGGTTGCATGTTTGAAATGCACCATGGACCAATCAGAGGCCAGAACAATCAAGAAGTCACCAGACTCCATGCTGTTAGTCCAGCAAAAATCAAGACATGCTGCAAATTCACCAGCTGGAAAGTCAATCGGTTTATTAATTGGGAAGAGAAGGGAGAAAACGGGGGAGCAGCCATCAAAATGAGATTAATGGAAATATATAATGCCACACCATTGGCCATGGTTAAAATTTGGACCCAAATCACATAAATCAAGCCTCATTCATAGAAGTCCACTCAATTTGAATTCTGGTAGTGTGATCGAAATTTGGGGGTCTGAGGAAATACAGACACACAAGAGCATCACTTAAACCCTTGCATTTTATGATATCCCTTATCTCTTTCACCAAACTAGAGCCTCAGTCTAGTATAGACAAGCCAAATTTGCTTTCTCATACAGTTTTGTATTGCAAACCACTTGGGTATGAAGATTGGGAAAACCATTCAGAGTAGAGCACCCACTACCCATGGGCCGGTATTCCAATCACCTTGACAATCTGTTCCCATAGGTTTTTATACGGGTTATTTTAAGAGGTTAGGCCACACATAATTGATTCTTAGCTTCGCGGACCCGCCGACACAATAGATACACTGCCGATGGAAAAAAAAATTGAAAAAAAAATAAAAAAAATTTTTTTGACATTATAAAAAATTTTTTTTTTTACCTTTTTTTTTTTTGTCCTACTGACCGACCCTAGTAAAAGTGCCTTGAGAGGATCCGAGAAGCTAAAGATCAATTATGTGTGGCCTTAAAAACAGAAGCGTAATCCCGAAGCTTTGTGGAACTGCCAAAAATTTTATCTGTGCCTCGTCTCATCTTATTTCTCATCCAAGCCAACAGTGTCAAATGTTGTTCTCATTCCGACTTGGGTCCTGTCGGGAAATATTTTCAATGGATTGAGCAGGGAGATCAAAGCATCATTCTGCAGTCCTCATGATTAGCTGTAAACATATCTATTCTGTCACTTCTACCCATTCAGGAATCATGAAAATTAATTTAGTACTTGGAAGATTGTTTGCAAGAACTTATTCTTGGTTTCTTGATATAGGCAGTAGTATTTTTTTGTTACAGTGACAACGACACCAATATAATGGTTCAACAACAAACATATTGACCTGAGAAGACGATGTCATTGCATATATAATCTTGTCACGCACCAGTTACCGAAGTCGAGACTCATGCACGACCAGCTTATTCATTCTTGCAGAGCACGTAACATGTCTGCAGTAGACCTCTGTTGTAAAGCTTGACCTTCTGTAAAGCCCTGCTGGCTTCAAGTCATGTACGAAACTGCCCTGTCATAGCCATTAATTGCTGCCTGTTATTGACACCCTGAGCAAATCAGAATCCATGAAGCCATTCATGTTGGTAACAGTCAAACTCAACAAATTTTGTGGTTTCCGATACACTCAAATACTCAGGTAAAAAATTGTCAACTGTACGATGCCCGACAGGGCGAAAGTGAATTTGGCACAGTGAAAATAATGATATATTTAAGAACATTTAATAGTACATTGTTAGTGATTGTGTTTTCAGAAGTTCTGAGAGACTTGAATTGAAGGGATAGGGAAGGTGTGTTGATATTGATAGATATATATATATATATATAGTTGTTGTTCACACGTGTAAAATTTGAGCTGCTATCAGCCGGCAGTCAGTGAAACAGATGAGGGCAGTAGTTTGTGAAAGAGATGAGGGGAATAATAAAACGCCAGGGTTTCATTAAATCCTTTGAGGTCAGAGTGGAGAGCTTTGTGAATTGAATGAGAGAGTGATCACACCAAGCCAGGTCTTAATCTTAGGAGTGCCATGCCTTATAGTCTTATTGCTACCTCCTTGTTGTTACATTTTACCTGATCAAACATGCCCATAACGAGCACAGGGAGGGAAGTGTAGCACAAGTTATATAAACTGATGAAAGACGGATCATACAGGGTCTGAAAATCAAACTTGTGTGTTATACATTTTATACATTCAACATAAGAAATTGGCAAAAATATGTATAATACAGGATCTGGAGCACAAAAAATACAAACAATAGCATAGAAACAATAGCATAATTTACAAAATGTTCATTGCACAATAATTTAAACTGATCATTTTCCAAGATGTTATATATAAAAAGATAAAACTTCATAAAATTTTTAAAATCCTCATATATTACTGAAATAATTACATTATCAAAAAATTATTTCATGCTATGACGTTGACTGAAAATGTACAGATTTAAACACGAAATCAATAAATTGACGCCATAATTTATGGTCAAGCAAGGAAATTAAATATTTCTTAAACATATTTGCTATTTCACATTGCGTAGATTTTCATACACACCTGAGCAGAGAAGCCACAGAAGAAGGCATACCAAAAATGGCACAACGTGAAGGCAAAATTTTTGTAGAAAAAGTATTTCATGAACTTGCACATTCGCAGATAGGACCACCTGCCATGGACTAGAAGCAAGCGCTCCAAGAAGCGGAACTGGGCGAGAGAGTAATCGCTAGAGAGGACAGCCTGCATTCCCTCTTGACCACTTATGCCAATGCCGATGTGAGCCGCTGAAAACAGCAAAATATAGTTTTAGATAGGATATCTATGACACAGATTAATCAATTTCCAGGTGTTCAGAACAAAAATTGGGATTATTTTTTGGCAAGTATATTTTTTTCTATTTTTCTTAGGATATAATTCAGGCCACAAAAACAAGTTACACCTAAAAATCAGTGTACCAAATCACAAGATACGATTTTGAAGAATACTTGGTACAAAGCAAAGAAATATATCAGAAAATTTGGAATAAGCTTTTACAAATATCAACGTTACAGCAAATTCAAACCCTTCCTAAACAATTTTTGTATTAAATGAATCATCAGTTTAGATGTTATGTTACACAAAGATTTTTTTTTTGGGTATTCACCTTTTGCTGTTGGAACTGTCTGGAAATAATCAGAGAATATAAAATGCTATTTAATTTGTCATACATACATTTTATCATAGAGACGTCATTGGCCCCATCTCCTATGGCTAGTGTGACAGTTTTCTTGTGAGTCTTGACCAACTCAACGACCATTGCTTTTTGCAGGGGGGTTACTCGACAGCAGATGACAGCCTTGCACATGCACGCAGTCTCCAATAATAACAGCTCCATCCTCTCAGTGAGGGCATGGACCTACGGAGAAAATAGATGATTAAAATATTTGTTATCACACAAAACAAGGTCGGTCAACCAGTCATCCTCAGCTCCTCGCAGTTCAATTAATATCATGAACACCCCTTCTTGCACCATTTCTAGCAGGCGAAAGCAGCAGTTGCTAATTTAGTTTTATGAATCAGAAATTATTGATCAGAAATACTGTTATGCTTTCCAAAATAATTCATCACATCGCATAATATGCCATAAAATTGCTTTCAGTCAGAGACTGTAATTACTAATTGCATAAGCCAAGCTAGTGGCATGTTCCCAGTACTCGTAACAGTGTAGCAGTCACTGCAATGCATTATTTTTCATTCACAGGATTTAAAAACATCCCTCCATCACTTACCAAACTGTGTCCATTAATCACAATAGCAAAGGTCAGTTCGTCTGACTGGCCATCAGGCATGGGCGTGTTCATTCCATTTGCATTCCCATACGATACAATATCCACATCATTTGGTTTTTGCGCAATTAGTCTTTCTATGTCTTGTTTGGCTTTCTTCAACTGCTCCTCGACTTGCTCGAATGTCTCTCCATCAATGACGTACAATTCCTCCATCTCATCTGTCAGGAGGCGGCAACTGTATCCGATGTTGATGGCCGTTTCTGAGAAGAAACAGACAGTTTATGATGGAAGTTAAAAGTGACACACAAATTTTTTAAATTCCAGCATCAAATTGGTCAAATTTGGAGTGACTGACAGTCTAACATGTAACAGTCACTCATATTTTAAGACAGAAAAGTTGTCATTTTATAACTGTACATTTAGATCATGATCTGGAAAACAGCGCATTTTCATACGCACTGTTCAGTATGTAATTAAAGTGAAACTAATCAAACTTCATATGCTCTTAGTCAAGAAATGGTGCAAATTTTAATTTTCAGTTTTAATCATAACTCACCCTGTTTATCACCGGTCAAGACCCAAATCTTGATTCCTGCAGTGGCCAGGTTTGCTATACATTGAGGGACCCCATCTTGCAGTTTATCTTCCACGGCCGTAGCCCCCAGTAAAATCATGTTCTGCTCTATTTCCTCATAAATTTCTGCTAGCTTATCATCACGGTTGTCCATAGACACACTGCAATCAGAAAAGGAAAAAGAGTTGAAAAGAATGCAAACTGAAAGTTCAATAAACCCAGCAGTGTCAATAAGGAGAACTTAGCGAAGTAATTATAACATATCAAAGAAGTCTTAAGTAAAAGAAGATAAATTGCTACTCCAGAACCATATAAAAACATTATGATAAAGATGATAGGAGGCACCACTGTATAATAGCTGAGCGGCTTGAGCCATCTACTGGAGTATTGGTAAATCAAAGAATTGACACGTGCAAGTGCTCGCTACTTTTCTGTATGTTATACATAGGTTAGATATTTGCCTTCACTATTTAGTATTACATGTCACAGCAAATGAGCAAATGTGTAGCGTATGTTATTTACCTAGCTTCATGGTGGCGTTTCTTCCAATCTTCATAATAGGACGGATCAATTTCTTTGTAAGAAAGGCACAAGGTACGCAATCCTTCCTGAGCGTAATCCTGAACAGAAAACAGAAAACGAAAAACAAAATTCTTTAAAGTTACCCTGAATGATAGGTCAGGCTTTCACCAAAAGTTTTTCTAATTTTTACATTTTCTGGTGTATTGTGGTCATACTGTCTGTTTTGTAAATTTTCTTTACTTTGAGACTTCATTTTCTTACTGAATTCATTGCCCACATGCACTGAATGACCCCTAGATTTATTTCGGGTACGCACGGAAAAAAATCACTGGTCTGCTTGCTTTCAACTTTGTGACGTCATCACCATTGTGTGAATTTGTTAACTTATAACAATATACTGACAACAATGGTCATTGTGACGTCATCTATAATGGATGTGCTGGAGGTGGGAGGCACTATCAAGAAAATGTAAAGGAAATAACTGAATAATATATTCAATCAAATGAACACTCCAATACATTTGTCAAAAATATTACTGTTCATGAGTTTATATTATTCTGCAGTTGAAACCACCAATATTGATCAAAGAATTTTATCATTCAGGGCAACTTTAACTGGAAACTCAAATATCCACATTGTGCGATCACTTAACACTACAAAAAAATAATATCACTGAGAAGCAAAGAAAAAGTTTGTGGTCTCCAGGAACAACACTCATCTATTTTGAAGTGATTCAACTTTATCTTTGGAGTTTATACATAGATCAGCAAAATGTCTTCACAAAAAGAGAACTTTCTCATCATACAAATACATTCAACAAACAATATTTTTAGTAATTTTTTGCTCACGTTGAGATGACTAGTGGTGAGTTCCATCATCTCTTCACAAGAAGGATCAAGACGTTGGTAAATCATGGTATCGGCTCCCTTGCAGTACAACATGATTTTGTCATCTTTACGAACTATCACCTGAGAACGAGATACAGAAATTATTATAAGACAATTTAAATGAAAATAATGGTATGAAACATCATAATTAATCTTCCAAAAAGCAGATAACATAAATGGAACCTTATTCGCAGAAAAGAGAATTTAAGATTGATAAATTTCATCTCCATACATGTACACAATACAGTTTATACTCACAGACATTCTTTTCCTGTCATTGTTAAAATCCAAGATGCAGAGCAACTCATAAACCTCTTCCTTCCCCAACTCTTCAACAGTGATGGTTTTGGGAGTTCGAGTCTGAAACATTAAAAAAAAGAATGTTTAGTAGGTTTATTTTCAATTAGCCAAGTCTATCTTAGTTAAATAATGGAGCTTACGACCTCATCAGATGAATTTCCTCAGCCACCTATCACATGTCCCATCTTATATTGAAAAGAAGACAGTCCCATCACAACATTTGACGGAATTAAGTGGTGCAGTTTTAAGGCATCCAAATCATATTTGCTATACATATAATGAGTAGACATCATTTACTTGATGCTCGCAATGTCCTTTTAAAAATCAATTTTGTTTGTGGCTGATGTTGACATTTAGTTTCATTCGATATCCAAAAACAGCAGTTATTTCCCAATGCAGTAACTCAATATTAAAAGTTCACAGAAATGATTATCCAGACAAGTTACAACACTTACCATAAAAACAAAGCCAAAGTTTCTGGCTGCAGACACCATAGCAGCCTCATCCGGAGATTGGGCTTGGTACATTAATGTCCCTGCAAATCGAGAGACACAATTCACAAATTAAGTCAGAATACACACACATAAACAGAAACAAATAGAACAGCACTTCAAATTAAACTTTTACAATTGATGTGATCTGTTTGCTAAGTTCCGTCAGTTTGAAGTACTTTCAACATATAATTTATAACATGAAATGCATAAAGAAATTAAGTCTCATGCAATAATGGACCACTAGTTTTTGAAAGAAATAAAAGAGCAAAGGTCATTCAATCTTCCGTGAGTACGATACAAGTTGAGGAATAAGTCAACAATAATCTTGAGCAAATTTTGCAATGTCAACATGCAAAACAAACAATATTTGAAGCCGAAATTATGATCAAATTTTGTTTTTTTAAAGAATTTTATGGCATTACCTTCTTTCTGTTCGGACATGACAGTGTGGCACAAACTGAGTAGACGGAAAAATTCATGGGTCTCTTTATTTCCACTTTGCACAGCTTCTACGACTCGGTTATCGTAAAATGTAAATGTTTTCTCTCCATATTTGTTCCAGGAGAAGTCAACTTTGGGTGTTTTCTGAAAAAGAGAATTCAATATTAATTCAACTGCAAAGTCTTTCTTATAAGACAGTAAGGAATTCTATGTTATTAACATGATCGTTGTTAGTTGCATTGCTTTGCCAGAAAGCAAGTTCTTCATACTTACAACTGTAATATCCATGGGGTTGCCATGTTCATCAACTGGATCTCCATACGCTCTTCCTTGTATGGAACACTGGTTAAAAGTCATTATGTTCTGAAAAAAAAAGTTAACTTAATTAATGTCAGATAACAAAACTTCACAGAAAACAGCTCAATTTACCCTCAATGGCATTTTCTGACCTGAGCACCAGGGTGATAAATCGCATAAGCTGATTAGGTTCTGGTGAAAAATCAAAGACATCAAATTTTAAATTGTGAAAAATATTCCAGTAAAGCCATCATAATATTCTCCATAACAAAGAACTTGTTCAATGGGCCTATATTTCTAATCTTCATACTCCATCAAACTGAATATATGGTGGTAGCAAAAGCTACATACCATTTAAAACCATTAATATTGATATCTAATGCAAATACCTGTGTGAGAGTGCCAGTCTTGTCAGAAAAGATGTACTCTATCTGCCCGAGTTCCTCATTTAAGGCAGTCGTCCTCGCTCTGGCTGGGGTGTCGTTTTTCTCGTAATACATCTTTTCATCCCAGTTTATCATCCAGCTGTTGCCAAACCTGATGATCTCAATACTGAAGATAAAGAAATACCGGTACATAGGGAAGTTAAAAAAGGTGCATGTATTTGACGCAGTAGACTGTGACTAATTTGACATTGGCATTAAACTTTCAACATCTGCAACTGCCACTGTGTGTACCGTCATTTTAAGGAATAAAAGATTTATTCTCTATTGAACCAACAAGGTACAAAGATGTTAATTGCAAATAACTTAAAATGATAGGAGAAGAGTTTGTTTTAGCAATGTGCAATTGAAACTTCTAACACACTATTCAAAGATTTCAGATATCTATAACAATTCAGAAGAAAAAATAAAGCTACTTTAATTTTACATCACTTTATTTTGACGTGAATAGAAAAATGGACTAAAAATTAGAAGAAAACTTCTCCAACTTACCTCACATATAATGAGATGGGGACGACCGTGTTTAATATGATAACATAGGAGAAGAACACAAGGACAGATATAACAGTTGCTCCTGCTGCGGTGGTGCCCCCTTTCTTCGGACCCCCAGGAACAAACGTCTCCCAAGGAAGATACGATTGGAAGTTGACGCCAACCAACGTCTCCCAAATGCCACAACAGATCGTACATAACAAACAGGCAACAAACAGAAACATCAAAATCTGAAAATGATAAAGAGAATATTAAATCACAAGGTGGCAAGGCCTTTCCACTTATTATTTATTTATGATAAGTTACAAACATCTCAACCACACATCTATTTTAAAAGTTGAGACATCCTTCAAAAGTAGGGAATTAGAATTTAGATGAACCATTTTTACATAGATCTAGATTCTAGAACTCTTGGGTTAAAACTGATTTTTACTTTGAAAAGTTCATGAGGAGGAGGTAATGAGCAATCAATCATCGATCTACCGGACAGTCACATACTTGTACATCATATCATATTCACACATCATGAAAATTTGATGCCAATTAGAGACCCAAGAATCCATTCATACATCTTCATCGACAACTTACCCCTAAAATGAGGAAGTTAACAAGGCGGTCAATGTGTGTCCTCTTGAAGCTGGTCTGTCCTGAGTTCATCATTAGTTTGGTCTCCTTGCCAGCAAAGACGACTACCCCATAACACCATTTTGTATTTCTCAAAACGCAACCTCTCAGCATCATTTTCTCGTTATCCAGAGCATATGTCTCCCCGTTCCACTTCATCGTTCCATCAAATTTAGACAACCGGTTGTTGGGTGGTTCACATATAAGTTCAGCTGTAACAGAAAAAGTGCAACAATATTCATAATATATTTAAGATTCGACGTATCACAATAACAAATAAATGACATCTGCATTCACAATGGTGGAGGTTTCCGAAAAACATCAATTTTAAATTGTGCATTATACACTGTGTCTCAACTCATCATATAAATATTGTACAATTTGTCAAAGAATGTTATCCAACTGCACCAAAGCTAACAATTAGTCACAGATAAATTGACCTTACCATTGAATTTTGAAAGAGACTGGATGTTTTCTCCTAAAGCAGCCGTGTCAGGAATGGCCTGTCTGACTTTCAAGTTGGTTTCCCTGTAAAAGAAAAATGTCAATTTAGAAATAGACTCAGCAAAGAATTTAAAAGTTCTCCACCAGATCAATAGTTTCAGTTCTCTTGAGTCTGAGCAGAACATTAAAATGCAATTGAGACTTTTATTTTTTCAACTTACCCATCTAATTCAGCAGTTTCAATATAACAAAGACTGTTGGGTTCACTGGTAGAAAGAAGTAAAATATCCGCCTGAAGAGAAAATCATCAGGTTTAAAATAACATGGATGCAGGTCATTTGTCTAAACAAGAGGTCCCTGTGAACAGGGATCACTGTATAATATCACATCATTTTTTGAAAAGTAGAGGGACATAAAAAAAGCTATTTTTCTTTCTAAAATAAAGTCATCTCATCATCTTTTCAGAAAAGATATATTTGGAGGGCAACCTTCGTAGCTGGTCACATTTCTGACAATCTTCAATAGCAGCAAACCCTAATACTAAGTACTATATTTCATAGTCTGTAGTAGTTTCTTTTCAATCAAAATGGATGGATGGATGATAGGATAGGATAGGATACTTTATTTGCACAACGTAGGCACTTACAATATAATGAAAAATGAACATACATAAATATATATATAACTAAAGTAAAATGTTGTACAGGAGGGCACCCGAGCAGAAAACTGCTGTAACCCAAAGGGTAGGTGCACCCCCTCCCCCTTTTAGATGTACCCAAGATAAACAATGATATGTAAATAAATACAATATATCAGGTAATTGTTCTAATTATATGAATATACAAAAATAGCTATATATGTGTAATTGTGTATACACTTTCTAATACATTATACAAACAGAGATAATAGTATAACAGTATGAAATGAAATTACTGTATACCTTACACACTAATGCAAAAGTATCCCGGACTATCCCTCGTCTGGTTCAATGTTGAACAGCAGAGTTGGAATAGCCAGGACAACCCAGGCCTTTACTGTATGTAGGTATATGAATATTATACCATTATATCATTATATACACTATACATTAACGTAAAAAAGTAAAAAAAGCTCCCTGCACTATCCCTCGTCTGGTTCAAAGTTGAACAGCAGAGTTGGAATAGCTAGGACAATCATCTATTACAAATACTTAGTACACATGTGGTTAAAAACTAATAATTTTCCAGTTTCATGCTCGTAATACATTTAGCAAATGACTTTATGGTTCTCCTATCTTTAATATGTTGGGGTATATGTTGCCATAAATGAGGTGCTCTGGCCAAAAAACTTTTGTTGTAGATTTCTAGGCTATGATGGGGTGTTCTAGGATTATTGTTATTTCTAGTGTTATAACGGTGATTGTTGAATTCAAAAATATTCACTATTCTTGATGGTAATATGTCATTAATATATCTATAAGATAATTTTTGTAATGCATTTTCAATTAAGTCTTCAAGTTTCAAAAGTCTGTCTCTTTTATAGTATGGCAGAATTCGAACCCGACACTTAATATTTGATATTGCTCTTACTGCATGGTTTTGTTTCACTACTAGCTTCCTTAAATTACTTCCAGTTATCATCGGACCCCAGGCAGTTATTCCGTACAGAAGATGACTTTCCACATTGGTCATGTAAATAATCTTTTTAGAAAATGCTGGTAACATGTTCTTTGTCATGAATAAACTATAAGCACCCATGGTTAATTTTGACAATAGGTATTGACAATGGGTATCCCAATCTAAATGTTGATCTAGATGTACACCAAGAAATTTAACACTGTTTACTTGCTTCACATTAACCCCTCCCATTTCAATATTACCTTTATAGTTTACAAGTTTCTTCTTTGTTTTGAACAATACCAGATACGACTTGTCAATATTCAGGGAAAGAGAATTTTTGGAAAACCATTTATGAAGCCTTTTCAGATCATCATTCATTTTTCTAAATAGAAATTTCAGATTTTTACCTGATATGAATATGGTGGTGTCGTCTGCAAACATAATACTACTTGTAAATTTCAGACATTTTGGCATATCATTTGCAAATATGATATAAAGCAAGGGGCCTAACACAGAACCCTGTGGTGTTCCGAATGAAACAGAGAAGTCATCAGATAACACATCATTTATGGCAACTTTGAGTGTTCTATTTGTTAAATAGCTCTTAATCCATTTTAGTGCCACACCTCTTACTCCATATAATTCTAACTTATGGAAAAGTATTTGATGATCAATGCAGTCAAATGCTTTTGTCATGTCCAAAAACAGTCCTAGTGTGTACATGCCTTTATTGAAACCATCCAAAATATTTCCCGTTAAATCTAAGATTGCATCAGAGGTATTTCTATTTTTTCTAAAGCCATACTGTCCTTCATATAATACCTTATGTTGATCAAGGAATTTCATCAATCGAACGTGAACCAACTTTTCAAGAATTTTGGAAACAACAGGCAGCAGTGATATGGGCCTATAATTACAAATCTCAGATTTGGTTTTTGCCTTATATAATGGTTTTACTATGGCTAACTTCATGTCATCAGGGAATTCCCCATTTGACAAAGATTTGTTGAACATGATTTCTAGTGCTGGTAATATACTTGGATAAATTTCTTTGAGCATGTTGTTTGTCAACCCATCATGACCCTTACTGTTTTTTGACTTCAACCTAAATATTATTTTAACTATTTCCTGCTGAGTGGTGGGATATAAGAAGCAACTTTCATTTATTCTGGATGGTGCAATGTCGACATCATCTCTATCCCTTTGATCATTATTTCTTATCTTTTCCGCTATCTCTTTCCCAACCTCACTGTAATATTTGGGGCTTTACGTCCTGCATTTTTGCACTTGGTAGGTTAATTAGGAAAGGAGGAGGACACGGCAATGAGGTGAAAGATCTTTTCCATCTAAAGCCAGATTACCAGGATTAGTTGGAAAAGTCTTTCACAAACAACCACAGATTTGAGATTTGTTTCAACTTTCACAAATTAGGCCTAACTGGGTGTAAATGAAATTAATCTCTGCAATTTTGCACTTCATTGATATATTTAGTTTCTATAAGAACATTGGAAACGGCCAAAAAGGAATATACATATCACTTGTATACTTACTGCTACAAACTGATTGTTCTCCATCCTGATGATGTCTCCCACGACCACTTTGTGCCACCGTTCCTCAACCAACTTTTCACCTCGCAAAACGTAAGACAGTCGGTTGTTGACCCGGTTGTCACTCGTGTGTCTTTGCTAGAATTGAGATGATGAAGAATTGAATAATTGCACAATTTACAAGCAAATATTCCTACCATATGATCTGCTAGCATTAGGGAATATTTATTTCTGAGCCAATAAGTTTTTGGTATAGTTGTACTCAACAGTAGTGTATATATATATTTGACTAATGTTATGTCATGCTGTTATCAATTCAGTATTTTCTATTTCTCTGAATTCCGTAAATGTAATTTAATGTAATCATGTATGTTGCCTGTAATATTGTAATATAAATCATGTGACTTTACTGTTTAAATTATTTTGTAAAAATAACACAATTTATAAAATTATTCCTGAAAGAAAATATGATTTGTAAAACATTGGAAATAAGGACAACACAGGATAGAGAGAATTAATGACAATATTAATTGTGCAAAGAAAGAAGAGATGCGTGTTATGTACATGTCCAAAAACCACCAAAGCAAAGATAAAGAAAAATCTGGTTAAAGAAATATAATACAAGGAGTTGTGTTATAAATTAGGAAGCATATAAATGCATGATTAGGAAATGTGTTAGTATTATACAGTGTGATTTGACAAGGTCAGAAAATGAGGACTGTTCCCGAATGATATGTAAATGCAGATAGCCAGCGACGGGCAGGCACTGAGCAGTTTTTTGGTCTAATTGGGCTTTGTTGAAATATTTAACGACCAGAGATAATTAAGGAAAATCACAGCACACGGATCATACCTACTGTGCCAGATTGTATCAACGCTTAACATGGGTTATCCTAAAGTGGTTAACTCCTATAACTTATCTTTTAACTGGGTTACTAGGAAAATAATTTAGTCATTATATAACATGAGGTCAGCTTAAAACATGTCTTAGTTATTTTCCCAGTAACCCTGTTAAAAGTAATGTTATAGGAGTTAACCACTTTAGGAAAACCCATGTTAAGCGTTGATACAATCTGGCACTGATGTTGTAATGACATCACAGCTTGATGTAGAGATGTAGAGAGATGTAGAGAAGTTGAGGACGAAACCCGAAGGTTGTTGTCCTATCAGTTTATTGGGTTAGAGATGAATGGATCTCTCTCTCTGATGGCCTCTTCTTCCTTGTCTTCTACGTCCTCCTTGGGTGTTTCCTTTGGGGGTAAATTGTATCCGCTCCACATGTATCGATCTTCAATTCACCATCCGATTTTATTTATTATTTTTTAGGCTTCAGGGTCTATATTGACCACTGAAGATAATAGATGCCCAGTGCAGGGTCCAAGAGACCACACGCATCCAAACATTCTATTCCCCATCCATACATAATAGGGCTGATAGGGTCCGTAGAGACCACTATATTAATACATGGTCGTAATTGACCACTGAAGCAGTATAGTGTGAACTTTCCCAAACCACCATAAAAACCCAATTCAAACATTTGTACATAACTGCTAAACTGTGCATTAATGCAAATATATCCATCTAGTGTCTACTCGCAAAACCTCCTTAAGCAATGCAACAATAAATAAATCTGGGTCTTTATTGACCACATGATTCATGCAATTGCTTCCAGGCCAGTTTGTTGCCAAGTATCGACCAGTGGACATCAAGTGTTGTCAATACTAACACCGAAAATAAATGCAGAACAGTGCACAGTACATTTGTGTCGGAAAAGGTCACTACTTCCAAGGCAGTGCTCGTTCTGGGTCTTATTGACCACCAAACTGAGCTGGCTGCTCTGTGGCAAGTTTGTCATCAATTCTCAAACACATGGGTAAATCAGGAGTATAATTTATAAACAGTGCTGAATCGTGCAATGTGGTAAAAGCAACTAAGCAGCTCAAAATAGAATGTTAAAATAAAGTAAACAACTATTTTTTGCATTTGGTTATATTATTGTTTTACTTTTTCTTTTCTTTTTAAGTTTTTGTTTTTTGTGCAGGGCTTCAATAATTGGGTCTTTATCGACCACAACTACTTGGCTACCTGCCTCAGTAAAAAAGCATAATTAATATCAATTCAATATTACAGTGTTTTTATTGTTACTATTTTTATTAATTTTTTATTAATGTTATTATTATTATATATATATATATATATATATCTTGGTTTAGAAGGATGCTAAGTGCATAGGTGCATATGACAACTCAACTCTAGAACAATTTGAAAGCAACAAACAAAAACAAAGAGACCAGGTGGTTTACTTAGTCACGGTTCAAGTTTATTTTGTTAAGCGCTATGGTATTGTTTAGAGATTTCACTATTTGTCTAGCCAGCTTGGCGGTAGGGTGGCAACCGTCATACAATAAATTATATTTCATAGCCACTTGTCGTCTGTTTCCCCGGTTATGCTCAAGGCATTTGTGAATCAGTGGCGTTTTCAGGTTATATTTCCTATTAGCATTTAAAATCTCAGAGTTCACTTGGAGCAGCATTTCTTCAAGGTCTATCTGCATCACGTCGTACATCTCTGCCTTCGTCAGGATGGTAGTTTTTTCCCTATTTAGGCGGAATCGGGCCCCGTCACCACAGACTGGTGAAACTAGATGGGAGCATATTTCCATATGCAAGACGAGCAGCGGGCCCCGTTTGAGGGGGAAATTACAGGAGTCTACAATGGGGGTCCATTTTCAGGGGGCCCTATTCAAGGGATCCAATTTGAGGGGGGCCCCATGTGAGGGGGCCCCATTTGAGGGGGCCCCACTTGAGGGGGCCCCATGTGAGGGGGCCAAATTGTGGGACCCTGAGGGGGCCTGATCTGAGGAGGCCTCATTTGAGGTGCCCATGTGAGGGGCCCTATGTGAGGGGCCCCATTTGAGGGGGTCCCATTTGAGGGGCTTCATTGAAGGGGGCCCATTTGAGGGGTCCATATAGCGGGGCCCATATAAGGGGGCCCATTTGAAGGGGGCCCATGTGAGGGGCCCCATTTTGAGGGGCCCCAATTTGAGGCACCCTATTTGAGGGGGACCAGTTTGAGGGGCCAGGCCCCATGTGAGAGGCCCCATTTTGAGGGAGCCTCATTGAAGGGACCCATTTGATGGGGCCCCATTTCAGGGGCCCTATTTGAGGGGGACCCATTTGAGGGGCCAATGTGATGGGGTCCCATTGGAGGGGGCCTCATTTGAGGGGCCCCATTTGAAGAAGGCCCCATTTTGAGGGTTCCATGTGATGGGGCCCCAATTTGAGGGGCCCAATTTTGAGGGGCACATTTGAGGGGTCCCTAATTTGGAGGGCCCCATTTGAGAGGGGCCTCATTTGAGGGGCCCAATTTGAAGGGAGCCTCATTTTGAGGGGCCCATTCGAGGGGGCACCCATTTCAGGGGGCCTCATTGGAGGTGCCCTATTTTAGGGGGCCCCATTCGCAGGGGCCCATTTGAGGGGGCCCGTTTTAGGGGACCCTATTTGAGGGGCTCAATGTGAGGGGCCACATTTTGAGGGGCCCATTTGAGGGGCTACAACCCCCCTCCCTCTTAGTAGATATTAAATGGTCACCCCCTTAGTTCATTCATACATGTACTTTTGTTATGTATTTTTGTTATCTTACTCTAAATACTCTGTATTAATGTTTTATTTTAAATGGTCGCCTCCTTAGTTCATTCCCCATGCCCGCGGGGGTAAGTCCCAATGCCCGCGGAGGAAAGTCCCCATGTCCGCGGGGGTAAGTCCCCATGTCCGCGGGGGTAAGTCCCCATGTCCGAGGGGGTAAGTCCCCATGTCCGCGGGGGTAAGTCCCCATGTCCGCGGGGGAAGTCCCCATGTCCGAGGGGTAAGTCCCCATGTCAGAGGGGGTAAGTCCCCATGTCAGAGGGGGTAAGTCCCCATGTCCGCGGGGGTAAGTCCCCATGTCCGCGGGGGTAAGTCCCCACGTCCGCGGGATAAGCCCCCATGTCCGAGGGGGTAAGTCCCCATGTACGGGGGGGTAAGTCCCGATGTCCACGGGGGTAAGTCCCCATGTCCGCGGGGGTAAGTCCCCATGTCGGCGGGGGTAAGTCCCCATGTCCGCGGGGGTAAGTCCCCATGTCCGCGGGGGTAAGTCCCCATGTCCGAGGGGGTAAGTCCCCATGTCCGCGGGGGTAAGTCCCCATGTCCGCGGGGGTAAGTCCCCATGTCCGCGGGGGTAAGTTCCCATGTCCGAGGGGGTAAGTCCCCATGTCCGGGGGGGTAAGTCCCCATGTCCGCGGGGGTAAGTCCCCATGTCCGCGGGGTAAGCCCCCATGTCCGAGGGGTAAGTCTGCATGTCCGCGGGGGTAAGTCCCCATGTCCGAGGGGGTAAGTCCCCATGTCCGCTGGGGTAAGTCCCCATGTCCGAGGGGGTAAGTCCCCATGTCCGGGGGGGTAAGTCCCCATGTCCGAGGGGGTAAGTCCCCATGTCCGCGGGGGTAAGTCCTCATGTCCGCGGGGGTAAGTCCCCATGTCTGAGGGGGTAAGTCCCCATGTCCGCGGGGTAAGTCCTCATGTCCAAGGGGGTAAGTCCTCATGTCCGAGGGGGTAAGTCCCCATGTCCGCAAAGGTAAGTCCTCATGTCCGCGGGGGTAACTCCCCATGTCCGAGGGGGTAAGTCCCCATGTCCGCGGGGTAAGTCCCCATGTCCGCGGGGGTAAGTCCTCATGTCCAAGGGGGTAAGTGCCCATGTCCGCGGGGGTAAGTCCTCATGTTCGCGCGGGTAAGTCCCCATGTCCGCTGGGGTAAGTCCCCATGTCCGCTGGGGTAAGTCACCATGTCCACGGGGGTAAGTCCCCATGTCTGCGGGGGGTAAGTCCCCATGTCAGAGGGGGTAAGTCCCCATGTCCGCAGGGTAAGTCCCCATGTCCGCGGGGGTAAGTCCCCATGTCCGCTGGGGTAAGTCCCCATGTCCTCGGGGGTAAGTCCCCATGTCCGCGGGGGTAAGTCCCCATGTCCGCGGGGGTAAGTCCCCATGTCCGCGGGGGTAAGTCCCCATGTCCGCGGGGGTAAGTCCCCATGTCCGAGGGGGTAAGTCCCCATGTCCGCGGGGGTAAGTCCCCATGTCCGAGGGGGTAAGTCCCCATGTCCGAGGGGGTAAGTCCCCATGTCCGCGGGGGTAAGTCCCCATGTCCGCGGGGGTAGGCCCCATGTCCGCGGGGGTAAGTCCCCATGTCCGAGGGGGTAAGTCGCAATGTCCGCTGGGTAAGTCCCCATGTCCGCGGGGGTAAGTCCCCATGTCCGAGGGGGTAAGTCCCCATGTCCGCGGGGTAAGTCCCCATGTCCGCGGGGGTAAGTCCTCATGTCCGCGGGGGTAAGTCCCCATGTCCGGGGGGGTTAGTCCCCATGTCCGCGGGGGTTAGTCCCCATGTCCGCGGGGGTAAGTCTCCATGTCCGAGGGGTAAGCCCCCATGTCCGGGGGGGTTAGTCCCCATGTCCGCGGGGGTAAGTCCCCATGTCCGAGGGGGTAAGTCCCCATGTCCGCTGGGGTATGTCCCCATGTCCGAGGGGGTAAGTCCCCATGTCCGCGGGGGTAAGTCCCCATGTCCGAGGGGGTAAGTCCCCATGTCCGCGGGGGTAAGTCCTCATGTCCGCGGGGGTAAGTCCCCATGTCTGAGGGGGTAAGTCCCCATGTCCGCGGGGGTAAGTCCCCATGTCCGAGGGGGTAAGTCCCCATGTCCGAGGGGGTAAGTCCCCATGTCCGCAGGGGTAAGTCCCCATGTCCGCGGGGGTAAGTCCCCATGTCCGCGGGGGTAAGTCCCCATGTCCGAGGGGGTAAGTCCCCATGTCCGCGGGGGTAAGTCCCCATGTCCCGGGGGTAAGTCCCCATGTCCGCGGGGGTAAGTCCCCATGTCCGAGGGGGTAAGTCCCCATGTCCGAGGGGGTAAGTCCCCTCCTTAGTAGCTATTAAATGGTAGCCCCCTTATCCTATCTTTCTATCTATGAATCTATCTATGTATCTATCTGTGTATCTATCTATCTATGTATCTGTGTATATGTGTATCTATGTATCTGTGTATCTGTGTATCTATGTATGTATGTATGTATCTATCTATCTTAGCACCTTAGTAAATATTAAATGGTTGCCCCCTTATTCTTAGGAGATATTAAATGGTCGCCCCCTTATCCTTAGTAGATATTAAATGGTCGCCCCCTTATCTATCTATCTATCTATCTATCTATCTTCATCATTGACTGCCATCATTGACTGCCATCATTGACTGCCATCATTGACTGCCATCATTGACTGCCATCATTGACTGCCATCATTGACTGCCATCATTGACTGCCATCATTGACTTGAAACACACTTTCATTGCCTTCTAGCCACCAACGAATTATCCACCAGGTGGAGGTTGTGTGAAATACTGCCCTCTATACTGCCCTCTAGCGGATATGAGAAAGCTTCGTTGCAACCTTTGAGTGGTGAGAAATATGCCAAGAAAACAATTGAAATAAAGCCATTAAACACGGAACTAAGTATTAGATATACTCCAGAATTGGCATGCTGCATCTTGAGAGTTTAGATGAGGTTTTGGCCAGGTGAGCAACGCATTCATATGACGTTTTCAGCGCAGAATTGAGCACACAGATTTGCACTCATTGACTGGTGATTGGAAACAGGAAAATGACACAATCTAGTAATTCAATAGACGGCTCTGCTCGTCTAATTAACTGGCATGCACATGGCAATTTAATCAATTGTAGAAGACATTAATTTTAACTTCAGGAAACAAAGCCAGTTCTTTTGCTTTTAATGGAAATACTCCGAAACTTAGAACAGGAATAGAAACTGCTTTTTGAGTTGAAATAGTTTCTTAGCATCAGCCGCAATAACATCTGAGCATTCGTAACAATATCTTTTGCTATACAAAAGCCAGGTTTCATTCCAAATATCTTGATTCAGGAAACTTAAAAGTATTTTCATGTATGATCAAAAACTTGTGTATTTTGTATGAATCAATGTTGCGGTGCATTCTTAACATCTTGATTCTAAAATTAAGAGACTTGCTTCTTAAAATATTGGAAGCAGACTTAATTTTATTTCAAAATATAATCATCGGTGCATTCTTAATACATTCAATTTGGAAGATTCTTATTGTACCTTACATCTATCTTAATCGCTCAATTTTGTTACGAAAATATTCCTTGTGAACAAATCTTTACAGTAAAGTCTTGTAAGTCTACAAGACATACTTATCGATAAATAATTTTTACTTTGGTGACTCACAAGATCATCAATAGCTTCCTTGACGGCGGTTAGGGTGAGCACCACCACTAGGGGGACCACGGTGGTTAGGGGGGTCAAGGAAGAGACCTGAGGAATGAGCTGTCGTTCCAATGAAAAAATGCAAACAAGTTAGTCTCAACATAACTAAATTAACTAACTTAACACTAACAAAGCATCTAATGCAGTTTTATCAAGTCTCCGTAGCAGTGTTAAAGCCTACAACACCTGTGGAAACTCCTCACTCAACGAAGGTTTGTGGGACTGGCAAGACCGTATAAATATTATTTGCATGCTACTAATGATGCTATTAGTGCCAGAAAAGTGATTCCACTACCAGCTGAAATCAAAGTTTTGTTAATAAAGGGTTATAAGAAAGAAATGAACAACGAAACCAGTGCATTGAAGTTGGACAATTCTCTGTATTCATATTGAAAGACATGTCGATATCACCAAACATGACATAGGTATCATACATGGCATACAAACACACCAACTCAAACATATTAATACGTGAACGTGTGTATAATACATTGACACCCAACAGAAAGTTGAAATTGTGACGCCTTCACCGATAGGACATGTGGAACTGACAAGACACACTCTCAAAAACATTCAGGCAAATAATTCACACCCAAGCATACTCATTACTCAATGTTGCCAGAAAATTGTGACTGCTGAGCAAAACAGTGAGTATTACAAGTCAAAAGATTTTTTTTTTTCATAAATATAATATGAATTTTGGGGCTGCACAAAAACTTTGCACACCTTCTTCTGTCTATAAATGTAAATATTATATTGATATCTGATACATGCTTCAGGAGAGGAGCAAAGTAAAATGATTATATTTCTCATTCACGACGCAGATAAATGTCTGTCAGCTCAGAAGTATGATTAAAGAGATCGATTCATCATTAACTGACAGGAAAATATAACAGTACTGTATGGCCAATAGTTCTCGAAACTCCTCTTCAGCAACAACATTGTCAAATTTCAGGCAACATCTTCAAAACATTTTTAGTACCGTGGTAACCAAGATTTCGACACACTTGTGCAACAGCATGCAAGAAAAGGGTTAGTGTAGTTAGAAAGCAGCGCTTCCAAGACCAAGAGGCTTGGAACTTGTAGGAACTGGTAGAAAGTGGTAGGAAGATAGCATTCTCCGAAGAGAATGATACAGGACAGACGCTTGTCACTCTTAAACTTACAAAATCATCAAGTGCATCTTTCAAGGCAGTGAGAGCCAACACGGCTACAAGGGGAATAATTGTGGTCCACGGTGTCAGTGAGGATATTACTGGAATAACCTAAAAGAGAAGCTTAACCATTATTCACAAATAAATCGTTTGACATCAGAGAGACAATATTTCGCATTACTGGAAACACCTGAAATTAACTTATATCACAAAATGAGAAACAATCCAAGATGGTTCTACTTAAATTCTACATGATGAAGAGAAAGAGAAGGGCTACACCACAAGCACAAGACAATGACAGTAGGCACATTCATACCAACTATGTAATACTTAAAATAACTTGACAAAGTGAAAATTCAATAATAAAGAAGAATAGTTAATATCAGGCGTATGAATATGATTAACAAATGCCATTACCCACACAGAATTATGAATAATCCCCCTAGATTATTTTTATCCAAGAATTTTCCCAATCTTTGGCCATATGTTGGATTTTATCCACATATGCGCTATGTGGCAAATTGAGCACTTGAGACATTTATTATGTATTGATCAATGAAATTATCTGTGATTTATCATCAGAACCTGAGGTCTAGCAGGGTGCAAACTCATTCATCCACACAGAACAAAGTTTCAGAAATGTTCTGGAACTATTTTCATGACAAGTCACAAATAACGACAAATTAGCAATGGCTGACTTGACCTCATTCCGTGCCGAAGTGTCGGACAAGTCCGGAACAATGAATCAAAGTCAATGGAGAGTGAACACAACAGAAAATCAATGAGTACTTTGAATTACTTTCCATGTCTTTAGAAAGTCACACAATTGATCAATTAACATTATTTACAAGTGTCAGTCAAGTATTTTGTGACAAAAGCAATCATGACCGAGTTAGGAGCAAGCATGAGCAAACTTTTATGAACTCCACTTCTATGCCTAGCACGAGTTATATCCGAGAAAATCATTAAAATCAATTCCCAATAGGTTGGAATATTGGTTTATTGCCGTGATATTTGGAGATAATAGCCAAAATGTCAAAAACAGAAACCATTTCGCACGTACCTGCAGGATGAGGAGGCAAAGGAAATAAAAATTTGCCAACCGCAAGAATTGTTCAAATATATTCTTTGGCAGGAAGGTGAAGAGATTGTACTTGGAGGTCGAGATGTAGTTGTTCTGAAAATGAAGAAAATGAATGTTAGTTACAAACACAGTTGTTATAGACATCATGGACCTGATTTCACTAAATTAATGCAGATTCGAAATAACAAGATTCAGGAACTAACTTCTTGGCTTCATATTAAACGATTCCTTGTTCGGGGAAGGAGGGGTAAATCATTGGAAAATTTCAAATTTGCAGTATAATCATGAGCATGAACATCTTGACTTGTTAACTTTGAATTTCTGTTGGACGATACAGCATTTAACATCCGTATTGACACAATAAATCTATATAGGCATATTGTGCTGCCTAAGCATGTTTGGAAGATAACGGACCCACGCTGTTACAAGATTTGTGACTTTCTACAGTCCTGGATTTTGGAAAGATCGTCAAAGAAGCAGATAATATCTTAATGGCTCATTTCAAGTGATATGACCACTCCCCACTGTGAGAAATGATTATAAAACCTAATTCGAAGAACTTCACAGTGCACAAAATTTGGGACAGGTTGATCTTTCAACTGATTCAACTTCAAGGCACCTGATAACCAAACTTTCATATATATACATGATATATGAGATAAATATGTGTGATAAATTGTGTATAGTCAATGGCCTAGAATTTGCATCATCAAGGTTATGATTACACCATAAGTGCATGCTTAATATCGATTTAACTTTTCACTATTGTGATTAATACTGTCCATCTAACAGCTGGCAAAACATGTGTATTGTCGGAGAATTTATGATAAAGTTGTAACTGCAAAATTCTAATTTCAGGTTGACCAATCACAGTTCTACATGGTCAAGAAATTACAACAAGCCATGATCGACTGTTACTGAATTATAACTTGCTGACAAACTTGGTTAAATTCATAAAATTTTCTTGAGTAAACCTTGAAGTAACTAGCACTGGAGGCGCAAGCAATAGTTTTATGATGTTCCATGTTCGTCACTATGAGGTCCTAATGACCACATGACCCACCCATTCTCTCTCATCTTTCCCTTTGTTCTTCTCAAGAATTTTACCCCCATTAAGAAAAGTGTCAATGAAATTCATATCTGAGAGGAGTTTTAATTTCAACTTTTATGCTAATTTAAGGCATAAGTTTTACTTTTGAAGACAATATTGTACAATGTATACTTATAACACCTTAAAATGATCCCATTCACAAATTTTCGTGGTGCTGATATGATTCTAAATGAAGTTTTTATGGGACTTAATCAGGACGAAATTTGCGCCAAAATAGCAAGTTTTTAATTGGATTTTTAGGTCTTTGGAAAATTTTGGAACAAAATAAAATTTAGGGTATGTTTAAGATGACATTGAGACCAGATAGTATGCCAAGTGTCATCACTGCCAAATGTGGGGAAATTGGTCAAATTTGATGATTAAGATGTCATGTTTTTTCATTTTTAAAATATAAGTTTTGATGTAACTTTTTGAAAAATGGTCATATTTTACTGGGAAAAAGACAATACTGGTTTATATTTTAAAATACACAAAGTAATGGCATAGAGCTATAAGGGAAAGAGGGCACGGCCGGCTTCATCAAAGGCTCACTCAGCGTCTCTCATGAGACTATAATGATGTGTGAAAAATCACAAGTATTAGTTAAAAAACCCCTTCTTAATGACATTTTAGTGATCTAATGACCCTCCTAACGGTCTCCAGTGGCTAAATATCACAACAATTCCTCTGTTTAGCATCATCAGAATAAGAAATGTTTTATATCTATCTGTCTATAAAGCTATCTATGTAGCTATCTAGCTATCTATCTATGAATCGACCAATCAATCAATCAATCAATCAATCAATCAACCAACTTATTTATCTATCTATCTATCTAGCTAGCTAGCTAGCTAGCTAGCTAGCTAGCTAGCTATCTTGCTATCTATCTAGCTATCTATCTGTCTATCTGTCTATCTATCTATCTATTGATCTATCAGTATATCTCTCGTCTTTCTATCTATATGTAGCTGTGCGCTCCTGGGTGTTTATTAAATGTGATCATAAAAAGAAAACATATAAGCCTATTTTGATTATAATGATTGCTTATCTTCAAATGTCAGTTTAAAACATAAAAAATATGGTTATAAAAATATAGATCAGCCAAAGACAACATTAGTATCCAGAAATGTCAGTTGGTTGTGTTAAAATAACGTTTTTTACAAAGAATTATGAGATTCTGTCTTGGTCTGATTGGTAGTTTATTTGCTTAAAATTCACAATGTGCGCACCCTTGCGCACTTTTCTAATCTGGCCTATCATATCAACTAATATTTAAAGTTTAATGTCCCAAAATATAAAATTCGCCAAAGATGTCCCTGTCGAGATATGACAGGTTTAATAAAGACTATTTTCATTAGTTTTTTCATGACTTTTAACTTAAATAATTAAGAATCACGGGTTATAATGGTCCCACATTCTCGGGAAAAATACTGACTTGTAGGCCTAGGCCTCAAAAAGCTCGTTTTTATAGGATCAATCAATCCTCAGCATCTTTGGATCCCTCTGTTTTGATGCATGGACTTGACTGGGGGTTCCAGGCAGGCTTTGAAATGGGGTAAAGTTTTTGAAAAGAGCGGGCGAGACGCTGATTGGATGAAAGGGTACCGAGGGTAATAAAAGGGCTATTAGCAAAGAGGCTAATACCGCGAAATTCAAAGGATTTTTCAAGCTTTCTTTTGAACATTTTTTCACATTAGTGTGTAACACAAAAAATTTCGCAAACGGATCATGACCAAATGGAGTGTTCTGTCCTGTTAACTTACAGATCCATGGTAATGGTAACAATTTTGATCAAAATTTGTGCCTCAAAAAGTTAGATCCTCATGTGGGTTGGGGGTTTCCAGAGATCAGCAATTAGAGGGGTGCAGCTTAATGAGGGCTAGAGCGACATACATGGTACATCAAAGAGGAGCTGCTCTCCAGGGGTCCTGGGCTAAATATGATACCATTTTCAGCTATTAAGTCATAAAAATTAGTGGTGTCATATCTCAGTTAATGATGTTTCTTCTCCTGTGCTAGTTACTTCAAGAGTAAACATTTTATAAAATATTATCTTTGAACAAAATCTAATGACACTACTTCACTTCCAAGTAGGAGAGCCTTATCATAGCATTCATACTAATTTCATAGGCTATATTTTCTTACAGTTTTATTTCAAGTGAACACCGTGAAACTACTCAGGGAAATATTTTATTTTTTTATAAGGTGCGGGAAAGAGAAACACAAGTAAAAGTTATCGTGTCCACTGTCCATCCACAGCAAACTTCTTTAGTTGCAATTCTTGGTAATCTTAACTTATGGACCGGATAATAATGAAAATAGGGATGGGAAGTTAGAATATTAAGGAAAACGGTGGCAATTAAAAAAGTCATTGATGGGTCCTTAACAACCAAAACATCCACTTGAAATGTTTGTTATCAGTCAAAAAAATGCTAATATCAACACTAACAAGAGTCTTATTCTCAGTATCAGTCAAAGCACATAAATGACTAACAGTGTGTCTCAACAGCAGGTTTTTTGTCACTTCTATTTAAACTTTAAATTTTCATCGGAGAGATAAGAAATAAAGAAATATTTTTGTTTCAATCTATTATTATCATGATTATGGTTCAGGCCGAGAGGACTCAAGAATATGTCAACAGAACATATGAAGTCAACTGACTGCTCTATTTTTCAATTGGTCTATTGCAGAAACTAATGAGCAAATAAGAGACAGAAATTTAAATTGGATTACTTGTGCTTGTGTAGCTCTGTGTAGTGTATATCATAAATTTCAGTTCATTCACGGGAGAGTGAAGATACACTTGCAAATGTCTCACTTAATCTCGCAAAAACCTACAATCATAATATTCCCAACTCTAAAATCGGACTTTTAGCGAATCAATCTATCATTAATGGCATCATCCATTACCATTTTTATTACCTGGGCTGATTTTTTCGCAAGACTCATCAGACAGGGCATACATGTTATGCAAATAGAGATAAATCAACCTTTAGAGCTTGTAAATATTTTTACAACAACAATTCCGCTCATCCCTTGACAACCTTACATACAACAAACAAAACAATTTATAAAGACTTTTAGAAAGTTTATCCACAGCATCCTTTAACGTCATAACAAAAAGTAATATTAGCTTTTCTCCCGGCTTGCACCATATACACTTTGCAACAACGAGACAATTCTCTCTTAAATAATGAAACAGCACTTAGCTACTTCGACAACTATTTTTATTGACTTTTTTGCTCTGCACTCACAAGACAGCAACATATGTCAGTTCATTTTGGTTACTGCTTAACAGAATCTTCATGACTTTTACTTGAAAACATCAATTTAGCAACTACATAAGCTTAATCCTGACCTTTGGAAGTTCACATTATGTTGACAATCATGGCTCAAAGGTCTCGCTTTTGACTCACCAGGAGTTTTCGAAAGCTCTTGTTGAGTCAAAAGTTTGACTTTTGGGCCATGATGATTGTCAACATGCAGTTCAGAGACTGGGTGTTGCTTGTAACCAACGGATATAAGCACATAGCTAATTGTCATTAGACTAGTGAAATTAGTTCACAGCTATTCATAACGTATACAAGAAGACATCTAGACAGAACTGTTATGAATGGCCCATACTTCACACATTGTAACAATTGAAATGAAACCAATCAATTATTGATGAAGGAGATATTTAGGTATAATAGAAGCCGGCAAGATTCGATAATTTAGTGATAACTCCAAGCAGATATCCAGGACTATGTGTACAGTGTGACGTTCACACTCATAGCAACAGGGAGAATAATACATACGCGACAATAATGCACAGTTGACAATGCAATTTTTTGTATGACATATAATATTTTTGTCAGTTCATTAAAATGAAATGAGACTTGAAAAGTCAAATTTGAAGCTACATTGTCAAAAATAAATTGTGTGCGCCAATATCCTCATACAATCTAAAAATTCTAAAGGCCAAAATGAAAGCAGTCAGTAGGCCTGTCTTGCACAAGTTTCTGTGTATATGTGTAATGTGTATTCATACATATCTCTTCGGCATAGGGTCATATCTTAACATTGCTATTTCTAACATAATTGTCAATTAATACTATTATCAAGGGAGTGGTCTGTGCTAGACAATAATTACATTTGCCTGAAGCCTGGAGCTTATTACAAATTCGCAACGAAGGCTTTTGGAAGTGAGAGAGGAGATAATAGACAAAGAAGCCAGGAGAGTGGTATTGTCTGCTGCAGACAAGTCCTAATAGATAACTTGACATTTTATCTGTCCATCTAATGGGTTTGTCCACCCTATAGAAGTATAGGTCAGTGACACCGAAAATTCAATAACAAATTGACAATTTTTAAATTGAAAACATATTCAAGAAAAGCAAAAATTCCCATACATTGTCACTTCAACACAAATTTATGTGTCCATGCACATGATGCACCCAACATGCTACCTCATAAACAAATACAGTCTCTTACAGAGCTTTGGTTTGCACAGATCCTAGTCTCACCACTAAAGTGAGATGTTCTGATTTTGTACTTACAGCATATTGGAACTGATGGTTGTAATCGGGATCGTTGGCTCGTATTCGTCGCTCCGTTTCTGAAAAATGAAGTTCCAATCAATCAAATTGATGTAGCTATCTTCAATTATGTCAAATAACTCTGCTTAGAATAATAATTAATGCAATTTTCACTGGGAAATTCTTCAACAAACTAAAAACAGCAGGAATATATTAGAAGAATAATGCAATGTGACATTTATAAGTTAAATAGAATTCTGAGAAGCACTTAATGGGCACATTTGCACACAACAATACAGTTCCATGAACTGGTGTAAAAATATTTTTTTCTTGAAAATTACACATTGCCAGTAACCATGGCCTCACATCTGAACTTACACAACACTTAACTTCCAATTGCGAAAAAAAGCCTTTTAGGCAAAAGTGAAAAAAATCATTTGGGAATCAACAAGAAAGAAATGTCAAAATTTGACAAACGAATCAATTGTAAACCATTGCAACTGGCAACAGCCGGCAGGGCCACATTCTATGTAACAAGCACTGAACAAAGGAATAAAACACTAATCATGTATAAATGATGAAGATTTCACAGAAATTCGCACTGGTTCTAATCATCCGTACTACTGAAATACAAAAGATGCAATAAAAGAAATTTTCAATAACATAAGAAAAAATATTGATTTGTGCGAGTCCAGAATTCACATGATTCATGAATAGGACCTCAGTCGTATCTGATGAAATGATTGGGGCTTTACGTCCTGTATTTATGCACTTCAAGCGAATTAGGAGAGGATGGATGGATGGATGATTGGGGCTTTACATCCTGTATTTATGCCCTTGGTTGGCTAATTAGGACTTGAGGCCACAGCAATTGGGCAAAAGATAATTGAAACAGCTGACCAAAATAAGCCCAGGTGACCTGCCATGAGCTGGATTTGAACATTGGACCCAGTGATTGGCAGCCCATGACTGAATTTAGGACACAGCGCTTTGAAGCGTGGAGTGCTACAGTACTACAAACAAGGCTAAGCCTTTCCCCCTACAAACTTAACAAGTTAACGTATAGGAAAAGTAAAATTTATATTCCATATTAATATATCATTTTTATGTTGTAATAATGATAATAATGATGTAATTTAAGCCACACAATAGAAATTATATAGCAAGGCAACACCACAGAAAGAGGAAAAGTCTGTGTCTGAGCAGAGCCTAGATTTGCAGTTCTAAGAAACTAAAGAGAGAACATTCTAGCCCCCAAGTCGAATCCAATGAGAATTAATTGGCATTCTCTTAATGAAGTTTCAGCAATAGATTCTAGTGAGTAGCAGACTTGTTGATCATAGTAGAAGTGCTTTTTCTTAGTAGCTTCTCAAGTCCTTCATTAGCACTGGAGCGAAGTAGGGGTTATTTCTAGATAACTTCACAAACCAAAGAAATTTTAGAAAACATCCAGTGATATGAGACTTTATGATAACCATAAATTGCACAAATCTTTATGGTATAATGATAATCAGATAAAGGTTAGGGAAGAGGAAGAAACCAGAATCTTCTAGGAAGTCATCATAAAATAAAGAAAATATTTACACAGCAGAAAAGACAAAACAGATTTGTTATTTTGCAAGTTTTGTTTTCCATCCAGTATTTCAACGCCTTTAATGTTTAATATTTGACTACTCCGAAAAATGCAACCAAGCAGTAGGCAGATGCATGCCACAGGACAACATTCAGCATTGTTAAACAAGGACACAAAGATAAATTTTGGATGACCAAGAAGAGGGCACTCGCAGCAAGTCCCATCTGTCACCGTTATCCTTCGCTAATTCCTGAGACATCCATACCAAATGGGGCTAATTTTAGACTAAGGTCTTTCAGAAGTAGTCTCTTGCCGGAGACTCTGCAGCCATATATGAACATGATGAATAATGCACAGGAGCGAATAATCAGCACTGAAGACTTCCGGGAGCACCATAGCAGGCAATGCACTAAGCACACATACTGGTAGGTCTAGTCACTACGCTTGGTGACAGTTTTGTAGTCGCACATGATGAAATAATAGTGCAGCACTAAAATAAAGTTCTTGCCATCCATAAGGGTCAATTAATGAGAGATAGCACATGCATATATTACTTAGATGTGAAGCCATCCAACTTAGAGTAATTGTCATTGATTTGTGCAGCGCTCCAACTGAGTTATTGCCACTCATGATAAAAGTAGATTTGATTGCAGGAGCTGAAAATGCACTATAGACCATATAAGAGAGCAATTTCCTTGTCCAGACCATCCTGTGGACAGGAATTATGTTAGCGAGTGACTGTGCAGTCTTTTGAAATTAAAGTTTTCTTGAGAAATTCTATGAAAAGCAAAACGTTTGGCCTTCGGCTCAGAATAAGTTAACGACAGTAGGATTAGCTTTTCCATTTACGAATCAATTATAACGCCATTAATATTGATGAAATTACAGAAACATCCAAATGAGTCTATGACTAGATTGGCAAATAGTAATGCAATGATGGTAATGGTAATAAATAAATTATAATATTAAGTTTTTATATGGCACCAATTCCAGTAAACTTCTCATTGGCTAGCTTGCAGGATTACGGTAGCGACATCAAGATTTCTCCTCTAAGGCAGTTTTTTTTTACAGCTTTATCAACCAGATATGGTGATATGATGTAAGCCCTGGACCAAACAAAGATAGTCAGATTTAACGAACAAGCTGTCAAAAGTTAGAAAGGATATGAAATGTTTCTTTTCTAATTTCAGTAACACAGAAGCTAACATTTGCACGGAAGAGTTGGAACACAGAAATCTGCAGGCAGAGATAAAGACTAGTGATAGTGTATCATGTGTATTATGGATTTCTATTAAGAAGGGAAGGATAAACCTATTTCAAATGTATACCATCAGTTGGCCACAGTCAAAGCCAGAAGAACCAGTTTTATGACAGAATATTCTGACTTAGCGACAAAAGCAAATATCAATAGTGAGAAAGAAAGAATGCACGGAACATTTTACGGCCAAGTACGTCACACAATAATGCCATGCCTACCACTCAGCACCCGAACCACAAAATACGAAAACAAACTGACTTGATGATGGCAATTTAATGCACAACCGCTTTTTACTGATTATTTCTGGCACTAACCGCTAACAGTATAGTTCCAAACAGTTTCAAAATGGGTGTGGCTAACCTAAACTATATGCACTATGGTATTTCTATTTTTTATCAATTTTATGGACAAATATTCATGTACTTCTTTCTCTGTCTAGAATTCTATTACAATTTCTGTAGGATGAATTCAAAAGGTCAAAACAATTTTGTCAAAAAGCCATGAAATGGCACTATGACAAACTAATTAGACGACACAAAGCTGAGCAACCGGCAAATTCCAATCAGACCAAAAATGAACTAATGTAGGAAACAAAATTTGCAACAAAAGAGATGACCAAACAAAGAGAAATGTAATATGAAAATGTGCAACTCTTCCATTTTGTTGTATTCCCACGAGGAGCGAATGCTTTCTGGAAACTACTAAGCCATTAACCAACTAGCTTAATAGGAAACATTCTGGAAAACGGCATGACCTCTTCGTCTACAATTCTTTATTAGGTAAAGAGAAGACAATTAGAAGGACAATATTCCATCTCTATCTTTCCTGAGCAGAAGATAATTGTAAAGTAGTGACATGATAATGAAATAGCATCACTAAGACAAAAGATCTCTCCAGTAAGTTGCTCTGCGGAGCTACATGCCATAACACAGTTCTAAGCAACCAATAGATCAGACCTGTTATTATGGCGACAAAAGATCGAAACGGAAAAATGGAAGCGAGACAGAACATCTTCAGATTAAAGGATTCATTCTTTATCTTTTTGTGAGGAAATTAACAATGACAACAGAAATAATGGAGGGTATTGGAGGCATATAGTAAAGTATACTTTTTGTCCAATGTTCATTAACAAGATCAACCAGGAACTCTTAGAGTCGTAAATTTTTCTCTTTTTAAAATAATTTTCATTACCACTCACCAACTGGTTTTTCTTTTTCCCAACATCGCTTCATGGTAGCTGCTCTCCCCCACACAGCCTGCTACCTGCAAAATAAGGAAATTGGAAATTAAATAATTAACATCTCTCTAAATGTCAACTCAAATCATGTACATAAACGAGGCTAATTGACACGATAAATCAACAGGGCTCATACATGTTATGCGCACATCATGAACTGCTAAATGGTCACACTTCCACATGCTCTACAGCAGTCTGCTTGTGTTGAACATTTGATTTTACACTTAGAAATACTGCCAACAATATCAATGTTTAATGAGAACGTCACAATTTTTTTTCTCAATTCCAACGCTTTTTTATCGCATTTTTCCATGTCGTCATTGTCCTCAATTAAGTTTTTTCAGGGAAACAATCTGCACTTCAAATTGAAAACAGAAATAGAAGTATAATCGATGTATTTTACTGGAAGCTCCATACATCAATTATTCAATGCACACAGATAGCAGAACACTGCTGAAGGGAGACCCACATAAATATTACATGGTAGTCAATAACAACTCCCGACGTATATAGCTAATTCTCTTAAAGACTCAATAATTCGAAGAAGTTGTATATTTCTACATTGGTCGACCGCAGAGTCAGTGACATTTATATACAGATCAAAGACAAGACATCAAAGTTCACAGTATGACATCACAAATAATAGTACTATGACCAATAAGAACTTGGTTAATATTTCTGAATGCCATCGAGTCATAACTAATGTACCCTACTTTTTAAGATCTCAGATTGACAAAAGACATCCCACAACTGGTACTAATTAAGTATTTATGAATGTCTATAAATATTTCATTTCATACCATAAAACATCATACCACCAAGACCTGTTGCATAATCCATCTCACATTGACCATCAACTCAATAAATATGCACCTGAAGCACCAATTAGTCTATTTTTTATATCCTGAGTGACATTAAAAATAATTTGTGTACTACATTGTATTTAAAAACAATAGTAACTGTTACACAGGAAATACTGTAAAGGAATACGCAGTATTTACCTATTCACCTATGTTAAAGGATGTGATTAAGACAATCATCACGTCGAATAGATCTTGAATGTTTCATTGTTGGAAGGTACAATCTACCAACAATGAAACAACTGATGATTATTTTGTCACATATACATAAATAAGGTTGTGGATAACGTTCTAAAGGGAAATAAAGACATTAATATGGCAACAGAAAACACAGGAAATAGAGTAAAAAGATTTTCATTATCTCGCGACAAACATTTAAATTATTTGACAAAACCAAAATTTAGACTATCTAAATAAGAAAACATGAACTTCCACATTAATTGTGAAGGCAATTATTAAGTGGAAGTTCTTTTTTTATGACAAATAATTAAGTAATGCATTTCATTATTATTCAAGGTGAAGTACACTCAATAAGCAAAGCGAAACTACTGATGACATTTTGTCCATCGTACATGTTGTATGTTTACATGAATTATAAAACACACACAATTCCAGGAGCAGAATTTGTATTACAAGTTGCAGGAAGTTTACATGTAAAAAAGAAAATCCAATATTCTGGACATTACACATATCTGCAGTGTCCACGGAGTCCCGCATATCAAATGTGCGTCTATGTGCATACATATTGCATCAAGTCATGTTTCTGTGGACACAGTATATGAGGTGTATCTAGCGACAAGGAAAATTTGCCTTTAATATTTTTACATAAAACGTTGTTCAGTTGTGAGTTTGCACTGTGTTTCATCTCTCATACTGTATTATATATAATATATACAACTGAAGGTCATAGGAATGTAAAATAGAAATTTCAAAAGTCATATAACATTTTCAAAGCTACTAGTCAGACTGAGAGTCATCGATAATTCCTGGAGGCAGAGCTTTACCATGTTCAGATGTCTGCAGCAACTAACATTTGAATTGCGTTTGGCTGTTTTACTGTCTGAAAAATATTTTTATCAACGACAAAAAGACTGGCGCAAACAACACAATAATCCGACAAGAAAATTTCAAAGCAAAATCTAATCAACAATTTGACAGTTGGATGAATAACATGACAAAATTTGATGGATTCACAAAAATGTTCAGAAATGGCCAAATGATGCTACACGCTGATGCCATAATTCAGCTACAATGCCACATGTTTGAGTGGAAAGCAAAAAGGATTCACCAGTGCAGTGCGAGTCTGTATGACCAATCCTAGACCATACCCAGCTTCACCTACATACTGTCGGATGAGATATACTATTAATTTCACAGTCTTTTCACAATTGTTTAACATAAAGACCCAAGACTGCAAAACCTGTTACTGTTACAAGATCAAGTTCACACAATTCCCTGCTACAAGATGGAATACTGAACAATATATGAGCATATAATAATTTGTAGACATTGGCTCACTTGTCATCTTCAAGCAACAAGTAAGAGAAGAAATTCTGAAGAATGAGTCTGCATATCTATGAATGACCATTGTCCGAAGAATTCCTGCTACTCATTGATTAGTGGGATGACCCCCTACAATGTAAGTTGTAGCTTTGGCTAGGTCAGGGAATTTCTCCTGACCCAATAGCTTATCACACCAAGGCGATTTTCTTGCTTTTGTGAAGAATTGATTGGAGCCGAGGCACACAACGGCATGCTACTATGAGCCATTATTCTAAGACCTTCAGCCAGGCAGGGACATTCTTGTTCCATATCTGCATATTGCACTTTTTGATGCATAGATTGTATAAAATTCATAATAGTAAATTTGTGCTAAATTTAAATCAGAACTAATTTTCGACAAATCGAATTTATAGAGAAGCTTGTGATTCTGATCCACCTATACATATGAGAGGGTGGAACAATGCAGATATATGTCAAATTTATAATTTATCAAAACAAAATATGTCAATTCTCATGGCAATGTACATTGTACATGTACAAACAAATGTACATCAGCAAAGTCAGAATATGTGACTTCGGAAATGAGTCAAATTACCTTATCTCAATTTAGTGATAGTGCGGCATCAAAATTAATTGAACACAATTTGAATATAACTATAACATGTATAGCATAGTGTAAATACAGTTACCAGCAAATACAAAGTAATAATCCTTGGCTTCCATCCAAGCAGGTTCAATATGTGATCTCTTTTAGATATGATGCCAGATTGGAAAGGCTTTATCATTTTTCAATAGCTACATTGCTAGCTTGACCTCAGATGCATTCGTGCACCTAATTATCAAAACTGTGTCACTCTGTACCAATAGTGGCGAGTGTCCAAATACAAGTTTAATTGGGAGACTATCAAAAACTTAGACAAAAATATCAATTCCTGTGTGAGCTAAATATATATATCGATCATCACAACAAGACTGCCTTCCAGAACCAGGCTTCTGGAATTTCTGGTTATATAATTAACAAATCTCTCACATTCTGAAAACCAGGGATGGATGGATGGATGATAGGGGCTTTACTTCCTGTATTAATGCACTTATTTGGATAATTAGGGCAGGAGGAGGACACAGCAATGAGGCGAATGATGATTGAAACTGTGGTCTGATCTGAGAAACAGGGTTAACCCATAAATGGATGAGAACAAGTATAAATGTAATTGCACAGAAATAACACAATATATCAACAGGATACCAAGAAATGGAAAATTAAACCAAATGTATACCATAACAAATTTGTCCCATTTATCCCAATCATATCACACAGAACCTGGTCAGAGACCATAATGCTAATATTGCACTGGAAACTGAGTTATCGCTTGAGTTATCGCTTGTGTATTTCGCTTGTGTATTTCGCACAACTTTACACCTTCAGAGAACCCAATCAGCTGCTAATCGCTGCTAATATGATCATAAAACAAGGTCATAACACAAGCTTCAAGTTCAGTAGGTACTCCTAGCCTGCTAGGTAGGGATTCCTCTGAGGGAATAAGCCCAAAAAGAGCACAAAATGGGAGTTTCCCTTTAATGCTGCTCTCTCGGGAGGCATTAACCCCAATTAAGCAGATGTGTGGTACACAGCTTTAGCACCTCTTTCTCCCACATGGGGCGCTCCAAAAGAGGTCCATGTAAACATAAAGTCCCTGTGTATATGTTGTGTGAATCATGAGGAAAGGTGCACTTAACAACTGTGTCAAAGAGTGGGTGTCACCACTTGACTTATTGTATATCACCCTTGTACAATGTACTAGGGTTGCAACAGGCTGTCATGTTTATTATACTTTATTATACAGTTTATTCTAATTTTAGGTTTCTGAAGCATAAGGATAGTCTCTCCCATCCAAAATATGACTCCTGATTCCACTCTTTGCCAAAACTGACTCCCAACATGGAACTCCACCTGTATACCTCTGATCATTTGTTAATCTGTTTCCTCAAGTTGTGAATAATGCAATTTATAAGACAAGATAAGGTATTACTTTATGTTAGGAGTCGGGAATTAAGATTCCAGAGTCAATTTAGTGTTTAAACAGACTATGAAGTCCTGATAAAGAATTTAGCTCAGCATCAATAGGAGAAATTATGGTAATATTCACTTAATAAATAGTCACTTGGTAATCAAATCACAGAAACAGGTCCTACAAAATCACCAGGGTTGGGGGTTGTGTTTTGAATCAATATGGTAAGGCCAGATCACATGTTCATGATGTAAGTAAACACAGCAAAGGGAACTTGTTTGGGAAGAAGTACAATTGTCTCTAAGACAAAACAACAGAACAATCAATTATCTACTGTGGTACAGCAGTCGAGGAACTTTCTCCATACACAATATGCTAGCTCCAGGCTGTCATCAATTTATCCACAAATTCAAAAGAATTATTTCTCCAAACAAAACTGCTACAGGATAGGAAATGCTAGTCTTTTGTTCCAACTAACATCATTTTCTTAAATAAATACAATGTGTAGAACTGAATTGCATAAAGAGAAGACAAAAATAGGACAAGAGCTCCAGGGTATTGTTAAAACAATGCAAAATACATTCTAAACTGTATTAGACCACATATTCTACATTCGTAAATAATCACACATCTGTAAAATTTGATCTATTTCACCAGTGATTATCGTAACAATTACATGCAATTAGATTTCAACATTTCACGAAATATCTGAATGTCTAAATCCAGGGAAGCATAATCAATGAAGCTATTTAGATACATTCAACATTTTCTTCTATTCACATTTTCTAAAACATCCACATATACATATAAATACAGGAGAGCTGATTTCCATCATTTTTTACATTGCGAATATTGACAATAAATGTTATTCACAAACATTTGAGGATGCAAAACATAGATATTGGACAGAGAGTACACACAATATGTAGCAGTTGAATGTCACACTTGGTCACTGCAAATAATAAATACAAGTTTATTGCTAATGCAGTTTATGCACCTACACAATTTGGTGCAGTTCAAATGATGATATTCCATCCATGGCCCTTCACATAAAGTAGAGAAAGCGCAATGTATCCGAATGTACACGTAAGTTGGGAAAAAATCTTCATAAGAAATTATAATACTGGTCAATCAAAACAGAATGTGCGTTATTTCTATTGATCGTAGCAAGATGACCAAGCAATATCTTAGGATATGTTCACTACTAATATTTGTCATGTATTAAAGAGAGTGGAATTCTGACATTGTTCAGTGAGGCACAATGGGGAAAACAACTTTACAAACTAAACATTGAATCTGAATCATCTAGAGCACACTATTATTTTTAATGGACAGTTAGAAAGGTGCTAACTCCAGTCCTTGATACAGTGTACACCAAAAGCCTAAACTAATACAGTTACACCAAATACTTGACCCAGTGACTGTGGCACACATATGCACAACAAGTATGTGGTGACATACCCCTGAGGTAACTCAGTTAACAATACAAAATCAACCCCAAGTTAAAATGGGTGGAAATAGTCCAACTAAATAGAGAGAAATATACACACAAACATTATAATATACACTATTCTCAAAGTTATTTTAACCTGACACTAGAAAATTTCAAAGATTTACCTGTGGAGTTATCGAAGTGCAGTAAAAGAAGGTCCCTATATAACTCAAAGTGAATTGCATAGAATCAGCTTTTCTAAGGTGGAAAATAGGTTTCTTAGAAGTGCAAGTCTTCTAACTGATAACAGGGATAACAAAGAGCAAAGGTTCTAACTGATAACCGCATATTGAGATGGCCTGAAAAATCATTTCCATGAATAACAACACTGATGACAAAGCGAAGGAATCAGATGATATCTGATAAGAATATCACTTATTGCACTGCATAGCATCTTTTCCTAAGATTAATTGAAAGAAAACTCAGTATGCAGCATATCAGAGCAATTAATAATGAGTTGACCTTATAAATCGTGATGTTCTGTTATCAGAATTTCTCATATTTGGTTCACTACTTTACACTACATTTGATAATAAAGTATCGACATACAATGTCATATACCCCGGTACATGATATACATTCATAATATATCAACACACCATATCAAGAGGCACTGCTCCAGACTCCCTAGTCAAAAAGACCTATTCTTTGAGAGAAACTTAGGGTTCTGAAGTTTTGCCAGTCAGTTGATATTCTCACAAATGTCTTGTTTGAGGAAAACAAAAAATACTGGAATTCATATTGAGTAAACACTGTCAAAAAATGACACCTTGTTTGTATATCTGTGTAAGCATGAGCCTTGGAAGAACCCCCTCAACACCCCCACAAAATATACTAATACTACATGCACGGAAGCTGCATAAATAAAAGTGTATATTCTGATATCAGAGAATATTAAGGGAAAACACAGAGGGTTAATTGTGCAAATGGATTTTCCCTAAGTCATGAAATGGCAAGACTTCATTCATTCCCTTGCCATTTCCTGAATTTAAAGTGGCTACCATATCTACTTGAAGAAATGGTTCTCCTTCAATTCTTATAATTTTAATGGCAGTCCATAGGCCACAAATCCTTTAATTTGAGGAGGACGAGGTACCTAATCTGCTAATATCAGGATTAAACTAGATTTCCAGTTGTTTCCAGAGGTATAACCTCTCAGAAGTACTGTCAAAGAACACAGGCTAAGACTTGAAAAGGTTACAGTTAAAGCTAATACAATTTAGCACTCACCTTTGAGTCTTTGACAAACTTGCAGAAGCCAAAATTACCCTTAACTCCCTGAACAGAGTGATATTATCCATATTTACAGCTCAGGTTAAAATGGGTTGTCTTTCTAAAGCAGCAAATGTGAGAGATAATGTTCAACACTGTTCAAGGCAATCCTATACAATTATTAGATTAAGAAAATTATGATAAAATACCTGGCTTGAAGCTATCCTCCACACAAATTCACATCAGAAATATGTAGCGATGCTGCATATATACAAATCAGCACATTTTAAAGTTAAACCAACTTTCCATAGCCACGATAAGCTCCAATAACTATATCCATTATGATATCTATTTTAAAGAAACCTACATTTCAACAACAATATATCCTTCGGGTACCACACATATCCTTGACTGCATTACTTGAAAATTTGACATTCATGATATTCTGTCACAGTACAGGGCTCCACTGAGTCCTGACCCAGTTGTCATCTTAGTCATGTCATTACTTATTCTCCTCACAAGAGATTTGAGCCAAGGGCACCTTTTAAAGGGATCCACCTGCTAACCAACACTAATAGTGTGAACAGCCGAAGAATACTTATTAATTTAAATACAGTTATATCTTTATCTACTCCTTTTAGGATTTGATTTTTTCTTCAGGATTTGGTACTTTTTTGTATTTTTATATGTTTTTAAAGGATGGGTTATATATATAAGGCTTTAGCTCCCATATTTTTGCATGGATAAATTACAACACCACTAATTAATTAATAGGACAAGCAAGCACCACAATACACAACAAGTAACATCGATAAAAAGACACGAGGCACTCTCTTGGTGTAGGATTAAAAGGTTGAAACATCGAACAACACATTGCGCCCAGACTGGGAAACAAACCCAGGTCACAGGGGCTAGCAGCCCAGTACCTCTGGTCCTGTGCTATCGCAAACTAAGGCCCCAGGCCCTCTCTCCGCGATATTAAGACCTTGGTGATGCAGCACTTGAATTGCAAATACACTGCAATTACACATGAATTGCACATTTTCATGATGCTTCAGTGTGCACATCATAAGAATACATTAGCAACATCACATTCTTTTATTATCAATCGGTTTTCTTTCATTTATTGGGTTTTTCAGTTCCCTGGTGACCCACCCAGGCTTTAAGCCAGCATGCATTATGAACCTTTTAATATTTTCCTTTGTGCACATAACACAGCTTTGTGTTGTGGCTGCACCCATAGAAATACATAGAATGGACATGAGGCTCTGGCAGATGAAGCAACCAAATCCACCATCTTGGAACTGCCCTGTATCCTGACACAATGTAACCGTGATGTCACCAATAACAGTGATGTCACTAATAACAATGGCATGATGTCACATCATAATTAGTCTATTGTGACGTCATGTCTCAGGGCAGTTCCAATATGGCGGATTTGGTGACCTCATCTTGAGGTGGCTTCATACAGCCTCATGTCCATTCTATGTATTTCTATGGCTGCACCAGACTAATGAACATAGATTTGAAATTGCATCACACTCAATGAATCGAAGAAATTGAATGAATCGTCCGAAATAATGAGCACCGATAAATATGATCTTCAGTTCTTCACATGAAATCATTATAATCTCCAGAGTAATCCCCGAATTTCAAATCGACAATGTCTGCACAGCACGTCATAGACTAATCTGACAACCTTGCTACTATCTTATTCTGTTAATCTCAGTCTAACGAGAATGAATAGAGAACAATCAGGAGGTATAGAACGGCTGATCTACAGGCGTCTAGTACGTAGATCTACACCTGTGAATCTCTACCTGTTGTCCCTTGTCCCTTACCCACCTTCCAGTATCTTCAGACAGGGTTGGAAAAAACCCGGGTAAAATTAATTTTGCCCAGCCCGGTGGGTATAACCTGGGTTTAACCCGGGTTTAATAGGTTTAACCCGGGTAAAAGTGGGTTTTATTGGGTAAAATTGATTTATCAGTATCAACAGCCTTATTCAAGATCACGATTTTACCGTAGTTACCGACAAGGTAATTTCTAAGTATTGGCAATTGGATTTAGCTAGTACCTGCATGGGTTGGTATGGCAAGTGCAGTCCACCAGGCAATTTCTTGGCACTAACTAGGGCTGTATCAGCAGTCAGCATGTTCAGCTAATTGTTCCGATTTATTTGTGAAATTGTCTGCGAAACCAACTGAAGCAACGTAACTCAGGTCCTTAAACAGAGCTGGTAGAAAATCTAAGCTACTCAACAACCTTGAGTTCAATTCGTATTTGGTCAGTTAAGAAGACCTGATCATGCCGATCTCACCTCTGGAGTTCTATTCTTTACTCCTGACCAATTCACCAAGGAGAGAACATCAAACTTTATTCTTGAATTTTGTTTCATGTTTATGAAATACATGCTGAAAATATGTAGGGGAAGCTTGGGAGAGTTGGGCCGCAGGGAGGGTTGGGCCACCCTGATTTTTGAGGAAACTAAAAATTTTTTGAGAAAGCTGCAGCCACCAAAATTTTATAAAAATAAAAATCTTTCAATGGATGTAACATATCTGGCTAATTTGCTTGTCACAATCTTTAGAGAGAAGAAAATTCAAATTTGGATGAAAAAAGGAAAAACTGAGCCATGTTACGAGTTTTTAATTGTCTGTCAGACAACAAGGACTGAGAAAATTTTCTATGACATGCTTGGTAGGCTTGACTATTCAGTTGTTATTAATATATTTTGGAAAATTATCAGACAACCGGTTTTGTCATAATTGGGATTTAGAGAAAAATGGTGGAATGGGGGAGAGTTGGGACAGTGCTAATACTCTCCCCACATGTGTTGCATTTACCCAGATTTATTTTTATTAAGACAGAAGAACTTGTCTAGAGCAATTTTCAACAGTGATTGAATATTTTTAAGCCTTAATAACTATTCATAATCTAATAAAATTAGATTTCAGGAAATCTAGATGGGGAGAGTTGGGCCATCAGGCCGAGGCTAAAGTCTGACAGCAAACTAGAGTTGCAAGAGGCCTCGATTCAGGATTAGCGACTTCTATGACCACCACACTTCAGGTTAAAAATATTATGGCCTCAAGTGCAGCTTAACCGAACCTGATATATTGCAATGGCCCAAGTCTCCCTCCTGAATGGCCCAAGTCTCCCACTTGATGGGGAGAGTTGGGCCAATTTTTTTCCAATTTTCATGGGGCTGTAGCTCATATGTTCTTGGGCAATTATCAATGCAAACCTAAAGATATTTTTCTGAAATATTTCAAGTTACAATACATGCATTAAGCATGTTTATATAATCATTACTGTTAGCAGGAGGTGCAAGAATGTAAAAAGTGGCCCAACTCTCCCAAGCTTCCCCTACAGTAGTTCCGTATCAGGATACAGGAGCATACTTTTAGTGGCATGAATTACCAATTTTCTTTTGAGTCTTGTCTCCCAAGTTCTTGAGATAGATGCGTCACTTTATATTTCACCTCTTCGCAGAGGCCAAATAAATTTTTTAATTGTTGGATAAGACTGGGTTTCATTGGATCTCTCAGCAGCTACTAAATGTGCTTCCTTACATGGATAAAATCACTGCTGATCATCATGATCATGTAAATTTCTTGAAATGTAGTGAACATTGCTGTTCCCTTTTACATGTACCGGTATCTAAAAACTAACTGAACGATCCCACACATGTTATCAATCTATCCTCATATAATTGACAAGAACTACCCTGAGGGCTGAACAGACATTACCTACCTACTTACCATCCTGTACCCACCATGCTAGTTCAGGTTTTAACATGATTGATCTCTCTAATTCTGACATTTTAAATTACTTTTGATAGGCAAATTACTAGTTTAACCCAGGTTTTACCCATTTCTGGGTAAAAGTCAATTTTGCCCAGCCCGGGTTTAATACGGGTTTAACCCGGGTTAAACCCGGGGGGTGGGTTTTATTTGCCAACCCTGTCTTCAGAGCTCTTCAGTGTCTCTGGCTTGAACCTGGCCTCAAGTAGCCTGAAGCTAGTTGAATGGCAAGTACTTCCTTTTATCTTGGTACAGAGTACTACAGACCAAGTGACAGTACACTTACTTTCTGATGTACACTGTGAAGTATAAGAATATTTTATATGCTATAGTGTGTCATAAACTTGACAAAGGGACTTGTTATCAATCTGGGTCAATAACCAAGCTAAGATATTTGAATAGGCCTGATAAGACAAGGAAGATATATAAGATACCAGGAGTACAAAATATGTACAGGACTTCAGGTGTACACACAAAATGTACATACATACAGATACTATTGTATACCAGTCATAAGACTCATAACTCATAATACTTAGTACTCCCATCTATCACAAACATGCAATGCCCATATTCATGATATTGGGAAGCTTTAATACATTTTTGTCTGGCCTAAAAACCATTTAAGACCAATTATATAACCTTTGTATGCAATATACATGAGCCATCTCACATAGACAATGCGACATGTGTATTACATCCCTTGCTTCAGTTGAAATCCAGAGCAACTGGACATCCACATTAACTATCTACATATACACCAAAATATCAAAGCTTGAATATAGTATTTCAGGAAGTATTTCCAGGTAAGACTAGAAGAAATCATTTCCAAAATACATAACTTGTCCAACAACTTGTGCACACAGTATAATCAATATCATCTTTGTTATATACCTGTGTTGACACAGTATTTTGATACCACGTACAGACAATATAATCAAAATGATCAAACATATCAAACCATTGACCAATGCCTGTAATTATAAGACAATCTGTTGGCTTTCCGTTGTCTTATTTCCCAGTGGCACCCCAATAATTACTATTAATTACTTGGAACTTTATATAGATCTAAAAGAATAAATGTCTAGATAAATGATTACAATATCTATTACTACTACAATTTGCTGTCATTTGATTCACAGTCAATGAGTAGGAACAGGTGTGACAGCGATATCCACCTGATTCCTCCATTTCTTTCATCCGCATATGGGAAACTTCTTCCTGCATAGAGTAGCATTTAAGCATAAACAGCTGATAAAGTCTTCTAATTTCAGAATTGCCTGCAATTCTGCAGAAATAAGCTAAGTTAGCTCACTGCAATTTTTTTCAAATCAAACTATTAAAGCAAAAAAAATATTATTATGATTAAAGCAGAGATAAGCATACCTTCATATTCATAATTATATATACATGGATATGTAGAAATGTATATACATATGGTGCACCGGCAATATATCATAGACTAATCAAATTAATCTTAAGCTCTGGAGATTTTGGCAAGTTTCAATTAACTAGAGATGAAGAAGAGAAGGAGCTATTTATAAATCAGCAGCAAATCACCCAACACTGATAGAATGAGGTTGACAGAAATATCTAAATCTTGAAAATTTTCAATTGAAGTAATACACATAATGCTACACAAACTTGCGTACACATTAAGTAGGATGCCATTTGAAATTTATAACATCAATGAATATTAATTACTGAACTTACACAGGAATATCTGAATAGATAAGCCATGACAGTGGTTAAACAACCACAAGCTTACAACAAATGCACAAGTGTCAAGTTAGGACTCTTAAAAATATTGACACGGAGAGACAATCCTATTGTTACAAAATATTGAGGGCTCACTGTCATAGAAACTAATATCATGATAATTTTATCAAAGTTATAATAAGCTTAAAACTGTTGTAAAACAATTGACAACATTTCAAGTGGACATCAATCGATAGAAACATATATTTCATGATCATATTCACATTATTGAAGTGGTGTCTGTATGCATTTACAAATCAGTCGAACTAGCAATAGATCTGCAAATTACAATAAATATAATGAACACGAAAGATCACCTAACATAAATTTATAATTGTTAAGCATTGAATTGTCAAAAGAAAAAATATTTACCAAATTTTCAGGTCAAGCAGTTATACGTAGTCCATGCACTCATGATTTAGGTGAACATCTATTTTGAAATTCGATAGCGATACAATTTGTACAATATCACCCGCCTTTCATAGAAACATATAAATGCAGGATATATCAGGTGGTCTTTGCTGTGTTAGTATCGATACAAATGAACAGAAAACATTAGAACGACAGCATGACATCAGAAAGGCTGTGTCCTCCGAGGTAAATATAGAAACACAATAGCAAAAGCAAGCCATTTAAATTGGATCACATTTAACATGAGTCACACGTGGTCATACCTGAGTGATTACTCTTTGATCATATCAGAAGGTGTCCAAGTCGCTCAGTTAGCTCTTCTCTGTAAATGAGTCATCCATCGACATCCATGGTGAGGCCAATAAACTTCAGGTAGAACGACACCTACAAAATAATGCCAAGTGTACTTCCAGGTGTCTGACAATGTCTGCGGTATCTCAACTCATTATTGAAACATTCTGATACATCCAGCCTCCGACATGTCTCAAATCAAGTGATGCTGACGATCAGTTAATCCATCACTGCTTGAAAACTGTTTTAACTTCCTCAATAACAACTAGGGGGCATTACAATCAGCCTCCTTTCCAATATCATGAGATTGTTCAAGCATAGAGAACACAATGACATGATCAATAGTGGTGCAGGCCACAAATGACACAGCTGCTGACCAGCTCTGGTAAACAAGGTGTATTTAGGTGTAAGAGAACATGACATGATAAATTGAAAACTCACTGATTAAAACTTTTCCAATTTCATTAGTTGACTGAATTGGCAAATATGTCAATGTAGTAACAGCCAAATAATAAATTAAAATTTCTGATCAATGGAAAAGCAATGTCTAAGTTATTAAAGCTAAAGACAAGACCCATTAAAACCACACCTTTTCACATTTGGAGACAGGAAAAGAGACATTAACCTTTATTTAAATATTTCCATGCAAGAACTATTATGAAATATGAAATATAACATCAAGCAGTTGCTGAACTAAGAGGCATTGACCTTAGTGAGTAAAAGTCTTCCCAGCAATTTTTTCTTCTTTTTTTCTAAACTTAACTTTTTCTCATCAAGACTTGAACACCAAAACAGATATGGCAATTGATAGAATAGAAGATAGACTACACAAAGGATTTAAAAATTTATATTGAAGTTCTGAGCTGATACTACCACAAAAGTAATACTAAATTGGGCACAAATCAAAATGCATACTAGTAGTTATCAAATGCCTATGTAATCATGCACGATGTAAAACAGGTGACTTATCATGATTCATGAAATGAACACTTCGAGCTTATAAAATGCATGTTATGTAGAAGAATTTAACCATATCAGTTTCAACCGCTTGCTTCACAGACACGTGCTGGAGGGACTACATTATAAAAGATAAGTTTCTGAAAATGACAGATTGAAAGAAATGAGGCTGGGGGAAATCCAAAACATTCAGGTGTGCTGGCTTCAGCAGCATCCCGCATCCCACAGCATCAGCAGCAGGGAGGCAGGGGATGGCGTGATGCAGTAACCATGGAAGAGAGGCACAACAGTCTCCACATCGCTTATCATGCTCAGCATGACTCCCATAGGACAACTGCTGATCGAGCAGATTGAAAGAAATTCACTGAATTGAGTATCAAGAATATCTTATAAAGAGTCAAGTACATGAAGATTTGTTTTTTCTGAATCAAGTACAAAGATTCAACCATCATCTTTCTGAATCAATTTAGAAAATTTGCTAATTATGAATCAAGCAAAAAATTACATCAGAACTACAAACCAATAAATTACAAATACTTTATTTTTCAGAATCAAGTACAACACTTTGTAGATTCTTCATCAAGTAAAAAGACTTTGCAGATTGTTAATCAAGTATAAAGACTCAGCTGATTCTTAATCAAGTTCAAAGACTTGGCTGATTCTTGATCAAGTACAAAGACTTGGCTGATTCTTAATCAAGTACAAAGACTTGGCCGATTCTGAATCAAGTACAAGGACTAGGCTGATTCATAATCAAGTACAAAGACTTGGCTGATTCTTTTCAAGTTCAAAGACTTGACTTGGCCGATTCTGAATCAAGTACAAAGACTTGGCAGATTCTTAATCAAGTACAAAGACTTGGTTGATTCTGAATCAAGTACAAAGACTTGGCTGATTCTGAATCAAGTACAAGGACCAGGCTGATTCATAATCAGGTACAAATACTTGGCTGATTCTTTTCAAGTTCAAAGACTTGACTTGGCCAATTCTGAATCAAGTACAAGGACTAGGCTGATTCATAATCAAGTACAAAGACTTGGTTGATTCTCAATCAAGTACAAAGACTTGGCTGATTCTTAATCAAGTTCAAAGACTTGGCTGATTCTTGATCAAGTACAAGGACTAGGCTGATTCATAATCAAGTACAAAGACTTGGCTGATTCTTTTCAAGTTCAAAGACTTGACTTGGCCGATTCTGAATCAAGTACAAAGACTTGGCAGATTCTTAATCAAGTACAAAGACTTGGTTGATTCTGAATCAAGTACAAAGACTTGGCTGATTCTTAATCAAGTACAAAGACTTGGTTGATTCTGAATCAAGTACAAAGACTTGGCTGATTCTTAATCAAGTACAAAGACTTGGTTGATTCTGAATCAAGTACAAAGACTTGGCTGATTCTTAATCAAGTACAAAGACTTGGCTGATTCTGAATCAAGTACTCAGTTAAAGACTTCGCTGATTCTGAATCAAGTACAAAGACTTTGTTGATTATGAATCAGGTACAAATAATGGTTGATTGTCAGTCATGCATAAAGATTCACCGCTGCCTACTAGTTAAGTATAAAGTTTTCCCAATTCTTAATCATGTTTATTAACTAAATCATTGTGTACTAGTAAGTTGCCCGTATATTGGAGGGCATAGTATAGAGTGAGAGGCTTGATTCTTAGGCCTTCAGGTAGAATGGTAGATACATGTAGTAGGCCTGTCATTTCCCATGTGATAAGGTATTAAACCCCAACCTGCCACTCATGCAGTTTGATATTACCCGTGTGACCAAAAGGACAGGTGGCAACTGAGTATAAATGCATTGCAGTGCCACTATGTGTTGTAATAGGAATGACAGGATTGTCTGCTACGCAAACATTGTAATTAATGTCATTGAGAACATGTAGAAGGGTTGGATAGACGTGAAAAGGGGAGAGTTCCGCCTTAGAGGGCCAAGGAAGATATGGTGGAAATTGGAAGATGATCCATTCTTTAAAACTTGAGATAAATCCTGGATGCCATCATTTTAATAGTATAGATATACATATACTGAGTCAGATTCACAGAATTATAGTGGAAACAGATTTATTGATTCTGACTTAAGAGAGTAAAGATTAGCAGATTATGAAACTGTTGAATTGTTTAATCAAGCAAATTTTGAATCAAGTATGCAGATTCACTTATTCCGATTCTACTGAGCAGGAGAAAGTTCTGATAAAAACGATTCACTGAATCAGGCACAACACCAAAAGTTTGGCGAAACTCCAATCCTTGGAGAGTGTCCTAAGCATGCCCAGAACAGCTGCACTGATTCAAAATAATCTATCACAATGATCATTCAAGTCATTTAATTGCTTTCATACATCATGTACAATTTGTAAATGTATTATTCTCTGCACCACAGATTAATTCCACTTGACGTCCAAAACACCTGTCATTATCTCCCGCTCGGCTTACATATTTTTCTCTGTCCAAGCGAATCTGAACCTTTCCCAGTCTCTCTGTAATAGACATACACTTGTAATGAAGTCTTATTTTTAATTTCCAATCAATAACAGAACTGCCTGTTAACCCCAGAATCAGTAAAGATGTTGCCTTTAATATTGCATAATTCCCGAAGATTGTCTTATTCTAAGCGTTTATTTACCACTATGTAAATCTTTGAAAAATTCTCAGTATTTTTTCTCTCTTTGTAATGGATATATCTTTAAAAGAGTTTTTTATGCACTTGCAATTTACGTTCCATTTCGCAACAAAGCTACCTGTCATACAATTTTTATGTCTGATAATTGTTTCTTTCCATCCAAGTAGTTTATGATATCTACATGATCTCAGATTCAATCATTCACTTAATGCTTAAGCCTATTTGAAAAGCATTTTAACTCAAAAATGTTTACAGCAGAGAATGCTAGAGGGGCAAGCCAGTCAGACTTAAATCACTAAATCAATAGCAGCGCCATTATTGACCCGATTGATCTTTGACATCCTGCTGTTATTAATGTATTAGGCAAAACAAACCCAAGCTTTTATTAACTGGGTTAACAAGATTAGGCAAAACAAGTGTTAAATAAGGCAAAACAAGTGTTAATCAAATTGTACAACTGTGCTGTAATATTACACAACTAACGATTAAACTGAGATTTTTGTCAATACAAGGTATGTGGGGATCCTAAAGCAGAGAAATTGTATTAAATAGCTCACCAAGCAAGATCTGGAGCTATCTACTCAGAAAATCTGTTCGAAATATTCTAAGACAACGATTAAGATAGTTGTGGAAGTGTAACTCCCTCTGTATTATACAACTGTTACTCCCTCTGTTTACAAAACAATTTACAAACACCTAAGTCCTGTTAAGACACTGTTCTTATTCTAACTTCTCAGTGTTTACATGCAAAACCTAAAGCCCTGCTAAGGTTTAAAGTCTTGACCTGACTGCTAGACTAACCTGGAATCAACCTAACATGCATAAGATCAACATTCAACAATTTTCTAACACAAGCAAATAACCTGGATCTTTAAAAGATTGTGCAGAAGACTAGAAGTGAGCCACAAAATGGGCGGTCACACGGTTTGATAGATTATCAAATAGTTCCGGATTACTTTTTTCAGCCAGCATTCTGTCCAACTGCTTCCTTTGTCGAAGTATGTGCCATCGTCCTGAATTAATGATTGCTGCCATGCGCACTCTGAATTTTCATGACCATGGCCAATTAATCAACTCATTTCATGGGATATACGGCTGCCAATTAGAACAACATCCAGCAAACGGAGGAGTGAAATATTGAATCTGTCCGAAAATAGAATCCCTCATACAAAATTTACATTTATAACAGTCGTACATAGCCAATGATCCGGTTTTTTCTTGGCTGCTATTGCGATGCTGCAACAAACCCCCATCAGCCAGAGAAGGGCAATCTATAATCAAGACAAGCTCCAAATAAATCATAAATGAGACAAATTTCACGAATGTTCCATTCAATAGTTCATCCCCAGCATGTTGCAAAATTGTGAGGCTAGTGATCATGTTGAGAAGGTAAAAACCTCCAAATTAACCAGCTGACCAAGCTAGTATGATAGTAGTATCTATCATTATTAACTATTTGGCTGAAAATTTAATTTGCAAACATCCTGCGTAAATAGTACACTACCAGATTGAACCTGTCTTCTATTCAAAACCTTCAAGGGAATCCTCGCCTCATCATGATTCCAGGGAGCATACTGTATTTCAATTTCAATCCTAAGGAGCATAGAATAACCACCCAGAGAATCTACCCTAGACGAATCTTTAATTTTCATACATTATCATAAGTTGTTGCATCTATTAATTTCTCAGAGACGTATGACCTATCATTTTAAAGGTCTCAGATCTATCTATCCATGTAACAATTGCACCTCTAACCCTACGGAAATGTGCGAAACAGCGAAATCGGCCACTTTGCATAACATGCTTGGAGGCTGTTCATTGGTCAGCTTTATGGGCGTGTCTGACTTAATCACTGAAGGCTTTGCTGGAGTGAGAATAACTTAAATGTTGGGATAATTTTAGGGCTCCGGGAAAGAAGCAGTCTGGTTCCAGACAGGTACATTACGATGTGAATTACTCCATAAATCCATATTTCTGATCGCAAACTTAGAACATCAAACACAAACCACATGGCACCAAAGCACATCATGATCATGCACTGGGAATGCAGTGTTGCTATTACGCACAGTGCCAGACTGTCGGGAGTAAGCCTACACTAGCTAAATGCAGATGGCAATGTACTAGTACAGTACTAAGAGTATGTATACATTGTATATCATCAATAGGGCTCTCACGATTAACCGATTAATCGCCGCCGATTAGATTTGAGTTAAAAATCGATTTCAGTTTACAAAATCGATTAATCTGTTATGTGTATATTTGTACCTGGAAGGCTTTGTATGCCAGTGCATTGCTTTCAATTCCAGGTGTTAAGAATGAATTGCAATTGGATTAGTCAAGTGGATTGCCTAATTGGATTGGTTGAACCTGATTGGAGAGAAGAAAGTGTGAAATCCTAATTGCAATTAACATTTTCTATGGAATATCTAAGTTTCTTACCTCTGCTTCAAGACAATGATATAAAAAGGAACAGAACTTCACTTGCTTTTTAGAATGGCGGGAAAACGGCGATTAATCTATTACGATTCGATTTTAGGCCATAGATTGATCGATTTTGAAATTCTGTAATCGTGATAGCCCTAATCATCAAGTGGAGTTAGAAACATACAATCATACACACCCACTGGTCCCACCCTTGGCAATACATCCCTGGAGTGAAACAATGCAAGTTACCACTGCACAGTTTATAAATAGCATGATTTAAACAATATTAAAGGAAAAGTCCATTTCATTAGGAGTTCATGAACATTTATGATCCTGGCATGGCTGCATGGGTGAATGGCACGGACTGAGGAAGGCACTGGCACATCACTCGTTGGCTCCTAGTCTTAAGACATTGTTTGCAACACTCATGACAAATTCGTCAAGATGAGTTAAAGAGTTTAAAAGACCATATTTCGTCATACATCCTTCTGAGTTGATCAGCAGTTTGTCACATACAGTACGATACTTATAATTCATGTTTCATAAAAGGTAAATAGCCACAAATATGCGTACATATAGATACATTAAACACACTCCAAAAAAAAGTAGGAATCCCCCAAGACCAATGTCAACCCATGACACCAACTTTAGACCTCATATTGAGATGTGAAACAAACATAACATACGAACAACTGAGGGAAGATTCTGAGAGATGATTCTGAGAGGACACCCACACCACAATGTCAAATATTGACGAAGTATTGATGCCAAATAGTGATATTTACACTTCATAAGGGCAATTATATGCAAGTGCACTAAGGTAATTGACAGTATATTTAACATTTAACCTATTATATAAACAAGAAAACCAATAGTGGACTGTCAACTTCAACAGATCATCTCTAGATAACAAATTCACCATGCTTCGAGTAAACTGGTCAAAGTAGCAGGCATTGTCAAATCTACACAGATACCATTTAAAGGGTCACATTGTTTCATGTTAGTGGTGATTGAAACTGCTGTCCAGTTGACCAAACCAGAGCGGAAATCGAGCCTGGGACACATCAAGTGACAGCCCAGTGTGCTTCCAACAGAACTAACCCTCCCCCAAACAGGCTTCTGAGAGTTGGTCAAGTTTACTTCACCCATCTAATTCTTTAATCTCTTTGTGAGTAACATCCTAACCCTGATTGCCATACAATGCACAAAAGAACAAACCTCAACAAAGAAGATATGTGTGATAGCAATTCACTGGATTCACTTTCCCAAAAGCCCAGTGATTTCATTTTGGGCAACATCCTGCGTTCACAGTTAAACTCTAAATAATATTCACTAACAAGGTCTTGTCATAAATTCATGATAACATCAAACCACAATTTTGCTGACTTGAATGAAACATTGATATAACAAGAGAATGTAATTAACAAGTCAAGTTTGTTCCTGTTTACAGACGAATGACAGTTAATCAATAAATCAAAACTTTGCATGAGTAGTAGAACCAATGCATTGCATGTGGTGTTGTAACAAATATTTTAATTACACAAAATAAGACTATAGTTTGCACAATGCTTTTGTTCATTCAATGAAAATTCATCAAAGGGCTAATGACAAGCAACACTATTATAATATCATTTAAACTCGATTCAAATATTGATAATGACAACAATGTTCCTTTGTCACAAAAACTTCAAACAGTTTAAAACTGGCAAATTACCTGCTGGCACAAAGACTGAACTTTTATCACAGACCTTGTAAAAATACCTTTGAAATCAACATTAATCACAAAATTAATCAATTGATATTATTAACTCAAAACTATCTCAAGTCCTTGGATAACTAATCTGTACAGGTTGCTCCAAGTTAGCCATGGATGCTAATAACCTTGAGTCAAGTAAAAAATAACTAAATCACTTTTCTAAAATAATTCTCCATTTCATAAGTACTTTCAAATCACCTAAATTTTAAAGGACAACCTGCCCAATGTCCAGTTTACCATGTTTACACGGTAAACATATGAATTATTTTAGAGTGACAAATAAGCCCATTGGGGCTGGGTGATTTTTTATACTCCTCTCTGTTTCGACATATACCATTATTCTGTAAAGTATCACTTGTCAGTGGTCACTATAATAAAGATATCCTTATCCTCAAGAACAGGTATTAACACATTGACACAGTAACTGTCTGTCAGTATGAAATGCAGTTTTTCTGGCTAAACAAAAATTGATCTCATTTTAAGTTTTAGAAAAAAACATCATCAAAAGCAATGCAAACATGCACAACAAATTCTGGACAAGAGAATTATTTAATACCCCATAATGTTTACAATACCACATGAAAAAGCAGTGGATATATCCCATGCGGTATTGCATTGTATACCACATGGTTTTTTGTATACTCAATGGTTTGATCATTGTTGATGATGTCATTGCATTGTTTACCATTGTGACGTCATGGCCATGGTGACGTCCCTACATTGTGACATCATCAGTTGAGCTGCTATCTGTGCTCTGATTGGCTGAGGCCACTGTTGAGTATTGATCATCAGAGTGAAGTTCAGCTTTCCTTTGAGTTACAATATGGGGTATAAATAAGACCAAATGGTTGTATGGTGGTATTTTGAGATGTACTCCCACTCGTGAAGATATCCTGAGTCCTCTGTACCCACTCGTGCTGACGCACTCGTGGATACAGAGGACTCAGGATATCTTCAACTCGTGGAGTACATCTCAAAATACCACCATACCCATTTGGTCTTATTATAATACATGACAGTGATGAGACACTCACTTTTAGAGCTTTCTAACTAAGTAGAATGACATTCAGACAAGAATGAAGTTACATGACCTCCCAATGAGAAAACCTATTGTTGTGACTCAGGATTTACAGAATGTTTTTGTCAGCACAGTATCACTAATGATCCACCATAGTCCATAGACAGCAAAGACTGAGCCTTAATGGCCATTTACTGCCATAACGCAATTAGGTCTTGTCCACAAACATGAGACTAAGCAAGTTAGCAGTGACCTCTAACCTGTCTCTGATTGCCAGTCATTGCCATGTTCAGTACTGTGAAAAAAAGCCTTTTTGGCAGCTATGCATATTTAATGCATCCCTCCTGAGGCCTCTAGGCAGGCTGACTGACAGTTTGACTTTTAACCTGCTAAATTGTAGCACCTTATAACAGTTGAAAGGCGATTCAATCCAAGGAAACTTTACATACATGTGCTCTCTCTTTCACCAGCATTGGATGGGATCACTGGGGTGGGAGATATCATTCAATGTTTCTTGTATAAATTGTGAATTGCATAACCATTCCATTTATGGCTTCTATGACCAGCATGATGAACAATGGAGGCAAAGAGTGAAACACGTATCTTAAGAGGGAAGCTGACTGTGAGCCCGCAACCTGGAATCAAACCTGGGTCCAAGGCACCTCAATATGCCACCAAAGAGCTGGGCTCCAGTGATTTGTGTCCTTGACCCCCGATCCTTACCATATAGGGACCACCATACAATTGGCGTACGAGACAGGTCTGCCCCGATATTGGTCAGGATTGCCCTGCAGGGTACCCACTGAAATTTGGCGAGCAAATTCCCTGTATTTTCCCTGAATTTTCCCTGTTTCACCGGACATTTTCCATGACCTTATTCGGGCTTAGCATTGTGTTATCGCGGCAATATCGTCGCTAATCGGAAACCAAAAACAACGACTTTTACAGATTTTTGCTTCAAATTGAGGGCTTTTTTCACGCATTACCACATGTAAAACCAAATTCCATGTGTTTTCCCTGAATTTCAGGTCAAATTTCAAATTCCCTGAGTCTTCCCTGCAGGGAATTTTTTTTCACCATTTTCCCTGTTTTCCCTGTTTTCCCTGTCCGGTGGGGACCCTGCCTTGACATCCCATTTGCCCTGATGCCAGGGGCTGCAATTCCCACCCTGCCTCTGACCCAATGGGCAATACACCTATGGGGACCACCTCATAGGCCCTCCCACCATGAATTTGCATGAAATCAGTTATAACCAGGAGTACCAATGAATAGTCCAACATCAAATCACTGAAATCCTTAACACAATTTAATGCTTCAACAGCCAGAGGAAGGTGCAATCCATCAAAATCTGTCAGCTCAGCCTTGAATCTCCACTCACTGCACAGTTAACAACAATTAGTATCATTTTACAGGGCATTGTCTGTGGGTTAATACTCATTTCGCGGGCGTTAATGGCCGTTAACGCCCGCGAAAGCGCCCCCTAGTGTATTTATCTATCATGACGTCTTCAGAAGTGACGTCATGGCGATGTTGCTGACTTCAGTTTGGCTGATCTCAGTCAATAATGGTCCGATTTGCAAAATTTAAAAACCTACAAGCACTGTGGCGAGCTAACTTAAACAATGAGCTACATAGATTTGCTCTATCTAGAATATTAGCACCGTAGGAAGGCAAAATGCGACGATTGCGAAAAGAAGGTAAAGTCACCATTCACAGTGTGCCATGAAATTTGGAGGTTTAAAAATGATAATAATGATAATAACATTTTGTTGTCGGGCATTATGGGGTATTAATCAGTTATGGCCCTCGGTCAGAAATCATTTAATGCCCTCGCCTGGCGGCTCGGGCATTAAGTTAATGATTTCTGCCCTCTGGCCATAACTGATTAATACCCCATAATGCCCTCCAAAAAAACGTTATTGACCAATTAGCTGGGTCACTAATAAAATGTACCCAAGTTAAAAAAAGTTGAATTTTGTTAAGTACACCTCTCTCAAATATCATTACAGGACTGAGGAGAGATATTGATAAAGATCTCCATTTCAAAGATAAAGTTCAGTGGTGGATCTCGGAGGGGGGGGGGGCACCATGGTTGCCACAGATGATAAAGCACCAATTTGAAGAAATATGCCTTGAAGTAGGCCAGCAAATCATGCCTCCCCCTCCCCGACCATCCTGTCTGGATCTGCCACAAAAGTGACTAGAGAGGTCTAGGTTTGAAAGTAAACAACAGTTTTTTACCTCACTTTACTTTTTTAAAACTCTGACAACATTTTTAACCACCAACAAAAATTTATGAAATGAAATTTTTATAACAGATCAGTGGTTTTATAATTGTTACTTCCGTTATCATCATTTTCTAAAATATAAAAGTGCAACGTATACAAATCAATACACATTCTCATTATTTCGTGGTTAAACACAGTAAAAAACAATCAGCATGAAAAAAGATCTATATCATTCTATCTTTAATAGTTCTATGAGCTGATTCCGAGAAGGGTGACGCTGTTTTCATTGCTCCCGAAGGCTTAATGGTATGAGTGTTTGCTCTACAACTACTGGCTCTGAGGTCTTGGGTTCAAGTCCTTCTCCTGGAACAAATTGTTCCGAGCTCATGGGACATGAAATGGAGACGGGTTGTACCCAAATGCCACTAATTGTGTGACCATAGTAAGTAGAGAAAGTACAATTCACCCACAACAATCTGAGATCAGTGTGTATTGTAAACAGCTGCTGCTGCACCACATACACAAAAAACCTTCAATTATACCCTGGTATAACGTTGCATTGTGACTGTCACAACTTGGTATTGTGCAATTTGTGGGGTAAACTGTTAACATACCAGATACCCACTATTTAAACAAACTACTTAACAGCTCTTAACTAGCACAAAAATAGTACAGGTAGGCCTAGAACAATGACATTCATGCTGTGTGTCAACAGACAGTCTATTAGACATCTGGAACCCTGGTTCATTCACAATGCGTGCCAACCTGAAAACATGAGCTCAGATACCAGACTGGTACAGCGACAGGAGTCGAAAATAACACAGGTGTGTGCATTCCTTGATCCCATTTTATTTTGGGAGTGCTCCTAAATTCCACCACATTCTACTTTACACAGAAAATACTCACAGATGAAGCGACAGGACGATAGTTGTCATAGATTAGGAAGCATCATACGTTGCAGTAGTTCCCCATTAACCTGTGAACCAAGAAATTTATCTTCAGAGTACCGGAACTACAGCAGCATTAAATCCGCCATGACATATTTATGCAAAAGTCTTTTCACGCCAGGGGGCGAAATTGTTAGCAAAAATGCTTTCCGCCAGGTGTTGTTGATATGCTGATATGACACCTGCTGGATAGTAGGAAAGCAACATCAGTTAGCAAGGAGCATGCATCTCTGTTCTGTGTCTGTGAGAGTATCATGACCATGTCCATGTGCCAAAGGACGAAGGCCCACAGCTAAGTTATGATAGGCTACAAGGAACTTCCTGGCAGCTCCAACCCAGGTAAAGACTAAGGCATTTCAAGAGTATCTCAGACCACAGATACTTCAAGACAAGTTGGAAGCTTGAGTCTTGGACAATTGGCAATTGCAATTAATAGGGGGGATCCAGAAAATTCCGGCGGGGGGTCTTTTGGGTAATTGCGGGGAACGTGTCTATATGTCCACATAGCGCAACGCCTAATTATAACGCATAGAAAGCTACAATGTTTCCATTTCATGTGCTGCAATGGATTTCGAGGTTTTCTTGAGAGTAAAATAGCTCAAATCCTGCAATCTGATTGGTCCGTAGACAGGAGTTTTGTCTTTTCTCTAGGTTTGCGTGAAAGGTCATGATTTTGCTTGATACCAGAATTTTTTGTCTTAAATTTTTGGTGTGTACAAGTGAAAATCATGACCTTTCGCGCAATCTAGCTATTATTGCCCATTATTTTTCGATGTGTGTAATTCAATGTGAAGATAAAAAATTTCACTTGGTGGGGATGCATCCCCCCTGCGTCAGTCCCCCCTGCGTCAGTCCCCCCTGCATGCGTCGTCATCTCTGCCAATTAATTTAAATGTCTGTGAATAGGCCTGTGGGCTTTTTGAAGAATTGCAAACAGTAGCAGGAAAAAATGCAAGTGTCGTCTTTCCGGTAATCCCTTGGAAACCAACTTTTAATTTTTCTGTGCTCAACTAACTCTTTGTTTCTGGCCTATATAATGTGTCACACAAACTTTTTTTACACCAAAAATCCATGGCTAGTATTAACGGCTTTGCTGCTGGTATACTTGCTAAGCTCAAATTGAGCGCGAGACTCGCAAAGTCCTAGATCAGGATCAAGCCGTTATGTGAGGCATTGTGTGGTACACTGTAGTTCTGATTTTTGCAATCACCACAACGAGGAACTGATTCAGAATCTGAAAGGAGATCTCATCTGAATAGAGTCATCGAGATTTCATGAAGATGCTCTTTGATATTGATTTTTAAAATATAGGACATCCCAAAAACTTAACTGCACATTTTTTGAAAAACCGAGAAGGAATGCTGTATGAAGCTGAAAGTTGGTACACTTACAGACCGGTAAGCAAGAGTTTTCGAAATGTATTTATGGTTGAAATTTAGAACAGGCTTTTTTTTTTCATCTGTATGTGTATCGAGGCCTATTTATGTACAAGTAGGTCCTGCTAAGTGACTACTTTATTAAAATAGTAAACATTTATCACAACCCTTAATAAAAGCCCACCCCCTCCATCATTAAAGAACCGATTTTAAATCAAAATTCCAAGTTTATAATAGAGCTACAACCGATCTAAAGAAGGGGAGTGGAAGTAGAAAGGAGAATTTTTAACTCCACCCTGCACGCATGAAATGACGGGGAAAAGATTCAATGTGATCCGAATGGCGAGAGAAGTGGAGGAAGCGCCGATCGAAGTAGCCCTACAAGAGCTTACAAGATGATCTACACCTAACCAGACAGAATGCGTAGGCAATGGCCGCGCACATAGAAAAGGTCATGGAAAATACCATTGTGAAGAAAGCTCAAGAAGAAAGAGTGGAGATACCGCATACACAGAAAGAGTAGAGAAGGTGGAGGTAAAACGTTGCACAGCCATTATGGTCAAGTACACCGACTAGTCCTGCATGAACGAAGGAGACAAAACGGAGATTATATGGATAAGACTAAAAGACTTCGAGCCAAGCAGTGGGTGAAAAAGCCAAAAAAGAGGAAGTTATACCTTGGCTGCTTCTATGGACTCCAAGAAAAAGTGGAAAAGCACCTTGTAGTGGCTCAATTTGAACAATTCCAGACACAAGTGATGATGCTTCAACACAAAGGAAAAATGATTCTCACGGGTGACTTCAATGCAAAAATAAGATACGGGGAGCAAGAAATATCAAGAAATGGCAAATTAATGGAACAATTCCAGCAAGAGTCAAAGCTTAACCAGGTCACCAACAAATCAACAACAGGGAAATGGACAAGAGTGAACAGACACAATCCTGCAGAAAAGTCCATAATATACTACACCATAACGGAACGGGGGAAGAAGACAGCATATATGACCTGGAGATCAACGAGACAGGCACAAAGAGACTCCAAAATCCACGGTGCCAAAGCGACCATAACGGCAAAGTTAAGAACACTACACACGGCAAAAGAAAAGAAGTGCATTAAAAGATGGAAGATAAACAGTGATGGAGACCGGAAGCTCTACAACAGAAACCTCAAGGAAACCCTGAAAAGAAAAATGAACAAATATGAAACATTTGAAAAGGCAATAACTGACGCACTGGAGAAGGATGCGGACATCCGCACAATCATGACCGACAGCAACCAAAAACCAAGAGAGACAAAAACATAAGGCAAAAGAAAAAGCAAAAAGAAGGACAGTCAGCAAAGCAAGACCAGAGGAAGGCGTACGGCACTCGAAGAATACTGCTAAGCCCAATTGGAATTGAGGAAAGCAATAGAAGAAGCCGAAAAATCCAGAGAGAAAAGAAACATAGAAGAAATCACCAGGAGCAAAGATAAGAACGCCATATGGAGTATAGGGCTAATGGGAAAGAAAAGGACAGAATTTGACGCCATTGACGAAAATGGTAATGCCCTGAATGATCCAGAAGAAGCCTAGGAACATATTGCCAATTATTTCGAAGACCTCTAGTCCTCTACCAGGCAAGAAAAGTGAGCGAGGAAGGCAGGGAGTGGAGCACCAGGATCCGAGAGGCCAACCAAGCAACAAAAAAAAAAGAACAGAAAAGGAAGGAAGACTGACACCAATAACCAGGAAAGAAATGGATACAGCCAAGAACAAACTAAAAAGGAAAAAAAGTTGCAGCTTGCCTTGGACAACATCCCCAACGAAGCCCTAATCCATGCAAACAAAAAAAATAGTCAAGCCATCCGTACCCCATTCAATGAGATTCTACACGGAGAAAACTTCCCACAAGCATGGAAAAAAGGGCGGATAATCACCATTTACAAAGGAAAAGGGGAAACGGGCAAATGTTCAAGCCAATGGGGAATCTCAATCGGCAGTGAGATGGGAAAACTCTTCGAGAGGATCATAAAAGAGAGAGCAAAAGAAACCCTCGACATAAGTGATATGCAATAGAGCCCTGCGTGGTCAGTCCGCAGTGCGGTCGCCCGCAAGGACGGCAGCCCGCGGGGCGGTGCGGTCACAGTTTTCTTGACCGCATGTGGTGCGGGGCGGTCGCGGTCAGGTTGAGACCTTTGCGGGGCGGGGCGGTCATGGTCACACTTTTGGCCAAGCGGTCGCGGGGCGGGGCGGGCAATCCATGCGGTCAGAATATGACCGCAATTGACTGCAAACTTCAGAATCTGTCAGTATTTTCTGCTACATAGGTATATATATATTTTTTTATTAAGGGAAAGTATAGTGACATAAATGACATTCAGTAATTGGCATATTTTACATAATTCCTTAACTTGGAAAAGACTTCAGGCCAGGCAGTGGGTGAAAGAGCCAAAAAAGAGGAAGTTATACCTTGGCTGCTTCTATGGACTCCAAGAAAAAGTGGAAAAGCACCTTGTAGTGGCTCAATTTGAACAATTCAAGACACAAGTGATGATGCTTCAACACAAAGGAAAAATGATTCTCACGGGTGACTTCAATGCAAAAATAAGATACGGGGAGCAAGAAACATCAAGAAATGGCAAATTAATGGAACAATTCCAGCAAGAGTCAAAGCTTAACCAGGTCACCAACAAATCAACAACAGGGAAATGGACAAGAGTGAACAGACACAATCCTGCAGAAAAGTCCATAATATACCACACCATAACGGAACGGGGGAAGAAGACAGCATATATGACCTGGAGATCAACGAGACAGGCACAAAGAGACTCCAAAATCCACGGTGCCAAAGCGACCATAACGGCAAAGTTAAGAACACTACACACGGCAAAAGAAAAGAAGTGCATTAAAAGATGGAAGATAAACAGTGATGGAGACTGGAAGCTCTACAACAGAAACCTCAAGGAAACCCTGAAAAGAAAAATGAACAAATATGAAACATTTGAAAAGGCAATAACTGACGCACTGGAGAAGGATGCGGACATCCGCAAAATCATGACCGACAGCAACCAAAAACCAAGAGAGACAAAAACATAAGGCAAAAGAAAAAGCAAAAAGAAGGACAGTCAGCAAAGCAAGACCAGAGGAAGGCGTACGGCACTCGAAGAATACTGCAAAACCCAATTGGAATTGAGGAAAGCAATAGAAGAAGAAGGTCATGGTCACACTTTTGGCCAAGCGGTCGCGGGGCGGGGCGGGCAATCCATGCGGTCAGAATATGACCGCAATTGACTGCAAACTTCAGAATCTGTCAGTATTTTCTGCTACATAGGTATATATATATTTTTTTATTAAGGGAAAGTATAGTGACATAGATGACATTCAGTAATTGGCATATTTTACATAATTCCTAAACTTGAGCATATCAGTTTATGTAACATCAATAATATATGTAGGCTTATTAGTAAATCAAATTTGTTGTTCTTTCTCCAATTGAAAGTTCTCAGTCATAAGTATCCTATACCAAAGTTAGATAAATCAACCTTTTGCATTTTTGCAGAATTTAGGAAATAATCTAGGGACACTGTCCTCCTCCTGTCTTAATTAGCCTACCCAGTGCATAAATAAAGAACATAATGCCCAAATCATCCATCCATCCATCTGCCCAACAGGCGCCTAATGAAACAATAGGGTAAGTTAAGTTACTGAAATTAATTTTTGAATGGGCCTAATTACCTCTTAACAATTTATTATCTTCAAAATTTGTCCTTTGGGTTTAGATGATTCCGCCTTCATGTTTTGGCATTTACATATTAACAATATCACTGTTTGTTATTACTTATTAAATTATGTTTCTTTCAGTTTAAGTGTTAGGAACACTTAGTCTAAGGATTAATGAAAGCGACAAAGAAGGGATTAGCTCATTGAATGGAAAATATCACATGTATTGTTCTGCTCTCACTTGAACAGTTACAGCTGCAACCCAAGCTGAACTTCAAAGTTCTTCACGCCATGCAGACATGTACTCTTGGTTTACAACTTCAACAGGTCTGTCACTTGGATTTCTTTATTTATGAGTCATCCCATGCCAACTCACCCAGAGCCTCCAGTAGGACCATCTCAGATTTTTTTAAAAAATCACACGAGTACCTTGAACTCTTTCATAGCGACATACCAAATATGAGGTCTGTGGTGCAAATAGTTAAAAAGTTATGACCAATTTCGTAAAAAGGGTTTTGTGCTTTTTTTGCGCGCGAAAATGTCAGATGTTCTGAGTACTGCTCTTTGGAGTGTCACAACTCAATAATGGATTGGGATATGAAGTTGATTTTTTTTTCTGTGCCATCTTATGACATAGTAGATCAGATTTTTTTGCAAAATAGTGATGACCTTTGTTGGTTGTTCGGGAAAAAAAATCCAAAGTTGGTTTTCCATACAGCGTAAATGATTTTTTCCAAAATTGGGAAGTTTGTCTTAAGTAGAAGAGGTTCATAATTTGTAGAGTAACACAAAATTCTTTTAGTGTAGGCCCAAGAGTGTACAAAAAAAAAAGATTCACGGAAATATCTCCATCGTTCAAGGTTTATCAGTAGTCCAAATGTGAGTCCAGAATGAAAAACGCCGAAAAATTGGAGTTTTGTATGGGCAAAATGGCCATGTTTGCAAGTGTTCATGATTTTTTTCTGTGATTACTTACGGTAAATATCTAACTATGTACCAATATTTGTGGATGTGTCTCAATCCCTTCATACAAGAGGTGTTCAACTTATTTTGACAAAAATGAAACTGCCACTAAATTGAGAATTTTTACTTCGATGAGCCAAAATTGCTATGAGTGATCCGTATGATGCTTATCTTGCATGTCACATCACCTAAATGTCCCAGAAATTTTCCCAATTCATGACAATGGGATTTTGTACTCATGCATTTCCCAGAGTCTGGGAGTCCCAAACCTTCTGAATTTGCCATGGACACAATCAATCAATAATGCAAATACCTTTGGTTGTAATTTTTTATTGAGGAATAAGATAATATATATACACTCATGGATGGTTATTGGATAGTCAATAGCTTAGAAAATTAATGAGCAATTCACAATTTGAAAAAGTATCAATTTTTGTAACAGGTAGTCCTTGGGTAGACTTGAGGTCTTTCACAACAGAATTAATCACAGTAAAGCTGATGAGCTAAAGTTCAGGGTACGGAATATGTTATTGTGTAAAATCATGATATGGAGAACATTTCATGAAGTAATACGATAAATGCACTTGTGACTTGTTTAATATATATAAAGATAGCGATATGTGTAGAAGTGTGGCAAAAGTTTTTCAGTGATTTGTGTTTTATAACCAATTTCAAGTCATTAATAATTATATAGTTATGTCTTGGTTATGAATGAACCCCAAGTCGATTAACATTGGTTGCTGCCTCTATAGTTGCAGTATACTGTAAAGCTATGTGGAATAATCAGAAGGTTCCACATTTGGAAGGTTGCATATCTTGGAAGGCTCCATATATGCAATTTCAAGGGTTCCATGTCATATCATATTCGAAGGTTCCATATCATATGAAGCTTGTTTGAGACTCTTCTAATATGTAACGAAAGTGTGGTAAATCCTCTGAAAAATTCCTCTGGAATGGTTCCATAACATGTTATAGTCATTTGTAACAGTTACTGCAATTATAATGATTATGGTGAAGTTGACTAGCTTTTATTGGTCCACTGTAGAAAGGCATCCTTTTCTTTGTTGTTATTAAACTGGATGGAGAAATCAATCTTTTCGACTGATTGGAATCCTTCGTCTGTCGAAGGAGCTTGGAAGTTCTTCTTGAAAACATTATAACCGACTTCTGGGACTCTTCGAACTGCTCCATTGGTGAGATTCATGCGCACTTGGTTCAGGTGGAGAGCAACTTCCAAGGGAGTCTGCATGTGGAAGCAGCGGCAGGGGATACCTGTGGAAAGATATGTTGGAGTTATTCTGTTGTGAAAGAAGGAAATCCTAATTAGGTATATGCCATGGCATAATCCAATGTGATTAGATGTGGCACATTTGAAAATAGATTGTTACCTGCTTCACTAGCCATCTCAATGTAAGGATATCTGTCAGCTTGGCCAGGACATGTGTTATCAACCACCACACTTTTACCCTTGGAAACTGCATCTTCAGCAACCTGGAAAATTTTAAAATACAGGCATATTAAATATATATAGGCATATTAGAGCAAAAAAAAAAGAAGAAGATTTTGTCAAAACAAGTCAGTGTTGTTGGTATATTACTGAATTTATCAAGGAATTTATAGGCAGTGTGCATTTGTGGGAAGTCCTCTGGGCATTCTGAAGACAGGGGCATATTAATTTTGTTTGCCTTGTCAAGATAGCTTGCTCACCTTGATGCATTTGGCAGCGGTGTTCAAAGTGTCTCTGTTGACAGCCACGTAGCCATGGGGCACGAAGTATCTTTTGCTGAATGAACTCTTCCCTGAAGCTGGTGGGCCCACCATCACCACTATTTCTTGGTCCTGCAATTAACAGCAATTTCTTCTGTCAGTTGAAGTATTGCAATGATTTATAGTTATCTCATAAAAATAATAATAACAGTTGGTCTATGTACTATAATGCTTAGACCAGCAGCCTTCCAGACCTATATAATGCTATGTTTAAAAAAAAAAAAAAAAGTCAAGACATTTTATTTTGGCAGTAAGTTTTTAGCCAATAAAACAATCCATGATTATGTCTGAGGTTTAATTTTTGGTTTATTAGGGTGAGTACACCATGACCAAGCATGATTTGACTAAATTTATGTCCTCTGATCCCCCAGCTCCATCATGCAGGCACTTACAATGCTAAATTGCTGCTGCTCTTCAGCACATTTATCGCTAATTTTAGCCTTCTGTTGTGACGTCATCAGCATTGTTGGCTCTATGACATCACTGAAACAATGGTGATGTCACAACAGCAGCAATAGAAGAAAATGGCTTCTTGAGCTGTGTTGACAGCAATGTTATTCCAATAGGATTACCTCAAAACTAGGGCTACAACATGTCAATACTTCCAAATGTTTATGAAACTGTTTGGTCAAGGTGTCAGTAACAGGAGGAGACAAGTATTTTTGTCAAGAGTAAGGTATGTTTTTAATTATCAGCCAAATACTGCCACAAAAAAATGACTTGACTAATTATAATGAGAACTTCACAGTTTAACCCTACCTTTGAGTGATATGTTTTCTTCTCGGCTTCTTTTGCATTTTTCAAGAATTCTGTTGGGTTCAATGATCCCCAGGAAAATTCTGCAGCATCCTCTCCCAGGAAGAATTCCTCTGGGGTGTAAAATTCTGTGGACAAAAGTTTTAAAGTTCAGTTCTGGATCTTGGTTTGAAGGTTTTCTGTTTACAAGTTAAGTTTGCGTTCACTTCTCTGACTTACAGTTACTAGCCAATTTGTGTTCATAGGTTCAACTCTGGGAAATCATGATTTTACGAGTTTCTTTTTTTTTAAATGAATTAATATATTAAGCTACAGTGGGTTGTGAAGATATTATCACTGGTTGTTTTGTGCTGTTTTATAGGCTCATTTATCAACTTACTGGTGCCCAAGTTAGCAGCAAACATCCTGTCACTGCAAGAGAAGTCCCTTGGTTTTCCAGGGGCCCACAGTTTGGCCCTCCCTGCAGCATCCCCCACGTATATGCTGTTTTCTCTTGACAGCTGAAATTTCATAAAACAGTTGTATTTTAACATTTTTTCTTCAGAGGTTTCCATGATTGTGTTTTATTATATTTATGTATGCATCTTTTTTTTTACTCTGATATCTATAATTTTACTGTCCACTACTTGCATTACATGTTACTCAATTCCTTCTTGATTTTTTTCCAGGCGTTGAAATGATTTCCAGTCTGTTTAGGTAAGTTATTACGGATATTTTATTTTATTGACCCAATTGCTGTTTTTAGTTATTTACACTATGCATTCTATTGCATTTTCCCAGCAATTTGATTTGCAAGTTATGCACTTCTGTTTGGCCTATTTACCAACCTCGTTGCCTTTGTTAGACACCTCTTCAAAATGCTCCCACATCAAGGTGCTGGGCTTCCTCCACTGCGTCACTCCAGTTGATACAAATGTCTGCAATGTGAACTTATTTGTGCAATCAGAGCAAATAAGGCAAGACTGACCTGGGCATCACCTAATTGGGTGACCGCAACTATGTGTTCAAAGCTCTGGCACAGCCAGCTGTAACTTTTTTTTGCATGTTTGTTTTTCAGCTTCAGATTTTGGTGTAATTACATTTAAGGATAAAAGCTCCTATCTCAACACCCCATTTGGGTTTAAAAGACTCAGATGATTTTAGAATGGTGCTATCTCTGTTACTTGGAGTTTGTTATAATCTGCACAATTACATGGACAATATAGGCCTACATGGACAATTTTAAAACAGTTTCTCACAGTTATGTTTCTAATGTTGTGTATATAATTGAGACTTACAAAGACAGGGATGCCGAGTTCTTTGACGATGGCCTCCACCTTGTCCATGATCTCACGTGGTTTCACTTTCATTTTCTCGATGCCTGCCTGGTTGGTGAAGAAGACAATTCGGAAGCCGTCCTCATGCAACTCCTTCAGCTTCTCGGGGACGCAGGGGTACAGCCACTGCCAGTCTTTGGCACCTGTTAGTTTAAGTAAAAATGACAAAACTGCTTAACTGTCACTAAAGAGCAGAATTAGAAACGGGTGCCTTAATTTCGTAATGTAAGATTAATCTTCACTTTGGGAAAGATTTTTTTTATGTTCTGAAACATTAGTTCATCGGACGAAAGGTGCAATTTAGTAATTAGTATATTTATATATATTCACAATTTAAATATTCGGTCATTGCATCAATGTATATTATAAATGATAATAATGTTGACAGACTCATTTCTAAGCATGTTGGAACTTAGAGTATAGGCGTATATTTATTTAGATTTATTTATTTAAGGAGGTGTACTAGTTACAGGGCAATATTATGGGGCGTAACAGGTCAATGATCACTCATATGTTTATCTCTGCAGAGTTCTGCAGGCTGCACAATTATATATAGCCTACCACATTCATGATGCATGTTATATTTGATGGTATAACTAATTCATGGCTTGTGCAAAAATCATCAATGGTGTGTGGAATCTTATCAATACTAAATTTTTGTGCAATTTGGTGCAGATTATGTTGTGTGATGAAATAAATTGTATGTACCAGTAGCAAATTTGCGCCCACTCTGTGTACTGATGATGGTAAAATCAATGTCGAATCCTGCTGCCTTGTCTACAGGGTCCAGCGAATCAGTGTCGAGGCACAAGACAGGGTGAAGATCTTTGGTAGGACTTCCTACTTCGCGCCATTTCATGCCCCATTCCAGATCTGTCTCTCCTCTGGCCTTCTTTGCCTTGATTGCTGTATTTTCTACAGCTTTCCTCTTGGGTCTGCCTGGCATGGTTCTTTATAGTGTATATGGTGCTATCACAAGAATGCTAAATGAGAACTTTCAGGCAGGTGACTTGGAAATGTAGGCCAACCAGGTAAAATAATTCACTGGGATGTCTTATCGAATGAGCACACTCCACATGGGCTGCCTCTCTTTATATAGGGAATCCTCAACCACGTCACACACACTCATGAATAGTAATGGTTGATCTATTTTCAGTGGGCAAGCCCAGGCAAGCCCAGACAAGAGCTTGCTTCAAGAGGCTCAGATGGGTTGCAAAAATGATAATGTGGCAGATGAGTTCTGACAAATGCATAGTAAACGTTAACCCTTGATATCTTTATGGTTTCGAAAGATCATAATCTCCAAAGTGAGGTGTAATATGTAAGATATGTAAGATATTTCACATTTTTAGGTCAAACAATACTTCCAGCAAAAGTTAAAAATGATTTTCCAATTCTGAGTTCATTGATTGTCACCCAGTCTTGGAATATGGTCTTAGTGTTAATGTTGAAAACAATAATTCTATCTCAACTGAACTTCCAATGTAATTGCTGTGTGAACTGATCTAGGTCTCTTTGTTTTCTTAACAATTGAAATGCATACAATGCGGGTGTGTGACATTCCGGGGCCTTCAGAGTGAAAAACTTAAAATTAATGATACATTTAGACAACATTTTAATTTTGATAATTTTCATTATTTGTGTGTCTTGATAATCTCTTGGACCCTACATCAATTTTCTGTCTTGAGCTGCTCCAGGATCTGCTGCTATAGGATAGCTGTTTTAAATATACAATGTATATACTTATATCCTGATATTCATGCACAATGATTTGTGTCTACAGTATAAATCTAGTTATTGGTCTAGTGGTAGCATGCTGGACTGCATGCCAATCACTGGGTCAAGGGTTCGAATCCAGTTCTTGTCGGGTCACCTCGTCCTATGTTGGACGGCTGTTTCAATCATCCTTCGCCTCCCCCTGTCCTAATTAGCCTACCAAGTGCATAAATACAGGACATAAAGCCCCAATCATCCATCCATCATACGAGGTTCAACATCAATTCTAAAGCCAGAGCTCACTTTTTATCAATGTAGTTACTTGTTTTAGCTTATTTTTAATGATTGTTATTATTTTATACTGTAAATGCTGGGCCATGTTGAAAAACACACATTGTGTGAACTTGTTACCCAGCGAAAATATGTTTTATAAATAAATAAATAACTTCAAATTTGAATGACATTGGCCAATTTGGCCTGGAGTTAGCCTGTAACATCCTACACATACCCAGCTGGTGAGACACGTTACAGTACTTAGTATAACAGTGGTGTTTTAAGCATAAATATATATCTTTCTTCTTGATGTGAAAAGCTGTGAATGGATTTCGTCTTATGGATTAGAATATTCACATGCTCCCAGAAGCAGTTTTGTTGAGGAAATTAAACATTGATCCAATGGCATAACATTGCATGGTTCACTTGCATTACAAAATGCAACCGTACACACATCACAGGCCCAAGCCTTAATACTAGTTATAGTCTAGTCTTACTTTAACTTTAACACTGGCTAATAACACTAGTAAATGAATACATATTCTGTCCAGATGAAGTTATCAGGCTCAGTCAGAACATGACACCAAGTAACCATACGACTGTTAGGGACTGTGAAACAATATCATGCATGCAATGCTAATGCTATACATTTTGTTCTATGAATTTGCTTTTGGCAAACTTTCTTTTCCATAATTGGGTTACTTTAATGTGACACAAGTTTTCTCACTCCCAAGTTGTGTATTCTTCCCTTCTGATTATGGTGATCGTGTTTCTGTGCTGAAGTAGAGGAGTTGACATTTTGAATACTTTAATAATTATTCAAGTAAAAATTCAACATATTTTACAGCATATATATAACATACCTATATTATACAAATACGACTTGATATGAGTGCAATATGAAAATTTATTTGTACTCGTAAATTCATATGAATTCAATAATATGAATTTACGAGTGCAAATAAATGTTCATATTGCACGATAATAAGTGCCATATTTGTTTTATTACATGACCACTATACTCCAATATAATGTATCTAAAAAAAGTTAAAATTTTATTATTTTTTTTAGATTTAAAAAAATAAATAAAAACTCATATGAAAATATCTGAAAAAAAAAATTTTTTTTTGTTTTGGAAAAAATCTCGTATTGCACTCTATTCAATGCGAGTTTTATGATGGTGTCATGTGACTGATTTCGGCCAATCAGCATCGCTCTAGCACAGTGGTCATGTAATAAATACTGATACTGAACTAATTTTGTCATGATATTATATTGACAATGTTAGAAATTCAATTTGCACATTTCTGTTGGTTCTTACAAGCATTTTGCAACTATGTAACCTAGGCCTACATGTAAAAAGTACTAAATACTATTAAAATATGCATCAGTTGAAATGTAGACTGTGCTGTGCTTGCTGGTAATGGTGCAATGTTTCCAATAATCAGAAAAATCCGCCCCCCTCCCAAGCTGCACACTAATAGAATTGTCTGATATTGCCCAGATTATTGCAATGCCTGGTTTGTGGTTTTGTGGCTACTCTGGTGCAGGGGGTGGTCCTATTATAATACCATTTTAATATTATTTAAATGGCTGTTTGACTGTGAACATATCTGCATTATGTAGGCGTCTAGGCCTATACATTTATCAGAGTGTCTCCCCTAAGCAGAGTATGGATCTGTGGGTGGTGTTATCATGGTGAACGTTGCCATGGTGTAATCAGTTTTTCGGCCCACCTTTGAGGCCTCTCTGGTATTGCACCACAGCTTGGCAATCCTTGGCCGACTATAAAAGCGGAGATCTGCAGTGTATCTGCAGCACTTAGTAACAGGGTCTGGTCTTTGACTGGACTTGGGTGTTCACCAGGCTTACTTCGAAAATGATGACTCCACTGAAGCAGACGAAAAAACTACCAATAGGGCTTACTTCGGACTGACATGACTTTCTAGTCATGTCTCCTTCTTTTTAGTTTTTTTTTGGCTGACGGGGTGAACTGTTCCAGTAGCCATCACGCTATCCCGGGCGACCGGGCTCAGTGATTGGGACAGGGAACCCTCGAGGCCCCTGAGTGTACCCAGGGAGGTGTCGACCTTTGGTGTTATGCCTGTCGCCCCCCTTGGTGCTCTTACAGGGGACACAGCCACATCTTCAAATCGATTGCACCCAGACAGCAGACGGAAGTATTGGGAGAAGAATTTGTGTTTAAGTTGCTTTTGTATTTGCTCCATTTATTTTGTGCCCTTCATTCATGCATTAATTTGTTTTGTAGGTTTTTGCTCCTCCTTTGTTAACCTTCCCGGTACACTGTACCAATCTACTTTTAGCAGACCAATATTGATTTTGCTTGTAAATAATATGTCCTAAAATTGTATTTGTTCTTTCCATTCCATCTTGTGTCCATACCTCCCATGCATGCATTTCCCTAAACATTTCTTAAACAAAAGTATATTTTATCAATGTCCAGAGATACATTTTCTGTAGAGTCTTTTGCTAATCTTAATTTTTTTTTTTCAATATTTCCAATTTGTTTTGCAGGTAAAAAACTTGCATGAGTAATAGGGTGGGCTGAAAATATAGAAAGTTGGTAATGGCCAAAAAAAAGAAATTTGTGCAAAAAAAAATTTGTGGCATGCAATTTGTGCCGGGCCACTCCGGCTTTTATGAAAATGCATGTTTTCACCCATTTCGCATGCTTTTTTAGACCTTTTTTTTTTGCCTGAGTCAGCTTCTTGGGTTTCAGAAGGCTCATTGGCGTACTTAAATCTTCTTTGAAGGCCATTTTGGATATGAAACACCATAAACGGGTCGCTTATATTTAAGATCTAGCCATTTCTGGATAAATGTTGGGAATCAGAATTTGACTTTTTTTTGCTAAAAATTGCCCGAAAACATTGAAATATCGGAATTGACCCAACAAAAAATGATTCCAAGTGAACTGTAATTACCCCAAGTCCTCCCCAGCTCCTTAAACAAGAAAATCTTTTTTAAAAAAAAGATATGCTGGTTGTAGCAATGATATCTTTGAAATGTGAAAAAAAAACATTATTTTTTACAAGTACCGTAATATGGGGTGAATCGGGACACTGGGGTGAATCGGGACAGAACAGGAATGTTTTTTATTTCTTAAACTACAACTACTTCTATTTAACCCAGGTCCGTAATTTTTTGCACAATTTTAGCATACAGAATATCGTATATTGTGGTCGAGTTTTATCATTCTAACTGCAGACAGTGAGGAGCTGCAGCACTTTAATCTTGGCCCTGCAGAAATTAATTTTCGACAGGTGGTCAAAACTTTGCTCATATGACAAAAATCATTAATATTAAAACCACAAAAATAGCAGGAAACTTTTATAACCTATATTTGGCAAATTAAGGGACCAGACGAGTTGACTAGATGTGGGATTTTGTATATTTTGTCATGGGTTCAGATCCAGGGCAATGACAAAGTATTGGAATCAACAAAAAATAACCCTACTCATTTTCATTTGAGTGTACAAACATGGCTTTTTAAAGAATATTATTGAAATTGTCATCAATGATATTGGATTTAGTTCAGAATTACTTATATATGGAGTAATTAAACGAAAAATAAATATTATAATACTTTTGTGTAATTTATCATATTTTCAAAAATATGTTAATTTTACATGTAATTGAGGTCAGATTTTTCTCAAAATTTTTTTTTGGAATGTCAAACATATTTTCTATTGTTAGTTCACATGTAGGAATCACCTAAACACGGCAGGAAGTATTATTTCATAGAAATAGAGGACTGTCCCGATTCACCCCAAAATAAGGGGTGAATTGGGTCAGCGGTTTTTCATCAATAAATCATTGAAAATTAAAGACATCTTTTAATGCTCCTAGGGATAGTTGGACCTTAAGTTCTGACTTAGATAGGTACCATATTTTGATTTATAAGATGATTTGTGACCATGCTATGACAGAAAAACCCTCAATTCTGTCCCGATTCACCCCATATTACGGTAGCCCTTTTTGATAAACATATCTATAAATGTAAACATTATACTAGAAGATATGCAGCCAATATAAAGTTTTTTTTTAAATTCATAAATAAAGTAATTTGTGTGGCCTAGCCTGGATTTGAAGCCTGGCCAGTGGGGTGGAAGGCAAGCGCTCTACCTGCTTCGCCACTGGGCCAGCCATACGACTTGTTCCTAAATATAGAATTTTAGTCCTCATACAATGCAAGAATAAGAAACCACGCCCTCCACTTCGAAACTTCTGAGGCAAATTTGACACACTTCTACTCCACTTATTGACATTCGGAAAACTGCTCCGTGTTTATTAGATGTTCTAGTTTCAGAAAAGTGGTGAACCAGGCATGTACGACAAAATTTCGAGCTTCAGCGGCCCTGTTTATATCTCTGGAAAAAAAAACAGCAGCAGTGGTCACATGACAAGTGTCGTCCACTTGTCTATATCAATCATGACAACTCACCTCCAGCTTAAATTGTACTAGAATAATTTTTGGTGGATCAATCATCAATTTCCGAAATGGCAGGTGTATTTTGACATAAATGCAACAACTTGAAGTATTTGCAATGATAAGTTATTTCCTAGTGCTCCACTTTATATCACTAAAGGCTGAGGTGAACTTGTGTTGACACTTTTCAGTATGGGGTGACGAGGTGAAATGCTGGTATAATAGCTCAGGATGTGCCATAATAATACATCTTTTCTCAGAGCCCAATGGAACCAGCATAAAAAACATTTGGGCCTCCGGCGAATTATCTGCTTCACATGTCAAGGAGTGTCGTCAGTTTCTGTGTCTGTTCAGGAGTTTATAAATATAGACCTTTGAATCATGTGCTCCCACTGAATCGTGAATGCATGAATTGAATAAGGTGGATCATTGTGGTTAAATTGATCTTTACAGTTAAATGACTTCTTGTTTCCCAATTAGTTATGAAAAATCCTTAAACCTTAGATATCTTTGAAAGTAATACAGTTGAGATATACAGAAAAATCCAAGTGTATGTTTTCTTTTGACCCATGCATCAAATTTTGACATTTTAAATTTGGAGCCTCTTAACAACTACAAATCATATTTGATTCTGCTTTTTTCAATGCAATGAGTTGAAAAACAATCACAGCAAATAATCTGAATCGTTTTCATATCCACATTGACAGATTTCATGATGCCACACAACTTTGAAGATATCACCCTGGTCCGGTGTATGATTACATCTGACCTCAACTGTAGGGTATGATGTCATTATTTGCCCATGAGTAATATTCGCGCAGCGAAACGGCCGAAGGCCGTTGAGCGAAGCGAATTGAGTGCAAGAGAAGACTCAAAAATCTGTGCAGTGATGGTCTCAAGATCAACAGTCCACAACTGGGAATTAGGTCAAGTGGGTCCAGCTTCTTATCAATGATTTAGTTTCGTATTTAACAAAACAAAACATATTCATCTTCAAAAGTGTCTTAAAAATTCAATTTTCTCTTGTAATATATCCTGTACCAATAATTTTTACGGAATAGCTAATTATTAGCATTGACAAGCTAAATCAAATTATTAAAGATTATGTAATTTCAATCAGACAACAAGAAAATATAACAAAATTAAAGTTACATAATCTTTATAAACTGATGATTATGTAATAGTGAACAGTTTATCTACATGCAATGTTATTGTTTTTGTATTACTGTATATTTATACTATTATGTAATATCAACATCAACAATCTAACATAGACATGACTTCGGCAGCTTTCAGTGCTGTCTGCCTTTTTACCATTTAGCTGATTATCTATCAATCTTATTTATCTATTTAATATATATATCTATCTATCAATTTATCTATCTATCTGTCTGTCAATATATATATCTATCTGTCTATCGATTTATCTCTCTATTTATCTATCTATTGATCTATAATATTCTTTGTCTAGTTTATCTTGCTATTCTACATTTTTCTCGGTCTTTCCATGTCATCTGTCTTTCTAATTTTCTAAAACAGTTACATAACTGCCTTTCATACATTGAATATGAAGTAAACATGAAAGTTATCGTAACACTAGAGGTCCTACAAAAACGTTCTAAAGTGCTGCGCGAATTTCATGGCAGTGCCATTTACATATTAGAGAATAACATGGCATGCAGTGTTGAGACAGCAGGGGAGCAGGGGTGTCAATTTGCCCCCCCCCCCCAAAGGATTTTGGGGAAATATTTGCATAAAAAAAAAATATATATATATATTACCCAAATAGGAAGAAAATGGGGAAATGGTGAGAAAAATTGGGAAATGATAAGCAAAGTAGGGAAATGGTAAGCAAAATTGAAAATTGACCAGAAATTGGGAAATGTTAAAAAAAATAATGGGGGAAATTAATAAAAAAGAAATTGATTTATATGAAGAGTTTTATCAGATTTCCTCGTTTTTTCTTCACAATTTCCCTATTTTTCACAGTCTCCCCATTTTTACTTGCCCAAATGATATGCATCTGCAAAAAATTCCAAAAATGTAACCAATGCATATGGGACAGTTTTTGAATGTGTGATCAATGGAAATTGTGATTGGCCTTTTTAACCAAAATATGTTACGAACAAAATTTGCAAGATTTTCGGTTTTCTGATTTGAGTTTTTGCTAATTTGCACCATATTTACCTTAAATCTACCAATTATAAAAATACTACCAAGATGTTATTCTAACTTTCCCCAAAATTAAAGTTGAACCTCAGCAAAAAGGTTCTCTGAAACAAAATTTTCTCCAAATTTTTTTCAGTGATATTTCTGTGAATTGAAATTAAACAAATTCTCTAGAGCTTTCATTTATAATGTTTATATTACCACAGAATGCATATAGTTCTGCAACATAAGTCCCCCCCCCTGCCCAACAGATTTATGGTCCTGGATTTTCCTAGTTTTGTAAAGAAATCCTTGATATTTTTTGTCACTATTATATATCTTTTTTAAATCACCAATTACCAAAAGAGAACACATTAATTTCCTCTGCTTCTTATTTTACACATTTCACACTGTGATTTTCGTGTTTTTGAAAAAAAAAAATTCAGTTACATCTTCCGTAAATTTCTCTGAATTGCCAACCAAGGAAGTAATTTCCTTAGCTATTTTAAACATTTCCGGTCTTTTTAGCATTTTTCAAAATATTATCCAGATATTTTCACCATATTATTCAGACATATTACTAACTATTTTTGATAATTTACACTGTAAAATTTGAAAACTGAGTTGATGCAATAATTTGAGCTGTCTGAGAATGTTAATAATTTTCAAGCTATGATAGCTCAATCCTATAAGTTGTCAAGGTATGATAGCTCAATGCTGTAAGTTGTCCAAACGAATCATAACATTAAGCTGTGAAAACATGAAAGCTTCAGTTGTTGCAGATAGCTTGACATCGTAGTCATGCCACATATAGCGCCATCTATAACAAGCACTTCTCATAAGACTGCATTTAGTTTTAAATAATTATTTACTTACAAGAAAAAATAACATTTATATTACACTATCCCAGAGAAAAAATGAGTAGCACACCACTTTAGCTGGTTACTTTTTTATTTTTATCTCTCTTAAATTAATTTGTGGGAGTAATTAGATGCATGCTTTCACACGTCAACCAACATTTCTAAGTCAGAGTGTGCTCAAATATAGGCTTCTAGCACTGTATACCAACTGAGATGAGCCACAGGCCAATGGGATTTATTCACAAGAAATTAATTTTTAAATCTCCTTGTGATGCTATGGTCTTTGTTGAATGCATCTTGGGCCTGTCCATGATGTGCTGAAATGAAGCATACTGGATCAGGTGGATCCCCTTGAGAGATCAAACAATATTTCGGGATTACAGCCCATATTCATAAATAACTTTATAAGACAGGTCACACAAATATAAATGAAAAACAACTAAAAATAAGTCAACACAGCTCAAAATTTTGAGTTGTGTCAGCTTGGATCAATAAGTCAACAAAACTCAATATTTTGAGCTGTAAGTCAACACAGCTCATTGTTTTGAGTTTTCTCAGCTTGAATACCTTAGTCAACATAGCTTAGTATTTTGAGCTATCTCAGCTCTATATCTTGAGTTATCTTAGCTTAAAACATTAATCTATGTTAGCTCAATCAACTTGTGCAACCATCTCACTCAATCAATTGAGCTGAATCAGTGCCTCCGATTTTACAGTGTAGGGACAACCAGAACAGTAATAAGATTCTGAAAGAATTTTTTACAAATTGTGTCAAAATGCGCGACACGAAAAAAGCTGTTGAATAAAAATTTTGGGGAAATGTGCTCGTCTACTTGTAATACTGTTCCATGTTCTATAACATAACAAACATTCCAAATAAAACTTTTTTGATGAGATGATGGAAAAAAGACACACAAAAAAAACAGCATTTGCATTTCGAGATAAAATCACTTGAAAAAATTAAGTGAGTGAGAAGTTGACAACATTATTATAATCAGTTTATTTATATAGATATGTGCATTTTAGGCCTTGACTCATCAATTAAGGTTTCATATCAATACCTATGAGTGAAGCAAAACCGCATCTTTACTAGAAGTTTTTTTGTACAGTTGGAAATGTTAGATTCTTTTATCAAGGATGAAATGCAACATTAACAAAACAATCTTCATTGACTGACCAGTATAGGAATTTTATACTCAACTTTTTCTTGGGCAACCGTCTCAAGAATGTGTTCCCCGTGTTCACTGTATGTACTGCAGTCTCAAGGAATTCGCTATGTTCATGAGCCACAAAGAGCATGCAAATGAGCCAAAAAATAGCATGCAATGCATGCATGGGGTCCTTGGTTTATTTAATAATTTGTACAACTTTAATTTTCTATTGAAAAAGGGAAGATTAAATTATATGTTTAAACTGGATTAATTTTCTTCTGATATTTATATGAAAACATTTTTATTGTTTATCAATTGAACAACAATCCCGACTAAGCTTCAAACACTTTGATAGAATTCCCTTGGAAATATTTATCATAATGCTTGACATAGCTGATCAATTTTCGGAACAGTTTAATGTTGAATTCAATGGTGCAAAGTCGCAGTACATAATTTTTGATAAGAAGCACAATTGGAAAAAAGACAGTATCAGTATATTTGGATCTAGTGTTAACAGTCAAGAGTGTGTGATACATCTTGGTCATACTTTGTATGCAGACGTCAAAAAGCACAATGTGGATGGCATTCTGTGCAATTTTTACAAACAATTCAATATTTTTAGAAGCAAGTTTAAAGATGTCTCAAGCCATGTTCAAGCCAAATTGTTTTCCACTTATTGTACTTCTTTTTATGGTGTTGTTTTGTTGCCATTATGTAAACTCAAATCTATTCATGTTGCATATCGTAAATCATTAAGAGTGGTGTTAAAGCTCCCATATCGAACGCATTGTGCAATCCTGAACTGCTTCAGTAACCTGCTCTGTGAGAAACATTATTTTATGAGCAGATTCATCAAATTTGCATGGAAAGCTCTGAATCATCCTTCGGAGGTGCTACGTTATATATTTGGATTGACTTTTGGATCAAGACAATCAGTCTTTTTCCAGAATATTGAGTACTGTTGTAAGAACCTGAATGTCACAGGTGATATTTTCAAGGATTCCCTGTGCAGCAGCATGAAACACATCAGTGCGACATGTGCTGAAGTATGCAAAACTGAAGAAAACTTTGCAAAAGTAAATCTGATAAAAGAGCTGAGGAGCTGCAAGGAAAAACAGACTTTTGTGGAATTAACTGAGGGGGAGATTGATGATATCATTTATGACGTGTGTGTAAATTAAATATTTTATTTAATATAAAATAATAATTATATACTTTTACAACCACTATTTTTAATTACATCATATAATGTATGTTCATTTTACCCAAATGACATGAATAAAGATGATAATAATAACTAAATAAGCCACAAATAGATATTATCTGAAGGTTATTTTGTTTTTTGTCTTTGTGAAATGAACCTGCATCACTGCATGGAACTGTGGTAATGTGGTATGCTGTCACTATGCTCAAGAGAGCAGCACAGTCAAATATTCAGGACCAGTGTTTGTGTGAAGAGTTGACAGCTATCAGAAGAAACGTGTTGAATGAAAGTCAATTAAAGCACTGAGCAGCACAATATTGTAGCCAGGGATGCCTAAGTACCATTTTAATCACAAGGGCACATCAGTTTGGGTTGTCATTTTGTCTGTGAAATGTTTTGTGTGTACACCAAATTTGTCTGTTAACAGGAAATGAATCTGACGTCATTGGTCTTGGAATGAATTCCAAGGACCCAAAAAAAGGAGTAGTATCCTGCTTCAGTTGCAAGCCTGAGCGAGCAGGCTACAACATTTCACAAGAGGTGCTCCATTTCACATCCTCACTCGCATGAATTTCTGAGAACCTCTAGCTCAGTTCTGCTGGGTTCTGCTGAGCGCAAACCTGAAAGGCAGCAGTGCGGACTTTAGGGGCAGCAGTCCCAGTGACCTAGAGGCCAATTCGATACCCAATTCGACTTGAATTTCTTCAGTCTGCAGCTTCGCTGGCTCACCTGCTTACAGAGCAGACTGTTGTCATTCAGTACAAACTATACATGTACTTGAAACAAAATTGTTTTCTTTAAAACAGCTTTGCACCCTTTTGAAATATATTTGGAATAAAAATTTTTTTTAAATGCTCTGGCGATCACGTTGTTACTGATTTATTACAATAACATTGGAATTGTTTAATTTGTTTATACTTTAAAGTCATAGTGTGAGTATTAGTATTAAAGAATAATAGGTGAAAGTCTCAAAGAAAACAAATTAACAGAGCAACACATTACACCAAATCAATGTGATTGATCACAGAAAATGTTGAACAAAATTTAATAAAAACCAATTCTTGCGAAAAGTTAGGCGCCAACATTCTTTGGTCCACCTGAATTTCTAGAGTTCCTCTGCCACAGAGAGTGGCATCAAAAAGGACACTAATTGATATGTTGCTATTCCCAACGGATATGCCAATTATTTTTGCTGCGGTATTTCATCGGGTAACTGTACATATAACTACATATATATATTTTTTAAGTTGTGAGTTGATCATATTTGTCTCCACACCAGAGCAAAAACAGCTGCCAAAAGAATCATGTACGTGGAATTGATTTCAGCTGCACCATTGTCACTGGGCAAGCAATTTGTCAAGTCATCATTTCTGGTATATTCAATCAGGCACAGTTCAGTTTTCATGCAGTCCTCATCACAACTGGTCATGAAGTTGGTGCCGATATTGACCCACATTCTTCTGTAGTATTCTTGGAAGAAACTCTCATCATCCTTCAGTCTCTGCAGAAGGTTTGTCATGCTTTGCAGGTTGATGCCGGAGTTGTAGGTATCCCTGTCAAGCAAAATGTGTTGATATAATTAATTACAGGTTTTCATGATATAATACATAGTTATAAGAGTCAGTGGTATGTACCAGAATTTGAAATCGCCTGAAATGACTGGTGCATTGGATGCACTATACTCCTATTTAATAGAACGCAGAAAAGCTGGTCGGCTTCTTCGATGCTGGATGATTGGTACTTTAGTTTTAGGAACAACTTGTCCACTGCAAGACAATGCAACTGGAGAAGGCAGGTCACAACCTCAATCAAGATTTCAAGATCAGAATTGTACTTTTTCTTCAGAGATGCAATATTTGCATGTTTTGTAACTAAAATTTAACAAACGTAGATCGATGGTTCAGTGGGCAAATTTGAGTGGAAACATTTCTATCAATAGGCCTACTATTTTGTTATTATCGTTCTGGAAGGTTTTGTACAAACGGTTACCCTTTTTTACTATCTGGCATCGGGACCTACCTGAATTTGTACAGCTCGACCCACTGGGCATTGAAGTCAGCAAGGTTGAGCCAGTAGAGAGTCATATCGTCGATGGAGTAGTCTGTGTCACTGTATTCGAAAATGGCGAAAGAGGGGTTCCTTGGGTAATCTCTTCCTCCAATCCACGGGGTTACGGCAGGAGTGATGATCTGGAAAGCCTGAGGAGTGTCTGGAAAGGAAATCATTATTTGCCACAGACGTCCATATTAGCTCATGTTTCTGGCAAGATAATTACCAGGAAAACAATATTTAGTCACCTCACGTCTTAACAATAAATGTTTTCTGAAGGTTTACCTTAACTTAAATGCTTGCATCTGAGTGGCAAACTGGCCACACTTTCATTACAGCCAAACACTTTGATATAGAATTAGAGTGGACTGTGGCACTGTGAAAATGGCACTTCATGACTCATGATAGCCGATGAAGTGTCTTCTTCTCTACTTTCAACATGGGAAACATAGATGCTGTTTGATTAGTCATGATCAAGAGAAAGCCATTTTACTTCTCATAACGGATTTTAGAGTGAAAATCAGATCTATGCATAATCCTTTCGTTTGGCTGTCACCAACAAGTGTGATAAGTCTCCTTCAATCAAATTAACATTGAAAGTATTGGGTTTGATAATGACAAATCATCAGCTTGATGACACACGAAGTGCCATTTTCACAGTGGCACAGTCCACTCTAATTCCATATCAAAGTGTTTGGCTGTAAACTTTAGATCTGAGTGACTCAAAGAAACGTCATGATGGAATCTGAGACTCATGCCACAAAAGCGTTTATTGTTGTTGTAATTCAGGCTGTTGATTTCCTGATCCATGATACATATCTCAATCATCTTTCTTGATTCAGTAGTGCAAAACATTTTGTTCCAGTGTGCTACACTGTTTGCTGCAAGACTTGTCATAGATAACTTTCACACAAAGATTAGTTGCTGAGATATTAATCATAAGAATCGCAATGTACAGTCCAATTATCTTTTGATGTGGCACAGTTCAATCGTAACACCTCCAGGTCAGATGATTATGGAAGTACTAAATACTAAGTAGCCTCCGCCCATAAAATCAATAATTATACAATTTACTGGCACTTACTGTCATCCTTGTTTGAGATAAGCCTGAACCGGTCAAGATGTTCATGGGCACCATGCATGCTCTTTATGACAGAGGCATATTCGATGATGATATCGATGAGAGTTTCGTCATAAGGAGATCTGATGGCGCTGTTGCCCACTGGAACATGGGTGAATAAATAAACCTATAAAGGAAATACAGAACTTCAGAGTTTAGAATGAGGTTATGTATAACTAATGTCTACATATAGGCAAATATAGGCCAATAATGGGCCTAATATGATTTTAATTCAACCTACAGGCCCTTGCCTAAATAGGTGGATAATAATGTCCACTTACATCTTGGTTGTTTTGCTGCGCCGCTGCCAGCTCATCTCGCAAGAACTCAAATTGTCCTGCAGGGTCATCCCCAGATGTGGCAGTATTGGCCGACAAATAGAGATTAGTGTTCAGTACAATGACCCTCAGTTTGTCTGAAGTTCCAGCCATCGTTGTGGCAAAGTATCCGGCTGGAAATGAGTTTGAGGAGATATAACGCAACTTAGAAAATTGTTGGCACCAATTTATATAATAACAACGGTTTTGAGACTATTCAATTCGTAAAGTTATTTTTTAGTCTCACCTGTTCTGAATACATTGGCTTCAGCTGCAGTAAGCCAACCGGCAGTCTCGAAAAGTGTGGCATATTGGTCGTACAGATCACCAGTTTGACCCGCTTGAGGGAGTTCATTCTTTGGAAGCCAGTCATGGTTACCAAGCAACGGAATGACCCGGACGCCTGGGAATTCTGAAGTCAGAAGTCGCGTCACATTTTCGAAGGCCTGGTACAGTGTTACAGGATTAAGGACTGTTTCCCTGGTCAAATAATGATGACCAGTATCACTGTTAAAAAATTGAAAGAACGAAAGTGTAACAATGCAGACCTATCTGTACTGATGATATCAGTTTGAATTGGATCCTAGCGGGGATTGGAAGAAAATGTAACTGTTTCCTATAACGACTAATCTTGATATTAATCCAGTTAGTTGCACAGCCGAGCTTTTAGCCACCTGGAATTCCCTTATCACTTGTTTGGACCAAGTACAGAAAAATAAATTGGCATAGTCTAAATGAGGATTGACTAATTAATGCATTGGCAGCTGATTTGATTGACTCTTTGCTGCGCGACTAAAGGATTTTGAGAAGTTTCGAAGGCGATATATAAACATTTTGACACATTTTGTTAGCTTGCTTATACATTGACATCATGTCTATGACATGTGTTGAGCGAAGAAAAGACACATGTCTGGCAAGATCTCCCGCATTGATTTCTGATTTGATTAAGTGCTTCTTTTTTTTTTTTTGCATTAACCATGTGCGAACTTACCCAGCCCAAACGACAAAGTCCGGATTGGCCGTGGTCTGCCTCATCTTCTTGATGGAGTCCTCCACAAGGGTCCAGGGAGCGTCACAGAAATAGTTTCCTTTTGGGTTGAATCTGGGAGGAGGGCTGGTATCCTCATAGCAAGACTCATTTGCTTGGCCATAAGTGGGGTCATAGTGGAGATCATCGAAGTACCAGAAGTTTCCTGAAATAAACAGAGGTAAACTTGTTAAACAATGATATAATATGCACATTCATCAGTCTATGGTTGCATCTTGCTGGTCATAATTCCTGGATGTCATTCTTCAATAGATATTGAAGAACCCTTCTCAGATATGTACATAAATAAGCCAACTAACTTTCTCAATGGGATATTTTCCTAAAGTTGTAAATGAGGAAATGATTGTATATTTTAATGAGCAAATTGGTAAAAAGTTATAAATCTTAGACATACCGGCTTTGATAAGTGGAAGTGCACATAAAACCAGCACAAGTGAGAATTGCATTGCTGTCTTCATGGTGCCAGATGCTATGGAGAATCCCTCTCACCCTCCTGCAAGCTGTTGCTGGAAATGGATGGGTTTTGTTGTAAATTTTATTTTTGGAAATTTATATTCTGGAAGCTATCACGACTATCAGTTGGTTTTTGCTCTGAGCATGACCATTGCCACCCTTGGCTGAACTTGGAACCAACACTCGTGGGTCTTCTGTCAACAAAAGGATGTGCACTGTTCTACTTTCAGTGATTCATATTCATGCAAACATAAAAATGTCCGATATAGATCCAGCGTCTTGTAATTTACAATATTACTGAAGACACGTGTGGTGTTTTTCTTTGATGTGGCCGTCCCACGATGGTTATGTGAAAGTGTCAAGTTATTTATAGATTGTCTTATAAACTGTCTTGTTCTACAGGCCAAGAATAGACTGCAATATCTTCAGTTTATCAGACAGATAATTTGAGATAAACCCTAAAGGCACTCAAGCACGTTTTGATTCTGATTTTGCGCTGTCATTGTTGTGCCTAGTGCAAAAACTGCCCTGTTCAGCTTTATCTTAGTGCTCCTAAAACGGAGCCACCAAGCCCCGCACAGATCTGTAAAAAGAATTTACCCTGCCTGTAAAGGTATGTTATGATTATAGTTCGCTAAAGTAAATGCTGAGTTACTTGAATGGTACTGGAAGATTTTCTTTTACGTGTTAGATATAATTGGTGTCATTGCCGATTATTGCTTGCTCTGATTTTTTTAATGTTAGTATTTTTTTTTTAATTCATAAACCTTAACATAAAAATATTCTGTGACATATTCTGTGACATATTCTTGTGTGTTGACTTCCTAAGAGAACAACAAAGAATCATTTTCAGGCATTTCGCTATCTATTTTGAAAATATGGCACATGTTGGAACTGTTTAAATTACTTTTCTGTTGCCATGGAAACAGAAGGTCAGTGCACCCAGCGCAGCGCCATTTTTTAGGCCAAATCCAAGTGTCAGGGCTTGTAAATAACCAAGGAATTTACTGTAAATATGCAATGGATGATCATGAAATATATTAAATGGAAACCTAACAGTATCTCAGAGTTTTTCATGTACATTTTAAGTCACTGTGAATCAGTTTAACCCCTGTGCTGAGGCAATCACCTGGGTCCTCCAAACCGTGCTGTTCCTAAATTGTGGAATTTCAGTGTATGTGGCCACTGCTTTATTTCTCGTTATTACTATTTTCTCTTTAATTTTTGAACTGGTATATATATTTTAGTATCACCAAAAATTAGAGAAGACCAAATCTGGTAATTAAAGCAGGTGACATTAGGTTTGGAACCTAAGGTTCCTGAGCACTGCTTCTTGACAGAAGATTGTTTCAGCCAAACTGTCTCAAGCGCTGTTAGACAACTGCTGGAGAAAGCTTTTGGTAATTGCCTCAGCTGATCAGGTTGAAATATAAATAAATGTTTAAAATGTAATGGAAGATATCTAGAAAGACTGCAAGCCTATCAAGAAATACATTTTCCTGTAATCACTTGTTTTTTACTATAAATTCTCTGACTTTTAAAACAGCTAATTTACTGAATTTTGCCTGAGAAATTGAGCTGCGCTGGGTGCACTGACCTCTCGTAACCATGGTAACAGAAAAGTAACTTAAACACATCTTACAGTTTTGATTTTTACAGAATAGAAGGCCAAATACCTGAAATTTATTCTGTGAAAATTTCATTTAGCTATCTCAAACAGAAAGGTCTGCCAAAAAAATTGGTCATAACTTTTGGGACAGCCCTTGTATGAAATCAATGCATGAATGTCATGAATGATCCTGTTCATATCACAGCTTGGCACGGAACTCAACCTCTTCCTCTTCAGGTGATGTACATGTTTGAGTGTATCTTTGATCAGTTTAACCAGTACTTCATAACACAAAAGATGTTTGCAGATATGTGTGACATTTTAAATTTTTTGTTAACATTGTTGTCATAAGAAGGGTTATGTAACTGTATGCCTCAAGACTCAAGCATGTGTATGCAGATAACAATATGACATAATGTGAAATATGACATTCAAATGTAGAGACATGTACCTTATTACCTCGAACTCTGTGACATATTTTGTACTTAAAATGTGATTCCATTTCATATGATGTGTTTGGGAGGGTGTTGTGCTTTCTTTTGGATACCTGATTAATTTTGCAGCAAAATTAATGTAACTCTAAAAATTGACTATTTTCAAACAATAATTTTTCAACTTTGTACTTTCATTGTATGATCTATGATTGTTGTTCCAACCAGAAAATCTGTGTGCAAATTGTGCTAGATTTGTTTTCATCTTCAGTGTGTCTCCTGAAAGTTACTCATGAAATTAGTTGTGATGTGTGTTTTAATTTTGTTTGCAGTCTCAGCCTGCTCAATTTTCCTTATAAAAGTTTCAGCAAATATTCAGTAGGCCTATTGATTGCCAAGTTATCTCCATAATTGAAATATTTCAACTAGAAATACTGTGAAATAATATTTTGCTTGCAAGAAAGCAGGATTTAACTATTTGGTAAAAAAATTAAATTTTATGCAGAATGCATCAAACAGTTCAAAACAAAAGTCTTTGCATTCTGAACCTACACATACCCAGGTCCCAGAATTAGTCCCGTGGGGTGTGCCTATTTATATTGTTTCTTCCCTTGTAAAATAAAATCATTTACACCTAATGATCTGGGTTTTTTCCAAATTGATTAAATTTTAATTATATTTGCTCTAGGTTAGAAAAATATTAATTTTAGAGAGTGATTCATAAGTCACAATTGTGAGGTAAGCCAGAAAATCATGGATTTCAAACAAACAAGAGATGCATGCAGTCTAAATGTTGGTGTCATTTAACTGATTTAGAAGCCACGCCCAGTTACGACCTTGACAAGTAAAGTACTAAAAACCATGTACTCGCCACACAATCCTCTTCGATTTTTTTCCATTAAATTTAGGCGTGGCATGGCCAGAAAATGAATCAAGATATTCCATACTTGTAATGTTGAATTGTAATTACTGATATAATTGGCAAATTTAAAAAAAAAATGAATTGTAGGCCTAATTATTGACACGTTTTTTCAAAGTTTGAGGTTTTATAGGAATCTTGGCAATGAGTGAAGCGTGTAGTTTATCTATATATCTTTCCAGATTGACAGTCCATAATTATAACTTTTTCAACTGCCAATGTAAACTGGCTTTGCCAAATCATTGAAAATTGTCAGTTAGCTTTACTTATATTGCTGACTGAACACAGTCTGCTCTAGAGGCAGCTGAACGCAGTGAGGCTGCAGACTGACGAAATTCAAGTCGAATTCGGTATCGAATTGGCTTCTAGGTCACTAGAACTGCTGCCCCTAAAGTCTGCGCTGCTGCCTGTCTGGTCCGTGCTCCACAGAACTCAGCAGGAATGAGCTAGGCTGCTTCAGAATTTCATGTAAGCGAGGACCTGATTGGCAGCACCTCCAATGAAATTTTGTAGCCTGCTCGCTCATGCTCGCAAATGAAGCAGGCTACTGTAGCCTGCTAATATTGTGGGAGCAAACTTTAAATTCATTAAATTGGCCTTCAGTTTATTTATGACGCGTATGTATGATACAAAGAAATGGATGTCGTTTCACTAAACAAAGAACTATAATTCCATTTATAATTTGATGACTGTTTCATCATCTTATAATCATGTTGTGCTCTATACCTGCCTTGGTGCATGATCAAGCACTATTCTCCCTTAAATCATTTCAGACCCTTTCAAGGAATAATGACAGGCTACTAGGAATTCTGAGAACACAAATAACTAAGTACACACACAGTATTCCCCTTCTTATCCAGATAAGAGTTAAAGAAGACTATAAAGATTTTCAAATGTTGTATCATTATCCCATAGATGCTGCCAAAAAAGTTTTTGTGATAATTTTTATCAATGTATTGGTTCAGAAACGATGTACAACTTTTTCTGCACTGATCACGTCACTTTTCGGCAATGGTTGTCGAAAACCAAATTTTCAATAAGGCTATATGATCTATACAGAATGCAGATGTGTATATATCTGCCGAAGTATTTTTTATTTATTTTTGGCTTAGACCTAATTCAAGAAAGTGCTCCACATTTAATGACAAAAAGTTGTGTGATGACCCTTCCCCTTAATTTTAGGGGAGAGCGGGGCACCATGAGCCACGGGGCACCATGAGCCACGGGGCACCACGAGCCACGGGGCACCATGAGCCACGGGGCACCATGAGCCACGGGGCACCATGAGCCACGGGGCACCATGAGCCACGGGGCACCATGAACCATGGCCCCTACAAAAAAAACGGCGAGATAGAACTGCTCGATAGGAAGACCATATATTCCTTTATTAGTGTAGAACTGGCTAGGGTAGCAATCATAATCTTTCTTTTAAATGTAGGACCAAGAACTGAAAAAAAATACTTTTGACAAGTGAATTTGAGTGAAAGGTAAACATATTGGGTGGTGGAACTTTTACTTCTGGTACTTTAACTATTTCCAGCATCGTTATAAAACTTAGTCTTCTTAGAGAAGGTAAGGCATGTGCTAGGATGATGTCATAACATTGATACTATGATAAACTGGAAAATGGTGATATGCACTAATAAAGGAAATTTACAAATGGGGCATCATGAGCCACTTGGAGATAGGGCACCATGAGCCATTTTCTATAAAGTTTTAATGTACAATTAAAGCTGAATTGTAACAACAGCTCTACTGTTGTAAGGCCAGAACTATAGTGCAAGACATCAGCAGCTGTTTAGGACACATTTGTGCTATTTCATAGAAAAATATGTAAAATCCAACTGATCCATATTGTGGTGTATGCCAAGGGGAAATTTCAAGTAAAACATTGGTTTATGAGGTATCAGTTCTTTACAGTTGAATGAGAAGGATAATACATGTATGTAAACAGCCCCCCATGCCATGACTCATGGTGCCTCAGGGTCGGGGCTTGATGAGCCGCTAGAATACATTTTTTAAAAACAATGTTTTGACTATTTAAGAATTAAGAATATAATGTAACAACACTGGATATTGTAGCCAAGAGGTCTTGCTATGATTATATAAAGCAACCAGCTATTTACCATTGAAAATTTAGGCTCAGGAGCTTAATTTCGGAAAAGTGGCTCATGGTGCCCCGCTCTCCCCTATTCATTGATCCAAGATCATCCAACTATGTCTGAATGTCTCTTTCAATTTTTTTATTCCAATGAGAATAGTGTGATTTTTTTTTTTAATTTCCTCACTATACTTCCCAATTTGAGGTGTTTTGTGACACTCTCAACTTTTTTTTTCAGGTTTTGATAACTATTTATACCCTAGAAAGGAATTATGCATGTGTCTCAGCCACATTACCGCATCCCCCTAAACCCCTTCCCAAAACAAAAAAAAACATACTATTGGATTCCTCCTCCTTTATTCATCGATCACTGGGTAATTCTAGTTATAAATAGGCTTCTGGCTGGCAAATGCTCTTGTAGTGGAGTCACTGGAGTGGGTCTGATCCGTAAGCCTAATCAATGTAGTAAGCATAAATATGTAATATGTAATCTTGCATGTCAGTAGGGAGCGGTAAGCAACTGGCAGATAGACTGGCAACACTGTTGATATAAATTCTTTTATTTTCTTTGTATGTTAAGCCACTTTATCCCTATAAAATATAGTGCATTGAAGTGATTGGGAAATGGGAACACTTCTGGCCAGGGAATATTTTATATGGATCATCTTCACATTCTTCCCCCATGACCTAACTGGTAAGTGTGCTTGTCAACTGGCTTTGAGGGCGTGGGTTCAAATCTCACCCCGGGAACTCACTTTAGTCCGAGCCCATGGGACATTAAATGGAGGCGGGTTGTATCCAGTGTTCTATGCTGTGGCAACTGAAAGACCCTGGGCATCCCTGAATTAATAGGGTATGTGCCAGACTCACAGTCTTCTCATCTCATCATCGTATGGCGATCGCCTGCCTCGACTAAGGTGCTGCAGAGGCATAAAACACAAACAAACAAAAAATCTTCACATTCTTCAGTGATCCCATAGGCGTATCGGAGGGGGGGGGGGCAGGGGGGCGATCGCCCCCCCAAAAGTTTGGGAAACAGTATGATTCGGGCAAAAAGGCTAAAAAATTTGGGCAGATGATTGAATAAAAACTACTGAAAATTCATGATTTCCAGGCAATTTAATTTGAAATGTTTATAAATTTGGATCGTGAAATTCGGGCAAATGTCGCTCGCCCCCCCCAAAAATTGCGCGCGCCGTACGCTTATGAACTGTGATCCATTCCTGCTTTCTCATGCAGACGACGGCCATTTTGCAGCATGTCATAAACTTCAACTGGGAATAACTTTTGTAAAATACACTTTTGAAATGTCTAATGGTGATTGACATATATGTAGAACCGTCTGTATAACCATTTGGTATAACCGTCTAACAGGTTTATATTTGTTTGAAAAATTTTACGACATTAGCAGGCGGTCCTCAATTTACGGCAGTTCCGTGGCGGCGAAAGACAAAATCGAAATGACACGTTGTCAGCTAACCATGCTTTTTCAGTACGTACATGATTAGTGTATAGGAAGGATTGCTCTATTATTCTATAGCATGTAAAATACTTATCAGCTAATGGATTTCCAAATAGTCAAATTTAATACCTTAAAATGCATTTTACTTAGTAATTCATGACCAAAGAATAGTGGTAAAAAGGTCATATTAAAAGATAGTTTGTGTAAAATTTATTTCAGGAGAAAGCCTTCAAACAAAATACATCCAAACTTTTGAATCTTACCAAAAATTGCTAAACCCGTGGTTTGCATCCTAAAATGTTTATTCACTGTCAGTTTCAATCCAAATTAATTTTGTAATAAATAATGGACTTCTCTGTGTTGCTCGGAGCAGATGAAACATATTACTATTACTCATTGCTTTCCAGGGCTTTAACTGCTAAATTGGCATTTTACATCATAGTTGAGATTATTTTCGGGAAATTGGCAAATAAACTCTTCAATTCAGCTACATATATAATATAGGCCTGTATGCAAAGTTGCAAACCACTCTGAGCCCAAAACTTGTCTACCTCACATGCGATACAAGTTCTAGTTAAACTAACCCTTGTCTTTTAGAATTGCATAGTATTTCTTTTAAAACCTGTTACCTTGTTCATGAATGTAACAGCCATTATCATTATATTTGATGAGAAAATAAGGAAGTCGAAGAACAAGCAGGGGACGGACACGAGGGGATGGGAACATCCCCCCACCAGATTAAAAAATGTTTATGCTTCAGTTCTGCAGGTCAATTTTATCAGCCGCAGAGTCGTGTTTTGCCATCCGTGATGCAAAAACCCGATAGACCCCCCTCTCCCCACCGGAATTTTCTGTATTCACCAAGGGCATGCCCCTGAAACAACAAGAACTGTTACTCATCGGCACTATAATGAGTGGTTCACAGAAGTGGTCCAAAAACGATGACGCACAGTTCAACGACATGAAACTTTGGGATCTGGAGGCGATTGAGACAACCAGAATTATGGAGAACATTTAAAATCAACAGAAATCTGACCACAGACTATTGAAAACAACAGAACAACAAATTTTAAGTGATAAAATCAATGTCTGTAAAGGGGACGCAAAACAGTTTTATAAAATCTTCAATAAGATCACAGGCAAATCCACAGTCAATCCCTTTCCAGAGGGAAATCCAGAGCAACTAGCTGAAGAATTTGCTGACTTCTGTATGAGCAAAATAACATCATGTCCATGTCAACTACCTCATGTGAACTAGATTCCATGCAGTTTGCCCACTCAGTAGCTCGAGAAGGTGATTCCTGTTGTTCTCCAAGTCATCACTAAAATTGTCAATTGTCAACTCCTCACTTGAAACTGGTCTTTTCGTTGAACAATGGAAGTCTGCTATCATTCGACCTACCCTCAAGAAGCCTGGCTTGGACCTCATACTCTCCAACTATCGTCCAGTCGGCAACCTGCCTTTTCTGTTGGAGGTACTTGAGAAAGTAGCCCTGCAGCAGTTTATGGAACACTGTAACAGCAACAGCCTGATACCAGACTATCAATCAGCCTATCGAAAAAACTTCAACTGTGAAACTGCGACAGCAGGTGACAGCACTGATGGCTTTTGACCAAAGTGCTGCATTTGATACAGTGTCATTATGGTTGCAATGATAATGCTCTGATGTGGCTCCATTCCTACTTACGACCTAGGACGTGCAAGGTGAATGTGGAAACATCTTACTCCACATAGAGAGACCTCACTTCCACAGGGATCCTGCATGGGTCCTGTGTTATATCTTGCATATGGTGGCACCTTTGCAGGAGGTTATACCAACAGGAGTTGCACTGCATGGTTATGCAGATGATCACGCAGTAAAGCTATCTTTCCCCACACAAGAAAGCAGTGATGAGATTGAGAATGTCAAAAAGTTGGAACAGTGTGCCATTCATATCAAAAGCTGGATGGATGAGAATCGCTTGATGATAAATGCTTCCAAGACAGAGTTCTTCATGTTCAGCTCCAAGAGACTATTAAATTAATTAGATGCATTACCAACAGCATTGAAGTTAGCAGTAATACAGTCCATCAATCAAACACCGTCAAATACCTTGGAGTATCAATAGATGAAGAACTCAATTTCAAAGATCACATCAAAATCAAATGTAAGTCAGCAATGTGTGGAACATCCAACAAGTCCAGCACTTTCTATCGGTCTTGACCAAAGAGGCATTTGAGACGCTGGTCCTGGGCCTGGTTATTTCACAGTTGGATTACGCCAATGTTGTCTTCACAGGACTCCCAGAATGTGACATCAGAAAAATCTCCAGCGTGTTCAAAATATTGCTGCTAAACTTGTTCTTAACGAGGGCGACTCCTCTCATAACAGTTTAAAGTGATTACACTGGCTTCCAATCAGACTGGCAATGAAACATAAGGTGCTAACACTTATATACAAGTGTTTTAAGGATCAAGCACCTAAATACCTTCAAGACCTTATCAACGATGCAGTTACAAGGAGAGATGGTCTGCGCTCCAGTGACAACGTTTTGCCATTGCGAGTCCCCTTCACTAAAAGGAAGACTTTTTGCTTCAAGGTCCTTTAGTGTCATCAGACCTCAGTGGTGGAATGCACTTCCAAATGACATCAAACTGGCAGAAAATGAGGACATTTTTTAAAAACTTTTAAGGACACATTTATATACTCAGTTTTAACTTTACCTTCTATTTTGTGATATATATATTTATATACATATTTATGCATTTTTAAAATCTTATTTGTATATTTGATTTGATTTTATACTATTGTACCTGTGAAGCGCATCTGACGGTTTGTTTTTTCAAAGACAGGGCTATATCAAATAAACTATTTACTATCTACTTTTTACTACATATCGAGGTCTGTCTTGATTGAATGAAGGCACCTATTTTGTACTCTTAGTTTGAAGGTATTTCTTTTCCTCAGATTTTTACTCACTGCTTGTGGAGAAATATAGGCCTTATGTTTGATTTAACAACATTCACACACATGTAGATTATATACAGCTCTTAGTCGTATGTATTTATGCTTGCCCCTTGCCAACATAATATTCAAACGTGTTGCCAGTGAGCAAGATTTTAAGTTTAACTGAAATAAACTTAGGGAGTTATATATATCAATAAGACGTGTACCAAAGTCATAGCCCTATAATATTAAGCAAAGCTACTGAAAATTTCTCTACTACTTCATAAGATAGCTAATAAAACATTAAACGAGTGGAACATGCCCTAGCATACAGAGTATCCTTCAGAAATGAACACCCATCTCTAAATTTAGACTTTCTGACACCAACGTTGCAGGCACAAAAATACATTCATGTGAATTTTCAGTGGTTTTAGAGATGAGTACCCACATCATTCTGGAATCTGGATGATACTGTAGTATAATAAGTGTGTCACTGTGACACAAATCCAAATACATGTCATGGCACCATGTCATGTGCACAGCCACACAGGATGTTAAAACTCAGATAAAGGGTTCATCTTTGAGTAAAGCAAAATGCACTAAATAATATTATTGACCAATTGCTAATGAATGTTATATATAGCTTATTATGTAGTAAGAAATGCATCAAACCTGTTTGGCCTGGAGTCTTTGGAGTTGTAGGGCTCACAAGTGACACAAGTGCATTTATTTGCCCAGTGGGCCAGCCCTACAAAAATGCTAGTCACGCTTATCTGGCAGTCATCATGTGCCCCCCCCCCTCCCTTTACATGTACACCATTGGCCAAACAGAGGCCAATACCCTTTAAAGTGAGTACCATTCTTGCATTGGTGAAGGACTGCAGGGAGGATTTGAGATCATGCCATTCTGCCACAGTTACAGTATTATTTTCACAAGGTGAGTGCTTCACACAGATATATTTTATAAGTTAAAAATTAAAAAGATGTAGTCCTACCGAATTTTAAAGTATTGAGTAACTTGCAGAAAAATATGATGTGCACTGTGCACGGTTGTTGTTGAATTTGACTTTCTTCTTTTACTCTTGAAAATTATTCACTTTTCTTGAAAATGAGGACAACTTTTTCTGCTGAGTTCCACAAGTCCACAACAACCAAACGATATAGTATGCATGCATGAGATATTCGCAGGCCAAATCTGTGAATGAGGAAAAAACATCTCAGCAGAATTTTCATGCTAACTTGAAACTTTGAAAGCAGTAAAAAGTAGTCACTCTGCAAGTATGCACGGTCAGACCAACAATTATTCAGACACTTGCTGTTTTCTTTTTATTTTAAAGCAATTAAAAAGTAAGTGGTGAAACATGCAATCGAAATCATCCTTGGTATTAACTGTAACCTGTCCTAAACTAATTTATTGCAAATTTACATACAAATACTGATGATTATAATAAACTACCATGAGATCATTGTGAATAAACTGGTCTGACTGTACTAATGTTTGAGGCTTTGCTTCAATTTTTAGAGAAAATCTATTAGCTGGTTGCGATGATACGGAGTCCTAAAACTTCATCAAACAACCCAGGACATTTGATTATGAGTGCTCGCTATGAAACGAATGCATGATTGAAATCACAGCAAGATACTGGGCCAATGTTACAGACCTTACCATAATTTTAAGCTTTTTAATTAACTGACAATTTTAAAAGTATTTTTGAAATTCCGGATTATTAAAGGTAGTGTCTACTTTCTCAGACCACTTGCACAGCCTTGGGCAAACATGAAAATGTGTGCACATGTATTATGCTTTCCACCAAAATTGTGCTTATAGTCAAGTCATTTTTTTGTGGCAGTAAGTTTTTGGCTGATAATTAAAAACATACCTTACTCTTGACAAAAATACTCGTCTCTCCCTGTTCTTGACACCTTGACCAAACAGTTTCATAAACATTTGGAAGTATTGGCATCTTGTAGCCCTGGTATCGAGGTAATCCCATTGGAATAACATTGCTGTCAACACAGCTAAAGAAGCCACTTTCTTTCTTCTGCTTCTATTGCTGCTATTGTGACGTCACCATTGTTTCAGTGATGTCATAGAGCCAACAATGCTGATGACGTCACAACAGAAGGCTAAAAATAGCTATAAATGTGTTGAAGAGCAGCAGAAATTTAACATTGTAAGTGCCTGTATGTTGAAGCTGGGGGATTAGAGCACACATATTTAATCCAAATCATGCTTGGTCATGGTGTACTCAGTCTAATAAACCAAAAATTAAACATCAAACTTGACCATGGATTGTTTCATTGGCCAAAAACTTACTGCCAAAATAAAATGTCTTGACTTTAAGAGGTTTAATTTTCATGCAGGTGTAACATATATATTTGCAGACACGGTTTGGTTCGAAATGCGTATGCAGATATTGTGCCAAACTACCTGCACTTCTTCCAAATTTAAATATATATCAAGGTCAGTCACTCAAAAAAATGAGTCTTGCTGTGGTTCAAGGGTGATTGTATGTGTCGTTTACATTGGGTCAATGACCTCGTTGTTTCCCTCTCCCATAGATAACGTAATGTTATCATTATGGAAGGTTGTACATTTGTATTTTTGTATCTGCACCCAAGGCCAACTTGGTCAATTGGTGCAATGATGTGCCATTCAGGTAAGGATCCACCGGACAAGGCCATAGGGTCATCCAAAAATATGAAAAATTTTGATCGCCTTAAATTTCAAAGTGAAGCTCACAATCAATGACTACATAAATAAAACAATCACATACAGAATTGCAGCTGAGCTGCTCATGTTATATTAAGCATTCACACTTTGTGAAAGATGCTTCTGCTTTTAGAAAATGAAGTTGCCAGAAAATTGACTGATCTAAGCTTGACAAAGCAAATACATGTATCAGGCCTGAATTGTCCACAGCAAAAAATGCCCAAAAGGCACACTATAATGCAAACAAAAAGATTCACACTCACTGTTGCAAGATGAAAAAATACCGATGATTTTAAAGATCCCCATCGGGCAATCTTCATATTTCCAATGGGTACATCTACAATACAGGAACGTCAGGGACGGTCGCAGGGGGGGGATGGGGGGTTGCATCCCCCCCCACCAGACCAAAATTTATATACATGTTAATTTTATTGGTGCCCAGTCGCGTTATGTCGCGAGCTATGCGTTCCGCGACGCGATATAGCCCGATAGACCCCCAACCAAAATTTTCTGGATCCCCCCCGAGGAAAGTTGTGAGAACTTCACATATAGAATTGTATGGTGGAAATGATGTTGTCACCACCTGAAGGATTGTCAAAGATACTACATTTCTAGTACATTAGCACGTGACGTTGCATGTGGCAATGTTTCACAACGTTGTAAAAAAAATCTCAACCTGGTATTCACGTTGTGGCAATATATAATTTTTACCGTACATTTCTGTGTGACCAACAGATGAGACCTCCACCAATTAGCAACGTCGTGTTTACGTTCTGTGCCCCTTGAGTTACACTTAAATGGCCTTGCTGCCTTGTACAATTTCTTGAGACATTAAAGGATTTTACTGAAATTCCAAATTAATAAATTACCTTCTATCTAATACGGTCAGAATAGATTCAGATTCAGATTCAGATTTTTTATTTTTGTAGCTCAAAATAATTTTTAAAAGTATTTTGTACAAAAGGATAATCAGGGTGCAAATCAGGGATACGTAGAAGAAATATGTTTTGGGCCCTAAAACCTCAAGTAAGGCATTCAAATTTCTGAGTAGAATGCTGATTTTTTCACTCATACATTGTTGTCAATGTTTGGTTTGACTAATACACCTATAAATTTTCTAACCTACCATTTCATGAAAACTTGTCATCAGTGTTGTTTGAGTTCCTTGGAAAAATAAATCGTAACTGATAACTTCCGAAAAAAAGTAATCTTATCATATGATGATCAAGGCTCCGATATCCAGGTATGGCCATTATGTCATGAGAGAAAAAAAAGCATTTCACTGGAAATAGGTTGCTCTCTGCTCTTATCTCTTTTTACAGATGAAATACATGCCTTTATGGGAGATAACTCCAAGGCAATAATTGCTCTTGTCAATAAATGGTTAGATGGGGCACTTCAAGAAGTGGTAAAAAGTTGGACATTCTTATGGTGTCCATCTGGTTAGACAAAAATGATTTTACTATATATATTAGACATTAGTAACTGAATTGCAATTATTTCGACTATAATTTGAAGACTTTAAACAGAAGTTAGTGTCAATTTTTGAAAAGTCATAATTTGACCAACTTTGATAAGAAACAGGCCTATTTTCAGTGGGAACCATGATGTAACATTTTGTGTCAATCTTGCTACATCCACGATGTGGCTCCTGACAGCTGAACTTAACCAAACTAATTCATTTTCTTTCCGTCGATGTCGAGCAGATCTATAATGGCTTTGGAAAGTGGCTGAATATTACAGGAGCCCCTATGGTACCAAATAATAGTTGATCAAACATCACTATATGTCAGATGGTGTCCAAATGTTACGTCACTAACCTCTAGAACATGATATTAAATTTTAAAATGGTGTCCAGTTACATCATGGAATATTATCAGCATTTTATTCCTCACAATTCACTGAGTTTCACTATAGATTAAAAGTTATTGTTTATTTTTGAAGGATAAGTACATTTGTACTTTCAAGTTGTGAACAGATGCTATTTGCTGTCTGATTTTTCACAATTTCAGTGTGCTGTCCATGTTACATCCACACATTTTAGAAAATAAAAAATATTAATATCTCCCAAGAAAATGCAACAATTATCTTGCAATATTGCACATAAATGGCAGATGGTATTGTCTTCCTCCACTTACGATTTTGATGATATTGAACGTAGTTTAAAAGCTGGAGACCTAACTGTCCATGACGTAACGGCCGTACCTGGACAATGGAGCCTTGATCATAAATAGCCTGAGCGCAAGGTGACTAATAGATTACCAGTTACATTACATTCAGTTACTTTTAGTCTTTTAGGTTCTGAACAAAATCATTGTGAATTTAAGCCAACAATAATGTCACTGCATTTTTCCAATGTGTTTCTTTAAGAATACCACAATAGAAAACCGGCACAAATTAAAATTTCAACTTCAAACTTCAGTATGTAAAAGGATGCCATCTTGCAGCGCACATAATGAAGATCACCCTGTTTTATTGTCACCGATGGACATATTTTGTGATGGACAGTGACACAAAGTCAATAAAGTAACTAAAGAACAAACTTAAATGAGAGAGAAAGGTAACTGTAATCCGAGTATGCCAGTTTTTGCATGTGATCGGATAAAAGAAAAAGAACTTGCAAAAAATTGCCGGAAAATTTGCTGATATGAGTTCTTACTTGACTACTACAAAAGTCAAAAATAATACTTAGTTACCATATCAAAAAATCTGATTACATATAATCCAATTCATTTGTATTCAGATTACTGACAACACTGTTACAAACTTCAACTGTTACAAATTAATTTGACCTTACCCTGAGTAATTTGAGGGTTGGCTAAAAATTACGTCAAATCATTCCCTTATCTGGGCACTTGTCTTCAGAGTTTCGTTGACCTTGCTTGCGATTTACTACCGAAATGATAATTCTTGTCACCGTATGCCAATGAAATATGGGCCTTAGTATGAATAAATAATAATGATGATAAATTTACGAAGAAGTTAGAAAATGGTGACATAGGCCCAGTGTCAAGCAAAATCTATCATGTATGCTTATCTTTACGAGTCAATTCCATGGAAAGTGTAACATTTCGGTGATTTTTAAAATCGCTCTGATTGCCAAATTTTCTCAATGATTGAAACATTTAAGCTGGTATTGCATTACAATCTGTCACTTTGAGAAATAATGATGACCAGTTCAAGGTGAAAAAATGCACTTTGTGACCTGTGATAGCTGATGAAGTGTCATCTTCTCTACTTTCAACATGGGAAACATAGAGGCTGTTTGATTTGTCATGATCTAGGGAAGGCCATTTGACTTGTCATAGCTGATTTTGGATTGAAAATCAGATGCATAATCATTCCGTTTGGCTGACACCAGCAAGTGGGATAAGTCTCCTTAAATCAAATTAACATTGAAAGTATTTGGTATGATCATGACAAATCATCTGTATGATGACACACGAAGTGTCATTTTCACAGTGCAACAGTACACTCTTTTTCAGTATCAAAGTGACAGGCTGTAACTGTAAGGGACGTAGCAAGGGTTTTACAATTAGGTTTAACTTTTTTTTTCAAAGTGCATCCAAATGTACGAAAAATTACTAATTATTTTTTCTGGGTATTCTATTACATACCAACTTCTTTTAAGTTGAAAAATAAAACAGCAAGGTTGGCAGGTCTCTTAGAATGAAACAGTTTATTTCTTTGCTGTCTTCAGCGACGCACGGCCGTCGCAAGCTTGAGCTGTTCCTGAAGAAATCTTGCCAAAACTTATGACCAATTGCTAGGGCGCTCATCCATAGGCCTATTTTAAGTCACATTGAAGAGATTTTGGTGGCTAACCATCAGACCTGGGGTGAATACAGTACACAAGTATTCGAATACGAATACGTTGTTTTTCCATGAATACGAAAGTGAATACGAATACAGCAAAATTAGAGAGTATTCGATTACGAATGCGATTACTTTCCAAAGTATTCATGAATGCATCTTTTCTAGATTGAAAATAAGTGTCCATATAAAAAAAAGCCTCGAACTTTCTGAACGCCCCTCGTATAATTAGTAGACTATCTTGCATTATGTATATCCTCTTAAAATGTCTTGTTATGTTACATCCTTTTTATTTCCAGCATTGTCTTGTCTGTCTTAACTGGCCTGGTGGTCGGTTACCCACAGGGGGCGCCTTTGAATAGATGTGAAAGTATGACACCAGGACATGGTTTCCAGGGAGACGGAAGTCCTTACCAGCTGAGAGTCAACCAGAATGGGTATACTTCTGGCGGCCGGGTGGAAGGTGGGTTATTGAACAGCTTCAGATCATCTACCAAATTTAGGCATAGCCGATATAACCTTGTACAATGTGAATCACAAGAATCCATTCCGTAGAAGGATGAAAGTCAATGCCAAAAATTATAATGAATTGCAAACCCCTTGAGACGACTTCTCGGTGGCACAGAAATCCGTGACATAGGCCTACTTGAACCTATGTTGAAACTTTGCTTTCCTTCTGTATGTGACATTAGAAACTTGCCAAAATGCGCAATGTGCAATCATTGGTGCTACAACAAGTCGGTGACAAGACAAATTGAAAATTAAGAGTATTGTAAAGACATTAAAGGAATTGTAAGCCGGAGGAATTAATTTCACAAAAAAGATAATTCAGACTGTTTACATCAATAATATTGCCTGGAACTTTTAAACTTGTGTATTGCAGTTCAGATAACTGGAGCTTCTGTCAAAGGTCTCCTCATGCAAGTTAGGTTGCCGGGTACATCAACTGTAGTCGGGTCATTTGTGGAAAACCCAACAGGCTTCCAGAGAGTTTCATGTTACGCCACCAATGATGCTGTTACACACTCAGATGACAGTGCCAAGGGTAACCCTACATTCGTTTGGCAGGCTCCAAATAATTTCAATGCAACTGTTCAATTTGTGTAAGTATACCATTATATATAGTGAGTAATTATCTATAACTGTGTGCTGCAGTCACTGCTTCCTTTAATGCACAATTGTTAATTGGACCTGGTAAATAAAAGTAATTTCGATCTGGTGTTGGCAAAAAGAGTGCATGTGCCGTGTGGCTCCAAGTTCAATTCTGCACCAAAAACTCACTGTTTCCGTACGAATACCTGCGGGTGAAAGTTTTAACTGTCATGAAAGTTTATAATGACTGGATTCATCTAAAATCATTGATGGTCTGATCTGATATTACTGCCTCAGCCTGATTTTGTCTACAGACACAGCCAATTCAGTCAAATTCTGACCATGGCAACATTACTTCCACTGGAGGTCTCCACATGTAATCAAACCTCGAGTTCTCTGGTGGGATCTGAGCGCTAAAATATGTTAGCTTCTGTTTTTGGGACAAGTTATATCTAGTAGGCCCTATCTACATTTGAGCAAGCTGTTGAACAACTTAAAACAATTGTATTGTAATATTAAAGATTTATTTTGTTATTTTCAATAATTATGAAAACTGGCTCAGCTACATTATCGACAGTTTTCTGTTGGCCTACTAATCTTCTTATTAGATGAAGTACATATGATGGATATGGTAAGCGCTGAATCAGCTGATTAACCATAACCGACAAAAACAAAACAGTTTCAAGCCATGGCCGCAGTGCCATCACACGACCAAGATGAAAGTTAATTTTGAAACTGTTTGGGTCGCTAATCTGCAAACAGCTCTGATTAACTAATTAATTTTTGTTAAGTTTTACAAACAAGTTTGCTGAAAAATTGTTATTGTTCTTCGTTCTTTCTCACAGTGCAACTGTCGTTCAAGAAAAAGAAAACTGGTACAAAGATGTTGTGTCGGATGAACTCATTGAAGGAAACTCAGGTTTGTGTCCTGCTGCTTTCTTGTTGGAAATGCGATAGTCTCAAATCCGGATAAATATTTTGCCATTGATATGAAAAAAAGGTTTCTGAAGTTATTTGCTGGAATGCTTTAATTTTATTGTCACGACTTTGAAAAAAAAGTCACTTTTATATTCTTTATTTAATTTCAGGCATTCAAAATATGGTGGCTCTACCAACGATATTTCTCTGCTTATTTGCTGTCCTTTCTGCTAGATTGAACTAATCAAAGGAATTGATTTGTTCTCTACACATTATGTCATAAACCACTTGTTTGCCACCAGTGTCGAAAGATCTCATCCTCCCTTGTGAATCATTCAGAAGAATGAGAAGATAATGAATTATGTTTCCCGATAGAATACTTTTGAGAGCTTCTTGATCGAATCAGGCTGTCAATCAGCATCTGTCAAGGGTGTCGGAACAGGAGGGAACAATGTATACTGCGATGCCGTATTAGAGCTGTTTGCGGATTAGCTGCCCAAACAGTTTCAAAATTAACTTTCAACTTGGTCGTGTGATGTCACTGGCTTGAAAATGTTTGTTTGTGTCAGTTGTGGTTAATCAGTTGATTCAGTGCTTATCATATCTGGCAGCATAGGAGACAATAAACAAACTAATTAAATGACTTGAGGTACTTCATCAAATAAGAAGATTAGGAGACCAACAGAAAGCTGTCGATGATGTGGCAAGGCCAGTTTGCAAATTGAAAGTAAATTTTTCCAGTGGGCCGCCAATCCGCAAAGATCTATAATATTAAAATCTGGCCTCCCTTGTCATTGAATTTTTCCGGTACGCCCGGGTCTTTTGCAAAAGTGATTATTATAAATTCAAAAAACGCCAGATTTTGACAAGGATTTCTTGCTTGCAATGTCTCAGGCAAGAAGTTTGAGAGGGTTGTTTTGGAAAGTTTGATTATTTCGTCAGGCCTGTACTTGATGTTACTTGTATTAAATAAACCTTGATTTTTTACCTGTCAATGCCTGTGATAATTACTTGTATAACTGAGGACGATTTGTTATCATTTGTATAATAAAAAATTCACTTATCAAGATATGTTTTGAAATTTTATTTCACAGTGTTCAAACCAAAAAAATATATATATACAGGCCTATTTACATACAATATTACATTTAATACATCGTTCAGTTCATAGAAATCCCCAATCTAATATAATTCATCAATATAAGTCAATGTATTCTATAGTGATGAGGACCGGACCGTCTAGCAACAGGTGGTCCGATTTCTCCAAAGATGGTCCGGTCCAGGGGTGATGGTCCCCACATCTGGACCGGTCCAGGGGCGGTCCATCCAAATCACTAGTATTCTAGGAATATATCGAATTAAATAATCATATTCCCAATCACCAGAAGATTGTATGAAATGTACCTGAGCTATCCTTCTAATATTTTTACCCTTGCTACTCAGTAGCAATAACCTAACCGACAAATGCTCTCTATATACAATCATATTATACATGCTTTTTAAGCCAATAATGTATATTGAAAAACAATGGTGTATGATATTTGTACGAAAAACAAACATTACCTACGTAAAGGAATTACAGATGTTTGAGCACCTCGTGCAATATTCATATGTAATGAACTGTTCAGAACAGTTACGGTAAACTATATTATTTTTTATGCATGACTTTTTTGTTTGTCTTCCTCCTTTTTCCGCATTGAGTCAATTAACATAGGTGGCCCCTTCTTCACAGTGGCATTGCACATTTGGCCCAAAAGTTCAACTTGGACAACTGATCCCACTTTTGCCAGCTCTCTAGGCACATAGGCAAATGCTATACTGGTTCCTGTGTTGTAACTGTATGCTCCTGATGTGGTCATTCCAACAACCTGAAAATTAAAAAAAAAGTGGTTAGGGACCGTTCAGAATTTATGACTGGGTGGGGGGTGGGAGTTTTGCCAGAACTTATCGTCAAAAATTGATACCCCCCCTTGAGATTCATGTGGATTTTTAGTACCCCACCCCTAGGTTTCATGCGTATTTTTAGTACCCCCCCCCTCTCCACATATAAACGAATACACACATATTTAGTGTTATACATGGTCACGCGGTACAGATTCGCGCCATTTCGCGGACTTTTGCGCGTAAAATAGCGCGGATAAAGTTAGTTTATGCGGGTTTTTAAAAATATTTTCTTTGTTAAAATTTATTACCCCCCCCTTGGAAGTGTTGTCAAAAATTAATACCCCCCCTTGAAACACGTGTGAAAAGTTAGTACCCCCTCGGGCAAAACTCCCATCCCCCCCCCCCGTCATAAATTCTGAACGGTCCCTTATAATCTACATGAAGACATTTTAATTGTGTATTATGAATTTATGATGAATATTACAAAGTTATTCTTCGATGTTGGCCACTTTTTCGACAGAGCCAATTTGTTGACCATATCTATCGCTAGGCCTGGTGATGAATGATTGAGGAGACCATGAGGAGGTAGGCCTATTGTACATAGTAACTTTTCATACGTACTATTGTCAACCTTATTTTGACAATCCATTTCGACTTGTGCATTCATAATTAAAAATAAATCGCCTCTAAATGCTTTAAAAGTTGCGATCAACAAAGAAACACACAATGCTGATAAAACTGATAGTTATTTTCAAATAAAATGTCTAATCACCTTATTATCAAACCAGACACTCTCATTTCCTTCAGGGTCAACATCAGTTGTCTCGACATCAATGAAAACCAATTTTTTGGCCAGACCTTGAGTTTTGATCTTCTGAAGGGCTTCTTTGCCAATGAAATTTGCTTCCTGAAAACAAATAAAAAACAGGGATCTCAAGGTTGACATTTTATACGTTTAATTATATATTTTTCTGTTTTTGTCAATAAGCCTTACAAATAAACTTCTCTGCCACATTTGTATTGCTTGACCGTACCTTCTTCAACTTGACAAAGAAACCAAGACCAGCTTCCAATGGATTTCTGTCAACATTCATCTGGAAAGTAGTGCAACATATGCATTTTGACTGTTCTGTAGGTTTTAAACTCATCCAATAAATTGAATTACAGATGGTTAGAGAAAACAGACTTACCTCAGCACCCCAAGCCCTAAAGCCCTTTTCCATCCTCATGGAATTCAGGGCATATGTTCCAAAGTCATCAATACCAAAGTCTCTCCCAGCCTCAAACAGTGCATTGTACACATCAATTATTCTATCCTTTGGCATGTACAACTCCCAACCAAGTTCACCTGAAAAGCACAACAAATTTGATACAATTTAAATCCTTTGACACCTCCATCACTAGTATACATCCACTGTATTAACTTTAAGTGCATAATGCAACTGGTGTCAACCTTTTCATTCTATCAGGCAATTGATCATCCTCCCATCGCAGGGTTCGTTTACACTTACTCTGCCAACAAGCACCATAAAATGATGGAGTTTTATGAATATGCTAATCTTTTTACAGCTTTTTTTTTCCGGCGTTTAAAATCTGTGATAGTAATTGTTAGTGGTTTCTACAAAGAAAATACTTAAAACAAAAAACAAGACAACAGTCACAACATTCAAACATTCATTCAGTCGCTTTTGACAATGTCAAACTGTGAATTATGTTTTTTACCTTGGAGACTTGTTAATCTTTTAATGACAACTTCACTGAAACACAACCCATGTTGTCAGGGTAGACTCACGCAGTCTTCACTGAGAGGTGAGGATGCAATTGGTGGCAACCTTTTAACTCCTATAATAATTAAAGGTTTGTACCACTGCTGTCAACCTTTGAACCATATAAGGTAAGAGGTAGGCCTACTGGTGTCAACATTTTGATTATGCAGTTAACTGATGTCAACCTTTTAACTATATCAGGCAACTTGTGTCACAATTACCAGTCTTTCCAGTTTCAACATAATGTATCTGGCTCCTGAGGATGAAAATAATATTATAATGAAGTTTTAGAAACCACAAATTGTGAACTTCTTTGATCTTTGCTCCTCATCCAATGTTGTCGTTTTTTTTTTTTATATCAAAGGCATATAATCTCACCTGTATAGGATATCCTCATAGCCCTGCACTCTACCCCAGCCACATTGATTGCCCTTGTGTGAAGGAAAGGGAAGACTTCATCGCCAAGGTCTGTGTCTGTTAACCTGGATAAGATATCCCTGGACCTTGGCCCAGCAAGACCCAGGGTGCCAAAGTCGTCTGTTGTGTTTGTGATCTCCACATTGGAGCCCCATGCTTTAGCCTTCTCTTCCAACCACCTTAAAAGGCAATTATGATACATTGAACTGATAAGTTTATAATTGGTCATGCAAGAACAAAATATCGGCACTTTTTCCAGATGAAAAAGTGGCATATCGAATATCGATAGACTGCGCTGTAACAAGCGTCAACAATATCAACTGACATATTGAGGTCACAATTTAATACTATCTAAACTATCTTGTAGATCTTTGTCTAACAATTAAGTGGTGAATGAATAAGTGAGTGACAGAATTTACACCAGAGGAAACATGATACATGTACAAGACTTTGTTTTCCTGACGAGTAGTATTACTGTGACTGATAAAGCAGCTACTTCTGCTCTGGTTACAGAATGATCTTGATAAGGAAGCATTTTGTGACAATAACAGAATTTACACCAGGGGACATTGTTGTTATGGTGATGTCCTCCAGTGTTTCTTTCTCATAAAGCGGTTCACTTGCCTTTGGTCGTGGCGTTCAGAACCAGATCCTGTGATGCAGAAGAAGTGATTTGGCGCCAGTTGAGTCACGGTTAATTCAGCATAAACTCTCCCAGTTGGTGTCAGCATATGACTAATGTTTGTTCCACCAACCTGGATAGGATGGGAAATAAGTACGCCGTAGTACGGGTATTAATTGGATTGTCCCAACCAATTAAATTTAATTAGAATTTTACGTTATTGTTATTTTTTGCTAGTAATTTGCCTTTTTAAGTAAATGTGTGTTCCAAAGAGTAAATGACAAAGTAATAAGGCTTATATTAGTAAAATATCATCAAACTAACTAATCAGTACATTTGACATCAATAGTAAAACCGGATAATCAATAAAATGTTTAAGTACTTATTTGGATTTCCATAAATTAGTTTCGGATTTACCTTTGGTACTTCATTGGCACAGATGTTGTCGATGAATGTACACGCATCTGGCCCTTTAACCTCCAGCTTGCCAAAGGGAGTCAAATCTATGACCCCAGCCCTCTTCATCACAAGGTCAACCTCTCTTCCAACTGGTTCGAACCAGTTTGTTCTTCTGAAGCTGGGTTTGTAGCCATGGTCATCCCCCTCCTTGGCAAACCAATGAGGTTGTTCCCATCCTGAGAAATTGAAGAAAATTATGTTAGAACTTTAAAGTTTAACTTGCAGTATGGTTACTGATACACCGGAGTAACATTCTGTTATGTAGACAATAAACTAAATGTTCTATTTCCGTTTATCTCAACTACATTCTGCCTTTTGGTGCTATGAGGTGCTTGCCCTATGTTGTACCTACTTATGAAATTTGATATGGCACTATTATTGTTGTATTGAACTTCATTGCCTTGTATTTAGTTACAAAGTAAGATGTTGACAGTTGAACGAGTATGTCCTGGATAACCTTATTTCCCATTAGTTACATTAGTTTTCTCAAACTTATGTTTTTCCTCTTTGCTTATGTCTATTTATTACTATGTTGATGCCATCTGCTGTGTTACATTTGTGTTTAACTGTTTATCATTGTTTTCTTGTGTTCTGTGTGTACCTACAGTTGATTTTACAGCCAAACACTTTGATATAGAATTGGAGTGGACTGTGGCACTGTGAAAATGGCACTTTGTGTGTCATCATGCTGATGATTTGTCATGATCATACCCAATACTTTCAATGTCAATTTGATTGAAGGAGACTTATCCCACTTGTTGGTGACAGCCAAACGAAAGGATTATGCATCTGATTTTCACTCTAAAATCTGTTATGAGAAGTCAAATGGCTTTCTCTTGATCGTGACTAATCAAACAGCCTCTATGTTTCCCATGTTGAAAGTAGAGAAATGACACTTCATCGGCTATCATGAGTCACGAAGTGCCATTTTCACAGTGCCACAGTCCACTCTAATTCTATATCAAAGTGTTTCGCTGTAATATCAGTCATCACAACTGATCTTGACACTTTGATATTGTTTTTTTAAAGTCTTTGTTCTTCCCTGAAACAATTTAGTTATAGTTTTAACCCTCACCTGCATGAATTCCCAGTTCAGCTCCTTTCTTCTCGAGCACTTTGTGTAATCCCGTATTCCTCTGAGTCGGCCTTCCTCCGGGTCTGTCTTCTTTGGGGAAAATTACAATGTTGTTTAAACCGTAGCTTTCTCTCGTCTTGGCCAAGGTGTAATTCCTGCAAATGGAGTATAATTGCATGATAACACCAAAATATAACTGCCATACAGTTTCAACACCAAGTTTGATTCTTGACAGGCCTAATTGAGCATTAATTTGAGCTTGAGGCTTTGGGAGATTTTGAAGAGTTACTCACAGTAACTACAGTTGCAGTTTTATTTTTTGTCTGGCTTCTATGCAAAGCACTTCATTGGCACAGACAGTTAATCTTTTGGTGATCATAAGGCAATTCATTTCTCATCTTTAACAGAGGCTGAGCTAGTTAACTTACTCATCAGTCCAATTGCCAAATCGGTTGGGGTCACATTCAACCAGGTCATAAGGAGGTTCACCGTTCATGATCCATTGGCTGAGATACTTTCCTACTCCTCCGCCATGGACGATGCCATATCTGAAAGTGAAATAACAACCTCATGTTTTCACATACTGAATCAGCAGACAGTGCTTCGGTACCATTTAGCATGTATTGGCGGCACAGCGAGAACTCTCAAAATTATTCCTCAATGTGACAATAGTTCATAACTTCACTTATCATTGGATAAGACCTCTTCAATCCAAACCATAGCAATTGATAAATGTCATTTGAGGATTAAGAAGAGCTCCTTCTTAGGATAAATAGTAATTTTCCATTTACTGTGAGATTTTTACTGGAGTGAAAAAGATGGTAGCCTACATGCCTGATTTCACATAATTATTATTCATCGGATAGAACAAGTGAAATGGTCATTATTCGCTTACCCGAATCCAACAGCTACCCAGTAGTTGTCCAAGCCCTGGTAAGGTCCTATCATTGGTGATCCATCAGGTGCGTAAGTGATAGGTCCATTGACCACTTGGGCTATCTCAGCATTTTGCACCAAGGGAAATCTCTCCATGACCAATTCAATGTTTTCCTGAATCCTGTCAAGGTCTGGTTGGTACAATTCTTTCCCAAATCCTAAATAAAGAACCGGTAATCAGCAAAGGCAGACCAAGCAGACCTGGTTCAAGTATATATATACGACTTCCCCACCAAGTTCCAAAACATCAATGTAAGTCCAAATTAAACTTAATACCGGTATAATAGGCCTAAGTCAGATGTGTTATTTTTTTTGCAAGATGCTTTATGTAACCAGATATATGCACGGAAACATCCAATTGGTGAAGATTCTGTTAAGAATGTTTCTTTACCAATATTTTATGTCTAAGGTAGTGACAAAATTCCACACTTCGAAATACAATGTTTACACAAAGAAGCATGGTTGAATTGTCTTACCTTGAGGCACTCCATCTCTGTACCAGTCCTCACTCTGTCGCATCTTTTCCCGTCTTTCATATGGTCCGAATAACAAGCCTTGCCTCTCCCTCCTGAAGTAGTAAGACCCTTCTAAGTCTCTGATGACAGGGAACTCCTTATCAAGGGCCGCTATTTCTGGTATCGTTGTTGTCACCAAGTATTGATGGTGGATGGCGACTGTGGGGAGATTCAAGCCTACCATGCGAGCCATGTCTCTTGCGTGGAAACCTGTTCAAAGAAATTGATGGATTGATGGTATGAGATTAAAGTGAAGTAATGTCATTATTTGAAAGATTTTCTCTCCTAGAATGGATGCCAAAGAGTTGTCGAAATTTCAAATTGAAAAACAATGTACTATGATATACTTAAAATAAATAAATGACTAAATAATTTAATGACCACATAGCAACGTAAAAACACCTTATAAAAAAAGACCTTATCACTTATGTTGAGAATGGCCATGACCTAGACCAATCAGATGCAAGTTAGTTGGTGAGTATGGTAATTAGAAATCAGAAGAGGCTGGCCTTTGAGAGTCTGTGACTGCCCAATTGTCTCCCCTAAGCAAATAGGTTCTTTTGTTCAGAGATAACTCCTCCCGTGGGAATGTCTCAAAAGTGACTGATTACTGGCCATCCAGTCAAACTGTTTTGATTTCCCATGGATTATGAAAATATGTTATTCTTTACAGTCTGGCTAGAGTCTATTTCCCTGAGTGTGTAAAAACAGTTCAGTTTCATTTGACTCATATTTGACAGAATGCCAGATTGATACTGTTGCGTACTTGCATACGTAGTCAATAATTTTCCAGAAAGATGGTGTTGAACAAGATTGCATCTCCAAAAGGCTCGGCAAAAGCAAACTTTTTTCGAAGTGTAACACAGAACAATCATGAAAATTAATCTTCAGGCCTACTTTACCTCCACAATTGATGACTCTGTTGGCCCTCATGGTTCCTTTAGGAGTGGTCACATCCCAGGTCCCATCTGAGTTCTGCTTGAGGCCTGTGACTTGTGCCTGTTGGTAGATGTCAGCCCCATTACTTCTGGCTCCTATTGCCAGAGCCTGGGTCAGACAGTAAGGGTCTATGTGGCCATCTCCTGGGGTGTGCAGACCTCCCAAAACCTGGTAAGTCCAATCAAATTAGCCATTTAGATGTCAAATATATATGTATAAATTGGTAACGCATATGAGATTGCTTTATGTTTCTCTGCCTTCTTGTCATTCTTTGTCGCTGCTTGAAGGTGGACAATAATAACTTTTTTGGATTGAGTGGTGCTTAAGAATCAATGCATTAGACACAGAAACGATGGACACTGGCCATAGAGGAAGTGTTGGTCTTATTGTAATATAGGCCTTCTTTCAGAATATTATGTATTTTTTCAACATGGCCTAAACCTATATTGAAACCCAATTTAAGGTAGTGGTCAAATCATTTTTTCTAAAAAGGGATGAAGTTCTTCAACAAAGATTATAATATAAAAACATAAAATTACATCATCGATCTTCATGAAAGGCACCATTTCAGCGATTTGCTCTGGAGTTATAAAATGCATCTCAGCCTTGTTCCATCCCTGTCTGCTCATCTGGTAGCGGCATTCATCTACTCTGGTTGGAGTCGTGGCCAGTCTGATGCTGCCATTGGTGTGGAAACTCATTTCCTGAAAATGATAGAAATGGATTATGCTTTGAGTCTTTTATCTATCAGTAAAATATGTTGATGTTGCAAGCAGAACCAGTTGAAACTTTGAATTTAAATTATGTTGCTTTGTTTGGAGCCTTCATTTAACATGTTTAATGTCTCTAGAAAACTTGTATCATCTACATACCTGTCCAGTTTCTTCTGTGAGTTTTGAATACAACTGGAGACTGTCATAGTGGAGATTCTTCATGTTTATTCCTGGGTGATAAGATGTTGTCAAACCAGCCTGTAAAGAAAAAAACATAAAAGCATAATGAACTTTGCATTTGATGCATGACCAAGACAGCCTTAGGGGCTGAGAGTTAAACATGTCATCATGTGTTCTGTTGGAGAACCAAAGCATTGGGAAAAGAATCAAATGACAAAAACTATGGACGGCTTCAACAAAAAAGATCAACAAAATGTTGTTATGTGTCTCATAACATATTTGTTTGTTGCATCTTTACACGTTTGCATCTCAGTATCCAATACTCACAGCATGCCAGGTGCTTCCAGAGGTGAGTTCCATCTTCTCCAGAAGCACCACATCCTTCTTTCCTGCTTTGGCCAAGTGGTAAGCAATGCTGGTGCCCACCACTCCCCCGCCCATGATCACGGTGTCCGCTTTGTCCTTCCATCTCTTCTCTAATGAGCCACTGTCACTACAATTGAGCAAACAATGATATTTGGTCATTTAACTTGATACTCAGGAGACTTGATATATTGAAACAGCCATTTGACTACAGCGGTCCAAATTCAAAATACAAAAACTGCAGCAAAATATGGCAGACCAAGAGCGAACCATCCCCTTCATTTTGAGGAGGTCTACCGTAATAATTATATCATCTACGTATTCCCAGTGGCCTAATCGTTACAGCAGTTGATTTTGAATCGAATGGCCTGAGAGGACGTGGGTTCGACTCCCGCTCCTGGAACTTCACTCAGTAACACCCCATGCACCAGCACCAGAATGAAGACTAGAAGATGGGACGCCAGCACCAGATGGAAGCCTGCACCATCACCAAGAAAGAAACTTCGACAAACACAAAAACCAGCAAAGGACCATGCACTTCCAAAAATAGATACATGCAGAACAGCGACACCACACGAAACTGAAAGAACTACACCAAGAACAAGGCAAGTGGTCCGAGCCCATGGGACCTTACCAAAAATGGAGGTGGGTTGTATCCAGCGTTCTATGTTGGGGCAACTAAAAGACCCTGGACATCCCTGAATTAATAGGAGCATGTGCCAGACTCCCAGCCTTATCATTATCATCATCATACAGCGGTCATCACAAGACAATAGATACAAATAAACGCCCGATACTTTCATGTGCTGCTCCCTGGAAACAGGTAGAGCTAACCCGGCGACCCGGGACGTTGCACGCCTCAAGAAGAAGAAGAAGTAGTGCTCCCAAGTCAAATTACTGCATATAGTCGCTTAACTAATTGACTAACGGTCTTATGTTGGTTGGAAAATCACTAAAATGGCTAATTTGGCAATTCATTAAAGTGCTACCTTTCATTTTGACGTATTTTCCAACTTATACTGAACGTTAGCCAATCGCCGTTAATACTTATTTATTTATAGTGTCACAAAAATGAAATTTCTCAGTAGCACTTTTCGTAAATGATAAAACTTGAAAACATGAGATAAAATATAGGCTATGGGAAATGTAAACATTTTAAAAGTGGATATTTGTTGAAACAGAGATGTAAAATATAAGACATTCATTTGACTGTTCTTATAATTTTGTCCTAATTGTCAAATAAAAATATTTAAACATTGATAAGACCAAGAAATATCCAGTTAAATCAAGCCCCTATTGTTAATTGAATGGGGACAAATATGCCCAGATAAATTAAGTGTGTACAACAGACGGATTTGTATCAAAATCATAACAAACACAATGCTATCTGTGATAATGTGATAGTATATACAATGAGATGCATGTGATAAGAACACAAGTTTCATTATATTCCAAAATATCCTGGTTGAAACTGGATGGAACGGGTCTTACTGTTGTTTTGATCAAAATGAACTAATTAAACTTGAGTGATCTGGTTCAGGTAGATCGATTTGTCCAAATTCTATTGGTAAATGTGCAAATTTGACATGTCCAACATCCTCACTTTACTATTCTATTGAATTAAGCTAGTTTGAATGAGCCCTCTCAACCTGGATCGGTTATCATTTATTCACAGATCTGTGTCTTGACAATGACCCTGACCGAATTCCCAGCCTATGCAAACAAAAACAAACCTCACAAATGTGTGTCAGCTGGCTGACCACAGATGAACCCTAACTTACAGCAACATCAATAAATCTTTGCCATTTATGTCTTTTGTAAATAAATATATATATATATATATGGTTGCAATTGGGGCATCAATTGAATGGGTTAAAAAAATAATTGGGATGAGAAATTTATGTTTGAATTGACTCCATCCGCATAATTATAATATAATGTGTAGGGATTTGCATCTTTACAAAATGTAATTAGCTCCGCAAAGAAGCTTGTGTGATGAGCGGATTTGTGTGTGTGTACATGTCTGTCTGTCTATCTGTTAGGCTAACAATGGATTTAATTACCCTCCTAGCATGCTTTGATATTCCTCACAAATTACTTGATTAAATTTAGGATAATCATTTTGGCTTTTCCATCAAGTACACGGCAAAAAAGGAATGTTCATAATTTACAACTAGAGGGGAGGTGGGGAAAAATTTCCCTGAGGCCTCGCGAGCTGTACTAACTTTTCAGTTTTCATACGTGTTTGAAGGTGTCTACTAATTTTTTACGATTTGCATTTGTATTGGGGAGTATGAAATTTGAACATTAAAAAAACATCACAAAACACTACCATGTTCATCCATGCCTTTGTACTGGCAAAGTCTGCGAACCTGTACGCGCAATAGTCCAAGGTGTATGAAGCACATTTGTTATATATATAAGTAGTGTATGAATTTGACCACCAAAAGGCATAACTAGGTTGTAAAGGCCATTAATGTTTTAAATATAACAAATGTGCATGCCATAGTTTTTGCATAATGGCCAATACACATAGGTGGACACCCATGTGGCAGACGCCAATACACAAAAGTAACTACAATTCCTTTGGCAATATTGCCGAGGGTAAAAATAATATTAAACTTATTGAACTGTCTTTCTATGTTCTGATCTCTGAATGATAGCTTGTATCAATAAATGCCTAAATTGCAACAATTAGTATTGTATAGTAAGTGCATCAGCAATGAAACCAAAATTGATACATTTGAATACTTTTCTCATTTAAATTACCATAATGACTGGTGAAGGTCAAATGAGACAAATACATCCAGGGTTTCTGGCAAAGTATACACTATACATTGGGCAAAAAGACACAAGAAACTTGATTTTGATCACAGAATAAATGTAAATTAGGGTGAAAACTTAACAGGGAATATTACTGGAGAAAATTGAATTTTAAGACAATTTGGAAGATGAATATGTTATATTTTGTTAAATACGAAACTGAATCATTGATAAGAAGCTGGGCCCACTTGACCTAGTTTCCTGCTGTGGACTGCTGATGTTGAGACAATCACTGCACAGATTTTTGAGTCCTCTCCTGTGCTCAATTCGCTTCGCGGAACGGCCTGAGGCCGTTTCGCTGCACGAATATTAGTTTATTTTAGAGGACGCCCTTTGGTTATAGTAAAAATACTCGTAATGTATTAAAGTAACACGTTGATTTGGTTTATATTTGAAAAAAAAAAATTGTGAATAAATAATAGAATTCTAATGTAATGGTCTAACCCAGTTTTATACTCACTAAGCACCCCACAACCCCCCCTTCCCCAACCCTGCATCTTCTAGGATCCGCCCCTGGTTGTTGACCCAAGAGATGTCCACCATCCAACACAATAACAAAGCTCTGCACCTTAGCTATTTCTACCTTGTCTAGGGCCAGGCTTTCCTAACTATCAATACAAAACATTAATGTCAAGTTGTCAACCCCTATAGGGCCTGTACAATGTCACAATTAAATTAAAAGCAAAAAAAAACCATTCACATTGACAATTGCAACATGCATACAGGTAAATGGTACACAATCTGTAAATGCAATGCATGTAATGCATGCAAACACTAGCAAAACAAAACGCAGTTGGAAAGTGACCAAGAATCAACTCGCAACTTGACATCAGTCAGTGATAATTGCCTTGTTGTTCAGCCTGGAAAATGTATCACGACTAAATAGTTGCCATTAATGCAACTATCTGTGCTCCCACTGATAAATATATATATTTTCTATGTAATAAATGTTTTCTTTAAATTGCAAGCAAATTAAGACTTACCTTGATTTGTCTGCATTTTGTAAAGTTCTTGCAGAAATGTGAAGTTTCCTTTCTTTGCCAATGAAGCAATTGAAGTTTTTACTGACTCTTAGTAGCCTGGACATCTCGCATTGGTTTCAACATCAACAGTCGCCTCTACATAGACCTACAGTACATAATATATCTAAAATGCTAATTGACTCCAGGGGGGGGGGCTTCTATAGTGGCTCCCTCTTCTCGAAAAAGGGGGTCAAAGGTAAGCTTTCACCCCTGAAGAGAGCTAAAGAGAACTCCTTAAATTTGTTAGAAAAGTTCCAAGCCTTAAGAAATATGGGACGAACAACTTTTGGTTTAATTCTATGCACTATGCAAATTCTCCTAGTCACATGGCAGCTTTAACAAATAACAAAATGTAACTAGTTTATCACTGACGTTTTTTTTTTACCTTTTTCTTTTTCTTTGAAATAGGCCTACTTTTATTTTTGAAATGATGAAAAAAAAAACTCATGATGTGTAATCTGAATAGCCTGAGATTTGTTTTGCAACAGAAGTGTATGCCTTTTTTCAATTTTATTATTTTTAATGACAACACTAGTGTTACAATTTCTTAAACAATAAAAGAAGCAAATGTCAACTTAATTACTGCAAAAGCAAAATGAAAATGCAGAAGAATATGATACATTCTTATATGGTGCAATTGAAAAATTATATTGAAGTTAATATCGGTTATTTCAATTTGTTTTGCACCCCTCCTCCTAGAAATTTGAAGTTCACCTTGTAATTTAGCCATGCAACCGGTTCTGACTAGTCCCTGAATACCAGCATGGTCCAGTCTTGATTAAGATCAGTTTAATTGTGGCAGAGATAAGACAATTGTTTACTGGCATTGTTTACTATCAACTGAGTGTAAAGGGGTTTATAGGGAATGTTCATCTCTGTCCAAGGGGTGGCTTTGATGTCAAAAATATTAGTTTATGTAGGCCTAATTTATTTATTTAGTTTCCTACTTTTTTTTGGGAGGCGGGAGGGGAAGGCCTGTTTCTGTGTTATGGTAATTTCCAATGATTTCAATCATTATAAAACTTTTGTAATATTCCAGCTTGGATGGGAATTTACATAAATTCTTTTTATTTCATTGTTGTCGCAAAATAAATTAAAAAAAAAAATTACGATGATTTTCAGAAGTTGAGGAATATATTACGCACATATATACATGTACAACGTAATTTCAGATAATGATCAGATAATCTGTCATTATTTACGCATATCTGCCACAACTCCAACCCCCCCCCCCCCCCTTCATGACCCTAAGTCCCTTACCACCACCCCCCTCTCTTTCTTGTCCCTGATTGGCCTCTCTTTCTACCCACAATCCCTTTTGACTGCACCTGACTTTGCTTATAAGCTCGGATTTACTGAAGGTCTTCATTTCTCTTCACACTACAGCAACATGGTAAGTGAACACTTTACTACTTTCTCAGCTCCTCTTCATTAATTAACTTTGTTTCATTGTCTTTCTTCTTAGGAGCAGGACTTCTTTTTTGTTGACTTTTTCCTTTTGAGGAAAAGCAATGAAACGTTTAACACGAACAGGCCAGAGTGATTTGGCTTTGACCATAACTTTGAGCTCTGCTATACCTTTTTATTGGCAACCTTTCAATTGAAAGAAAAAGTGAATTTGTGACTTAACTCGCAATTTCAACTCCATTCCATGCTTGTACCATTTGATTGCATAAACTACTTGTAGCTCTTCAGCATGCTCAGTTGAACTTTCTATGACCCCAGGATAAAGGGGAGGGGGGCGTTTTCACTTGACTGAGGTAGGGGTAAAAGTGTTGATAGACTATATTCTAGCATGGTTCCTCTAGTCCACCCTCGCAAGCCAAGGATGTTCTAGTCAGGGTTCCTCTAGTCAGGGTGATACTGTCTATCTAATAGTGTCTATCTAATTATGCAAACTATCTATTGCATAACTTTAGACTGTTCTGTAATAGGCAAAAGAAACGTGTGTAAATGCTAATGCACAGCTCCTTTTAGATTTTGTTCTGAAAAGAAACCATTTTTGAATAATTATAACGTAGGGGTTCTCAAATTCAGTCTGTTTCAAAAATATAGAAAATACTTTAATGAGTCTATATGTTAATTTTTCGCATCAAGGAATTATTATCATATGGGCTTTTGTGCACTTTAGTGCGTTTATCAGCCTGTGCACCCTTTCCTCTATAACTTCTATTTCAATACTTATAAGTAATTACCACAATTAGGCCAACAAAGCTAAACGTTCTGTCACTCCTCAAACAATTGCCTGGTTTGCAATAGGACCCTTCAGGTCAATAGCTTTAATGACAATGCAATACAGCCTGAAGGACAATGACCTTAATTTTACAACTTAAGGTGATGTAAATGGGGGGGGGGTGGAGATGACATGATTACACAATGGGTATCCCATTTTAGAGAAACCTTTATTTAAAATAATCAGAGCATTTAGCTTTAGCAATTATCAAAGGATGACTTAAGAAAAACAGTCACGGCAGTCTTGCAATAGAAAGCCTTTCATCTCACAATCAGCAACAGGTGTATGTGGCCTGAGTTGTTCTATATGTTCTGCAGGTGGGCGAACCCATGCAGTCCATTTGGTATTATAATAATCAGAAATTCAGACCCGTTGAGGCATTGACCATTGTCATCACTCTAATGGGTCTGAAATTCTCCCAAATGGCGAAAAGAATCAGAGAAGAAGTGGATGTAAATAAAATATAAGAATATGGGAGGGGAGTGGTTTAATTTCCCATGTGAAGGTTTTTTCTGAACAACATCCGATATCTTCAATTTGCAGGTTGATTACAACAAATCCAGAAAATGTCATTTAAGTTGTCAAATTAACTTTCAATAATTCAATATCAGGTAGCTGAAATTGTCTGTAGAAATGGCTTTTCCAACTCAGATACTTAAAAACTTTATTCATTTACTTAAACACTTTATTCATTAAGTTAAAAACTTTATTCATTTACTTAAATTGTTATGTATCTTGATTATTTGCAGGGTTCAGCAGCAAAAGAAGGTATCTTGGAGAGACTGGCCAAGGGCCCAGTCATAGGAGATGGGGGTTTCGTTTTTGCCCTTGAAAAACGTGGTTATGTCAAGGCTGGACCTTGGACACCTGAGGCCACCATGGAGCACCCGGAAGCTGGTGAGAAATTACCTTTTATTTTGAAATGTTGTTTATAATTTTTAGCATTTTCAATCTGAGAAAAATTTCTGTGACGGTGACAGAACGTGTTGTGTATTTTTACTTATCGTAAAAAAATGTACCGTTTCTTTTTTGCTAATTGTTAAGTAAGCATTTATTAAAAAAGATGCAAAATGTCAAATTTGCTGTTTATATATGTAGGCCTTCTTACTCACAGTTGAATTTTTAAAATTCTTATTTTCTTTCGCAGTGAGGCAATTGCACAGAGAGTTCCTGCGGGCAGGAGCGGATATTATGCAGGCCTTCACATTTTACGCCAGTGACGACAAGTTGGAAAACAGGGGAAACGAAGCTCAATCGAAATTTTCTGTAAGATAATAAACTTATGATTTTTATATTAGTGATGCATGTGTTTGAAAAAAAATGAGACAAACCAAAAAGGTGCAGTTTTCCAACCCTGAGACCTGTAGATTTTTGCAGTGGATAAGCGAGTAGATAAATAATTTTATGTATCTTCGAAAGATAAATTAGACCTGTTTCATCTAAAATATTTTCTGTTTGTTGTCAGTTGGTGCAAATTTTTGTTTAGTTTTGCACATATTCAATGGTTCGTTAAAGGTCGATTCGAATGACAGACGTTTTTGAAAAAGTTGTTAATGAATTATTGAAACAGCGAAGTTGAATAGTTTATTCATCGCATTGTAATTCTAGGCCTAATTCTTAAAGTCAATTGAGTGCTGTAAATGACGCTGCAATGATCGTGTAGGCTGTCTAAACATTGAAAAGATCCCAAATCACCTCGATAATAAACCGATATGACCTTTAAAATTCAAATGACCTGAAAATGACCTCAAATGACCTTAAAATGACCTTGGATGTCCTTATTTGTCCCCAGGGTCAAGCCATCAACCAAGCAGCCTGTGACCTGGCAAGGGAAGTGGCCGATGAGGGCAATGCCCTTGTCTTGGGAGGTATCTGCCAAACCCCAACCTACCTCAGCGGAAAGGGCAAGGAGGCGGTGCAGAGCGAATTAAGAAAACAAATCGAGGTGTTTGTCAAGAACAAGGTCGACTTTCTTCTGTGTGAGGTGAGTGTTAATTTGGAAAATATATTAATTGATAAGTTTAAATATTTTTGAAAAACTAGTTTCAAAGTCTTTTCATTAAATGCCAGCAGGAAGTCAAAAATTTACGTTCGCCTTTGTAATTATACGGAAGCCCAGAGGCGCCATCAAGAATTTCAATTTTTCGTGAAGTTTCGCAATGGATAAGGCATGCAAATTTCACTAAAACTAAGATATTACAGCACAACTGGGTGATCTGAGGTGTGTAAGGAGAAGAGAGTAGAGTGGAGGAGATGAGAGTGGAGGAGAGGAGATTGGAAGAGAGGGAGAGGAGTGGAGGAGAGGAGTGGAGGAGTGGAGGAGAGGAGAGGATAGGAGTGGTTTTGGGTAATATAGCCATTTTTGCCAAATTTCACAATATAAAAATTCTTTGCGGTACTTATGAGCTTCCGTGTAATTCTATGTGCAACCATAGATTTGTCATTCCTATTGCTTTCACCAAGTTCTACCAACCCAATTTACGGCATTAATTAAGAAACGATAAGCTTTGCTTGATGCATGGTAAGCGCATATTTTTCAACCTATTTCTTCTTCTTTTACAGTACTTTGAGCACATTGAGGAGATGGAGTGGGCCATCCAGGTTTGCAAGGAGACAGGCATGCCAGTTGCAGCCTCCATGTGCATTGGGCCAGAGGGAGACCTGCATGGAATCACAAGTGGAGAATGTGCTGTAAGAATGACCAAAGCAGGAGCTGACATTGTGGGCATCAACTGCCATTTTGACCCTGAAGTATCACTGGAAGCCATCAGAGTCATGAAAGTAGCTCTAGACGCAGCCAACCTCAAGCCTTACCTGATGGTTCAACCTCTCGCCTTCAAAACTCCCGACGCCAGCAAGCAAGGCTTCATTGATCTGCCCGAGTTTCCATTCGGTAAGAATTTTTGGATTTTGAAAACGCCTCTGACCATCTTTGATAAAGTTAGAACCAATATGTGCCTACATGTAGTGAAGAGGTGGTTTTGCACATGCCCTCTTTAAGCTATTTTGGATGACATCATTCTGGCCGGTGACTTAAATGTCATTCAGCAAGAAAACGATGTCAGGAGAAACATTGTGTTTGATGATGCGCCATCTTGGTCAACATTAATCTTCTTTTAGGCAGCAGATTAACCATAATGCCATTGATTAGCCTTTTTGAAACTAATTAAGAGAAGCTCGATGTAGAAAAAACTTGATGTTGACTCTGCTCATTCCTTTCAGCCCTGGAGCCAAGAATCTGCACCAGATGGGAGATGCACAAGTATGCCAGAGATGCCTACAACTTGGGCGTCAGGTACATCGGAGGATGTTGTGGGTTCGAACCTTATCACATCAGAGCCTGTGCGGAAGAGCTGGCAGCGGAGAGAGGAGCAAAACCAACAGGATCTGTGAAACACGACATGTGGGGAGGCGGTCTCAGGATGCACACGAAACCATGGGTCAGAGCAAGGTTAGTATCAATAATGAAATGCTATTCTGCTAATCATCACTCACAAATTACCCCAAGTTTATTACTTAACCGCGATTAGAGCCCATCCACATAGTGTAAAGGTTGTCCAAATGGCAAAACGCCAGTATTTCATTTTATCATTAGCACGTAGCGGTAAGTTATGCGGCCATGCATATTCAGAAATCAGATTTTTCATGCCACATTAACACGATTTTTGATATTACAATATGTGCACATAATAATTTACCATACAATGCTATGTTATGTTATATCTGCAAACCAACATCTTATCTTGTTCTGTTTTAGGGCTAACCGAGACTACTGGGAGAACCTAAAACCATCATCTGGAAGACCGTTCTCATCTTCAATGTCCAAGCCTGACCAGTGGGGAATCACTGCTGTAAGTTGATGGATTTTTGCCTAATTTTTTAGTTTTGAAATTGGCCTTTTAGTAATGTATGTAACATCAAACTATGTATGTAATTCCTGTAATTCATGCTATTAATAGAATGGGGGTATTCCAGGTTCTGGCATACATTGTGCAGTTGTTTCTGTTGTATACCATACCAGTTCCTCAAGTTGCAAAGTAAAGAAGCTTGTAAGATGTTTAACCTCATACATTGCAAAACTACTGAATCACACTTAATCACAACTACTGAATCAGTAGACTAGGTTACACACATTGCTTCTATAGCTCTGAAATTATAGATACTTCAAATACATAATTTTGTACATTGTTTTCCAGGGCGACAAGCTCCTGATCCAGCACTCAGAACACACCACAGATGAAGAACAGAAGGAAGTGCTCTCTAAGAAAACTGCCATGAAGGCTTAGAGCCATTCAAGGCTATGAACTGTGGCAATTATTATTGTCCTTATAGAGATAATGAACTGTTTTCTGAAGTTTGCATTTCGGTGCAACAAATAGGAATGGACTGCTTGCATACCAATGCAATGATAAAATGAAAATGCATTTCATCTATATAATGTCATATCATTACTTTACCGATATTTTGTGTTCCACTTTTCTGTTGTCAATTTATCATTTGATCCCTATTGGTTATTTGGTACTCGTAACTTACATTGAGGTTTTTATTCAATGTCAAGATAATATTACTATTTTATTTTGTGAAATGCATTACATTAATGTGGGATGTCACACATTTTTACATTTACATTTATGGGACATAAAATTTATCACAAATAAAAGTGCTATTTTATGTATTAATTTGTGTTGTATCTTAGTTCACTGTGTCATTTATGACTGGTAATTTAGCCCTAAGTATAACACCCACACTGGAATAGTTAGGTTCCAACTTAATATTGGCCATCTTGGGTTGAAGTCCGTTAACACTGTAATTCATCTGTCTCTGTTCGGGACTGTCAAGTGGCAGCAGAATGCTGACAGTCCCTGGAAAATCGAATTGGGTCAACAATAATTTGATCTGTTTTGGACAGATCACCAGATCAGGTCGAACAACAGCTGTCCATATTACTACGCCAAACTACTTTCACAAAGCATGGTTGCTGGCAAATATCCAGTCCACTGCTTTGAATGAAAATGTTTGGAAATCATGAGACAAAAAGAAAGTTTTGAAACTTTAGCACACACTTTGCCTGTGAAAGGGATGATTTTACTTATCAGAAGTTTGATGGTATTCCATCTACTTATGCCATTTAGTGCATGTTAAATTGTGGTCAGAAAAGGGTCCAAAAAGAATGCATTCTCACTTATTCACTTGTCCAATTGTATTTATTCTGTTACTTTATGAAGATTTATGAACTATGACAACAATATAATTCACAATTTCATAAAAGCTGTGTTACACTCAGCAAAATGTCTTGTCCATGCAACAAGTGGCCCCCTCTATTCTGGCAATATATGTGAGCTACAAAGGATAAAGACCTGAAGACGCACCGCCTACCAGCTGATGGGAGCTGGACTGTGCGGCATGAATGGCCTTTCTCCTAGGCATTCCAAGAATCTAGTCGAGGTATATGTCTCACCAGCCCTGATGTATGGCCTGGAGGCCCTGAGATTAACTGAAAAGGATGTGACACAAATTGAGAATTACCACAGAGGTCTCCTAAGAATGCTGCAGACACTCCCGGAATCCACAGCAAAGCCTAGCATCTACCTGCTTGCTGGATCCCTTCCTGCAGAGGCTCTCCTAGACCCCTAGATCATCAATTTATTCTCCACCATCCTACAAAGGCGGGGAACTCCAGAACACGAGGTCGTCATCAGACAGCTACTCTCAAAGAACTTACTGTCGAACAGCTGGAACATCCAAGTAAGACTGCTTCTGCCAAAGTATGGCCTTCCTCCGGCACTGGAATTGGCAATGTATCCACCGGAACCTACTAGCTGGAAGAAAAGGGTCAAGTCTGCAGAGATCTCATACTGGGAACTCCGGCTTAAGAAGGAAGCTGCCGTTATGAAGAGCCTGAAGTATCTGAACTTAAAAATGTGCAATCTAAAGGCTGGCCATCCAGTCTGGGACACCGGCCCAGATCCCCTGCAGGTCCCCATGGCAGCAGTCAGGGCCCTAATCATCACCGGAAGATACACTCTCACCGGACACAAGTGTGCAGGCAGAAGAGAACTAGCCAAGTGCCCCTACTGCAACTTAGAGGAGGCAGAGACTATGAGCCACTTCCTGACCAGATGCCTGCTTCATCGTGACCTCCAAGGGAGATACCAGGAAAGGCTGTGCAGCTATGCCCAGGATGACATCACAGTGTGGCCCGAAGAAAAGATGCTTCGAGTCTTGGTGGACCCATCACATCTGGCCAGATCGGAAGACGATGCGAAGCAGCTGGAAGCTGTAGCCAGAAAATTCCACTTCATGATGCACAACAGGAGGGCGAAGCATGACGGCCAGGGATCGATGTACAGGATAACAGCCCAGCGGACCCAGGCAACAAGAAAGACCGAGATGCAGAAGAGAGCGGTGACAAACAAGGCGATAAGGGCTGAGAAGACTGGGAAGGAGGAGCAAATGAGTGAGGCGTGTGTTCATTTGACTAAACCTACCTGCGCACCGCAGGGTTCTCCTATATGAAGAGGTGGAAGCTACTCCCCAAGTATCCAAGTACATGTATACATCCTCCATGATAAAAAATAGTTCCAACTTATTTTGGTATTTACAAGCTGTCTGTTTAAAATTGAAGCAAACAAAAGTCAGATTAGACACCTGCAGAGTTTTTGGAAATAAATTAGACCATCACTAAATGATGGAACTGTCCTGGTTTCTTCCACACTGTCCTGGTTTCTTCCAGAGGTCGAAATTCTGTTGACCGCTCACAGGAGCTCGCGAATTTTGCACCCTAGGTGGCAGCAAATAGCGGTCAACTTGTAGACAGGTAATTCATTCAATTCTCGAAGGCTAGTGCCATCTAGTGATTTCTGATGTTGTTCGGAAGGGTGACATCTTGGAGACACAAAGCTGATATAGGTGCAAGTTCATTACATCCATGTTAGGTCTCCACTAAAACAGTTCAGTAGGAATCAACAGATGGCACCTCAATGACTTTGTCAATTTTGAAATTTGTCAATTTTGAAAATTGAAAAAGGATTCAGTTGAGTTTTGTTTAGTTGTGGCAATTTTCATATTTTTCTATTTATTAAATAAAAAATTAAGTAATTATAGTATACAAATGTAAATAGATTTTATTTTTCATAGGCATGTACACTTATCCACTCACTGCTCATCTTAAGTAAATCTCAATTATACTCCATGCAAGTGATGTTAATTAACAAGTTTAGTTTTATCTATCCTTTATCAGTGAACACCTTCAATAGAAGACATCCTTGTCAAACATCCACACTATTTCGGCAAATAGTCTAATTCAAAACCATTTTCATCGTAATACATACTAATTGCTCAGCTATTTACAGTTATATATTACATACAATTCACAAATATCGTGAAGTAATGCCATCAGAAAACTGAAATTGATACAGTAATAATTACAATTGTGCTGATGAACGAACTGTTATGACTAATATGGTATACAAACTTACAAACTGGTATAAATAAGGCACTGTTTCAATATGATATAACCTTTTAAAAATTTGATTAAATGTTATTCATTCTACCATTCATGGCCCTTAAATCTACACAAATGTCCATCTATGGCAAGCCAGCACTCATACCAAACTAAATTTCTTATATAACCTACAGTATTTCATATAGCAACATAAAATTTGATAAAATGAATAATATTCCAATGAATTTGTTATAAAATGTGCAGTTCAAGAGCTATAGAGAATGGCAAAAGTTTGATGTGGTCTGTCAGGGCCTTGCCCTCATCTTTTATAGGAACACAGGATATTATAAGTTTACGGATTGTTGGTTGCGTGACCTTCTTGCTAAAGGTCAAGGAAGCCATTCCTTTAGTTTTGTCTATGGCGAATAATTTGTCGTCATTTCCAGATTCGATGGAGTATCTTTCGTTGTTGTTTAAAGCGTGTAGAGATGGACGGACCGTCATGACTCGTGCACCTGGTCCGGTCGTATTGCGATCGATATACAGAGCAATCGGTCTGTTGGGCATGAGATCCTCTGTCTCCCGCGTTTTGTCTTTTGTTGTCGGAGGAGGAGAAGGAGTTGGAGCATCCAAATTTTTGTTAACTGGAGGTCGTTCAATGTGAATCACCGGTAAAGAAGTATTGAAATCGGATGGCTGGTCCGGTGGAGGTTGGCGGTTTGGTCCACTTACATCGATCAGTATTGGTTTCTCTGGCTGCAACCGAAAATCAGTGATATATTTTAATTGCATGTGGTATTTTATAGATTATGCATTAGTTTAGCATTTCAAAGCACCTCTGATGACATTACTTTGCAGATTATTTCTAATTTTCTCTTCACAACATATTTATCTTGGAAAATCATTATTCAGTTGCTTTAAATAGCCTGCAGAGGAAACATCTTCGTTGAGAACTCTACAGGTCATATCCTTGTAGATAATCATTAAACCTACTCAATAGGGGTCATAGGCGTACGGCGGATGCGATTTTTGGGAGGGCGAGCGACATTTGCGCGAATTTCAAAATCTAGATTTAATACCGTTTCCAATGAAATTGCATTAAATTCTATTTTCGTTTGTTTTTATTTAGTCATCTGCCCAAATTTTTTAGCCTTTTTGCCCGAATCTCACGGTTTCCCAAACTTTTTGGGGGGGGGGAGGCAAATACCCACCAAGAAAGGCTTCTGTTCTTTGGTAGTTTTGTCTCTGATTTCACGTCGACTCCTGAGGGTCAATGGACGTTCCAGGGGTATTCCTCCACTCTGGATATTGCATCCGTAACATCCCTCTCCTGGAGGTAATCCGGTCTGTCCTGGAGGAGCTGGCACATGGGGCAGTTCTGTTCCTGGTGGAATCTGAGCCCCTGGAGGACTCATTGTGAGCACACAATGGCTGCAAGACAATAATTTTGTCAAAATAATATAATGTAACAATATCTGTTAGGAAAAGTCAATTCTACAATTCAAAGCATTGTATAAATGTAAATGTAAATGTAGACTTTTTTATAGTCCATTACACCGACGAAGTCAGTCTCAACAGACTTTACAATTACACCCTTGGCAGGCCTGTTCAAGCATGAGCCTTTCTCAACTCCCGGGGAGTATACAGCCAGGCAGCCGTTTCCAGCGCACACAATGCTAAGTCACTCTACAATCGCCATCACTGCCTATAGCCAAGTACCCATTTACACCTGGGTGAAGTGAAGCAAAGAGTTATGGAGGATCTGCTCAGTTCCTCCATGCCATGGGTGGGAGTCGAACCTGCAACGTCTCAGTTACCAGGCGAACACCTTATGCACTAGGCCACGGCACCTCTTAAAGTTAGAAAGGACAGTAAGTTAGAAAGGACAGATATGCATTATGGGGAATTTCTTTTTCTGTTGATTCACATCTATGAAATTTTGGCAACAGAAGAATCATACCGTATGGCCATACAGTTAAATTGACTTGCTGCTTTAGTAATAGAATGCTTCAAAGAGTCGCTTGGAGATCACACTATACAAGGATTCAATTTTCGGAAAAATTGTTTCTTTTAGCAGATTTAATTGATTGGTACTTGTACTGTCAAGACATGTCATACCCTTGTCCTATTCTCTGGTATCCTTCTGGGCAACCACACATGAAATCTCCATTACCAGCCGGAATGCAGCCGAAGTTGCAGGGAAGGGCGTCACACCCACGACCTCCAATAGCTTAAACAGAGAAGGTTGATGTGAATTTCCACTTCTCAAGGTATTGGAAAATGTATAAACTGATTTTTATCTATCAATGATAGTATTGTACTTACGCAAACACAACATTGTCATCGAGTCGAAGATGTATGAATGAGGACAACCACAATTGTAACTTCCAGGAGTGTTCTGACATCCTGCCTGGCCACAGATACCAGGCTGCTGGCACTCATTCTCATCTGCAAAGTTAGAAGATATAGGAGTCAAAACATGAAACCATTCAACATTTATCTTCCATGGAAGCAGTCAGGTTCAGTCAACAATCACACAACCATCTTGTGAAAGCAAATGCTCTTTACAATATTTCAAGGAACCTAAAGGAGGTGACACCTTTCTGATTTGTGATTATTTGTGTAAATGCATGTACAGAGAAATTGATTTTTGATTCACTATCATTTGATTAAACTTCCAAGTCTTACCCATGCAATGACTCCAGTAGTAGTGCTGGACGAACCCTACTGGACAGTCACACCGGAAGCTGCCCATCATGTTAACACAGCCATACTGACATCTCTGTAGGTCATCTCCACATTCGTCAACATCAGCGCATCTGCCATCAGGAAGTTTTGAGAATCCTTCAGGGCAGATACAGTCAAAACCACCCGGGGTGTTGGTGCATTGCCCGCCTGGACCACAAATTCCAGGTTGCTCTGCACATTCATCAATTTCTACAAAATATAATAAATTGCCCTGACCATGACAACCAAAAAGCGACTGTTGTTTATGATATGGCAGTCTTGAGATGCCCATCTGAAATTTTTGGATGTCAGATCTGAATTTACATTTGATGTATTGCAATGTTCAATTTCTCATGGATGACAAGTGTTTATATGAGGGGCGTTCAGAAAGTTTGAGGCTTTTTTTATATGGACACTTATTTCAATCATTTCTACATTGAATATACATGTAAGTATCCATGCAAAAAAAGCCCCAAACTTTCTAAACGCCCCTCATACCATCTTGATCTGCAAAATCATTTGCAACTTCTTGCATCAAGCTCTGCTCAATATATCAGCTAAGATGATTATGCTTTAGGTTTAACAGTGTTGGCATTTTCTAACATGAAGTGAAAAGGCACCAGTGATATGAAGAATCTCCATGACGATACCAACTAAGGAAATTTAAGCTTAGGTCTAAAGCTTGTCAAGGATAAAGTCTAATTCCCTTGCAAGTTTCAACCGACCTTGGCACTGTCCGTTTTGGCCTTCTCTGTACCCATCAGGACATCCGCAAGTGTATGATCCAGGAGTATTGACACAAGTGTGTGGACAATTGTGTCGAGATGTTGCACATTCATCCACATCAGAACAAGTTTTTCCATCAGGGTTGAGGGCATAACCTGAAATATAGTTTGGAGGTTAATGCAAATTCAGTAGTTTTGTCCCAAGACTAGATGAGAGTTCACAGTGAAAACATACCTTAAAGTTGATTGAAGAAATGTAAGCCTATGATTAAAAAGTCTCAGACTGCTGGTTTTTTAAATATATCAGAATCTAATGGATGGGTCACCGTGACCAAGCCACCAAGGACAAATTGCCAGACAAATACTCGCGATCACCAAAACAACTCTTACTTATAAATGTAATATTGTGTACCAATGCTTTACCTGGTTTACATGAACAGATGAAGGAGCCAAGGGTATTCTGGCATGTCTCAGCACAAGGATTGTTCTCCCGACATTCATCCACATCATGGCACACCACTCCAGATTGGTCCGGTTTGTATCCTCTGCCACAGATACACCTGTATGAGCCCATGGTGTTGACACAACGGCCATTTGCACAGGTTGCAGACATTGTGGCACATTCATCTATGTCTAGAAAGGCAACAAAGCAAAAGGCACAACATGTCATTATTTTCACTTGGTGAAGATTGGATATCAAGATTTTGGTACCCTGACAATAGATTAAGAATGGAACATGTATCTGGAAAACTTGACTGGTTGAAAACAGAAATTACAGAGCACAGGTACATTTAATATCATTTAATATCATATAGTATAGTAGAGTATGATTTTATATAGCGCCCATTCCAGATAAATCTGCTCACCGGCGCTCACCATGCTGAACGACAATCATACCAATCATTACAGTGATAACCTCTGGACATGGCCGGAGCGGGGATCGAACCCACGTCCTCATGTGTACAAGGGGGGCCCGGGGGATGCTACCCACTGTACCACGGATCCACATTTCAAAATATTTTCAAATAATTTCTTGCCCACCTTCTCCAGTTGCAGTAAACCCAGCACCATACTTGCACATCCTGGTGAACTCAGCTGAAAAGGATGAAGAAAAGGCATAACTGGAGAATTGATTTCTTCCGTTTTGAATTATCCATAGTATTTGATGAATGAGATCTTCTTGTACAATGTAATTATAAATAATTCTACTCACCTGTTCCCCTGTCTGGACACCTCTCACACCTTGGTCCCCAAGCAGCCCCCATGCCACAGCAACAGACATCCATGGTAGTCCTGGTAAGAGTATTGTCTCTGCTGACACATCTTCCTCCAACAAGGTCTGTGAAGCAGTATCCCTCTCTGCGATCTGAACGTGAAAGTGATACTCAAGTGTGAAGAGACAAATATTATTTCATGCATGCATAATTGGCATTGCAATGAAATACCTGAAACATATGAGCAAGAATTTCCCAAGATCTTAAAGTTTCCTAATTTACTGACCTAGACAACGCTTTCCATCATCAGACTCCACGTAGCCGGGGAAGCAACTGCATCTGTAACTGCCTTGGGTGTTGGTACATCGGCCGTTCTCACAAGCTCCTCGCATCTCTCTGCATTCATCAATATCTGAAAACATAAAGGAATCTTTAGAATATATTTGACCGAGAAAAAAAGTTAATTCACTTTCTTCAATTCCATGGATTCAAAATTCAAGTTCATTGCTTGTCTTGCCTTTTGTTGACATCAATAAGGTATTTCATTTCAACGTACCTCTGCACTCATCACCTCTTCCAATTTGCCGGTAGCCTTCGGGACAGATGCACATGAAGGAGCCAATGAGATTCTTGCAAGCATATTTACATTTGGACTCCCCTGTGGCACATTCATCAAGATCTAGAAACAACAAGTAAGATTATGACTGAAACCTTGAATATACAATATATATATATTGTATCAATACATACAAAAAGAGGCTGCAGCAAAACCAAATCATGTCAATAGTAAGCAGTGATTCCTACCCACACAATGTCGACCATCTTCAGCCAAAGTGTAACCGTGAGGGCAAACACACATAAAGGACCCAACTAAATTCTGACATCTGAAAGCGCAGGTGTTGGCATTTTCTAAACATTCGTCAACATCTGAAATCATAAGATGACAAGGCAATGTAATTTTAAAGTAAGAATTTACCAATTTGATGTTTGAACTTTCAACTTCACCAATTAGTATTCCACTCACCTTCACACCTTTGATGGGGACCAGCAATGAAGCCTTCAAAACATTCGCAATGAAATCCAGACATGACATTCACGCAAGTACCATTTCCACAGGTGTTTGATTGGGCGCATTCATCAGCATCTGGATTAAGAGTAGATTATCAATTAAAACAATAATTTGACTCATAAAAGCAAAAAGACATCCAGACGGCTCTATAGCAACCTGATATAAATTATGCCTTACCGACACAATGTTGCCCGGTGTGATCGAATGTGTATCCCGGAAGACATTCACATCGGAAAGATCCATCGGTATTGACACATCTACCATTGCTGCAGAGGGAGGGATCGGCTTCACATTCATTGATATCTGGCAACGAAATTGGTATAGAATGGAGATGGGATAGAATTTATAATTCTGGATGACTTGAGGACTTCTCATCTTAGCCCATGGCTACAACATTTTAAACAGTTTGTTCCACAACATGCAAACTGGTGTTTGGCCCGATTGGTGTTTGGCCCGATTGGTTGGCCCGATTGGTGTTTGGCCCGATTGCTCACAATCTACAACTCTCACAGCTGAGAAGCGCATTATCACAGGTGGATGGGCCAATTTACAAATTAGTTACCACATTTTTGTTATGTTTTGGTGACGATGGCTGCCCATTCACACCTGCCGGAGAGACTGTAAGTTACTAACTAACTATTTGACTGCAAATAAGTCATCTCTATAGCTTAACTTACCTCCTTCTCGGTCAATCCTACCATATCCACCAGGACACAGAATTGAGAAACTTCCCTCATGTTCTTCAGGACAAACTTCACATGGATTACTTCCCCAAGCAGCTCCTCTACTGCAACAGCACTTGGCTTTGGTCATCGGGTCTCTTCTGGCCATACTGCATAATCCCGCTTCAAATCTGTTGAAGCACCGGTCCTGGCGAACATCTGAAATTAGGAAACATTAATTCAATAGCTAATTACTGTCATCCAGATGCTTACCAATCCGACCAAAAATATTGATATTTTCTATTTCTTGTTATATGAATTTCTATTTTTTTTTGCAGAGTTTTTGATGTTAGCAGTTGACATCTTTCGTATAATTGTTCTTGTTATTGTACCTATGTTTTTGCTCTGTTGCTCTTCTGAATTTGTTAATTAAATGATGTGGACATCATTTCTCTGACTAGGGGGTGTGTGTCCCAGTGTAATAAATTTGTTTTCAAAGGCATTGGTGTTGTGTTTATTCTTCTGGCACCAGGGGGCATCTTGGTCCAGTTGACCATTGGGCAGCCAGGTGTCCCCAGTGGCCAGTCACTTGGAGTGACACCCGTAGGCATTTTCTGGTGCCATATTTCATTTTACTTGGAGCAGAGCACATGGTCAGACCTAGTCTGTCTATATGAAGTAAGTGACTTTTACTAACATGAATGAATGAGTGAATGAATGTACATTTATCTATTTAGCATTTGGTTTTAACATTTTAGATACTAATGCTCATTTAATAATTTCTAGGTTATTCGGTCCAGAGATAGTTTGTACATATTGTCAGTTCCTAAACCACATGGAACCCCGGCTTGGGTAATGCTATTTAATATACTTCTCTAATTACTATTACTATTAGTTTATATATTCTATGTATGTTGATTAATAATGGTGTATTTATGATACATGTTGTACACTGTTAAAATGTTCTGGTATTTCACTGTTAAGTGTTTGGTAATTTATCACTCAGATAAATTACAGTAATGGTACAGTCACATGTCTAATTTGTTCTTTGCTTAATGAGCTGGCCCAAAAGGTCACATGAATAATGATAATGGTTTAATTGTATATATTTGATATTTTGGTTGGTGCTATAAGCCTAATGGTTATTTGTATATTTTTACAGGGTTTCTTCTACTTTGGTTTTCTGAATAAAAGAATTAACCATACTTCAGTCTTCGTTTTTGGTTAACGAACCTACTACAACATAAGATTTTGTTGATATCCAAGTGGCATTCCAGTGAAGGCCAACCATGCCTGATAATAAAGAATCAGTTGGATTTTAGTCTCCATTTAGTTTATGATGGGTAATTTCCAAATTTACAATGCAATTACATTTAACTGTCTTCTGATTCTGAAATTGTTCAGTTCAGTTGGTGTGCGTGCCCGGTTGGTGGGACAGGCAACCATCAAGTCTTGTCATCTCTAAATGATACTGATTTGATTAGTACATCATATTGCTATTCCTTACCTCTGCATTCTCTTCCACTGGCAGAGAGTTGGAATCCTGGTGGACACGTGCAAGTGAAACTTCCTAAGGTATTGGTACATTTTCCATTGTAGCATGTTCCATCTTCTCGACATTCATCAATATCTAAAAGCAAATAAAATTTAGGTTACAGAGGTCAGTTTTCTCTCATGTAGGCATACAATTTGGCTTAAATGTGGATCCGCAAGGATGCTAATATCAAACTGCTTACCAACGCATTCATTGCCTGCTGCAGAGAGCCTGAACCCTTCATGACAGGTGCATGTGTAAGATCCTTCGATATTGCTGCATGTTCCGTGGTAGCAAATATTTCTGTCATCCAAACATTCATCAATATCTGGAAAGAACGATATGTGGAGAATTCATCCTGTTAGTGTTAAAGCAGCAGTTATTCCAAAACCTGCTGCGATGCTGCCAAATATGTATGCAACTATTTAGAATAGAATAGATAGAATAGAACATACTTTATTCGTCCATTCATAGTAATAGTAAACATAAACTTTCAGTGTATTTGAGCACATTAACATTTCTATCTATAGCCGGTACTACATCTCAATAATCATAATGATATAAGGTTTAAATTTGCCTTTGTTATCCCTGTCAAGAAATTCATCAGATAAATTGTCACAATTGTACTTACCAACACACTGTTTCCTGTCCCGACTGATTGTATATCCCGGTTGACACTGGCATCGGAAGCTCCCTATCGTATTAAGACATCTGCCATTTCTGCAGATTCCATATTGCGTTCTACATTCGTCAACATCTGAAAGTCGAGATATAGCTCAGTCTCAATATTATATTCCAAGCTAGCAGCGTTTTCATCCTTTTCACTAAATTCTATTGTCAAATTTATCAACATAAACTTTCTTGAAATTCGAAACGAACCATAGCAGTCGTTATTGTCTGTCAGCCTGAAACCTTCATGGCAATTGCACTTGTATGATCCCTGAACATTCTCACACGATCCATTTCTGCAGGCATTTGGATTGATGGCGCATTCATTGATATCTGCAAAGGTAAAATAATCATTGCATTTCATGTACAATATTTTAAGACAATCAGGCAAAAATTTTACATCTTGCTTGTGGTTCATGAAATAACTGCATACAGAACTCTTTATTGAAACCAATTTTGTATATATGACTTACCAATACAGGAGTCTCTGTTGGCTGTCAGTTGGTGTCCTATCCTGCACATGCAGTTGAAACTTCCCACAAGATTCAGACATTCTCCATTGGCACAGATTCCTGGTCTCTCAGCACATTCATCCATATCTGACAAAGTAAAAAGAGGATGATTTGAAATTATCACATAACTGAAACCTTGCTTTTGTCTTCTGAAGCTTTGTGTTTGTCATACTGATTAGTTGGTGTATTGATATAAAAGCTCAATTAATAAAATGGTAGGAAAGACGAAAGAACCTAATCTTTGTTTCATTTATGCTTACCTTTACAGTGCCTGGCATCAGAACCTAATCGGTAACCAATGGGACATTCACATCTATAGCTTCCTCCTGTATTGACGCAGTGCGCATTTCCAATGCAGGGAGCTCTGCGATCTCTGCATTCATCTACGTCTGAAACACAAGGACAATAGAAGCAAGATGAAATTTCATTGTAAGGCCAGAATTTCTTTCAATCAGGGTTGCGCTTTTTATTGATTTTTATTTAAAAAATTTAAAAATCAAACGATTTAAATCTGATATACCCGGTATATCAAATATATCGATTTAAATCAAATAAATCATGATTTTTATTTTTTTTAAATCATAATTTAAATCCATATTTAAATTACTGCAACCCTGCTTTCAATAATGTTTTGTCTAAAAATTTGTTTTACCTTCACACTTATGAGTGTCTGTCTCATAGCGATAGCCTCGTGGACATTCACAGTAAAAGGATCCAATGGTATTCACACATCGGCCATTTTCGCACAGTGAAGTAATCAAGGAGCACTCGTCCACATCTGGAAGAGAAGATGGATCCATTTGCTTAAACTTCACAATCAGCTATCTATTTTACAACATTGGGTGAAGAAAATGGAATACGCTTGACAAGCCAAATTGCTACTAACCCACTGTTGTCACGGATGTCGGATCAGGTGTTCTTCCTCCAAAACCACACATTGCTACATATTCAGCTGAAATAAAAAGGCACATTTGAAGTAATGTATTGAGAATCACTGCCTATATTGTAAAATATATCATTTCTTCATCTGAGAGACATCTACCATCCAGTATTCATAGAAATATCACCGAAGACTAACTTGGTACAGTTAGATTATTGATGTTGTAATTAATTCTTCCCAAGCAACTAATTAAACAATGGTTTCATGAACATACGTGTGCCTCTCCTTGGGCATGGTTCGCAAGGATTACTCCATCCCTGGCCAACGGTGCAGCAACATTGCTTCTTGGTGATCTGAACGCCTGTTGGTTTCTTGCAAATCAGTCTGTAGGGTGGCTGAGTGGCATTCAGGAGGGTGAAGAAACAGCCTGCCTTCCTCATATCTGCAAGAAGAATCAACAATTATCTGTAGGCCAAATTGGATGACAGAGAAACATAATCCCTATCTCAGGATTGTACTCAAGACAAATGACTTACCTCTTTGGGGCTGTTTGAAGATCGAGGATAATTTTGACAATCCAGTCTTTTCGCATTTAGAAGTAATTTTTTTTATTTCACAGAAGAAAGTGACATCTTTGTAGCTTATAGACTATACTTCTAAACATTTGATTATCAATTGATTTAGATGATATTTACATGATAAACAGGTGGCACTTACCCATGCAGTTCCTGTCCGGCATGAGAAGATGGCCTTCGGGACATATGCAACTGTAGTTCCCTTCCGTGTTGATGCAAGTTCCAATTCCACAAATGAAGCTGTTCTCTTGGCACTCATCAACATCTAGCAATGCCAGAAAAAAAAACCAATTAAATACTCCATTGGCTGAACAAAAGCACACACTACAATTTTGGTTCTTCCAATTTACAGAGTATCTAAAATTTTTGAGTAAGCTCTGTTATCTAAGTCTTTTGAAGTCTGTTGTAATGATTCTACAAATTTCTTACCCACACATCTCCTATTGGCCCCATCATGTCTGTATCCTGCAGGACAGACACACACATAGCTTCCAAATGTATTCTTGCACTGGCCTCCCTGGCAGATGCCTGGGATCTCTGAACATTCATCAATGTCTGCAACAATCACAACCACATGTTTAAGTTTCAAGTTCTGACTTCAGTTCTGTTTATTGAAGCACAGAAGATGCATCAATCAAAGAGTATAACAAGGCTGTCCAATGTAGCCCTACAGCAGATACTGTAAGTCAAATAGTCTGTATTGTAACAGAGTGACAAAGATATTAGCTTAGATATTTTACCTTCTAGAATAACTGTGATCTGGTTGGGCCTGAAGCCACTTCCTCCTGGACACAGTTCATCATATTCGGCTAAAAAAAGAAATTGTGTATCGTATCGAAGGTGAAAATTAAGTTCCATCAATAGGATGGCATTGGTTCTAATTAGTTATGATAACAATTAATGTAAACTATTGAGTTCCCCCGTGGCCTAATTGGTAAGTGTGCTTGTCAACTGGCTTTGAGGACGTGGGTTCAAATCTCACCCCGGGAACTCACTTTAGTCCGAGCCGATGGGACATTAAATGGAGGCGGGTTGTATCCAGTGTTCTATGCTGGGGCAACTGAAAGACCCTGGGCATCCCTGAATTAATAGGGTATGTGCCAGACTCACAATCTTCTCATCTCATCATCATACGGCGATCGCCTGCCTCGATATAGCCCACTAAGGTGCTGCAGAGGCATAAAACACAAACAAACAAACAAATGTAAACTATTGAGGTTTTTTGCTTCCCCATCAGTAGAGCAAATATCAATTCCTGAACTTGGGCAAAAATTAAATGTTGTTCAAGAAACTAATACCAGAGCATCAGATTGGTAACCCACCAGTGCCATTGACAGGGCAGGCCTCACACAACCCTGGGGTGTCTCCCCATCCTCTTCCCACTGAACAGCAACACGTTCCTTTGCTCACTTTCTGTCGTCCAGAGATGACTGTGGTGCAAGGTCCAAGACGACCTCTGCTGGGAATATCCAGGTAGCAAGAGCCTTGTCTGGTGTCTGTTGGTAAAATATTATACTACTTATCAGTAGATCGCAGAATAAATTTAGTTGAATGAAGTTCACGACATAATTATTTGTCAATCATAGAATAGTCAAATGTTAAATGAGGTACACACCACAAAATGAAGTAACTTGTCTAATCCAACAATCTTGTTTCATTCCATGAACACATAAATGTCATTTCTTTTTACTTAGGTTTCTTGATACCATGTTTTTTCTTGTTGTTACAATTTAAGAGAAAATATTTGGGCAACACTTACCGACACATCCAGTACCAGAAGGATTCAAGTTGTAGTTTGGAGGACACTGGCAAACATAACTTCCCAGTCGGTTGACACAAGTTCCATATTGGCAGTTGTCTGAGCTTTCACATTCATCGATATCTAAATAGCAAATCGCAAAAACAAAATTCAGAACTCAGGAGTCAAATATAAAAGGCATTGGAATGAGAAGTGTCTCTAGTTGTGATGACACAATAAAAGGAAGTATTTTTCGTCTACCTGTGCAATTTCCTCCTGTGGGGTCCAGCTGGAATCCATGGTTGCAAATGCAGCGGAACATCCCAAACACATTCTCACACCGACCGTTCACACACAAGTTGCGGAACATGTCACATTCATTGATATCTGAAGAAAAACAAGTGTAACATTTACTCACTTTAGATCAAAAGAATCGTGAAAACATTGCATGAATGATTATTAGTTCCAATTTGGAAAAAACTAGATTCAGTAGAACACCCTGAATTAATTAATGCTTACCCACACACATCCTATCACTTTCCTTTGGCTCGAATCCCATGTCGCATTCGCAATGATAACTCCCTGGATGGTTCATGCACTGCCCATTCTCACACAGGTTTGGATCCAGTGTACATTCATCAATATCTGGAATTGGAATTGCAGTTAAAAAAATTAAATACAACTGGTGTTTTAAGATAAGCACACTAAGAAAGAGACTATCATTTTCTGTACTGCACACATTGTCATTCGGACTTTCTGTACAGGTTGTGTACTATTATCGATATAAATTCATAATGCAATAAGATATTACTCCTACCTCTGCATCTGTATCCATCTCCTTCAAACCCTTCATCACAGACGCATCTGAAGCTGCCGGGGGTGTTTATGCAAGCAGCGTTTGAATCGCACCCACCATTGTCTCGGACACATTCATTGATATCTGAAAGAGAAAATTCAGTATATTCAATCCAATCAATTTTGAATTTACATTTGCTATGTGTAAAGAAGAATCTTAGAGATCACACACCTCTGCAATTTCGTCCATTCCCAGTAAAGCCTTGTCGACACTGACATTTGTATGATCCAGCGGTGTTTATGCACTCAGCGTGAGGGTCACATTCGGAAGTACCTGAGCTGCATTCATTGTCATCTGCAATGAGAACACACATATTTGTAATATGATCAATTCAGCAATTGTCTTTTTAGTGTTTGCCTGGAATAATAATCACAGAAATGTTTCCAGGGGAGGTCAATCATTGACAAGAATGATTATCAAGAATGATCCTGATTTGAGTCGACGACATGGTGTTCTGAATAAATCACAATCTCAGATTCAAGGTTTCAAGGAGGGTGTATGGTGTAAGTTTACCTGTACAGCCAGTTTCCCTGCCATCTGGCTTGACTGAATACCCGTCATCGCAGTCACAGATGTACGACCCGAGAGTATTCTTGCACGATCCATGACGACACATTCTGCGGTCCACCGTGCACTCATCGACATCTGAATGAAAATGAAAATTCATAATTTCAATACAACTTTCCACTCAGTATATTACAATGTATAGATATGTTATTATATTAGATATATTTCAAGTTTTTATCTTATATTGATCAGTCGTGTGGATTTTGTAGATTGAAGAACCAATAAATAACTAGAGAAAACGGTAATTGTCATCACGGACAATTACAAAGAATTTACCTTTACTTTCAACTAAACTTTGCCTGTAAATGGAGAGACAAATGGACGGACCGACGGTCAGACAGACAGACAAAACTGAAGGACTCAAGGACACACGCAAATGATAATATTCGACGGGACTGGTTCACATTTTCACTACCTTCATCAATGTTGTACATGATTTTTAGCTGTCAGGAGTGAGCACATTCATTTCAGAGTCCTGAATCAGAGTCCTGAATCAGAGTCCTGACTCAGAGTCCTGACTCAGAGTCCTGACTGAGAGTCCTGACTGAGAGTTCTGACTCAGAGTCCTGACTCAGATGCCTGACTCAGATGCCTGACTCCAAGTCCTGACTGAGATACCAGACTCAGAGTCCTGACTTCGAGTCCTGACTCCGAGTCCTTACTCCGCGTTCTGCCTCAGAGTCCTGCCTCCGAGTCCTGCCTCCGATTCCTGACTCAGAGCTCTGACCCCGAGTCCTGACTCAGCGGCCTGACTCCGAGGCGTAGCTCAGAGGCGTGGCTCCGGGTCCTGGCTCCGAGTCTAGCCTCAGAGTCCTGCCTCCGAGGCCTGACTCCGAGACCTGACTCCGAGTCCTGACTCCGAGTTATGACTCAGAGACCTGACTCTGAGTCCTGACATAGGGGCCTGACTCAGGGACCTGACTCACAGACCTGACTCAGAGTCCTGACCTAGGGTGACTCAGGGTCCTGACTCACAGACCTGACTTACAGACCTGACTCACAGACCTGACTCAGAGTCCTGACCGACGGTCCTGATTCCGAGTCCTGACTCCGGGTCCTGATTCCGAGGCCTGACTCAGAGTCCTGACTCAGAGTCCTGACTCCGAGTCCTGACTCAGATGCCTGACTCAGAGGCCTGCCTCAGATGCCTGACTCAGAGGCCTGACTCCGAGTCCTGACTCAATGCCTGACTCCGAGACCTGACTCAGATGCCTGACTCAGAGTCCTGACTCCGAGTCCTGACTCAGATGCCTGACTCAGAGTCCTGACTCCGGGTCCTGACTCAGATGCCTGACTCAGATGCCTGACTCAGAGGCCTGCCTCAGATGCCTGACTCAGAGTCCTGACTCCGAGTCCTGACTCAGATGCCTGACTCAGAGGCCTGCCTCAGATGCCTGACTCAGAGTCCTGACTCCGAGTCCTGACTCAGTTTCCTGACTCACAGACCTGACTCACAGACCTGACTCAGGGACATGACTCAGAGACCTGACTCAGGGTCCTGACTACAACTCCTATCCCCAACTGCACTCAGTCATTTGAGACTGTAATATGTATATAAACATTAGTCAGTAGCATACACTGGCCCCGTCACCTGAAATGGCCAGAACAGCTTTTCATATATGGTTAATGTATGCTAATATATGCGGCCAGCCTGCTTTGGAGTGTGAAATGGTGTCACCTGCATCATGAGAAAATGAATTTTTTTGCTGACCATTTGGTCATTTTTTGACCTTTTCACCTTTACTGCTCAGAGATGGCTGTAGCTACAGACTTGTTATTTACCAAAATTGACCACAACAATTCAGTTCACATTGTCCTTTAAAATTAAGAAAATTGAGACATTCCTTCTGAGTTTAAAAAAATCATATCTGAAAATGGTCAATTTTCTTTTCATCTTTGACCTCAAATTTGACCATGATGAATGAGACTACTTGTCAAATTTTATGTGCTCATTTGATTGCCAGTATGTCATTTTGGGTTTCATTTAATTTACAGAAAGCTGTAGGAGTAATATTTCCCATTCAAATTAAATTATTTATGCAAAATGTCATGTAAGTTGTGAAGTACCACTTTTCACAATTTTTTACAAATTAAGTTGAGGATATGAAACAATTCTAATAGGGGGCTTTTGATAACCATATTACTGACCAGTGTACCTCAGACTTTTAAGAGGATTGGTGAAATATAACATAATTTTGAGAATTTTTAAAAAATTCAACTTTTTTGACTTTGATGGCTCATATCACCCTCAAATATCACCTTTTTGTCAAATTTCTTGGTCAATATAGTCTTTTTGGGTAAAGTTAAGGGTAGTTCCTTATACATTTTTATCACCTCAGACCAGTCCTTCATGGAGATTTTACAATTCCACCAAAATTTTGAACACTCGATTTTGAAAAATTGTCATATCTCAAAACATATTGCATCAATCCCAATGATATTACAGTCGACACTGGCCCCAGATGCTGGCTAACAGTTGCCACCATCATCAAATTCCTATCTATTACGTAACTTGAGATCTCTGTGACAGACCAAAAACTGCTCATTCTGCTGTAACCCTTTACCCGTTGGACCAACTCTCATATCACTTGTACCAATACGTTCACTACAACTTTTTATCACAAGATTTTCACTCATGACTCATTATCTTATATAGTTTTTGAGTTATGCGCCTTCAAAGTTTACTAATTTTGGACTTTGAACGACTCTGTGAAAGAGACAACTGTGAAAATGACATCAAATGACCCAATTACGTAATACCCAACTACTGACCTATCAACTGAAAACACTTTCAAAGACCTAAGTCCATTTTGAAAAAAACATAATAATAATAACTAGAGAAAACGGTAATTGTCATCACGGACAATTACAAAGAATTTACCTTTACTTTCAACTAAAGTTTGCCTGTAAATGGACAGGCAAATGGTAGCACCAACTGTCAGACAGACAGACAAAACTGAAGGACTCAAGAACACACACAAATGATAATATTCGATGGGACTTTTTCACATTTTCACTACCTTCATCAATGTTTTACATGTCAGGAGTGAGAACGTTCATTTCAGAGTACTGGTTCAGAGTCCTGACTCAGAGTCCTGACTCAGAGTCCTGACTCAAGAGTCCTGACTCAGAGTCCTGACTCAGAGTCCTGACTCAGAGTCCTGACTCAAAGTCCTGACTCAGAGGCCTGACGCAGAGACCTGACGCAGAGTCCTGACTCAGAGTCCTGACTCAAAGTCCTGACTCAGAGTCCTGACTCCAAGACCTGACTCCGAGTCCAGACTCCGTGTCCTGACTCAGATTCGTGACTCCGAGACGTTCATTTCAGAGCCCTAAATCAGAGTATTGAATCAGAGTCCTGAATCAGAGTCCTGAATCAGAGTCCTGGCTCCGAGTCCTGGCTCCGAGTCCTGACTCAGAGTCCTGACGCAGAGGCCTGACTCAGATTCCTGACTCAGAGGCCTGACTGACATACCCGACTCCGAGTCCTGACCTGGGGTCCTGACTCAGGGTCCTGACTCACAGACCTGACTCTCAGACCTGAATCAGGGTCCTGACTCACAGACCTGACTCTCAGACCTGACTCAGAGTCCTGACCTAGGGTCCTGACTCAGAGTCCTGACTCAGAGGCCTGACTCAGAGTCCTGACTCAGATGCCTGACTCAGATGCCTGACTGAGATGCCTGACTCAGAGTCCTGACTCGGAGTCCTGACTCAGAGTACTGTCTCCGAGACATGACTCTGAGTTCTGACTCCGAGGCCTGACTCCGAGTCCTGACTGAGCGTCCAGACTCATAGTCCTGACTCATAGTCCTGACTCAGGGACGTGACTCAGAGACCTGACTCAGGGTCCAGACTCACAGACCTGACTCAGGGACCTGACTCAGAGGCCTGACTCAGGGTCCTGACTACAACTCCTTTCCCCTACTCCACTCAGTCATTTGTGACTGTAATATGTTGGCCCCATCACCTGAAATGGCCAGAACAGCTTTCCATATATGGTTAATGTATGCTAATATATGCGGCCAGCCGGCTTTGGAGTGTGAAATGATGTCACCTGCATCATGTGAAAATGAATTTTTTGCTGACAATTTCTTCATTTTTCTGACCTTTTGACCTTTATTGCTTAAAGCAGACTGCAGCTAGAGACTTGCCATTTGACAAAATTTACTGCAAGTATTTGGTCCACGTTGTCAGTTAAAATCAAGAAAATTGAAATGTTCCTTCCCAGTAGAAAAAAAATAATCAGTGAAAATAACCTGTTTTCATTTCCTCTTTGACCTCAAATTTGACCTTGATAAAAAGGTCAAAAGTAATGTGCTCATGTGATTCCAGTATGTGATATAGGGAGGTCATTTAATTTAAAGAAAGCTGTAGGAGTGACTCAGAGTCGTGACTCAGAGTCGTGACTCAGAGTCGTGACTCAGAGTCGTGACTCAGAGTCGTGACTCAGAGTCGTGACTCAGAGTCGTGACTCAGAGTCGTGACTCAGAGTCGTGACTCAGAGTCGTGAACTTTGCCTGTAAATGGACAGACCAATGGATGGATGGACGGTCAGACAGACCCAACTGAAGGACTGAAGGACACATGCGAATGATAATATTCAACGTGACTGGTTCACATTTTGTAATGTTTTTCCTACCTTCATCAATTTTTTAGAATCAGACTCCCGACTCTAACTCCCGACTCTAACTCCCGACTCTAACTCCGGACTCAGACTCCCGACTCAGGTGCCCGACTCAGACTCCCACCTCCCAACTAAGACCCTGACTCCCGTCTCAGGCACACGACACAGACTCCTGACTCAGATGCCAGAATCAGCCTCCTGACTCAAAGTCCTGACTCAGGCTGAGTCGTGACTCCGAATCCTGACTCAGACTCCGGCTCCTGACTCAGAGTCCTGACTCGGAGTCCTGACTCGGAGACCTGACTCCTAGTCCTGAGTCTGAGTCCTGCCTCCGAAGTCTTACTCTGAGGTCAGACTCCGAGTTCTGACTCAGAGTCCTGTCTCAGAGTCCTGACGCACAGTCCTGACGCACAGTCCTGACTCATAATCCTGGCTAGAGTCCTGACTCAGAGGCCTGCCTCAGAGTACTGACTCAGAGACCTGACTCAGAGTCCTGACTCAGAGTCCTGCAGGGCTCACAGTCCCGACTTAGAGTCCTGACTCATAGTCCTGGCTCAGAGTTCTGGCTCAGAGTCCTCACTCAGAGGCCTGCAGGACTCACAGTCCTGACTCAAAGTCCTGGCTCAGAGTCCTGGCTCAGAGTCCTGACTCAGAGTCCTGACTCAGATGCCTGACTCAGAGTCCTCACTCAGAGTCCTCATTCAGAGCCCTGACTCAGAGGCCTGACTCGGAGGCCTGACTCCGAGGCCTGACTCAGAGTACTGACTCCGAGTCCTGACTCTGAGTCTTGACTCAGAGGCCTGACTTCGAGTCCTGACTCCGAGGCCTGACTCCGAGTCCTGACTCAGAGTCCTGAATTAGAGTCCAGACTCACAGTACTGATTCACAGTACTTGTTTACAGTACTGATTCACAGTACTGATTCAAAGTACAGATTCGAAGTCTGACTGAAGACTCGTGGATCCTGACTGCAACTCCTGACTACAACTCCTGACTCAGTCATTTGAGACTACAATATGTATATAACCATTAGACAGTAATGTACACTGGCCCCGTCACCTGAGACAGCCAGAAGAGCTCTCCATATATGGCTAATGTATGATAATTTATGCGGCCAGCCTGTGCTGGAGTGTGAAGATGGCTCACCTGCACCATGTGAAAATGAATTTCTTTGCTGACCATTAGGTCATTTTTTGACCTTTTGACCTTTACTGCTCAGAGTTGCCTGTAGCTACAGACTTGCTGTTTACCACAATTGACCACAACAATTCAGCAAACATTGATAATTAAAATGAAAAAAGTTGGAACTTTCCTTGCTAGTTAAAAAAAATCATTTGTGAGAATGATCAATTTTCATTTCATCTTTGATCTCAAATTTGCCCTTGCAGAAATTGTCACAGGTGAAAATAAATGTGCTCATGTGTTGCCAGTATGTGTTCGAAGGGGGTCATTTAATTTACAGAAAGCTGTAGGAGTGATATTTCCCACTCAAATTAAATCATTTATGGAAATGTCATGTAGGTCGCAAAGTAACATTTTTCACAATTTTTTACAAATTTAGTTGAAGATATAAAACAATTCTAATAGGGGGCTTTTGATAACCATATTAGTGACCAGTATACCTCAAAGATTTAAGAGGATTGGGGGAAAATAACATAATTTTCAGAATTTTTCAAAACTTTAACTTTCTAAACTTTAATGGCTCATATCACCTTTAATATGACCAATAGGTCAATTTTTTTGGTCAATATAGTCTTTTTGGAAAAAGTTAAGGGTAGTTCTTTATACATTTTGATCACCTCAGACTACTCCTTCATGGAGATTTTACAATTACACCCAAATATTGCAGACTCAATTTTGAAAAAATCCCATATTTCCAAATCTATTGCATAAATCCAAACCATATTACAGTCAGCACTGGCCCCAGATACTGGCTAACTTTTGCCACCATCACCATATTCCTATCTATTACGTAACTTGAGATCTCGTTCGCAGACTGAAAACAGCTCATGTGTCAATAGCCCCTTACCCGTTAGACCAACTGTCATATGACCAGGAACAAAATGTTGACAACAACTTTTTATCACAGGATTTTGACTCTTGACTTATTATCTTAAATACTTTTTGAGTTATAAGCCTTTAAAGTTTACTAATTTTCGACTTTGAACTGCTCTGTGAAATTGACAACTGTGATAATGACATCGAATGACCCAATTACGTAATGGTCAACTACTAACCTATCAACTGAAAACACTTTCAAAGCTGTAAGTCCATTTTGAAAAAATCATAATAATAATAACAGCAAAAACAAATAGAATTTACCATAGGTAAATTCTTAACTAGAGAACACGGTAATTGTCAGCACTGACAATTACTAAGAATTTACCTTTACTTTTAAATAAACTTGGCCTGTAAACTGACAGACAAATGGACATATGGACTAAACTTTGCCTGTAAATGGACGGACAAATGGACAGATGGATGAAACCGACGGACTGACAAACACATACTGACTGTGATTCCTCACCATGACTGCGACTCTGACTGAAACTTCAACTCTGAATCCTGATCAGATCTCCGATTCAGACTACTGACTCTCACTCCTGACACAGACTTTTTTCTCTGACCCGGACTCCTGGATCAGACTCATGACTGTAACGGCTGATGCCAAATCCTTCCTCTGATTCCTGTCTCGACTCAACACAGCCTAAGAGTCGTGACTCTGAGTCGTGACTCTGAGTCGTGACTCTGAGTCGTGACTCTGAGTCGTGACTCTGAGTCGTGACTCTGAGTCGTGACTCTGAGTCGTGACTCTGAGTCGTGACTCTGAGTCGTGACTCTGAGTCGTGACTCTGAGTCGTGACTCTGAGTCGTGACTCTGAGTCGTGACTCTGAGTCGTGACTCTGAGTCGTGACTCTGAGTCGTGACTCTGAGTCGTGACTCTGAGTCGTGACTCTGAGTCGTGACTCTGAGTCGTGACTCTGAGTCGTGACTCTGAGTCGTGACTCTGAGTCGTGACTCTGAGTCGTGACTCTGAGTCGTGACTCTGAGTCGTGACTCTGAGTCGTGACTCTGAGTCGTGACTCTGAGTCGTGACTCTGAGTCGTGACTCTGAGTCGTGACTCGTGCCTCAGAGGCGTGACTCAGAGTCGTGACTCGTGCCTCAGAGTCGTGACTCAGAGTCGTGACTCAGAGTCGTGACCCAGAGTCGTGACTCAGAGTCGTGACTCAGAGTCGTGACTCAGAGTCGTGACTCAGAGTCGTGACTCAGAGTCGTGACTCAGACTTGTGACTCAGAGTCGTGACTCAGAGTCGTGACTCAGAGTCGTGACACTGAGGTGTGACACTGAGGTGTGACACTGAGGTGTGACACTGAGGTGTGACACTGAGGTGTGACACTGAGGTGTGACTCCCGACTCTATGTCACGACGCAAAGTCCCGACTCAGAGTACCTGATTCAGCGGCCTGACTCAGAGTCCTGATGCAAAGTCCTGTTGCAAAGTCCTAACTCAGAGTCCTTGATTCAGAGTCCTGACTCAGAGTCACGACGCAGAGTCCTCACTCAAAGTCCTGCCTGAGTCCTGAGTGAAAGTCCTGCTGAACAGTACTGACTGACAGTCCTGCTGAACAGTCCTGACTGACAGTCCTGACTGACAGTTCTGACTGACAGTCCTGACTGACAGTCCTGACTGACAGTCCTGACTCAGAATTGTGACTCAGAATCGTGACTCAGAGGCCTGACTCAAAGTCCTGACTCAGAGGCCTCACTGACAGTCCTGACTGAAAGTCCTGACTGACAGTCCTGACTGACAGTCCTGACTGAAAGTCCTGACTGACAGTCCTGACGAACAGTCCTGACTGACAGTCCTGACTGACAGTCCTGACTGACAGTCCTGACTGACAGTCACTGACAGTCACTGACAGTCACTGACAGTCCTGACTGACAGTCCTAACTGACAGTCCTGACTGACAGTCCTAACTGACAGTCCTGACTGACAGTCCTGACTGACAGTCCTGACTGACAGTCCTGACTGACAACAGCATGACAGCAGGCTACCTGACTCACAGTCCTGACTCACAGTTCCTGACTCACAGTCCCCGCCTCACAGTCCCGACTCCTGACCCCTACTCCTGACTCAAACTCCTGACTCAAACTCCTGACTCCAACTCCTGACTTCAACTCCTGACTCCAACTCCTGACTCAGTCATTTGAGACTGTAATATGTATATAAACATTAGACAGTAGTGTACACTGGCCCCGTCACCTGAAACGGCCCAAACAGCTTTCCAAATATGGTTAATGTATGCTAATATATGCGGCCAGCCTGTGTTGGAGTGTGAAACCGTCTCACCTGCATCATGTGAAAATGAATTTTTGGCTGACAATTTCTTCATTTTTCTGACCTTTTGACCTCAGTTGCTTCGAGTTGACTGTACCTACAGACTTGTCATTTGCCAAAACTTACCGCAAGTATTTGGTCAAGCTTGTCAATTAAAATCAAAAGAATTGGAACTTTCCTTGCTAGTTAAAAAAAATCATTTGTGAAAACGATCAATTTTCATTTCATCTTTGACCTCAAATTTGACCTTGCGGAAATTGTCACAGGTGAAAATTAATGTGCTCATGTGTTGCCAGTATGTGATCTAGGGGGGTCATTTAATTTACAAAAAGCTGTAGGAGTAATATTTCCCTCTCAAATTAAATCATTTATGCAAAATGTCATCGAAGTTGCGAAGTACCACTTTTCACAATTTTTTACAAATTAAGTTGAGGGTATGAAACAATTCTAATAAGGGGCTTTTGATAACCATACTACTGACCAGTATACCTCAGACTTTTAAGAGGATTGGTGAAATATGACATAATTTTGAGAATTTTGGAAAAATTCAACTTTTTTGACTTTGATGGCTCATATCACCTTCAAATATCACCTTTTTGTCAAATTTGTTGGTCAATATAGTCTTTTTGGGTAAAGTTAAGGGTAGTTCATTATACATTTTGATCACCTCAGACCAGTCCTTCATGGAGATTTTACAATTCCACCAAAATTTTGAACACTCAATTCTGAAAAATTGTCATATCTCAAAATATATTGCATCAATCCCAATGATATTACAGTCGACACTGGCCCCAGATACCAGCTAACTTTTGCCACCATCATCATATTCCTATCTATTACGTAACTTGAGATCTCTGTGACAGACCAAAAACTGCTCATTCTGCTGTAACCCTTTACCCGTTGGACCAACTCTCATATCACTTTGTACCAATACGTTCACTACAACTTTTTATCACAAGATTTTGACTTAGGACTCATTATCTTATATAGTTTTTGAGTTATGAGCCTTCAAAGTTTACTAATTTTCGACTTTGAACGGCTCTGTGAAAAAGACAACTGTGAAAATGACATCCAATGACCCAATTACGTAATACCCAACTACTGACCTATCAACTGAAAACACTTTCAAAGACCTAAGTCCATTTTGAATAAATAATAATAATAACTAGAGAACACGGTAATTGTCATCAGGGACAATTACAAAGAATTTACCTTTACTTTTAACTAAACTTTGCCTGTAAATGGACAGACAAATGGACAGATGGATGAAACTGACGGACTGACAAACACATGCTGCCTCACCATGACTGCGACTCTGACTCCGACTCCAACTCTGATCAGATCTCCAATTCAGACTACTGACTCTCACTCCTTATGCAGATTATTTTCTCTGATGACTGACTCAGACTCCTGGCTCAGACTTGTGACTTCAACTGCTGATGCTAAATCCTTCCTCAGACTCCTGTCTCGACTCAACACGGCCTCAGAGTCCTGACTCAGAGTCCTGACTCAGAGTCCCGACTCAGAGTCCCGACTCAGAGTCCCGACTCAGAGTCCCGACTCAGAGTCCCGACTCAGAGTCCCGACTCATAGACCCGACTCAGAGACCCGACTCAGAGACCCGACTCAGAGTCCCGACTCAGAAGCCCGACTCAGAAGCCCGACTCAGAGTCCCGACTCAGAAGCCCGCCTCAGAGTCCCGACTCAGAGTCCCGACTCAGAGTCCCGACTCAGAGACCCGACTCAGAGACCCGATTGAGAGACCCGACTCAGACACCCGACTCACAGGCCCGACTCACAGGCCCGACTCAGAGGCCCGACTCAGAGTCCCGACTCAGAGTCCCGACTCATAGACCCACCTCAGAGTCCCGACTCAGAGTCCCGACTCATAGACCCGACTCAGAGTCCCGACTCAGAAGCCCGCCTCAGAGCCCCGACTCAGAGTCCCGACTCAGAGTCCTGACTCAGAGTCCCGACTCAGAGTCCCGACTCAGAGTCCCGACTCAGAGGCCCGACTCAGAGACCCGATTGAGAGACCCGACTCAGAGACCCGACTCAGAGTCCCGACTCACAGGCCCGACTCAGAGACCCGACTCAGAGTCCCGACTCAGAGTCCCGACTCAGAGTCCCGACTCAGAGTCCCGACTCAGAGTCCCGACTCAGAGTCCCGACTCAGAGGCCCAACTCAGAGACCCGACTCAGAGTCCCGACTCAGAGACCCGACTCAGAGTCCCGACTCAGAGGCGTGACACTGAGTCCTGACACTGAGTACTGACACTGAGTCCTGACTCACAGTCCTGACTCGCAGTCCTGACTCACAGTACTCACAGTCTTGACTCACAGTCCTGACTCACAGTCCTGACTCACAGTCCTGACTCGCAGTCCTGACTCACAGTACTCACAGTCCTGACTCACAGTCCTGACTCATAGTCCTGACTCACAGTCCTGACTCACAGTCCTGACTCATAGTCCTGACTCACAGTCCTTACTCCGAGGCCGGACTGCGAGTCCCGACTCAGAGGCCTGACTCCAAACAGCATGACAGCAGACTATTGTTCCAATCAGTAGGCCTACCCTTGTAACCAGCACTCACCTGAGCTGGCCAGAGGAGCACTCCATATATGGCTAATGTATGCTAATTTATGCGGCCACAACGTCTTACAGTGTGAACCTGGCACACCTGCATCATGTGAAAATGAATTTTTTGCTGACCATTTTGTCTTTTTTTTGACCTTTTGACCCTCACTGCTCAGAGATGGATGTAGCTACAGACATGTCATTTGCTGCAAATTACCAGAAGTATTTGGTCTACATCTGCCCTTAAAATCAAGAAAATTGAAATATTCGTTCCTAGTAAAAAAAAATCATCTTCCAAAATGAGCAATTTTCCCTTCACCTTTGACCTCAAATTTGACCTTGCGGAAATTGTCACAGGTGAAAATTAATGTGCTCATGTGATTGCAGTATGTGGTATTGGGGGGTCATTTAATTTACAGAAAGCTGTAGAAGTGATATTTCCCACTCAAATTAAATGATTTATGCAAAATGTCATGTAAGTTGCGAAGTAGCATTTTTCACAATTTTTTACAAATAAAGTTGAGGATATGAGACAATTGTAATAGGGGGCTTTTGATAACCATGTTTTTGAGTAGTAGACACCAGACTTTTCATTTGATTGGTTGAAAAGAACATAATTTTCAGAATTTTTGGAAAATTGTACTTTTTAAACTTTAATGGCTCATATCACCTTCAAATATCATCTTTTTGTCCAATTTTTTGGTCAATATAGTCTTTTTGGGTAAAGTTAAGGGTAGTTCATTATACATTTTGATCACCTCAGACTACTGCTTCAAGGAGATTTTACAATTCCACCTAAATTTTGAACCCTTGATTTTGAAAAATTGCCATAATTCAAAAAGTAGTCTACAAATCCAAACCATATTGCACAATGCACTGGCCCCAGATACTGGCCAACTTTTGCCACAATCACCATGATTCCATCTATTACGTAACTTGAGATCTCTGTGACACACCAAAAACTGCTCATTCTGCTGTAGCCCTTTACCCGTTGGACCAACTCTCATATCACTTGTACCAATACGTAGACAACAACTTTTTATCACATGATTTTGACTCTTGACTCATTATCTCAAATGCTTTTTCAGTTATTCAACCTTAAAGTTTACAAATTTTTGACTTTGAACGCCTCTGTGAAAAAGACAACTGTGAAAATGACATCAAATGACCCACTTTCGCAATACTGAATGACTGATTCACCTTCTGACCAACTTTCATCACCATAGGACCATTTTGAAAAAAAAAGAAGAATAAGAATAATAATAAGAATAATAATAATAGCAAAAACAAATAGAATTTACCATAGGTAAATTCTTAACTAGAGAACACGGTAATTGTCAATACTGACAATTACAAAGAATTTACCTTTACTTTTAAATAAACTTGGCCTGTAAACCGACAGACAAATGGACAGATGGACAGATGAGCTAAACTTCGCCTGTAAATGGACAGACGAATGGACAGATGGATGAAACCGACGGACTGACAAACACATGCTGACTGTGATTCCTCACCATGACTGCGACTCTAACTCCAACTCCAACTCTGAATCCTGATCAGATCTCCGATTCAGACTACTGACTCTCACTCCTGATGCAGACTCTTTTCTCTGACCCGGACTCCTAGCTCAGACTCATGACTTTAATGGCTGATGCCAAATCCTGCCTCTGATTCCTGTCTCGACTCAACACGGCCTAAGAGTGGTGACTCTTGAGTGGTGACTCTGAGTGGTGACTCTGAGTGGTGACTCTGAGTGGTGACTCTGAGTGGTGACTCTGAGTGGTGACTCTGAGTGGTGACTCTGAGTGGTGACTCTGAGTGGTGACTCTGAGTGGTGACTCTGAGTGGTGACTCTGAGTCGTGACTCTGAGTGGTGACTCTGAGTCGTGACTCTGAGTGGTGACTCTGAGTCGTGACTCTGAGTCGTGACTCTGAGTCGTGACTCTGAGTCGTGACTCTGAGTCGTGACTCTGAGTCGTGACTCTGAGTCGTGACTCTGAGTCGTGACTCTGAGTCGTGACCCTGAGTCGTGACCCTGAGTCGTGCCTGTGAGTCGTGCCTCTGAGTCGTGACTCTGAGTCGTGCCCGTGAGTCGTGCCTGTGAGTCGTGACTCTGAGTCGTGACGCTGAGTCGTGACGCTGAGTTGTGACTCTGAGTTGTGACTCTGAGTCGTGACTCTGAGTCGTGACTCTGAGTCGTGACTCTGAGGTGTGACTCCGAGTTGTGACTCAGAGTCCTGACTCAGAGTCCTGACTCAGAGTCCTGACTCAGAGTGACTCAGAGTCCTGACTGACAGTCCTGACTGACAGTCCTGACTGACAGTCCTGACTGGCAGTCCTGACTGACAGTCCTGACTGACAGTCCTGACTGACAGTCCTGACTGACAGTCCTGACTGACAGTCCTGACTGACAGTCCTGACTCCGAGGCCTGACTCCGAGTCCTGACTCCGAGTCCTGACTCCGAGTCCTGACTCCAAGTCCTGACTGCTGACTCCAACTCCTGACTCAGTCATTTGAGACTGCAATATACATATAACCATAAGACAGTAATGTACACTGGCCCCGTCACCTGAGAGGGCCAGAAGAGCTCTCCATATATGGCTAATGTATGATAATTTATGCGGCCAGCCTGTGTTGGAGTGTGAAGATGGCTCACCTGCATCATGTGAAAATGAATTTTTCTGCTGACCGTCAGGTCATTTTTTGACCTTTCGACCTTTACTGCTCAGAGTTGCCTGTAGCTACAGACTTGCTGTTTACCACAATTGACCAAAACAATTCAGGAAACATTGTTAATTAAAATGAGAAAAATTGGAAGTTTCCTTGGTAGTTAAAAAAAATCATTTGGGAAAATGATCAATTTTCATTTCATCTTTGACCTGAAATTTGACCTTGCAGAAATTGTCACAGGTGAAAATAAATGTGCTCATGTGTTGCCAGCATGTGATAGAAGGGGGTCATTTAATTTACAGAAAGCTGTAGGAGTGATATTTCCCACTCAAATTAAATCTTTTATGGAAATGTCATGTAAGTCGCGAAGTAACATATTTCACAATTTTTTACAAATTTAGTTGAGGATATGAAACAATTCTAATAGGGGGCTTTTGATAACCATATTAGTGACCAGTACACCTCAAAGATTTAAGAGGATTGGTGGAAAATAACATAATTTTCAGAATTTTTCAAAACTTCAACTTTTTAAACTTTAATGGCTCATATCACCTTCAATATGACCAATAGGACAAATTTTTTGGTCAATATAGTCTTTTCGGGTAAAGTTAAGGGTAGTTGATTATACATTTTGATCACCTCAGACTACTCCTTCACGGAGATTTTACAATTCCACCTAAATTCTGAACACTCGATTTTGAAAAATTGCCATATTTCAAAGTATATTGCATCAATCCCAATGATATTACAGTCGACCTTGGCCCCAGATACTGGCAAACTTTAGCCACCATCACCATATTCCTATCTATTACATAACTTGACATCTCAGTGACAGACTGAAAACAGCTCATGTGTCAATAACCCCTTACCCGTTAGACCAACTGTCATATGACCAGGGAACAAAATGTTGACAACAACTTTTTATCACAGGATTTTGATTCTTGACTTATTATCTTTAATACTTTTTGAGTTATAAGCCTTTAAAGTTTACAAATTTTCGACTTTGAACGACTCTGTGAAAAAGACAACTGTGAAAATGACATCAAAAGACCCAATTACGTAATACCCAACCACTGACCTATCAACTGAAAACACTTTCAAAGACCTAAGTCCATTTTGAAAAAAACATAATAATAATAATAACAGCAAAAACAAATAGAATTTACCATAGGTAAATTCTTAATAATAAGAATAATAATAATAGCAAAAACAAATAGAATTTACCATAGGTAAATTCTTAACTAGAGAACACGGTAATTGTCATCAGGGACAATTACAAAGAATTTACCTTTACTTTCAACTGAACTTGGCCTGTGAACAGACAGATGGACAGATGGGCTAAACTTTGCCTGTAAATGGACAGACCAATGGACGGATGGACAGATGGATGAAACCGACGGACTGACAGACACATGCGGACTCTGACTCCTCACCATGACTCCGACTCCGACTCTGACTCTGAATCCTGGTCAGCTTCCTGATCAGATCTACAATTCAGACTACTGACTCTCAGTCCTGACTCAGGAGTCCTGACTCCGAGTCCTGACTCCGAGTCCTGACTCCGAGTCCTGACCCCGAGTCCTGACTCCGAGGCCTGACTCCGAGTCCTGACTCAAAGTCCTCACTCAGTGGCCTGACTCAGTGGCCTGACTCAGAGTGCTGACTCAAGAGTCCTGACTCAGATGCCTGACCCAGACTACTGACTCAGAGGCCCGACTCAGAGGCCGGCCTGCAAGCCCCGACGCCCCACTCCGAGTCTTGACTCCGAGTACTGACTCCGAGTCTTGACTCCGAGCAATGACTACGAGTCCAGACGCAGAGTCCTGACTCAGATTCCTGACTAAGAGTCCTGGCTCAGACTCGTGACTCAGACTCGTCACTCAGAGACCTGACTCAGCGGCCTGATTCAGTGTCCTGATGCAAAGGCCTGAAGCATAGTCCTCACTCAGAGTCCTGACTCAGAGTCCTGACTCAGAGTCCTGACTCAGAGTCCTGACTCAGAGACCTGACTCAGAGACCTGACTCACAGTCCTGCCTTAGAGTCCTGACTTAGAGTCCAGCTTCAGAGGCCTGACTCAGAGTATTGACTCAAAGTCCTGGCTCAGAGTCCTGGCTCAGAGTCCTGACTCAGATTCCTTACTCAGAGTCCTGACTCAGAGTCCTGACTTCAAGTCCTGACTCAGAGTCCTGACTCCAATTCCTGACTCCAAGTCCTGACTCCAAGTCCTGACTCCAAGTCCTGACTCCAAGTCCTGACTCAGAGTCCTGACTCAGAGTCCTGACTCAGAGTCCTGACTCAGAGTCCTGACTCAGAGTCCTGACTCAGAGTCCTGACTCAGAGTCCTGACTCAGAGACCTGACTCAGAGACCTGACTCACAGTCCTGCCATAGAGTCCTGACTTAGAGTCCAGCTTCAAAGTCCTCACTCAGAGTATTGACTCAAAGTCCTGGCTCAGAGTCCTGGCTCAGAGTCCTGACTCAGATTCCTTACTCAGAGTCCTGACTCAGAGTCCTGACTTCAAGTCCTGACTCCAAGTCCTGACTCCAAGTCCTGACTCCAAGTCCTGACTCCAAGTCCTGACTCCAAGTCCTGACTCTGAGTCCTAACCCACAGTCCTGACCCACAGTCCTGACTCACAGTCCTGACTCACAGTCCCCGACTCACAGTCCCGACTCACAGTCCCGACTCACAGTCCCGACTCACAGTCCCGACTCACAGGCCGACTCAGTGTCCCGACTCAGACCCGACTCAGTCCTGACTCACAGGCCTGACTAACAGTCCCGACTCAGAGTCCTGACTCAGAGTCCTGACTCAGAGGCCTGACGCAGAGTACTGACTCATAGTCCTGACTCAGGGACCTGCCTCAGAGTCCTGACTCAGGGTCCTGACTCACAGACCTGACTCACAGACCTGACTCAAGAGTCCTGACCTAGGGTCCTGACCAAAGCCCCTTTCCCACTGGATGCATATAGTCACGTTTCATTGCGTAATGATAAAAATTCTAAAATGTGTACAAACGCACAAGGGCACGACCATGTTAATTGATGTAATGCGCACCAGTTGCAGAAGAATGCATAGCTCTGCATTGGCTTGACATAGGCCTGCAACAACCCTGCAAATAGGCTGCATAAGCTATACACATTGGTGCATATCACTGCATATGAAGTCTTTTGTTCAGCCAAATTACCTCTTACATCACCAAAAATCCAAGAAATTAGCACTGTAACCCCAGTTTACTTGCGTATGAATGCATATCAATGCATATCAATACATAGGCATTACATATGATGGCATAATGCTGCAATACAGCTACGTTTGTTGACATAGGCCTGCAAATAGGTATGCATAGCCTTGCATATGGGAGCAGTCCTGTTGCGTTAAAATTAAGCATGTTTAATTTTTTGGCCTTCACTGCGTGGTTACACACGTTTGTATGCCTTTGCCTGCATACCCTTGCATACCCTTGCATAGCACTGCATATCATTGCATAAGCCATTGCGGATCCACTGCGTTTTGTGGCTGCCTCAGCAAACGCAGACCAACGTGTCCAGTGGGAAAGGGGCTTCAGGGACCTGACTCAGAGTCCTGACTCAGGGTCCTGACTACAACACCTGTCCCCAACTCCACTCAGTCATTTGAGACTGTAATATGTATATAAACATTAGTCAGTAGCATACACTGGCCCCGTCACCTGAAAGGGCCAGAACAGCTTTCCAAATATGGTTAATGTATGCTAATATATGCGGCCAGCCTGCATTGGAGTGTGAAACCGTCTCACCTGCATCATGTGAAAATGAATTTTTGGCTGACAATTTCTTAATTTTTCTGACCTTTTGACCTTAGTTGCTTCGAGTTGACTGTACCTACAGACTTGTCATTTGCCACAACTTACCGCAAGTATTTGGTCAAGCTTGTCAATTAAAATCAAAAAAATTGGAACTTTCCTTGCTAGTTAAAAAAAATCATTTATGAGAACAATCAATTTTCATTTCATCTTTGACCTCAAATTTGACCTTGCGGAAATTGTCACAGGTGAAAATTAATGTGCTCATGTGTTGCAAGTATGTGATCTAGGGGGGTCATTCAATTTATCGAAAGCTGTAGGAGTAATATTTCCCACTCAAATTAAATCATTTATGCAAAATGTCATCGAAGTTGCGAGGTACCACTTTTCACAATTTTTTACAAATTAAGTTGAGGATATGAAACAATTCTAATAGGGGGCTTTTGATAACCATATTACTGACCAGTATGCCTCAGACTTTTAAGGGGATTGGTGAACTATAACATAATTTTGAGAATTTTGGAAATATTCAACTTTTTTGACTTTGATGGCTCATATCACCTTCAAATATTACCTATAGGTCAAATTTTTTGGTCAATATAGTCCTTTTGGGAAAGGTTAAGGGTAGTTCATTATACATTTTCCGCACCTCAGACTATTCCTTCATGGAGATTTTACTATTACACCTAAATTTTGAACACTCGATTTTGAAAAATTGCCATATTTCAAAATATATTGCATCAATCCCAATGATATTACAGTCGACCCTGGCCCCAAGTACTGGCTAACTGTTGCCACCATCACCATATTCCTATCTATGACATAACTTGAGATCTCTGTGACAGACCAAAAACTGCTCATTCTGCTGTAACCCTTTACCCGTTGGACCAACTCTCATATCACTTGTACCGATTCGTTCAATACAACTTTTTATCACAAGATTTTCACTCATGACTAATTATCTTATATAGTTTTTGAGTTATGAGCCTTCAAAGTTTACTAATTTTCGATTTTGAACGACTCTGTGAAAAAGACAACTGTGAAAATGACATCAAATGACCCAATTACGTAATACCCAACTACTGACCTATCAACTGAAAACACTTTCAAAGACTTAAGTCCATTTTGAAAAAAACATAATAATAACTAGTATAACTGATATTGCCGTACGGCAATATCGGATAATCCCCCGCGAGCCCCGTTTGACCCTAGCCCTGCTTATTCTCCCCTTTCAATTAATGTCCATAATTTTAGTGTATATGCCTCTTTGGTCATAGTATTAAGCTGTTTCAGTTCATGAATAGATGACATATGCCTTATTATTATCACCCAATGCTTAAAAAATCCATTCCCTTGAATGTGTATGATTCCCTGTCAAGATAGGCCTAAGCCTGCACCTTGTTCTTGCTGACGGTGTTTGGGTGTGCTGCTCCTTCCATTGTGTAATGCTGGGGCTTGGGAGCAAAACCTGGCAGTGAGGCAGAATGGTGCCAACAGCAGACTAAGATGCATCAGTGAATTATTTTTCAGCTTTATTTTACTGGCAAAGTATTGGACATAGGATGATGTCCTTATACCACAAAATAGGAAAAAAAATTAGCAACATGTACAATCAGTTTTAAGTGATTTGAAACAATAATGCATGAGTTATAATTGAATATATAAAATCATTTCTTTGAAATTGGCTATTCAGAAGAGGTATATTTCCTTGGAGGACAGTAAAGTCCATAATTTTACGCATCTTTTGGTATTAATTTCATGAAATTTGAATACACAGAAGCGGAGCAATGTACATTTCAATTTTGAAATTAAAAAAATTCTCCAGGAAAAACTAATTGATGTAGGTAATTGATCTTTGGGGACAATATGGAGGGCTGATATGGGTATCCCACATAAAATATTCATGGACGTGCATGAAGAATTTCATAGACTTTTTGAGCCGAAAAGGTTTTTTAGGTGCAAAAAGTGACATGAAATTTTCAATGTCCGACGCGATTCTACGTCGGGCGTCTGACACTATTATGCTTTACACCATTGGAAAGCTGAGAAACAGACCTTTCTTGTGATATGTGATACTTTGCTGTAGCTCAAATAGGGACCGAGATATGAGCACTTGAAAATTGGGTTTTTGGACGTCCGTAGCGCCGAGACCGTTTGTCCGAGTGGTCCGTAACTTTGTGAAGTTGGTACACTAGGGTACATCTGTAAGTGTACCCAATTTCAGCTTTCTACGAGCATTCCTTCCCTGTTTTCCAGAAAAATTTTAGAAAATTTTCATGACATCCAATTTTGAAAAATTCATATCTCTGAAACTATTCATGAAATTTCCATGAGACGCCTTTCTGCACTGGAAACTTTGTCAAGGTATCTTACAAAAAATCAGCAAAGGCCAATTTTCTTTTGTTCTCCTGGAAACGCTGCCAGAAATAGATTTTTTATTTTCTCAATAACGCGTTAGTATCATGAAATTTGATCAAGAAATTTCACTGGAAGTAGCACGCAACAGAGTCACATATTGTGTTTGAGGTTTCAGGATGTTATCTCTAATAGTTTTGCAGTAATCTCAGTTTTCCTGAGCTGAATAATAATAAGAATAACTAGTATAACTGATATTGCCGTACGGCAATATCGGATAATCCCCCGCGCCCCCCCGTCTCCCCTGCCCTGCATACTCCCTCTTTCCAGTTCATGTCCTTCATGATGAATTCTTAAAACGATGTATGAATGTAGTAATGTTGTTGGTGCATATGCCTATCAAAAGTCGAGGCAGCCAGACACACCTGTTGTGGTCAAGCATACTACCCTGCAAGCAATGCATATTGAGTAAACCCTAACCCTAACCCTAATGGCCTGTTGCAGGCAAGCCATAAGAGTTGCATGGTTGTGTGTACATGGAAAAATTGGGCAAAAAATTAGCAACATGTCGTTTGAGTTTTAACTGATTTGAAATATGCACTTAGTGGCTATAATTGAATATATGAAATCATACATGTAAAATAGGTTATTAGAATGAGGTCCATGCCCTTAGAGAACAGAGAAGGCCATAATTTTACACATCTTTTACTGTTAATTTCATAAAATTTGGATAGTTAGAAGCTGAGCAATCTAAAGTTAAAATTTGAATTTAAAAAAAATTCTCTAGGAAAAACCATTTGATGTAGGCAAATTTCCTTTGAGGACAGTATGTAGGCCTAACAAAGGTATATAGAAAAAAATATTCACGAACATCCAAGAAGAACTTCATAGATTTTTTAGCCAAAAATGTTTTGAAAGGCGCAAAAAGTGACATGAAATTTTCAATGTCTCACGCGATTCTACGCCGCGCGTCTGACACCATCATGCTATACACCATTGGAAAGCTGACAAACAGACCTTTCTTGTGATATGTCAAACTTTGTTGTAGCTTAAATAGGGACCGAGATATGGCCACTTGAAAATTGCATTTTTGGACGTCCGTAGCGCCAAGACCGTTGGTCCGAGCGGTCCGTAACTTTGTGAAGTTGGTACACTGTGGTACATCTGTATGTTCACCCAATTTCAGCTCTCTAAGAGCATTCCTTCCCTGTTTTTCAACAAAATTTTGGTCAGTTTTCGGGATATCCAATTTTTAAAAAATCATATCTTGAAATGTGTTCATGAAATCTCCACGAGACGCCTTTCTGCACTGGAGACTTTGTCAAGGCATCTTACAAAAAATCAACAGGTCTCAGTTATGCTTAGGTTCTCAGAAACCTGCGCCGGAAATTTTTTTTGTATTTTCCTCATAACTCATAAGTGTCTTGAAATTCGATCATGAAATTTTGTGAGTAGTAGCACGCACGGGAGTTGCATATCATCCTTTACTTGTAAACCAATATCTCTAATAGTTTTGAAGTAATCGCAGTTTTCCTGAGCTGAATAAGAATAATAAGAATAATAAGAATAATAATAAAACGAACAATATCAATATAATCCCCCGCAAGCGGCGGGGGATTATAATAATAATAACTAGTATACTAAATTGCACAGCAATTTAAAGGAAGAACTTCCCTTCCCTTCCAATCCCTTCCATTCCTTCCAATCCCTTCCTTTTCTTGCATTCTTTTCCCTTCTATTGCTTAGCCTGTTTTGGTTGGATAAGAGTGAAACATTGGTGCTACTTGGACTTTGGTTGCAATAGTCCATGGAACTGCACAAGCAGTCATAAGATACTTGCGGATATATATTACTTGGCACGGAGCCATTTGTGGGCAATGGTGTCACCCTGAAAGAAATACACTTTGATGAAACCCTAACCCTAACGACTTATTACAGGCAAACCGTAAGAGCTAGGAAGTTGTGCTTAATTATATAAATAGGGAAGGCAGTCAGCAACATGTCATATTAGATTTAACTGATTTGAGACATTAATTGATGAGTTAGTTTTGAAAGATCAAATTAATGGTAGGATGTTGTGCTTGCACAGAAAAATAGGACAAATATCTGGGAATGTGTCATTTTTGTTATAAGGAATTTGAATGATAAGTTCATGACTGATAATTGAATATACAAAATAATTCATGTAAAATAGGGAAGTTGTCAAACATGCATGGTCACATTAAATTAAATAAAGGGCATAATTTTACGCATCTTTTAAAAAAAATTTGGTGAAAATTGAATTATCACAAAAGGAGTAATGGCTATTTGAATTTTTGAAATTAAAAAAAATCTCAAGCAAAAACTATTTCATTTAGGTCAATTTCCTTTGGAGATATTCTAGAGGTCTATGCTGGGTAATGCACAAAAAATATTCATGAACATCCATGAAGATCTTCATAGGTTTTTGTAACGTAACGTGTTTTATCGGGCCAAAAAGTGACATGAAATTTTCACTGTTAAGCGAAATTTTCCCTTGGACGTCCAAGCAAATAATGCTATATACCATTGGAAAGCTGACATTCTAAGCTTTCCAAAAATGGTTTTATTTTTCTTCTTGGTTTAATATTAAGGGAGTTACAGCCCTTCAAAAGTTGCACTTTTGAGGCCTTGTGGCACCAAAAGTATTGGACCTGGGGTCCCATACTTTTGCATAGACAGTGTACCCTAGTAGTACTACTCATTCCCTGAAGATCATGAAAATCTGATAATTGCATCATGGTTTTTCATGACATGACCCGTGGAAATTTCGTTTTGCCTTGATTTTGAACTTTTTTATCTCAAGACCTATTGAGCCTTTTACCACTAGGCTCCTTTCTGCACTGCGCATTTCTTTGTAGTATATGGGAAAAAAATTTCATGGCAAACAAACCAATAGTTTCCTCAAAACCGGAAGCAGAAATTTTTCATAGAAAATCGCTGTAATTCCCATGTCGTGCGTACTTCCTATGCGTAATTCCCACCAGTGCAGAAGTTCTATGATATCCCTATGCAATTATACTTTCATGGAGATACATTGCATAGTTTTTGAGTAATGCCTCATTTTAGAAATGGCCGAAAGTGGTCAGAAAAATAATAAGAACTAGTATAACTGATATTGCCGTACGGCAATATCGGATAATCCCCCGCGCCCCCCCTGTCTCCCCTGCCCTGCATACTCTCTCTTTCCAGTTCATGTCCTTCATGATGAATTCTTAAAACCATGTATGAATGTAGTAATCTTGTTGGTGCATATGCCTATCAAAAGTCGAGGCAGCCAGACACAACTGTTGTGGTCAAGCATACCATCCTGCAAGCAATGCATATTGAGTAAACCGTAACCCTAACCCTAATGGCCTGTTGCAGGCAAGCCATAAGAGTTGCATGGTTGTGTCTACATGGAAAAATGGGGCAAAAAATTAGCAACATGTCGTTTGAGTTTTAACTGATTTGAAATATGCACTTAGTAGCTATAATTGAATATATGAAATCATACATGTAAAATAGGTTATTAGAATCAGGTCCATGCCCTTAGAGAACAGATAAGGCCATAATTTTACACATCTTTTAGTGTTAATTTCATAAGATTTGGATAGTTAGAAGCTGAGCAATCTAAAGTTGAAATTTGAATTTAAAAAAATTCTCTTGGAAAAACTGTTTGATGTAGGCAAATTTCCTTTGAGGACAGTATGTAGGCCTAACAAAGGTATATAGAAAAAAATATTCACGAACATCCAAGAAGAACTTCATAGATTTTTTAGCCAAAAATGTTTTGAAAGGCGCAAAAAGTGACTTGAAATTTTCAATGTCTGACGCGATTCTACGCCGCGTGTCTGACACCATCATGCTATACATCATTGGAAAGCTGAGAAACAGACCTTTCTTGTGATATGTCAAACTTTGTTGTAGCTTAAATAGGGACCGAGATATGGCCACTTGAAAATTGCATTTTTGGACGTCCGTAGCGCCAAGACCGTTGGTCCGAGCGGTCCGTAACTTTGTGAAGTTGGTACACTGTGGTACATCTGTATGTTCACCCATTTTCAGCTCTCTGAGAGCATTTCTTCCCTGTTTTTCAACAAAATTTTGGTCAGTTTTCGGGATATCCAATTTTAAAAAAATCATATCTTGAAACGTGTTCATGAAATCTCCACGAGACGCCTTTCTGCACTGGAGACTTTGTCAAGGCATCTTACAAAAAATTAACAGGTCTCAGTTATGCTTAGGTTCTCAGAAACCTGCGCCGGAAATTTGTTTTATATTTTCCTCATAACTCATAAGCATCATGAAATTTGATCATGAAATTTCGTACGAAGCAGCGCGCAATGGAGTCGCATATTACCCTTGACTTGTAAAACAGGATCTCTAATAGTTTTGTAGTAATCACAGTTTTCCTGAGTGCAATAATAATAATAATAATAATAATAATAATAATAATAATAATAATAAAAGGTAATCGAAGAATATCAATATAATCCCCCGCCGCTGCGCGAGCGGGGGATTATAATAATAAGAATACGTACAATATCAATAAGAACTTCCCTACGGGAAGTTCTTAATAATAATAATAAAACGAACAATATCAATATAATCCCCCGCAAGCGGCGGGGGATTATAATAATAGCAAAAACAAATAGAATTTACCATAGGTAAATTCTTAATAATAATAGCAAAAACAAATAGAATTTACCATAGGTAAATTCTTAATTAGGAGTTCTATGTACAGGTGCTTATGGTTTTTATAGAACTAAATCTAAAATATAATGGATGCAACATATTTTAGCTGCATTAGAAGTTATAAGTGATTGTGGAATTTGTCCCCTTACCTATGCATTCCTGGGGTGTCCTCCCTGGTCTTAATCCTCCAGTACAAGTACATCGATATGATCCAGGCAGATTGGTGCAAGCCCCTCCTCCACAAACATTGGGGTTTTCAAGACATTCATCAATATCTATGCAAAGTAATTATAAAGGTATTACATTTTTGTATTTTATTATTTAAGGAAAATCCAAGTATTGGAAAATTGTTCTTATCTCCAGATCATACCTCCACATGACTTTCCATTGGGCATCAAAAGATATCCCTTGGTGCACTGACAAGAATGACTTCCTGGTAAATTGACGCAGAGCATATCACAACCGCCATTGTTAACACCACACTCATCGATATCTGTGAAAGAATAAGAAATGAAAGATATAAATCATATTGTCAGCAAATATCACAAAAAGATGCCTCTGGGCCTTTCGGATTAGCTCTCAATCCTGAAAAAAAAATGATTTTGAGTTGTTGAATTATAGACGCTATCTCTGTATGTTAAAGGAAGATAAATTCAATTTGTTATTATGCAAATAACAATCATTTACCTATAAATTGATATTATGCAAATCACAATTAAACCATTTACCTATAAATTACAGTATAATATCCTTACTTTTTTCTGCTTCAGTTTTGGAGCAAATTTTACCCATGCACCAAGAATATAAATTCCTGGATAGGTAACAAAGCAAAGATCAATTTTGCTATTGATAACCTGAAGAAACTGAAGAAACATACCTACACAGCTCGTCTTCTGAGGGCTGGACTTGTAGCCAGGATCGCAGATGCATTCGAATCCTCCCATTAAGTTCTCACAGTGCCCGTGGGAGCAGATTCCACTGGTTGCTGAACACTCATTTACATCTGCAATAACAGATATATTTCTGGATAATTTTAGAAAACATCTTCTTAGTAGAACATATATGGCATTGCAGCCGTGGTACATATAGTCTTCGTATATGTAATGGTCTTAATTATCTCCTGAGGCTGCACCAAAGCCTTAATTCAGATTTTATATGACATTCTTCATATTGAACAGAATTTATACCGAGCAACATACGATTCATTTATGTTACCTTTACAAGCTTTCCCATTTGCAGTGAGCTCATGGCCATTTGGACAGACACAGACAAAGCTTCCGATTGAGTTGACACACCGTCCACCTCTGCAGAGGAGAAGGTCCCTTGAACATTCATCAATATCTGAAAAGGAGAATAGAAAACCCATAAACCTATTGATTCAACATTATCTGTCAACTTCGAAGAGTAAGCATTTCTTTCCAAAAAGAATTAAGTGACAATTATGACACACAACTTGCCCATGCACTGCTGCATCATCATACTGCTCTCGAATCCCTCAAAGCAGTTACATTCAAATGTCCCGGGCACATTGACACAGGTTCCATTGCCACAGACATTGTGGGAAATCTTGCATTCATCAATGTCTGAAATAAGATGAAGACAGCAAATAAAATATCATCTTTTGACAATATAACGTCCAACTGAAAGCTAGGGACAGTAGTCTGAATGGGGGTAGAACAATCACACAAACCTGTACAATTAAGACCATCATCCAAAGCAAACCCTTGGTTGCACTTGCAGATGAAGCTTCCTATTGTGTTCTGACAATGTCCATTTGAGCAGATATTTGGGTAGAGAAGACATTCGTTGATATCTGGGTGGAAGAGAAAACAACAAAACAATCAGTTCGAGCTGAAACAAGTTGATAATAACTGTTTTGAGAAAAATATATTAAGTCCATCGAAGAGATTAAAGAAGAGATTCCTCTTCTGGTGATGGCATGTCATACTCGTTTTGTGAGTCAGGTCTCTATCCAGAAGCTCTAGTTCTTAGATTTTCATTCCAGGGTCTTGTGTGGGCGGAGATGGACACCCTTAAAGGCCTTAACATCACATGTGAGTCCAAAGTCTCACACCTCCTTACATCTGACTCTGGTTTGTTTTGGTTTTCTTCCTCTGCCCTTTGCCAATCAAGTTCTTGGATCTCAAGACTATGTAATGCACCAGACAATTTGTTATATTGTGTCTTTTCTAATTTAATTTATATAATATATGTATGTATGTATGTATGCATCTTTATTTGCAGTTAGTATAAGTACATTAGAATTTGTACAGGTCTAACTAACCCAATGGGCTTACTCGCAATTTAAACATTAGCAAAATAAACAGCGCTGTCTAATTCTATAAATACTAAAAACAAAAAGGCGTATGTATATATGTATTCATGAACTTATCCTAAGATGGCTCACCTGTAACCATAAGACCACCACCAATATCAGGACCAAAGCCTCTTCCTCTTGGACAGAGGGCCTTGAACTCATCTGGAAAAAATACCAAGATCCCATTTCATATCACCATCACCCTTGTCCACAGGTAATCTGCTTGGAAATGTATTATTAACTTGTCAATTTTAACTTGTCAATTTTTATACAAACCTGTAGATTCACTTGGACAAGGGTGACAAGGTTCTCCCCAGGCCCTTCCCAAACTGCAGCAACAGTCTGATCTTAGATAGGTGTCCATCAACTGATGACTGCATCTGCCTCTGTAGTAGTTTGCATAACAACGCGCCATTCTGAGATCTGGAAAACAAATTAACATTAAAAATGAGACATTGCTCAGAAAATTAATATCAGTTCCCTTTGAGTGGTTTTCTAATTAGGGTTGTGATTATGTTCGGCCATTTTGAATGCTTACCAACACATCTCATTTTCGTAGAATCAAGAGTCAAACCATCAGGACATTGACACTTGAAAGAACCTTCAGTGTTGACACAGACTCCTCCTCCTTTGCAGATGTCTCCGAAGAGGTCACACTCATTCACATCTGGATCATAAAAATTGCAGTCAATAACAGTCACACAAACAGCTCTTGGAATTAAATCGATCAATTGTCAAGTAGAAGATACAATACCATTGCAATTGATGCCATCATCGGTGTAATAGCCTTTTCCACACTTGCTAGCTGAAAAGAATCAAGATAACTTTAAAATTGCTCAGAATGACCGATGTGCATCACATTTATTCATTTCAAATATCACATTGATTGATAAATTGGATTGAGACAAATCTGTTACCAGAAGTTGGGCATGGCTGACATGGACTTCCCCAGGCCTTGCCAACTGTTGAACAACATTCTTCCTTCAATGTTGTCATACTGATTTGGGCTTCACACTTTCCATTTCTGATGACAGTCCAACACGCTCCTTTCCTTTTATCTATGTAGCAGAAAAACAAAATAAATCATTCCAAACGTCATTGTCACAGCACTGGAAGCAGGAACAGCAAAAACTGTTGAAGCCAAAAGACATAGTTTCACAAGTACCAAAAACCATCCAAGCCAAACTAAAAGAAGATGTTTCTCCTGTTCCATTTATATTAAACATATATATTTACTCGTTTGTCTTTGTTCTATACTAGAGCAATACAAAATTGCATTGTACTTTCTAAAAGAAGTGGACTCACCCATGCATATTCTTTGCGTAGAGTCTAACGAATGACCAGGTTCAGTACATTCACATCTGAAGCTTCCAGGATTGTTGACACATATCCCATTGATGCATTGGTTGGGAGTTTGCTCACACTCATTTACATCTAAAAAAAGGAATGAAATGTAATGGAGGATGATACATTCTCATCAAGAAGACGTTTAGATAAATGAAGATAATAATTTGATGATTGGACGTACCAGCACAGACTTTAGAAAATTGGTTGAACTGATATCCGGCTGGACAGATGCAGTGGAAACTTCCAGGTGTGTTCCTGCACTGTCCTCTGTCACAAATCAAACTGCTTTCTGCACATTCATTGATATCTGTGAAAGGAAAACAAAGGAAGGAAGGTTATTTTAGATGGAACCATTATTTTATTGAGTTTAGGGAGATATTTCTGACAACTTGGTACTCACCGACACATCGTTTTTGTGTGGTGTCGCTCCTGTATCCCGGATTGCACACACACCTGTAACCTCTGGGTAAGTTCTCACAAGCTCCATTATCGCAGATGTTTGGGTTGATGGCACATTCATTGATATCTGAAAGCAGGACGCAAATGTCAGAAAAATTACAAAGGAAATATGTCAAATATTCATCTATAATACAATTTAATTCTTATCAAAGGATATGTACTCTCTCACAATAAATTGAGGTCATTTACCCCTATGTTCCAATGAAAACATGATTTTGATATCTCACCTTTTCCTGTAAGGTCCATACCAGGTCCACTGGGACAGAGATTTTTGTATTCCTGAGTGTCCATACTGGGACAAGGTTCACAAGGATTTCCCCACCCAATGCCTACTGCAGCCATGGTGTCCACTGTGCAGCAGCACATGGACTTGCTGACCAAGTTGCTGGATGGGTTTCTGCATTGGCCAGCTCTGATACTAGCATAACACAAGCCTCTTCTGGGATCTGCAACGAACCGCAAGTAACATTCCATGATTTTCTATTGTCTGGCATTAATTTTCCAGCTGCTGTCTATATCATGACAGTTTATTGTTTCAATAATTCAATTCACATAGCAAAACAACAGAAACAGTATAATTTGCAGTACAATGCGCCTGTGGATCTATCTTAAGTCAAATTTCCATTTCTTTATGAAAGAAGAGAAAATATTGCTGGGGCAGAAGCTAAACAAATATATATTTCTTTTGGGGCTCGCATCAAGCAGGAAATAATTTCCAGCAACAGTATCCTGTTTCAAAGCATTTGACCAAAGTATACCGCAACCAAAATTCTTACCGATACAAGTCCTCTCATCAGCTCCTAAGGTAAATCCTTGGTAACATTCACACTTGACTCCTCCTTGGACATTGATGCACTGACCATGGACACAGGGTGACCTTTCTCCTTCCTCACATTCATTGATATCTACAAAAGAGAAACTTAATGTTTTGCGAGATATTTGAGAATTAAGTGTCGATTTATTGATGGCTTTATGAATCATGTTCTTCTCTTACCAATACATATCTCCCCTTCTTGTGACAACCTATATCCAGCTTGACAAATGCACTTGAAACTTCCATCCATGTTAATGCAATGGCCATTGCTGCACATCCCAGTGGTGCTGCATTCGTCGTAATCTACAAATGAGGTTCAGCAACATTTGCTAAGATTATAGATTTGTGATAGAGAGCTGTAGGTGAGAACTTGTCAAGAACATTGCACAGTGATTGTAAAAACTAGATAATATAATAATATTTATATACATGTAGGCCTATACCATAACAATCATTCACAAGTTTTCTAGTGACTTACCCAAGCAAAAGGCTCCATCAGGAGAAAGTCTGTACCCACTGTCACAACTGCATCTGTAGCTTCCAGGGGCATTGACACACTGGCCATTCAGACAGACTCTTCCATTCTCTGTGCATTCATCAATATCTGTGAAGTGGAAATAAAAGTATTGCTGTGACATTTCAATCTGCATGTACGAGCTATATTCATTCCTCGTGCCATAAAGAGACATAACTGTGATTTTAATAGATAAACTTTACATCATATGCTTTTAAATCCTGTGATAATTATTTTTCTACCATTTATGTTTTAACTGCCACATTTTACATGTTTTTACTCATTCATTCTTTGTATTTTACATTATATATACATATGCATATAGAATCATTGTGTTGCATGTACTAAAATTACCCCTGGTGGGATTTAATAAAGTTATATTCTATTCTATTCTATTCTTCTATTCTATATATTGAGGTATCCCTTCATTTTGACAGATTCACCAATGCAACACAGACTTAGATGTCTTCTAATTTTATTTTACTTGGTGATATAACCTTGACAACTAGGAACAGAAAAACAGCAAGAGAAAGACAAGCGATGAAAAATGGCAAAATGTCAATTGATCCATAATCATCGATGAATGAATTTTACATCAAATTATTTGCGCGAAAAACCCACCTATACAAATCTGTTGATTAGGCGTCTGTTTGTATCCTTGTTTACAAACACATTTGTAACTTCCATCCATGTTGACACATTGACCATTGGGACACATACCCCCACTAGCACACTCATTCATATCTGTGAAATAAAAAAACTAAATCGATATTAGATGTCCAAATATATATAAAAAATATGGGGTGTGTTATAATGAACTGATTTTTCCTCTCCTTACCTGTACAATAATTGCCATCGGAAGAAAGGACAAATCCTTTGTTGCAGACACACCTGAAGCTCCCATCAGTGTTCACACATCTCCCATTGTAACACAAGTCTGACTGGTTGCACTCATTTTTATCTGTTGGCAAAATACGTTTGAAACAAAATGGATGAAGTTAAAACAAAATTCAACAAGGGTACATGACATATTGACATATCTATCCATCTGCTAGACCACATTAACACCTTCCCATTGTACTTAATCTCTGCTAAAAAAGTTCTTTGGGATGCCAGATTAATAACCTCATTATGTTTTGTCCTTATACATAAACTCATTTTCATGATTTTCACTGATTATATGCAACTTGGTTCAAGTATTAATCTGTCTAAGTTGTGTTTACCTTCACAATTATTATCTCCAGTGCTCCTATATCCAGGGTTGCAATTGCATGTGTAGGAACCAGGGGTTTCAACACAAACTCCATTTACACAAAGATGGCTGTAGTAAGGACAGAATTCTCCTCTTTTGACTGCTCCATATTCTTCACAAAGTTGGACATAAGCATCTGGAAGTGGAAATTAACGATGTAAAACACAAATAATCACAATGTTACAACTATTTGATACAACTATTTGACGGAGAGGACAACCAATTATTAGTACTCAGAGAATTGCAAACTGGAGTTAGTTATGCATCAGCAAAGGTGACAGATCACCTGACAAAATTTGATATGCATGTATGTACTTGACAGCAAATGTACTGTCTATAAGCTTGCTTAAAAATGTTAATCTTGAAAATGTATTAGTCCGGGCCACGCAGTGGCTGGACTGTAGCATTTGTCACGGCTGACTTCCTGTCCAGATTCACTTCTGCAGACTACAAAATAGATTGCAAGAGAATGGACAGGGGCATTGCAAAGAGCCTCGACATTTCTTCACCACCATACCTTGCCAAGGCCAAGGCACAAATCCTGGTCGAATAGGCAGATATTTAGTATATCCGGGTACAACAGGCATAAATCACTGTAAACATTAGGGTGGCCAGAAAAAAGACCAATTTCTGAAATTCATATCGCATACCCCTTCATTTTATGCGAAATGGTAAAATAAGCACTCTGTTAAAATTTTAGAAAGATCCTTCGAGTCTAAGTGGTCCCCCAAAGCCACTCGGTTTCAGGCCAAAATTTACAAATAATTCATTTTTGCGTAATCGCGGTTTTAAATATCTCACTTATTATTGGACATACAATGATAATATTTATACCATTGATCTCAGGAGAAAATTAGCTTCAATTTGAGTACCAGGAAGCTATATCTATGATAACTTTGAAGCTGGCAGGATTTTGAGAAAACTCAAAATTTCATGTTCTCAAGCCAAATCGCTGAAATCATTAGTCTATATTGTCAAATTTAGCTGAATTAAAATTCCTACTAAGAAATAAAGTACATAAGAAACAATTTCCTGTTGAAAGTGAGAATATTGACAGGTTTTCATGGTGTGATAGCCTAGCTGCAGAGGCACACAAATCTACACTGTATATATGGCAATTAAATATAAATTTTTTACACATTGCCATTTTCAGACACCACCAAATTTCAATGAAGGTTGTATTTTATGACCCTGAAAGCCAATTCCACACTTTGGATCATACTTTTAAGTCTTAGAGCCATACTCATATTTAATCTTCACATCTTAAAATATCACAACACCATTAAAAAACATTCGGTGCACAGTCATTTGTGGCAGAAAATAATCAAGTTGGCATTCACTTAAAGTTCTCTTTCTCGCAAATCCAGCCAAACTATTAATAATTCTATGCACCCTAATGATGATTGTCCAGATGCTGCATCTCTTCTTCAAATCTATACTTACCATCTTTGTAAGTATGGGCCACTATGATCTTACTGGCAATTTGAGGAAAAAACATGTGCGGTCCCTGCCCCTCCAAGTAAGCTTGTTGCAGTAATGCAGGATAGGATAGGATAGGATAGGATACTTTATTTGCACAACGTAGGCACTTACAATATAATGAAATGTAAAGCCCTATCACCAAACACTTGACAGACAATGCACCCTGAGGATTATTGTCTGCCCCTCATTTTTCAAAACATCACATGCTTTCGTTGTGAAATTCCCTTGTGCCATACTGGAAGCTCTGTAACATTTTTCCAAAAAATTCGAAAATCTAAGATTGGCTTACAGCTTTGAAGTTTTTGAGATGTGCCTTATTTTGGTCATTCATGGTTATGCATTATATTTTGAATTTTTGATATCATAGAAGTATGCCTTATTTTAAAGTAGGATTCAATTTTGCTAACTTTGAAAATTTAGATAAATTATTTCAGCAGTTTAGCTTGACAACGTGAAATTTTCTGAAATCCTGCAAGATCAAATGTCATTGTAAGTATAGCTTCCTGGTACTCAAATTGAAGCTAATTCTAATTTTCTCCTGAGATCAATGGTATAAATATTATCATTGTATGTCGAATAATAAGCGAGATATTTATAACCGCGGTTATGCAAAAGGACATTTTTCAAAAATATTGGGCAGAAATAGAGTGGCTTTGGGGGACCACTTATTAGACTTGAAGGATATTTCTTAAATTTTAACAGCGCGTTTATTTTACCATTTCGCAGAAAATGAAGGGGTATGCGATATGAATTTTAGAAATTTATTTTTTTCGGCCACCCTAGTAAACATGACTGAGAATTGTCACAAATTGCGATTTTCAGTTGGATATTTAGTGGATGCCCAACACTGCCAAGCTAATAGAGAGACCCCACATCACCAGCTGCTGATTGCTCATGACCCAGATTTCGTGCCTTACTGAACATGCAAGTATCACATGGCTCTTCTCTAAGCTGTTCATGTTTGGCTTCTGCTGCAACAGATGCTATTTATAGCAATTATGTAGAAATTCTTGGTGGCTGAGCAGGATACATAGCCTATTCCTTATGAATCAACAATTGAAGGTCAAAAAGTTGAACCAGTTGACCCCCGCAAATGCATCAGTGACATAACCACATTCACCATGAGAATCAGTAAAGCAAAACCTCGTACATGGCTTCGTAGCGATTTAAGAATTTCTCAATCATAATTCAGTTTTGGGCCTAAGGAAATTTGACTAGCTACAACTGCAGTAATATCAGTGGAGCAGCCGTACATCATGCTACAATATTTAATTCAACTAGGATGGCCTGGACTTGCAAATAATATTTGCGTTCCAGTTGAATTACTAAATTTTCACTTTGAATACCCCCAGTCACGCACATTGGTAAGTTCCACAAAGAAATATGTGTAATTAATTATATAAAGATACCACCAAGCCATTTTAATTATTTCAACTTTATATCAATTGTCAGCTAGCTTGTTGGCTTTGTCACCATGCATTGTCACATACTCTGGAAAAAAACAAATCAGAATTCTAAACATTGTGCTAATGTGCTTGCTAAACTTGAAATACCGAAGAATGAAAAAGCATGAAATACAATGTGCAGACAAAACAGAGCAGGTTTCTATTTGAGGGTGACTGGAAGAGTCCCCAGACATAGCAAGCAAGTAGACAAGGTCTGAATTTTCAATTAGAATCACTAGAGGACATCACTCTTGTTAGTTGATGTCAGTCAGTCTTTACAAATGTAGTGGATTGTAGCCATGTTACTACAACTTAGTATTTGGAAAGACTATTTTGCTTCACAACAAAGAAATTAGAAAGAGAGTAAATCTAGTAGTTACATCTGTATCACACTATGACTGTATAGATCTACACGCTGCTACCATGCATCTGGCACATAATGAGGTATGGCAGGAATCAGTGACTACAACTTAACACAAGTTGACAGAAACAGGTCCCAATTACTGGGGAATTTCAAAACTAGCTGTGAGGTAAGAAGTGTGTGCCTTTTTTGTAGAATTAATTTTGAGCTCACTGAAAGAATGACTAGACCTCAGTGTGTGTGTGTGAACTGCTCATGACCAGACTTGTGCCACACTTTCTGGTAACTTAATGCTGCCTGTCTCTTTGTGGGTGCACCTATGCTTACCCACATTATTCAGTAAATATACTCACTACAGGGTTTGCTCTCAGTGTATACAAACACCTGGCTCATGGCATTGTAGAAGTTTGTTTTACTTGTTCACCTTTTGTTTGTTTATGTCTGAATATTTGTATTTTGTTTTTTTGCTTTATTATTGACAACTTTTCACTTGTTCAGGATGATGCACAATGTAGCAAACCACTAACAAGTCAAGGAGCCCTCTAAAATGAGCTAGCCTAGACCTCACTTTACTATGGATTGTTTTTGCTTTTGTTTTTATTCATGTTTTCCTCTTACAACATACTCTTCTCACTTTTTCAATCTGCTCCTTGTGTCTAGTTTGTAACATTTTCCACTGTCTTGTAAACACGCCACCAAAAAAGCCAAATAACCATTATTCGCTTAATGTTTTACTCCAAAGACCGAGCATTGACTCATTCGTAGTGGCTAATCTATCATGGATATGACACAATTATGACTCAATTTTAATAATAATCGACATTGACTTCAGCCATGACTGTAAAAAATCTGTGTTTCAGAAGTTTAGAAATATCAGCATATCAGTTACCCCAAAAGTCAACTGACACTGTCCCCTTTTGATAGAAATTTTGCAAAGGTTTTGTTAGAACATCCATGTCAAGCCCCTTTTTGCATTAGAAATGCCCAATTACCTTATTTTATGGAGCATTGTCTGATAATGTCAGTACTTTTTCAGCCATACTAAGTTATCATATTTCCAGACAAGCTGGTTTCTGTATGCTTATACATTTCTTCTATCTTTTTAGCCAGTTTGCCAGAGATAAAACACCTGCTGTTTATACGAGCAGAAATACATGACTGCATGAATGTATGGTGGGAATACACTGTTTACATAGTATGTGTATCAGAAGGCAGGTCTGTGGAAATACATGGTGTGATTCTCAATGACATTTTTGTACTGAAGCTATATTTTATGCCAGTTCACACAGAGTGAGATTATTACTGCACAAGGCTTCTCAGAATTACAATTAAAGCTTTTATTTTGACTTACACCAATATACAGGTTTTTGGTTGATTCACAATATTTATTTTTTTAACTCTGATAAACTCTTTAGCTTATAATAATGGGAGCCTTTGAATTTGAATGTACTTCATCAGTTGTGACAGACTCACAGACAGCAGTTTCAAACATTCAGCAGTTACAATGTGTATCTCTAAAGACTTTCACCTCACAATAAAACTTCAAAGCATATTTACTTGCATAATTACAAAATGCTGACAAATTGATATAAGCAAACCTACCAGATTGTTTCAGAGGACACAGCTGACAGACTCTTCCTTGACTTCTTCCTTCACTCCAGCCTTTTCCAGAGGAGCAACAGCAATCCTTGAGGGTCATCCTTTGGTTGGAGTGTTCTCTTCTGCACTCTCCATTCACCAGTTCAGTGTAGCAGATGCCCAGCTTACTATCTGCATAACAAATAGGTTTGCAAGTGGTGTGAGTATGTATTCATCATATAACCGGATTCAAGATTGAGAGAACCTAAAATGAATATAACTTTACAGAAGAACCTTAAGTAATTAAAATATCCATGACCAGATGCACGATACAAACTTATTTGCATTCACCATGCAATATTGCAGATTTACACTTCCATTTTAGATTGTTTTTAAACTGTGTTTCACTGTCAATTTATCTCTGGTACATTTCAAATTTCAACTTTTTTTTTCAGCCCGAAGGTTCTCCTTTACAGAAAGTTCTAAGAATTGGTATTTTGAACTGACTTCTATTCGTTTGAACATGACATTTCAAAGTGAGAAACTGGAAAATCCAGGATATGTGGTTTTATTTATCGATTTAAGTTTCAAAATCAACACACTCAGTTCAAAGTATCTTTTGCACTTGACCTACCTACACATGTTGTTCCATCAGGGCTGAGCTCATAGCCTGTGTCACAGGTGCATCTATAACTCCCTTCAGTGTTGGTGCATCTCCCTCTTCCACAGATATTGGGATTTTCCTCACACTCATTTTTATCTGGGTGAAGAAGCAAATTATAGCTAAAAATTGCATAAAAATTGCATAAAACAGCATGAAATTGAGTTTTCACAAGAAACTTTTATGAAAAACGATGTTTATAAAACATTCAAAAGTTTCTTCCACATTGATAAACTGCAGCTGGGACCTGAACTTGCTTCCAGGGCTTGCCTGGCTGCTGGTGTTGACATGCATTTCGATAAAATTGCCAATTTCAGCTATCACATCATAGTTCCTTACATTTCACAGTCGTCTCAATTTAGTTACAAGTTGATTTGTAGCTCTCAAAAATTCATCACACCATTGAAATTTGAGAAGCCTTCAAATGAAACGAATTGATATCTAAGAGTTCTATTGTTGTTGCAGAATATCTGGTTTATAGCATAAATCCTCCATGCCTCAGCTAAATTTATTGGTCTTGAGTGATATGACTGATTTTTTTCGATGGCTTTTTTCAGTTTTCTTTCTTCAAGAGCAATGTGTCAATTACATAATACAGTGTTTGGCATATGGATTTCTTTAATAACATTTTAGCAAAAATTCTTCAAATTTGTTTCAAATCAGCTGTTTTATATCACTGTTTATCTAAACTACTCAGGACTATTTAGAAAATGTAATAATTGAATTATAATTGCTTCAGGTCCAGAGTTCCAGGTTCATTTATAATTCCTCTAATAACTGAATTTTTGACTTCTGTCCTCTTAGCAGGTACATGACAATCACATTGAGAGATTCAAGATCAAATCTTGGCTTGATTTTGCAATCATGCAATTGATCTTTCATTGCCTGGAATAATTTGTGACAAAGTACAGATTAAACATTCTTAAAAATGGGACAGAGTTGACAGAGTTTTGTCTTGTACCTTCACAAGTATTAGTAGCTGGATTCCTCTTCTGGCCATCTTTGCAGTCACATCTGTAGGAGCCCAGGGTGTTGACACAATCCCCTCCTACACAGAGGCCTGGAATAGCTTGGCACTCATCAATATCTGAAACAAAGGGGTAAAACAGGGTTCTGTACTGTCTCCCATATCCATATATGTGTCTGTAAGTCATATTTACACATTACATAGAGAAATTTGTGTTAAATTCATTATACAGATCTATGCTGTGAATAAGGTCTCAGAATCAGTTTGTATAACTCTAATAAGGAGTAATGCAGGGATGTGTGGTGTCTCCATATGAGTATGGCATATTAAGACACTGAAGGATATAAATTTTTGATACTTCAAAATCATCAATCTTATTGTTGACACTTCCCTGACATTGCGTTGTCAGAGTTGGACAGCAGTCCTTTGTAGGACCTTCATTGGTTCTTGAACTTTTCAATTCAGTACATGCCTGCCCATGTGCACTGTTGAATTTTACGATTTGTCAAAGTATTGTCAAAATATTTGTCATAAATTTGTCATATCTTGCTGTTTTGACAATTCTGACAATATAAGGGTTGTCTTGGGTTGTCTAAATGACTGTGATGTATCTATTGTGTATGTCATCCTGAAGCCATCTTCTCCCATTGTTAAACATTGTTAAATTCCACTAAAGATCCAAATAGACGCCTCTGTGGTCATTTGTGATCATCAGCTGTCAACTTTGACTATTGCTATGTTTGGATAAATGCTAGGCATGTGCAGGCACAGTCTGGTGGCACCTAACTCTGTGTAACTCTGGCATCTCCCTGTTAAAGCCATTGTTATAAAAAGAGGACCACCACCCACATCGTAAATAAAACGTGACACAAGTTCACAGAACCAAACTTGTGTTTCTAATATTTAAACATTCGACTGGTGTTTTTCCAACACTCACATATATTAGCAATCTATTGCTGTGCAAATAGTCAAAGAGGCATATGATATTATAGCAAGGTTTGAGTTGGCACAGAACATTGCAATTGTATATTGCAGTTGCATGAAGAAATTATTAATTTTAATGTGAAGTGAAATCATGCATGGAATGCTGCAATGCATATTGAAGAAGTGTCGAATGACACTGCTTCAAAGAAGTTTTTCCAGAATTTCCACACTGTACGACCACAAAATATCGTCACCAGGGCACAGCCCCCATGGATGCACTTTGAACTCTTTTATGAAGTTAAATGGCAATTGTAATGTACAGTCTTCGGCTTAGTTTGTAAAATATATTGCCTCAGGGAAGTCATTACATTTAATTGTAAGGGATCTGCCGTCTTCATACTTCGACATTGTTAAAGGTCTCAAAATTTAGAATAATCATGACGCAGTAATGTTTCAAGGTCATGCAGTTTTCTCCTCATTTTTGGGGTAAATATCTTGTAGGTTTGGTTTTGCCTGTGGTTTTGACATTAACACCTGCAGGGAAAAGGCCTATTTCTGTGGAAAAGACATTTTTACTGGGTTGGCATTGTTAACCATCAATTCCATTGCCACTGGCTAACAATAAAAAAGATAGACTTGATATCCATGGAGCATTACAAGATGTATTAAGATATCATAGTCATGAAGTATCGTAATTACTTTCAAATTATTTAATTGGTTTCACCCTTACCCTGGCATTGGTTATTCCTGAGGTTAGCAATGTACCCCCTCCGACAAGGAAAGGGTTCCTTGGGGCATTCTTCACAAGGGTGCCCCCAGGCCAGGCCAATTGTTGCACAGCAAAGGGTCTTCGTACAAACCACCCCTGTCAGCTGCCCTCTGCACATGTTGTTTGAGATCTCCGTGAAGCAAGGTCCTGTCCTGTAATCTGAAAGAATGACTGGCAATTGTAATAGGGCCTAATCATAATCAAGATGATGTGGAATTACTAAAATGTTTTGCAAATGATAAGTTAGTATTGCATTTTTTTATAAACCAAGATCAGATTACAAGTATGAATGTTTGCTGTTTATTTGTCTGAAGTACTGGTTTGTGAAAAAAAATACATATTTCAAGTTTGAAATCTTTGCATCTATTTGATAATAACTGAAATTTTCATGATAATAGGAATCTAATTTATCTGTCATATCATCACATTTTATTGTTTTTTCAAGGGATCAATTGTTTAAACAGGAAAAGGGTTATCATTTTTTGACGTAGAAGTGACAATCCTTTTCCTGTTTAAGCCATTGACCTGGGAAAAAAAAGTATGAAAACTTTGGTCATGGCTCAGCAACATTTATAAGAAAATGAAAAGGTTTTTTACTGTAGAAAGCAAAAGAAATCTATCTAGTGGATAATAAAGAGCATCTGCAAGTGAGTGGTAAAATAAATTTCAAAGAAAGAGCTCAGAAAATTAATGAGGTTGGGTCTATCTTTGTAACTTCGATGAAAGAAACATAATCTTGATAGATAGATAATCTATTAGATTGATGGATAGATACATCTTTTTATATGCTTTATATATTCAATGCTGTTCGAATTATTAAATTTAGCATGGGGCTGGCATAATCACCAATAAATTGCAACTATAGAATTTTAAATCTGTTCAGTTACCCTAATGACTCTGCCAAATCACAAATAACGATTCACCGTATTAAATCATTACCCTCTCCTGCAAACCTAACCTTAGATAGATGCATGGATATACTGAGTGCAACCCTCTAAGCCCAGTTCTGGATTGATAAGATGAGAGAGAGAGAGTGTGAGTCCTCAACAGGTTACACATTTATCACATTAAAAACCCATGCAGGCACAAACCTTCAGCGGAGCAGGCCCTTGCCCATAACCACTCAACCAGGGAACCCTAACCCAGGAAATGAGCTTGACTGATTGATAAGCTACTGATCATGTTTAGAATTAATTTTCATTGAATATGATGAAAGTATGTTCTTGCCACTTTCCATACAATAGAGGCGAGAGTGCCGCGAGACCTACCTTTAGGCTCCATGTTTAAGGAATTGTTGACAAATAACATATTAGCAGAGTAGCATTATAGATCTTTGCTGATTGGCAGTCCACCGGAAAAAGTTATTTTCTTATTTTCAACTTGCAAACTGGTTTTGCCACATCATCAACAATTTTCTGTTGGTGTCCTAATCTTCTTATTTGATCAAGTACCTCAAGTCATTTAATTAGGTTGTTGATTGTCACCTATACTGCCAGATATGATAAGGACTCAACCAACTGATTATAACCATAACTGACACAAACAAAACATTTTCAAGCCCGTGACATCATGCGACCAAGTTAAAAGTTTATTTTGAAACTGTTCGGGCCGCTAATCCGCAAACAGCTCTAAAAGACTGAGACAGTTTTTGAAAATACTTTAAAAATGCACGCAATTAAAGGGCTCAATTAGCAGACACAGTTGAGTGAGTTAAGGCATGATTCTTGGAAGTGGAGTTGCTGAACCATTTCCCAAGTAAGTGAAATCTTACTTTTCAATGTTTATTTTACCTCTATTAAGCTTATCTAACCGGGTTTTTAACATGTAATCAGCTGAAGAGTTTGGGATTTTCCTGTTTATAAAACCAATTAGCACTTTTTTTATAACAGAAGTTCCCGGGTATCTGAAAAAGTTTACAAATGTCCTTTTCATGAGGAGAATTTTGTATAATCTATGACATTTTCTCAAGAGCTCTGTGCTTCTGCTTTTAAGATTCCTTGTCCCATCCAACCACACCTAATGTAGAAGGGGTTCGATTTCCAAACAAAAATGAAGTCTCCTCGAAGGTTAAAAAAGTCACTTGCAAAAAAGATTGTGATTATCTGCCAAGGAATGTAAATACTTCCAAGAGTTCTAGTGTCTGTCCCATGTGGACTCGTGACTTGGAACATGCACTCAGCAAAGCAAGAGTCTCTCATTTTAATCCAGCAAATACATGCATGGAATTCACTTGCTTATGGCTGTTTGCAGATTGACGGTTGAAAAAGTTTTACATTTAACTTTCAACTTAACTTTCATATCTGACTTGCAACTATGACCCAGCAGGGCAACATCTAAAACGAGTTTTTCTTGTTTTCCAAATGCTAATTCACCTCTTCAACAAGCAAGCAACCAGGATTCTTTGTATTGTGGAATGGTTCCTCTTACTTCTAATTAACCGAGGTTGCTTTTTCAGCTTCCTCTGTAAACATGGTTTTGCCACATCTTTTTGGTGACATGTGATGCGCACAAGATCAAACAGTTACATCTCTGGGTTTCTCTGGAGGCTGAGAAGTCTTGAAATGAACCACAGATGAGAAAACAAGAAAGGGGCTGGGGCAAAAGGCATGACGATCAATGCAGGGGATGGAATGGTCTCAAGAATTCTCAAGGAGGGTCTCCAGAAGGTTGCACAAGTGAACACAAGTTTTAAAAAATTAGGACAAGATCTACTTGTAATGCAAAAAAAAAGGAGGATAACATATATTCTCAAAGTCTGATTAAAAAGGCTCCAAAGTCAGTTTAGAAGGTAAATTTGTCATATCTTCAAACCCAAATGTTTTTCAAAATATATTGATCAGGAAATTGAAAAAGATGTCAAAGTTATCAGGTCCCTGATAAGGCATAGAAAACAAGAACTGAATATGAGTTATTTCCGAGAATACAACTTTTAAAAACTCATAAATACTCAAATCCATTTAATCTATAAGCCTATAGGGTCACTTCAAAGAATGGTCACTACAGGCTTACACAACATTCTTTCAGATGTACAGCTGTGTTGACCCTCTTTCTGACCTCACTGGGATGCAACTGCATTTCAGCAGTCTCCAGATTTGACAAATTGTGCATTGTACCAGGATGATCCCAGTGGGTCACTTCCTCTGTGTCATGGGGAGCATAAGGTTAATCTGAGGGCAACAACCGAAAACTGAGAATGGAAATTTCTGGCTAGTGACCTGAAGGGAGAAAAACGATACTTTTTCTGAAACAACAGTTACTGTCCGTGTAGAAACTTATATACCCTTTATTTGAGAGCCTCTTAAAACAATAAATCAGGTATTGAGAACCTTTTGAAACATGACATTGTTGGGATTCAGAAGTCAGTCAGTGTCTGCTGTCTGACAGTCTGTGCAAAGGCAGGTTTGTTTCTCGATGGTCAACCAACAAAGCCCTGAGAATCCAACAAGTAAAGGTGAAGATTGTCAATTCATAAAAGCAGTGTTTAAGCCTATTGTTACCTATTTTTCTGCAGCTGGCCATCGCGAGAAGCCCATTACTGGCTTAAATAGGATAAAACCACATTTTAGGTTGATTACAGGTAAAGTTACTTGTGCAAAACTTGTGCAAAACTGCCACAGTATGGAGCAACCACAGACTCACCACCACGAATGTCAAGAAACAGCTACACTCACTCAAGTCTACCTTGCAAGCTGACCACCCAAGCTTCCTGTTAGATGAACCCTTAAACAAGAAAAATTGCAAGTGGGATGATCCCACTGGGAGGGAGAGAGGAAAAAGAAATAGTGAAATGTGTACATTACCTGCTTCGCACCTCCGGCCGGTATAGCCGTATAGACAAGCACATCGCCCCGGTCCTATACATCTCCCACCGTTCAGACAGGAGTTGGAGCAGACGGCTGAAAAAATGCAAAGTATGGTACAGGTCAAAAAGGTATTCCATGAAGATGCATTGCTCAGACAGGTCCACAGTTGATCTTACCCAATCACAGCCTCTAACCATAACATTCAATTGCATGTCTAACACAATATTCCATTTACAAATTATTGTTAACCGTCATATATATCCATATGTAATCAGTGTTAAGTAATGACTTAGGACAGTTAGGTTTCTGTTGGAAGTACCTATACAACATACTTTTATTTATTTCAACATCAAAGTGACATCAGTTGCTTAGATTTAATTAAGGGAGAGTATGAGGAGCTTCGAATGAGAAGGTCAATTGATGGTATAAATCTCCCTGCAGGCTTGAAAGTCAGAAAAATGTTGTGAGTTTTACACCGCTGTAGACTTTCACCAAAATGTCAGTGCTATGATACCTGAGAGTGGTACCTAACACTAATGGCTAAAAACAACAGTAAATCACTTACGTTGGCCGCAGTACGGCCCGGTAAAGCCGGATCGACACAGACAACGGTTGCCCTGGCAAGATCCTCCGTGCATACAGCGGACGGCACAGCTAGTCGCTGGAAATAAAATCATCATTTGATCAAAGTCGTAGTGGACAGTGATTTTGCAAGATGGAAATACCATTCAATCAAGACAGCTTATTCTTTGCCATTATTTGACCATCTATCAAAATGCACAACCTGAGGTTCTTGGTATCCTGGTTAATTCTCATCATTCTGTAAATTTATAGGATAGCAAATTTAAAACATTTAATGACTGGACAATGTAAAGTAACACATAACCCAGCCTCATTTATGATATATATGTTATGGTACCAAGGTAAATATTTACTGGAAATGCTACTGGTTTTTATTTTGCAACCAGGTTTGCACGTGTGGTAATTCTGACATATTTTGTACAAACAGGAAGCTTCTCCAGCACAAAGCATTGTTGGTATATCTTGTCTATTGTTCCTCCATAAACTTTGCTTTGGCTCTTGGGCTTGTGCCTGGTATTGTGTTAAACGCTGTTTATTGGTAGCGGTTGGATGCCAGTCCTGCCGGAGTGACTGTAGATGCCACATTGGATGGCTTCTTTACAGCATCGAACCAGCTCTAGGCCAGGCTCCAAGCTGAGAAGCAAAACCGAACTGACTGTCGTATATCTATAAAAATATTCTTCTGGGAAGATTAACATCTTTTGAAGTTTGCAGATGTACACTCTCCTCCTAGGGGTTGGCTGCTCTTCGTTATTTGAAATAGCAACTAGAATCTTCCTTCGCTCTTCAGAAAATACTCGCCACGGTGTAATGTTACTGGGGAAATTTATGCAAAGCAGTTGCCGCAGGTTATTGTTTAGGTAAATACCAACACTTTTTTTCAGGATTCATCAAGGAAATTCCATAGGGTTCAGGGTTGAGAGAGAGAGGGAGAATGTGTGTGTTCAGTGTTGAACCCTTACTCTTTCTCTTAATGATAACATTTACCTTGTAGTACCCCTCATATTTATCATAATACTTTTGGTTTACTGGTGGTTGTGAGAGTTACATAATCGTTTGTGGAAGAGGAAAAATTAATTGTTGTTACCACATAGCCTAATGGTAAGAAAAGACTAATATATATTTAATGTCCATATATATATATTATATATATATATAATCTGAAGTGCAGTTCCTGCTTCATGGTCTGTGCCTCGTGGTTCTTTCGCCAACTTAAATAATCAGTTATGTACGTTCCGTAAGATCATTTCATTTCAATTCTCTATAATTCATAATACTTTAAATACTGTTCTGAATGTCTGTCGTACAGAAGCTTTTGCTTGGGCACTGTGCTGCCACATGATTCAATAGAACTTGAAATAAAATTTTACCATACCATACCAAGAACACTAAATTGTTGACGAGGGTTCAAACTGAATTCGACTGCGACGAAAACCCTTCCCATACACCATAAAAAGCTCCTATTGACAGCTATATAATCTGTTAATTCCGCAATAAGTTATATTTTACATGATAACATAAGGAAACTATACTTACTAATAGTGGTAATGCATGAAGGTCCTATCTGTCCATTTGGACATAAACAGAGGTTAGGTCTCAGGCAGGACCCTCCCTCCCCACATCCAGAGGCACAAATAGCTGAAAAGAAGAAGAAGATGATAATAAAATATATATTTTGATGTCTATTGTAATCAGAATCTCAAAATATTACTTAAAAGTCAAACAAATAAATAGAAATATTATGACTTACCTTGATTGCACTTCCTACTTCTTTCAGGTTGATTCCACCCTGGACAACAGTGCCTGTTATGTCGATTACCACATACATTATGTCTGGAAAGAAAGAAGACAGGTGAGTTTACAAGGTAGTACACAAACGTAGAAAATCTAAGCGTTTATAGTTTTTCGTTTGGTTTTTTGTGTTTAAGCTACTTTTTTTTTCTGCCAAAGATTACTACTATTACAATACATGCAATGTGTAGCTTCATTGCTGTGTGTATCATGTCATGGTTGTACACATTTCACCTGAATTGTGTTATAAGGATCTGCACCTGCACATCGTATACTTGGATGATACAATGTTTCTGACAACTTCTTATTCTTTCATGAAGATGCCTAGCCTATCTCCCCATGTTGTGTATGGCAACAATGCATGTAGAGCAACATCTTAGATGGATTAAGACATTTTCCACCCTCATTTTACACTGTACCCAATAATAATGAGTAGACAGTTGCTGGAAACACAGGCTCAGAGAGAGGTGCAGACATGGAGTGCACTATGTGATAGACAGAAAAAGAAATCGGACAAAAAAAGGAGCAAAAAATGTACACAGTATACAAATACTTGTACAGATGTGAATTGCATAGGATGGATGGAGGACCTCAAGGCTCCTCACTTGAACCAGGCTTTTTACAAGGTGTTTTAGGAACTGGTGAGAGAAGAGCAGTAAAGTGCTCCCATCTCAGTGAGCTTCAACAAGTTTAGGGGCAGATCATCTCCCTTTTGTAAATGCTTCTGACAGACAAGGGTGGGGACTGTCATGCACTTTTGGCTGTAATATAATTCAAGTCCAATCCACTTCGCCTTCTGGTTCCAATTGTACAAATGCCCCTCTTCACCTCCCTAATACCATTGAATACCACAGCCAAGTGGTTGTTGCTGAAATTTAGGAGTTATTTTGGCTCCGAATGTCAATCTCTGGTCACGCTTGGTAATCTTAGACCAAATACTGTCTGCCTCTTGAAATCTTGGAAGATACTTGGCATTCCAGTTAATAGAATATGTGACCTCGGACTAATTCCTCTCTGAACCGATATGTACAATATAGCTGACAGATATGTCATTTTAAAAAGTCTATCGAAAAAAAAAAGACATAAATGCTCATCAATGACTCTATAGAAACTGTGTGTTAGCCTGTTTAAAATGTACTAAGGGTGATCTGGACTTATTCCAAGATGTGATATGGGCTCACAGAATATGAGATAGGCTCATAGAATACATCGAAAAATGTTCTCCTGATGGAACCTTCCTGGTTGAGATGGAGCTCAGATGCTTCAGCAGTGAGTTAAATTGAAAATGCTTTTTTTGTGGAACAGACATGTCTTACTTCAGATTGGCACATGGAGCCCCCAGGGGGTTTTGAATACCATTGAAAAATGAGGGTAAGCAAGCTGGATGGCATAAACAGACCGAGGAATCGAATTAATTAAGAACTGACAAAAATCACAGACAGTCTTTGAAGGCAATAATGAATGATGACAAATGGAATGGCAGTCAGAAAACAAAACCTGACATTTCTAGTTAAGTAGAAATGGAAATATGGCAAAAAGAGAGATGTGGATGATTCTTGCAGACATCCTCAGGGAACAATCCAACGATTTCATTTTGTTATGAATAAAAAGTCAGCCAAGGATGTGTTCTCACGTCTCCTGATGTTGATGCAATGCAGCTGAGCTGGGCTCTATAGAGTCTGAGGATGCCTCTGATGGTGCCACTTCCAAATGCTGTCTCTCTTAAGAAAGTTGTTTTAACAAAGTTTTAATTATAAAAAAAAGGACATCTGTGTCAAGTTCATCAAATGGAATGGCTATCACATAAATTTCCAGGTCTACATTGGTTTTGTTATAAGTTCAGGTCAGTAATACAGTTCAAAACGTAAGAGATGATGTGGAATACAGTGGTGATATTCAACAATATGAATGTTTTTAATCCCTCCAAATCCCATCCGAACAGTTCCAATTGTTGCTTAGGTCACAAAACAAACCAGGAGCATTGCAATCTTCAGAGCAGATGTTTTATGGCTCATAGTGCATGCTGATGTGCTACAAATATTAGGACATTGATAAATATAGGTTTTTTTTACATGTACATGTATGTTGTCTTGGTTTGAAATTGTTAGTGCCACTTCTTGAAGTCTTCTTCATTTTGCATGTTTGCGAGGAGGTGTTATTCTTCTTGACAGAGTAATGGAAAGAGTGTTGTGTTTGGGTGTCTATTTGAGGGTTTGAAGTGTGGAATATTTTGTGCTTTTTATTTTCATTTTTGCTCTTTTTGCAAGCTGCTTGTTCCTGTTGCACGTGGGTACCACAGGGAGCTAGCTTGTGGCCCATTACACTCATGTTATGGGTCAGTGACATCCCTGTCATGTGAACAAGGGGCACTGAGCTGTGAACAGCTACTGTACACCATATAGTGCTTTGCTGCCCCTACATGTTTGATCTCCACTTCCACACACAAGTCTGTAAGAGGACAGTCCTGTAGAAAAGATTATTAGAAAAGCGTGACTGCTAGACTGTAACATAAAAGGCTTCGACAGTCATGACAAGAAACATGAAAAGGGTCAGCAGAATAACAGGCATATGTTCGCTCCAAATGGTATACATATACATGATGTCCAAAATTATTTTTTATTGTTTTAAAAAGGCTTTCAAGAGTGTTGGTGCATTGTTTAGCTTATTGACTAATACTTATTAGATCTACATCAAATAATTCAGAAACTGATTACATATTATTTTAGGCCACTGAATTCCGGAGCAGTTGCAGCATGTCCATGATCTACTTGATACATGTTTTCCTAAACATCACTGGTGTAAGTGATGTTACACCTCAATCTCCTGAATCTGAGAAATTCGGATAGACAGTTCTGCTGATGCCTTGCATTCCTCCTTTTTGCATTTTAAATGAGGAACAAATTGGTCCTGAATGATTCCTGAGGGATTACTTTCTTGCCACTAGTTGACATTATCTGTCATGCTTTGAATCTAGCTGCCAGTGCACAGTACTGCACACTAAGAAGCCTTTGGCAGTTGATATCTTAACTTCTTGAGCAAGCAAATACCAGGAATTTAAGATTTGGACCAGAGTTGAGGTTGGTAATTATGATGCATGAGTTTTGAGCTGGTGTGTAACAGGGATGTGCTGGAAGGAGGCTTGCCAGAAGTTAGTCTGGAAAATGAAGGTGGCAGACAAATCCCTTGAGCAGTCCCTGACATGGGTCAAACAGTTTAAAATATCTTGTGGGTGTTCAACAGTCTGCTGTTGGGACTCTGGGGAGTGCATGGGAGGAGGGCTGAGGAGGCAAGAAGAATAGTACATGTATTGTTCTGCTATTGTTGTTGCCAGGTGCATTGCAGCTAGGATGGTGCCAGGTTGGTGGTTTTCCTCTGCAACTTTGGGTTCCAAGTTCTGCTTGTTACTTGCTAAGACTTCAGATGCTGCCAATGCTGTGGGTTCTGTTGTTTCTGTTGGGGCTGCTGATGTCTGATGGCACTGGTGATGCTGCCCCTGTCTGCTTCAGTCTGCTTCTGATTACAACAACGTGGCTGCAAATTGTTGCTTGCGTCAGTCTACACACACACTCTGCAGAGCAGACAGCAACAGACCAGTCTCAGACCAGTCTCAGCATGGCAAGTGAACCATCCCAGGCAGCTGAGGTGATCAGCTCACATCACCTGGCTAACTGATGCTCTCTGAAACGGATTGTGTGCTGCCGATGCTACTGGGTCATTGGCAGTCATTGCTGCTTCTGGTGCTACACCAAGATGTTGGATCTTTTGGCAGGTTATCCAACTTGAGAAAAGAATGGTCGATATTATAGGTTTCAGAGAAATTGTCAAAAGATCATCATTATCTGGACACTCTTGGTTACCTAGTCCGTGTGTCAAATCTTGTAAAGTTCTTTGCGAAGCAGCTTCCCATTTATAACAATTTCAAAATTAATGTTCAACTTTGCCTTTTGTCACTGATTAATCAGAATTAAGTCATTTGTTTGTGTCAGTTATGCTTATTCACTATATTCAGTACATGCCATGTCTAGTTATGTGGGAAGTGTAGATGCCAGTAAACAAACTATGTCACCTCATAAGAGGATTAGTATACTAACAGGTACCTGTTAATGACGCTGCAAAACCACTTTGCAAGCTGAAAATTTCCAGAGGATTGGTGATAACCCAGCGTGAGGTATTGTGAAATCGATAATATTTTCCTGATTTCCTTCATGATCAATTGATTCAAGGCAATCGGTTCTGTCTTAGCTTGTCTTCTACCCCCTTGTGCATGCAAGATGCTGGACAATACCACCAACCATGTTTTAAACCTAGGCAATGCAGCTTCTCATGCACCTCCAGCCTTGCAAAGGAGCAAAGCCATGGCATAATTGGCACATGTACAGACCCCCAGACTCAGGGGTGGCCATGGGTGATCTCCAGTTCTGCTCATCATCCCAAGTCATACCATGACAAAATGGCCCATAACCTTTGCTAATTCATGAATACTTAATTAACTGACCCAGTTGTTGCATCTGTTTCACACTGTTACATATGGAGAAATTGTGTATTGTTGTAAGGTGCTATCACAGTTCCAAAAATTCCATTGAATTATGTGTTTTCACAGTTCTGAAATGAAACTGTTTGAAAGTTTGCTTGTTTTACACTGTTTTTCTCAGTTGCCAGTAATCCTCTAAGTGTCCATAATCCGACTAAATCTGCATGCAAAATGCTTATGACCTAAATAAGCGGCCAATCACAGAAGAGGTTGAAAATAGCAGAAATCCCTGGCAATTTTAGCAGGGCTTGCGTGTGGAGGATGGTTCTGCTGGCCAACTGCTTCAGGTCTGCTTCAGGTCTGCTTGCAGTTCTGGCGGACAGCTGCTCTGGGTCCGTCAAAAATGACGACAAACCCCTTTTTACAAAACCACAACTGCTAATGAGAGCAGGAGAGGGTTACGCAAATATCAGCAGCTCCATTCATCCAGGCAAACCTGGCAAAGGGCAGGCAAGAAAAACGTGGAACCAGCCAATAATCTCCTCTGGAACTGAGACTAGATTCAACTACATGGCACCATCAGCTCAGAGATTCAAGATTCACAAACATCCACATGAGTTGTATTACTTCCCAAAGGGTTAATTTTTTGTCGGGGCACTTTTGGGTATTTCTAGAGAGACATTTTCTTTTTGCTGTGTAAGATATTACCACTCCAGAACTACCCTATCAATGCGATGAGCCCAAGAACTTCACATGAATGGCACATTTTGATGTCGAATGTCTGAAGCTTTCGCAAAACAAAAAATATTAAAATTCTCAAATTTTCGGTATTTACGGCAAACAATTATCTGTCCGCGCACTTCATACCCAATATTGAAATGACACGAAAGTGCGAAAGACACGAAGTTCGCTTTCTGATCTAGGTACACATGCTAGCCGGATGTTTCATCATGTGCCAAGACTGCACCTCCTCTGCATAAAACATAATCAATGCAAAAATACAGGAAGTATAGCCCTATGTCATATGCAGTATAAATGCTTTGAAATTCCCCGATAAACTCTTTAAGATGTTGATACAAGGATTCAGCAGCCAGACAGATTTGCAGTTTGTGTGGGTATACTGTATCTACCCTTCACCCCTTCCCCCTCCATTGTCTGTTTTGTTATTGTTATTAAAATGTTGCACATTCTGGGGTCAAGATCTCCTTCCTCTGCTTCTGGCTGAGCATTGTGTTGGGGTACACACTTGAAACAATGAGGAAAACACATGTATGTCCTCCATGCCCTGGGTATCAATGGGTTTATCATGACTTATAGTAGAAATGGCTGAGTTAATAAAAGACTGAATTACTTAAATGTCACCAAAGACACTACAGGATCTTTGGTGTGATTGTATCGAATAACCAGAGTGAAAAGCTAGCTGCTGAGGGAATTTATCTTTTGTGGATTTATCTTTGTGTTGGGGCAGTTATTCCCAGTTATTCACAAATCTTTCCCAGCAGGAAACATTAGTTACTGAGTTGTTGCAAGTGACAAAAGGAGACAAAAAACTCATCCTAAGCCACAGAACACACTGACCTGTTCCTCTGACCTAGAAATACATTCACTACTTTTCACTGCATCATTTTTTAGTTGTAGCAAAAGAAGCAAAAGAATAAGGAGAAGTCAGGATCCTACACTTGTCTTGGGTTTATCCAGGCAAAAGTGCATTCTGCAGACCAAATGATATTTGATCACCAGACAATCGTGGTTCTGCAGACTAGAGGGGCTGGGGTAGTATCAGCTGAAAAAGTGCTGGGGTGCAGAGGAGAAAAAGAGAGTTGCATTGGAAAGAACTAGTGTGAGGTTGTAGCTTCGAGATGTGAGGCATGAAATATCATTCAAATTCTGAGGGTTTTTCATGCTGCTAAGCTGTCAGAAAGGTCTCAAATCACTACTATTGCATTGCCATTAGGTAGCTGAATATCATTATTTCAGAGGCAGACAGAGACATTGTTTTCTTGCCCTGCAAACCAGCATATCAAATCTGAAGGGTACATACTTTCAATTACTTTTTGATAATGCCACACTTATACAAACTGCCAGAAAACTTCTGAGGGAGTTGGTAATTAGGCTGTGCCTACAGTGTTTGAAGAAGAAGTCATCCTTTTTGACATTTCTCAACTGATGAGTGACAGAGCATGGGGTCCATCCATCATAAGCATCTAAACCTTGGCAAAACTATTGGTTCAAAAATGTTGCCTCATTTTCCAAGGCATGTCATTGTTGAAAATACAGGAAGAGGAGTGCACTTTATAATTGGTCAGTCTGCAATTGAACTGATCACCAATATAGTGGTGGGAGACTAAGTGATTGGATAACATTCGATGAGAAAAGCCTCTTCATTTAATTACACAACTTCGAATAATTTTACAATATTATAGTAATTGTAAAGGTATGGAAATTTCATCACATTTGAACTTGAAGAATGTTGCTTGCATCATGGCCATTAATTGACCACGTATCAGTGGTAGAAAATTAGTTGAGTGACAATATAGAAGCATGGAAGAAATACATTGTACTTCTCTCGTGATTGAACTCTGTCAGTTTTGTGAGAAGAATCGTGACACCCCAGATTCAATTTAAATTCCCAACTGCATTGGTGGAGTAACTTGAGCCTCAGAAAAGATAAAGTGATGTTGTAACAACATGGAACACAACAAACAACTGTAACCACAAGCCACAAGTATATAGCTGTGATCATAATGGTACCCTTCTGAATCTTAATACAATGTATCAGGAATATTGAGAAAGTCCCCTTCAGGCAATAATACTGTTGACAGCAGTTTTGGAAATAATGTGTATAAATGAGTATGTTGCATCCATATTTTCAATTACATTATTTACAAAGCAATTAATGAGGACTTACCCAGTTGGCTGTGCTGAGGTTGAGTTGCTGTCTCTGCTCCTTGAATCCAAATCCCTATTGCCTCTATTTCTTCTGCCTCTGGAACTATCCCACCTATTGTTCCTAGCCCCTGAAGTAGAGGGACAGAAGGAGAGGTGCACCACCAAGAGAAGGACCAGGGTGAGCAGTGTCTTCCCCTTGGCCATCTCAGCTAATGTGTCCCTTTCCTGCAGTTCTCGTCACATGTGTCTGCTGTGGGCCAGCCTAGGAGCCTGCTTGGAAGGAAGGGGCCAGGCAGTACAGGCACCCCATGGCAACTGGGCCAGCAGAAGCTCAACAGAGGCTCAGCAAGCAAAGGAGGGTCTCCTGCAGCACAGGAGCATCAGGAGCTACAGCCTGCCCAGGAACAGACCAGCTGTTGATACAATAGTTATGAGCTCTTGTTAGAGGGGTGAAGGCCTGATAGGGAATCATCAGACCATTGCTCATCATCAGCCTCATCACTTCATCCCTCATCATCTTTACAATGCATCATACACAACATACAGATGGCTGTAGCCTCATCATCTGAATGAAATAAAAGTTGGAGCAAGACCAAGGCCAAGCAGCAATACCTCTTTGTCAGGATTGCCAGATCATTGCCTGATTGGGATGTCCTAATGATTTCCTGATCGTAATGGCTCAATGATTGGCCAATCGTAATATCCCAATTATTATCCAATTGTAATGTCCCAATGATAGCCCAATTTTAATTTCCCAAAGATTTCCCAAACATAACATCCCAATGATCTCTTCCCAATCGTAATGTCTAATGACTGTTGAAATTGTAATGTCCCAATGATTTCCTATTCATAATGTCCCAAGACTGTCCAATTTTAATGTCCCAATGATTTCCTAATCACAATGTCCCAGTAATTGTCCAATTTTGATGTCCTCATGATTTCCCAATCGTAATGTCCCAACAGTTGCCAAATCATTGCTCAATATAACGTCTGAAGGACTGCCCAACCCAACAGGCATTTGGATAGTGAGTCACACTGCCACAACTGCTCTACTTGTTCTGCTGTTAGTCAGTTTGGAAATTTTTAAAGAAATAATCCCCAGTGATTACATTTCTTGTACGACTCTTTGAATTGCAATCCCTTGTTTTATGTGTATTACAGTTGCAATATACACATTCTTTTAACCAATAAATACCAAAAATAATGGCAAAGATTGTACTAACAAATAAGACAAATACTGAAATGCCATGAAATCAGCAATTCGGCATTATCATGATTGTTCTTTGCCTTTGAAAGAAGGTGAGACCTCAGACAGTCGTTGCAAATTATTCCATATCATATTGGCTGCCCTATATGATTTCCACGACAGATGACACTCTGAGGACACCAGGCCCTGACAAAGGGAATGTGGCTCTTGGAGTTTTGTGCACAGCAAGAAGAGGCTGGTAGTTGCTAATTCTTCAAAAGTTTAACCAGATGCTTCAGATGTTCGACACTGCTAACTTGTTACACATGGCAAGTGAGCCAGGGTTCACCCATCTCCATGCAACGTCAGAATGCACATCTCAGTGATAGACAACCAAAGCTGACACAATATTGAACGACCTAGCCCATCTGTCCCAAAGCATATTAAAAAGAGATCTTCAGCTCCAACAAATGGCTAGACATTGTCAAAAGCCTTTGCACAAAATGCTTATACAATTTCATAGAACTAATACATCAGGATGGGCAACTCATATACTATTGCAAATATTTTTGACATTGCCTGTCTTTCATATCACTGTTTGATGCCTCCCACACAGTTAGGTTCTTGGAGGTCCCTATAGGAGCTTCTTCGGATGTCTTCCTTCACTGAAAATCTTTTTGACTAGATCACTTAGTCATTGGTCTTAATTTGTCTAATTTTTTAATAGTTAATCAATTTACTAAGTTAATCAAATTCTGCTGAAGTTTGTCAAATAAAGGAGGAGCCACATGTTCCATATTGCCTTTGTATGAGGATTGTTCCCCCATGCAGTGACTCCAAGAAGCTGTATGTCAGGGCCTGCAGAGTGGCAACTGAAGACCCTTTGCTCCAGAAACGTTCACTAAATCCTTGGATATTAGAAGACAAATGAAATTGAAAGTTTTGGCAGATATCATGAACATGGTTAATTGGTTATCAGTTTAATTGTGCAAAAATAGCAGTCATTTGTATACTGCATGGCCAAGATTTATGAGGCCATTGAAAATGTATGCGCGTCTTGTGTAGTTAATCTGGTACTTGCAATTTTAAATTGGGAGATCACTGCACAGAAAGGAATCTATAAATTTAGTATTTCTTTGCAATGACCACTTTGCAGTGACTGTCACTTGGGGTCAAGTTAGAAAATTGACTGACTTATAACTAAGTTTTTCAAGGAGTTAAGTCACATGACAAAGTTAATTAGTCAATTTTCGCCTCATTGTTGACTACTTAAATGAGTAAATTGACTGAATTTTGACTGTAGTTGGTCAGGTCAAAGCGATTTTGACATTGTCACTTTACTGACTTGATAAGTCATTTTGACCAACAGTTCTAGTCAAAACGATTTTCAGTGTTCAGGTCTATTGGCCATTGCTTAATTTCGTTTTGAGAACTCAAACTGCGATTGACGATTGATTAATGTGATAAGTACTTACCGGACTTAGGAATATGAATATGAAGAGTACTGACCAATGACTATTATGCTCAATATTGCCACTATACCATTCCTGGGTGGCTAAATTTTTTAATCAATCTACTTTGGTTAGGTAGGAATCAGGAAATCAAGGGCAGTCCCTGGAACTTAGGTTGACTCCAAGGTCATGTCATGCAGGATGTGTCCGTCTGATGCCTGTGATGGGGAATTGCAAACTTGCCATTGAAATGTCATCCAAAGAATGTGCAGAATCAAACATGTCCTGATTCGACTGAAGTTCGACAGTTGAAGAGGTCGATTCATCATGCAGCTAAATTCTGCTTCATCAGAAGAATTGCTATATTTATTTCTCCACTAAATTTCAGAATTATACAATTTTGAACTTATTATTGATTTCAAGAAAAAAGTAACTCTAGTTAAATAAAACATGTACAATTAAAATAAATTCTGTGGACAGGATGACCTATCTAAGACAAGGATCTTGTCGCTATATAGTTGTTCAAGGGTCAAACTGGAGAAATGCACAACTGCTGTTTTTAACAATAATTCACAGACAGGAAGGTGGATGCAAGATTTTTTGGTTGTCACTTATCATAGACCAATATATAAACAAATATAGCTTTCGGAGTTTTCAAACACCACCAGACAAAGGTAATCTCATGAAACCATAAATTTGTTTATTTAGGTTATTAGCCATGGGAGAGGGAATTTGTGATTTATCAACCGACGGCTTAAGCCCGAGGTGTGATGAACACGTATTCCCGATCCTATGGTGAATAACCGGCTTATGCCAGGAGACAAACACTCAAACAGATTAACATGGGACGATAAGTGGAAAATGAAGAATATGTATTTGAATTATCGCAATAAAATACTGGCCACACAGCATATTTTATGTAGGGGTCTCAAAATTTTAGAATGGCTGTATGTGACAACTTAATGGCACACCATTGCTTTAAGTACATTCTTGTGCTAATTTCCTGAAAATTTCACGACATTATGTCTCATAGTTATTGAGATAGAGTTGAATTACATTGAAAAACAAGCATTTTTTCACTAATAAAACGTGACATAAAATTTTTGACCGCTTGAATTTTTTCAGTTTTACAAATTTAGACGTATTCTAGGGCAATTTCCCAACACTTTTTGGAATCTCTACATGCTCAGGCTTCATAAATCCATCAAATCAAGTTTTTTTTTTTGCCAGTGTGGACATTATTGAGTTATTTGAATTCAAAGGTTGACTTCCTAAAATTAAGTCAAATTTGACGCTTACTGGTCTGGGATGCTCTAGTGCTTCTTATTGTTGCGGAAAATTTTGTTCATTGAAAAATTCCAATGAATAGCAGGGTAGGTGAATCTGTCGCAAGCGTAACGCTCAGAATACTTTGCAGTGCCACAGAGCAATAAAAGCTCCGTTTTAAATCTGGTTTGGCTTGTAATATTGCAAAAACTGTGTAGTTTTGAGAAACAATCAAGTAATCCAGGTCCGCAGCTGGTTTCTGGTGGCAAAATACAAAGATTTCTTAAATGGGGCTCTGTCGCAAGCGTAACGCCATTGAAAATATTGATCATATTTTCATGGTTTTCTTGTAAGGAGTAAAGCAATCATTCTAGTATTACTTGTAGTGATAATCAACACAATATTTCAGTGGTTGGAGTATGTTTAATTGTTAAATTATCAAAATTTTGCTCTTTGTGAAGCTTTCCTCAAAATATGGGGCCAATTTGTCGAAAAAGGCAATACAAATTTCACTTTAATTTTGAAATTACTCTTATGCTTCATCCAGTTATTACTGATAATGCATATAAAATCATTTTAGGTCAAAACCAGAAGATTTTTTTGACTTTCTTGTTACACCATTGCCCAAAATATAGGCTAAAAAATACGCTTAGAACAATCATCATATGCTCTGTTCGTATTCACTTCGATAGCACTTATTTGGAACCAATTCGAAGCCCGATTTCAGCCGCATAACACTGGACAGGTGAAATAATTTTAGAGGAATAATGTACGTCTGGAGAGAAAATGTGTAAGTTTTTTTAAAATATTGCCATAAAATTTCTAAAAATACTGTTTTCCTCATGAAATATTTGGTGAATTTGGATAAAAACAGCCATGGAGATAGTTTTGTCATCCAACAAAGAAATTAGTTTTAATTTTAAGATAAGTTACCATTTAGTATATTTTCCTTTTACTGCATGGAAATAAAAATAAATAAAATTTGGTAATATTCGGCTTTTATCAGTTATTTCCACAAAGCACAGCAAAATGGTAAATACGATTTCTAGAACTTAGACATGTTTGTTAGGGACCGTTCAGAATTTATGACTGGGGGGGTGGGAGTTTTGCTGGAACTTCCCGTCAAAAATTGGTACCCCCCCCTTGAGTTTCATGCGAATTTTTAGTACCCCACCCTTTGGTTTCACGCATATTTTTAGTACCCCCCCCTCGACATACAAAGCAATACACACATATATACTGTTATACATGGCCACACGTACAGATTCGCGTCATTTCGCGGACTTTTGCGCGTACATAAGTCCAAATAAAATGAGTTAATGCGTGTTTTTTAACATTTTTTCTTAGTTAAAATTTCTTACCCCCCCCCTCGGAAGTGTTGTCTAAAATTAATGCCCCCCCTTGAAACACGTGTGAAAAGTTAGTACCCCCTCGGCCAAAACTCCCACCCCCCCAGTCATAAATTCTGAATGGTCCCTTACAATATTATGTGGTCATTTGATGCATATAAACATTTTAAAATTTTGATGGTCATGTCACACTTTGGCTTCATTATTTTGGAACTAGGCCACAATCTGAGAGAAGTGTCGATGGCATATAAGTGGGAATATTTCTCCACACAAAAAGAGTTATTATTTTCAACGCTTTTTCGCTGGAAATCCAGCAATATTGATCATATGGTTATAAAATTGTCAGTACTTCATAATCTAAACTTAATACCAGTTATTTAGTTTAAATCAACCTAATATTACCCCATTCTCAAGAACATCCATCAGTTTTATTCGCCATTTATTCTGAAAGCGGACAGGAGCTGAATTGAGTCAGTTGTCTTGTTACAAATATAATTTCATATGGGGAAATTTCAAACAAAAAGCAGGATGAGTGTCTTGGCCACTTTAATTCTATTTTCAAATGGGGTAAAATTTATCTGCCACATATTTTACATATAGCATCTATACACCATTTGACAAGTTTTAATTTATCAGGCAATTTTTTGGTCGTAGCTATAGATCTCTTACAGTATATTACAAGTGTCTTTATTTTCTTTGCCAAAAGAAGTAGGTTGTGGCAAAAGATTCTTGTGAGTGCATTCATCCCATTCCTTTCGCCAATTAGGAGTTGTAACATATATTATGGGTTTTAGATGTGCCAAGCTATCAGATACTTCATAGCCCACAAGCATTAGATTTAACCCGGAACAAATTAATTACAAGCTCAAATTTTCAGAAATGTTCAGAATGTTGTCTGGAATCTAATCATAATAATAGTCATAGCAGGAATCTCATCTCACTCATAAGGCTTTTCTCTCTCAATCCATAACGACTGAAGTTACACTCCTCAGCCAGTCAATTCAACTGAGGTTCCCAATAGGGCAACTTTTACCTATCAGCAATCATTTTTTTCATAGTTACACAAATATACCTTGGAAATTTTCCCAAAAAAAACAACACGATTTTCCCCTTTTATAATCCCACCTGTATATTTATCTGCCACAACAAGGGCTGTAATACATTTAATATTAAAGGCAATTGAATTCCGCATCTTTGGATATGCAGACTGACCTTTTATGGCCAATATATCTACCGATAATTCTATTGGGAGTTTGACAAAAACACTTTTTCCACATACAAATCTGCAAGCTATATATTTCTCTGCCACATCAAGGCCAGTAATGCATATCATATTGCAGTCCACTAAATTTCGCATCTATTGCCACACTGATTGAACTTCTATGCCCAATATAACTATCCAGCTCCCACAAATCAAATTGCATCATGCATTTAGAAAATAATATTTTCCAACAACTCCAGTCTCTCAGTGTTTGTAGTGCTGTACGCCCCGCTGTAGTTGTTCCAAACATTCCACATTACTTCATCTGACTGAAAGCTGCCTGGAAGCTGCAAAATAGGAGCTGGCTTCACATTTCTCTAACCTTTGAAGAACCTGGAACTCGCTGAATTTTTGAAAAGCAAGAAACCTTAACGGGTGAACAGCTAGTAACATATTAAAAGTCGTCAAAAATCCTACTTGAGGCATCTTAGGAAATCACGATGACATCCAAGATGGCTGAATTTAGCAGTATTACTGTTTCTTTGCTCAATGCAGGCTATATATATATACATATGTGATATATAAGTGTCAAAAAATCTGCGTCTTTTCAAAAGAAATGTGGACTGTGGAAACGTTTTAAAATTGAAGTACCGGCATATAAATATCTCAGAAACTATGCGATTTAGACACTTCAAATCAGTGGCTATATTAACCCCTTGTTGAGGGTCATGGAAATGGATCCCAATTTCAAAGGATATTTGGATGTAAAACTAGACTATTGAAGTTACCATTCCACATGCAAGGATGATCCTTTTGTGACATATATATAGTTAAAGACTAGAAAGAAAATTTCTGCGGGTGATCCCTTTCTTCTGCAGATTTTTTGGAACTGCAGAATTCTGCAGATTTTTTTGGAACTGCAGAATTCTGCAGCTTTTTTGCAGAACTGCAGAATTCTGCAGTTTTTTTGCAGAACTGCAGAATTTTGCAGTTTTCTGCAGAATTATGCTGTTTTTTGCAGAACTGCAGAATTCTGCAGTTTTTTTGCTGAACTGCAGAACTGCAGAAAGAAATTATATACTCCTCCCATATGATGTTTCTCTTTGAGTATAGCGGTACAACATTTTCTTTGATTACTCCTATTGGGAATAGCTCAGTTTTATCGTAGTTTACTTTCAAACCAGATATCTGTTGAAATTTATCAAATGCTAGTAGCGCATAGTCTATTGTTGCTGTTTCATATTTCAATATCAGACATGTGCATATATCATCCGCAAAGTGGCTCAGCTTATGTTCTTTTCCCATGATTGTTATACCCTTGATATCCTTGCTTTTTCTTATGTAGCATGCTAAAGCTTCTGCTGCTAGAATGGATAGGTATGGTGAAAGTGGACATTCTTGTCTTACACCTCGTTCAAGTTCAAATGACGGTGTTGAGTCCATCCGTTGTTCAGGACACAACTCTCAGTTCTTCTGTATAGCGTTTCCACCCATCTTATCATTGTGGGTCCAAAGTTAAATTTTTCTAGAGCTCTATTTATGACTTTCCGTTCCATGGAGTCGAAGGCCGATAGCGGCGATTATGGCTGGTATCTCTTCTTTCTCAGCAATTTCCATGATGCTCAGTTTTTTGTTGATGTTCTCTCCTATGTATCTGCCTTTCATAAATCCAGTCTGGTCAGAGTGAATCAAGCCTCTAAGTGCGTCTTGATTCGCAGAGCTAAACATTTTGCCACCAGCTTGTAGTCTTGGTTCAGTTACGAAATTGGTCTCAAGTTCTTCAGGTGCAATTGGTCTTTTCCTTGCTTAGGGATTAATTTGATAACTCCATGTTTCTGTGTTGTGGACATTTATTCAGATCTAATAGCCTCATTGATGCGCTTGAGTGGTGATGCTTTAATATCAGTCTATAAAACATATTTATACAGGGTAAAATATTCAGAACAAAATTACTGTTTTACAATATTTCCCTGTGTAAAAGGAAGACAAAAATTTAAAAACAATGGAGAATATATATATATAAGGAAGGCTGTAAAAAAAACTAACAAAAAACTAGACATGTACATGTACTATTCGCTAGGCGATGAGTGTTGCGCTGCCCTAACTTAGCTAATCAAACATAAATTTTAAGCCATTGTTAACATACATACAATAATAACAGAAAAGTAAAATTATATGTGGTGATTCTATTGTGGCTCAACTGATGTTGTAAGTTAGACCCAGAAGCTAGACTGTGGAAAGGGGGATAATGTGGAGTAATAAAGAAAATAACGTGCAAGCACTTTAACAGCTGCTTGTAGATAGACTTATTGTCTATCTATCTATCTATCTATCTATCTATCTATCTATCTATCTATCTATCTATCTATCTATCTATCTATCTATCTATCTGTCTATCTGTCTATACTCCCTCCCTTCCTCCCCCTCCCTTTTTTCCTTCCTGTACTTTCCTTCCTTTTTTCCTACTTTTTTCCTTCCTTTTTTCCTTTCTTCTTTCCTTCCTTTTTCCCTTCCTTTTGTTCCTTCCTTCCTTCATTCTTTCTATTGAATCTGCAAACACTGGATGTTGCTGCTGCTGTTGGTGCTGGTTTCACTGCAGCTGATCATTTGAAATTCCCGCCAAAACGAACATTTTAGTTTCGTAAATAAACATTTTAATGTCACAGAAGTTTACAAAAAGTTGAGCAAGATAAAATTATATTGAGACTGTATGCTAACTTTCAAGGCGATAGGTGAAATAGTGCGACTTCCTATATGGTCAGAGGCTTACAGAAAATTCCAACTGTAATACAGGCTGCAAGCAGCTGTAAAAATGAGCAGTTGTTATTATAATTAAATTTTATGAAAATCTGAATCTTCTAATATGAGTTTTTCTCTCTGACAGCACAGCGGGAGAGATTAGAAAAATCCAGATTGGCCTAGGTTTATGTCAAAACTTTGTAAAATTCAATTTGCACCATAGGCCTAATGCATATTACACACGAACCACATTCAATTGATTTTTTTTGGGGATCCCACAATATATTTAGACCCTTTATATGCTCCCGCGGCAAATTGTAAAACAGCTTAGCTGTATTGTTACTTCATTCTCTAAAATCAGCAAGAGCAACCCCCTAGTCCTGTAGGCCTACAGTGTATGCATTAGATATTGTAATTATATGGGTATATACATTGTGTAATTAACTTATTGGTAATACACTGAATTAAAATGGAAACTTGAGCATTTGGAACTGCTGAATAGTGGAAAATTGCCAACCAAAAGGCTGGAAAAGATTTCTCTATGAATTGAAAGAGAGTGCCCCCCTAGAAGCTTGCAGCCATATCCATGCTGGGAGAGCACGTGTGAAGACATTGGTCAGAATGGTGGAGGAGAAATTGTTCACAAATGACACAGTAAGGACACTAAATGCAAAAATAAAGACTTTAGGACAAACTTCATGACATGAATGAACATACATGTGAATAAGGGCACTGGAAGTGGTGGCTTGTGCCCAGTAGCTGTTACAAACAAGAATCCATGGATTCAATGCCTGAAGGGCGGCTTGTGTCAAGTTGAATTTATGTCAGGTAAGATGAGGGTTATAGGAGTTTAGTTGTTGCCATCCAGGTGATTGTGAAAGCTAAAATAACACCACAGATCACACTATAGCTAAAGCCTAAAGAAAGGCATGTGTACAACAAGAAGGGACACAGTTTTATACCGGTATATATGCAAAAAGCACAACATAGGAGATTTTGGCAGCTATCTTGTATTTTTCGACATGGACCTGATCCATACCCACAGGCCAATAATACCTGTACCAAATTTGATAACTTCAAGGGAAATATTGAGTGAACAGCGGTCAGTTGAAAAATGGCGGCCATTTTGTAGTGACCATTTCGGCAGCCATCTTGGATTTTTTGACATGTTTCGATCCCTACCCACAGGCCAATACCTGTACCAAATTTAACTACTCTAAGCAAAATATCAAGGTCACAGTTAGCAGTTCAAGAATGAAGAAAGATAATGAAGAAAGAAATACCACTAGGTCAAACATTTTTGTGCAAAATGAGTCTGCAGTCGGCAGGGCCTACGTGTATGACAATCATCCCTCTATAAACCATGCAAACTTTCAAATCAATTATGCAATAATTATCTCCTACCACCTGGTTTGTGCCTAGTAATAATATAATAATAATAATAATAATATTAAGTACTTATATAGCGCCAATTCCAGTAAACTGCTCATTGGCGCTTGGTTAGATTAGCTGATATCTCCGTAAAATTTTGCAAAAAGATAGGTTTTCAATCGCTTCTTGAAGTTATCCAGTGTCCTTGATTTTCGTACATGTTCAGGTAAGCCATTCCACAGTATCGGTGATGAATAGGTAAAGGCTCTATCCTCAAACTTGTTTTGATTTTGTGTGGCAGGTACCTCTAACAGCATTTTGCCATTGCTGCGGAGGTTCAGGTCATTTTCAGGTTTTTGTTGAATAAGACATCTGAGGTACTGAGGTGCTTGATTATTCACCGCTTTCCATGTAGTTGTCATAAGTTTGAATTGGATCCTTGCAGTAATTGGAAGCCAGTGTAACTCTTTCCTGTAATGACTAACTTTATCTTGTCTTTTTAGCCCTTCAATCAGTCGTACAGCAGAGTTTTGCGCTACCTGGAGTTTATTTATCACTTGTTTTGAGGAGCCATAGAGCAATCCATTTCCATAGTCTAAATGAGGAGTGACTAATGCATTGACAGCTGTTTTGATTGACTCCTTGTTCAGTGACTTACGCAGTTTTGAGACGTTTCGAAGGTTAAAATAAGCATTTTGACACATTTTGTTTACTTGCTTATGCATTGACATGTGTTTATCAAAGAATACACCTAAATTTCTGGCATGATCTGTCGCTTTTATTTCAACATTGTCCACACTGATTGACGACATGTGAAGTTTCTTGAGTTGAAATGGTGAGCCAATGAGAAGTAACTCTGTCTTTTCACCATTGTTGCAGAGTTTGTTTTTGTGAAGAAAATTGCGTATTTCTGTGATGCATTTTTCCATTTTCTTGGTTGCATTTTCCTCATCAAGAAAAGTTGGCTTGAAGGAAAGGATTAGTTGTTCATCATCGGCATACTTTTGATCATCAACCTCATTTTCTTCAGCCACCTCACTTATAGGAGCAATGTACGAATTGAATAAGATCGGACCGAGTTTCGATCCTTGAGGGATGCCATATTTTAGTGGCAGTTTGCTTGATTCCGTGTCATTTATGAGTACAGATTGAGATCTATTGGTGATGTATGATTTGAACCAATTTAAAGCAGAGCCATCAATACCATACTTGTCTCTCAACCTTTTCAAAAGGATGTCATGATCAATTGTGTCAAATGCTGCCGATAAGTCCAATAGAACCAGCATTGTTACTTCACCACGGCTCATGTTCATCATGACATCATTGTGGATTTTTGTCAATAGAGTTTCTGTACTGAAATGCTGCTTGTATGCTGACTGTTTTTCATCATGCAGGCTTCCAAGTGCTAGGTGATCAGTGTATTGTTTGATGACAGCACCCTCTATGACTTTGCTCAGGAAGGACAAATTTGAAACTGGTCTGTAATTCTTCTTAATGAGATCAAGGCCATTTTTCTTAAGGAGCGGTTTTACTAGAGCATGTTTTAGTTCGCTTGGCATTTTCCCTTCTCTGAGTGATGTATTGACTATTTTAGCCATGACAGGAAGATATTCGTCAATGCATTCAAGCAGTAACCAAGTAGGTATTGGGTCAAGGTTACAGTGCTTCACAGGCATATCAGTGATAATTTTCTTAATTTCCATCTCCGAGAGTGATTTAAATTGACTAAATTTCAGACCTGAATATGTCTCAGCATCATTATGTGTACTTGCGCTGTGTGTGTCTAATCTCAATCTTATTTTCTTGATTTTATCATCAAAGAAAGTGTTGAAATCATTGGCTAGATCTGCTTCATTTATGTGATGTGGCAGAGGTAGTTCTTGTTTTCTGTTAAGGCTAGAATTTAGGATCCTAAACATAGCCTTTGAGTTGCCCTTCGTTTTCTCAATCTTTGACTTCAGGTCATCTGTTTTTAGTTGATTGAGTCTCTCATTTAGCACATTTCGTTTCTCCTTAAATATATCCCAGTCAGCCTGTAGCCCAGTGCGTCTCCATTTTCTTTCTGCCTTTCTTTTACTGGTCTTTAGATTCTTGATATCAGCATTTGTGAAAGGTGTTGGTTTTCGAAATGTTACTTGCTTGATCTTCATTGGTGCATGTTTGTCAAGCACCTTTTTGGTTGAGTTGTACAGGTTCACGAGACTGCTTAGGTCATTAGCCACTTGTTGTTGTGGGCCATTTTGAGCAAAATGTAAGCGGATATCATTCTTGAATTCCGACACATTAATGTCATGAGTTTTTCGGAATGCTACTTTCTTTTTTAGATTTTTGCCTTTGGCCATTTCCATATTGAAAAGGATGCAATTGTGATCTGACAGGAGGTCACCAACCACACAATCTTTAAGACTAGAATTTTTTCGGGTTATAACTAGGTCAAGAGTGTTTCCACTTTTGTGAGTTGGAGATGCAACATGTTGTTCAAGGTTAAACATTTCTAGGATGTTCCCAAATTGGATTGCTCTGCTATCATCTTGTTTGTTCATGTGAAAGTTGAAGTCGCCTGTTATGATGAGTTCATTGTGACATGCTTGATAAATTCAGATAAGCTGTACTTATTTTGGTTAGAGGGTTCAGGGCGATACACAAGCAGGATTGTTAGAATTTTTCCACTCAATTTCACTTTGACTTCCATATGCTCAAAAGTCCTTGTCTTCACACTTTCCATTTTAACTGCGCATATACCTGATTTGACGATGCAGCCGACTCCACCCCCTTGTCTACCTTCTCGGGGTGAGCTTAGAAAGTAGCATTGTCCATTTCTTTCAAGTTCCCCAATTTCAACTTTATCATCCGCTTTCAGCCATGTTTCAGTGAAAAGAAAGATATCCAAGTTAAATTCATTCCTGAAGTCATTTACAGATTGAGTTTTTTGTCTAAGACTTTGGGCATTCCACACACAAGCTCTTAATATATTGTTTGAAGTTTTAAGAGGATAATTGTCTGAGGAACTGGGATGTTTAACAGAATCTGATAGGATGCCAAATCGGTTCGCAATTTTTGGTTGAGTTATTGCAACTGGAGTTATTTGTATTCATAGTATGTGGGTTAAGTTTGACCCTTCATAAGAAAGTGTTAAAAAAGAACTAAATTTTTAATGAAATTGATAGCAGTCAGTAGTCTTGATTATTTTTAACTTTCAAATTGAAATTGATAACTGCAATAGACTCCATTGTTGCCTGCTTGACTGTTGCCTCTTCAGGATCATGCATGGAACAAACTGTTCCCTGACCAAAAAAAAAGGTGGCCATTAGATCTCAGGCCCAGGTCATTTCACTGTGTCAAATGCAGATTCAGTGATCAAAGGGCCTTTGATTACATCATTGCGTTTGCCTGTGTGATCGTCACGCTTGACTGGTAATGCTCTGCTGCCTGCTTTGGACAAGTTGGAAGGCAGAACTTTTGGGTGGCACAAGTGCAATAGGTCTGTCATCTGCTAATTGTAATTAGTAAGTTCACCCCTTTTACATAAAAGAAGAAGGTACCCTCCTGATGCGCTTGCATAAACAGCATTAGAGGTGAGAAGTGCACTTAGTGCCAAAAAATGCTAAGCTGAGATTAGCTGACTGCCAGTGCTTTACAATCATTGCTTTGTTGGCTTTTTTTTGTGTATTTGTTATTTCTCTATCATTCTCAAATGACATGGATCTATTTGATTTATGTTGACTGATTTCGTTCTGACTTGGAATGAAAAATAAGACTTCATGACTTGTCATGTCTTGGGACAAATATGACATTGTGTAGACCTTGACTTGCTAATAAAAAAATAGTAATTGCCAATCTTAGCTGATGACACTTATTGACAAGTGTCATACTTGAGTGCCATCAGCATTATCTGTGCAGACAGCTTTGGTCTATGTTTACAACAGCTAATTGCTATTAAACAATTGAACCATTGATAATGTGCAGTCTTGTGCAGACGCTCTTTGAACGTGGAAGGGGGGGGGGGGCGATGGCAGAATGCAGCATGCTGCTTCGTCTCCCCCCCCCTGTCCAGCAGAGAGCGTCTGCTCAAGACAGGACGCACACGGCGCTATTCATACTGGGGGATGGCAATTGGGAATTCCCTGACGTCATTTGTTGTGCTGACCAATCAGAAAGCAACTTTTAACAAAAAAAGCAACGTCTGGGAAAATCATTATTGTGTCATTACAGGGTATTGTGTAGCCTCATCCTCATGTAGCGTCCACCTTAAGTGATAAACCTGCACTCCAACATGCAACATATGCCCATGTGTTCACTGACTGATGCTGTGTGCCTGTCACCAAAAATGGCGAATTTCTCATTTTAACTCTAAAGCCTGGAGGGGATTCCCCCTTCAGGCAAAAATTAGGCCTAGAATGTGAACATTTCAGTGTGTGCAAAAAATCTTCCTTACGAAACCAAGAGCTTTTACCAAGGGGGGGGCACCCCCAGGGCAGGGGGGCACCCCCAGGGCAGCGCTAATAAAATATGTACAATTTAAAAAGTAACATTCATAAAATAATTGTTACATTTAGATTTAAAATCACACCGTGGCAGACTTCCCAAAGGCAGACTATTCCATATGGACCATACCAATGGTCCTCTGACAGCTAAAGCATGATTTCACAATTTCAGTTGTGTAGTAATCATTTTGCTGTCAGTATGGTGAGGATTGAAGAACATGAACATAAAAATTATTTTCGCCAAATCTGCGTGTAACCTGCTGAGAAACCTGAATCTGCATAATAACATCATCACACAAATAATTAAGGGCCAGCCCATGTGTCGCTTTAAACATTTAGAACCACTGTGAAATAATTTCTACGCTGACGGACTTTCAAAATTCTCAACTGTTTGACTAGATCAAAATTAATTGAAAGTGCTGTTATTAAACAATTTACAGACGACCTTATCCAACCAGCATGGATTATGACAAAAAAATTCACAGCAATTCATCCTGCTCAGAAGTGCCGTAAATTGGCATAGACCATCTCAAAATCAATGTGGCCAAAGTCATTTAACAAATAAACTTTATACAGCCCAAAACTCAGCAGTCCTACCTAATGCTTCCTCTACTGGCTTATCAATCATGACAGTATAAGCCAGTAGAGGAAGCAGCTACACTTGCTGCAAATTCCAGGTAGAATTCATTTCAAACTGATGTTAACAACATGGAAAGAAGTCAATTGACAGGCACCTGCACCTCTATAAATTCAAAATCTGATCTAGCCAAAATCCAAACGAAATTATTTTCTTAGAAGCAATGACAAAGTGCTCTTAAATGAACCAACCGCTAGCAATAAAAACATATTTGAAGACAGCTTTTTCATGCTGCCCTAAAACCTCTTTGACAACACTTGAATGCTTCAAGAGAATCATAAACTTTTCAGTTTAAGTGTCTATAATCAGATTTATCTGTCACAAGCTAAAGTGAGCAGTTTACTGGAATAAAAGATGTACAAATGTCTAATTTTGTTATTATTAATTGTGATGATACCTGGAAATTGAGGGATATGTGGCAACCCTGAGAATACCAAATGATGTGAAGTGTATTCATTACTCCATAAAAAGCTATGTATCTATTATACTGCTAGATTGCTAGAGCAACTCTATTCTTTCAGTGAATTTTCATTAACCACTGTGTTTCGTACCGAAAGAACATTAGAACATTAAGTGCCACCTGGTGAAAATTGTAACTTTGACAACCACTAAAATGCAAAATGACTGGATCAACATTGAACGATAGTAACAAAATTAAAAAGAATCATTTTTCTTTTGCAATAATACAACATTTAATAACGATTCATTTAATAAAATAATTTTTACAATTCACAATTGTCATTCATAAATTAGTTCAACATAACAAGTGCATATCATTAATTTTATCAAGTTTTAAAGTATAATAATATCACCATCCACAGTAACATTTTATAATTCTGAAAAAAATATATAAATTTTTTAATTTTGCAAGCACCCATGTAATAATATCAATATTTGTCATGGGAACTGAGACCACAATCCTTATATTAAATCACAAGATACCAGAATTACTTGGTGCTAATTACTTATTAAATGTAAAGAAATATGTATTAGCCATTGATTTATTTCAATTAATTACCATCATACTAATTAATAACTTCTAAGCTTTCATGTCATATCAGACTATCATAAAAATATACATTTTTCTATTTCAAAAATTTTCTTAATTGTTCAATTATCAACATCTAGAACTACATCACCATAACAGTTTCAAACATAACTATGAAACGATAATACAAGGGATCAATAACATTTTAAGATCAACAATACTCAAAACATCAATTCTTAATGCAGATGTATAATTCAATTATTGCACAAAATATATATATTTGATATAACTGTACATTTTATAACCCTGACAACAGCAGTACAACTTCACAGTTCACATTAAAGGTTAAAATGCCACAAATTAAATTGGTCAATGGACAAGAAGGCAATAATGTCAAAATATACATTTGGGTTTAGATTTGAACAATATTCAAGGACGAAAGGCTACCGATATAGTTGACACGGTTTCACAGCCATTACAAGTTGTGTTTGTAAAATATTTCATCACTATTATACTACAATAGCTATCTTGTCATGGGGAGTGAGGGAATAACAATTATGCAATTTTTCCGTAAGATTGAGGAGAATTGAGAGCATGAGAGTAATGCAGCATGTCATTCCCCAATACCTTCAAAATGACAATAGAGGACTTTAAATTCTCTTGAACAAAATCAAGAGGTATAATATACAACATTAGTAAAGTGTGCAATATTTCGAAGAGAAAATAAAAACCCTACTCTAAACATTTACAACAGATTATCTGGCCATAGCGGGGAGAAGTTCTGTCACTTCTGCTTACAAGTCTAAACTTAATTTCATCATTATTATTAAAACTATTGAATCTTAGATGTATTTTACAGCATCCTCCAGTCCTCAGATACTATAGGGTACTGACATAACCATGTTCCTCACAATCCTGATGAATCCTTGGAAAAATGCTGTGGTACTAAATATCCTCAATTTATGAAACAAAATACAACACGTAATGTGAAATGGAACTATACACATCACAATGGATGACTAATACTGACACTCCTACTAGCACTAGGTTTCATACTTTTATTTCAAAAATACCTTCATCTTTTGGCTAATATGATTAATTAATGCCAACAGACTGTCAACTCCTTCCCATGACTTTATAGCCTGTTCAAATATCTACATGCCCTCGGGGAACAAACAATAAAACCTTGACCAATTCATTGTCACTAGCTTATAACATATCATAATCCAGACAAGCCTGACTTTCAATTAGCACTCTGGGATACACATATAATATGCAAAAGTTGCAAATCTAACCAGGAAATGAAGTATAACTTGAGTAATGCAAAATATAATTGCCAGAGAAAAGATACAAAACTTTTCAAATAAAAAATAAGAAGTAGAGCAAAAAGTAAAGTGCCAAAACTGTACATAAGTGATACATGTAGCCAAAGTTGATAATTATATGGTATGCCCTCTACATGGTATATAAAACCATAAACAATTACTGTATTTAAATGATAATGGTGTGGAGCTTTTTCCATATGCTCTATATTATTATAAAGGTGGGATGCTAAGATGTAAAAGTTTGTGTCAATTTACCATTTATAATGAATGGTGCACTTCATCACATATAATTAACAGTTTTGTGAGAAATAGGTAGTAGTAATGAGGTATGATTAAACTCAATAATGTCCGTTTTATAATATAATAAACGCCTTGACCAGATTGAGTCATCTTGCGGCAACAATCCTACGATAAAATTTTCATGAAAATGGAAATATATCACGGGCCTGATTTGCACTCAGGAATGTTAAGACCTACAGGAATTTGCACAGAAAATTTAAAATTTGTGACTACAATGTTGTATTGAGATACTGTCACAACAAAGTCATGTCTCTCTTAAAACATCCAATGTATCAGCGTATATATATATAATAATGTACTAAATGAAGGCAATGATCTGTGAATTAAATTCTTGTTTCATGTCATGCAATCTTCGATTAATTTTCCTTATATGCAAGGTAAAAAATGAAAATAGATACTTCATGATCTAGGCTCCTGTAAAAAGCTAAAAGTCTTAAAGCATACCACAAAAGAGTATTAATAATAACAATATATGGAGATGAGTGGCAAAAAAAATATTTGGCAAAATCAACAAGTGGATTAATTAACTTCTACACCCTCCCTAATTATCATTCATTTGAATGTGTTGCTCTTCAGGAAGAGGTTCACGGGCATAATCTGGTTTAGTTACAATATAAACCACCAGAGCGCCCAATACAACCAGTAGCATGCCAATGGCGTTGACTAGGTAACCTTCTGGAACATAGGTGCTATATCCCTGACTGAAAGAAAGGAAGAAATTATGAAAAGATTAGACAAGTACAGGAATCCTGTTAGCATTGTTAGTAGATATATAAAGAATTATAAGATATTGTTTTTTAAATAATGTTTTATATAATTGCTCAATGCTTGCAAGACTAAACGGAAAATAATAACTTTGAGAGATATTACCATTTCGTCTCGAAGCAATCTTGTTTGCAAACAATTATGACATCATTCATAGTCATACATTAGCATATCATGGGCGGTTGAATAAAGGAGAAGGTGGGAAAGCCAATATTTTCTTTTTTTCAGTATTACTGGCATCAACTGGCCACATTACGAAATATCATGAATTATACATTTCAGAAAGGTTACAGGTATTTTGGGAAGTCTTATAAAGTCAAAGTAAGTTGATGAATCTCCATCAGTTTTATAGCTCTTTACAGATGGGTGGTCGGTTGGAAAAAGTTATATTCTTCCGTATAACTTGCAAACTGGCTTTGCCAGTAACCATTTGGTTTCCTAATCTTCTTATAATTTAGGTGTATTCCTTAATAAGTTTAAAATGAGTTTGTTTATTGACACCTGTGCGGTTAGATATGGTATGTTCTGAATGATCTGGTTACATTCATGATGATAACTGACACAAACAAATCACAATGACATTTTTCAAGCCAGCAACCTCACAAGATCAAGTTGAATGTTAATTTTGAAACTGTTTGGGACAGGAGTTCTAATGTTATGAAATATGTGGTTTATAAACCAGGCAAAACAATTTGAATTTACTTTCATTTGTCTTAAATAGCTACTCACACTGAGAAGAAAGCCTTTTCGGTGATTCCTGTCAGACATGTGCCAATAGCCAGAACATAGAGGAGAACTCCCCAAAAGACGTGGTGAGGTTTGTAGCTGGCCCGCAGCCCAACACTGACCCCAGGCTTCAGGAAGGAGATAAATCCTGCCACCCACTGAAAAATAAAAAATAAAGCCTTATAAATGAGTCAAAATGACCTTTATTACTGATTGCCAATACATCTGCATAACTGGATAAGTCAATATTTAATGAATCTGGAAATAACCAATGACCAATATTCTTCTTGATTGCTTATTTCTGCCTCTTTCCATACTGAACAATCTTCAGCGACTGTAAGCTGGAGAAAGCTGCGGCCCGAGTCCAAAAAATATTTTCTCTGAGATTCAGAAACAAGTTGACTTCTATTAAAGACTTTGGTAGTGAGCATCGTGAGATCAGAGCTCACCTGTCATGTATTGTGAATAATCATGACTTCATCCTGGATCAAGAGTTAGTGAAGAAGTCACTCCAAAAGATCGAAATCAAGAAAGCTACAGGCCCGGACAAAATCAGCGGCAAATTAATCAAGTCATGCATGAATAGCCTGCTCTACATAATTCACAAAATTTTTGAACTGTCATTTTCATCATGCATTTATCCATCTGCATGGAAGATCGGAGAAATTGTTCCTGTTGAGAAGAAACCCCTCCCACAATGTGATAACGACCTTCGTCCTGTAACATTGACCTCTATACTATCTAAATGTCTTGAGCGGGTTGGACTGTATTTGCTTATGCCATATGTAGAACATCTCATGGATCCCATGCAGTTTGCTTATGTTAAAGCGAGATCCACCAGTGATGCGGTTATTACAGTAATGCATAAGATCGCACAACACCTCGACAAGAGTTCATCGGTCACAGCATATCATAGCTTTATCAATTGATCTACTGATAAATGCCCAATCGAGAGTGGATTATAAACTAAATTTAGTCAGAATAAAAGCATTAAATAATAATGGGATTTCATAAAAATCATTGAGATTCATGAATATAAATTATATTACATAAATTTCTTTCTGGTCTAGCATTTAACTTTTGCTACACTTTGGATCCATAAACTGTATATATGGCCCACCACATACACAGGGCAGGCCAACTGTTTACATGAAACACACTCTCATCAAACTTCTGATGTTGATAAACTATGCCAAGCTCAAGCAGTATGTTATACTATTATTTCAGCTTATTGGTCGATCAAACATGCCGGATGAAAAACCAAATATTATGATTCTGCATTATTAGATTTTGCTAATTTTGTCATTTAGACGCAATATAGATTATGGACATAATTTTTTCCCATTGATTTGAGAAATTATCATATAAATTAGACTTTAATATTATTAAAATGAATAATTTATATAAGCTATTTTTGCTTAGTATCTGTATAAGCAAATGTTTTGCAACTACTGCGGTGACCAGAAAGCAGTGACAAAGAAGTGAATTCCTTAGTTTTGTTATGGTACGCAATGTAACAATGGACATGTTTTAAAAAGTATACAATGCGAGGCATATTGGAATGGAATGAGCATACAATTGTGGAGAAAAAAGTGCAGAACAACATCTGTCACCCAGCCATGTTTGTTTTACATCCTGACTGTCTGAAATTCATTTCATTTATTACATCTCGCGCATTTTTTTTTTTTAGATGATTATAAAAGAAGTCAATTAATGATGTCCACCACTGGTGGCAGAAAGCTCAGCTTAGCAGTTCTGTTCCATTTGAGTTTTAAAATAGCAACCACAGAAAGTAATTTGGGCATTCATACCAATAAACCACAATCAATATTTAAGTCACTCAGCGTATAATGAAGGAAAGTCTGAAATTTCATGGAAGTGCTGAACGGGTACTGTAACTGTGAGACTTTCGTTTATGATGTCCAAAGTATCTATAGTAAGTGGTTTTACAAAAATCCCAGAGATCTACGTAGATGTTCTCAATATTATTAATATATATCGATATTTAAAAACAAATAAGCCCTTACCTGTAAGCAGAAGAGTACGACAGTAGTAATTCCAAGCCAGCTGTGGAGCGAGTACATGTTGTTGATAGGGGGCGTTGGCAGATTGTGAGAATCAAAGACTGCCTTTAATCCGCAGATAACAAACACCAAAGCACTCAACTGCAAAAGAGCGTGCATCACCTTCACATAAATCTTCTTGTCATTTCTGAAGACTCTGTAGACCAGCATGGCTGAAATGACAAGAAAATACTTCAATATTACATTTTAAAAGTCATTATCTAAATAGATCTATTTGCAGACACAAGAATCACAAGATATGTCAACAATTGTTGGTCTGGTGGGTGAAAAGAGAGCATGAAAATTTTTTAAAACATCATAAAAGGACCAGATCGTCCAAGTACTGACATAATTAGAATAGAATAGAATAGTTTATTGACCATTATAATATTTTACACTGACATACAAGATAACAAAGATTTTCAGCATTAATCATGGTACGCCGACGCCAATACTGACATATTTGCCTTTACCTTTCAGGGAGAAGCAATCAAAAAAATATCCAGGAAAGGCCATAACATTCTAAGTTATAACAGGCAAATGAACGGTTAGTTGAATTAAACATACCATTGCCAGAGAGGAAGACGAAGCCGATGACCATGAAGAGTGGATGGTAGTTGAATTCTTTCGCTGGATTTCCTTGCCATGCAAAGCCTCCTCTGTAATGACCCATCCACACTGCTACAAGAATGACCACTCCAAGGCCAAGGACCTGCGCCACAAGGACCAGCCCTGTGAAAAGACGGAGGGATCCGGACCCACTGCTGGGAGCTCCCATCTGCTCGTACTTGTCCATGGTTCTGGAAATATAATATTAAATCATAAGGTACAGTGTATATTGGTTATAAATAGTACAATACAGTTAGTTGGGAACATTTCAAGCCGCGATGACAAGTTGCTGATTCTCAACAAATTGCAGACTTCTGGCAGCTGTTGAAGCACCCGACAGTCGAGAGCCCCACATTTTTTGTAAAGGGCACCCAGCTTTGCTCATTTCAATAAATTAATGTTTCCCAACTGAACTTTGAATCTGGCGATCGATCTCCTTCTCTGCCAATAAGAAAATATATGCTATTCAACACTCATTGGAAGAACAAAAAATCTTGTAGTTACAGTGTTTTGGAAAAAGAAGGGTTCTTTGCAGACTCTGACTGACAAGCCTGTTTCCCAGCCTGTACTCTCCTCATCATTGCATCCACTCAGGGAGCTGGTCAAATGCTTATGAAAATTAGCCAGACAAATTACTAACTAGTATCATCATATAATTCAATAAAATGATCATTATGCAAACTAGGACAATGTAGAATACACTGCAGACCAACTAGGAATAGTTTACATCAATGAATGAATATTTGATTACATACAAAGTGACCGAACTTGTTTTAAATTCCAAAAATTAATCAGTAATCCTGCAAAATCCGTACACACAATAAATGTGGCTGAAGGTTTTAGATAAATGATGCTGTGAACAAAAAGTTAATCACAAAAGCTTCTGGAATTTGAAAAAGAAAAAAACACCATGTGCATTAACACACCTGATTCAATTATTGATCCGAACTACAATTAGTTGGCTTCCGATGGAAACATAACAGCATTTGAACTAATGTTAACAGTGATGAATAAGTTTTGAATCAATTTTTGAACCAGCTGACAAATGTCACAATTGATTCAGGATTTTTACAAATACTCGCCAGTTACAATGACTTTACTGACTTTAGAACTGCTTCACAATTTGGTAAATCTAATTTAGAATAAATTGTGAGACTGTGACAATTTACAAATTGGCCTATTTCGCAAAAACTTCACATCTTTTTAGAGATGTTCCACTTAGTGCTTAGAACTGCACGAAATTAAGAGGCTGAAGTGCTTTGGTTAATTGGTTATGTAAATTCAGAATTATATCAATTGGCAAATTAGTGCTTCGCATTCGTGATGTCTCATTCAATGAGGTCTCGTTTTAATGTACTATACAATCAGGGTCAAAGATAAGTACTCGTCCGCTCGTCTGAGACGAGTAAAAATAGAGGAGGACGAGTAAGTTAGCTGGTGTACTAGCCTGTCAGACTGGTAACAAATCATAATGAAAATATTTACTTAAATCCAGAAGTCAGTTTAACAAGCAAAATGGTATCTTTTTGAGCATAAACTGATAAGGTTGTGCCAAAAATGTTTATAAAATAAATATATTTCCCTCTTTTATGTTTGTGTATTTAGTTATTGTTTACATTACACTGGTCTTTAATGCTATGAATGTTTACATAAACCCTATGAGTTATGATAAGTCCAATGTTGTTCCAGACTCATTGTGTGAATTTTTTGTAGCTCTGAACAGGGAGTTATATCTCTGTTTTTGTTATCTCATCTTTTTCTTGTGCATGTCTTAAAAACTTTCTTAAACTGAATGACCTTTTGATTAACTTTTACCTGTTTCATTGTAAAATCAGGAAAAAAGAACTCCGTTTCTAATCACCCTATTTGAATGGGGTTTTTTACTAACTGAACAAAATTCTAATTTAAAAAAAAGTATCCCATCCACTAACACACTTAATCACTACATGATAATTGATTTAGCACTTTTCCAAGTAAGATTAATTTTTCAAGGGTAAGCGCTGAATTCAGGACGAGTAAATTTTTGGAAGGACGAGTAACTTTTGAAAGATACTAGTCCGTCGACTAGTATAATTTTTTCCTTATATTTGACCCTGTATACCATACATAGTAACATGTCTCGAGTAGGTAAGTATAAAACAATACAATATTGAATAAATGAGACAAACATGTATGTACAATAATCCATGACTATAGAGTTTATGATACTTACTACACATCTTGCCTACAACACAACATCAATTGTTTCATGACTAGGAACATCTTTCGATCATGTTTTAAAAATCACAATGACTTGAAATGGAACAAAGTTTTTAACATTACCCATATTCTTTTGCTTCAGTTGCCATGGTAACAGTGTAAGCGAATGGACATAAGCCACAAAATGTTTGTATGATATCCTTAAAAATAGGAGATGGGATAAATGAAATATCTAAATCTGATCTTTATCCGATGAATATTGTGATAAACTCATTCAGTCGAAAGTCCTGTTGTGGGATTATGAAAGAGTCCTGCTTGTGTAAGCAGTCAGGTCAGGAGTAAGCCAGACAAGATTTGTGAGTTGAGTAAGTCGGATCACAAGACTTCTCCTCTTGCAAACAGTTTGGCACATGACCAACTTCTGTCTCAGCCTGAAAAATCTTGAATTACGAAAGATGGAAGGTTGGGATGGGTGATTGGGGCTTTACATCCTGTATTTATGCACTCAGTGGGTTAATTACCATCAAGACAGAAGAAGGATACAGCAATTGGGCGAGTGATCATTGAAACTGCTGTCCAACATAAATTGAGGTGACCTTGCCAGAGCTGAGATCGAATCTGTGACACAGCGCTTGGAAGCCCAGATCGCTAATATATATATATAACAACTGAGTTAAACCTAGAAGCACACGGTCGAAAAATCCTCCCCACATTCCGTAATCATTAAACCCTAATCTAGCATAGGCTAGTGACATGAAAAACAGCCAGTTCAGTTCAATATCAAATTTAGAGCAACAAATTGTAGATGCTTGGTGAGTTTGGAACACAAATAGATGGATCTGATGGAGTGATGAATTCTGATATGTTACATATTTGACACTTGACATGGCATATCCAGTTTTGAAATAAACAGACAAATATCCAGTTACATTACAACCTCAATTTTAAGGATAGAGAATAGAAAATTTCAAATTATGTACAATCACTGATGTAGGCCTACTATGTCAGTATGTCAGTCAGTCAGCCAGATACGTACAAACTCAGCTTGCAAAGTGTGTACAACTCACAAATTACAACAAATTAATAGATTCAAAATAATAAAATCTGCAAATTGAGACATAATATGTAATTTCAAATATTTCATCTACATCTATTCATTATCAATTACATGTGTCATCAGTGATAACTGAGTAGAAACTTTTAGTCCTCCCAATAGCCCTATGATAAAATAATCATTCACTTGGCATTATCATAACTGAACCCATCATCTTGATCTTCTGTATGACTCTCGTTAACTTCTTGAACTTCGGGAACTCTCGGAACTTCTTTAGAATCCATTTGTCCATCCATCCAGCATCACCACATCATGACAAGTGAGAAAATATACATGTGTACATGTAATCAGTACTTAGAGTTGACAAAAAGTGCTTTCAACATGACACTGCACCATATATATATAGCATCACTTAAAAAATGCTAAAATACAGAACAAGTTTTATAAAAACAGGTCTCCCCCACAAATGGAACTGTTGAATGTGATTCGCAGTTAGACCCATTAGTCACAACAATAGAGATATAGGGAGAAGGACAGACAGAAAGATAGATAGATAGATAGATTAGATAGATAGACAGATAGATAGACGGTTAGACAGATAGATAGATAGATAGATAGATATATAGATAGATAGATAGATAAATAGATAAATAGATAGATAGATAGATAGATAGATAGATAGATAGATAGTATTCACTCTTTAATAGCCATTCAAGCACCTGCCATTTGGGAATTGAGTTGCTTTATCAGGCTTCCCTCTCAGAAGGTCAAGTATCAATCAAGAGTCTAGCCTCTACTATTCTGGTGGATGCAAATGGAAGGCAAGTGCTCTTGTTGACAAATCTAATAATAGAACAGGAAATTAACAGTCTACACAAGAAGACCTATTTACATGATGGCTGCATGAAAAGAGACTATTGTGAACAGCAGGTTAAATGTATAGAGGGCTGCACTGCTTATTGGGTTCTTCTTTCTTTCATTTATGTTGATTATATCATGCCATACTTAGATATGTCTGCTAATTAATTAATTCTTATTTGTGACCTGCTCCACCAAAATGAGTTCAAAGTAGGCAATCTACATTTCCCAGAAATAAGCAAAATACATGTTAAAATGTCACATTTTATTTAGCTGTTGGTACAAATTTGAGCAGAATAAAGTAATTTTCACAACTAAAATATGACCAGAGGCCGACTTTGAACTAATTTTAGTGGGCAGGTCACATTTTAAAATATTGACAAATTGTTGAGGTCAATATCAATTACTTTTAGGCAGAGTCAGCCCATTATTTTGTCAATACATAATTTTTCCCACGCTTCAAATAGACCATCACTAGGAGATAAAAATAATTTGGTACAGTGTAAATATTGATTATCATAACAATACATTGACAAATTTGTTTGAAAATTGCCATACATTTAAGAGTGTGAGTAAGTGGGAACAAAGATATTGAAATTTATGATTATGAAGAAGATTCATAAATCATAAGCATATATATTGGGCCTATATACAATTAGTATTGTAGGTGCCCCCCCCCCAGAGAATTGCGTGCCCCGCCAGGTGCCCCCCCCTCCCACATAGAAAATTGTCTGAAGCAAAAAAATGATTTTCTTCTAGTTATGCCACTGCTTATAAGAACATACTGGAGTAAGTGGACAATGCTCAAGACAACAGTCTAGTCTCAGGGACAAACATGATTAGCAGAAGAAACAAATAAATGCACATTGTAACCAAACAGAAGCTATATTCATCTTATGCATATATTTGGCTTCTGCATACACTGGACCTTGATTCTATACATATTATGCATTTCCAGGAAGATTGTGTACACTGTACATATAAATGTATGGCTCAACAAAGGCATATTGTCCCAGGCCAAAGAACTTAGTGGTACAAATAACTATATCATCCGCAGGGAAACACCGTGTGAAAAAGGGCAACAAATAATTATAATCTAAGATACAAAGCACACAATCAGTCTACTTCATCTGTTCATCCAAGCTTACACTGTACTAGTAAAGTCATATGATGCTTTATGCCACATACTTGTGTGTCCCTACGACCATAGGTGACAAAGCTGAGGTTTACTCATGAACAGGATACTTAGAAATATAAACAACTGATAAATATGATGATGGAATTAACAACAGATCTGGAGGTTCAGAGCGAACAACTAAAAGTTATTGGAAAAGGACTTTTTTGGGGCAGCTTGGCTTATTCACCAAGGCTTGTGCACTGTGCCCTGTTTCAAATAGGCAACAAAGATCCCGCCTCTGGAATGTCTCCTTGTAATTATTGTATTGTATCTTTGAGTTAATGAACAGCCTTATATCACCTCATCATTATATCTGCCTCATGCTGCTGGCTGAGGAATATTGTTGCAACATTCAGAATTTCTGATGGGACCAGTCTGCATACGTGTCTGACCTGTCCAATGTGTCCTGCCAGGGTAGCCTGTCAAAATCATGTTGTGTAATTAATCACAACATAAATTTTGCATCTAAATTCTAAGTGTCATCGGTTATATAATCTACGTAATAGCATCTAGCATCTATAATTTGTAGACCTGTATATTGGAACACCAGATGATAATGTGATTATGAAATGAATCCTCACCTAACAATAGATTGCAGTAACTATGTGCACATTTTATGGTCCATGGTATTTAATAGCATTTTTTATAGCCAAGTGAGGACTTGTTGCTACTTGACTGGATGCAATGGTCAACATGAAGTGATATGGCCAGATTCATAGCAAATTTATTCTATAGCCAGGTTGCCAAGCCATGTCTATGCAGCCTGAGGCCAGGCTTATTGCCTGTGCTGTATCCCAAAGAGGCTGATTTGATAAATAGGTTCTGATTACTCAGGCATTCAGGTGGCCAGCATAGCATATGAGACCTTTCTTGGCAGCTTGTAATATGCCAGCTTAGAGCAATGTTGCACAGACATAGACAGATAAAATTCCCATATTGCATAATATATAGTCAAGCTAGTATATTATGCAAAATATAACACTAAGTCATTATTTTCATGTTGAGCAAGTGAAAGGGCTGTTTTGGAAGAAAGGATCAGATTAATCATCCCTTAGGTTGTATCAATGCAAGATGACATCATCAATTTGCATCAGCAGCCTATAAGCTGACTTGGCTTCAGGAAAATGCAACGAATCCCCAGCGGGGTTTTATCATTTCTACATATTTTTCCCGATTCGATAGCATTTTCCCGTTTTTCGCTAAGCTAATATTTCCATAAATATCTCAGCCATACATATTAGATCAATAAGTTTCAACAAACACTAATCAATCATGTGGTAATGCAACATTAAAACAGTTCTGTGACAATAAAGTGAATCTGAGTGCTGTGTTAAATCACTCTGATGTGAATAGTAATTACTTGCTTACTAAACATGTAACAATTTCAAGTCTTCCCAATTGATCAATCAACTTGGATGATAGGTTTCAAGCCTGACACTCAAATGGGAGTTTATTCAGACTGAACTCAGTCTTCAAGCTATCAAATATCTCACTTCGAAGTAAATATTCAGAATTTAGAAAAGTATAATTCGGCTCATACAAAGGCTTAAGGGGCCGACCAGACGATAGCTACAGGTCGAAACAAACTTTTTTTTTATTTCCATGTGCTGAACAAACTTTTTTTTTCAGTGTCAAGTGGGAAACAATCTTTTTTTTTCACCAAATATCCATAAACCCCCCCCCCCCCCCCCCAAGATCATCTGGTCGGCCCCTGACCATTTTATTAAATAATGCAATAATATCATTGGATCTGTTCGGCAATATGCAAGGTCACTCATTCTCAAACATTTCAGCGATTCAACTGAATATAAAAACAATTAGCAGAAGTGCAAATTAATTAAGCATTAATTTTATTAATAAAATTTTATATAAGTACATTTTGATTTGGTCCTATTTAACAACCCTAAATGACAATTCCAGTAACTGTACCAGTAGGCCTATAAGGCTACATGGTTCTATAGTATAGCTGCATTACGTTTAATAGTAGTAATTATAAATACAGGAAATTAATTAGTTTTTGAAATACTAATTTGTCATCAATATCAGCCCAACAATCTGCCTATTGATGCACCATATGTTGCATTTTGCTGCAGCCAGACCACATTCAGCATGTGGTTCTGCAACCTTCATTCACAGCCTGACACAGGGCAAACAATTAGATACCCAAACTGCTGATCAAGGAAACAGCAGAACCATTGTACTGTAATGTAATTGAAACACTGGGCATGGACACACCTTGTTAATTTTTAAGTCTTAGACATTTAGCCCACACAAGATCCTAAACTGATGCTGTGTTTACAAATGGCATTGACTCATTCTGCCTTGAACCAAGTTGAGGGTCACAGAATGACTCCTACAGTATGCAGCTGGCTATATATGTCAGTGCTACACATACACTGGATGTATCAAAAGCTTACCTGCAAATTGGACAGTCCAGCTAATGCTGACAGTGCCAGTGAGAGTCCTTCCTTGGTTTGACAAGTGGCTTGATTCACTCCTCTTCTGTTGACAAGTTATGCAAGCTGCAGCTCCACCTGTTGAATTGGAACTGCTTCATGTTTTCACATATTTTCATGTAATGAAAGTATGAAATATCCTGAAACCTTTCCATGGTTGGTTATTTAGTAGTTTTTGATAACTTCCAAATTAAATTTTTTAGAAGGCTCCCAGAAATAATGAAATAATAAATATTTCCAACTCTGATTTTCATCCCTCTGGTGTTAAAAATCAACACCACCTGTCAAAACATTGTCAACATGTTTTGTGTGTGTTGATCATTTGATGTTAGAAATAGGAGTGTTTAGGTAAAATATCTCCACACCAGTGCTTCCAATTTGCTTTTGAATGTGAGTTGTATTTGTCAGTCACCTTTCATTGTAAATATATTCTTGTTACTGTCAAAAATCAATATATTAACAAAGGTGTAGTAGGCGATAATTGGCTACTCTGTGAACTTAATCAAAATTCAAAGGTCAAAGAATAGTTTCAGAGCAAAATCTTGAATCTTGTTCAATTAAGCCTTTCTTTCAACATTTAGGGGCGTATCTAGAAATGGCCTGAGGTGAGGGGCTTAACCCCGTGTTAATTGTTGGCCTGGGCCAAGTTAGCTCTGGGGCCAAATGCCCCCCCCCCAAAAAAAAAAGCCAGTATTCTGGCCACTGTGCTAAAGAAATTTATTCGTTATTGTCAGAAAATTTTTTTGAGGCATTATCACGAAACAAATAAGCTCTGCACCTGCCACAGAATGAGTAGCAACCTACGCTTTTCAATGGTCTCGCTGATTGCGTTTCAGAGGGCAGGGGCTATTTTTGTGATTATGCTGTTTTTGGCTATTTTGTGATTTTGCTGTTTTTGGCACAACTGTACAGTTGTACTGTAAAATCTTCCCCAAAAAAAACAGCCAGGTAGCAATATATATTGACAATCAATTCACAGGCGTAGGAGGCAGGGGCCCGGGGGGTCGGGGGCCCCACCCCTCCCCCCCCAAAAAGTTTGCAAAACCAATTTTTCATGCACTTTTGGGCTGCAAACTATTTCAATTTATTATTTTTGGGACTATTTGGGCAATATTTTTTGGGCAGCCCCCCAAAATTTATTGACCTCCTACACCTATGAATCAATTTAGGGCCGACCAGATGATCTGAGGGGGGGGCTATGGATTTTTGGTGAAAAAAAAGTTTGTTTTTCACTTTACACTGAAAAAAAAAAAGTTTGTTCAGCACATGAAAAAAAAAATTTGGTTTCCACCTGTAGCTAGGGCACTGTAATGTTTGTGAAAAATTGCGATAAAAAAGTTTGTCGCACATTCGCATGCAAAAAAAATTGTCTATCTGCGCTTCGTTAGCCAAAGGAAAAGTTCTTCCCAGGGCTAAAATCCATAACTCTCCTCAACTATCGTCTGTTCGGTCCCTTATTGTTGAGTCTTGCAACCAAATTTAATCAAAAGGACAGGACCCTCGAAAGTGGGGGCCCAAACCTAGTAACCAAATTATATAGCCTGTAGTAATTTGCTTTCCTCATTTGCAATGGCGCTGACAGTAGGGACATAGGGGGCGACGGGCCTAAAATGACACCAGTCTGGCCCTGCAATTGTATTTGCAGGGTACCGTAGCCCGGTAAAAAATGGATGAAAAATAAAATTCTATACAGGCCTATAGGGTCACTCTGTAAGGAAGGAAAAATGGTTGAAACAATATGATTGAGTGCTATTTTACTATGAGGCCTCAGACTTTCCCATCTTCCTTATAAATGGATTCATGTTTTTTTCTATTTGATCAGTTTTGGTTTTAGACGAAGACCAAAAAAGTCCAAAATTAGTGAAATTCAATTGTAACATATGGTGTTTGTCCAGCTGTAACACTAAAAAAATTTATGAAGACCAAAAGAGGCAATGCATATGTAATATAGGTGTATAAACATTGAAATTGTTAATTGCAGTGGACTGATCTAAAAACAGGAAAATGGGTGATAAGGCTGAAACTGAAGACCAATCGGAAGAACTTGTCGGGACGGTGTATGGTGAGTCAGTGGATATTTGAAAGGATAACAAGCGTCACTAACTTTGGATGTTAAAAGTTGCATTGTTGAAAATTGCAAAATTTAAAGATCACAGGAGGCTCATTGTGCACAAATCCAAGCTAACAACTACTTTATCCCTCGAGGGAAAGTATAGATCTATAAGTTCAACAGTGCAACATTGAAGCTCAAGTGGTGGGCATTAACTCGTTAATCGTTAATCCGTTAATAACGAAGCTAACAAATTTAGTAACTATTAACTAAGTTGACTTTTTTTTTCATGGCAACGGAAGTTAATAACTTTCGTTACTTAATTACAAGTCCGTTAGTTAATAAAGAAGTTAATAACTTTCGTTACTTAATTACAAGTCCGTTAGGTTAGTTAATAAAGTCCGCTAATTTTACGTCAAAAGTAAAAAACAAAAAACGTTGCAAAAAGACACATTTTTGCATGAAAAAGACTTGAGTAGACTAAAGATAACTAAATAGTGAAACCCAGACAGACATTGTCTGAGTTTTTTCGTCTGGAAATTTAACCTGTGCCTCTTTTTGAGACAGAAGAGCCTCATTCTGGTACTTGAGGTAAATATTTGTCTCATGTTTTTATTGAAGTAAAAAAAAATTAACTTAACTTTTTAACTTTAACTTCAGTTAACCTTCCAAAAAAGTTAACTTATTAACTTTAAGTTAAGTCTTTAACTTAGCTAAAGATTTCATTAACTTATTAGCTGTTAACTCAGCTAACATTTTTTGTTAACTTGCCCACCACTGTGAAGCTCCTGTGTTAAAGTGCTATTAAATGCCTTGTGTCGGTAAATTGAACTTGCCTGTTTCTTGCAGATTTAATAAAAGACATACAAGACCCTGAAAAACCTGAAACTTTAGAAGAATTAGAGGTTGTGTACGAAGAAGGGGTGGAAGTCAGCAAAATACGAGACACTGATGCCTATTACATCAAAATTGAATTCACTCCAACAGTTCCCCATTGTTCCCTGGCCACATTGATAGGTGAGAAATAAATATTTAGGCCTATATTGTTGCGATTGAAATGCTCTCTTGACTTGTATTTATTAATAGGCCTAGGCTAACTCGGTCCATGTCTTAATTTACAATTTCTTCCAACAGGCCTGTGCTTGAGAGTGAAACTAGAACGGGATCTCCCTCAAAGACACAAGGTACATGGGCAACAGATTAGATTATTCAAATTGTCTATATAAGTTTCATATATTTGATCTATTGTTAATGTTTTAAAATTGAGTACCAGTATGCTTTTATTTGCAGCTTGACATACTCATCAAAGAAGGCAGTCATACTACAGGCCCAGAAAGTAAGTGATTTTATCATTTTTATGAAGATTCTGTTATTTGCAACCAGACAATCTGAAGTGCTGTAGTGGCTGGTTGTTGGATTTAAATTAATTTAGCATTTCTAACTTTATTTTCAGTAATAAAACAGATCAATGACAAAGAAAGAGTGGCAGCAGCACTTGAAAATCCTAATCTTAACGAACTTGTCTATAGTTGTATAAATAATACTCCAGTATAGCAAAATATATTCTTGTAATTGTATATACATACACTGTTATTATAGATTGTGTATAATATTTTATTGATGCCAGATTGACAAATCTATCAGACAAAAATACTATAACTTTAACTTGACCTTCAAACATCCTCCGATAAATAATTAATTTTGTGCAAAATATTTTCTGAAGCTATGTGCAGGACACATTATAGCTCATTATGAATGTAATTTACTTCTTAGTTATTTTCTTATTGGATTATTTGTGTAGACGCCTGGTATGCCACTACAATAATTCTTTAAAGATAAAACAGAGCTGCAGTTTGCAAGTAAAAACCAACTTTAATATGCAACATATTTGTATTTATATAATGTACAATTAATTAGAAAATGTTGATTTCTATGTTGAGTATTTGTCTCATGGAAGACAATTTATATTTAATTTTAATTACTTGTGAACTTCACATGAGATGATGAATTGATCTTACAAAGATTATGTTGATTGTGATTATTTGTGATAAATCATGTCATTAAATATTTCAAACAAGTACAACCATTTTACGGATCTGTGATATTTCTTTCCTCAATTGTTCTTCTAATATTCTCCTCTTTCCCTCCATAACTTGCTTCACATTGTCGAGACTTTCATGGATTGTGCTGAAACCTTCTCTGCATTCCTTTCTCAATCGCTGGGTGTCTGTCGTTTGTTTCTGGCTCTCTTTCTCCATTGCGCTCAACAATTTGGTTTCCAAAGTCTGGAAGAGTTTGAATGAACTTTTAAATGATTCGATAGGAGGCAGCACCTGTCAGCTTTCATTCCAAGAATTGACCTCACGGAACGTTTTGCTTTGTGAAAGATATTTTAATAAATCTTTCTTCTGTTGGTTTCTTGTTGTAAACAAATTATTGAATTCAGTGCTTGGGGTGAACTTTTTTAACTTCTAATTATTAAGTGTTCTTTACCTCTAAGGCCCTCTGTGATCTTTCCTTTTCTTTCTGCAATTCACCTTCCAAACCAGAAATTCTGTGGTGGAGCCCTGACAAGGCCTCGTCCATTTTCTTCTCTATGAAATCCTGGAATGCAGCAGATTATAACGTTTATTGAGCATTAAATATCTTTTTAGGAATAGCAGTTTCTCTGCCCAATGAGTCTGGGAAATATGGAAATCGTGACAATTTGTGTTTCAGTTAGGCAGTCGATAATGTACAATTTACATATTACCTGTCGAGCATTGTTTCTATGTTACATTTTAAAATTTTTACATGTATACCTGTCTCTTCTTGTTGTCGTCGGCATATTTGGTGATTATTTGCACAATCCTGTGTTCCATCTTCTCCCTGTGGCTTTCCTCCTGTGCATATTTTGAAGAGAGGTTGTTTTTCAACTCATTCACCATCGATTGAGTTCTGTTGTTCAAATTACTCAGTCCCTGATTAGAGCCTCCCTCTATGTTCTGCAACTTCATTAATTGCTCCATGGTACTTTTTTCCATTTTGGCATTCAGGTCTGCAATCTAAAATTGTCAATTGATTATGATGGGACAATTTGAAATTCAATATAGTCAGGCTGTCAGTTTTTATTGCTGCATTGCTCGTACATTTGAAAAGCTTGAAATGACTCGCATTTAGACCTACAATTTTCACTCATAATGTATAGGAGGGCTACCTTTGCATCCATGATTTTCATTTGTTGCATTGTCTGTTGGCTGAAGTCGTGTTGCATCTGGCCAAGGGTCTTTGTGTCGTTTGAGGATGTCTTCATATCTGAAGCTAACTTGGATAAGGCCACATCGCATCTGGCTACCCTCCCTCTTACATCAGTGAGACTTGCAGCCTGAATGAACAAAAAAAATTAATTTTACTGGAGAAGGTCTTGATTTATTTGACTGAACACCTCCTGAATGAACTACTCATCAACCAAAAGCTTGAAAAATTTGTGAGAAACTATAATATATTATTATAAACATGTGAATCTCATCTATAGGCCTGTGGCCCTACACTGAAAATGTTCACTCAGCGTGACATGTGAATTTCATAAGTTAATTGAAGTTTTGTATAAATCTAAAATACCTGTTGGACTTCCAGTGACCTCACTGCATTTGAAGTGCCTGCCAAAGCTCCCCCTCTCATCTGCATTTGTTGTTCCAAGACCTAAGAATAGGAAAGCAACAGTTCGAATTACATTACTTCATTGAAGGATTTGGATATTGAACAAAAAATTTGAGACAAGTACCAATTAATTACCACAATGTCTCTGCTCAGCTTGGTCACCACTTCAGTAATTGTCCTGATGTGGTCTTGCAAGAGACCCCTCCCTTGCTTCTCTTCTTGCCATGTTCCATGGTTTATGTTGAAAGAGTCTAGGATGTCCTCTTTTATTTTGAAAGCTCTGTCAATCAGTGATTTGGTTGTTTTCTCCTGATGATGAAGCCGGTCCTCTATCACATCAATACGAGACAGGGCCCGACTCTCGGGGGCAGATGCATAGTCATAATCGTCATTGTCATACTCCGGGCGGAGAGCCGGTAAACCTCTTCGTCTGAGGCTCATCACTCATTCTTCTGCAAATACATAAGTATATAAATTAAGTCAGAGGGTTGGCCTTGTTAAAATGAGGGGGATGTATATCGGTAATGATAATCAGTATTCGTTTATGGCATTATATGGATAGTAAATCATTGCAAGTTCAAAGAAAATCTGAGCGCAGGATTTCCTTTAAATAGCTCTGAAATGTTTCACAGTACATGCAAGAGGACATTGAAATAGTTGTGTTTGGTTGTACATTATTTACAAATTTTAGGATGGGGATATTTGGAAGGGTAAACAAACATGGAAGATCAGAATCTGACAAGTCTGACAGAAATGTCAAAGTTCTGTCAAAACTTTTCCCCTGAACTTAACATCCTTGGGAGACATTGACAGCTCAAGAAATGGCTAGAAAATGTAGGCAGCTTCAGTTCATATCATAATCTAATCACTCTCTCACTTGATCGTTCTTTAAAATGGAGTTAATTTACAGATAATCTCCTGTCACAGCTGGAAACCAGGGACGCGACGCCATTTATAAACAAACCGATTGAAGTGCTCCTGGTGGTGACAGGTGGAAATTGACATTTTGGGCGTTTTCGGAAAGGTTACAGGGTCAGTGTAAAATGCGGACCATGCGGGCCATGCGGACCATGCAGACCACCAATTAAACAAACAAACAGTGTGTGTTTAAGGGGTTAAAGCTGAGCGATGGTAGGGAAGCTACTGCTAATTGCTAATACAACACCATGCGGACCAAATGCAGATCAGGATGCGGACCAGAATGCAGACTGACATACAGACCAGATTTTAGATTATTATAAAATGGCAAATAAGAAGGGGATATCTTGTTTTATCTACTAGATCTAAAATCGGACCATACGGCCGTGTTGATACCTTTATTTCCAGTAAAAAAAAAACTATGGTTTTGGAATTATTTGATTTTATTCATGCAATAAAATCGATGTCTTGTGTTCTTTTTTCTTGTAACAGATTCTGACAACACAATTTATTTCTAAAAGTCATGCATGTAATTAGTGTAGGCTTGAATCTGGAATGTCATCCAATTGAAGGTGTTTCTATTAGGCCTAATTGCATTTAACCCATCATCAATGGATGACACTCTGTGTAGTTCATTAATTACAAGACCCTGCGCTGCCAAACATGATTACAGGATTTGAATATAATTTCACTTTAAGTCATGCCTTTTCAATATAACTGCCCTTTCAATTTCTTGATCATAGGCCTAACATTATCTGAAGACCATCCACTCTCTAAGGTTGAAACTCATTCACCTGCAAAGTGCAGACTAACTTTATACAATGTGTGGCCTATTTGTTAAAAGTAACTTTATAGTTAAATACAATATGCTGAATTGTAGACCAAATATACACACTAAAATTCAGACCAAATATCTGTCATTCAGACCAAATGTCCTACCATGCAGACCAAATTCCCAACTTGCAGACCAAATGCAGACCACATTCCTATCATGCAGACCAAAATTTCTATCATTCAGACCAAAATTCCTGTCATGCAAACCAAATTTCTATCATGCAGACCAAATGCAGACCAAAATTTCTATCATGCAGACCAAAATTCCTATCATGCAGACCAAATGCAGACCAAAATTCCTATCATGCAGACCAAATGCAGACCAAAATTCCTATCATGCAGACCAAATGCAGACCAAAATTCCTATCATGCAGACCAAAATTCCTGTCATGCAGACCAAATGCAGACCAAAATTCCTGTCATGCAGACCAAATGCAGACCAAAAATTCTATCATGCAGACCAAATTTATATCATGCAGACCAAATACAATGGTCTGCATTTGGTCTGCATCCAAGTTACAGTTACAATTGTGGTCTCATGACAGAAAATTTGGTCTGTTGCAGTTGATAAACCACAAATAAATTTGGTCTGCATGATAAAAATTTTGGCCTGAGTTTGGTCTGCATGATAGACATTCTGGTCCGCATCCGAGACGTAATTTAACTTAATAATACACAACAAATTAATTTAATATTCACTTACCTGGCATAAGTTTGAAAGGGAATTGGGGTAAATCCAAAGCTTTTGGTAAATCCTGATGCAGTTGTGTATGCCAGAGACAATGTATACAGAATGACCTTATTAAGAAAAATACTTAATTGGTATTTATGCTACTTACCATTTTTTCAAACAGCCACTGAAAACACTGCATTTAAAGTGCAATTTAATTGAAATCTGCCAATTTATAATTGTGTGGCAGGGTCTTGTAATCGGTGGATTACAGAGAGTGGGAATCATTGATGATGGCTTAAATGCAATTAATAGAAACGTCCTCAATTGGATGACATTCTAGATTACAGCCTGCACTTACAATGCATGGCCTGTTTTAAATAAACGTTGTTGCCATAAATAGCCAATAATAGCTATTAAGAAAAGAATTTATACACAAAGTAGCTATGCAGCTAAATTTGGTCTGCATTGTTCTTTGGTCCGCATTTGGTCCGCATCCTTCACCCCCCAGTGTTGTACTACTGTCAGACAGTGTTGCTTCCCTGAAAATGAAGCCACGATTGTTGGTTTTAGACCTGGTCCGCATGGTCCGCATGGCCCGCATGGTCCGCATTTTACACTGACCCAAGGTTACACGAGTAACTCGAGTGACACGAGTCACGAGAGTTTGTTTCCGAACACCAAAACTCAACCCTCGTGTTTCCGGGAAGTGCCAACGTCGATCCTCGAGTGTAGTGTTTCCGGCTACTCCCCAATATTGGGAGAGTACTGGGGTCTCGAGAGTTTGTACCACGTGACAAACTGGTTCCTGCTCGAGTGAAGCTCTCCTCTTCTGGTTCCGGGCTACCCTCGTGCATGTTCGGAAACAAACACCAGTCACTCCAGTGTCACCCGAGTTACCAGTGTTACTCGTGCGATCTTTTCGAAAACGCCCCAAGGGACGGAGTCCACACGGCCCTTTCTTGCCTATTTTACGGGGATAAATTGGTTGTCATGGCATATCTTGTTTCCAGAACAAGACTTCTGTCATCACTGCTCAGGCCGGTGAGTAATAAAAGGCGGAATATCCTCAATGTAATGCCAAAAAAGAAGAACTTATGTGCAAGTGGGCGATAATTGGTTGAATGACCCTTCTGAAATTGTTTGCCCCATTCAGAATGACTGCATTATCTGCATAAATATGCTTCAGTGATTTCAGTGAGGTCCAAAAGTGATTTACTTGACATCAGAGGGATGCTGTGATACCGATGCCATCAGGTATCGGTATCGGTGATATTGGTAGCCTACAAAAAAAACAGTAGGCCTATCGCTGTGATATGTGTATCGGATCGGGGCGCTGCTCCATTAATGGTATATATTATATTTAAATGTTACCAGTAATTCGGGATGGGAATGGTATCCGCTACAAAATACCAGCATCAGTATCCGAAGTCAGTATACTGACAATGACATGCCCCTTGCAAGTGCAATACAAGACTATTTCTCAAAACATCTTCTTGTGCCACAAAAGCCCACAATGACCAGATTAGGCCGAAATGTTTAATTCTAATTCTATGTTTTTTAGTGCAGCATAATTCCCAATTTCTGCAATAAATATCTAAAATGATAATCTGCAATTAGAGTAATAAGAATTAGTGATGCAGACTGCACCGCCTTGGACCGGTCCGGTCCGCGGTCCAGCCTTGGACCGTCAAAATACCGGACCACCTACAAAAAACCGGTCCATTGTTGGACCGAACCGGTCAAGTGCCGGTCCGAACCGGTCCAGTGATTTTTAGTGTCATGAAGAGTATCACATGAATTTTGTCATCTCTAAAAATGAAATTTATGTCATATAGCATGTTTTAACCCTCGTTTTATCATAATTTTTTAAATACCGATGGACCGCTTCTGGACCGGTCCAGTAACAAAATCGGACCACCTCATCCTGGACCAGACCAGGACCGGACCACTTTTGTAAATACCGGACCACCCTCTAAAAGGTGGTCCGGTCTGCATCACTAATAAGAATCATCAGTTCTCTTCTTTCAGATGTCTTCAGTATGTTCATCTGCCAATTATAGTAAAGAGGTTAGTATTTATTAACTATCCACTGGTCATCATGTTGATTTTCTTTTCTCAAAATGAAATGTTCAGTTATTCCAGAAAATAAATTTTTTGGGTTTCACTTTACTTTTGTCCAGTCTGTTCCTAGTCGTCTTTGGAAAGTTGGAAAACTGAACCATATAGCAATCGCTGTTCCGGACCTGGAAAAAGCCACAGCATTGTACAGAGATATATTGGGAGCCAAAGTCAGTGAAGCAGTGGTAAGTTGAAAGACTGAAAGCCTGTCATATAAGATACCTGTTGATTAAATTTCATCAGTTACATTATTAATTAACTTGAATGTGTTCTTTCTGTCGTTTAGCCCCAGCCTGACCATGGGGTGTATACAGTTTTCATAGAACTTGGTGACACAAAACTGGAGGTATGGACTTGCAAATATTAGTTTCTCTGAAAGGTCTAAGAATCAATTACATTGAGGATTTGTTAGCTTTTTGGGAGCTAAAAATTGTTAATGATCTAATTCACTTTTGTTTCCAGCTGTTATATCCTTTTGGTGACAAAAGCCCAATCGCTAATTTCTTGGAGAAGAATAAGTCTGGTGGAATGCATCATATATGTATTGAGGTATCAGTATATTTATATGTGATCATGCATGTAAAAAGATTAAGATTTTGTGTATTTTAAAGGAATTTTTTTTTCCATACTTAGTAACTTGAGAATTTGATTGTTACTTTACTTAGAGTAATCTTTGTACTTTTTGCACAGGTTGATGACATCAAAGCTGCTATGAGTGACCTCAAGAAAAATAATATAAGAAGTTTAGGCGCTGAACCAAAAATTGGAGCGCACGGAAAACCAGTTATATTTTTACACCCTAAGGACTGTAATGGTGTCTTAGTGGAATTGGAGGAAACATGATCGTTTGTTAGTAATTTCAGGGATCTTCCAATTTACTAAGCATGTATGAATTAACTCTAGATTTTGTTGTAACTTGGCTGTAATATCAGTAGGATGTATTTTCTTCAAATTTGATGTTGATAAAAAGATTAAGTTTTTCTGAACAATTCTGACATATGAAAGGACAGGAGATTACTCAATCATGTCATGTATTAAGTATGCTGTAGATTTTAAGGAATTTTTTTTGCAGGAATGCTACTGTAATTGTGATGTTATGTCTTATGAACTAATGATGCGATTGACATTGACATTGTTGTCTGATTTGCTACAGGCCTATAATTCTAAGTGCTGAAGTTAAATGTTTTACTCTTGTCTTTAAGTAAATTTATATTTGGCAACATTTTTTATTTACTTTTGAAATATGTAATCAGTAATTTATTAATGCATCAGTAATGACCCATTTCAATGGCTTGACCTAATTTCTTGATTTATTGAATACATGGACTGCAGGCATCATTGCCAATTGTTATTATGAATATACTACGGTGACCAAAGACAATTTTTTTGTCAACTGAAAAATTTTGTTATTTATTGGTGCTTTTCCTATTAGTTCAATGTGATGTAAATTTGTAGCATGGGAAGACAGGACTTTTTCAGTGTTTAACCCACCTTGACCCTGGGATTGTTTTCATTTCTTAATGTCATGTTTACAATGTGTTAAAAGATTGTTTCAGTCATCTTTTGCATTGCTGGGTTCTTTGCATACTCGAGGGGGGAGAGGGTTGGTCTGGCGGTAGCGTGCTGGGCTGCCAATCGCTGGCTCCAGGGTTTGAATCCAGCTCTTGCAGGGTCACCCAGGCCGATGTTGGACTGCTGTTTCAATCATCCTTCACCTCATTGCTGTGTCTTCCTGTCCTAATTAGCCTACCAAGTGCAAAAATAAAGGACATAAAGCCCCAATCATCCATCCATTATCTTTGCATACTCACCTAATTCGGTGCCGAAATACCAGATGTGAGTTCTGATCTGAATTCAATTTTGTTGGTCGTCAAAATGGTGATTGGCATGATGTCAGTTGAAGCCATCTACTTGTAGAAATGGATCTCCTGCCAGACGGAAAATATAACTTCCATGATTTGGTACTTCTTAAAAAGCATGTGAATTTCATCCTTGATTCTTCCTGAAATTTCATCAAAGTGAAAATGCTTGTGATTTTCATCCAACAACACCGCACTGCCCTCAAAACATCCACATTATCTTCACAGGGATAATGTGGTAAACTGAAGTTGATGAATTATCGGTGGTTTAAAAACAATTGCGTAGAATTTGTAGTTTATTGATGTCATACGTATTATTATAAATCTTGCGTACGAAAACGTTACTTCAACTATGGTGTGTGAATTTCATTAAAGTGAAATTATGGAGACCGCCAGGTCTCTGCGCGAAGCGCAGAGACCAGAGGTCTTCAAATGGTAGGAGACAGAGCTACACGTACTCACACAGGGATATACTAGGCATTTCTTGAGGATGCGGCAAGCTGTCAAAAAGTGGCACCGTGATTGTGACGTCATTACTAAATGAGACACAATGCTGATGACGTCATAAGAGCTAGCCATGGATGACGTCACTATAGCAAGCTATAAATAAACTATGAGTCCTTCATAACGTCACCACACCAGCTGAGCTGTAGTGGGTACATAATGAACGGATCAACCGGAAATTGTATGCATAAAAATAGAGGGGAGAATGGGGCCAATTGAACCAAGTTTTATAATTAATAAATTGCTCTGCTGTTTGCAGACTTTTACAGCTTTCAAGGAGAACAAAGTTGGAAAAGGTAGCTTGAAAAGTTGAGCGAACATCCCAACCTTAGGTTTTGGTGTAAACTTACCATGATCGACACAATGAGCCTCCAAAAAAAATAAAATAACTGGTTCAACTGGCCCCACTCATGGGAAATCAATCTATTACTCCCTCAATTGGCCAATAAATAAATCAGTCATCTCAATCTATCTATCTCTGTTGGCAAAAGAAAGATAAACTCTGATAACAGTTACTGACTTATTTCTCTAGCTCCTTTGGTAATATACATGTATGCATTTTAAAAGTTTACGATTTAGATAAAGTTTAATGAACTTCAATCATCTAAAGTTTTAAAATGGCATGGCATCTTCTGTGTACCTGCTGGCTGCTAGTGCTAAGCCAACGCAAAATGATAGTCAAGAATATATTTATGCCTCTTTGTTTTTGAGGACAGGTTTAACATGTCTAGACAATCGTGGTATAGCTATAGATTTCATTGTACTTTTATTTCGAAAAATATTTTAGAATGTGATTCATTCGGTGTTAAAAACTGTTTATGTTCATGGATCACAATCTTGCGGTCTCTCTATGCTTTGGCATCATCATATTAGATCTATACTAATGAAAATGTTCTGCATTCAGGTGAATCTGAACATGTGAATATCATCGGAGTTGAGTGGTCTGTCTTTTGTCAGGGTTTTTTTTTGGTGATCTACGTTTTTGTCATGATTCAGTTTGATATCTTTTCAAGTTTCAACAAGATAGAAACATCAACCTTTTCATTCATTCTGCTTTTGTCCTTTCCAATATTCATGATGGTTGATGAGACAGTCGTTCTTGTCTTTTTGTAAACGGTTGGAAATGGAGCACCTGGAATCAAATGAAGTTTGTGGTTCAGAAAAATTGTTGAAGTACATGGTGAATGGGTGTCATGAAGATTTTATAATGTTGCATTAGAATTTATAAGAGTCTTTTTCATGTGAAAACATTTTGTCGCAAAAGTGTGAATTTCATCAAAGATTTTTAGATACAACTGAAAGTGTTCTGCTCTCAAATGCATCAGAATATGTGAACACCATCTGAATTTTACAACTGTCTTCAACACCTTCAGAATTATAATTTGACGTTATTTACTTCTTGGGTCATGAAACTTGGGTTGGACTGGACTCCAGGTGGCGGAAGGAAGTGCTTTCCCAATGGGTACATCTACATTGTGACAATGTTGCGATGTTTGTCAAAATTATAGGAAATTGTGCCACAGCGTGTGAAGCAATGTCAAAGATATGATATAAGCATGCAATGTTGTGGCTATATTTCACAATGTGACAAAAAACTGCAACGTTATGTTCACATTGTGGCAACATCATTTCCACCATTCATTTCTGTGTGACCAACAGACGAGCCCTCCACCAACTAGTAATAGTGTATTTACGTTGTGTGCCCTTTGGGTTGAACCAGCCTCCTCTAGTTTCTAATGTAGTTTCTAGCTCTCATTTGTTATGCCTCTTTATGTTATAGTCCTGTTCGGGTGATTGATATTTTTGACATCTTATATATATATATATATATATGTAGGCTGTTGAGTGATGAAAAAGGTTGTCATATACCTTGTGAATTTCATAAATATGAAAAAAACAAATCAGACATGTTGTTTTCCAGTTCATAAGCATAGTGCCCTTCGCTTGCTGATTCCACTTCAATCCACCGTTGTTTTATTTTTAAGAAATTGATTTTGTCTGGATAGTTTCTGCTTGTCTTTTTTTCTGTGGTCCTCTCTGAGCTAAGCTTTACCAAGGTGCAATTTTTTGTCTTGATGGTTTCTTCCTGTCATAATTTCTGTGGCTATGTTTTATGTTGTTGACAATGCTTTTCAGTCATTACTGTAGATATGGCGCCTTGAATTTTTTGGGTGCTGTAGTTCTGTGTTGAGGAGCCAATGGCTGATGACTTTTGAAAGCTAATGAACAGTTACTGTATTAGCATTGAATCCATTTTTGCTTAATAGTGTCTTTCACTATTTTTCCTTGCCTTCCTTTTTGTGGGCCAGAGAAGTGTTGAAACACTCCGGACGAAGGTTTGTAGACGGGACAGAGCCACCGGCTCACCGAGCGAAGCGAGGTGTCTCGTCCCTTAAGGCTAACATGTGAGTGGAGTGATCCAGATGTTTCAATCAAAAATTTTGATTCAGACATCCCAAAATATGATCCTGGCATTTGCTTCTCTTCACGCGTGACTACAACGTGACTACCTTCTTCTTCATCTTCTTCTGTTTGACATTCCGCCTGTTTATGCAGATCACGCAAGGAATTTAGGTGTATTCTTTGATAAACACATGTCAATGCATAAGCAAGTGAACAAAATGTGTCAAAATGCTTATTTTAACCTTCGAAACATCTCAAAACTGCGTAAGTCACTGAACAAAGAGTCAATCAAAACAGCTGTCAATGCATTAGTCACGCCTCATTTAGACTATGGCAACGGATTGCTCTATGGTTCGTCGAAACAAGTGATAAATAAACTCCAGGTGGCGCAAAACTCAGCTGTACGACTGATTGAAGGTCTGAAAAAACAAGATAAAGTCAGTCATTACAGGAAAGAGTTACACTGGCTTCCAATCCCTGCAAGGATCCAATTCAAACTTATGACAACTACGTGGAAAGCAGTGAATAATCAAGCACCTCAGTACCTCAAAAATCTCATTCAACATAAACCTGAAAATGACCTGAGCCTCCGCAGCAATGGAAAAATGCTGTTAAAGGTACCTGCCGCACAAAATCAAAACAAGTTTGAAGATAGAGCCTTTTCCTATTCTTCACCGATACTGTGGAATGGCTTACCTGAAAATGTGCGAAAATCAAAGACGCTTGATAACTTCAAGAAACGACTGAAAACATATCTGTTTGCACAATTCTACGGTGATACCAGCTAATCTAACCAAGCGCCAGTGAGCAGTTTACTGGAATTGGCGCTATATAAGTACTTCATATTATTATTATTATTATATTATTATGAGGCGAACCCAAAATTTTACCCAAAAAAAATAAGAAAAAAACATGTTCTAGGAAAAAAAAAAAAATTCCGAAAAGAAAAAAATGTTTTTGTTAAAAAAAATTTTTCAAAAAGAAAAAAAAAATTTTGAAAAAAAGAAAATTTTCGGGGAAAACAAAAAAAATCTCAATTAAAATTCTCCAACAAAACAAAAAAATTCCCCCCCCCCCCAAAAAAAATGTTTGAAAGAAAAAAAATTCCCAAAAAAATAGAATATTGTTAACCAAACGAGTATTTACATGTCCCGTCTTCTATGCTGTGGCATTATCATATTACATGTATACAGTATATATTTTTATGGTTTACCTGCTTTATTGAGGGTAAAATCTTATCACCTGATTGATGTTGTCCAGGTTCATGTAGAGTTCCTGTTGCTGGTGGTCCAAGTAGATAGGGGGTTCTGTAATGTTGTGGTAGTGCTTGAAGTACCAGGAGAGGGAGGCGGGTGGTATGGTTGCCTTGGTACTTTGTGACAGTTCCTGTATTGGCGTTAGGGTGGTGAGACAATTGAAGGGTTAGCATTTTCCTCTATCTTATCATTTTATCACCTATATCTATTAGGCTGGCCAGAAAAAAAGAATTTCATAAATTCACATCGCATACCCCTTCATTCTCTGCAAAATGCTAAAATAAACGTACTGTTAAAATCTAAGAAAGATCCTTCAAGTCTAAGTGGTCCCCCAAAGCCACTCGGTTTCTGTCCAATATTTTTGAAAAATGTCCTTTTGCATAATCGCGGTTGTAATTATCTCGCTTATTATTCGACATAAAATGATAATATTTATACCATTGATCTCAGGAGAAAATTAGATTCAATATGAGTACCAGGAAGCTATACTTACAATGACATATGAGCTTGCAGGATTTCACAAAACTCAAAATTTCATGTTGTCAAGCTAAACCGCTGAAATAATTCATCTAATTTGTTTCAAATTTTGCTAAATTGAATCCGACTTTAAAATAAGGCATACTTCTATGATATTAAAAATTCAAAACAAAATGCATAACCATGAATGACCAAAATAAGACACATCTCAAAAACTTCAAAGCTGTAAGCCAATCTTAGATTTTCACATTTTTTGGAAAAATGTTACAGAGCTTCCAGTATGGCACAAGGGAATAATACAACGGAAGCATGTGATGTTTTGAAAAATGAGGGGCAGACAATAATCCTCAGGATGAATTTTCTGTCAGATATTTGGTGACAGGGCTTTACATCCTGCATTACTGCACCAAACTTACTTGGAGGGGCAGGGACCGCACAACATGTTTTTTCCTCAAATTTGCCAGTAAGATCATAATGGCCAATATTTGCAAAGATGGTGAGTATAAATTTGAAGAAGAGATGCAGCACCTGGACAATAATTCTTAGGGTGCATAGAATTATTAATAGTGTGGCTGGATTTGTGAGAAAGAGAACTTTAAAGTGAATGCCAACTTGATTATTTTCTGCCAAAAACGACGGTGCACCGAATGTTTTTTAATGGTGTTGTAAAATTTTAAGATGTGAAGATTGAATAAATATCAGTATGGCTCTAAGACTTTAAAGTATGATCCTAAGTGTGGAATTGGCTTTCAGGATCATAAAATACAACCTTCATTGAAATTTGACGGCGCCTGAAAATGGCAATGAGTAAAAAATTGATATTTAATTGCCATATATACAGTGCAGATTTGTGTGTCTCTACCACAAAGCAATCACACCAAGAAAACCTTTTAATATTCTCACTTTCAACAGGAAATTGTTCCATATGTACTTTATTCTTAGTAGGAATTTTAATTCAGCTAAATTTGACAATATAGACAAATTATTTCAGCGATTTGGTTTGACAAGGTGAAATTTTGAGTTTTCTGAAATCTTGCCAGCTTTAAAGTTATCATAGATTTAGCTTCCTGGTATTCAAATTGGGATCAGTGGTATAAATATTATCATTGTATGTCCAATAATAAGCGAGATATTTAAAACCGCGATTACGCAAAAATGAATTATTTGTAAATTTTGGCCTGAAACCGAGTGGCTTTGGGGGACCACTTAGACTCGAAGGATCTTTCTAAAATTTTAACAGAGTACTTATTTTTCCATTTCACATAAAATGAAGGGGTATGCGATATGAATTTCAGAAATTGGTCTTTTTTCTGGCTACCCTAATATCCATGCTTTTCATCCCTTGCTTGGTATAGGTAGGAAATGGGCTATGTTGTCTTTTCCTCTTATTCCATTATGTTGCAGTATAGGAAGTTGATGGTGTTTTTCACAGGTCTCTTTCCATTGTTCCTTTTTGGGGGTGGGTTGGTCTAGTGGTAATATGCTGGTCTGCCAATCGCTGGGTCCAGGGTTCGAATCTAGGTCTTGCCGGGTCGACTTGGCCTATGTTGGACGGCTGTTTCAATCATCTTCGCCTCATCGCTGTGTTCTCCTGTCCTAATTAGCCTACCCACTACCCAGTGCATAAATAAAGGACATAAAGGCCAAACCAATCTCCGTTCTGATGTCATGTTCTACAGTAACTGGTTGCCTCTAAACATCCCAAGTCATACCATGACAAAATAGCCCATAACCTTTGCTAATTCATGAATACTTAATTAACTGACCCAGTTTTGGCTCAGCTACATCACAGTTTGAAATTGTTGCTTCTGTTTCACACTGTTACAAATGGAGAAATTGTGTGTTGTTGAAAGTTGCTATCACAGTTACGAAAATTCCATTGAATTATGTATTTTCACAGTTCTGAAATGAAACTGTTTGAAAGTTTGCTTGTTTTACACTGTTTTTCTCAGTTGCCAGTAATCCTCTAAGTGTCCATAATCGGACTAAATCTGCATGCAAAATGCTTATGACCTAAATAAGCAGCCAATCACAGAAGAAGTTGGAAATAGCAGAAAGCCCTGTCCATTTTAGCAGGGCTTGCGTGGGGAGGATGCCTCTAAATAGCCCACACTGGTGCTGATTGGGCGTAAAACACAAACTCACTCATTCTACTGTAACTGAATCAGGCAGGTTGGTTCTACTTTCCATCCTTGTCTAGAGTGAAGACAGATGTGAAAAATTCCGCCAAGACCTCAACCTTCTCTGCATCCGTTGTTGTCTCACTTGAGAATTTCTTTATCCTCTCAGAAGCCCAGTATGACCTCAGTGTCTCATCTCATTGGGCTAGTTAGAGACATTCTTCGCTAGTATTTAACATCACAGTTTCCTGATTTGAGTGGGCTGCATTAACAGTAGGAACATTTTGTAGTAAGTATCACATGAAGTTACAGTCCTTGTCATACTTCTGATACTTACGTGGAATCTCAAGTTCTTTTCTATGCTGTTTAGTTGAACTGTGATGTCAGAGATGACACTATTCTAGCATTGCAATATATTTAAATTAACTTCAAGTTGTGATGTAATTTTAGACTGGGTCAGGTTCCCCAGCTTCTAGCCAATGCGAATCCACCAAACTGAGCATCACAGCTTAAACTCAGTGTCAGAGTGAAAATTGAGTCTGGGAAAATCCATACAAGTTTGACATCACAGCCTCTCAGCCAATGGGCTGCCAGAACAAATATACATAACATAAGCCATGTGTTTACAAACAAATTGTCAAAGCCATCTGTTTATACCAACTTCCATCAAAGTTTAAAGTTGTAAGTTAGCAAGTTTGTAGATTAATCAAACAACTCTGTGGGGATTATAACAGCTGTCTACTTTGAATGCTCACAAAGCTGCCATTTGGTAGGATTAGACTGGTGATTGCTGTGATAAATCATTGGGATCGCAAATGCAATGCTTCCTTCAATATATCAATGTTTGAACTGTGATGGGTGTTTACTCTCAGCCCATTTGCTATCAAGCTGTGATGACGTGGTTGTAGGGGCTATCCCTGATAAAATTCTTACTCTGACACTGTGTTGAAACTGTGACGCTCAGTTCAGGGGGATCAACATTGGCTAGAATATGGGGAATCTGACCCAGTTTGAAATGACATCACAGCTTGTAGTTAATTTACATATATTGCAATGCTAGAATTGAGTCATCTCTGACATCGCAGTTCAACAGCATAGAAAAGAACTTGAGATTCCCTCGCAATTATGACAAGGACTGTAAGCTATTGTCATGAGAAAAGATTAGAAGCTTGGTAACTATGCAAAGAAACTAACCCATTTAACTTAAATTCCCAAAAAATATAATTCCAAAAAAAAAAAATTCCAAAAAATATAATTCCCAGAAATACATTGGTATTTTAAATTTGTGTTCACAATTTCTCTTAAGTTTGTATTTGAGGTGTAGAGTAGGGCGGGCATGCAGCCCCCCTTAACTTCGAGGTGCTATTTGCCCTATTTTTTTCGGTCTAGTATTTGAATCCTTATGCAGTCAGGAAGGGATCACTTGAATATAAGAGTTATGGTAATTTTTGTAAAAAAAATTGCAAATGGCACTGAAAAAGTAAGTTTAGATATAATCCTGGGGGGGGGGGGCTCTCACCTAAATGAAGCTTCTTGCCCCACCCGGGCCTACTCTATGCAGTGCATGGCATATTGTATAAAGTTGCTTGAGTGATGTGCTCTTATATCAAGGATATCTTATCAGGGTTTAAGCAACTGGCTTCCAAGCAATCACAGAAACTGTTTATTACTCCAATTTGTTTGCTCCAACTTTGTTTGCCCCAATTTATTCGGTGTTGGCACCGATAATATTATTTGATCTGATTGTTTGCCACCAACTGGCTTATAGATCAGTCATTCTGACTGCGGGTAGTTTATCTGCAGCTCCTTGAGGTTTTTTGCAGTCTTAGTGATGTCTGTGACATCTAAAAAAGCATTTTGACTCGTGATGAGAGTATTACTTCACACCTTGACACTGAAATTGTCTGAGAATTAAGAGTAAAAATAGATAAGATAAGATAAGATAGCCTATATTTTATTTAACGTCGCAGGTAAACCAACAACACAAGCAAAAGCTTGATTTAGTACTTATCATATCTAGCAGCATAGGTGACAATAAACAAACTAATTAAATGACTTGAGGTGCTTGATTAAAGAAGATTAGGAGACCAACAGAAAACTGTCGATGATGTGGCAAAGCCTGTTTGCAAATTGAAAATAAGAAAATTAATTTCTCAAGTGGACCGCCAATCCGCAAAGATCTATAAGACATGATTGACACAATTGTTTGTTAGTATTATTGTTCTTAACTTTTGTAAGAATTGAAAGAAATTCCTAGGAGGATGTCAGTTGTTTTGAAAGAGAAATCTTCATTTCCTGTTATTACACAACAATAAGAAAACCCAGTAGACGTCATACACTTCAATATACAGTTAATTGTACATGTTGTGATAGGGGGTTTGGTTTTTTGACATCAAGATTCCTTCCTACTTCACATGTCCGAATTGTACATCCCTGTCACAAAAGGTCGACTAACTCGACTAAAAACAGAAAGTGATTGTCGGAGTGCTGGCTATCAGGTTGTTATCCTAAGAAGAATGAAGATGTGTGACAGCATTTTGTCTAACTGAACACTGACTAGTGCATCAATCTGTTCAAAGGCTGTCTTGACATGTTTGCTTAAGGTGTTTATGACATTTTCAAGTATCTTTCAGTCATCTGATACTTTGGTGATCATTTTATGAAGTGCCTTTGATTTCCCTTCCAAATATAGTTAAGTATGTTTATGTGTATGATTGTCAATAAATCATGACAGTACATTTATGATAAGACTTGTTTTAATGATGTTTTCAGAGATTTTAACCATGTTAAATGAGCTTGCATTCCGATAAGGCATCATGTGTCTGGTTTAATATTCATTCCTTTGCTGACAAGCCATGGGCTCAATTACTCTCTCAGGTGTTAATATTACATCACATATTAACTATAAAACACACAGATTCTGGCTCAGGTCATCACTCACACTAGCATAGTACATTGCTAAAAATTTTAGTTCTAAGCATGCAATGATGTGGCCATACCGCAACACTGTCAGCCGCTCCTGCTGTCTACAGTGCCATAGGTAGCAACGGCATGCAATGGATGGTACCAGATCACAATAATTACAATCTAATAATTAGAATCTACTTGAAGCAGTAATAAAACTAGCAATGCTTTTTCTAATGCTTAGAGAGACTTCAAATTGCAGAGACTTGTCTCCAAATAAAAGTAAATTCACAGTTGGTTCAAAGGAAGTCAAACTGTTAAAATCACATATTAATTTTTGCCTTGGAGCAGTTATAAAAAGAGGGCACTCCAGTGGATAGTGGTAGGACGTCTTGGAGTCCTGTTGACATCTACATCGGGGAGAATCAGTGAAACCTTTGTTAAACAAATGAGCAGAGAGATCACCAAATTCTGACCTCAGTTGGGGAATGACAACTTCCTCTTTGCGGGACACTTTGATAGACAATCGAACCATTAGAATTATGCATGGAGGTTACAGTCTTCTAAAAGGAAGCAAGGCTGGCGGATGCCCTGGTTTGGACCTGCAGGAAATTCCACTAAGATAGGCTGCTTGGAATAAAAGATTTGTGATAATTTTTTGTTGTTAGCAGGTTTCAGGTTGTCTGAGATAGAAGTCAAGTGATGTGAGCAGTGATTATAAAACATCCGGTACATTTCCAAAGTTTCGGTCCCTATCTTCTTGAGGATAAGGGAACCCAACCTAACTCCTGGTAAAGCCCGTCATGAGAGGTGTCTCTGTTTGCGCCATGCAGTGCATCATGCGTTTGTCTCAAATGAAGGAGCATGGCTGCTTTGCTCACAATTTTGTGAGCATGAGTTGCTCTGTTATAATGTTGCTCTGGAGCACTTGCATCATAGAAACTTCTGCGAGAATATCTGATTCTACAATGATGTCCATCTGACCTGCAACTCATTGTTCTATCTTCCTCCTGTCCGAATTAGCCTACCAAGTGCATTAAATACAGGACATAAAGCTCCAATCATCCGACATACCTGCATCAAAAAGGCGCTTTCCAATGACACGCAGAAAGCTTCCAATTGTGTGGAAGGTACCCATTTGCAGAAGATGCAGGTTTTGCCTTGGCCACAGAACCACTAATATTTTTTAAATTTTTTTTTTACTTGAACCAGTAATAAAACTAGCAATTATAAAAATAAACGCTTGTAAAAAACTATTTTAACTGAAAATTATTGCTATCAAAACCTATTTCAATTGTTTTCCCAATTCGATTTAGCTATAATGCTCTCAATAACACATCCTATAATTTTTTGGTAATTTATTCATTTTGAAGATGTGCGGTTGTTAAAATATATATCCCAAGACACTATATTTTTGACTGACACTAGTCTGGTCTTAGTACACAGACCCTATAGAATGATCTAGGGGTGAAAATTTCAATAATTATGACATTATGTGAAAGTAAACAAAGGAAGAAATCACCACTGGAACCTTCTGGTCTGCAGTGTCATCCTAATCTCTCCTACACAGGTATCTGCGAGTGCGAAAATCATTTTAGAAAGTCCTGAACTAACCAACGATGATTGAGCTAAAGCTCCGAAAGCAGTTTGCAACTCTACAAATAAGAAGTAATGACCAATACTATATGTCACTGTAGGCTGAGGTGATGCAGTGCTGTCATAGTGCGGCTATTAGTGCCTCTGTTGCAGAAGAATCATGCCTAAGTTTGTTTAGAATTTTCCCTAATCATCAGCAAAATGGTTCCACACAATCAATGATAAATTCTAAGCAAGCTTTGGTATGATTCTTCTGCGTCAGAGGTACTGAAGGATTCTTTGTACATTTTTTAAACCCTAAACGTTGTTCAAGGACACTGTGGGTAGTGAACCCTTTGCTAATGAAGGGATCAAATACTTTATTCCGAAGACTATTGGGATTCTTATGCAAATATATTACATAATCTGTCCTAAACTAAATTTTTGTGCATCACCTGTCTTCTAGTATTGGACCAGATCTACCTGAGAAAATTCAAAATTTTGGGGCAAACACAAGTAGAGTACCAAAACAGAAAATATGGTAGGGGGTCAAATACTTATTTTACTAACTGTATGTTCATTCATACTTTGACTCTTTGTAGTGTCCTCCTCCTGTCTTAATTAGCCTACTAAGAGCATAAATACAGATGTTATGAGATTTTTACCAAACGTCTCAATTGAAGAAGCATGGCTGCTTTGTTCACAATTTTGTGAGCATGAGTTTCTCTGTTATAATGCTGCTCTGGAGCGCTTGCATCACAGAACTTTCTGCAAGTATATCTGATTCTACAATGATGTCCATCAGACCTGCAACTCATTGTTCTATCCTCCTCTTGTCCGAATTAGCCTACCAAGTGCATTAAATACAGGACCTAAAGCCTCAATCATCCGACATACCTGCATCAAAATAGCGCTTTCCAATGATGCCCAGAAAGCTTCCAATTGTGTGGAAGGTACCCATTCACAGAAGATGCTGATTTTGCCTTTGCCACAGAACCACTAATATTTTGCAGTTTATTGCTTAATCACACTGGTTGTTTAGTCTAACCCTGTAGCTCCTGCACAGATTTTCAGATTCAGATCTTTTATTTTGTCTCAAGGCAAGTTACAACATCCACATCCACAATTTATTTTTCAAAAATTTCCCCCTGAAAATTGATCTTCTACAAATTGCTACAATTGTTTCCAACTTCCATCTTGGTCTGGCTGTCCTTAATAATTGGGCAATATTTAATGACATTTTGGGAGATGTTTGGTTCTAAAAACAAGACATTTATGTTGGACCAATATGTGAAAGATGTCGACAACCACTGAAACACTGTCTGATAGAATGTAACCACACTCTACACCACCGATCTCATCAGAAAATCTCAAAACACTTGTTTTTAGAAAACCCAGGTTCCCATACCATGAATTTCCTCCAAGACAACAAATACTACTTCAAGTTATGAGAAATTAGAAATGATATCCCTAACACCAATGAAGCCTTAAATAGCCCTCACTGGTGCTGATGGGGCACACTCACTTTCAGCTGTGCTGGCATAGCAAGCTGTCCAGTTACAGACTTTTTTTCACCATCAGCATTGTTTTTCCTCAGTCCCAACTCTCAAGACCACACTGAAAAAAAAAAGGTTTAAAACAGACTAAAATGCTAGCTGGGGTCTATCCAAAGTATTTATATGTAAATCAACCTGAAGCTATGCTTATTTTTAAAAAAATTCTGATCAGATCACACAATTTCTGATCAGATCACACAATTAAAATTTGAAAATGTTGGATGGGTACCAGCTAATGTTCATTCCGTCTGTTTTAAATAAACCTTTTCTACAGTGGCAATTCATTTTTTGAAGACTGAAAAATGGAGTCAGTTTCATTTTGCTCAGGTGTGTGTGTGTGTGTTTGTTCTTTACGTCTCATCAGCACCTTGTTGGGCTATTTAGAGACATCCTTGGTTTGTAGCAAGGGAGTTAATAATTCAGTTGGATTGGTGTTTGGTAATTATTTTGTTTTTCCTGTCTTTGTCTTTGTGTTTGTTTGTCTTTCTATTTGTTCTTGTATCACTTTCGTAGAAACAAACAAAAAATCATGTTGAATCAAAACAATAAGAGCTCCATAAAAATCGTCAGTGAAATCATACTGAGTGACTAGATCAAGTACGTCTTTTTTTGTTGCAAAGGTGTCTGGTGGCCAACTGTACATCTTTTCTTTAGTTCGCTCCTTCAGTTTGGCACACATTTTGTCCAAGCCAGGCATTGGTAGAAGATATGCAACTGCCAGATTCAGGTATTTTTGTACAAACATTGGTCGTTGAATGTCTCCATTTGGTACTCTTCCTTGAAGGAAGCGGAGGAGATATTCTTTGTAAGTGATCTGTTCTGGAGGTGGCTTGTCTTTTCTTTCGTCAACGGGTTGTCGTTCCTTTTCGTTAGTTTCTTTCTTTCGTTCTGCTTCCTTGTCTAGTGAATGGTCTTCCCTTACTTCCTCTTGACTCTCGGCTGTTTCTTCTTCCTGGGGATTCTCTGGACCTTCTTCTTTTCCTGCTCCCTGTGGAACCTCCGGAACCTGTTCCTTTTCTGCCTCTTCATCTTCTGCTTCCATGGATTCATTGTCGGGTGTTGTGCTTCTGTCATCATCTGAGTCTTCATTGTCCTCTTTTGTGTCTGTTTTAGTTGCGTGTTCTTCGTCCATTGCTACCTCATGAGGAGCTGTGGTGCCAGCTGATGGGTGTGGTTGTTCAAGGTCTGCCTGGGAAGTAGGCCGTTGTGTGGTTGAGGTTGTCTGTGGAGTGGATTTTTCAGTTGTTCTTCCCGAGTGTCTGTTTGTGTCTTCTGTGTTCTCTGTGTGTTGTTGGTGTGATCTGTTGATGCTGTGTTCTTCAAGTTGTAGCCGTCGTCTTGGGGTCGCATGATGTTGAGGTTGTGGATAACCCGCCATGTCCGCATAGCTGGGGATTCCTGCGTGCTGGTCCACAATCCTTCTCGCCTCTGGAAAAGATATCGCGTGGGTTGCCTTCAATGTGAGGATTTCTTTTTCTTTCGTCCATTGTTTACACGTTTTGCTGTAAGAGGGATGATCTTCCTTACAATTGACACAAAGAGGAGGGGATGAGCAAGGTTGTTCCTTTGATTGAACGTGGTCCTGGGATCCACAGTGTCCACAAGCTTCTTGTCGTCGGCACCACTTGCTCAGATGACCGAAACGTTGACATTTATAGCATCTTCTTGGATTGGGGATGTAAGGTCGTACCTTACATTGCTCCCATATGACTTTGACACTCTCTGGAAGAGTCGTGTCTGAAAAAGTCAAGATAAGAAGCTCCCGATTATCCCTCTGTGGGATTCTATGAAAATGAATGACATCAGTAAAAGTTTCAAACCATTCTTGTAAATCGTCGTCCGAGTCTAAATAGCTAAGGGAGGAGAAAACCACTCCCTTGGAAGTATTCAAGGTCCGATGAGGCTCGATTATTGCCTGTGTACCTGCAACATCTTTCAGCCTAAGGAGTTTCCGAGTCTGGTCGTCGTTTCTGGTCTTAAATAGGACGGTTCCATCTCTCTGTAACGTTGTCTCTGCAGGTTCGCCAACTTCTTGAAGTATGGTCTTGTAGATGGCGAAGGGAGATAGCCTGTTAGTTGGTTTGAACACTATGTACCTGTGTCGGTACTCCGACTTTTGTGTTGTTGTTTGTCGATTTAGAAGTTCCGGGTCGATACAGTCATCCGAAGATGACCGCTGCCGTTTTAGTCGAGACTGTGAATTAGGAAGAGAGTATGCCATAGGAATTTGTGATGTTCATCCCCCATGCTCCCCACCCACCAAGGAGCCCAACAAGGGGGACTAGTATGGGTAGGGCTGCGCCCAGTACCCTAGTCCAGGGATACATGGGGGATATACTCGTAGAAGGCTTGGTAAGAGATACAGCTGCAATCATATTTAAAACATGGCCAGCATGGAGACTTGGTCAGAACCTTCTTTGATTGACCCATCAGCCATGGCCAAATAGGACCGAAGTCCTAGTGACAACATGACAAGCCGATTGACTGGACCGGGCCAATCCAGCCTCCCGTCTGGGAGAAATCCAGGCCAAAGTAGTGTATTGTATGAGACGAACCAACTTAGGCCCACCCAACTCAACTACCAGGACCCCTTCATCCTCCGACACGGGTCGCAACCCACGGCAAACAGGTTGCCCCATTTCCGTCGGGGAGACGTGTGCAAGCGCACTGTCTCGTGTTGGCCACTAAGGATAGAGGGCTTCACCTTAGTGTTACCGCCCACCGCCACGAGGAGGCCCGAGACCTGCGGGGGCATTTGGCTCAGGTCATCAATATATGAAAGCAACCCATTTTTAGAGTCGTGATAATTGCATTTGCATAAAAGAACAGGCTGCTGTGTGGCTATGGATGTGGTGATGTGCATGGTGTTCTTTCCTGTCAAAGTATCTTCTTGGCGATTGTGGTGAATCCTGCTATGAGACCATATCTGACCATCATGCGTTAAATGTTCTTTGCTTCTAATTTGTCTGGCCACCTAGGCCTAAGGCATTTCACAGTGGTGAAATTTGTGATAAATAGGATGCTGAAGCTCTTGTTTTCCCTGAATGATTTGTGTACCTTCAGATGTCACAGATATCTTATGAAGACTTATGCTTATCTATGCACTGTTTGAAGTTCCTCAGATGTTATGAGATTTTCACCAAGTGCCCTGCCTCCAAATGTCTCAAATGAAGAAGCTTGGCTGCTTTGTTCACAATTTTGTGCGCATGAGTTTCTCTGTTATAATGCTACCCTGGAGTGCTTGCATCACAGAACTTTCTGCAAGTATATCTGATTCTACAATGATATCCATCAGACTTGCAACTCATTGTTCTATCCTCCTACTGTCCGAATTAACCTACCAAGTGCATTAAATACAGGACCTAAAGCCCAATCATGCAACATACCTGCTTCAAAAAAGCGCTTTCCAATGGTGCCCAGAAAGCTTCCAATTGTGTGGAAGGTACCCATTCACAGAAGATGCTGATTTTGCCTTGGCCACAGAACCACTAATATTTTGCAGTTTATTGCTTAATCAAACACACCGGTTGTTTAGTCTAACCCTGTAGCTCCTGCACAGATTTTCAGGTTCAGATTCAGATCTTTTATTTTGTCTCAAGGCAAGTTACAACATCCACATCCACAATTTATTTTTCAAAAATTTCCCCCTGAAAATTGATCTTCTACAAATTGCTACAATCGTTTCCAACTTCCATCTTGGTCCGGCAATATTTAATGACATTTTGGGAGATGTTTGGTTCTTAAAACAAGACATTTATGCTGGAACAAAATTTGAAAGATGTTGACAACCACTGAAACACTGTCTTACAGAATCTAACCACACTCTGCACCACCAATCTCATCAGAAAATCTGAAAACACTTGTTTTTAGAAAACCCAGGTTCCCATACCATGAATTTCCTCCAAGACAACAAATACTACTTCAAGTTATGAGAAATTAGAAATGATATCCCTAACACCAATGATGCCTTAAATAGCCCTCACTGGTGCTGATGGGGCATAAGGCACAAGCACACTCACTTTCAGTTGTGCTGGCATAGCAAGCTGTCCAGTTACAGACTTTTTTCAGCATTAGCATTGTTTTTCCCCAGTCTCAACTCTCAAGACCACACTGAAAAAAAAAAGGTTTAAAACAGACTGATGTAAGCTGGTGTCTGTCCGAAGTCTATAATATGTAAAATCAGTCAAAAGCTAAGCTTGTTTTTAAAATTTCTCTGATCAGATCACACAAAAATTTGTTTAGGATCAACAATTTCCTTGGTTGTTTCACATAAAAAACTTTGCCCAATATGTTCATTTTAGATAAACCTTTTCTACATTGGCCAATTAATTTTTTGAAGACTGAAGAATGGAGTCAGTTTCATTTGGCTCAGGTCATCAATATATGAAATCAACCCATTTTTAGAGTCGTGATAATTGCATTTGCATAAAAGAACAGGCTGCTGTGTGGCTATGGATGTGGTGATGTGCATGGTGTTCTTTCCTGTCAAAGTATCTTCTTGGCGATTGTGGTGAATCCTGCCATGAGACCATCATGTGTTAGACGATCTTCGCTTCTACACTTTGTCTCATCTCACATGCGAACTGGTGTTTGGCCTGATTTCTCAGCATCTATAAATCCCACAGCAGAAATACACATACTCACGGATAGATTGGCCAGTTTGCAATTTGTTTATCACATTTTCGCGATGTTTTGGTGCCTTTTTTTTGCCGATTTTCGGAAGTTTCTGATCACGGCAGTCCAAACACAATTGTTTACATGTTTGATGCAACCAAAACAATGGTCTAAATTGCCGTGACGTCACAAAAATGCTCTGCAGTGCCCCTCACGACTTGGTTCTACTAAGGTTAATGCTCTGCATTCTTTTAAGTTCATGCATTGCATTTGCACAGCCTATAGAATAAGTGGTAAATTTGAGTTTGCATGCTTGATGAGACAAACTGTAATTTGTCTGCGTAACTAGGCCTAAGGCATTTCACAGGGGAAAATTTGTGATAAATATTATAAAGATTTTACCGAATGATATTCTTTGGGAAAATTTACCATGTTAGGTTTTTCACACCCTGTTAGTCCCCATGACCGTACATATTTCTTCTGCCTCAGACATGATTTGACATAGAAAACTGACAATATTACGAGCACTCTTTTTTGGAGATTCCGCTTGGAATGAGTTTGGTCCAAACGATGAATGAAATAATTAGAAAAAATTGCAATATCTCGAAAACTTCCAACATATTTTTTACATCATTCATCAGAATGTTCGTCTGGCCTCCCTCTATTTCACCACACTTTTTTGTCGGTCAATTTTTTAAACCCAAAAATTAATTAAGGTTTGCTGAGGTGCTGGCATGCAGTGTTGGTTTAAGAAATTTATTGAATTGAGTAACACTATTACTTATAAAGAGTTTTAAGTGCAAACGTAACAGCAAATTTTCTTCCATTTCCTATGGCAGCAGTGTGTCATGAGTTATCTATCTCAAGTATCCTCTCATTTGGGGTCAAAGGTCCTGACCTAGTTATGAAACAAATATCACTCATTGTAATTTTTAAAAGTATCAGTATTTGTTGGATAATTTTTTTTGACACCATTGTGGGGACATCTCCATGAGGACATTGATCTGCAAAGGCATCCACCCCAAAATATAGGATGGTATCAAGGGGTATGACATCGGCTGATACATGAGATTTTGTTCTTAATGTTGACATAGTTCACATTCAAAAACACGGGTAGGTTTCTTTATATTAATCACAAACGAGGCGGTGGCCAATGCTTAATTGGTTTGTAACACAAAGAGAGCTTCAATTTCTAGAACAATACCAAAATAAATTTTAATTATGTACTTAACCAAGCATTCTATCTTTGATTTGTTGTTCTTTATCATCATGCTAATGATTAAACTTTTTCTGTTATGTAGGTCAATATGTTTTAAATCTTGTGATTATGTGTGTTAATTGATTTTATCAGCCCCTTTGTTTGTCATGGAGGTGTGTCTGCTTTTGACCTCATGTGCCTTTAATCACATACATTATGATTAATCATCCTCCCCACGCAAGCCCCGCTAAAAAGGACAGGGCTTTCTGCTATTTCCAACCTCTTCTGTGATTGGCTGCTTATTTAGGTCATAAGCATTTTGCAGGCAGATTTAGTCCGATTATGGACACTTAGAGGATTACTGGCAACTAAGAAAAACAGTGTAAAACAAGCAAACTTTCAAACAGTTTCATTTCAGAACTGTGAAAATACATAATTCAATGAGGTTTATTCACGATTGACCATATGGTCAAGACACAGATTCACAGCTTCAGGTGTTATCAACTGCCAGTTCACTTCACAGCTTCAATTCTACTTTTGTATTTGATCGCTTCTTGCTCAGTTTTGTTTCAGTCACAGAACAATGACAAACAACATATTTTCTTACAATGGGATGGTGTGCATTGATTGGAATTGAGCTGAACATCCAGATTTTCAGGGGGGAGGGCCTTGGAATTTTTCCTCAATGGGAAACTATATTTTATTTTGTGGTAACAGCGACATTCATTATTTATTTTTCAAGCATCCCATATCCCAAAATTTTAATTTCTGAACTCAGCCACATTAAAAACGCACATTTTTGAACAGCTTAAAAACTAACTTGTAAAGTAGATATTTTCATAGAACTTTACACTGATGTCTGTAGATATTTCTTGTGGTAGTCCAGAAAATTTCATAAAGAAGGCAAGCGAAACGGCTGGATTAGGCCACTTTTAGTGCATCATGTCCAAAAACCAAAATCACAACCAATGCAAATTGGTCGAAAATTTATTGCATGTGAAGTGCGTGACAGCTCAATATTTGGAGTGTGGAAATAATCAAGGTGGTCATTCACGCTTTTTATGGGGTTTTGTGAGTTTTTTGTTGAGTTTTCTGTCAAGCTGGTGTTTTTCACATTTGTTTGTCGCATCATTTTGAACACTTTTTCATCATAAGCATCAGAAATTATCCCGTTTTTGGTCAAATTTAGACCTGATATCTTGATGGACACCTGTTTTGACCATTTGAAAGCAATAATAAAGTGAAAGCATCTGTACTCTACTCCCCTGTCCCTTTTTCAATTTTGCAAATTTCAAATTTGACATTATGTCACTAAAGCATGTCTGGTTCTTAGAAATATCCACGCAACCTGTTCAAACGTTCACAATCTTTAGTTGAGAAGCTAATAGGCAAATTTGCCCAGTGACATTAAGATAAATGTGGTTCTTCAAAAGTTATGATACTTTGAAAATGTGTGCGTTTTTAATGTTGATAAGTTTAAATCAAGCAACACCCCGTTAATAAAAACCCCACCAGAAATGTTTATTTTAAGATTGCCCAGAAAGAGTTTATTCATTTTTTATTTTTAAAAAATCCAAACCAGAGCTTGTCACACACAAAAAAGAATCATATGAACTGATTCTCTCTTTTCATAATCACAGATCATAGTATATTTTCATTCAGGAGCACCCTGCATGAATGCTGGGACTTGCCAAAAATTACTCATAGTTCATGTGAGGCAAAATGTGCAATGATTAAAATTAAATTTTCTCATATTATGCCCTGTATGTTAGAAACAATTAAGAGACCTCATGGTAGGATAGGCCTACACCACCACACAATCACCAATCCACAAATTCCTTAACCTAAACCCCTCTTATCCTCATGTAGCCTCAAATTCCCTCATCTTACCATAAATTCCCTCACTCAACTAAACTCAGCTCAACTCAACTACCCCCAGCTTTACCCTCTGTATCCCTCAACGACCGTTGGTTACCCCATCATCACAGTGGTTACCTTGTTAGACTATTTCGGAACCAGGGTGAATCCTGCCAGGAGGGCTATTGAGGGCCTTGACATCCGGTACTTGGACCAGCAGGGTGCAGTACACAGGGGTAAGATGTTATTTACCACTCTTGGTACCGATGGAACTTTTATAGATCGATCATTGGTTGTCCAGACAGGACACGAAAACTGAACTGAAATTATTTATTTGAAACAAAATCAACTCCCAAGCCCCCCCACCCTTGGTATGAAATGTGCTCCCTGAATGTTGAATAAAAGCAAGTTCTAATCCATGAGGTTTGGCAATCACACAAATCTTGGCTGTTATTCATGCTGTCTCTTGGTTATACCTTAAAAGTAACCAGGCATGACTGTTCACCAAACTGCTAGTGGTCAAAAATAAAAGAGAGTTTTCAAACAGTGGTCAAATACAATAAAATTGCTGTAACTGTGACACAACTCAAAAATGTGTCTGGCCATATGGTCAATCGTGAATAAACCTCAATGGAATTTTCGGAACTGTGATAGCACCTTTCAACAATACACAATTTCTCCATTTGTAACTGTGTGAAACAAAAGCAACAATTTCAAACTGTGATGTAGCAGTTCCTGATTGGCTGAGCCAAAACTGGGTCAGTTAATTAAGTATTCAAGAATTAGCAAAGGTTATGGGCCATTTTGTCATGGTATGACTTGGGATGATGTGATTAATGGGCGAAATTTTTTGGTGATCATAAATTTTGAGAAGTGCAATATATGCGCCAATCTCTTATCATGAAGTCCATGTGTGACGGAATGATGCTAAGAAGCAGTTTTTTGCTCTATAAGTCTCATTTTAAGCACTCTCAGTGGCAAGTATTAGTTTTTATATGTCTGACACTAAAGAGAACAATTCAAGCAGCAAAAATCACCAACTTCTGAAGTTTTAAACCAAGAGTGTCTCTGCAATCAGGGGTCCATTTCTAGCGTGACGGAATGATTCTTATCATCATTCCGTCACACTAGATATGGATCCCTGAAAACTGAGGCACCTTGAGTTTGAAAATTTAGCAATGGGTGATTTTTGCTGTTTGAATTGTTCTCATCACTGTCAATTAAATAGAAACCAAAATCTAGTACCAAGAATGATTAAATTGAGACTTATAGAGCAAAAAACTGCAGTTCATTTTACGGGGACTTCATGTTATGGTGAATTTTAATTTTGTTACACATTTTGTGTTGTGTTACTAGAATTTTCTGATATAAATATTATGTACAGTAAAACGGGATGAAGTTGGCAATCTTGGGTACAGTTGGCAGGCTATTTTGACCCACTTAATGCCAGAAGCTCTTTCCTCACTGACACAGGTATCTTTGGCGAAGTTGCCTTTCGTGTCATATTGTACAGTGCCAAAAATTACACAGCTGGAATTTTGCAGTCAGTCATAACGATTGTCAGTCAATCCAGATGGTCCAACGTAACGCGGCCATGCTTGTCCGGCCTGCCACATCTCAATTATTTATGAAAATGAGCATGCCTCATTGACAAGGTGGAATGTGAACTCACGATTATTATTTTAAACTTTACTTAAGTGTTGATAGTTTTAATTGGTGAGTCTTGTCTGACAAGACGCCCTGTAGGCCTACTCTAGGAAGGGTGACACAACAATATAGACTTTCAAAAAGTCACTGTTTTTTGCTGGAATCTGGAAACCTGAAATGGAGCTCACATTTTTCCCTTAACACTCCTGGAACTTTTTGGCAGAAAAGTATATCCCTAAAGCTCTCTTGATTGGAGATTAGGATAAATCTGCATGCTTTATTAAAAAAAATACACGGACGGTCGGTCAAACTTGCCCCAAGGTCCAACGAGCCCGGTCTTCCCTACTTTATGCCGGTAGTGAATATTATCATTGTATTTTTCAGATATTTGAATGGATCATAGAGTGCTTTGATAACACTGTAGCTAGTTATCTGACATGCAATAAATCTCCTGTATTGATACAAGGATTACTCTCCTGATCTCGGTCGCCATTATCTTCGGTGTTTTCACTTCCGTGGTGAGGTGCTTGCTAATGCTCATTTCTTCATTCCAATTACCATGGGTACAGTAGAGGATATCTCGTGGTTTCTTCTGATATTCTTCACTCTATCTGCAACAGTAACATTAGGTGGGTTATTATTAGTACTACTGTGTTTGTTATATTCTGGTAGTTATCTGTAATATTGTTCCACAGCCTGCTCCAAGCTGCATGTGGTACCACTTAACATTGTGAACCTAACACACTTTACTTGGCATGTATAAATGCCAAGTATACTAAAAACTGTGGAACCTCTGTGGTGTGATTGTAACTATATTTATATTTATTATATATGGAATATCATTGTAATTTCCAATTTTAAATATTTTTTCCCCTAAAATTTATGACGAGTAGTCCTTAAATACTGGATGTTATACCTATATCAAAGTATATCATCCATCCGTTTAATAATGAGCTTTAATTGATAGCCCCAATTAAACTTTTCTGAAATGATTTTTATTGATATTTTGTTTCATTAGGAGATGGCCAGAGCGTGGAACAAATAGCCAATAGTCTACAGGTCATGTTTCGTGTGGATGAAAACTATTCGCCAGTTGCTGAGAGGTGCAGGACAACACTATCATTGAGGAATATTGGCTCGCAACCAATAACAAGAGACAATTGGAGCATCTACTTTTGTTCAATTCGGATGGTAGAACCTGATGATCTGGTTGAGAACGATCAACCTAAACCAGAAGGGGTTGCGCTCGGTGATTCTGGTTTTACGGTATTTCACGTCGCTGGATGTCTTTTCCGTATTGAACCCAATGGCGATTTCAACGATATTGCTGTTGGCGGTGAAGTAGACATCAATTATATCCAAGAGTTCTGGATAGCATCAAGGACTGATGTGATGCCTTATTTTTATGTGGCAAACCTCAATGGTGAAACAGCACCTATTCCGAACACTATGGACCAGATGATTAACTTCGCAGCTCCTTTCACTCTCCCGCGACAATACAAACGCCTTGAGGAAGACCTATATTCTGCGTATACATCACAACAGAGATATGACCGGTATGTCGCAGTCGACCAAGGAGGTGGCGACCTGAGGATCATTCCCCAACCGGTGCAAGTGGAACTTTCATCTGACCTATCTGTTCAGATTGACCTGTCGTGGGAAGTTCATGATAATACCGCAACGCCCGACTTATATTTTGGAGCATCATACTTAGCAGGTATTATTTTAAACTTTTACGATAGATATTGGTAATCCGCAATATTTGAAACATTTTATTTGGTTTTGTCCTCATCATGAGGCCTGTGATAATGATAATCTATAATACAGAGGTTTAGCTACACATTTACAGGTTCCGCGAACATATTGGTTGCCATATGGCAACAATGTAATTATGGATAGCACCCGTATATGTACACAAGATACGTATATTGGTAGTAAAACCTTTCTAATATTCATTTTATTCTCAGTTCTTCCTTTTTTCAGAGAAACTTGGTATCATAGCAACCAAGTCATCAACTGCAATGAAAACTATTGAGCTCATCATTGACAGCACTCCCTCATCTGTGTCACCTTGTGAAAACAATACGGATCGTTATAGGATGGTAGTTGAAGATAACAAAATTACTATCAGCGCACCCCGGCTGTCTGGAGTGTTTTATGGCGTCCAGGTCTGTTTTTGAACTATATTTCCTCATGTGAACAATACTGCCATTCCCGTTTAAGCGTCGCTCTCCAAACTTTTCAAAGGTTTTGAATAACTTTCTGAAAGTTTGGTGGAAGGTTGGAAGTGATTTAAAAGACATGAACAATTGTTGGTCCATGACCTGACTGGACTAAAGGTCAAACTAGTCTGAGGTCTATCTGGGGTAAAACCTATGCTAAAGTGTGAAAATGTGCATTTGGGGCAAACATTTTACAAGTTAGAAGGATGCGAGGACAGCGGGTTAATCACTTGCCAGCTTCAAATTGACTCCCATAAAAGTTCTCACCAAACTTTTGGAAAGTTTGGAGAGCGACAATTAAACGGGAATGGCAGTATCATCAGATCCACTGAGATACAGCTCTTTTAGATGAAGCTGTCGTGCTTTTACAACTTCAACAAACATTAGAGATGTTCCAAAATGAAAGTTATAACTTTAGCTATTTAAATGGAGTTAATTGATTCCAAGAACTATTGACCGAGTTGTTTTCCACATTAACCTATAACCCTTTTAACACATTGTTGGTAGATTTTCCTATCTAAGGAGTAAAATAGACAAGAAACGCATTTGTGGCCATGAGGAAAAGGTTATTTGGTCAATAGTTTTAGGGCTCTTTACCCTCTTGAAATTGGTTCATACCTTCCTTTATGGCACTTCCAAGATTTTGTTGAAATTATAAAAGTGTGACAGCTTCATTTAGCTGAAAGAGCTGTATATAGGCCTATATCTGTCAAATGCATTCAAATCTGCTCATGGCAATTTTTAGAATGTTGTGCAATGCACAAAATCACTGGTCATAATTTCTGTTATTGTGGTTTACTGAATTTCAGACGCTTCTGGCTGCCATTTCAGAGGAGAGAAGGATAGGGACTGGAAGTATTGATGACTGTCCGAGATTTGGCTACAGGGGTGAGTCTCAGAAATGCTGTGTTGTGGAGTGTGTCAAGCCATTTATATGGTTGTATAAAATAAACACTAAACAGAAGGAATGTTTAATGTCAGTTTTTAATGTTTAAAACAATTATGAAATTTCAAAAGTAATATTGAAGTACCACAAATGTCTCACTTCACTTTAGAGCTGTCTGCGGATTGGCGATCCAAACAGTTTCAAAATCAACTTTCAACTTGGTCGTGTGATGTCACTGGCTTAAAAATGTTTTGTTTGTGTCAGTTATGGTTAATCAGTTAATCCTATGCTTATCATATCTAGCAGCAGACGTGACAATAAACAAACTAATTAATTGACTTAATTAAGGTACTTCGTCAAGTAAGAAGATTAGGAGACCTACAGAAGACTATCAATGATGTGGCAAAGCCAGTTTGCAAATTGAAAATAAGAAAGTAAATTCTTCCAGTGGACCGCCAATCTGTAAAGAGCTCTGAAGAGTTGATCCTTAAAGACGTAATGTCATTTTAACAAGGGCTTTTCCATCTTATCGATAATATTAGAAGATAATATTAGTAGAACATAGGCCTATAAGTTACCTACGTTTACCTGCATCATGAATGGATTGGAACCAGTAAAAATCCTAAATTTCTATCCCAACAGGTTTCATGATTGATGTTGGAAGACACTTTGTTGTGATGGAAGAGATCCTGCGAATCCTTGATTTCATGGCCATGTACAAATTCAACAAATTCCATTTTCATTTGTCTGATGATGAAGGCTGGAGAGTAGAAATTCTTGGCCTGCCAGAGTTGACTACGGTATGTTGTGACACAAGCTAGAAATAAATGTGGAGTATGAATTATTTTAATCAGCTTGTTTAAATGTCAATGTGGTATATCTTAGAAAAGAACTAAAATGTATTACTGCAATTTCAATTAGTATGAGTTGTATGGCCATTTTCAATAGTAGCATTTTAACTAACTCTGATTGGTCCTTGTCTGGTCATCAGCCAATTAGAGGAAGCTTTGAAACTACGTAGCAAGTGATCCAAGCAACTCATACTTGTTGAAATTGCAGTAATGTTACTTGTTACATATATATATATATATTCAAGCAGATAGATTGACAACAAGTTTGTACTTTTCACAGGTGGGAGCTAATCAATGTCACGATTTAACAGGAGATGAATGCATTCTTCCTCAACTTGGATCCCCACCAACCAAAGAAAGCTCTGGATCTGGCTTCTATACTGTTGAAGAATACAGAACCATCTTGCAGCATGCTGAAAACCTTCACATTCAAGTAATCCCAGAAATAGACACACCGGGGCATGCTCATTCCATGATTAAAGCAATGGAGTACAGAAACAGAAGTACGGGTGATGACACACATGTTCTTCATGACCCTCAAGATACGAGTCGTTACCTGTCAGTTCAGTATTTCACAGACAATTCCATAAACCCATGCATCAACTCCAGCTACACATTCATGGAGACTGTCATAGATGCCTTTATTGAGATGCACAGAGATATTCAGGAACTGGAAATCTTCCATTGGGGAGGTGACGAAGTGCCTGAAACTGCATGGCTGGAATCACCACAATGCAGAGCCCTGGAAGAGGAGGACCCTGATCTTCCATTCAACGCAACATCTGCGGAGATAAAAAGATACTTCACCATGAGAGTTCAGGATGTCATCTATGCTAAAGGACTAGCTGCCGCCGCTTGGGAGGATGGAGTTTCAGAAAAAGGGGCACCGTTTACACCAGCAGCTGGTGAAACAAATTACGCCAATGCCTGGAGTAATGTCTGGGAGTGGGAAAATGGAGGTCTTGCGTATAGACTTGCCAATGCTGGCTATCAGGTGAAGAATATGACTTCGAGGGCTCCTGTTTTGCATTGAAGTTTGGAATTATATAACTTGTCTTTGTATTTAGATATCGTTATTTTTGTGGACATGGCAGCCTTTAAAGGGGTTTTTAATCTTGTGATGTTAAGGACAAGGGGGACGGACTCCTGGTGGCCATTTTTTAAATTTTGAGAATCTGCCCGAAGTACGAATACCCTTTCTTTGGGTTTTTTTGGTTTGAAAGAGTTATTTTTATGAAAATAATCCATATGATACAGTCAAAGTGTGGCAAAATTTGATTTTTGGCATATTTTTTCATACAAAATAGCCCCCAAGAGCTAAAGTTTGTGTGGTGATCCCATTTTTTTTATTTCACAAATTAATCAATTCTGCAAATATCATCTTGTTATTTTCTTTGCAATGTCTGTTGGTCTCATCAGGCAAGATGGTAACTACAAGATTAATAAATTCATGATATCCCTGTCCTTTCAGACAATCATCAGTCATGCAACACACACCTACTTCGACCATCCAATTGAACCAGATCCAGAAGAGAGAGGATACTACTGGGCGACTCGATTTACAGACTCTTTCAAAACATTCTCTTACGTTGCCAGTGATGTCTACAAGAACATTGACTTCTCTCGCATGGGTGAGCCTTTGGATCGGGAATTTATATGCTCCTTAGGACTCGGATGTGACGAACTGGAGAAACCAGAAAACATCATAGGTAATGCTTTTGGATTTGTGACACTTATTAATTTTTAAATGAAGGTTTCTACTACAGAGAAAGTGGTTATTTGGGAGGCGCCGCATTTTAAACGTGAAATGATATTTATGTAGGATAGGATTTTGTTGGATGTGAACAATGCACTTTATTTACCAATGTCATTTTTAAAACAGTTCAGGTTGTGGCATTGATGGTTGGCATTCTCCTTTTTAACAGGTATACAAGGTCACGTTTGGTCAGAAACAATGAGGACTGTGGATCATCTGCACGGCAACGTCTTCCCAAGATTAATTTCTTTAGCGGAACGTGCATGGCACAAAGCTGCATGGGAGGACACTGAGGATGCATCTACCAGACTGGAGGAAATTCAAGCTGACTGGCAAGGATTTGCAAACCGGGTCGGATACAGGGAGCTTGCTCGTCTTGACGCCCTGGGAATCAAATATGATATCAGACCACCTGCAGTTTTGTGAGTGGTTTTTATTTATTATGGTCAATTTCAGTTTAATCAATGCCTCAAAGAAAATATCAAAGAAACATCTTCTTGGTTAATATAATGTGTTGCAATATTGATGGTTTAGGCCTAAGCATGTTTACGTTGCTTCTAATTCCAGAGTAGATGGTGAGACATTGAGAGTGAAAACTGAATTCCCAGGGCTCAGAGTTGAAGTCAGCACAGACTGGGGAGTCAGTTGGCAACAGTATTTTGGCGGGATGCCTGTTACTGATTCAGATGCCATATTTGTCACCAAGTAAGTTATGCAGTGTACGGTCAATTAGGCGACAAACCAACTAGGCAACACCTGTTAGTACCAACTAGGTGACAAGAAATTTGCAAATCTTATACTATTGCAAACTAGGTGACAAGCCGTTCCACCTAGATGACACAAATTTACACAGCACTCCAACTAGGTGACGCAGGTTCACAAAACACATCCAACTAGGTGACATTACTTTTCATAACTGACCACCTTTGCCAGTGATGTGTTACCTGGTTGGTATCCCCAAAAAAATATGTGTCGCCCAGATAGTATCTGGGGGATATCTGCTGTCACCTAGTTGTCCAACAAGTGTAGCCCAGTTGGTAGTGGTATATGTCACCTAGTTGGTTGTCGCCCCGTTGGTAGTGGTGTAGCCTAGTTGTGTGTCACCTAGTTGACTGGCATTCAAGTTATGCAGTGCAAACAATGTTCAGTCAATTTGACTGATGATCTATAATATAAACTCTTAAATAAAATAGTGAGTCAGGAAGGGAGCCACCTAATTGGACAAATGGGTTTCCATTTGATGTTTCTAATAATAAGGTAATCTCTTAGACTGGAGCCCTATTTAAGATTTCTTCGCAAAATACAAAGTAGTCTTCAAACAAGGTGATATACCTGATTCATGACTTGAGCAGACTGACACATTCTCTCAGTTTCGAATAGCTTTAGCTGGAGGAGACTGGTGGTTTCCAATGACCCAGTTCCATGCATGAGTTAATCCACTTATCTGATCTGACACTTATATTACTGACAGCTTAAAATCAAACAAACAATGTTATACAGACAGCTTTGAGTAAATCAGTGAGTACTTTAAACACTAATGTTGCTGTCACCTTAAACCAAACACGCAATGTTATATAAATACAATCTTTACTCGTGTCTGTTGCAACTACCAGCTGAGAATGCTTGCTAATATCATAAGGTCGCTTGCTTTCTCATAATGTCACTTGCTGCATCTGAATCCTTGCAGAGTTCACTGCCGGTGACAGCTCACTGCTGCTGACTTCAACTCCTATGCATGATGCAAATTATGAACTCTGTGTGCAGAGTATGACTTGAGATTGTTTTTCCTTGCCCAGGTCGGCAGATGGGAGTAGAAGAAGCAGACCTGTGAAATACAATGAGCCTCAGGACAATGGATCAACTTCCAGCCTGAAAACAAGCTTCTTCTCCTTTGTTCTTCTCATCTTTTCTGTAATTGTTTCACTGAAACGTTGTTTTTGAATGTTGAGTTTTTAAATGTTGAGTTTTCGAACATGGTTGATGTTTTCTAGAAACAAAGGTCTGGCAGCTGTTATTGAGTTTGTGCAGTCAATATGTGGACATTGTTATTGTGAAATTTAAAAAAAAGATTTTTCTTCATTTACATACTCAAGATGAAAAATTACCTTGGACAGTCATTTATTGTAAATAGATGAAATGGTGCTTTGTCCAATGTATGTAAGCCTTTCAATGTTTAATATATATTTATATGAGTTGATTTTGTATATAATGTGTACATAGATTTATGTACTTTTTATAGTGATGGAGGAACAAAATGAATAGTATTTTTATGGTAATGTGTTATGTATATGCGTGTCTGTGCAGTAATTAAAACGTTTTTGATTTTGTGTTCAAATCTTTTTCCAAGTCCCATTATTCATGACATATAATTTAACAGGGTTACTTGTAAAATAATTTAATCATAACACAAGCTCTTATCTAACTTGTATTCAGCACAATATCAGTACAATGATCAATTTAGGATAACACGTGTTAAGCATTGATAAAGACTCGAGAGACTCAAGAAGTTTTATTTTGTCATACAATGCTTGAAATATATACAATATGATGTTTGGGGCCTATACAGTAGAAAATGAAAAGCATTACATGAGTAGGACACCCCTAAAGCCCCTTTCCCACTGGACACGTTTGCTTGCGTTTGCTTGCGTTTGCTGAGGCAGCCACTAAACGCACTGGATCCGCAAGTGCTTATGTAATGATAGGCAGTGGTATGCAAAGGTATGCAAGGGTATGCAAGAAAAGGCATGCAAACGTGTACAACTGCGTAGTGAGGGCAGAAAAATTAAACATGTTTAATTTGAACGCATAACAGCTGCGTTTCATTCTAAAAGGTAAAGATATGCACTGGTGTTGCAGGCAATTTGCAAGCCAATGTGACAAAACGTAGAGCATGTAGAGCCTTTGCAGACTTATGTGGTCATATGCAGACTTATGTGGTCATATGCAGACATATGTGGTCATATGCAAGTGAACTGAGTTGCTTTCTGCTGCGTGATTCCACAAAAGACTGCAGATTGGGAGTTTACTGCAGACGTATGTATTCATATGTATGCATATGCTGTGCCTTTGCAATGCCATTGCAGGCCTATGCATTAGCTTTGCAAAGCTTTGCATGAGTCTGCAACTTCTGGTAATCATAGTCTTTTAACCATGTACATTTTGACATGTTCCCTGACTTTTCATAGTATGCAATGAAACGTGACTGTATGCATCCAGTGGGAAAGGGGCTTAAGGCAACTATACTTGCCGCTGACGAGGTGCCCAACGAGAATTGTTTAAGAGAGGCAAGGAGAGGTAGCTGTATTAACTCAATGAAGGTTTTTCTGGTTTCATTTTCTTATGAAAGACACATTATGGTAATTGTAATAGATCCAAAATATTAAGATAAGATTAAAATGCTCTTGAACAAACATTTTCCTATTAAAGTGAACTCATGCATGGGAAAAGAGAAGGCATAACCACTTATAATGGCAACAAAAAAAAGAGAGGCAAAAAACAAAATCAACTAAGTTATTTCACATGCATTAAAAATCTGATACAGGCGCAAAATTTACCACTGGTGCTTGCTTTTGTTCAATTCATGTCAGGTACAGTCTGGCCACTTGACCTACTATGTTACAGTCCTCGTCATATTTATGTGGAATCTCAACTCTCTTCTATGCTGGTGAAGTGTGATGACTCTATTCCTTAGCATTGCAATATATATAAATTAACTACAAGCTGTGATGTCATTTTAAACTGGGCCAGGTTCCCTGGCTTCTGGTCAATGTGAATCCACCAAAACTTGAGTGTCACAGTTTCAACAGAATACACAAGTCAGAGTAGGCCTCTCATAATGGATAACCCCTGCAACCACATCATCACAGTTTGATAGCCAATAGGCTGACAGTAAAGCTACAAATCACAGTTTCAACATTGATATGTTGAAGGAAGACTGTTGATGTGATCCCAAGCTATCACTTACAATCACCTGTCTAATCTGGAGAAATGGCAGCTTCTCAAGCATTCACAGCAGACAACTTTTATAATCCTCACAGAGTTGTTTGATTAATCTGCAAACTTGCAACTTCACAACTTTAAACTTCAATGGACCTTGCTATAATCAAAAGGCTTTGACAATTTTTTTAAACAAATGGATTATGTGATGTATAGTTCTTCTGGCAGCCCATTGGCTGACAGTCTGTGATGTCGAAGTTGCATGGGGTTTTCCAGACCCAAGTTTAACTCTGACACTGCGTTGAAACTGTGACACTCAATTTGGTGGATTCACATTGGCTAGAAGCCGGGGAACCTGACCCAGTTTAAAATGACATCACAGCTTGTAGTTAATTTACATAAATTGCAATGCTAGAGAATAGTCATCTCTGACATCACACTTCAACAGCAAAGAAAAGAACTTGAGATTCCATGTAAATATAACGAGGACTGTAAAATGCCTGCCATCATCTTCCTAATGGTTGATTGCCCTGACGCTTGCCTTGATTCTGGTCGAAATATGATATTTTGATTTCTAATATTCAATTTGCATGACAAAGCCATGGTTTTCTGGCAAGTCATCCCTCATGCAAAAATTGGCACAACTTTCCCCTGTCTCCCCTTCAAAAGTTCTCCTGAAGTGCAGACTACTCACGCGCATGTGTACCAATAATACTCTATTGACAATACAAGCGTATGCAATTCGAATTCTGAGTTTGCAGGAGCAGAGCTATTTTGCAAAAAACACACAGATATGGTGCAAATGCAATGGTTGACCTTGTACATCACACTTATTTTGATAATGTTCTGGCATGCAAAGTATTTTTCCTCTTATGGTATTTGCATATTTTAAAGTGTGTGTGTGTGTGTGTATTTGTTCTTTACGTCTCATCAGCACCTTGTTGGGCTATTTAGAGACATCCTTGGTTTGTATCAAGGGAGTTAATTCAGTTGGATTGGTGTTTGGTAATTATTTTGTGTTTCCTGTCTTTGTCTTCATGTTCGTTTGTCTTTGTATTTGTTCTTTTATCACTTGCAAAGCAACAAACAAAAAATCATGTTGAATCAAAACAATAATGGCTCCATAAAAATCGTCGGTGAAGTCGTGCTGAGTGACTAGCTTAAGTACTTCTTTTTTGGTAGCAAAGGTGTCTGGTGGCCAACTGTGCATCCTTTGGTTAGTTCGCTCAGTCAGTTTGGCACGCAGTTTGTCAAAGCTAGGCATTGGTACCAGATATGAAACTGCCAGATTCAGGTATTTTTGTACAAACATTGGTCGTTGAACGTCTCCATTCGGTACTCTTCCTTGAAGGAAGCGGAGAAGATATTCTCTGTAAGAGATCTGTTCTGGTACTGGCTTGTCTTTTCCTTTGTTAACTGGTTGTCGTTCCTTTTCGTTAATTTCTTTCTTTCGTTCTGCTTCCTTGTCTTGTGAATGGTCTTCCCTTACTTCCTCTTGACTCTCGGCTGTTTCTTCCTCCTGTGGATTCTCTGGACCTTCTTCTTTTTCTGCTTCCTGTGGAACCTCCGGAACCTGTTCCTTTTCTGCCTCTTCATCTTCTGCTTCCATGGATTCATTGTCAGGTGTCGTGCTTCTGTCATCATCTGAGTCTTCATTTTCCTCATTTGTGTCTGTTGTAGTTGTGTGTTCTTTGTCCATTGCTACCTCATGAGGAGCTGTGGCTCCAGCTGATGGGTTTTGGTTGTTCAAGGTCTGCCTGGGATGTAGGCTGTTGTGTGGTGGTTGTTGTCTGTGGGGTGGATGTGTCAGTTGTTCTTCCGGAGTGTCTGTTTGTGTCTTCTATGTTGTCTGTGCGTTGTTTGTGTGATCTGTTGATGCTGTGTTCTTCGAGTTGTAGCCTTCGTCTGGGTGTTGCATGATGTTGAGGTTGTGGATATCCCGCCATGTCCGCATAGCTTGGAATTCCTGAGTGCTGTTCCACAATCCTTCTAGCCTCTGGAAAAGATATCGCTTGGGTTGCCTTCAATGTGAGGATTTCTTTTTCTTTTGTCCACTGTTTACACGTTTTGCTGTAAGAGGGGTGATCCTCCTTACAGTTAACACAAAGAGGAGGGGATGAGCAAGGTTGATCTTTTGATTGGGTGTGGTCCTGGGATCCACAGTGTCCACAAACTTCTTGTCTTTGGCACCACTTGCTCAGATGACCGAAACGTTGACATTTAAAACATCTTCTTGGGTTGGGAATATAAGGTCGTACCTTGCACCGTTCCCATACAACTCCAACACTCTCAGGAAGAGTAGTGTCTGAAAAGGTCAAGATAAGAAGTTCTCGATGATCCCTCTGCGGGATGCGATGAAAATGTACGACATCAGTGAAGGTTTCAAACCACTCTTGTAAGTCCTCGTCAGAATTTAAATAGCTAAGTGAGGAGAAAACCACCCCCTTACAAGTGTTTAATGTGCGATGTGGCTCGACTATAGTCGGAGTTCCTGCAATACTTGTCAGCTCAAGCAGTCTTTGTGTTTGTTGGTCATTTCTTGTTTTAAATAAGACAGTTCCGTCTCTTTGTTGTGTGGTTTCTGCAGGTTCTCCGACCTTTTGAAGAATTGTCTTGTAGATCGCAAAGGGAGAAAGTTTGCTTGTTGGATTTAGCACAATGTATCGGTGTCGGTATTCTGACTTCCGCGTGGTCGTTGGTCGATTTAGAAGTTCCGGGTCGATGCAGTCATCCGAGGATGACCGCTGCCTTTTTAGTCTGGACTGTGAATTTGAAAGAGAATAGGCCATAGGATATTTGGTGTTTCATCCCCCATGCTCCCCACCCACCAAGGAGCCCAACAAGGGGAGACCAATATGGGTAGGGCTGAGCCCAGTACCCTAGTCCCAGGGATACATGGGGGATATATACTCGTAGAAGGCTAGGTAAGAAATACAGCTGCAATCATATTTAAAAACATGGCGAGCATGTAGACATGGTCAAAACCTTCTTTGATTGACCCTTCAGCCATGGCCAAATAGGACCGAAGTCCTAATGACAACATGACAAGCCGATTGACTGGACCGGGCCAATCCAGCCTCCCGTCTAGGAGAAATCCAGGCCAAAGTAGTGTATTGTATGGGAGGGACCAACTTAGTCCCATCCAACTCAACTACCAGGACCCCTTCATCCTCCGACACGGGTCGCAACCCACGGCAAACAGGTTGCCCCATTTCCGTCGGGGAGACGTGTGCTTGCGCACTGTCTCGTGTTGGCCACAAGAGATAGAGGACTTCACTCTTGTGTTACCACCCACCGCCACGAGGAGGCCGGAGACCTGCGGGGGCCGCATATTTTAAAGAAATACAAAACTGGTGGGAGCCTATGTCAAAGTCACATGACAAATTTCAATTAGAATACAACCATAGCAGTGATCACAAACTGTTATACATTGTTTGTTACTGTTTGTGCGTTCAGCAGTTAGACATGAGATAAAAATGTATAAGAATATGCAACTTATCGAAACAACAACACCCAACAATAACTGTGAATTTTGAGAAAATGTTTTTCATAGTCAACTGTCAAATTTGATAGAATCTGTGACAAATATATCAAACATGCTTGTCCTGGGCATTTCTTGGACTTGTCATATGCTAGTATATGGATGGATTAAATCGATCTACAAGCCCTGTTATACCATTCGACACCTCTGTCAGCCAATCACATTACAGTATTTCAGGGGAATAATTCCCATATTCTTTGTTGTCCAGTTATCCTCTCATGTTTGACTGTTTGAGTGTTTGTCTCACGGTATAAGCCGGTTATTCACCATGGGATCAGGAATATGTGTTTATCACACCTCGGCCTAAAGGCCTCGGGTGATAAATCACATATTCCCTCTCCCGTGGTGAATAACCTTTACATATACTATGTCTGTCGATGACTGGTACTTCCGCTCATGAGACTACTGCCTTGTCTTTATTCGGATGGAGGAATACATATCGAATCATATAATCGATATACTGCAGATTGCAGAACTCTCAGTATCAAATCGAAAGCATTGAAAATGTGAAACTTTATTACCCCTTATCATAATTATTACAATGATGATAAACAGAAGAGGCAGTCTACCCAATAGAAAGGGCTCTTCCTGACTCTGATTGCCTCATAATCGCTAATCATACACCTTGTAATAAATTATTTGTGGATTATGAGACACTTAGTCTTCTAAAAATTTATAATCTTTGATGAGTCAATGGAGATGCACAAGACTCCACACTATAAAACAAGAGCACACAGGAACACCCATGCAAAATTTGCAAATAAGTGAAACAGTTTACAATAAAATTCCAAAAAGAACGCCTTGTTTGAACGCAACAGCTTTTGTCGTCCACAAAATTTTCTAGTTATCAAGATAATTGGCCAACTATACATGAGTGGACCCAAGACAGAAGCTTGTTTGGTTTTGTAGGCATTAAATACCTATTTGATGTAACATCTTCATGACCCTTTCTTGAAGAAACCATGATTTTTATTTGCATTTTTTTTACTTTTGAATTTATTTTACTATTTATTAAATAAAGGGCACTAAATGCATTTTATTCTCGGAGTGAATCGAATAAGTTGAGGGTCTCCATGAACAACATTCTCATTCTTTTACCTTCATATTTTCATTCATTTGGCCTTTTGCAAATTCCATTCACTGCTGTTCACAGCTGCTTTTTTCGTATAAAAACCTAAGCGCATGGATTTCCTGCTGACTTCTCTTATAATTCCTAAATTTTCCAAAACTCAAATCACTTGGCTTATCATGTCGTGTTTCAGGTACCTAAGTCAATACCCACTAAAAATAAAAGTAACCAATATTCAGTCCTCTGTGGTCAAGGTGATGGTTCAACTAAATGGATTATGGAATCTTGAGATGAATCTGATCCTTTGTGAGATATATCTAATAAAATTATTTTATTTTTTTAATAATCCATTTGATTTAGACCCATAACCCAAAATGAACTTCTTTGCTGCAATAAAAAAGACAAAAAAAGACACATGACAAGAGTTTTTATCCGTCATAGACTGATTTGAAAATTGGCTTTTATATGCATTCACATTACTGGTTGTATGTGTGTGAAAATTGTAGTAGATAATTTATATGGTTGGCGCATGTGATTATTATTTTTTAAATCAAGTTTGTTACCACGCTGCTGTTGTGTTTCTTAATTTTTCTATAAATAATGGAGATTGATTTTAGATTTTATGCCACCAATGTGATTTTATCACCACTTTCCAGAAAGGCAGTAGTAAAGTGTTCTTTGATAAACTGAGTGACAAAATGGTTGAAGCATTTGTCAAACAAGCCATAAATCTCTAGTGTTGATAGAAGGATATATACTCTGGCATCCAGTCCACTTTGTTAAAGGTTTTCACTTCCATGGAGAGGTAGGTGGCATCTTTTTGTATGTGAAGTCCACATCCCAATTACCATGGGTACACTGATGGATATGTCACGCCTTCTTCTCTTCTTCTTCACTATCTCTGCAGCAGTAACATTGGGTAGGTGGTTTCATTATTATATTTGCAAATATTACACATTTATCAATGTTTTTATGCAACCATTTTAGCACTAAGAGATACTAAAGTCTAGTCTGACTGACTGGATTGCATACTATTCTGCCTGAGGCCTTTATCCCCAGGACAAATATAAACATATGTGCAATATGATGCTCTGTGTAGGCCTGCTCATGTGAGGCACTAGCACTACTGCCATTTTTCAATTTTTAATAGTCCAAAGAGAATTACTAAATAGACCATAAGTTATAGATTCTGTGTATAGTTTTAAACTCCTTCTGAAATTTAACCTTTAAACTGCCTCAAAGCTATTCTGCCCATATTTCACATTTTAAAAAGTGATTGTCATACTAGTTCCATCACTCCAGATGACATTCTTTGCATAACTTATAAATGCGTTTGTGTAATGTTCTCATTGTTCTGTGTGGTACATGTGTCAGTGAAAAATGAAAATAGCTCTATGAAGTTGTTGAGTAACAAATTCTGTCCACGTGGTTTTGACACTTGGCTATAGGGTGTGTCTAAGTAAACAAAATAAAGTTTACAAGATTCATTATATGACTGTTTTATGTCCTGAACTTCATTTAGCTTAAACACTTGATATTATACAGTGCAAAAAAGTTATAAACTCATCCCATAATATCCATAAAAGAAGAGTAAACCATGAGGAAGTATAAAGATCACGAATTTTGTTCTCTTGAGTAGTGTGTAAAATACTGTGGTCGTGAAATTATTCTTCGAGAGGTCTGTCCTTTCCTCCACCAAATTACTTATGAAGTTATTAGTGGCGACCACATGTTGAAAACTGATCTTATAAGGGACATAGGAGAGACCTATGTGATGAAATATGACGCATGCACAGTTTAGAGGTCAAAATTTCTCAAAATATTATTAGGGAGGCCAGTTCAGGACAAATATTTTTTTCTTTTGTTGAAATTTTGTAGCACGTCATCGTCTAATTGTAATTTCATCAATTCAACACAACTGTTTGTACTTTGTAAACACTAAAATTTATGTATATATGCAAAATAAATACATTCAGAGTCTTGAGGCGACACCCAATTCTCTGGTTGTCCGGTAGAGACATGTATGTCTGCTTATTTCTAAAACAGACTGAAATGTTAAATTTTTCTTTTAAGGATGGTGCCAGAGTGTGGAAGATATCGCAGAGAGTCTGCAACTAACTTTTACACTGAACGGAAACTATGATCCTGCAGAAGACAGAAGTTCAGTCAGCTTGACTTTGAGGAATATTGGCCAACAAGCAATAACAAATGGGTCATGGAGCATCTACTTTTGTTCAATTCGGATGGTGGCACCTGATGATATATATGAGGATGGCGCGACAAGACCCGAAGGTGTTCCGATTGCTAATTCTGGATTCACAGTATTTCACGTGGCTGGATGTCTATTCCGGTTTGAACCGAATGAAAATTTTCAAGACATTGCAGTTGGAACTGAACGAGTCATAAATTATGTCACTGAGCACTGGATGGTTGCACGATCGGATGTAATGCCTAACTTTTACATCGGAACACTAAATGGCGAAGCTGCAGTGATTCCAAATACCATGGATGAGATGATCAACTTCGCTAACTCCTTTTCAAGTCCCAACCAGTACAAGCGTTTGCCGAATGATCTCTATGCTCCATACACTTCTCAACAGAGATATGACCGTTATGTCGCTAACGATACCGGTGATGACCAACTGAGAATTATTCCTAAACCTATCAGCATGGATATTGAGTCTGTGCTTTCTGTGCAGATCGATTCGACCTGGGTTGTTCATGATAATACAGGAAACACAGATATTTCTTTTGAAGCAACTTATCTGGCAGGTATGAGAATCTTATGAAAATATTTTAGCTTAAAATGTCTTCACTATATTATAATTAGGTCTACCGATATACTTCAAATAGGTCAATATGCAAATATGTTTGAATTAATTTCTTCTTTCAGAGAAACTAGGCATCTTCGCCTCTACTTCATCAGCAGCAACCAATGTTATAGAACTCCGCATTAATAATGCTCTGGATGTGGCACAATGTGAGAACAATCCAGAAAGGTATGAGGTGGACATTGTTGATAACAGAATTACTATCACAGGAGCTCAGTCGTCTGGAGTGTTTTATGGTGCCCAGGTAAGTTAGATCCTTCAGGTTTAATGTAGTTCTGTCAATGTAAATATTAGCTTGTTTGCATATTATGGGCTATATCTTTACAATGTTTTTTCAGACACTTTTGGCTGCCATTACTGAAGATAGAAGAATAGGTACTGGACGTATTGATGATTGTCCTAGATTTGGCTACAGAGGTAATTCTTCTTTTTATTCTTGTTTTATTGACAATCCAATCAAATAGAACAAGCAACACAAATTAAAAGTGATTTTGTCACTGAAGGTTTGTTTGTTTGTTTGTGTTTTACGCCTCTGCTGCACCTTAGTGGGCTATATCGAGGCAGGCGATCGCCGTATGATGATGAGATGAGAAGACTGTGAGTCTGGTACATACCCTATTAATTCAGGGATGCCCAGGGTCTTTCAGTTGCCCCAGCATAGAACACTGGATACAACCCGCCTCCATTTAATGTCCCATGGGCTCGGACTAAATTTAGTTCTGGGGTGGGATTCGAACCCACGCCCTCAGAGCCAGTGGTTGTGCAAACAAGCACTCTTTACCATTAGGCCACGGAGGAACTCTTGTCACTGAAGGTATCTTGCTATTAATTCACGGACCCCTCCATCTTTCCCAGCCAACGTACAGGGCGCCCATCCACAAAAACTTGCATGCAACCATTTCAGTCACCCACTAAAGGACAGAGGTGCCAGAAGGAATCGCGGCCAGCAGCCAGAAGGGGCGGTCAGATGAAAAAGGCAAATCATAATCTAGCCAATTTCATGCACATGACAAAATTTAAATGGAGAGTCACTAATAATGTTGAATATATACTCACTAATTTGTCCCTAAAATTAACAAAATAAGGCCAAAGTTGATTTTTTCAAGATCTAAAGGGCCCCCCCCCCCCGCCCCCTTTGGACAAGGGCAGGAGGGGCAATTGCCCCCCCCCCCTGCTCCGGCACCCCTGCTAAAGGACACAAACGGGTTATATTTGCTCCAACCCCTACTCCATTCACGGGTATCATGCTTTTGTAGAAATATACACATCAGCTTTTTAATTGAATAACCGAATAGGAACACATAATTCCTTATATTTTCTTTCAAACAAAATTATGAATTTGCACACATAGATATTTATTTCACTGTATTTTCACAGGTTTCATGATTGATGTTGGAAGACACTTTGTTCCCATGGAAGAAATCTTGCGATTCCTTGATGCAATGGCCATGTACAAACTCAACAAACTTCACTTTCATCTTACTGACGATGAAGGCTGGAGAGTAGAAATTGATGCTTTACCTGAGCTAACTATGGTAGGTTGAAAAACACAACTTAGTATTTATTCAACTTAAGAGATTTAACAACAACCTTTTTTGTATTGTGGGTAAAAAAATCTTTTTGATCTTTTGCCTGAAGGTAGGAGCAAAGCAGTGTCATGATTTGAGGGGGAACGACTGCATTATGCCTCAGCTTGGATCGCCACCATCCAAAGAAAGTTCAGGATCGGGCTTCTACTCAGTTGAGGAATACCAAAACATCTTAGAATATGCAAATAATCTTCACATTCAAGTGATCCCTGAAATTGACATGCCAGGTCATTCCCATGCCATGATCAAGGCCATGGATTACCGAAACAGAACTACCGGTGACTCGACACACATTCTTCATGACCCAGCTGACACAAGTCGTTACCTGTCAGTTCAGTATTTCTCAGACAATTCCATAAACCCATGCATCACCTCCACCTACACATTTGTAGAGACTATCATAGATGCTTTTATTGACATGCATAGCGGAATCCAACCCCTGGAGGTGTTCCACTGGGGAGGTGATGAAGTGCCAGAAACTGCATGGCTGGAATCTCCAGAGTGTGACGCTTTCATTGAAGATGATCCAACTCTTGAATTTAATGCAACATCCAGGGATCTTAAGGGATATTTCGCAAGGCGAGTTCAAGACATCATATTTCGGAAAGGGTTGGCTAGTGCTTCATGGGAGGACGGCGTCATTTCTGATGAGGAGGGCACTCCACTGGAAATACCCGCGGATGGAACATCCTATGCGTATGCCTGGGATAACGTGTGGGAGTGGGGCGGTGCTGGCCAGGCATATAGATTGGCTAACAGTGGTTATCAGGTGAGTGCAGATGTAGATCATGTGGTGGCACTTTTGGAAACCATATTTTTGATTTCTCTTTCTACATCCAATGAATTAAAATTACCTGTAGGGACTTTCACTCTACTCTGTTTAGCAAGCAGGCTTCTTCTGATCAGTACTGACGTTGCTTGTGTTGTTGGTGTATCACAGTTTGATAGAGGTGCGAAAGCTCATAACATTATACACCGCTTTGAACTCTTTTTGATGTCAAAATGATATATATCCCTTTCAGTTGATATTGAGTCCTGCAACCCACACTTACTTCGACCATCCCACTGAGCCACACCCAGAGGAGAGAGGATACTATTGGGCGACTAGGTTTACGGACAGCTACAAAACTTTCTCCTTTGTTGCCAGTGATGTCTACAAAAACATTGATGTCAGTCGCATGGGTGACAGGTTGGATCCTGCGGAAGTGTGTCCTGATAATATGACATGTCCAGAATTGCAGGGAAGCACTACAGGTAAAATACCTCAGGGGATAAATTGCCACAGTTGTTTGTACAGATTAGTAGAAATATATTCAAGTGTATGGTTGAGATCCGAAAAAATTTGAGATATTATACACTGGTGATAAATTTTGTGTACGATGGCCTTAAACCATCTTTCTACAGAACTCTGTAATTCTGAGAAAGACTGAAATCTTTTGCTGACACCCTTTAGGCCTTTACAAAGATTACATTGTACTAATTACTTCTTTGAACAGGTTTGCAAGGTCAGGTGTGGCTCGAAACTATGAGAACTGCAGAACATGTGCATGGCATGGTCTTCCCAAGACTGATCGCCTTAGCGGAAAGAGCATGGCACAGGGCTGAATGGGAAGACATCGAGGATGCATCTGCAAGAGAACTGGAGATTCAAACTGACTGGCAAGGATTTGCCTACCGGGTCGGATACAGGGAGCTTGCTCGTCTTGATGACCTTGGGATTGCCTATAACGTCAGACCACCAGCAGTTTTGTGCGTAATTTTGATCTTCATTGTTGCTTTTGATACTGATAATCGTTCAAAGATTGCCTCTTCATTGAAAGTATTGGTTTCAATTTAGTTTTCTTGGTCATCATTTCAGGATTGGCGACAACAATGCACTGAGTATTAAGACTGAATTCCCCGGGCTCAGAGTTGAAGTCAGCACAGACTGGGGAGTCAGTTGGCAACAGTATTTTGCTGGGATGGCTGTTACTGATTCTGATGCCATTTATGTCACCAAGTAAGTACATGTCGTCAATATTTAGCGATTATTTGAAACCATTACAGGTTAGTACTTTTCATTTGGCCAAATGCAATTTGTTCATCTTTTAATATTAAATTGAAGTTCAATTGGTAGGCCTATATATTTTCTCAGGGCTTCTACTGGAAATTTAATATTGGTCTGGCACCAAGGGATGGTTCTTCATAATGTTTATCACCCCCATTAACGCATAATCTTATATGTGACCCCAGTGGTACCTGCCTGACGCAGACAACAAAATAATCAATTTTATGTCCGGAATAACATTTTAAATTGTGCCTGATAACTTGTTTTTATAAAGGTCGGCAGACGGAAGCAGGAGAAGCAGACCTGTGAAGTACGATAGCCCTGAGCCTGAAGAACCCGAAGAGCCAAGCACAGGCTGCAGTATCAAGCAATGCAGTCTGGCAGTCTTCTGTCTTGTGGTCATCTCATTAAAACTGTGGCATTGAACAATTTTAGTGGGCCTATAATAAATCTTCACCATTCATTTCAATCTTTGGCAATTAAATCAATGCAGTCAACTATAAGCTTATGTTTATTTTGCAGATCTATTCTTTGGACATTTATTCTTTGGGATCATAGTTTTCTGGATACTCTCATATTGAGTCAATTTTTTGTATTGTTTCCTTTTAATAAAAACCTGTTGTCTACAAATTAGCTGATATTATTGAGGTCATAACTTTGGAGGCTTTCAAGTTGAATGAATAGATCAGTATTGATTCCAGTTAAGCCTTTGAGAATGTTGGCTCATGAAATAATTTAGAGCCAGTGTGATAATATTGATCAGTGTTAGGTGAGCAGGTAATAAGTTCCATTGGAGTGTCGTCCATAGGATCTATTTCACAATTATTCCTGCCTGAGTGCTCTTGAGTGCTATAGAAATGGTTGAGGAGGCCTTCATAACTTTCCAGGATATTAGTATTATTATGTAATAGTTCAAAACCTGTTGTGAAGATTACTTTCACACTCAAACTGTGACACAATGGGAGGTCTAAATAAGCCACCTAGTCTGGTGGAAATGCACAAGAAGAAACTAATGAACACAAGAAGGATGTCTTCGATGACACCAGGGAGTGACTTGACCTCTGGTCAACTTCAACGCGCTCAAAGGAGTTCTCGGAACTTACTGGTCATTTCTCCAGAAAACAATCGACCTCGTAAGCAGTCACAAATGAGGGAGGCCCAGGAGACACCGCCCAATGTGCTGAGTTTTGTCTACTCACGAGAAGTAGAACGGTCCTTGCAGTCGATCTGCAAAGCTTCGGCTGTCAATCGGGCGTCAGCTTGTCCTCCGAAAGCAGAGATTCAAAAGTTGAGTGACATTTACAGCGACTACATGTTCTTCCGTAACAGGAGAAAGTATAACCTGGACAGAGAAAAGTCATGGAGGGGCAGACAGATTGTTAATACGCAACCTTCCGGTCGGATTACCAGAATTAGTTTATTCACCAAAGTGTTTGGAGCATTTCACAAAGGCAATGGCAGCAGTCCGACCAGGAAAATGTTGCCTCCCCTCCAGCAAAATGAACGATCGTAAGTGACAAGTCTTCCGAAGTGTTTGAAATATCTCAAATGCTTGATTCGCAAACATACTTGCTCATTGCCTTCTGTTATCTTAAATTTGCTGGACTACTGAAATTTGGATTTACAAAGACCCGTTGAATTGAGCTATCATTTTAGCTCTGGACATGGTTGCTGAAAATGCTGGAAAATCCACCAGGTGGCTAAAAGTAGGTGGCAGTCCACTGGCAGATACTGGTGGACACCCCAATTCCCATTTTCCAAGTGAAGCATTTCATGGAAGACGCAAAGAAGATTGAAATATTTAATGGCAGCAGATTTTATTACACTGAACAATGACATGAAATGCCAAGCCCTGCGACAAAATACGAGGCTGGAATGAACGCCGCACATGCAAGTAAAAATGGCAATGAAACCAACAACTGGTATATTATACCAGATAAACTTTACACAAGAGATCCATAACTGCATTAAATTATATATTTATGTTCCAATAATTAGGTTCGTTAAATCTGCAAAGCGTCAATATAGCCATCAAGCAACATATTGACAGTTTGGCCTTTTGTGTAGCTTGTATTTGTTTGGTCATTTTTTGCACGAACTTTAACTCTTCACCAAACATTTTTGTCACCAAGCTTTTTTAAAACAATTTTGTTAAGTTCTCACAAACCAACGACAGCAGTTCAACGTAGAACAGTAGCAAAATTTACAAAAATACAGTGAATTTAATACACTATAACAAACATATGCAGCAATATTATCACTCATACTAATGCGACCTGAAATGATATTCGTAAGCGATTGGCAAAGCAGTTGCCTTTGAAGCCTTTATGGATGAACATTCAATGAAGTAAATGCAATGTTTGTCACAATAGTACAATTAAAACCAATTGGATGCAATTCAATAAATGCAATGTTAGCTACAATCACTTGTATTATCTACATAGGTCAAAGCGACTAATTTTTAAAGTCCGGTCAGGAATGTGAACATTTTTCAGGTAATTTTGAGTCATATTGATGTTGTGATGTTAAACCGAAATATACGGTAGTTGGAAATGTAGAATTCTCAAAAATTGGATGGTGATGAAAGACTTTGACCAAGACGCTGGGACTTCTGTAATTAGTACAATTTCTTTTAAGACCTTGTAAGATAAAAACAAATCTGATCGTCCACAATCAATCATAAGTTAACCGATCCAGTGATGGATCAGTAATTAAATTTGTAAAATTGTACCGAATATCTTAATATTTAAAAATCATTAAATATGAGTTAAGTACAAATTGGATCAGTGTTTCTTGCTCGATTTCTTCTTGGAAGGGGAGTCGGCTTCTGACTCGGAGTCGGACGATGAGTTGTTGGAAGAGTCTTCGGTGGTGGATGAGGTTGCACCTGACTTGGAGGAAGTGGAGTCGCTGCTGCTGCTGTCGGAAGATGAGTCGTCACTCGAGTCAGAGTCCGAACTGCTGTCGTCTGAATCAGAGTCCGAGCTGCTGTCGTCTGACCTGAAATGACACGAACAGATGCTACTTTGAGAATTTCAGCAAAGGCAACATTGAACAATTAACATAGATTTCATAAATAGACCTCACTAAGACAAGAGGTATATGAGGTCTGAGCAGGTTACATGCTTCCTTTTCAGGTTCTAACCTGCAGAAATGCCTGCAAAAACTCTTTTAAATAGGTATAGGTAGATCAAACTGCCTCAGTTTGATGACTATATGGAGAGGGAACCTGGGAACCCATCTGCAGCTGCAGTTGTTGAGTAGTTATTGTTGAGATGTGGTCTTTCAGCAGGAAAGGTACATTTGAACGAGAGAAAGGTGGTCTCATACACATAAAATAAACATTTGAACCCAGGGCAGTGTAATTGTGGTACTACTGTACCAGTTTGCAAATGTAACAAATGCTGTTGCTAAAATATTGAAAATAACTCATTTGGTCCCAAGATTCCTTCCAGATTAAACCACCATTAATCAAATATGGGCAATTATGAATGCACTGGATGAAAGCGAGTCGGCTAAACATCACATAAGCTGCGTCTCAGTTTGCAGCGTGGACCTGCATGGTGGGTTCAATGATTTCATTAAAACAAATCGCTCCTGAGCTCAGTAAATCATGTTGGGGCCAATGGTGCATGAATGAAGCACACATAAACAGGACCAATGCTGCTGCAATGGAGTAAACTTGGACCTTGTGAGCAACTATTCCGTGCAGGATTGAGAATTTGAGATGTGAAGTCTACTAGACTCTACTAGGCACAAGACTTGTGTTGTTTCCTTTATTTCCCAACATGGTTTTAGCAGTGTCAGGGAAGACACTTTTTCAGAGTGTAATGCCCAAATGATCTGTGTCCAATCTTGGACATGGCTAAGATTAGTGTCCGACCGCCTGGCAACGCAGCCCGAAGAAGGCCCCTTTCCCTCGGTATCTTTTATCAGGACACATCAGACTGACCGCTGGTCCCTTGGCACACATTATTGGCTGGGAGAATGTCATGGCATGTGGTCAGCTTCATCCTCTCTGCATCACCTCTGCAGCAGTAGCAAGAGGCACCGACATCATCCATGTCATTCACTTCATTGTATTAGCTGCTGAAGGCTTGCTGAAATTGCACAGGGCTCCTGAATCCTGACACAGATTACAAAATTATGATTGCCAAATAAAATACATCTTTATAACTAAAAAAGAGTCCTGTCATGAGTGAAATATGATCTGGTGAAACTTGTATTCACCGGGACCAAAAGGCGGCTGAAGCATGAAGTTCAGGCCTACAAAATAGTAAAGTAATTCACTCAAGTTATTACTGTATATTGCTACATTTCCAATGATTATTTGTTTGAAAAACAGGAAAAGATATCACCAACAATACTTCTACAGGAAGAAAATCTATAGGTTTATTCTTTCAGATAAAATGTATATATGTATTGTCATCAAAAACGCTGTTTCTGCATTCTGAAAGTTTCAGATTGCTTTTTGTTTTCTTCTTTTTTCTTTTTTCATACCTCAATGCAATGAATATGGATCACAACTATACAGCAGTCTGAGCTCCTCCTCCAGGAACGCACAGGAGAAAAACAAGTGGACAATTGTATATCATACATACCAAGTAAGTCTTCCATCTGTCACAAGGAATGGTGAATTCTATGTATGTTATTCTCAGACTCATGCAAGACTTATCTAGCATACATGGCTATACTTGGAAGAGACAACAGCCTTAGCCCAGTTAGGCAAGCACAGATTAAAATTGGATTTCGCAGCCCTCTGAAGCAAGGTTGTTTCGGTTGTCTGATGAGATCACAGAGATGAGTCAACTGAGTCCCCAGCATGTTACACATAAATTTACACTGCTTGATTGTGTGGGATCTTCCATTTGCCAAGCATAGACACAGACAAGAGGCCACCGATCTAACGTCTTGAAGAACATGCAGCTGGGATGTAACTTGTGAAGGTCAAAACCCAAACCAAGAGCAGAATCAAACATAGGACCTCCAAAAGAACAGGCCAAGACTCTTCGTCAACTTGGTCAGGGAACACCGAACTGCTCGAATGTTGTGTTATGAGAACATGCGTCCGGCAATCTCGTCCAAGCAATCACTTTGAGAACAACTGCGGATTAGCAATGAACATAACCTCTTCCACAGGCAATTAAGCACACATCAGGGATGATCAGGCAATTCACATGGCCAAGAGAAATTATAATTCTTCATAAGCTGATTTTGCAGACAAAAATGAAACATGCAGGGCTCAATTGAAAATTTTTGAAGAATTCCCAGAACCATTTTAAGAATATCTGAACATCGTTATCAATTAAGCTGTCCAACTTCCTCACGAGAGCAAATGAGTCAAGTTATAATAATCAAGCAGTTTTGGATGAAAAATGGAGACTGCCAAATATATTGCATAGGACATATGGACTTGTGTGTTCCCAACGAGTCGTGAGAAACTTTAGGAAAGACATTTTCAAGAACAGTTTAGTCAATAAGCAATTCGTTGAGGAGACTCGAAATCCAAGGTTGACGAAGTTTCCACACTAACCGTTCTTTCCTATAAACATCCTCTTTGACAGGTTGAGTAGTTGGAGTTCACCGAGTTCAGCTCAAACGCAAAATTGTTGGAAGGACTACAACAGCAGTGCATACAATACAATGTGGCCCAGTTATGAGTATGGCAACTTGAGTCCTCAGTGTTTGGTAACTTGGGTCTTTGGTATGCTGGGGTCACATTGGCCCAAATTGGAGGCAAGCGAAGAGATTGACAAGGATTGTCTGCAACCGCAAGAAAAGAAATTGAGGCAGAGAAAGTAATTCGTGTGCATCACTCAGCCTAACGTGACACGGTCGCAAGCAATCTGGCTAAAGAGGAAGTGGATGAGTCTGGCAAGGTCGGGTCAAGGTCGAGGTCGCCCAATGACATGAGACTGGCATCCAGGACTTCATGTTATTGTAAGGGGTAGCCCAAGCATGCTGGCTTGTTCTGGCTGATAACATTGATGGCATGGCCTAACACCCTGCCCCAGCAAAAATGCCACAGATAGCTGCAGCTAAACTTGTCCTGGCCAACACTGGCCCAACAGATGTGCTTAGAAATGTCCCAGTGGGTCACAGAGGTCGGAGAATGGCCCTTGTCCCCCTTGGTCTCATATGGGAAGATTGGGTTAGGGAAGGAGCCGAGCAAAAATGTTCAGCAAGGAGCCCATCAGACCCCACAGGCCTTTATACAACCAGAAAGCCATTACCAAGGGCAGTTCGTGCATCCATGAAATGGCAGTGGGCCCCCTGTGGGTTATGACAAGCTGTTCCGAAATGATGCTCAACAGCGTTCTGTTTATGTACATCTGTAAAAACACTGCACAAGTGAGAATACACTTTTTACGCATTATACGATGTGGTATGCAGATTGCATTTTTTATCTCCCGAGCAACCATATTTTGCAGCAACGCATCAGTTTGCAAAGGGTTGTGGATGCCTTTTCGGCTTCAGCCAATACATTTTGAAGAATATTTACGTATGCTTGAAGGTGCCTTTTTTGCCTCAGCCAATGTAAATTTGTAAATTTTGAAGAATAAATATCACCAAATACGTTGCAGGATGGCAAATTAGAGGGGGGGGGGTCTTCAACGTAACAGAAGGATATAACAACCTTAACATTCTGAATAATAAAAAAACCTGGAAAAATTGTTTTTGTGGTCCAGTGTACAGGCATCAGTGTAAACCAGTATGTTATTTCCATAACCACATCAAAAACATCACTTTGCACCATACATGTTCTATCCTGCATACATATAATTGGGTATACTTGTGACCATATGGTTTCTGTGCAGAGAAGGTTCATCAAAAGAATCGACAGGAACAATCAAACCTTGCATTCAGCAATTGTAGCAATTCGAGTGTTAAAGTTACAAAGCCTATTCGTGAACAACAAAGACATAGTAAATTGTCCGTCGGAGGAATAATTCTATGATAAGTGACAAGAGCGATCGATGTGATCACGTAACTGCTCCGTCGCTATTGTAAACCCATTATCATACATTGTATCATACATTGTATGCATCATTGAAGTCGTGTTTTGATGCATTCGAAGTTGTGACAGAAGACGCACAATACGATGTCATCGCATTTGCAACAAAAGACATCGGAGGACAGCCACAAGAGTTTCGACACAATGCAAGGACCAGTCCAGACAATAAAGATGCCAGGCATGTCCCTCCCCTTGTCTTGTAATTGACAAAGCAGAGGACTTGTTCACCTCATACACCATGGGCCAATCCATCAATACTCTGTGCTCAACTGATAAAACTTTGAACAGGTTTCAATGGGACTGAATTCTAGATCACTACCATGCTCTTCAAATATTAATAGCCTCTATCAACCTCATGAAAATATATAAAGATCCAATACGCAGTACAAACAAGCACTTATTTTATAGCTTGTCAATAGACTTATCAATAACGCAGTACACACTGTGATAACATTGAATATTTTTCAACAACGACGACCAGTCTGGCGTTGCAGACAAAATTATCGACATAATAAGAAGGCTGGCATAGTACAAGATAATTGGTCAAATTTATCAAAAAAGCATTGCAGCTCATATTACGCAAAGACCAACCGTACTATAATGTCATTAAAAAGGAAAAAACACTTTGGACATAATGTGACATGACTCAAACGATACAAGAACTTAATCATTTTAGTTTCAACTATTTCAACATGAAGGAGCCATTATAAGTTAAGATCATATGACCATTAGGTATTTACCATCCACAATAACAATCATGGTTCTCTTGATATTAAAAGTAGTGCCTGGAGAACCAAACAGTGGAATTTATTAAGGCCTGTTTTGGAATTTGCGTATTAATTTTGTACAAATTACCATATAGAACATGTAACATCCATAATCAATGTAGTAATTCCTTAGGGTTCAGTAAATATAGTTACATGTAACCTGAACACTAAACAGAAATATGAGTGACAAGGGGTAATACATATTGTAACAATGATTCCCACAAAGGAGCAAGACTTACATTGTAGCTAGGCTGAGACAGATGTAATGCCAGCAACACTCAGAGCTTGGAAGAATAAAGAACAACAATTGGCTGGGCTGTGGCAAATGGGCCTTTCAATTGGGTCCCCTTAATGTGGTTGGTAGGCCCCTCTTAGCCTGGCCACAAAGGAAGTTGCTGAATTCGCACCAGCACAATACGGACAGGCTTTGGGGCCATGGAAGCTGAGCAGTGAGCATGCGGAACTGGGTATAATTCTGAACCAGCACCATCATGAGCACACTTCAGTATGATAGCACACTTCAGTAACGGACTCCATGAGTCCCTATTTTTGCCAATGACACGAAGTGTCAGACTCCATGAGTCCCTATTTTTGCCGATGACACAAAGTGTCAGAGGACTCCTTTAATTGGATTGTTTAGATTCTCCAAAAATGTTAACTGATTGGTTATGTAACTTCTCATAAACATTGCTTTTTGTTTATGCCAAAAACACCTTGTGTGATTAATTATCAAAACTTGTTATGTCACTTTGTTTTGATTCTCCCATTGTCCACTGTATAACTTGCAGAGGCACTGATAACTTAAAAGTATAAACATTCATTTTGTTATCCAGTATTATTGTAACAATGCATGCCTGTAAGATTCCCACAGTATGAAAGAAAACAATTAGGTAACAAGTTTACTCGATGATATCTTGCTCATTTGCATGCTGCTTGTGCTCATTTACATGGCCAGTTCCAGTAGACTGCTTCAGTAAGTTTCCTGGGTACATGCATGAGAAATCTGCGTGGTGTAGCTTTTGCCAATCAAGACAAGCATTAAGATACACAAATGTAGGCTTACATGGCTTAAGTTCGCTGCAGAACACATTTGCTTTGTGAACAGTAATTACTTGCAAGTTGCAATCCCTGCTTCTAGACAAATTCCTATCATCATCCCCGGCTTCTTTGTAATTTCAAGGAATGTTTCTTCCTGGTAGGGAAACTTCTGAAGTTTGTCGAGCTGTTTCCAGGATGTCTATAACATCAGCAATATCTTAAAACATTCATGCAATATTCTGTCTCACAATCCTCTGTTCCAGATGTTATTCCAGAAGCATGTAGTGTTGTTATAATGTTGTTTCATTCTCCTTCATGTCAAACTAACAATAGCATGCACCAAGTCATTCGAGCATTTAATTTGAGGATGTTTTAAAAGAAGAATTTGAGCTTAGCACAAATAACATATTACCAAACCTTTTGGATTTTTGAGAAAATGTAATAGCTTATAAAATATCACACAAAGGAGAGCAAATGGCTTTAAATAGCTTTATTCGTAACCGCAGAATATGCAGCTTCATGGAAACTATTTTCGATTCTTGTTGTGTAACCTACCAACAATGCACTCATATGCCATAGCTTTATGCTTTAGCTGTAGGTTTGCCTTATAACAGCTAACAATGCTAGCTGCTCACATTATGGATTACATACAAGAAAACAACAATACATAGTGGGTTGTCCTGTCTGAACCGCTCTGAGGCTGAGCAAGATGCTGGAGAAGAGAGGCGAGATACTGCATACGGCCGGACACTGGGCGGACAGGTCAAACAAAAGGAGAGCTGGATGGCGCTGGTCAATGTCTTTTCTGGCTTCCACTTTATTGAAATTTGTCCAAGGCTAACGGATGAGAATTGGATCCTTCTCAGACAATTAGTTTTCTCCTTTTGTCCACCGCACATCTGTTGGCTCACCGTTATTTGCGCTTGGTCCTTCATACTTTTTCTTCTTCAAGTTAAGGGTGTAAATAGACCATTACCAGAAAAAAGACGAGCCATTGAGCCTTGGTAGGATGTATTTCTTGTTCTTGGAATATCTATGTTATAACTAAGCAGAGACAAACCAACTTTCTTGTTGCATTTTTTGACAAATTAGAGACATAGAGAAATTACTATACTAGGACAGATCATAATCCTTAAACCCGGACATCTCTCCAGACTGGGAAAATAAAACTAGAAAGTTGAATAATTTAGCAACATCCGTTGAATAACGGGTTGTACTGTATCAAAACCACCTAATTATATTAACATCTTCGAGTTCTGCTTTGGACATAACTGATAAGTTAGAAATCCTGTTTGTGAAGTGAGGCTCACGTGGTGCCGCCGTGGTCCCTCAAACACCAAATAGTATCTGCCTACTACTCACAGCTTGAGAAAGTTTCTTGAAAGCTTTGAAGTAACATTTTAATCTGGCTGGTCTCCAAAGTGGTGTGAATAACGCTATTTACTCCAGTGCACCGGATTGCCTTGAACAACTTTTCTAAGGAAGTCTTGGGTTCATGATCATTAATCTTGCTTCAAAGTGTGGTAACTCTTCAGCTGCCTTCTAGTAATTTCATGATACAGACTCACTTACTCAGATTAGAAGGTATGTGGCACTATGTGCCATACATCTAGACACAAAGAGATAGCAGCCCTTTTCTGTCTCACTGGACATATGATGCAGCAATGTGATAAGGCTGAGGCATTTGGCCATCATGTCTTTGAAAGGCCCTCAACCTGTGTAGCAAGGTCTGAAATGAGTCTGGGTGGCCACCAGTGGCAAACAAGTAGAAGACAAATTACTTTGCGAATAGTTCTGTGAGTAGTTCTGTGTTGCTATTATGGCGTATATTGCAGCGGGTTGGCTCCCTCTTCCATACTTACATCCTCAGCCATAAAGGAACAGAGTAGCGAGATGGAAACAGTGATTTCTGACTGAAAGTGAGAGAGCAATATGTCTTCCTTTTCGCAGAAGAAGTCACGGCGTCTGCTTCATAGTGTCACTCATATGCACAAGGAAGATGACTGCAAGATGACTGCAAGATGAAAGATAGGCATCTTAACATCACAGGCGTCACTGCACCACATCACTACGCAGGCATCAGGAGCAGTAATAAGAGCATAGCCAGGATGTAGATCACACCAGCAATTACCACCAGCCTAGTCACGCGAACATAAAGACTCGCGTCTTCGTGTCTGTCCGCAAATCACAAATCCATCCCTCTCTTAAAGGATTTCCCTTTTATGCTGATCAAGAAGTCCTTTTTTTACGTCCCTTGGGAATCTATTGCCTCCTGTACTCAATTCTTTGGCACCGACTTGGTCATTTTTCTCAACTTGAGTTCACCAAAGCCATCGCCACCACATCAGAAGGTTCCTAGCCTTAATGAATTCAATTCAGATTCCTTCAGCGTACTTCCTATACAAAATATTCCATAAAAATTCCCATGAATACCATATGGAACTTCCAAGAAAGAGTGAAGGTTACATCAAGATGCATCCATATTGATGAGGAAGCAAGCTACTACGAAATACCTTATCCATCTCAATTTGTTTGACAGGTTTACATGCCAGTAAATAATCAACCAGGGGCTTACATAGAGTATAGCATACAAAATGGTTTGATGTCCTTCTTCGTTTTCACGACCATTTCACAGGCAAAAAAGTTCCTTTTTTCATGTCTTTACTGCGACGGAATTATGAATACAACGTCAACATGTGGGATGGACTTTCTGACAATGGGGTACAAATTATGTGGACCAGTCAGTGTCTTTGGCTCCCCTTGTATCATTATTACTTATGCTGGACAAGAGCACATATCTTGGGTAGATACGTAACATGCTGACGACTCACCCTGCCTCATCTCATCAATCAACCCTTGTGAGCACCAAGAACTTGCCCAGGAGGGCTGCACCATTCATACTCACCTACAAACCTTTATTTATTGTAAGGGAGTCAATAACATTATGTCTTTGCTTGACATTCCAGTCACAATCAAGTTGAACCACTTTTGTTACGGCTTGACAAAGTTAGAATTCTCTAGAAGCCATTTTATTTAACCCGTTCGTCAACATAAAACCCAAGATTGATTGAGCTTGGGACACTAATTCTGTGACTGGCTGGTTGATTCCCTTCCAACCTAGCAGAAAATTGGGGAATTGAAATTAGACTTCTTTGTCGAACTCAAGAAACTGCCTTCAGACCAGTAGTCCCTGGCAGTGAGTAATTTTGCTCCAACCCAAGTAATGCTTACTTAGAGTAGGGGCGATTTCTCTGCGATGTGGGAGACCATTTAGCTGCAGTCTTCTGTAGCTCATGAAGCCCCACCACTCAAGAGGATTAATTTCCGGATATCTAGATTCATCAATAACACACAGAAACTTATTTCAACATCAAGAAACCTCACAAACTTCACCAGAGGAAAACAGGAAATGTCACAAATTCAACATTTAGACAGCTTCAAATGAAGCATTCAATTCCCATCGTGGAGACTTCGGTGGTCCTCAGAGCAGAATAATCACATGAGCAGAGCACGGATAGTGATGTTTCTCGTAGTGCTTTTTCCGGTTGGCCAGGCAAGAGGATAAAATATTGGAACAGTAGCCGGAATTATACTGCTGTGAATCACGGTAACATATTTGCAAGTAATCCGGTCCAGAGAAATATCGCTGGACATACCTTTGCTGATCGATATCGAAAAGTTGGCCAAGTAAGAGGAAGTCCCAGCACGAAGTCTAGTTTCACCTGATCAATAAACAATGAATGAAAATCATTGCAATGGTGGAAACGCCAATGGCAATTTAAATACCTCCCTGAAAATGCCCAAGCAAGAGCACAGGCTGAAGGCTAATCACCAATAATCACCACAATCAGGGAGCAGCTCAAAAATCACATCTGCCAGCAATATAATTAACAACAAGTGGTCCAATATTCGGTAGAATAGGAACAGGCCACATTTGATTCTGCCATTGGAAAACAATTTTGTAGCAAACTTGTCTAGTAGTCAAACAGTTACATTACCACTCATGTTGACCAAAAATCTATAATTCACAGTTCAATATTTACAGTGCAGAACAATGATTCAAGGTATAAATCCCAGTCGGATGGTATTTATAGCCAGAGTAGCAGAGTGTAGCAGTGTAGCTACAAGTATGACCAATGTTGTGTTTTGTTTCTCAAGGCCAATGAGAGTACTTTTTTGTCAGGTAGAATCGATCAAAAGGCAAGTTTTTTTTCATTTTGCCAGCAATAGTATCTGCATTCCATTCGGAATATGACCATTCTCTATCCGCATTTGACGCTTACTTACCGGCGATATTATTTGATTCTAAATTAAACGGTCAAGCAGATGAAGGGATAATGACCGATGGATCATGAAAGGGAACGTTGTTATTCCAAATATCGTAAACATGAGGTCAAGGGAAATATTCAAAGCAACTAATAAGGGATGAAACGTATTGCCCAAAAAAAGAGATCAATCATTCAAACGATGAAAGCCGTTACATAATTGACATGTCTGGACGCGTTCACAATTTTTGTGTCCAATTTACGCAAAGTTATCATAACAACCTAACATCAGTAACATGTTTAGCAGCTGCTTTGTCGATGCTTGATCATTTGCATAGAACATCCAATCCGACACATCAGATAGATCAAACTTCAAACGTCAAAACATCAAATGCATCCTTGTGTTCTGGCAGAAGGCATGGCTCTATTCGCCCCTAATGTTTCTGATGTTGTTTCTGATGCCATCGCTGCTGATGCCGATGTGTGGGGACTTAATAGAGCAAAAACAGAAGACAGAGAAAATAGCTGCAAAATGTCTCTCCTGAAATATGGCCTGCCATGAAATGCCAGGGAATGCCAAAGATAGTACAAATCACGAAATAGCCATTTTCAGAGGTGGAGCACCCACTCAGATACATCATGGGGGTGATCAAGTGATAAATGTTGGGAGTTATCGTGAGCGTAAGAGAAAATGGCCAGCAGTTTCACAAAGACTCCGAAACGGGACACGCGACTCATGGCACCGGGGTCTCAGAACGGCTTCGCATGGGTTCTATTGGGTAACTGGCAGGAGGTCTTTGCTGGCAGCCACTGACTGGTAAGTGGTGGTCGTTCAAAATTCGTGCTTGTCACTCATAAAATGGGTAGCTACTCACCGAGCCACTCTCTCAGCCCCTGCCGCTCATAAATACAAGCAAGTCTGTATCAAGACCTTTGCACTCGGCACTTTCTATACGAGAGCTTATATGAGACCGAGGGAGTCAAAGGGACCACAAAGCGTGCTATATATAGAAAACACCACCGCTACACTGCTGTTGTACCACTACTCCATAACAGCGTACACTAAGCCGGTGACAACGACATAAATGCCTTATCATGAACACAAACACCAAGAGCTTGACCAGAGCATGGTCAGCCATAGGACAGCAGTATAGCAGAGGGCCATGCATAAGGTTAAACTCTGTTTATTGCCCAGTTGTTGCAAGGTTGCTGCTGAGGCTGGCTGTGTTGCTGCCGCTGGTGATATGATGGAGATTATCCTCTCAGCACAGGATGGGATAGAATAGGCAATGGCATATTCCTACCACTCTGCCTCCCCTGCCTGCATAAAGGAACCTAGAAATGTAACCAACCAGGGATGCCCAGCATGCTAAGTAATATCTTCAGCACTGAGCCGAAAACCTAAATTTCAGACATTATCTGTTTCTGTTGTGTGTCAAGCTGACATATTTTCCTCGGAGACCCGCCGTTCTCTTGACATTTCTGCAATCGAATTAAGATTGTTCTGAGGAAGAATTATTATCATCTGTGAAATGGCAAAAATCATAAAATAACAAGTGGGGTAGAAACATGCACCGACCGCTCTCTTTTCATCACAGGAGACAGCAACTTGAAAACACGTAGGCGTCAAATATATGAGAAATATGAGAACTCATATCACCGTAAAATTTAATCTGTGAGGAACGGATATGGTATAGGACCACTTTGTATCATTGTCAGTTTGTTATTCATTGTGGATACTGCCTTATTGAAGCATTATGCCTGGATTGCACTCTGAGTTACAGCTACTGACAATGAATTAGAAGATATGTACATAATTTCAAAGATTTGAATAACATATTAAAAACATTTTTTAACTTAGTTTCTGTACACAAACAGCAATGGTGTAGGTATCTCCAGCAAAGGTGACCCCTAGCATATAGGAGTTGCATCAGGAACAAAGAGATGTTGAAGGTCGGCGGTGATGCTGTCCAGGTGGACCTTGTGGCATCAGTCTCGCAGTATATCAGCCGCAGAAACTGGCAGTAGCTGTAGAAGCCGAAGGAGCAGAGGTAGAAGCAGCTAGGGCTGAGCAGAGGCATGAGGGAAGAGGCCATCAATTAAGAGAGATTTAGGAGGTGGGAGGAGAAAGAGAGAGCAGAAGGGCACTAGGAGGGCTGACCTCATAAGTGAACAGACCGGAGTCTGTGCAATGGTTTCTGCAATGTCACATGTGCTGACACAGGCTCTCTCATGGGGTCAATATGTGTCACAACACTGCCATATGCATATCAATAATACACCCATGCCGACTGCCGATGGTTTCTTATCACGTACAGTAAACGACCTTCTTGAGATCCTTCTCTCTACACCGCCTTCGTATTGACGCGCACTGTGGAGATCTTCTTTCTTGCAAGCCACAAAGGACCCATTTAATGCGGAGTCACCAAAGGTTAATGGCATTCACAAAATGACAATGAATCAACAAGGATCGTATGACGTGGTCTTCATCTTGGTTTAACCTGTATCCGGAGGCCCTGGTGGTCCATCGTATTACCAAGATTAGCTTGTGGGGGCAGTGTGTGCAGAATTGCCTTACACAATACAATATCTTGAGACGTTCAGTCACATACAATATTCAGATTCATCCACCATGTTACATTATCTGAAGATTCACCTAATTCTGTCAAAGGCAGTCGCCTCCAAAATTCATTTGCGTAAGACATTCGTGAGTGCTGCTTCAAAGCCAGCTTATATATGAAGTAGCTCCAACAAGTGTCAGAGCATCAATACTTATTCTGATGTAGCAGATGCCTCCAAGCTACAATTTCGTAAGACCGTAAAACCCTGGGAAAACAGCCATACTTAGTGTAGTATACGAAGCGGTTCAAGTAGAACATACTGGAACACATTGAAGCGGCATGTTCCCTAAATTCATCACACTGTCTTTTGTTCTACCTACAGGAAATTACTTCCCTGGAATGATGGAGCAGATAATGATGTAGATTGGAACCTCAAAATTGAAAGTTGGATGACTGAAGTCTTGGAGACACCGAGGCACATTCTGTTGTTATTCATGGTTTGCAGTCAATAAATGCACATGTATATTTTATGATTCAAGAGGTTAAAGCACTGGTAAAAATACATTTTACAGTTCTATAAGTGTAGTTAATACATTTTATAATATCGCAGCCATTAGCTGGCAATGGATTTTGCAATACGTTAAAAAGCCACAAAGTTCAGCAATAGTACGAGTGCACAAAAAGGCTGAAGCAAGCATCTTTTTAATGACATTGCCAGTGACATTGCCAGTGACAGCGAGCGTTTCTGTTTCAAAGCTTACCTGAGGTGTAGGGATGACGTGCACCTGATGACGGCATCAAAGACACGTAAGTACAAAGAGGAATGAGGTCCACCAAGAGCGACGTCACCTTCCGCCAAGGGAGTGGCCGGAGCAGACAGTCCCTGCGACCCCAGTTCAATGGGTCCCATTAGTTGTCCCTCTGATGGTGTGCAAGGGCAAGACAGGGCATCCCGGTGTTGCCAGGGTGAGCCTTGCATTGTCCTCAGCAGCCAGGGGTGGGCTAGATGATGAGAATTGAGATGAGGATGGGGATGAGGATGGAAAGCATGATGATACAACAATGCATCACCAGGCAGCATCGCCTTATCTTGGGTGGTCTCTGAATGACCTATTGCTCCATCTTGACCTTTGACTTCAGGGTCACTGTCAAACCCCTCCAAAGTATCAGAGCCACTGTCAGATAGTAAATCCGGCAATGCACTGCCTTGGTGCTGGTTGCCACAGTCAGAAAAGCTAGTCCTATTAACCAGGGCAGCTGGGTTCTTGGCATCTTCATTACAGTTTATGTCGCAGCCGTCTTTCTGAGGCGAATTAGGCTTGAGGCAGTCATTAACGCCAGCAACGAGGGTGTTGTCATCACTAGAAGTATTTTCATTATCATCCGCTGACTTGTCAAGGATGCTACACAACCTATATTTTGTCTTATTTATCACACTCACAGCACGGGATCCCTCCTTCGAGACCTTCACAGAAGACCTAGTGGGATTGTCCGCATTTTTCTCAGCAGATTCACTCTCTATCACTTTACTTTTTTCTTTCTTACGCACTTTCCTTTTCTGGTAACAATGATCGAAATTCCTGTTTGCCATTCCCAAAGGAGCTCTTGGCATCCAGGAAGACCAATGGTTAAACAAAGCATACTGTCTTCTCCGAGGGCATGAATTGAGTGTTGACATGATTCCTGGTGACTGACGAGTGACCATTGAGTTGTTGTTCTCAGTGAGATTGGTCAGCGCAGGACCCTGATTCTCCTGGGGGCCTTTTGTGGACCTATTGACCTGCCCTGGTGTTTGATGAGCCAAGAGAGGCTGATGGCCCTCGCGACGCCTTTTTTCTCCACTCACGTGACCCTTGGGCTGCTGGTGTTTTTTCTTTCGAGTCACCGCAGCCGCCTTGGACGTCATGCCCACTTTCTTTCTGGTGCCATCAAAGTGGCAGAAATGGTCCGCTCCACTGCTACAGACCTTCACTCGGCTTTCATCCCTGCTTGTCTGTCCACAAGATTCTGTCTCTAGTAATCTCCCTTCTGAGCTTTGTACGCCTCCATCATTCACAAAACTTAGCCGGCCTGGTGCAGATACAAGCCCCGAGTCCTTACAAGTATCGCCACCATCAAAGGGCAGCCCACACGAGTCAGTGGAAGTTAGTCGACCACCCATGCTACAGTCTGTAATTTTGGCAGCTTTCCTGTAAGTTTCACAGTGTACTGATTTTTCCGGTGCACTGGAAGGGGATTGGAAGTTTCCCTGCTCATTTAAAGCACTGAATTGGTTGGGTGACATTATCATTTCAGTTACTGACAAATCCCTGCTTAAGTGAGGCAGCGGCTGGCTGTTTGGCATTTTATCTGGCTGCTCAGTTTCCTGCAGTGAATTATCATTATCATCTGCAGGTAGCCGAGCATCCTGGGTGTGCCCTTCCTTGGTGATGTTGCTGTTTTTGTCCGTTGTTAATAATATTGGGCAGGCGGTGTCTCGTGAGAGCTGGTCATCAGCGAAGCCCGCTTGAGACGGACCAGTGGGCAGACCAATGGGCAGACCAGGAGATGATGGGCACAGAGGGTCATCTAGATTCCTCCACAAGTATCGATTGATAGAAGTTGTGGACCAACTTGTCACAACCTGACAGCCTGGCTCTGTCATTCTATCCATCGCCCAATATCATTAGCAATCATAATTATGCATCACTGGTATCTTGAGCTCCTCCATAAAGAGATCCTGATTACTTTCCTTAAATTGCCTTAATTTCAAGCACAAGAATGGAATCATTTTAGCAAATTAACATCATTTATAATCCTCTTCTTTGTCAGTCCCTGGAGCGGAAATCCCCAGCCTTCAATCTGCATTGATCTGTCTTTGTTTACTCCTGAGGGAATATAATACAATTGAAAGATCCTGAGGTTTTATGGACTAATTATATTTCAATCCTCGAGTTGAAAGAGCAACTATTATAAGCCTTCCTTGGATGATAAGCCTTTAAAAGATACTCTGCGGTTGAGCAAGGACAAGATGCTTCCCAAAGCCCTTCCTTGTTAAGTTTGCTTCGTGATCACATTCTGTAGTCCGGTCGAATAGCAAGGAGTCCAACGGCACGAGAAATGACACTCGGCCAAATTGGATTCTTGGTCCCCGGCTTTAAATTCATGGGACTCATTTAAAAGAGCCAACTATTCAAGTTGCATTAGTGTAGAAACAAATTGCTTTGGCACATTGACGTTTGTGATACACATAAAAGTGAAGTTCTTCCCATGAGATCAATAGTAAGTAGTAATCAATCGTATGATTTAATATCCATATTTCATATCCTTATTTCATATTTTTCCTTGAGGCATGAGTAAATTAAGAATCAATCGTTACTCCAGACCTTGATGAAGGCTGCACTTATTCCATCCTGCTATTTCACGACGTTTAAGAGCCTCAATCCTTTAATCCGTGCTATTCAGAAGTTGCAAGCAAGTCTCCTTGCTTGAAATCGGTTTGTATAGCAGTGTGCTTCAAGATCGGCTTCCAGATGAAGAGGATTCCTTTCATGGCAAACTTTTGATCTTGCTTCCAGACTCCACGGAGTTCAGAAATGTTATCTTCGGCTGCCCAATTCCTTGCGAGGAGGTGTAGTCTTCTGTCGCTTTGATCAGGCTGATATCTGAGTCCCGCTTCCCGTCATTGGAAGCGATTTGATTCAGAGAAGAGTCGCGGGCGAATCGGTCGATCTAATAATCCACCTTTGTCTCCTCGCAAATAACAGTCTCCTTCTGTAAATCAAACGAGACTGCTTTGAGTCAAAAGTGGCAAATACAAGGGCAACCGAAGCAACGGCTACTGATGCTTCGGCTGTGACTGCTCACATCAGTGTGGCCACCATCAGACTGCGAACTGGCAAGCATTGTGTGGTATACTTATTCTACTTCTACATAGCTATTGCGAGTGCCACTCACTCACTCCGACACTCACTCCGATACTCCCTCACCGAGTGGTCTCATGCTGCCTGTATACAACTGTACAACAACAACCGGCCAGGCAAAGCGTGCCACGCTCACAGATCCCTTCCCATTATGTCATTTGTCTAATTGCAATCGATAGGCTGGGAAGCCAGTCCTCCCTTAATGTGCTGCTAAATTGTTTTCGGTGCCGATGCCCATTCTCTCCCACTTTCCCATCAGGATTGCATTACATGACATAGCACAGATCATGAGATCCAAGTATCAGTCTCAATCGACTTTCGCTAGCCAATATCTCACCCCGCACCATAAATTCATACATCACTCATTCGTTCACATGATTAATTAATCTGCACATGATTCGTATCGGATAACACGACAGCCTGCCCAGGCAACCAATGCTGCATAGTGAATAACTGGTGCACAGCTATTGCATACAGCACACAAGCCACATTGTCCTAACCTCATTAACGTGAACAGCATATGGCTGTCAGAGTACCAATTACCTACATGTAATTGCACACAGCATCATTGCTGCACACCAGAATACTGATACATGGAGTCTGACTTCCACTGCAGCCCCTACAATGTAATATATTGGCTAATTGCATGTGAAATTGCTCATATACAACGTAAGCTGACACATTGGTATATCTGCATTGGCTAATACACTTGGCATTACTTTATTGCCTGTATTCTTGTAAACTAGAAATACAACAGAGAATTGGGAAAATGCACATAAGGCAGACTAAGCCTACACAATGTCCATGTAACCTGAAACTGGAGTTATCCAATGACAGCTGGATGCTTTTATCTTGGAATTTCTAATAAGTTCACTAAAAACAACCACCAGCTCCCTTGAAACAACCAGCATCAGCAGAGCAGGAAGAACAGACTGACAGCTCCAACAAACACACAGCCAGTTAGCAAGTGCAATTCCATCAATAATACATACTTTGTTCTGGATTTCAAAAACACCACACTCCAATCAACCACAGCAGTTGTAGCATTCAGCATTGTAGGCATCACGAAAATGTATCCTCTGTCACATATCACTGGCAATCTGCTACAATTTAGCCTACAAATTTGCAATAAAACTGTCAAATCCCTCTCTTTCCAGTCATCTAAATTAATCGCCATTTTTCTATCTCTCCACATAAAAAGAGTTATGTTGGGCATGAGTTATGATTTTGTCAATGGCTTTTAGGTGTTGCAGGCAGAGAGGCAATGTCATGCAATTGGCAAGTGAAACGAAAACCATTGTGGAAAACACAATAACATTATTTGAAACTGAAGAGGCATTGTAAAGATTGATCATTGATTGATTGATAACAATGTGTCAATTGATCCTGATTGATTATTAGTACTGACTGTTTTCTATGAAAGACTATGGCTGCAAATCCCACAAAGACAATCATGCCGCAGTATGCCGCAATATAAAATGTCCAATTAATGGACCAAATAATACCACTGTTCAATCACTGCTCCAATATGATTATTGATTGTAAGCTATCCTTCTTCGACACCTCCTCATTATGTTCTGCTGGACCAATATGACTAGAGGCCTGGTCGAGGGCTATTGGCCCTCCTTCCATCCATTTTCTGCAAACTTAATAAACCTGTGGCTTGCTCTATATCTCCAGGGCCTCTCAACAGTCGACTGACCAAGTCTCTGGCCCTCCTCTGGACCAGCCACTCACTGAGCCATTGAACCAGCATCTGGCCCAGAAAGCCACAGACCAGTCTCAGACCAGCCACAGACCAGTCTCAGACCAAGCCTGGACATTGCCATAAGGGTAGATCGATTCCTGAGCAAACAATGACATGATTGTGCAATCTAAGATGCTGGTCTGAGCCACTCCCACGACGAGGTCTGACTGATGATGAAAAAGGCGGCCCGGATAACTCGCTAAGTTGGTATAACCCTACTATAGTAGAGACTTATGCTGCTTTATATGAATGACGACAGCAAGTCTAATTGATGGATCAGGATGAGGAGAGGTGGTGCAGATTACACCTTACTTTCACTCTTTTTTTTTTCAAATACGACTCAAGATTCATGACCAGAGACTTCAGAAGGCAGTCCAGGATTCTCTTTCCTTGTAAATTTCTTCTACACCTGCCTCGTAATTACTTTTTTTTGCCAAAAAGTAAAAAAAAACAGGAGACCTAAAGCCAAAATGTCCCTCTTTACTCACTATTAAAAGTCCCAGATCTGACTACAATCAATGTTGTCAGTTTTCCAATTACACAATAATAGGCGTAGGATTAGGCCAACATAATACTTAACCCTTTCCAGACTGTGCCCAGGATCGTGGCCCAAATTTGGGCCACGATCTCTAGCTCCCTGTACAGCACCTTAGAATGGAAATATTGAAATGAAATTCACACAGAATGTGCGTCAGGAAATAAGCTTTTCATTCAGCCCATCACCATTTTTGTTTCTCAAAAATCCATCCCATGAGAACGGGAAATCCAAGTGGGATCTGAAAAGGGGAATCCTGGGGAATTCTCTGAACATATCATCTCAGAGCAAAACAACCTTAGGCTTTGTTTTTTAGCATTTAAGGCACAAAATCAAACACTCCCTGCCATAATTTACACTGGGGGAGTATTAATATCGCATATAGATATGGTTACTACATCTATACATCCTACCTGAACCCCATCACCCATTTACCTGGCTCAATTACAGGTGTGTTAATCGCAATATTTAGCAAAAATTTACAAAAATCAAACATTTCAGGTTATACACCTAAATGGGAGAGTATAAATATCAGTTTATGACACTAAAACTTAGTTTTGAACATGTCAAAAAAGTTTAGAATAACTTAGAAATGGTTTCCATTAGTTACAAAGCTCAGGTATGTACAGGTAAATCATTTATAATTACCTCGGCCCCAGTTGACTAACGGCCGAAAATCGGACTAATTTCTCTGGCTGACAGCAATTCATTGCATGGACCATTATTTCACTAGTAGTTGCCAGATTTTGACCATACTTGGTGATCTTATACAGGTAAGGAAACAGCATTTGCATATCTGACCTGAACCCAATAACCTCTTTACCTGCTCTAATTACAGGTGAGTTGTTTAGTGATAATTGGCAAAATATACGCAAAATCGAACATTTCCTGCAGTACCTTCCTCCGGGGGTCCAACAGAAGAGTATAAATATCACATTATGAACTAAAACCTTCTTAAAACATTGCAAAGAAGTAAAGAATAAATAAAACAGAGTTTCCATTGATTATAAAACTCAGGTATGTACAGGTAAGTCAATTATGCTTACCGGTGGACCATTTCGCTAACGGCCAAAAATCGGACTTATTTATAGTTCATTGCATGGACCATTATTTCACAAGTACATGTAATTGCTAGGTTTTGAACATACTTGGTGATCTTATATAGATAGGCTTACAGCATCTATTATATTATCTGAATTCCATTACCCCTTTATCTGACCTAATTACTGGTATGTTAATTAGCAACATAAATGCAAAATCAAACATTTCTACAATTCCCAAAATACCTCATGTCGAGGGTGCTGTGAGGGGAGTACAAATATCAGTAACACTAAAGTTTCTTTCAAAGGTGTGAATTAAGGAATGGATAGAATGGATGCTGTAACCTTACCTGTATAAGATCACCAAGTATTACAGAAATCAGGTAATTATCAGTGAAGTAATGGTCCAATGGTCTATGCAATGAATTGCTGTCAGCCTGACAATCAAGTCAGATTTTCGGCCGCTAGTCGAATGGTACATAATAATAATTCAGAATTACTTACCTGTACATACCTGAGCTTTGTAACCATTGGAGACTATGTTTTATTAATTCTTAACTTCTTTGCCATGTTTGTAAGAAGGGTTTAGTTCATTACCTGATATTCATACTCTTCTGTTGGACCCCCAGAGGCAAGTCTTCTCGGAAACATTCGAATTTCGGTATATCATGCTAATTATCACTAATTAACACACCCACCTGTAATTAGGCCAGGTAAAGGGGTAATGGGGTTCAGGTTGGATGTATACATGCTGTAACTTCACCTATAAAAGATTCACCCAGTATTATCAAAATCTGGCACCTACCAGTGAAATAATGGTCTATGCAATGAATTGCTGTCAGCCTGAGAAATTAGTCCGATTTTCGGCTGCTAGCCAAATGGTCCACATGTAATCATAATTGACTTACCTGTACATACCTGAGCTTTATAACCAAATGGAATTATATCTAATTTGTTGCAAACATATTTAGTGATATTTTGGTGCAGGGGTGCATCAAAAGTCTTGCTTATTTTTCATGTTATAGGCCTCATTGTGAGAAACATGCTTAACTGCCTTTGATCTTTTTTAATCATCTCACCTGTAATTAAGGCAGGTGTGCTTTTCATATGTGTTCTGTTGTCTTCCCTATCATGTCATTGTAAAGCTCACCATCCCAGCTTTATATTGATATATGGTTATCTATGTGAATTCACAAGTCTTCATTGAGAAAATTTAGGTTTAAGGGTTAAAAACCCCAAATTTGCAATTTTCTCCTCAGTCTGGAAAGGGTTAAGATTACTTGATAGGGTCTATCTGATTTACTTCCAAAAACTGTCACTCATGGAATAAATTATTTTAATTTTTCGTATTATTTACTTTTTTCAAATATGTCGTTAATCACAAAATGTTGGAATCCTTTAGTAACCTCGCTGACAACAAGTTATTTGTAACATAACCACTAACCAGATCACTTTCCTCAATCGAAAAACTGAAACTACTTACTTTGGCCAGTAACAAAACTAACACTTACTACACTTAGGCTTACTACATATCACCACTTCATCAACAAATAAATGAGGCACCATCCATGACTTGAGTCGTTCTAGCATAATACCAGGACTATAAAACCTACTAGCAGAGGAGGCAATTGGACTAATGCACTAAAAGGCACTACAAAACACCTACTGCACACAGTAAATCCCCCGTTCCAGACTAACAACCTTCCATCAGCAACCAGCAAAATCACCACTGCAACACCAGTATGCATGCAAAGCTAGCCAAACAACTGTTGGACAAAGAAGGCATTGCAATCCACCATTAGCCACCTAATTCATTCTGAACAATGTCTGCCTACAGCCAATCACATTAAGACAAAAAGAAAAAAAAACAATGCAGAAAAAAGATATAATCCATCTATAAGAAAGATATAATTCCAGAAATGGACCCATGAATACCATATAGTACAGACCTCTATCTAATCATAAGGAACATTGCGTGCTTGTCACCCGGACCCCGCTGACTTCGGACTGACTTGTTCCATTATTGCCAAACAGCAGGCCTGGGGTCTGCCGGTGAACACCAGGTACTCAAAAGGCTTTTTATTGAAAATGGTCAGTCAGACAGAGTCAGACAGACTTTGACACACTGCTTGTTAGATGTAGGTTAAACACTACATTTGTGATCCAGTGTCAGACATGACAGACACTAATCATTTAGAATCAGCGTTGACAGGCACCCTACCCAGACGTGAGAGTGGAGATTGAAGGAGAATTGTGACGCAGACTTCAAAGAGTTTAATAAGGTGGGATAAATAGTTAACCATGAGATAGAGTAATCAAAATGTAATAAATTCCAATCTGATGCGCTAAGCTAATTAACAATAGTTTCATCACCTTCCGTTCCATCCAATTTAATCATAAGATAACAAAAGTTGCTTTGCCTGCTCTGAATATAAATCAGCTGGGTATTATTGCATGAGGTTTACAGGATTACAGAAGGGATTTTTCAGCTGCTTTAGGCGGATAATTTTGACATATTTACTGATTATGAACCACTCTGGTTTTATGCAATGATAAATTATAAACAGATGGTGAAGAAGGGTTATCCATATATTTCTGAAACAGACAGTCGACTAGAGATCTGAAATTAGTCAAGTTTAATAACTCCAAATAAATTATGAATAGATTGTGGAACGTTTTGAATATGTCATTGAGAGTGTTGGAGGAGGAATCATCTAGAAATTGGCAATTTAGTCTTCTACTTTCTGAGTATGCCCAAGCTGCAGCAGACTTATTTTATTGCCTAATGTAGTAGAGCCCATATTCTTTGAGGGATTCGTTCTCATGAATAGAGAAACTTTTCAATTTCCTCCTTCTTGAGCAGAAAATAACTACTTCCTCTGTGGAGCTATTGTTTTCTTATTTATTTCAGTTTTAATGGCTGGGTAGAACTGGCAAATAATTGACATCCATCTCAGGTCTGATGGTATGGCCTCCAGTTCATTGAGCCAGAATTTGTCACAGATGCTTCAGCGAGCAAGTCTTCTAAGAAGTTCAAGACGCAAATCAAAACTCGCAGTTCCTTGAGCTGACGTCAGCTTATGCAAGTTACAACAGAGGAGTTTAAGAGGAAACATGGCTGTCTGATAGGTTGAAAGATAATATGTGCATTAGGCCACAAATAATTGATCTTTAGCTTCTCGGATTCCTCTCAAGGCACTTTTTCTAGGGTCGGTCGGTAGGACAAAAAAAAAAAGGGAACAATTTTTTTTTTTTCAATTTTTTTTTTCCATCGGCAGGTAATCTATTGTGTCGGCGGGTCCGCGAAGCTAAGAATCAATTATGTGTGGCCTTACATATTTATAAAACGAACAATTAATCAACAAAGAAATGGGGAAACCCAGAAGCAGCCTTTTTTATGGTCACAGCAGACTATAAGGACATTTAAGAGCACATCCTTTGAGACAGCCACTATAGCCAGTCCAGGCAAAGGTGAAGCTGAACAAAATACAATTGTACCATGAAATTGATAGGTACCGACACTAAAAATTGGAAGGAAAGGTAATATTAGCATGTTCGAAATAAATTGAATGGCTTCTTCACCATCATTGCCTTTACAAGAAACACTTGCATAAGTGAAACAAAATCCTCGAGTAATGGGGTCATCCTGTCACTTATATCCCAAATTACTCTTATCAGACTCTAGCAGGAGATATTGACTAATCAAAATTTGGTGAGCTCAAAAAACTAACTCAAATTCAGCAGCCAGAATAGCAGGGCAAGTCAGGCAGCAATGGTATAGTAGCAGACTAGTAGTTCTGGAGTCCGGGTGTCCAACGACCTACAATCATTTTATAATTCTGCCAGCCTCTATTAGTATAATTGGGACATAACATGGAGACCAACATGTTGAAGCATCACATTTTCCAAAAGTAGACGGCTATCACACCAAGGAGACATTTACTGAACCATTACAAAAATTGGAAAATTCCGGTGACTGTTTTTCAGCCAGCAACAATTTCAGAAACATGGGCAAAATTACACAATTCCAATCAACTGAAAGGGCAAGAACACAAAGTTGTCAATTCAATGACTCAACAGCATCAATAGAATGCCTGAAATGAATGCAAATCAACCTCTAATGACTGAAATCCATGAACAAATACCAGAAATCATGTCGGCTGAGAGGCATTTGGAAAATCTGAATCAGCAAAAGCAACACATCGGAGGTTTAATCCACATAATAACAGTTTGAGGCCGTACTGCTGGAAAAGACTATTTCATCAGACGTAAACTGCACGGAAGTGGCCAATTATAATTACTAGTTTGCATGCCGTACTTGAAACAAAACTTATTGTCCCTCCTCATCTGGGTATCTGCAGAGCAATTAAGAATCTTGAGCTCAAACTATTACGATAAAGACAATAATACTGTGGAAGATTATACTAATATGACTGCCTTTCGAGGAAGACTCATGAGAGACAATTTTATTAAATCCTACAATTAATGTCCACTGATAATGGTGACTCTCATAATTGAGATGGGATAAACTAGCTAACCATGAGATAGAGTAATCAAAATGTGATAAATTCCAATCTAATGCAATCAGCTTATCAACGCTTGTTTCATTGCGTTCTCTTTTACCCATTTTATTAGGAAGATAAAAAAGTTAGCTTTCTTGTTCTGAATATAAATCAGCTTGGTCTTATTGTCTGAGGTTTACAGGATGACAGAAAGGACTAAATTGTTTTAAGGAGAAAATTTAAGCATATTTACTGATTACAGACTATTCCGGCTTTTAGCAATGATAAATTATAACAGATGATGAAGAAGGGCTGTCGCTATACCTCAGGAAACAGACAACAAACTAAAAATCTGACATGAGTCAAGTTGAGAAATAACCCCAGATATATTATGAATTTCTTCAAATGTCACCAAGAATCTTGGAGCAGAAATTGTCTTACAATAGACAATTAATAGACCTTTCAGCTCTTAGAAAACAACCAAGCAGACATATTTGAACTGTTGCTGTAGTTACGTTAGAAGTTATTTTGAAAGGTTTTGAAGAATAAGAACACATGAAAACAGAAACGTTTCCACTTCCTCCTTCTCGAACAGAATATAACAACGGCATTTCTGCTTCCTCTGAGAACATGTTGTATTCTTGTTTATCTCGGTTTTAATGGCTGGTTAGAAATGGCAAATAATTGACATTCGTCTAAGATCTAATGGGATGGCCTCCGGATGGTTGAGCCAGAATTTGTCAAAGATGCTTCAATGAGCAAGTCTTTCAAGAACTTCAAATCACAACTTGCAACTTCTTGAAGCTGATGCGATCTTCTCGTGCAAGTTACAACAGAGGAATATAAGAGGAAACACTGGAGACAGGCTGACAGACAATGTGTGCATTACATGCAACAAGAAAGATTAGTCAACACTGAAATGGAGAAACCTGAGGCAGTCTTTGGGGCCTTTTCTTGGAGAGGAAAAGAACTGAGCAGCATATCGCAACATTGAGCACAGCCTTTGTGGGGGCAAAACCACGCAAAGGTGAGGCTGAACACCATTAAATTGACGAAATGCCGATAATGAAAATTGTCTTGAGAGGAAGGTAATAGCAAGTTCAAAATAAAGGTAGGAATATTACTTACATCCAGATTATATTGTAGGTCATGAAATAAAACTATATACTAGATTGATGCTTTAAGAGAAAGCAACAAGTCAGTCAACCACCAAGGAGACATAATTATATCAGGTCTTCACTATTATTTCATTTGTTTAATTCATACAAAAGGCTTAAGAAATGTAATTGTTCGGTCTCTTCCATACTGAATAACTCTTTTCTGACAGACAGTTTCTTAAAATCCTACAATACTTATTGCCACTCATAATCATGAAAGATACTTACAAGAAAGGTGGGATAAACTAGTTAACCATGAGATAGAGTAATCAAAATGTAATAAATTCCAATCTAATGTGATCAGCTTATCAATGGTTGTCACATTGCTTTCAATTCTATCCAATTTAATCACCAGATAACAAAGTTGCCTTGCCCATTCAGAAATATAAATCAGCTTGGTTTCATTGTCTGAGGTTTGCAGGATTACAAAAGGGATTAAATAGTTTAAGGTTGATATTTTTGACATATTTACTGATAACAGACTATTCTAGTTTTGAGTGATGATAAATATATTCAGACGGAGTAGACAGACTTTCGAAATACTTCTGAAACAGACAGCCAACTATAAATCTGAAATGAGTCAAGTTGGGAAATACTCCAGATAAATAATGTATTTTCTTCACATAAATAATGAATTTTTCTTTAAATGTCATCTTGAATATTGGAGGAGAAACCGTCTTACAATAGACAATAAAATTATTTTTAGCTCATAGAAAATGGCCAAGCACATGTTTTACCAGTTGCTACAGCAGCTAGTTATGTTGAAAAAAAAAGGAACCTTTACCATTCCCTCCACAGAATATAAAGATGACATTTCTACTTCCTCTGATCAAAAGTTTTTTCCTGTTTATTTCCACATTAATGGCTGGTTAGAATGGCGAATAATTGACATCCCTCTCAGGTCTAATGGGATGGCCTACAGATTGTTGAACCAGAATTTGTCAAAAATGCTTCAGCGAGCAAGTCTTTTAAGAAGTTCAGGACACAAATCAAAACTTGAGGTTCCTTGAGGCTGATGCGATCTTTTCGTGTAGGTTACAACAAACGAATCTGAGCGGAAACAATGCAGACAGGCTTACAGACAATATGCACCTTACATGCAACAAGAACAATTTGCCGACAAAGAAGTGGAGAAACCCAGAGGCACTTTCTCAGGCTTTTTTCTGACAGTAAAAGATCAAAGTAGGATATTGGGACATTGGGTACAGCCTTTGTGGTGGTGGCAAGGCCAAGCAAAGGAGACCGGGTGACCGAGACCCCCAATCAAAATTCCACAATCTTGATAAAGTACAGTATTTGACGAAGTACTGAGACTCAAAACTTAAATTGGTAGGTGGTTTAACATTGATATATCACTCATTTCCACTGATTAATCACATATCATTATCTCAAAACAAAGATGCAGAGCAATGCATGATCATGGAGGTAAAGATCAGTTTGGTTGCAAGCTCCAATCCACAACATAGTCATAGTTTTACATGTTTTAGGTCTTATTTGTTTTTTGTTAAACACAATTATCAGTACAATTCTCTGTGCAATTCTCTGTATTTTATATGCTCTCATGTTTATAACCGAATAAAATATGTTATCCTATATGTTGCAGGTTCAAGTTAATAGATCGGTTGAATAGCTTCTTCACTATTATTGCCTTTGCAATGCTACGTTAGCAGAAGTGATGGTTAACCACTGAGTCCCACCACTTATGCTTATTACTTTCAAGATAGCATCAGTGGATACAGTCTGTACTGGGCTCATGTCCAATGACCTAATTCTTTGACCAATCTGCCAGCTTCTATTAGTATAATCGGGACATGACATGGAGACCAGCCCGCAAGTCGAAACATCGCATTTTCCAAAAGTACAGTGTAGATGGGCATCACTCCATGGAGACACTTACTGCACCATCACAAAACGGAAAATTCCCGAGACTACTTTTTAGCCAGCAACAATTTCAGAAACATGCGTGAAATTCCAAAATTCCAATCAATCGAAAGAGCAAGTTCATAAAGTTGTCACTTCAACAGCTCAATTGCATGAACGAGCCAAAATGAATGTGCATCAACCAAAGACCATGTTCAAAAGTAGATGATAATACATGTAATTTGCATCTTTCATGCAATAATTGTTGACTAGTGAAAGCATTTGGTTTGAATCAATTCAATTATTTTCAAGGCTGACTACCTGAAGAATGGTCACCACATATTTAGTAAAACGAGAAAGTAACAATTGTGCTGATTGACTCTATGGTTCAAGATGAACGTTTGAGAATTGCAGAGGTAAATTGCCCTAGATGCCATTATTGCTGGATATCTTTGGATATAGTTGATTTAACTCATCTCGCAAGGCAGTCACATCAACCAATGTGAAAAAGTGCTCTTCAGCTTTACATTGCCAAACATAATGCAGATCACGGCAGATGGGTCAGAGGTATGCAGACAGTAACTGGCAATATTTGATTGATGACAACAAGCGATTACTTCAGATTAGTTCCCCATGTATGGATATTAAGCTTACCCCCAAAGAAGGTCATGATTACACCATCATTTTTATCCCCCTAAGAAGGTCCTGATTATGACAACATCATTTTTTATGGGATCCCTTTCTCATATGCATGCCAAGAAGCACATGCATAGAGCAATTAATAACACTTCCATTTAGTCACCTATCTCTGCTTGCTCATTGCCATGGAAACGGATTAAGTGATGAAGATTCCCTAATATCCTGTTATTAATGAGCACCATCATTGTCATGATATTGATACTCACTCATTGGTGATATTCATTGCTGGCATCAATGTTCTACATCTCCAAGAGCAGATCTGTTATTCTATCTGGTTTTCCATAGATAAAATATATCTCATTGTAACTGTGCAAAACTACAAAACAAAATGGATATTATTGGAATTTATTGAATTTGATAGTCAAGATGGACCCAAGGTTAGCCTCTTGTCAGTTGCTGACGTCTTTCTTTTATGTCATATTATAGGGACATCAAATATCTCTCAATCGCTCTTTCCCTTTAGTCTTGGAAAATAATGCCAAGTAAAGAATACTAAAGATAACTATCAATCTAACTTATAAACTTCAAATATTTCTCACTGCTAGACCACTAAACATTGTAGCCCTTCTTTTAATTGAGTTGTAACATAAAACATCACCTGTGGAGCCCAGAGGACCAACAAGCACTCTGCAATCTATCTTATTCTTAGGTACAAAGCCTTAACGTTAATTTTAGATCATAAACTAACAACCAAGAAGCTGGAGACCACCACACTCAAAGGACTCTTTAAAATGCAATTAAACATAACTTGTACTCAATATCTAGGGCTTCTAGGAATCCCTGGCTGCTGAAGGAAGTGTACTGAGCAGTTCACTCTCTTAAATTCTAAGCGCCTATTAACAAAATCAAAACCTTCTGGAATCAAGTTATCAAAGAAGCAACTTCACAGCGTTCTATCTTGTTGGCAATCAGATTTATCAGGAAGAAATAACTAACTTATTTGGTAAGACAATAGCTTGGGGTTAAATTGAATCCTTACAGGATTAGATATTGAAATGATGAAAACTCTACAGGAAGATTAAGGGTTGTTGCTTGGAGTACAGGCCAGTGGAAACACAAGGTGGATGAAAAGCTACTTCATATGGAACATCACCAATATTAAATTAAAACATCCTCAATCAGGCATCCACTTCTTTATTGCAAGGGAAACATTCAGCTGCAAGATAAACTCAGTTTTAAAAGGTGTATTTTTACATTAATGGTAAGTTTTTCACATACTAAACAACTTTTCATACATATGCAAGGATGGTCTGTTTTGTGACATACTAGTTTCCATTATTGTTCACCAGAACTCAGTCTTACAGCATTGCAACCGCAACCAAAAGAAACAGCCTGCAGAATGAAACTCTATAAGCAATAAAAGGAATGCAATTTAACCAAAATAGACATTTCTTCCTTCCAGCATCTTATTGCTTCACAGATACTTCCTAATCGAAAAGTAGTTGGAATGTCTTGAAGGTTTTCTTTCACTTTAAAATGTCAGCTTGAATTACTTCACTTCACATCAAAATTGCAATCATATCAGCATTACAAATCCCAAAACAGATCAACGACTGTCAAGCTGTCATCTTATGTTTATATATAAAATCAGACAGAACTTATGGTAAGAAGTTGGATACCACAGTATTCCGCTTATCCTTAACATTTTCAATTACTTTTATTATCATACCTTCAATCGTCCTTCGTGCAAGCTGCAAATTGCTCTAGGAAGAATTAATAATGAATACAACTCTGAGACTGTGAAACAAAATAGAAGATAAATTAACTTGGGAACCAATGAAGTAAAGGATTAAGGAGTAAAATTCCGCTTCTATTCTGCGCTTCTGTGATACAAGAAACCGTTTGATGTTTTTTGCTCTGGAGTCAAGACATGTGTTTGCAACTAAGGGCGACGAGAAAAAAGAGATGACTTATCTTCATGGCGACAACACTACAAGATTCTCTGCATATTCTCTGAGATAGCAGAGACACAAGCTTTCACTGCAAGTAAAAATCTATGTCCTGATAAAGCCATGTCCCTAATAGAGATTTCCATTACCAAGTCTAAAAGGCAACAAAAAGATGAAAAGATGAACGAAATGACAGTGCAGTGTGTCGCCAACAGAAAATATGAAATATCTAAAGCAGTCTGTATTGCTGTATGCCCTGAATGAAGAAAGAAATATTAGGGTATATATATATATATTATGCTCATAAATATAGAATAATGATTTCTACTTATTCAAGCCATGCCATATGCCTTACATGCAGTAAAGCAAAACTTGCAGTAGACATATCTAAAACATGCTTTATATAAATGTTCCTAAAAAGCTGTTCATTGAAAGCTGCACGCCTCACAGTCGTGCGATGTATAGGTATATATTTATGGAGACACAGTTCTGTTCACATGGCGCAGCGGTTGGAATAGATACTTGATACAGATTTCAGATTCAGAGATGCTGCGCACAACAAGATGCAGAGATGAAGAACACCCAATGGAGGGCTTTGGTGCCATATTTGCAAGCAATATGTCAAGTAAGTGTCAGTGGAGCATACTGGAGCAGCTATCCTGTGAATGATTTACCAAGTGTCCCTCGAAAACCATTCAAAGGGTGAAAAAGGCCGACATATCTTTGAAAAGGAGAGAAACCTAAGAAGAGACTGAGAGTGGACTCATATACACAAGGCCATTTCGGCATTTCCATTCATAGTGCATCTCAACATATTCCTATCTTTGCTCTATAGGAAATGAAAACAGAACGAAAGAATATATATATTTATCTATGTATATTATAGTAAAGGCGCCAGAAGGAAGACATCATTAAAGACTCAACATCATTGACGTGACATTCCTAATTTGTTAATTGATTTATTTACGCTACATTTCACTCCCCTGAAGCACGCGGTCATTCACTTCTGCTGCTACTTAATGAAAGCCTCATTCTTCAGATCTCAGCTTATATTAAGAGATAATAGGGGTTCTTATGAAGACAACCCTTCATTATATTGATCTACCCTCAGTGCATAAACCCTCAGATAGTCTGTGAAACAATTAGCCATATGAAACAAGATGACACACTAGATTCAATGTTCACACAATACCAAAGCCTAACTGAAATGTTCAGCTCACCAAACTTGATAAATAATTAACCAAACACCTAATGCTTGCCAATTCTTACAATCAATGATGTAGCCACACTGACATCATTGCATATAAAATCAACAGTCTGTATAAAACAATTGTTCAATTAATAATTTAATTGACATCAAATAAAATTATAAATTATACCAACAATTAGCTAAGACCACCTCTCATTAATATAAAACAAAGATAATCCTTTAATCCAACAAGGATGTGGTAAATTACCTGGACTGGTGTGAAGCATGGTTCATAATATTAGACTCCTGATGTGGCCTCATGGTCATAGAATGCATTTAATGGAATTTGATTCCTGTTGAGAATAATATATGTATTTCTTGATATTTGGTCTACAAAAAGCAGCAATGCGTTCTCGTAATAGATGCTGAAAGTGTTGCTTATTTCTTGGCAGATGTCATAAAAACAATACAAGTTGTTAGTTGGCATATATAATCCACCATGTAGAGCCCATATTTCTCCTCTGTGGAAGGCCTTTTCTCACAGATGTTGAGAAAAAGGAGGAGAAACAGCAAAACTGTTTTGTCTCAACACCTCTTATTACTAACAGTGAAGTAGACATAAATCCAATCACCGAGAAGGAGAGCTTAGGATTTCACAACAGTATGATGATAGTAATACAACGTCTTGAAGTGGGTGCTTAAAAGCAGCACTAAGTATATTTGAGTAGGTTCTTGAAGAGAAGTAATTTGTAAATCTTTTGATTTCAAAGAGCACAAAAAAAATTCTTCAAATTAAATCCAAGCTAAATGAAGCGTATTGTTGCAACATCCAGAATGCCTCGAAACTGTGTCCAAGAGGTATCCTTGATTAAACAAAGCTTTCAAAGTGTGCAGGAATTCTCACAAAAAGTGACAAGAGGCGGCAAACTTTCCTGAAGAAATTCTTGTGTTCATTCAAACCATTTGATGCACAAATCAATTAACAGGGAGTTTGCAATTCAGTTGACCTAAAATTAGTTCTGGAAACATCCAAATTAGTCCAACTTATTCAGTAAATAATTAAATCCTATGAAATCATTATACTAGGCCATTGTAAAGAGATTACAAGGCATTGTTCGAGTGTTTCCTATTGTAAAGCAATCAAAAGAACTATGTGAGTCCTCTATGTGCATTGCAAGTCACATTCTCCAACAGCTAATCCACTGAGAACTGTTTATCTTCAGGCAGGTGTCATAAACAAGCAGGGAGAGACATTTGTTTGTCGCACCCCAGGTAGCACACATGTTTCTGGCGCAGGTAGCAGTTGCCGGAGATAAGGCTGCATGGGAGTTGGCCTGGCTGGGTGGTAGCCAGCACACTGCCATCTGGCTGACAATGGTTGAACTGAGATGACTTCACCGGTGTGGGATTGCTGATAAAACTCCAGTGCACTGTGCTGGTGAAATGCCAAGCAGATTTCTGTTGTTGTTTTTGTTTAGTGTTTTAAAAACATCTCATTCAGTCATACTGACTATGTTATACATTGTGAAGCAATTGGGATAAATTGAGAGTAAATCTATGATTTGGAGCAACTATTTATCCAACAATGTACTGCCACAAGACCACAACACTAAAGATAATGCAAGCGCAAGACCATAGCCTCCTAAATACCAACTGCATAAAACAAAGTGGTTGAAAGGTGGTACCAGTCACTGCTGTAATTAGTTTCAAGGTGTGCCACATCTACACCTGCAGTCTTCTATTATCTTCCAACAGAGAATATAGTACGTACAATACAGCAATCAGATATATGCTTATGACCTGGGCAATGAATTATGATTTCACACAATCTCCATTGGATGCACTTGAGGGTTCTTTGCAGGCCACGACTAAACTCGATGGTTTACCAGACATGTCTATCAGCTTTATCAGGATATTGATAAAATTCCTCTGTGCTCTTATGAGTGCTTAAAAGATAATTCCATCATCCCATTTACAGAATACCATACCATAACAGTCACTTCCAAACTAGTGTCATTTGCTTGTCCGTCTGTTCTTATATTAGCTAAGTTTTCAGCAGATTGCCAGTATATAAGCACAAGAGACATGTTCTACTAATTCTTTAAATTCCGTTTCCTTTCAAAATGTTGACTTTCAAAGAATTAAGGTGAGATAAAGAAGTTAACAATAAGAACCAATTTATTAACAGTAATGAAAATGTAATTAATTCCCATCTAATGTGACTAGCTTATCCATAATTTTCTCATTCCTTTCAATTCCATTTGATTTAATTTGGAAGATAACAAAAGTTGCCTTGCCATACTGAATATCAAGCTGGCTGGCATAATTGTCTGGGGGTTTATAGGATTACTAAAAATAATCAATAGTTTTAAGCTTGTCAATATAGATATATTTGCTGATTACTCACAATCTGGTAGAAAGTGATGACAAATATAGAAAATCATGGAGCAGTTGAGCTATACTATTCCTGAAATAGGCAGCTTTTCCAAAAATAGCAATGCCAGACTATGAGTAATGAGTCAAATCTAGAAATATCTCCCAATAAATAGCAGAGTAATTATTAGAAATTTCCTCTTAATCGATTAATGTTAGATGAGGATTCGAGCAATCATCTAGAATAGACTATAAATTCAATTTTTAAACCAATTGCAATATGACATAGCATAGGCAATTGGCTAATGCAGTTATAAAATTTGGAAGTTAAATGCAGAGTTATTTTGAAAGCTTGCCATAAATTCCTTCACAGCAAAATATTTCCCTCACTTTTCAGCTGAGCACAACAAGGTTATTTCTATTTCCTCTGTCAGGAAGTATTTTTCCTGGGTATCCAGTTTTAATGGCAAGTTAGAAATGACAAATAATTGACATCCCTCTCAGGTCTAATGGGATGGCCTCCGGATGGTAGAGCCAGAATTTGTCAAAGACGCTTCAGCGAGCAAGTCTTTTAAGAAGTTCAGGACACAAATCAAAACTCGCAGTTCCTTGAAGCTGATGTGAGATTCTTGTGCAAGTTACAACAGAGGAATCTAAGTGGAAACATGTCAGACAGGTTGACAATACATGCAACAAAAAAAGTGAGGCATAGAAAAGTAGAGAAACCCAGAGACACAGAAGAAGTTGAGAAACCCAGAGGCAGCCTCTCGCACATTTTCTTCAAGAGACAAAATACCTGAGCAGAATATTGGGACATCAGTCACAGCCTTCGAGACCGCAGGACCTGGCAAATTTGAAGCAGACCGCCGCAAATTAAACATGATAAAACACTAAAATGGTGACCAATAGGTTGAAGCATAATATCTTCCAAAAGTAGAGGGGGGTCAGCCCCTCAGGACATTTTTATAGGTCACAATGAAATTGAGAAATTTTAATAACTGGTTTTTTTTTTCAGCTGACATTCTTTTATTAATCGTAAGTACACAGAGTTTAATGTTTGATTGTCAGGTCAAAGACTCGATTGCACCCACTGAATGTCTGGAATGCATGCGAATCAACCTCTAACGACAGATGTCCAAGTACAAATATCAGAAATCAGATCTGATGAGAGGGCATTTGGAAAATATGATTCGAAAAGGCAGTACATCAGAAACTCCATCCACATTATAACAGCTGGAGGCCACCGTAAAAAAGACAATTTCATTAGATGTAACCTGCACGGAAGTTGCCAATCATAATTAGTATTTTGCATGCATACTTGTTCAAGTTGTTGATCAGTGAAAGCATTGAGCCAGAATTAATCAAATTATTCTCAAGGCACACTTACGTTAGATAATTTTATAATCACACATGAGGCTTTTCCAAAGAACGGTCACCAAAACATAACGTTAATAATATGAGAAAGTTACAGATTACAAGTTTGACAAGTTTGACAAGTTTGACAAGTTTTATTGGGAAAACCAAGTCAGCGATACATGCTGTTTTAAGTTTGGTGCCCGCACTAACATATATGTAAACAATGAAAAGAAATAGATAAAATCAATAGTAAAATCAATAGTAAAATAATACAATAGATAAAATAGTTAAAAACAGCTTAAAATTTCATCGAGACATATTTTTAAGATGATTACTCAATAGAGTTTTAAAAGTCTTGAAGTTTGAATTCTGTCTCAAGTCCACAGGGAGGGCATTCCAAGCCCTTGTTCCGTGAAATTTAAGCGATTTATTGTGACAGTTCGACACATACAAGTTGTTGGCTCTCGCTGAGCGTGTGTTGTGAGAATGGACATTGTGTGCCTCGTTAGCCAGATTGGCTAAATAGTCCGGTACCTTCCGATGTTGAATTTTCCACATGTGGCAACAAGTATTAAATAAGAACCTGTCTTTGACATTCAACCATTTAAGCGAAGCAAGCATCTCAACACTGTGGGTTCTGAAATGGCATTCTAAAATAATTCGCATAGCCCTGTTCTGAATACATTGGAGTTTTCTTAAATCTTTACCAGTTATACAATTTGACCACACAGTACTACAGTAATCAATATGTGGAAGGACTAAAGTATTGAACAGGGTAACACGAGTAACTTGATCAATATATTTGGCTGCTCTTCTTAATACTCCAATTGATCTATTGAGTTTGCTAAACAGACATTTCATGTAATCATCATATTTGAGCTTTTCATCTAGTGTAAGACCAAGATATTTAATACTCTTGACTTGTTCAATTTCACTATTTTCCAGATTGACAGACAATTTGTCATCTACAAGATGCAACCTTTTTTGTTGACTACAAATGAGCATACTATTCGTTTTACCAATATGTAGGCTCAACTTGTTAGCTAGCAACCATCTGAAAACCGATTCCAGTTCACTCTGCAGGACTTTGTTTACTTCTTTGACATTTTTAGAAGAATAATAGAACGCGGTGTCATCTGCGTAGATGTTAACTTCACACTTGCTAAAGCAAGTAGGCATGTCGTTGACATATAATAGAAATAATAGGGGTCCAATAATGGACCCCTGTGGTACACCGCAGGTGACTGGTTTAGGCTCAGCTATGTTCACACCAAAGGCATCATCAAAGATATGGTATCCTAGCAAAGGCAGATTAACCTTTTGATGCTGATCACCAGCATTCCTTTTACCTGGATCTTCAAGTTACTGTATAGATATGAGTGGATAAAGGTTGAAGGCAGACACACTTACCAAGGTGCTGGTGACAAGATGCTCTGAGCTTTCCACAGCCCTCATAATGCAGGTCACAGCCGATGAGTCAGATATATGGAGACAGTAATGGGCGATATTTGATTGATGGCAACAAGCGATTATTGCAGATTAATTCTCTCTGTTATGGATAATAAGCTAACCCCTAAGAAGGTCAAGATTATGACACCATCAATTTTGTAGGATCACATCCTCATACGCATGCCAAGAAGCACATGCATAGAGCAATTAATAACGCTTCCATTTAGTCACAAATCTGTCCCGGCTCATTACCATAGATGGGCCAGGACGGCAATGAAGAAGTGATGATAATGTCCGTATATCATGAGCATGGCAATTGACAGGATATTGATAACTACTCCTTGATAATATTCATGGGTGGCACCAACATGGAATCAGTTAATCATGTTCAGAGGAATTGATGAACATATCAGAGAACTGATCTATCTTTCCTGCTTTTCAAAAACTCTCTCTTGTTACTTTTCTGATCAATTATATATATACGCCATGTATTCAGTAAGCAGTAGTTCTGATCTTGTACAAAATCATGTATGATTTGGATGATTCCCCTTTATATCGCCTCACTGATTAGATGTCACTCAATGCAGTTTTACCACTGCACCAAATCTGAAGCAACTTTAGACAATCATGAAATAATTGCAATATCCAATGCATTTTGAAATTGGCAGTTTAAAGAAGGTCTTCTTCGTGCAATTCCATAATTTAATTTTTAATTATTCTTTTCTAGCCTATTGAGCCTTTTTTCGCACCCTCACAGAAATTCCCCAAAGTTTAGCAGAACAAAATTGCTTCTACAAAAGATAAAATATTTGCAAAACCAATTTTTGTGTGCTTGAAGTTTTCTTCATCACCCAGAAATAACAAATGCCTTTCAATTTCTGGGCATTTGGAGAAATTCTAACAGAACGTAAAACCAGAATCTTTAGATTTCTGTGGAAGCCCACCAGATCATCTCAAAATACATTTATGAGGATATATTTTCTCTTGTCTGCCTCCATTTATATGAGGCACAGAATTTTCTTTCCTTTTTGATATTTTTGCTCATACTGCCTGGTGCATATATATCTCTACGTACCTAAATGAGTCAAAATGACTATGTGATACAGTGAATAGGCAATACAAATATATCTTCATATTTTGAGTTCTGCAGAGGACCAGAAAAATATTTCAACGTAATTGTGATTTATGACATGAACAACTCAAAATAGACTCTAGACGTAACAGTCTTGACAACGGCTATATTTCCCCATTACATTAATATCATATTTCTTAGAATAGCCCTTTCCTTGGCAATACCTTTAAATAAACTTACAGTCAGTAAATTTTATATGCGAAAAGAGTGGACTGTTGCACTGTGAAAATGGCAATGTATGAGTCATCATACTGGTGATTTGTCTTAATCATACCTATACTTTGAATGCTAAGTTAATTTAAGGAGACTAATCCTGCTGGCTGGAGACACCAAAACGAAAGGGCCATGTATCGGATTTTTACTCTAAAATCAGTTATGACTAATCAAATGGCCTTCTCTTGATCATGACTAATCAAACAGCCCCTATGTTTCTCATGTTGAATGTAGAGAAAATGACACTTCATCAGCTGTTATGACTCATGGAGTGCACAAATCTGTATGAAACCATACTCATTTTTGCATATCAAGTTTATCAGCTGTAATATTCAAACGCCTATGATTGCTCTTTATCAGACTGCTAAAACATTGTCTTGCTAACTACTAAAGCATTAACTAGTCTTCTTTGGGTTCATTCTTTGTTTAATTAAAACATAGCCCATATATTGTCATGCTCGAGGTGCAACCCAAAAGACCCATCAATAAATGTACGCTCTACAGTCTTGATCAAAGATGATTCTACATGTTTTTCCAAGGTTCTATATAGTATCGAAAACCCAATGCAGATAACACACAAAAAGAAAGAAAGAAAATCAATACCTTTACTCAATATTGAGGCATTCCTGCATGGGAACTAAAAGAAGTGAACTGCTGATCTGATAAGTGAGCCTTCTAACTTCTAAGCTGTTAAAGACCAAAAGAAAAGCCTTCGACAATTAGGTTATCAAGCAGACAACTTCACAGCGTCCCATCTTGTTGGCAATCACATTTATCAGAAAGAAAATTACTAACTCACTTGGTAAGACAATAGCTTGGGGCTCAATTGAATTCTTACAAATTTAGAGACTGACATGACAAGAACACTGAAAGAAGATTAAAGGATGTCTCGGCAAAGAGTTGTACAATACGTAACATCTTGTCCTTAAGTTTAAGATAAACCTGCACATGCAATCACTTACTGCAGTGAATACTTTTATAATCTTCAGACCAAAATCTAATATGGAAGATCCAGGATGACTTTTGTCAGAAGAACATGGGATGCATGCAATTTCAACATTTTTATTCAAAATGAGTTTTATCACAAGCTGAATGACATTCTGAAGGAATATAAGGACTGGAAATGTATATTTTCCAGTAGTCTTTGCTGATTCAGATGGACATCTTATTCTACTAACTTAAATTTGTATTCAAATCTATTTAAAAAGACTCATTTTCCAGTTCAAACGCCAACCTGTACAATTATATGTAACTACAGAAGTTCTGGAAAAGCCAAAGGAAGAAACACAGCTCGCTGTCCTGGGAGAAAAAGAGAGAGATGAACTGGGACTAATGAAGTCAAGGATTAAAGAGGAGAGAGGAGAGAGGAGAGAGGAGAGCTTCTATTTAGCTCTTCAGAAAAACACAAGACCGTTTGATGTTTTTTGCTTGAGACATGTGTTTGCAACTAAAGGCGAAAAGAAAAAGGGATGAGTTATCTTCATGATGACAGCGCAGCAAGATACTCTGCATACTCTTTGAGATACCGAAGACACAAGCTTTCACTGCAAGTAACATCTACGTAATGATAAAGGCTTGTCTCTGATAGAAATTTCCATACCATAGTCTAAAAGACGACAAAATGATGAACAAAATGACTCTTCAGTGTATCAACAATTTACCACCGCCTGTAGTGTACTGTGCATCATATGCTTCAGTAAGAAAATTTAAATAAATATAATATATCATATATGCATAAATCTGAAGTTGCCATTGAATTGCTTGTCATTCAAAGTCACTTGACAATGGGTTCTTAAAGTAAAATATTTGGCACCTTCATAATTTGGCAACAATAATCGCAATATGCTACTAGAACAACTGAAAAAGTATAAATGTAGTTGTAAATCAAGCTATGATGCAGATTAAGTTGAAAAAGTATAAATGTAGTTGTAAATCAAGCTATGATGCAGATTAAGTTTCTGAGATGCTTCAGAAAAGATAACTGCCAGATATCAAGATGCCGATTTCAGGCGCATTCACAGCAAGGGCAAAATGTCACATAAGTGTCAGCGGAGCACCTATCTTTTTGAAAGATTTCACATGTGCTCCCCAGTAATATACATTGCCATTTGGCAAGGCGAGTGAGTGAGTGAGTTTGTGTTTTACGCCCCATCAGCACCAGTGTGGGCTATTTAGAGGCAACTCCATTTGGCAAGGCACAAAAAAAAGGCCAAATATTTTTTTGATAAGAAGAGAAGACAAAGAGACAAACATTTTGCACACCTATTCTGGTAAAAAAAATTACCCATTTTTGCAATCAATGATGTAGCCATGGACATTATTTTGTGCACCAGCTTAAAAAAAAGAATCATCTTTCAAAATTGCTGAATACACTAATGGTCTCGTGAAATCACAAACGAAGACCATTGATGTCAATTTGAACCAACATTCATTTGTAAATTGCCTGGCCTGGTGTGATGCATGGCCCATAATATGAAATTCCTGGCGTTTCCCCATGAGCATAGAATGCATTTAGGCAGACGTTTTTACCTTGCGGTTTTTTCGAACATCAAATAAACATGGATGAATGCTAACAAAAGCTGCAATACATTCTTGTCATAGCTGTGCTAAAAGCTTTGCTTACATCTTGGTCCATCTCATAAAACAATACAACTTGTAGGTAAACATATATAAAGTACCATTAACTGCACAGTAGACATAAATCCAATCAAAGAGAAGTAGGACTTAGGGCGTAAGTATGATGATTGAAGTACAATGGCTCAAAGCACCAAGTAGGTTCTTTGGGAGAAATACACATGAAAAGTGTCAGTTTAGATGCTACTATAGTTTCAAATGTTTGTTGTTTGATTGAGTAATAAAAAACATTGTTCTGTAACTTTTTTTTTTCTTTTTAGAAATATTACATTCGAGCAATTCACCACCACCAATGCGCACTCCCAGGGTACGCAATACTACAAGTGGTGACCAGATGATCGAATTGAAATTTCAATAGACTATACCCAAGATATCATTGAGGCGAGAAAAATTCATTCAGGTTCTGGACATTTGGGTCACCTGAACATCAAGCCACATGCGACCCAGAAAGATGTGGCCTCGCAGGTCAACTGCTATTAGCAGTCACTTGAGCCCCCAAAACCAGCATAAGCCTTTGCTTCCCGTGGTACCCATTACTCCACCTGACCTGATTAATGCTCACCACACTCATGGAGGAAACCTTGCTCCTGGTCACTGACTGGTCAAGCTGGTCTCAGCAGTTCCTACCTTCAACATTTTCCATGTGCCTTTTTCGGACTGACCAATTTGTCAACCCGCCCAACCACTTGTCCCTTGATTTCAGTAAAGACACAATGTCCTGTCTAGTTCATGTAAGAAGTAGGTTTTGAAGTTCCAGAATGACACATCTAAACTGGATACGGGTCAAAATTTGGTAAGTCTGAAATTCTTGTCTCCGGCGTTTAACAATAATTCATGATGACAGAAAGGCACATGCAGGACCTCTTGATGTCATTTGTCATAGACAAGGATATTAGCAAAAGTTTTGACACAAAAATATGTGGCAGGTTATTTTTATCCCATCCAAAAATAGCATTGAAGTGGCCAGCCCCCCTGAAAATGGCCTGTCTCCACAAACATTTTCTTTGAAAGATTGCATCACAGAAATTATTGCAGGATCCTGATTCAATTAAACTCTTCCATATATGGAGACTTGACTATCACTCTTCTAAAATATAGTTTCAAATTTCTGAAATAATATCCTGTATAAGAGCAGGAGGTTGTTGTGTCAATGTCTCCAATATTGCGTCATTAGCATCACACCAGTTTGGTTTCTTAATAAAAATGAAAGGGACGCACATTTTGTGAGAAAACCTTGTGTCTAACGTTGTCTGAGAACCCAAGAAAATAACTGCGCTGTCTGTAGCTCTGTATCATTTATGTAAACCAAAATATTTGAGTATTTCTGTTGGTATGTCGGTTGTCCTATCTTAATTTGTCATTAGCAAACGCCTTGCTGCTCTATTTTGACTGCATATTTCTGGACCAGAATAAATACGAATATGCTTCTGGTGTTCATAAGATCATTTCATGCACAAATTGCCAGATTGCCAGTTTTGCACTGGTCCCTACAAAGATTTTTATCTTAATTATCATTAGCATCACGCTGTCATTAGCATCACAACAAAAAATGGCTTCTTTCCTTTACCTCACTAAAATTCTGCTGCAGGTGACAGGAGTTGAAATTGTGTTCAATATATATTATCAATTAATGTTTTAACAAAATATTACACAGAATTTTTGCATTTTCATTGCATCTGACATGCCTAGTATGAATTTGACGGTTCTCTGAGATTACTAATCAAATATGGGGTGCCAGTGACATTTTACCATTGTGAAGCACCTGAAATATGGTTCAGCAAAGACATTGGGCACTGGAGGGGTAGTGGAGATCATCTTTGTTATTCAGAATCCAAACTATTGGTGAAAAGAGTATTTTTGTTTCTGTTTGTAAATTTCTAGTTCAAGAAAATGTTCTATCTTAATAAGTATTGGTCATAGAGACCTGAAATATAGCTCAATGTTTGCAGAATAGCCACTTTCCCATACGTTGGTAATACATTCTTCAGCTCTAAGTGGTGCGGATTTCAAGTTATAGGCATGATGCTAATGACACATATATTCTAAATTTAATTGACCAAAATGCATTATCTCAAAAATAATTGGTGCTAGAGACCTGGAACTTGGCCTAAAATGTGCAAGCTACCTGCCCAATCATTGGTAATAGATTATTTAACCCTAAGTGGTCAGGATTTTTCAGTTATAAGTGTGATCTTAATGACAGTAAAAAAACATCACAGCTGTAAATATCACCTCATTACAGATCAGCAGAGCATTTGGGACCCTTGGACATGACAGTGCAGTGATAGCTGATTGTTTGACCTACCCAATGCCAACTTAAAACGGCATTTCTGGACTAAAAAAAAATTCAAAATTTTTTCAGCTGAAATTTCAAGGTTTTCAAATTTTGACCCATACATGAACGAGTTTTGTTACCAGTTACATGATACTCTCATTAACTTTTTACTGATCTAGAATTTTTTAAGCACCTGAGTGTTTACCAGAGATTTGTTAAAGCAAGACCACATTTTCACTGAAGGTACAGTGATAACAATGTTATTTATATTTCCTCTGTGAAGATAATAATTATGGTTATCTCATTTATCTCAGTTTTAAAGACAGCTAAGAAAAGGCAACTCATTTTCATTCATCTCAGTTCTAATGGGGTGGCCGCAGGATAGTGTTCCAAGTACTTTGCAAGTATTTTATTTGTCAAAGATTCTTCACTGAGCAAGTCTTTCAAGGAGTTCAAGAAAGAAATCACTTCTTGCAGTTTCTTGAAGCTGATGCGATCTTCTCGTGCAAGTTACAACAGAGGGATCTGAGAGGAAACAACGGAGACAGGCTGACAGACAATGTGTGCATTACATGCAACAAGAAAAATGAGTCAACAAAGAAATGGAGAAACCCAGAGGCAGTCTTCTTTGAGACAAAAAGGATCTAAGCACCGTATTGGGACATTGAGTACAGTCTTGGGACAACCAGACCAGTCAAAGGTGAAGTCCAACACCATAAACATGACAGAGCGCTGACATCGAAAATTGAAACGAGTAGGTGGTATAAACCATCCGAGGTAATAGCATGACCAAAATAAAGATCATAGGGTAACAACCATCAACAAACTTTATAATTATAGTTTAGGTCATCATTCAAGATCACAGATGGATAATCTGGCTTTTGCTTGCAAGCTCCAGCAGTCAGTCAATTATAAAACTGGTCAATGGTTCATGTCAAGAAGGCAAAACTGCATGTCCATGGCATCGTTACTAGCACTGACAATGCATGATGTGGTATGAAGGCCTGTTTAGTGTAATCAATCATTCCCTTATTTCGCCAGAAAGTTATACATTTCATCAAAATGTTATATATGCACAAACAAAATATTGACATCAGATAGCAGTTCCAAGTCGGAAGGCCAATAACTTAATTGTTTGACCATTCCACCAACTGCTATTAGTAGAATTGATACATGACATGGAGACCAACAGGTTGAAGCATCACATTTTCCAAAAGTGGATGGCTACAACTCCCCGGAGACATTTGATGCACCATCACAAATTGGGAAATTCCAACGACTGTTTTTAGCCAGCAATAATCTGAGACACATTTATGGCATTTAAATTTAATTGAAAGGTTAAGTGTATACAGAATAAGTGTTCAGTAGTCAATTCAATTCAATGACTCATTGACGGATGCTAGAAAAGTATGTAAGTCCACCTGCAAGTCCACGTACAAATATCAGAAAATCTCAATCCGAAAAAGCGATACATCTGAAATTCTATCCCCATGATAAGATCAAGTCAGAGGGAAAAAAACAATTTTATTAAATTACATCAAGAAGATAATAATTTTTCATACATCACTTTTCGATTTGCGACTGCACTTCTGCAGAATTTATCCAATTATTTTCAAAATGGGATTACTTTAACATTTTCAAAAGCTGTACCAAAAAAAGGATCACGACTCACAACATAGTTTGTGAAACGAGAATGTAAAAATCGCACTGACTGAAGATGAAACCTGGCAGAGGCAGATAACTTTTGATGACGTCATTAAAGGAATCGATGTCATTACAGGAATTCTTAGAACATTTTGAGGGGATTGGAATACCAACCACAGAGATGAGGACAAGACGTCCTGAGCTTTATATAACGACTATTTATGCAGGTCACAGCAGATCGGTCAGAGGTATACACACAGTAACTGGCAATATTTTGATTGATGACAACAAGCAATTACTGCAGATTAGTTCTCTCTGTTATGGGTATTAAGCTTATGACACCATCATTTTTTATAGGATTGCCATCTCATACAAGTACGCATATATGAATTTATATTTAAAATTCACCCTCTCTGATTGAATTGCCAATCATAAATAGTTTGCCACCTGCATTAACCATATTAAAAAGTCGAATGAATATATTTGAGCAGAATTTCCAGCATAAAGAATCATGAGTTGTTTTCTTTCTTTGCAAGCTGCTTGAGCTAATTGAACACTTTCAATCATTTAATCAATTCCTTCCTTGCCTCTTGAGCCTTCTTCACAGCCTTCCAAGGATGCACCAAAGTTTAACGGAACAAAAAATGTTTCTAAAGGTGACAAAATATTTGCAGTGTCAACTGCGTACATTCAATGTCTTCTTCGTCCTTCCCAATTAACTCCAGCTTTTTATTTTTATGCATAGGAAGAAATTCAAATGGAACTAAACGCCAGAATTTATCTGGGTCAAAATTTGCTAAAGCTGAAATTCTTGTCTCCGGTGTTTAACATTTAATCATGTTGACAGGGTGATATATGCAGCAGTTTTTGAGGTCAAATGTCATTGACTAGGGTATTAGTAAAAATTATAATACATACAATATGTGGCAGATAACTTTTATCCTTACTAAAAATGGCATTGAAGGGGCCAACCCCCCCTAAAATGGCTTGTCTCCACCTGTATTTTCTCTGAAAGATCACCTCACAAAAACTAGTATGCGATTTTGCTGCCGTTGAACTGACTCTGACATTGACACTTGACCATTACTCTTCTAAAATCTTATCTCCAATTTCTGAAATAGTCTTCTGTATGGCAGCAGGAGGGTGTTGAGTCAATGTCTCCAATCTTGTGTCATTAACGTCACATCAGACTAGTTTCTATAACAAAAATGCAAAGGACACACATTTCGTGAAATAACCTTGTGTCTGATGTTGTCTGAGAACCCTACAAGCTAACTATATGGTCTGCAGCTCTGCATTAGTCATGTAAAGCAAAATATTCTGTTATGTATGGTGCCATGTCAGTTGTCCAATCTGAATTTGTCATTAACAAACGCCTTCCTGTAATGTGTTGACTTTATATATCAAGACAAAAGTCGCTGTGGAACATTCCTTTGGTGTCCTTGAATCTGTTGCATGCACATATCACCAGAGTGCCACTTATGCATGGGCCCCCTTAAATTTTTTCAGTCAAATTGTCATTAACGTCACACTGTCATTAACGTCACGGTGAAAATGACTTTTTGCTTTTACCTCACTGAAATTTCGTTGGAGGTTACTGGAGTTGAATTTGATTGAATTTATATCATGAATTGATGTTTAAACAAAATAATTAAATAATATTTCTTAGTATTCCTTATATCTGGAATGCTCAGTATTAAGTTTGATGCTTCTCTACACCCTATGACAAAATGTGAGGCACCAATGACATTTTACCATTGTGTGGCTTCTAAAATATTGTTCAGCGAAGACATAGGGTGTTGGAGGGAGTAGTAGGGATAATATTTGTCACCAGAAATCAAAATTATTGGTAAAAAAGAATTTTTCTTATTTTTTGTAAATATTACAGTCAAGAGAATACTGTATCTCAGTAACTATTGATCATAGAGACTTCAAATAAAGCTTAATGTGTGCAGAATAACCACTTTCCCATACGTTGGTAATACATTTTACAGCTGTAAGTGTTGTAGATTCCAAGTTATAAGTGTGATGTTAATGACAATCATATTTGCTAGTTTAATTAACAAAAATGCCGTATCTCAGAAAGTATCAGTGCTAGAGACTTGAAAGTTGGACCAAAATGTGCAAGCCACTCTCTTTTTTCATTGGTAATAGATTGTTCAGCTTCAAGTGGTCAAAATTTTGAGTTTACATGCGTGATGTTAATGACGATCAAAAAATAATACCGCTATATTTATCACCTCAATACAGATCAGCAGAGCTTTGGGACCCTTGGACATGAAAGTGCAGTGATAGCTGACTGCTTGATCTACACAATGCCAATTAAAAAATGCATTTCTGGAGCGAAAATTTTTCAAATTTTTTTTGGCTGAAATTTCAAGGTTTTCAAATTTTGACCCATCTTCAGGTTTCTGCATGCAGTCCATCCCATCAACTTGAAGTAAATATACAAGGATAAAATCTTCTCTTCTCTACAAAAGGCAGAGAGTTTTCTTTTTGTTGTATAACAATAATATACATCTCTATTGTGTCCTTATTAAAGGACAGCTAAGAAATAAAACGATGGAACATAATTGTGATTTGCAGATGACAATCAAAATTTACTCAGAAGCAGCACCAATGTCAATGGCATGCAATTATCAACAGGCCTATCTGGGACATAACATTTCTGGAAACAGCCCTTCCTTCTGGAGCAATAATAGCCTACCAAGCAGAGAAATTGTTGCCATATTTTATCTAAATCAAAACTCAACCCATGCAAATAACCAATATTATCGTGCCAGAGGTTCCAGCCCAGACAACTTCAACAATGCAGTCTATTAATTGTAAGGTACAAAGGGCTTATCTGAATAGCATCAGTCTAAACGAGAATTTGATATCATAAAATCCAACATCCAAGTTATATCAAGAAGCACTCATTAAATGGAGAAAAATTAAACCTGTTTTGGGCTGTGCTCAATATCAAGGCATTCCTGGCTGCAAGGAAGTGAGTTGAAAGCCCTCTTAAGGACCAAAGAAAATTCTTTGATAATCAGTTCGCCAAACAGACAACTTAAGAGCATCCTATCTTGTTTGAAACAACAACTTAATAGCATCCTATCTTGTTGGAAACAACATTTATCAGAGAGAAAATTGCCAACTTATTAACTTATTTGGTAAAGACAATGACTTGGGCCTTAAGTGTATTCTAACAACATTAAGGGCCACCTTTGAAAGAACACTGCAAGTATAGACTAAGCGTCAGCATTTGGTGTCCATGGCCTTTGGAAAACACTTGGTAAAGGTTGGGAGGAGCTAATGGATATCTTTCATCTTGAATCAATGGAGTTTTGATCCTACTCTTTGGTATGAAATTATGCTTTCTTCCACCTCCTTTCCTTTTGCCTTACTGAAACTTCCTATTCCACAGTCATAAACATGGCCTTTAAATACCATAGAGGCTTTTCTTTCACATTTGAAATGTCAGCTTTAATTACTTTGTTGGTTTCACAATAAAATAGCACGTATATCACATCCAAAAAATGTTTTAGTCATTTAATAATATGGCCCTGATAGTCATAAAAACTTCAGAGTATAGACCAACCATTTTAACGAAAAGTGACATGACTATTATTGATTACACCTACAAAGTCATACAAAATCATCACATGACCAAAAATATAATTTACAAAAATCATGAAAAAATTCAGACAGACAGGATTTGGAGAGTAGCTTAGAAACACTGATAAATGAGCAGGGAAAATGGAGTCAAGGATTAAAGAGGAGAAGCCGAAGTAACATTCATCTCTATTCAGTTCTTCTGCAATACAAGAATCTGTTTGATGTTTTCTGCTTAAGACGCATGCTTTCAACTTAAAGCGAAGAGAAAAAGGGATGAGTTATCTTGGTGATGACAGTGAAGTAAGAGGCTCTAAATACTCTTAAGGAAACAGAAGAAACATGTTTTCACTGTAAAAGTTCCCAATAAAGACTCATCCCTGATAGAAATTCTCATGACAGAGACTAAAAGGCAACAAAAAGATGAAACAATGCCGAGTCTGCAGCACCTTGTACATCATGTCTCAGAAAGGAAAGTAGACATAAAGCATATCCATATATAACTAAAGGTGCCATTGCATCACTATTCAAAACCATAAGCCTCAATTTAGAAAATGTGGAAAGTTTTAAAGAATCTTACTTCTAAAGATAAAAGAAAACCAACACCATCAAACCTAAGTGCTCAAGAATTTAATGATTTTTTTAGTACAATTGGAGAAAGTACTGTCTCTAGTGTAACAAGTAATGTGACCAACGAAAATTTTTATTGGAAATGTCAAAAATCTATATATAAGTTTGAATTTAGTGAAACTACTACTGAAAACGTCAAGAAAATACTTACAAGCATTGGTAATGACAGTGCAATGGATGTCCTTGGATTTGATGGAAAGTTACTTTATCTATCTAGAGATGTTATATCACCTGTTATTTGTAAATTTATTAATGTTTCTTTTTATTCAAAATGTGTCTTAGAAGATTGGAAAATGTCAAGGGTTACACCTGTGTATAAAGGCAAAGGTGAAATGGATGAATTGGGTAATTATAGACCTATAAGTGTTATAAGTCACATAGCAAAAGTTATAGAAAAAGTAGTACAAAAACAGGTTATGGATTATTTGGATAATTATCACTTAATTACAAAAGACCAGTCTGCCTACTTAAAGCGACACAATACACAAACATCCTTACATAGAGTTATTGATGATTTATTATGGAATGTTAATGATGGATTAATTACTGGTATATGTTCATTAGATATCAAAAAATGTTTTGATACAATTAATCATAAAATTTTGTTAAAAAAATTAGAAATGTATGGTTTCACAGAAAATGTATTACTATGGTTTACATCCTATCTTTCAAGCAGGGGGCCAAAGTTTATTGTAGAAATGAATATTCTGATGTTAAAAGTACTAATATAGGAGTCCCCCAAGGCTCAGTACTTGGACCTACTTTATTCTTACTGTATGTTAATGACATAAATAATTATCTTGATACTGCAATTTGTAATCTTTATGCTGATGATGTCTTGATATACTGTAGTGGTGAAAATGTAAATGTAGTTAATGAAAAACTACAAAATTCTCTATGTAGCATAAAAGAATGGTATGACCGTAATCTATTAGTTGTTAATGCAGCCAAGTCAAGTACAATGTTAGTCACCACTCGTCAGAGAGAAGCTCTGTTGCTTGACGAAATGCAGTTATTTCTAGGTGAAGATAAATTACAGGATATTGAATGTTGTGACTATCTTGGTGTTAAAATTGATAAAAATTTAACCTGGAATAAATATGTCAATGTCTTATGTCAGCAATTATGTATAAAAATTTGGGTTCTATCACGACTTCGAAAATTCTTACCCTTTGAATCTCTTGTACAGATTTACAAAAGTTATGTTCAACCTAAAATTGATTATGCAATTACTGTATGGGGCTACACCAGTGAAAGTAATATAAGTAAGATTCAAAGAATGCAGAACAGAGCTGTAAGAGCTATTTATAATAATTATGACTATGTCAATGTTAGAGGGGTAGAACTTATTGCAAAAATGAGAGTTATGAATGTCAAACAAAGGAGGGATTACTTTATGTCACTTTTAGTATTTAAATGTATACATGGTCTTGCACCTGAATATTTGGCTAATGAGATTGTTATGGCTATCGAAGTGTCAGACAGAGCAAGAAGAAATGTAAATGAAAGTGATGTATATCTGCCTTATGCTAACACTGAATGTACAAAAAATGCCTTTTCTTATAGAGGTCCTGTTGTATGGAACAGTTTAGGGAACAACCTGAAGGAGTGCACAAATATTGATGATTTTAAATGTAAAGCCAAAATGTATTTTTTGAATGTTTGATTGTTTTTAACTTCATATATAGTTATACTATAATTGTTATTATATTTATTACAATTGTACATTGTCTTTTATACAGGGCCAGATTTAAAAACAGTGATTTCGCTGAATCTGTCACCCTGCCTAAATATATTCTAAATAAAAAAAAAAATAAAAAAATAAAAATTTAGAGAAAATTGGGACACATATTTCATATGCTTTCTGAAAAATCCCACAAAACTTGTTCATTGAAAGCTGCACGTTTTGCAGTCATGCGATTTATATCTATCCCACCAATATATGAGTGCACATTTCTTTTTATACGCTGCATGCTGCAGCCACTGGAATAGATACTGATACAGATTTCAGATTCAGAGATGCTGCACATATCAAGATGCAAAGCTGAAGCACACCCACTGGAAGGCTTTGGCGCCATATTTCACAAGCAATATGTCGCATATTGGTCTCACTGGGGCAGCTCTCCTGTGAATGATTTGCCAAGTGTCCTGTACATACACCTCGGAAACCATTCAAAGGGTGAAAAAAAGGCCAATATATATTTTTTTTGAAAAGGAGAGGGAGCAAAGGGGAGAGAATGAACTCCTAAGGCCACTTCTATGCATAGTGCAGTCCAATATAGTTCCTACGTGTATCTTCGGTAATGAAAATTATAAAATAATTGTCTTCTTTTCAACGAATAACTTATATAAATGCATATGGCAGCCAATAAAACTTAAATTTTCTGACAAAGAAGCTTTAGTCCAAGATCCAACAATTATCTAAATACGACTAAAATAGTTTTTCAAAACCTTGCTAGACGAAAGCAGTTTTCAAAGAAAATTTGTTGAACAATAATGAAATCAGCCAGCTTATAAAACTGTATAAAACATTGTGAGATTCAAACGAACTCAAACATTCTGTGAAATGAAAGCCAATATTGACATAAAAGTAACAAGAATTGAGACCAGAAGAACTTGCATCAAATGGATTGAGTATTTGAATAAATGCTGCTGACCAGGAACAAGAACACTTTTACATTTTAGCATTCCCCACACCATATTTTCAGACATCATAAGATATTTGTGGCCTACTTTTGTGTCACTAATAACTGACACCTGCCAGAATTTTGCATATTGATAGTAACTGTAACACAGTCACTAGTCAGTTTCTCATACATTCTTTATGCTAGCACCAATTGCAAAGATGTCATAAAAGACTCAATATTATTGGCGTGACATTCTAAATTTGTTAATTGATTTATTTACGCTGCAATTCACTCTCCAAAAGCACTCGGTCATTCACTTCGGCTACTACTTAATCAAAGCCTCTCAGATCTCAGCTCTTACTGAAGGTTATGTGGAACCCTTCATTATATTGATCTCCCCTCAGTACATCAACCCTCAGATAATCCGTGATAAAATATGATCTGAGACAAGTAACTCTCGAAGACGCAATAAAATTCAGTATCTTCACACAATACCAAAAGTAAATTGAAATGTTCAGCTCACCAAATCTGATAAATAATCAACTTACAGTAGACGAATGTCAAGTGCTTACAGAATTGGACTGAAATGTACCTTGTGAGGTCATAGCCCTATCCGTAAGTACCTGTCATTCTTCGACTGTAAAACCTAATGCTTGCCAGTTCTTGCAATCAATGATGTAGCCACACAGACATAATTAATTTTCATATCAACAGTCTGCATAAAACAATTTGTTTATTTCAAATTACTAATAATTAACATGCACTGAATAAGTCAGTGTAAATTACCAAGTTTACCAACAATACCTAAAATACCTCTCTCCTGAAACAAAGAGCATAAAACAGTCTATCAAAACATTTTTTATTAGCACAATCATTACCTGGCCTGGTGTGATGCATGGCTCATTATGTGAAATTCTTGATGTGGTCCCACGAGCAATGTCGAGCATAGAATGTGCTTAATGCATGTCAGACATTTTTGCCTTGCAGGTTTTTCTGAACATCAAATAAACATGGATGAATGTTGACAACAGCCACAATACATTCTTGTTATTGAGGTGCTGAAGGCTTTGCTTATTTCTTGGTAGATCTCATAAAAACAATACAAGTTGTTTGTAAACAATTGCTAAACATATTATCTAGCGCCCATCACTTTCCCTGAGCTGCTGAGTTCTGCTTAGTCGTCCAGATGCTGAACAAAAAGAACGGTGTAGAAAAAGTAAAAGTTTTTCCTTAACACCTCGGCACTACTAACAGAAGTAGACATAAATCCAATAAATCCAATCACCGAGAAGGAGGGCTTAGGATTCCACAACTCAGCAGTATGATCATAGGAGTACAAGGTTGTGAAATAGAAGCTTACAGCACCATAAAGAAGATTATAAGCAGGTTCTTGAAGAGCAGTGAACATTAGGCAAGTTGAGTTAGATGCAGCAATGAATTTGTAGTTCTTTATATTCTTAACGAAATAAATAAAAATTTTCTACCAATTAAATCCAAGCTAAATGAAGCATATTGTTGCAAAATCCAAGATGCCTCCCAAATGCGTCCAAAATGTCTGTCTGATTAAACAAAGCTTTCAAAGTGTGCAGGAATTCTCACAAAAAGTGTCAAGAGGCAGCAAACTTTCAAGAAGAAACGCTTGTGTGCAATTAAAACATTTGTTGCACAAATTTAATCAATTAATGGGAAGTTATGCAAATCAGATAATTCCAAATTAAATTCAGGATGCATACAAATCAGTTCAACTCATTCAGTAAATATTCAAATCCAATGAAATTTCTTTGCCTTTGTAAAGATATAACAGTGCATGTTTCAGTGTCTAGTAACATAAAACAATCCAAAGAACTATGTGAGGCGCAATGCAAGTCTCATTCTCCGATAGTTTATCCATTCAGTCAGAACAGTTAATCTTAAAAGAGGTGTTGTTATAAAGCAGCCACAAAAGACATTTGTTTGTCGCACCCCAGGTAGCACACATGTTTCTGGCGCAGGTAGCAGTTGCCGAAGATAAGGCTGCATGGGAGTTGGCCTGGCTGGGTGGTAGCTAATACACTGCCATCTGGCTGACAATAGCTGAACTGAGATAACTTCACCAGAATCACCACTATGGATGATAGTATGGAAGTGCTACAACATTCAAACCAAGGACAGACAGACAGGTTCACTGTGCACTATACTTGTAATATGCCAGGCATTTTGACATCTAAATGATCTAACCTGGATAAGAAAATGCCCTCCATCCAATGTTTCCAAAATGTCTGAGGGAGTCAGATGTCTTGACACTCCCTTGACAGATGGAAACATGGGGCGGTCGAAATGATAAATGGAAAGCTATAGCAGAAGGAAATCATTTTTCATCTCCAAAAATCTCCTGTGAATAGAACCATATTTATTCCTGGCCCCCTGGAAGTCTGCCATCAATTTTACCCAGCTTGGATCAACAGAGAAATTGATATTTTGATACCACATGTTAGCGGTTGGCACTGCAAGATGAACGACAAGATCTTGAATAATTACACTCTCCGAGTTATTCCTCGACCTGCAGTAGTAATTGCTGCCTCAATATTGTATTTTTGTTAGTGTTACATGAAATCTATCATAACAATAAACTTACTTCAACTAAGTGCACTATAATATTCCTCCAGCTTTCATTAAACACAACCTTCAGAAAACAGACAAGCAGATCTCTAAATATAGTTACATATGCAAAATTCTAACTGACAGGTGCCAGAGGAAAACAACACATTTCCATACTCAGTGACCTCTGCATGAAGTGATAGGCTAATTTGCTTCGACACCCAAGGACAACCACATCATCGTGAAAGTACCAACATGTCTATATTTTTAATACTGGTTGGATGCCTGGAAGCTTCTCTTCAACACAGCATCCAAAACAACAGGCCACTATGACACATAATGACAGTCAGCCTAAGTGGCTGTCAAATGCAGCAGCAAAGGGTCATTGAGCTTCAGGGCTTTCGGAAGGAGGCTTAACACCTTTCTTGAAGACATTCTGAAGAAGGTCTTAAGTCCAAGACACCAAATCATGCAAATGGGGACGTGGAGATCAGTTACAAATATCACCATACAACACACAGGATATAATTTCATGTATTGTGAGGACATTATTTGATTCTCGGGGTCCAGGGCAAATGAACAGCAGGTCAGACCCAGTTGGACTAAAAAAATGAGGCGATCCTGCTGGTGAAATTACTTATGTTATCTGAGCCTCCCTTTTAAAAGCCCTTACTTCCTTTGGGTCACATTTTCTCTCACTGACCTGATTAACACATACATGCCCGTGAAGGATACCATGTTACTTACCTCTTTGCATAGTACAGAAGCTTGATACTAGTATACTATTCTAATTGATTAAATACAACATTTTACATACATACATTACTGGTCAAGCAGGTCTCAGCCTTTCCCATGTGCTTTTTTGGGCTAACCAATTTGTCACCCGGCCCACCCATTTGCCGCGCACGTGCTGCAAACACATGTAACCTCAGGCCACTCAGGTCCCATTCAATTAGTTTATCACATTAATGGCAACATTACTTTAGGGGCACCATATTGCTATGCATTCAGCTGAAATGCGCCACAGAGCTATAAGGGCTGTATGTGTGCTATGCATTGAGGAGTCAACATGCAGTAACACTTGACACTCTTCTTGAAGATAAAATTTGAGGATGCTGAACCCAAGGGACAGGGTGGCAATTTTTAAAGCTTTGAAAGGATTTTGTATGAATCCCTGTCGGCAGTCTCTACCCATATATAGGGGCTTAAAAGATGATGTTCACATTCCTGAAGTTCATGGAAACTCATAAAAGAACAGAGATTTACAAACTCACCTTATTCTTTGACACTTCTGTGTATTCCTATGCTTGCAAAGGCCAATTTTGTCTCAGAAGAACTGCCCGACAACAATACAGTAAACAAGACATTGCTCACACTAAAGTGCTTCAGTTAATATGCCATATATATAGGCATAATCTCTGCACAAGCCAAATCCAAACCAATATGTTAACAACACTGAGTAATCAGTGCTAGGTGATAAATAATTCACTCTTTCCACAGAGCAAGAGCTTCTTCTCTCTTGCGGCCATTGTTATCATATTCCCATAAGGCATATGGCAAGGAGGTGCTTTAACACCAACTACAAAGAGACTGCGTATTAAGTGTGTCAAGATATGTTGCATACACAACCTGCCTGGATAGTTTCAGTACTGATAGAATGATGATAGACAATTTTAAAATAGAACATTGTAAGCCAATGTCAGTCCATATCATCCACAAAAAAAATCATCCAATTGTTACACAGTGGAAACTTTAAGCACTGCCTGCTATGTGATACCTCATCATCGCAAAATAATCACCCTCAAAACAATCTGCAAACATTGCTCAACATGCTCAAGCTTTTCCTGGAAATCTCATGCACCAATCTAAACAAATTAGGCCACATGCACAAGTGCGAAAATGACTGGAATCATGTTAGCATTTTGTTGACATGGCAGCACACAAATAATGCATCTTAATGTTTTCTCATCACAATGATTTTCTGTATAAAAAGGACTCATAATTGTAGCAACTGTGAAGCATGTAACTTTCATTGATACCACATCTAATACAATTTTAGATTTGTAGCCTTGCAGAAAAAAAAACCAGCTCAACTGAACCTTAAAAAGGAGTGAATAGAAAGGTTTAACAGCATAAGCCTTTGATGCGAAATATTGTGTATCTTCTTTGAAGACTGCTCTAGGGAGAAGAATGAAAAATGTCACCAAGTGCAAGTTGGTCCCAAAGGTAGAGATTATTTCAGATTACGAAGAAATTGATGTGTCAGCTTAGAATTTGACAAAACGCTCAGATGACACCGTATTTAAAGGGGTCTTCTTTCTGGCTAATGTCATAAGCTACATGGTATATCAAAACCAGAACCACTTCTGATATAATACCCTGATAAAGACCACTGACTCCACTGAGGCACTGACATCATAAAGTAAGATTTCAAGCAAGCTTGAATATCTAGCATCATATTCCCAGAGAACAATCTACTGTACAAGCAGGTGAGGGAGCGAGGCTGCAGACTGACGAAATTCAAGTCAAATTGGGTATCGAAATGGAATCTAGAGTAGTTGGACAGCTGCCTTTCAGGTCCGCACTGAGAAGAACTCAGCAGAACTCAGCAGATTTGTGTTGGACTGCTTCAGAAATTCATGTGTGCAGACGCAAAATAGAGGGTGTGCAGCCAAAACGGCGATAAACCAGAACGGCTATTCGTATCTTTACCATAACGGCGATGATAAATTTTACTAGAAAACAGGAATGGCTATTGCACTTATTTTTGGTAGAAATAGCTGAAAACTTAGTAATTTTACTTTAAAATAATACATTTTGTTATCCAACATTGTTTCTGTTATCAAAACGACCATTTAGTTACGTTTTTTGTTGTGTTTTATCAAGTTTAACACATTTACTAAGTTTTAGCTACATTATAACATGTCAAATTAGACAACAAAAATGTTACGTTATTTTGCTACAAAGTAACAAATATGGATCTGAACTTTTTTGCTACTAAGTAACAGATATCAAATGTTTTTTTTGTTGAAAGATACTTTTCTTAGTTGCTTTTTCAACTAAAATTGTCATCGCCGTTTTGGACTTTGATCGTCGCCGTTTAGGTATTGTCTGTAAATATATAAATAGCCGTTCTGGTTTATCGCCGTTCTGACTGGCAGTCAAATAGAGCACCTTCAGTGAAATGTTATAGCCTGCTCCCTCACGGTCACAACTTAAGCAGGCTGCTGTATAGATGTACCTCAATGCCCAGATTCTTGTAATTTCTAAATTTGAATTCAAATAAAATTCTATGTTTATTCTTCTTTTGACATATTTTTTGTATCGATGTCTTAACCTATAAAAAATCTTATATATAAGTATTCTTAACAATACATCGATTCTACAAGATAAGGAATTTTGTTCGTGAAACTTTTTGCGTGTGAAACGTCATCAAATATTGTGTACATCATTTTCAATGCAAAACTTGCTCTAAAAACCTTAATACACATCCGATTTTCAAAATTTAAAAACCTGAATATATCAAGTAAACTCCTCTGAATTCAATGCACTTATTCATTTTGCTCTATTTGCAGTATTAAGTTCGCAAAAGCCGTTTCGGCGCACTACGCTGTTACAATGCCAAGTTTCTAAAACGCAGTGTGAACAACAAGCCAGTGGCATATCCAGGATTATTTTTGTAGGGGGTATATTTGCTAAAATTTTTATATGACTGAAGTTTTTTTTTTAGGTCAATTGCTGAAATAACTGAAGTTTACTTTTATTTCATACATCCTTAGTTGTGTCAGACTTTTATGAAACAAAGGCAGGGGGCTTGGCATTTTTTTTCTATAGGCAACTATTCATAGAAATGCCTATTTTTAGATATTAAAACTATTTATTATATGCCTTATGTCCTCAGGTTCATGGTGAGATCGATACAGTACCCTTTTTTAAGGGTACTTTTCTTGTTAAATTTGAGAACAAAATAGACTAAGAAACAAACGACATTGAATCGATGCTAAAAGTAGCACACCATTCATAGAAACACCTTGGCCTATAGATCGTACAGAAGTTGTGGCTAAGCCTTATACTGAATTGGACCTAGCCACATACTAAATTGGACCTTCTGTTGAAGCTTTGCTGCTATGGTATCCTGACTCCAGCCCTCGCAGTGAGGCTTTAGTTGGCCAGTCCCATCATTCCATATCAATGGCAACCAGGTCCCCTCCTTCTTTTTCTCCTCTCTCAGTTAATGCCAATCTGGCTAAATTGATTGAGGCTACCTACTTAGGCAGCACCCAGTCTACGCTCTGTGATTGTTGGTATGTTAAAGTGCCAGCCAGATGAGCTTTGTATTGGCAATACAACATGACTTTTCTCTTTGATAGGCGTCTTTATTCATCCAAATTTATAGTTATTATGCCCACCCAGGCACCCATTCCATTATCGCTTAATTGCACAGTAATATCTATAGATGACGAATTAAATTACTATATATATCTTTTCCCGATTTTCTCTGTCTGTAGGTCAAATAATTTAATAATAGACACAGCCCTAGACATGCATAGAAAATCATCAAATAGGTACTTATAAATTCCTATAACTGCCAAGTTTCTGCAAACATACACATCATTTTCTTTCACAAATTATCCAAAAATGTGAGATAAGTCATCACGTCATACTTCAATTCTTCACCGAATATAAGCAGAATTGATACTTCATCCTACACTTCGTTTTAGCCCTCTATTGTCATCTATCATTTCCTCTTGTAAAATATTGACTCATCCCATCCCGTCTATTTTTCACAGCCTTTTATCACTTCTGAAAGCCTGTAGCAAGGATATCCACTGGCTCCAAGTACTATATCAAAGAGCTCCACAAAATATATATTCCACTCCCAAGGCCAACCAAGAAACAGTTGCTGCAATGTTTCTGTTTCAACTACATTGTTACTAACTCACTACCACAGCCAACTTATACTCTAAGCGGCTGGTGGCAGTGCCAGGCAATTGAACTATCTTTCACAAAGGACAGATATCTGCTATCAGTATTTCAAACAGACTAAAAACCGAGTTTTATATAATCAAGCAAACCACACTATTAGTCTTCTCTTATCACTTTAAAAGTACATGTGCATCACTACGTTCAATGTCTTTAAATGTTGGGTAAATAAAATTTCTTTCAACAATAGAAATCTCAATACGAAATCGAAGCATAAAGCAAAACGAATGGGAAAGCTTTCGAATCACTTTAATGATACCAACAAAAATAAAGAATAGTGGTGCACGATGACGACCATGCAAGCCTCCAATTCCTATTCCAAGTCTGCAAACCTAACTTGCAGACAGCAAGCCACATTAATGTCTCAGTCACGAGGCACTGGATCATGTATGCAGATGTATCGACAAATGAACATCAAGTCTTGTACCAAATGCAGAGTGTAGGACCTTGCCAGAAAGAAGCAAGAAACCTTGACAGTTACTCCATTGACAGATGAAACCGTAGAGACGCAATGGTCACAAATGGAAAGCTATAGCACCAAGAAATAATTTTTCATTGCCAGGGATCCCCAATGAATAAAACAACATTTATTTCTGGCCTCCTTCGAAGTTGCCATAAATTTTGGTCTCTATGGGTTGAGGAGAAATGGTATTCGATAGTGCATGATTGTGGTTGAGGGGTTTTGAATCATAATACATTTCGATTGATCAATGGCCATGACCATTTCTGGGACCATAAAATGGAATAGGTTGCAAATCATTTCATTTTGTGTGGTATAATTTACTTCATCATAACATGAACAGTACCATGATGCAATGTTAATTTTATTTCTTAAATAATTACATCTGTCATTGCAGCTGCAAACTATCATAGTAAATGCATCATTTTTGAGAGACACACTTTTTATCCCAATGCTGTAAGACATACTGGTACTCCGCATACTATCCAAGCAAAACAATGCAAATAGGTCTCTTTTTGAGCCTTTCCTCACATCCAAGGCCATCTGTATCATAAAAGTAACAGCATCTATGCCCTTTTTTTGGCTCAATGTATAGTATACCTGGAAGCAGCCATACAACAAAGTCTTTCAACAACAGACTGTTATGACACTGGTCCAAATTAAGTGGCCATCACATGCGACCAGAGAGGATTATTTGAAGAAAGCTTAGAGGGCTGTTCTTGGGGAGGCTCAATTGGTATAACCTGAGGTCCTCAGGAGACAATATTCAATTGCAATGATGTCATCGCAGATAGTTGCCTATGGGAGATTATTTCATATGATCGGACATGAGCGCTATACAAAGACCAATCTCGACTATTTGGTGGACTGGGCACAACATGCTCCTGCTGGTCAACTGTCATTAGCAGCATCACTTGAGCCCCCATAAGCCCTTGCTTCCCCTGTGGTACCCATTACTCCTACTGACCTGATTAACACTCATGAACAAACCTTGTTACTGGTCACTGAGTGGTCAAACAGGACTCATCATTTCCTTTGTGAACCATTTTCACATGTGCCTTTATTTGCTCGACCAATCAGTCACCCTGCCCTGCTATTTAGTGCTCAGGTGCTACAAACACAATTCATAGGCCACTCTGGCCCCGTTCAATTACCTTATGATGTTAAGGGAAAGATTACTTAGTGGCCATGTCATCACTACTCATGTGGTACCTCCAGTTGAAAAGCGGGATAGACAAGCCATGTATGTATGTGTGCACTCCATGTGCCATACAGTATGCAAGTTAAACCATGATGGCATGAAAACTATGGACTCTGCTTGAAGACCAAATTTGGGGTTACTGAAACTGTAGACTTGCCCATGCGGGAAGATTGAACTATGTCATGGAGCACAAGTTCGACCAAAGGGTAGATAGTTTCAGATTATGAAGAGAAAAGTCTGTATTTTATTACAGATTGGATGCTTGCAAGCATCTCTTCAACAAAGTACACCAGGGCTATAAGGACACATAATGACAGTCAGCTTAAGTAGCTGTCAAAAGCAGCAGGAAAGGGTTATTGAGTTTCAGGTCTTTTCAAAGAAGGCTGAATGCCATACTTGAAGTAATGTATTGTGAGGACTTAGCTTGATTCTTGGGGTCTGGGAAAACTGAATGGACAAGTTGAACCCAGTTGGAATCTAAAAATAGGCCATCCTGCTGGTCAAATTACTTATGTCTCCTGAGCCACCCTTTTAAAAGCCCTTACTTCCTTTCGGTCATATTACTCCCGCTGACCTGGTTAACGCTTACATTCCCATGAAGGATACAGTGTTACTTGTCTCTTACTGGTCAAAAAGGTTTCAGTATTTCCCATGTGCCTTTTTGGGTTAACCACTTCGTCACCAATTTGTCACCATGTCCACCAATTTGCCGCTCAGGTGCTGCAAACACATGTAACCTCAGGCAACTCATGTCCCATTCAATTAGTTGACCACATTAATGGCAACATTACTTCAGGGGCAACAAAATTGGTACATGCATTTGGTTGAAATGCACTATAGAGCCAGCTATAAGGGTGGTAGGACTGCGATGTTAGGAGTCTGCATGCTGTAACACTTGACACTCTTCAGTCTTCTTGAAGAAGAAATTCAGGGATGCTGAACCCAAGGGCCAGGCTGGCAATTTTTAAAGCTTCAAGAGGATTTTGTATGAATCCCTGTTTGGCAGTCTCTACCCATATACAGGGGCTTAAAAGATGATGTCCACAATCATGAAGTTCAGGGTAACTCATAAAAGAGCAAGGACTTACAAACTCTTATTATTTCCTTGCACTTCTGTGTATTCCTATGCTCGCACAGACCAAATCTTGCTTGAGAAGAGCAGCCTTCCAACCAATACAGTAAACAAGATATTGTTCACACTGAGATACAGCAGTAAATATGCCTTGTGATCATAATGTCTACACAAGCCAAAACCAAGCCAATATGTTAACAACATCGAGTAATCAGTGCTAGGTGATAAATAATTCACTCTTTCCAAGGAGGAAGAGCTTCTTCTCTCTTGCGGCCATTGTTATCATATTCCCACATGGCATATGGCAAGGAGGTGCTTTAACACCAACTGCAAGGAGACAGAATATTAAGGGTGTCTTAATAAGCGTGCCAAGATATGTTGTTGTACACAACCTACCTGGATAATTTCAGTGCTGATAGTCTGATATTCACAGACAGGATAAATCATGAGTGACTGAACCTTTGAAAGGAGAGAATAGAAAGGTTTAACATCATAAGCCTCGGATGTGGATCTTATTTGAAGACTGCTCTTGGAAAAAAAAAAGAATAATGTCACCAAATGCAAGTTGGACCCAAAGGTTATTATTTCAGATTACGAAAAAATTTATGGTTCAGCCTGGATTTGACAAAACACTCAGATGACACCGTATTTAAAAGGGTCATCTTTCTGGCTAATGTCACAAGCTACATTGTATATCAAAACCAGAACCACTTCTGATATAACAACTTGAAAAAGACCACTGACATTATAAGTTAAAATTTCAAGCAAGCCCGAGAATAGTAAAGAATTCAATGTTCATATTATCATGAAAGGAAACATATTCACCAGCAATATCAACATTGCTTCCTCAAGAGATGTGATGCCTAGATGCATGTAATTTCTAAATTTGAATTCTGATTAAATTTCATGTCTATTTTATGCTATCCTTTTTTCAGATCTTTTAACAAAACATAATAGAAATGAATGGGATTGAATTGATGCTATTTAACAACTAGAACACCAATTCATGAAAACACCTACCGACTGCACATATATAATTGTGACCAAGCCTTATACTGAATTGGACCTAGCCACATACTACATTGGACCTTCTGGTGAAGTCTATCATTGTTTTGCTGCTAACTGAATCAAGGGACTTGTCTGGCATCCTGACTCCAGTCAGTCCTATCGTTTCATATCAATGGCATTCAGGTCCCCTTCTCTTTTTTCTCCTCTCTCAGTTAATGCCAATCTGGCTAAATTGCTCAGGGCTACATACTTAAGCAGCACCCAGTCTGCGCTCTGTGATTGTTGATATGTTAAAGTGCCTGCCAAATGAGCTTTGCATTGGCAATACATGACTTTTGTCTTTGGTGAGTCTTCTCATTCATCTGTATTCATTCCTACCATACCCTATGACCCTCCCATATTTATAGATGATAGAATAAATGACACATGTCTGTCTCTAATCGCTTGTCTCAGTCTCTTTGTCTGTCAGATAATTAAGATTACAGACATCTCTTTACACAGTGCTTGTCATGTAGAGAAAATCATCAAACAAGTTCTAATCAATTCCTAAAACTTGCAAGGTTCTGAAACATGTATCATTTCCTTCACAAATCATACAAAATGTGAGATAAATCATGATGTCATACTTCAATTCTTCGCCAAATATGAGAGGACTACAGTACTGAATTGTACTTTGTGTTCACCCTCTATTATCATCTATCATTTCCTCTTGTGAAATATTGACTCATCCTGTCCCATCTATTTTTCACAGCCTTTTATCACTTCTGAAAGCCTGTAGCAAGGATATCCAGTGGCGCAAAGCACTATATCAAAGAGCTCCACGAGATATATATTCCACTCTCAAGGCCAGTTACAGTTGCTGCGATGTTGATATTTTAACTATATTGTTACTATTATACTACCACAGCTAACATTATAGTACAAGGTTTTGCAAGGCTGGTATAGTGTTGTAGTTTTCAAAATGACAAGATGTCTTTCATCAGTAAATCAAGTTTTATATGATCAAGCAGACTACAATAGATGATAATTTTCTCCTCACTTTATGAGCATTATTTAGTTCATATGTAGGGCAAATGAGTATTCTTACACCATCAAAAATTTCTGTAAATAATGAAGTATTGACAACACTTGTTATAATGTTTCTCTCAAAGAAATAAGAGTCAAGCCTAACAATGACGCAAACAAAATAAATATTTGAAAGCTTTCCAAATCACTTTAATGATAGCTACAAAAATAAAGAATAGTGGTACACAATGATGATCAAGGAGCAGGCCTCCCATTCCTATTCCAAGTCTACAAACTGTCAGACAGCAAGCCACATTATCTATGCAGATACATCAGCAAATGAACTTTATGCATTGTACCAGACACAGAGTGCAGGACAAGGCCAGAAAGAACCAAGAAACCTTGACAGTTACTCCATTGACAGATTAAACCGTAGGGACGCAATGGTCACGAATGGAAAGCTCAAGCTGTTAACAGCGCCTCCTCTCCTACCGTCAATCCGTTTGAGGCAGACACATGCGACCCTTGTGAGTAGGTTGTGGAAAGCTATGGCAAGAGCAAATAATTTTTCATTGCCAGGGATCCTGAATGAATAAAACCACATTTATCTCTGACCTCCTTCGAAGTTGCCATAAATTTTGGTCTCCATGGGTTGAGGAGGAACGGTATTCGATAGTAGGCCTACGTGATTGTGGTTGAGGGGTGTTGACACTGTTGAATCATATTAAAGTTTCATTAATCAGTGGGGAGTACCAGTATGTCTTACACAATTTGAACAAAACATATATCTATCAAAAATAATGTCTTTATGATGATAGTTTGCAGCTGTAAATAACAGACGTAATTCTTCAAGAAACAGAATTAACACTGCTTCATTGTACTGTTCAAGTTATAATGAAACTAGATAAATCAAACTAGACAAAATTAAATGACTTGCAACCTATTCCATTTTATGGTCCCAGAAATCGTCAGTGGACACACTATCCAAGCAAAACAATGCAAATAGGCCGTTTTCTTGAGACTTTCCTCACATCCAAGGCCATATGTGTCGTAAAAGTAACAGCATCTATACTATAGTCCACATTTTGTTGTTGAGTGTATTCCTGGAAGCAGCCACACGACTAAGCCTTTCAACAACAGATTGTTATGACTCTTGTCCAAAGTGGCCATCACATACAGCCAGAGAGGATTTGATGAGAAGCCTATATAGATAGGCTGTTCTTGGGGAGGCTCCAGTGGTAACCTGAGGTCTTGAGGATCACTTACTTACCTCTGTAGACAACATTCAATTGCAATGATGACATCACAGTTAGTAGCCTACGGGAGATCATTTCATATGATCAGACACGTGGCTATACAAAGACAAAGTCTGACTATTAGGGGCTCCGTGAAACATGCTCCTGCTGGTCAGCAGTTAGCAGTGTCATTGAGCCCCCATAAGCCCTTGCTTCCCCTGTGGTACCCATTACTCCCACTGACCTGATTAATGCTCACCACACTCATGGACGAAACCTTGTTACTGGTCACTGAGTGGTCAAGCAGGTCTCAACATTTCCTACGTGCAGCATTTCCCATGTGCCTTTTTTGGCTTGACCAATCTGTCACCCTGCCCAGGTCCTTAAGTGTTCAGGTGCTACATACACATACTTGTAAGCCTCTCAGTCCCCTTCAATTACCTTATGACGGTAATGGCAAGATTACTTTAGTAGCAATTTCAACTCTATGTGGTTCCTTTAGCAGAAAAGTGTGATAGACAGCCCATCGATGTATGTGTGGAATCTATGCACTATCAAGCGTAAAAGCTACACCCAATTACGAAAGATAATTATGGAAATTTCTTGAAGAACAAATTCAGGAATACTGAACCTGCAGTCTTGTCCGGCATTTCTTCCAGATATATCAGGATTTCATAAAACCCCAAGGAACTTAAGCTGGAGCTTAAAAGATGAATTCCATAAGACCATAACAAAGTTCACATAACCCCATGAATCACTTCTAAAGCTGGATCATCCCAACACACTTCATCCTAAGTGTATCATCAAACTGAGAATTTAAAAACATCTAGTACTGGAACCATGTGTTAAGCTGGTTACTCTGCATGCTATCTCATGATTTTTCAGCAGATTTTACAATATATTAGACACTGCGAAAATGCATGGGAGTGTATCCCAGAGGTGATTCAAGGTTTACTGAAGTTATGCAATGAGTATGTCACTGTATGATGCTCATTGTTTTAAAAAAAATTAGTGCCTTTGTTTGAACAAAGAATATTCACAACACTTTCCAAATGTTATTCATCTTTGTGCTAACTGGTGAGCATGCACTGTGTAAGCACAGTCCATAACAATGCTTACAACACTGGTACGTAATCAGTGTTAGGTGATAAATTATTCACTCGTTCTGCGGACCAGAACACTTCTCTTTTGTTAGAGCGACTGTTAGCATATTCCCACATGGTGTATGACAAGGAGGTACTTTAACACCTACAAGTAGGAAGAATGTTAAGTGTGCAATAAAAGAGATAATATTACGCCTTGCTTTTACGTTGCAACCACTTGCTCAGAAGGAGTATTACAAATTGGTTATCTCAGAAACTACTCCTAAACCTAGTTCAAGGTATTTCTTGTCAATCTTACATAATTATATGCAGACTAATTAAAAAATACAAAGAAGTCATGATGTGACTAATGTCAACAGATAAGAATGAAACTGGTCAGCTGATCATAGGTCTCAAATGCAGCAACTACGAATGCAAATATAAAATGTAATGCGGTGTTTCAAATAGGAAGTCAGGGGCAATGTAATATATGTCTTTCACAAAAAAACTTGAATCATCTGAGAGAAAAACACAGAACCGTACTTCTGGCTCCGCAAATCAACTCTAAAACTCTCGTTACCAACTCCGGTGGGACAAGAGTAGTATATGGGAAGCAACACAGTCCGACAGGCCCTATACTTGAGCCACTTACGAAGGCAGATGGGGCCATTTGTTTTTCACGGCGAATTGGAAAAGTGACTATCAGTATCCAAACTGTTAAAAACAACACTGTTCTTTATTATTGAATATACAAATATATATGAATACAAAGGCCAAACACATTAATTTTTTAGCAACATAACGACACAAGACGCGGCACCATGAACTCAAAATAGGAAATGCACCATGCTGTGTTACATAAAATGCTCCAACACGTAAGCCATTGACATCTTCTTTGTGGTTTGCCCATGGGGGAAGAATGAAATATGTCATGGAGTGCAAGTTCCACCCAAGGGTAGATAGTTTCAGATTATAAAGGGGAAAAGATGTGGCAGCTTAGAATTTGACAAAACGCTCAGATGACACCATATTTAAAAGGGTCATCTTTCCAGCTAACTTCTAAAGCTCCCTTGTATATCACAAGCAGAACCTTTTAGATTCCTACATGTCAAAATGAACACTGTTTCATAATTTATAATGAATTTTAGCAGGATTGAAGTATGTCTTAAAAGGCAGCAGAGGAAATAAATGTGCTTTCTGTGATATAACAGAATCACAGCGGTCTTTTCTTGATAATAAAGATGTTGTGTGCAGGGTATTATGATATATGAATAATGTTTTCCTCAACTTCATGAATGATGGTTATATTCAGACAAAGCAGGTATGAAGACACAATGGAAATTTACAAATGGCACAAATAGTGATTGTCACTACTGATGGAAACAACTGCAGAATTGTGCATGAAACTTTTGAATACAAACTAAACCTGACCAAGCCACATGTCGAATTGGACCAGTTTCCATTGAAGCCTGCCTCTGTTCGGCCACTATACTTGACACTGAAGCCACTGAAGTCACTGAAGCCAGAGAGAATTGTCTGCTGGTCCCAGCTGTAGCCTTACACAGACCTAACTCCAATGGTCAGTCCCAGTGCTTCCCTTTGCTCCATATCAATGGCATCCAGAGGTTTCCTTACCTTTTTCTCCTCTCTCAGCTGCTTGGTTAATGCCAATCTGGCCAGATTGCTTGCGGCTACCTACTTAGGCAGCATCCAGTCTACGCTCTGTGATTGTTAATGTTAAAAGTGCCAGCTAAATGAGCTTTGTACTGGCCATGCAATACAAATGACTCCAGACAAAGTACTGACTGCAAGTCTGCAACTGGGCTCCTTGTTGCAGGTAATTTTGGAAGAAAATTTCACTATCTCAAAATTAGGCATAACGCCAGGCATAAATTGTATTCTTATCTTTTAAATATATTACAGTGATTATATATATATCTTTTTCATCTTCATTTATCTCATCAAAAAGTGTATGTCGGTCATAATTCTACTTGACTTGTTAAACACTAGTACATACTGGCTTATACAATGAAGGTGAGACACAGAAAAATTAATTTGCACAATCGACAAAGAAATAATCCAAATTTCTTGACAACTATGAGAATGTAAAGGGGATATCTCGGAAAAACAGGCTGTATCAAAGACTTGCAGCATTTGAATAACAGGAGCCCTGGGACCTACACCAGAGACTAGTGGTGCACAATGACGACCATGCAAGCCTCCCATTCCTATTCCAAGTCTGCAAACCTAACTCTCAGACAGCAAGCCACATTAATGTCTCAGTCATGAGGCACTGGATCATTTTTACAGGCTAATGTATCAACAAATGAACAGTGCTCAGTCCCATGGCCTATGGAAGCACCATAAAATCAGACGATCTTTATTATTTAGACACCATACATATTACAAAGTTTTGAGGCAATACTTCAAATCCCAATAGGCCAAATGTGAATGTTTCATCAGGTGTTACTTCTAATGTCTCCCATAAATGTGAAATTAACTCCATATCAATCTGTTGTTGAAACCTAAGGCTGTGGGAAAGGTAACTGTTCTTTTTAAATTTATGCATGTTGACGTTGTAGATAATAAACAAATATGAAGGGTTTTCATTTTACTTGTAGCAACATCTAAGGCTTCCTGGCCTTCTTACAGACTTGTACAACAGTCCTTGCTTCCATGTGGACCATTAGCAATTAGGTCATTTTATAGACATTGAAGCACAAAATCACAATTACTTTAAAATTTGTGAATTTTACCGAACACTTCATTGACTTGTTCTGGTTACAAATCACTTTGACAGGCTATTGTGGCCTGCTTTGAAGTACGTTGACGAACAAAGGCGATACACATTCCCGAAGGTTATTCGTGAATTATATTACAGCTACATGGAGAACAGGATTAGATGATATGCGGTTGGAGTAGCTTTTGTTTCATGTACATTTATGGAGAGTAATGTTCACTTTATATGCACTAGCATTGCAGCAATCCTGCTAAAATTCATCCGGCTTTCCTGCGGGATCCTCCGTGTTGTTCCATACCCACAGCATGCATAACACTGCATCGCGAGCAAGTTTGCTTTATGGTAATTTTATACTTCAAGAAGAGTTTAAACACCACCGCTACGGCATAATGGCAGCTCGGGGAACGTGTATTTAATAGAAAAGATTGCGTGCCTATAAGACGTGATGAAGAGAGGCCTCTTGAGAAAACCCTGGGAGGCAATTACCAAAATGTGAATTTGTTGCTATGAGAAGAAGAGCTTTTTTCATCAGCATCCCATTATAGCATCATGTGAAAGTGGTCATGGAATTAGATAATGGATTCTCCAGTCATTAACAGATAGTCACTGCAAGTGCTTATTAGCTGACAAAGTAATTGACTGCATGCTTAAAATACTGATACAGTCTAACAGACAAGGCCAAATTTCATTATGGAACAGCCATCAAATAAGCACAAATATGTTCGCTACTAGAATATTTTCATACACAATCTCAAAGCAGATCTGTTAAAGCCAATTTGTATCTGACTGTCATGAAAAGTTTGAAATTATGTCTGAGGCCGGCTCGCATTAGTATTTGGCAAGTTCCCAAAAATTCCGTTTAGTTCCAGTTACAGTGTATGTTACTGCAACTGATCCAGAAACGGAAGTCAAGTCTAATAACCGACTTATTTGGTTGTGGTGTTTTCAGTCATTTTAGTAAGAAAAGATTGAAATAATCTGTAAAATGTCAATCTGTTCATTCTTGATATGCACACTATCTTAGATCATCCGACTTTCAGGGTCAATTTCCATTTGCACACTGATGCTGTAATGCGGACTGAAAGAACATGTTGAGGACACTTTTTCTTTTGGGGATTCGTACAACTGCACACGAAACTCGCTCTCGGGATCGGAAATTAACCAAGGCCGTAACAGAATCAAAAATATCACAACGGACCAACATTAGCTGGCATTGCCTTGCACTTTGCAGGAGTAAAAGACACAAGCAAGTTTGACCTTTTCGAAGTGACAAACCAGCAGGTCCAGAACACATCGCATACCCCCCCTCAGCAACCAAGAATCCAAGATGCTAAAATTTCTGAAGCAGTCGCATCACCCCGCATCACCCATTGGGACGCCCATTGGGATGTCCATTGGGACGCCCATCGGAATGCCCATCGGGATGCCCATAGGGATGCCCAACGGGAAACCCACCGGGGCGCCCATCGGGATGGATGCCTGGTCTTGTGAGTCCTGTTGACCTTTTCAAGGATCACAAACTCATAAATCAAGACTTGCGAGCCAGTGGGCAACTGTTGCCGTCCCAAGGAACTAATTAGGTTTCTAGGCTGAAAACGTGCAAATGACGTCACAAAGAGCACGTCTGGGGACATGTTGTGTCCTTGTGTGGCTAAAATGGGGTAATGAACCCACTTATCACTTTTCAGCCTGGCTCCACAGCAGCCATTTTAGATGGGGAATCAGTGATAAAAACTTTCTGACAAAGTGACTGTAATATAGGTATTTACTTTTAAAAAATCAATTGAATTGTACACTGCATTGAACAATCTTCAGCAAAGTTGTCCAACATTTCAAAAATAACAGAACAGAACAGAGTCAATAATTGCTCTTTAAAATACAAAGAATGGACCAACCTTTGCTTTGCTTTGGACTTCTTGGTCTGCTTCGATTTCTCCTTGGCACCAACAACCTTAGCCCTGAAAAGAAAGAGACACACTGGGTTAAAACAAGATTAATCAGAGAAAACCGTAGCTTCAAGCACAAAAAGGACAATTCCGTTATTGTGTGAGGGCAAAATTGATGTTTTCCAACTTCGCCACATGCAGCTAATGACATCATGCATGCAACCAGCCAGCTTGCTTCTTACTCAATATGAAATAAGCCATTACTTAATTGCAAGGGAATGGCTTTAGAAAAGGTAATTTGAGTCAATTGAAAATGAGATATTGAGTCTAGACAGCAGACCCATCTGCAATTCTGCACTATATTTTACTGAACACAATGAAAACTGAGGCCCTCTACTGTTCCCGGTTAGTTGTCGTTGGATTTGGATTTTAGACTTATACTCATTTGCCTGTGACTGAATGTATCAGTAATAGTAGCAGGGAAAACTCTACACATCCAGTACTTCAGTAATACATTTAAAAAGCTTTTAAAATGCATACATCCAGTAATATGCTATTGGTTCTCCATTTTAAACACCAACCAGCATGATACTTTGCATCAAAAGTCATTTATTTATTTTAAAATCTAAACAAGATCAAAAGTCTCAACGTTTCCTTCTGCCAATCAGCTGCTGCAGGCAAAGGCATGAAGGCCTCTTTCACTGGAGAGCAGCCATTCCTGAGAGAACACTAGGTGGCGTTCTGGGTCTGTCTCCAAAGCAAGTTTTCTGTGCAGTGCTTTCTGGTAAAGTTGGGAGTCAGTGAGTCTTCTTCTGTACTTATAAGACCTCAGTCCTGCAAAATGCCTAACAACCATCGGGAGAGATCACGAGGCTGTTTCGCTTACACTTTTATATCATACCGAACAAACTCGTAAGTCATGAAGGCATACTGGTAGATCCTTTCACTTGCAAGACTGTCACGTTAAATTCTAACATAACATACATATACCAAATGCCCAAAGGAGTTCCAATTTAGCATATTTATTAAAGCAGGCTTTACGCATAGATCACTCAACAAGTCAGCGACAAAACCGACAAACTGGCTCGGGCACCGGATAGCAAAGGATATTCAGCGGTTTCCGCACTCAAGTGTGTCATACAGATAATCTGTAAGGCCAGTGGAATATCTGGTTAGGGTTCGCAACAAGATAGAAGGATATTCCCAGGTTGGTACCTGTGAAACTCCTCAGGTATCCAGGAATTGGGTTCCAGGCAATATGGTAGACAATTTGAATGTTCCCAAATAATCCTTGTATGTATACATTGTAATCCCTGCTGCACTCTCTGGTGAAAACATCAGAGGTTCGAACGACGAAAAAGAAGATAAAGTATAGGCATTCAGACCACAATTTCTGCACTAAGTTTTCTCTAACTGGTTCAAAACTAATTTATCTGCCAAAACACCAATTACTTTCTCAAACTTGGCATATCTATAAGTCCGCATGTCCCATAATGTAGGCCATACTATAAGACAGACAATGCTGACGGGCCAAACCATGATCAATATGTACGGCAGATGTGAATTCTATGGGGATATGATAGCTGAAAGTTAGACCTGTCATTTCAATTTGCTCAGCCATGTCTGCAGTAGTTAGAAGTCTTCTTGCTCTATTTGTCCTGGTTTTTCCATCTGAGATGCTATGCAGGATGGCATCAAGTTGCTGTGCCCATGAATAATGGCCGATGAGCTGAGGGGGCCCGACATCTATCTTGCCCTGCATATCTCAAGACTCAAGTAAATGCTCCCACACTGAAAGACATCAAGATGAGACTGGTGTATACTTAAAGCATACAGATAAATGTACGTACTGGTCAACTCTTGGTATGCCTCATCCAAAAGATGAATATTCAGTGATATTCCTAATTTACAGTATGTACCAAGTCAGCAATTCCAGCAAGATTGCCAAGTATGTTATTGCTGATTCTTTAGAAGGACAAAGAAGCATATGGCTTGTATTTGTGACAGTATCACAAATTAGACAAATTATTATATTCCTCATCCAGGCATCCACTTGAAAACATCATTTCTACTACTGTCTAGGACAAACAGAAACACTTAAGATTGCGGTAACTTTTCTTTTTAAATAGCAGTTTATTGTATTGCATCCAATGGCATTTTCTCAAAAAAAATTCTAGGAAGAACTAATACAACCAGAGTACAGACATTTTTCATTGCTTGAAAGTAATTTAGAGTTTTATTTGTCATTAAGGTCAATTTTTCCTGCCATATAACTGACAAAATGTAACCTTGGCTGACAAAAAGTTGAAGGCTCAAGGCCAGTGAATGTTCCAGCTGCTCAGTTACAATCAGAAATGGAAACTGTAGAGTAAGAGGCCCTGGAGGCTCACAAATATGGTTTAAGCCTGTCAGATCACTGTTATCAATTGTGCATTCTCACAGAACACATAATATGAGGAATACCAGAAGTGATATTTCCATTGTCTGACAGTGACAAGTGTATGACCTGCTGGCATTGATTGATCACCACCCCATGCAGTGCAAAATTATGGTCAAGCAGAATACACAGAAAGAACATTGTTTGCCCCAGTGACTAAATCTGCCACGACACATTATGCTTCAACTCCTCATTGTGCAAAATTGGTTTTACTGACTTTGTCTTCCTTTCAATATGACTTCACACATCACCATTCTCAGTAAGGGAAATTATCACCAGCTGATGACAATCAATGTCCCCAGCCCCACATGAAAATCACCCTAGCACTGTCATCACCCTCCCATGACACTCTCATAGTGTCATGGCCTAGCCATGACTTTGGCAGTGCTCAAAATCATCTTTGACTGGCTATTTAAAAATAACTACTGCAACTATCACTTCCAAACTTGGTATAAAGTTGTATCACAGTGTCAACTAACTCTATGGATTTTGGCAGACCTATCCATTACATGATGAGGAAAAGAACCCGAAGGCTCCAGAGAAATTAGGAAATTGTCATTAGCTGCTGATGACTTTGCAGTATTTCGTGAAATTGGATAGAATTAAGTCCCGCAACTGACATGCTGCTGTGTGGTGAGGATGGCTGCAAAGAGATCAGACTTTCTTCTGAGACCCAACTGATCAACCCCACGCACTCAATCATCCTGTCAGGGCCAGGACTTGGCTGGAATTGCAATTGTCCTCATATGCTGATAATTTCCCTGACTGATTCTGCTTGACTGCCTTTGAGCCTGTTTTGCTTCAAAATTGCATCCCACATCTCTCAGTGTAGTCTTGTGAAAGGCTATGCCCTGACAACATCTACCAGGTTTTCATGACGAAACAACTTAAAGATTTAAAACCTATCTCCTGCCTAATAAATGTCATTCAGAGTTTTGCCAATTAAGAGGCAAACACTGGTCTCCATACTTTTAAAACAGTTAGTAACTACTATATAGGCCTCTATCACAGTTGCCTCATTGTCTGTAATTCTGTTTGCTGAACTTGCTGGTTCCAAGTCTTTCTATTTCGGATATTTGCTTTGTCTGAGTCTGGAACATTGGCTGGCTCAGCCTAGGTGGCTGGGAACAAGGACCTCAGCTTTCCAGTGCTTCCTCTCATGAAAATAGATAACTGTCAAGATGCTAAAAAGCAATATTGTGAGCTTGTCGGCTGTACAAGTACCTTGTGGACTTATGTTTTTGTTTTTCAACCCGACTTTAAATAAATATTTCTTTCTTGTCACCAGTTCTTAAGAATTCTTGAGCATCTTGAGACAGCAGAAGGATCATCACCAAAAGCAACTTCAGCTGCTAATTTACTAAACAAATAAAGCATAATTTTCATAAAGAATCATGCCTAAAATAGTGTAAGCTCCCATGAGCGATAATCATTTGGGATGCCAGGAGGTTGGTGTCTCACGTCTGCTTCATTGTCAGTATATTTTGCTGATCCTCATTTGCTCCTCTGACCGCCTCCTTGCACCATTGATCAAGGAAGAGCCATGGCACTAAACTCTAATTCAATTGCAGCAGCTGAGGCAAGCCGCTTGTCAGCCAAGCTGGTTCTGTTGCACTAATTGAATTCCAGTTCAATCACAAGCTCCGAGAAAACAATGCATGTGCAGAAAATTGCATATGACGCGGAGTAACAACCAGACAGACCCTCTATTCATCTATGCAGGAAGCCTTTCAAAGTTTTCAGGCTTACCATCCTGAAGATAACCATCCAGTCTGCTGATATCCCTCATAATGACAGCAAAAACAGTTTTGGAGAAGAATCAGCTCATTTTAAAAAGTGCTGATGAGCTGAGCAATCCACAGTTCAAAATCTTTGCAATTGAGAGATAATTTTAAAGTTTCAGCAATCCATCAAAAAATAGAACCAAGGCATACCAATGACTAGGTCCAGTCACTCATAATTTTTATAAGAATGGAATTTTGTTTCAAAGTAAACATTTTTACGATTTTTACATGATGACAATGTAGGACTTTAATGAAAGTACACTTCACCATGTACACATCGGAATATAAACCAAAGGACAAGTCATAATCAGTATGCATGGCAGATGAGGATTCTCTAGGGATATGATAGCTGAAAGTTAGACCTGTCATTTCAATTTACTCAGCTCAGTCTGTCGAGTTAGAAGTCTTGGTGCTTTATTTGTCCTGAGTTTTTCCATCTGAGATGCTATGCAGGATGGCATCAAGTTGCTGTGCCCATGAATAATGGCAGATGAGCTGAGGGGGCCTGACATCTATCTTGCCCTGCATATCTCAAGACCCAAGTAAATGCTCCCATACTCAGAGACATCAAGATAGGACTGATGTATACTTTAAACATTCAGACAAATGTACACTATAACTCTTGGTATGCATCAACATATATGCTGTATACATGTATATGTTACAGAAATATAAGTAACAAGTCAAGCTATTAGATGGACAAAAAATATAGGGCTGGTATATGTATCACAGAGTAAATGTAATAAATATTGTTCCCATCCTGGCATCCACTTCAAAATGTAATTTCTACTTGGATAAACATAAACAGAAACATTTAAGATAGTGATTAAAATCAAAAAAAAAAAAAAAAGTTAGTTGCATTACATCCAATAGAATTTTCTCATAACAAATTTCTGGGCCCTAATAACACAACCAGGAACTTGCCGAGTACAGACTTCCTCGCAGCTTGAAAGTAATTTTGATTGATTGTCACCAAGGTAATTTTTTTTTGTCATGCAACTTACAAAATGTAACCTTGGCTGACAAAAAGTTGAAGGCTCAGGGCCAGTGAAGGTTCCAGCAACTCAGTTACAAGTCAGAAAGGGAAACAGGAAAGAAAGAGGCCAAGAGGTTCACAAATATGGTTTAAGCCTGTCTAATCACTGTTACCAATTGCGCTTTCTCACAGAACACAATGAATAAGGAAGACCAGAAGTGATATTTCCATTTGTCTTACTGTGACAAGTGTATGACCCAGCATTGATTGATCACCCCATGCAGTGCAAAATGATGGTCAAGCAGAATACATGGAAAGACCATTGTTTCTCCCAGTAACTAAATCTGCCACAACTCATATTATGCTACCACTCCACATTGTGCTCAATTGGTTATACTGACTTTGTCTTCCTTTCAATATGACTTCACACATCTCCATTCTGCTTGACTGCTTTAGAGTCTGTTTTGCCTCAAAATTGTACCAATATTTTGTTTCAGGTTGTTTCAAGAAAATCAAATATATTCTATGCCACTTGAATATTTGTTTGAAAATCAAATAGAAACATTGTATAAATAGATTTGTAAAAGAATTTTCAATATTGCAGGGTTTCTTGCACATACCACATCATCATAAATATATCTTTAAATTGTGGGCACGAAAAAAATCTGAATACAATCATCATTTCAGCAACTTTAGTTTCCTTCAAACTCAAAGGAACTGAACATACAAACACAGACTAAGTCGGTGTGTATCTTACAGAGCCTACTAAGAGATTCAGACAGTTCGATACCTGTGACTCCTGTGTCTGGCTCTGCAGTCAATTCCAATTAAGACTGAAACACTAGTCTCCCTACAAACAGCCATATAACTATCACAGTTGTCTCATTGTCTGCAAGTCTGTTTGTTGTACTTGTTGACTCCCAGTCTTTTTATTGCGGATATTTGCCCATTGTTTGCCTTTCTGCTTTGCCTGTATGTTGGAACATTGGCTGGCTCAGCCTGGACGCCAGGGAAGGACCTTAGCTTCCCTTTGCTTCCCGTCAAGAAAATAGATGCCAGTGAAAATGCCAACAAGAATCCGCGGATTCAAAGCTAGCCATTTGCTATTATATTAAAGGGGCAGTGATTAACATGGAATGGGTTGATAGCAATGTTGACCTAATCTATAGTATATCCATACTGAAGACATGTAAATAACAATTTGAAGAATGTGAATAATATCATGAAATCGTCGAAATAAAAGGCAACTAGCTGCCTGTAAATTGGAGGAAAAAAATATATAATACAATGAAATAAGACAGATACATAAATAAATAAGATAGATAGGTGGACGGACTTGTAAGGGGGAGCTTCCGTCTTAATAGGAAGGAATGTACATGACAAATCGGAAGATCCGGCATTAATTATAAGTTGAGATGATATGAACGCTATCATTTTATTGCAAGTGAAGTACAAATTTAAGGAATAAACCCATTTCACCGAGTGGCTTGCAAATTAGCCACAAAATCAATTGTTGATGTCGTAAAATAGGAAACAAAATGCATGAAAGCAAGCACGTCTAAAAAAGGACGGCACACACATGGCATATATGAGAAACTATGCTAAATCACGAGAATCCAAAATCATGATTTTGTTTCCTATTATGAAGGGACACCACCTACCTGGCTCTACCTGTGTAATATGCATATATATATTACATATCTGTTTGTCTACATCTGGTGTCTCACAGTCACATAGGTCTCTCAGCTATACACGTAGCTATACATGTATACTTGCATTCAGTCATGAACAGTTTTTGATGGCATTTAAAAACTAACTGACAATGATATAATTTCATACAAATTATATTGAATTAGGCCAAACTTTGTCTACCTTGAGACTATAATTATCTCTCTGACTTTCCCGATATTATTTTATGAAGCTGGCTATTGGCTGATTAAATGCACCACTGGGGTATCCTAACTTGATATTAAACAGGTGAGCTAATTATCATTTTCAAAACCACAGCATTGTAATAAGTATGCCTAATAACCATTACACCTGTAGGCCTATGTTACATTTGACTCACTTATCAATTCAACCATTCACAGTGTCTATATTCAGAATTGTTAAATTTGAGTACAAGTATTTATATCCAATCATCACACAAAGGTCTACATTTTTGTCACCGAGGCACTCTTTGTGTGATGATTGACTATAAGGGGCCGACTAGACGATAGTTGGGGGGGGGGGCTATGGACTTTACTCCCAGGACGAACTTTTTTTTTCATTCGCGACGCGTCGACGAACAATTTTTTTCGCATGCGCATTCGCGAAAAACTTTTTTATTGGAATTTTAACATTACGGTACCCTAGCTAAAGGTGGAAACAAACTCTTTTTCATGTGCTGAACAAATCTTTTTTTTTCAGTGTAAAGTGGGAAACAATCTTTTTTTTCACCAAATATCCATAGCCCCCCCCCCCAAATATCATCTGGTCCACAGGCATTACAATTTCTTACAAAAAGCTCACATTGCTAAACGTATCCTGTATATAATACATACAATACATACAAGGTTGGCAACTCCCTCAAGTTTCCTGGTTTGAGAATTCCTGCTGTAATGCTGTCTCAAGCAAGAGCATGAATTCTCAAACCAGGAGTTGCCAACCTTGTATATAAATTCAATAAGTGCAGTGACAAGCTTTTTTCTCAAAATGATTGTAATGCCTGTGATCTGGTCGGCCCCTAAATATAACCTTCCATAGGTCAGGATTAAGTTTACACAGTTGAATACAAGTGTTTTAAATTGGCATTGTGTGCTATGCCCAGTTTTAGCCTAGTTACAACTGACATTGGCATCAAACCATATTGATACAGGAAATCCAATGCATTGTATTGTATCTAATTACACTCCTGAAAGGTAATTGCTGTTAGACCTGTCAGGGAATGAACTCAAGATACTGCAAGGCTTATCCACCAGAGGGCTATTTTCATACATACAGTGGACCTGCTGCCACCTAGCCTGTTCTTGGTTCACATGGTTTCATGGTTTCATGGTTACATGGTTACATGGTTACACGGTTACATGGTTTGTTTATGGTTTCAGAATCCCATATACTCATCACCCATTCCAATAGCTACGCCTTTGGCTAGCTAAAAAAGCAATATTGTGAGGTTGTCACCAGTTCTTAAGAATTCTTGAGCACCTTGAGACAACAGCAGCATCATCACCATGCATAAGAAGCCTCAGCAGCTTGACAAATAAAGCATAATCTTCATAAAGAATCATGCCTAAAAAAGAGGAAGCTCCCAAGAGCGATAATCATTCAGGATGCCAGGAGGTTGGTGTCCCACGTCTGTTCCAGTGCAAGTCTAGTTTGTGGGTCCTCATTTGCTCCTCAGACAGCCTCCTTCCTCCATTGATCAAGGAAGAGCCACGACACTGAACTCTGTGACAAACAATAATTAGATTGCAGCAGCCGAGGCAAGCCGCCTGTCAGCCAAGCTGATTCTATTGCTCTAATTGAATTCCAGTTCAATAGCAAGCTATGAGAAGTAACTCATGAAGGGAAACAATGCATGTGCTGGAAATTGCAACATAATGTGGAGTAACAACGATGCAGACCCTCTTTCAAAAGGCAGGCCTTCTACTTAGGAAAGCTTTCAGACTTCACAGGCCCATCATCCTGATGATTACCATGCTGTCTGGTGATATCACTCATAATGAAAGCAAAAATGCTTTTCTTAGAAAAAGAATCAGCTTCCTACAGGATAGAAAATGACAAGCTGTGCAATAGATCAAAATCTTCACTATCCAGAATTTTCAACTTTGAATTAAACTCTAAAGTTTCGGCAATCTATCAAGAAACACAGCCAGCATATCAAAATAAGATGACCGTGCGTATACCCTTACAGACAAACACATGACATATATGTAGGTTCCAAAAAATCCCGGAATAATACATATGCTCCAGCTATACATTGCGTTTAGGCCCTACTAAAAGAGAATGAATATTTGTTTTCCATATGAGCATAATGTTAGCACAGCATACATTGTCAGGCTCGTACTACAACAAGAACCAGATGACAAATTCCGATTCGTAGCGCTCACAAGAATCGCTTTCATATGAAGTTTGAGGCAATTAACCACAGTCAAGTCATTTTACAGGGTCTCTTTCTAAAACAATGCTAAATCAACAGTTGAGGGAATATAAATAAATTTCAATGCACTCTATGTATGTCCGGTTCAGTCTCCTTCATATACGATAATGGCCTAGTCACAGAAACTAGTACATGTGACTACCCGATTCAAGATATATCTTTATTATCAATATCTTGAGGACCTTGCCATGAAAACAATCCAAAGATACTTGCACAGTAATGCACAAATGTAAGCAACCAACAACTGTGATAAACGAAAACCTACTGACAAATCGATATAGTATCCATAACATAGTAATGATAACACATCACATCCGATCAGGCACTGGCATCACATGAGCAAAGAGAACCAGAAACCTACATTTACTCACATGCAAAGGACATAAGAGAATAAGGAGGTAGACTGGCTGGCCAAAGGTCAGATGACCAAGAGGCAACCTCATGCAATTCCCCAGCCACTCCTTCATCTTCCATCATCCCATGTGAATCTATCAACACACAAGAAATACTCCGGATACCAAGTCTGGAATCACGACTGGATACCATCCACAGCTCCATGACCACTACCTAAAGTCTCAGCAAAACTATTGCTATGAATACCATTCATCTGGTTATCATAAATTGTAGTCCCAACAACATTTAGCATAAGGTACAGTGGTACACCGTATCACAGCAGTAACATCAACACATCAGTTTTATTACAAACAGATTTTCCAGATTATTGTCGCTACATGTAAGCAATATATAAGATACAGTGCTGTTAAAATGGGTATTAGGTGTTGTAACAAAGAAATGTCCATTATTATATATTAATATGAGCTCTGTCAGTCATCAAAGGAACATCATTTTTGCTAGACGTTGGCATGTTTTCTTATTCAGCAAGCACAGTCAGAGTATGCTATGTGGCAATAACCTGATGCCAAGTGATCTGGAGCATTAATATCCAACAGGAATATATAATATTATATTTTTATACTTATTACTTATCATTCAGTGTCTTTTTCTGGTTGTCTCCATTGAACCTTGCGCAATCAATCACGGAGGTTACTGAGGTGAGGCCTCCATCTGCTCTCCTGTTTGATGATGACCCTGGCGGAAGGCTCCTTTTGGTAGGGGTCATTTATTTTTAGAGAAGCCATGAATATTCATTCAATTAAAGGCACCTCTCCCTTGAAGTGCCAACAGAAGCACATAATGAAATACATTAGCATCTGAATCTCTACAAATGTGCTCGTATTCGGGCCTCTGTGGGCTTCCTGTAGCAGAGGAAGTGTCTAGTGAATTTGTCTTCTGTTGCCAGTATAAGGAAAGCCTTAGAGAAGGAAGAAACAAACAGAAATACAGAGCAGAACAGTTTGAAGGAGCTTCACAACTAAATAAAGCAGCATGCTGAAGTGCTCCAGATTCTTGCAATTCCTCCATTTGAAGTATCTTCCATTATATAGCAGTGTCTCTTTATAGACTGATGAAAGGCGAGGCTTGGAGATTTCCTTTAAAAGGGAAGAAACTACATAGCGGAAAACAAGCACCAATATAAATGGATTTTCACTGTATTCAGTGAAACATGGAGAAAATAACATCTACAGATATAACTTGTTCTGGTTTTTAGAAACCATTCATATTATAGGGATACTTTTTGTCACTTTAAGGTTAACAGAAAACAGAGAGAGCAAACTCACTGACCAATAGAAAATAAGAGCGAGCAAACTCACTGACCAAACATCCATCCACTGTCATTAAGTGGTCCAGTGATTCAGTTATAGGCTGCCATGAGTATATAATACATGGCCAATGTATCATAACTGTATTACTAGACACTACGCAATATAATGGTGAGTAAGCATACCCCTGAGGTACCCCGTTCAATTACCAGACCCTCTCCATCAATATACCCACAGTATACCTCTGGTCATGTGCTCTGTTGGTTGTGATCGACACTTTAGGTTGAAAAGTGCATCCCTGGTCGGTCTGGTGTGTGCGTGAAATACTCCCCAACAGCCGATACGGTCATTAGTTTAACCTTGTACTCTCCCAGCCACAGTATGCGAGGCCATGTTGATAACAAATACAGGACCTCTGTGAGGATCAGAAGCAGAATTTCACTCCACAAATGATCTGTAACTTTTATATATTATGCAAATCATATTTGTACAATATGCAACATGGCAGCTTCACCATTTCGATCTCTCGATTCAATGTCTGATTGCAGGTCTCATGGCTGCCTACGCAGCCCAGCCACCTTGAACATCTACACAACATCCATAGACCATGCATTGTGTTATTGTAAATAAACTTCTATTTTTAGTTCTGTCTCAGCGCACAGGTCACTGTCAGAGCAATCAGGAGCTGCAGAATTTTATGAATTTGTATGAGTGTTCGATGCAAACATGCTTCGATACTAAGTCTTCAACCATAGGAGGTGTGAATTGCAATTTGTCTTCTGTTCAGTTTTCCATCAAAGAAACACTAGATGCTGACTGACGATAACAAGACTACCACAGTTTATTTGTCTCATTGTCTCTGGGTCTGTTTGTTGTACTTGTTGACATCTTTTTTTCCCCTGGATATTTTCCCAATGTTTGTCTATCTGCTTTGTCTGTAGTCCGGAACATTGGCTGGCTCAGCCAAGGTGGTTGGGAACAAGGACCTCTCATGGAAATAGATGTCTGTCAAGATGCCAGAAAGCAATATTGTGGTGTTGTCACCAGTTCTTAAGAATTCTTCAACATCTTAAGACAGCAGAGGGATCATCTCAGCAGCTAAACAAATAAAGCATAAGTTCATAAAGAATAATGCCAAAAATATTGTAGGCTCCCAAGAGCGATAATCATTTGGGATGCCAGAAGGTTAGTGTCCCGGGTTTGTTCCAGTGTGAGTCCAGTTTGTGAGTCCTCATTTGCTCCTCTGACAGCCTCGTTCCACCATTGATCAAGGAAGAGCCATGCCACTGAACTCTTATTCTATAGTATCAGCTGAGGCAAGCAGCCTGTCAGAAGAGATGGCTCTGTTGCTCTAATTGAATTCCTGTTCAATTGCAAGCTCTGGATACAGCCACCAAGAGGGGAAACAACGCATGTGCTGAAAATTGCAACATAATGTGGAGTAACAACCATGCAGACCCTCTATCATAGGGCTGGCCTTCTACTTAGGAAAGCTTTCAGACTTTGCAGGCTCATCATCCTGAAGATTACCATCCCGTCCGGTGATATCACTCATAATGACACCAAAAACGGTTTCTTTGGAAAAGAATCAGCTTCCTATAGGTCATACATTATCATACAATGACAAGCTGTGCCATAGATCAAAATCTTCACTATTGAGAATTTTCAACTTTGACGAAAACTTTCAGCAATCCATCAACAAACACAGCCAGACTCATCAATAAAGGATGACTGTGTGTGGACCCTTACAGATACTAACATGTGTATGATGGGCTTTGAAGAAATCCAGGAATGATATATGTATATTCTTGCTATACATTATGCTTATTAAAGAGGATGAATATTTCTGCTCCATATAAGCACTGTGTAGTGTGTACTTCTTCAGGTTCTCACTACAATCAGGAGCAGAAAACTCTCACAAATCCAACTCCACTGCTGCACTAATGTAAATTGCTTTCATACGAAGCATGAGGCAATTAAGCCACTGTCAAGTCTACTGGGTCTCTTCCCAAAACAATGCACCATCAACAGTAGCTATAATGACAGACAGCTTCACACAGGGGATACCAATTCCAATGCACTAAGTGTACATATGGTTCAGTCTCAGTTATGACGACCAACTGACAGAAATTAGCGTGTGTGACCATCCGACTCAGGATATGCCTTATTATTATTTTTAGATCACCAAAGACAGTTTAAATATCATGGAATTTTCAGGCCAGGACACAATATCCTGAAGAGCTTCTACCATGAAAACAATCCACTGATACTTGCACAGTTCCGCACATATGGAAACCACTTGTAATTGTGGTAAAACGGAGACCCACTAACACATCGATATAACCATCCATGACCTAGTATCATGGAACTGTATTTATACAGTTCTATGCTAGTATAACACATCACATCCGATCAGGCACTGGCATCACATGAGCACAGAGAACCAGAAACCCACATTTACTCACATGCAAAGGACATAAGAGAATAAGGAGGTAGACTGGCTGGCCAAAGGTCAAACGACCAAGAGGCAATCTCATGCAATTCCCCATCCACTCCTTCATCTTCCATCATCCCATGTGATTCTATCAACACACAAGAAATACCCTGGATACCAAGTCAGGAATCAAGACTCTGGAAAACAGCCATTACCTAGAGTTTAGCCTGCCATGAATTAACATTCATTTGGTTATCATAAATATGTGTACCTACATATTAATGTGAGCTCAGCAGGTCATTGATGGAACATAATATTTGCTAGATGTGGTTGCCACGTTTTCATATGTAGCAGTCACATACACTGTAGTAGTCAGATAATAGTACTACTCAGCAAAAGTATAGTACCAAGCGAGCTATAGCTCTAATTTACCATCAAATAGGAATATGCTTTTTTTTCTGATTGTCTCCACTGAACCTTGTACAATCAATCATGGAGGTCACTGAGGTGAGGCCTCCATCTGCTCTCCTGCTTGACGATGACCCTGGCTGAAGGCTCCTTTTGGCAGAGGTCACTTATTTTTAGAGAAGCCATGAATATTCATTAAATTAAAGACACCTCTTCCTTGAAGTGCCAACAGAAGCACATAATGAAATACATTAGCATCTGAATCTCTACCAGTTTACTCGTATTTGCTTTTTTGTGTGCTTCCTGTGGTAGAGGAAGTGTCTGGTGAATTTGTCTTCTGTTGCCAGGATAAGGAAAGCCTTAGAGAAGGAAGAAACAAACAGAAATACAGAACACAGAAGAGTTTGAAGGAGCTTCATAACTAAATAAAGCAGCACATTAAAGCTCTTCAGATTCGTGTGCTTTCATCCATTTGAAATATTTCGAACATAAAGCAACATCCTATCACAGGCAGGAGAAAATAATTAAAGTAATAAACCAAATGTTTGGAGGATAGATAGTCCTCAGAATGTCGGTGTAAAATGAGTATCTTATCACAAGTGTTACCCATTCACAGGTGTTTGGGTTTGCAACAGGATATTATACCTACATTTACCTTAATATTTTACTGAAAAAGATATATATCTGCTACGGCCTATGATCTTACGGAGAAAAGTAGATCCTCCTTCAGCTGAAATACTTTTCACATCATATAAGGATGTAAAAAAAGGTAGCAGAGATTAATACGTTCTATATGGAGAAGATACCTATATATTTGCAACTACAACTTGTAATTGTCATCCAGAAACTAATCATTCCAAGATTAGTTTTGTTCCCTTTTGATGAATGATAAAGGCTCATCAGGACACAGAGTTAATAGACCAAATGGACCAAACACCCATGATCCATCTACTGTCATTAGGTGGTCAAGTCATTCAGTGATAAGCTGCCATGAGTATCTAATTCATGGCAGGGGAAGAGTACAAGGTTAATCCAATGCCTGGTTTGGCCGTTGAGGAGCATTTCACGCACAAAGCAGACAGAGCAAGGATGCACTTTTCAACCTAAAGTGTCGACCACAATCAACAGAGCACACAACCAGAGGTATACTATACGGTGAGTATACTGAAGGAGAGGGTCTGGTGGTTGAATGGGGTACCTCAGGGGTATGCTTACTCAAAATCTATCTCTATATATCTATATATACATTCAAACTAAATGCTAATGAGATGCAAATGACGTCATACCAGGTCACATGATGCTTGCCAGCTAAAAACTCCCTCCACAGACCTGTTCTTCCCCTACACCCTTCACCTGCCCTTCTTTCACCCTTTTCTTCTTATGATGACATCATAAATTGCTGTTTCATTTGCTGTTTAATGCAGTTTGTGTGCAACATCAAGGGTAGTTCCCTATCTCTCCACCAGAGCTCCTCTTATGCAAATCAGCTCCTGGGTCAGAAATGTTTCTTCCCAAAAATGTTATGCCAGATGGCAGCACCATCTTAATCTCATACAAATACAGTCGATGACTTTCAACAACATCCCATCAAAAATTTCCATTCACCTGTTCATTCCCTTATTGGTTTCTTCTGTGATTGCAATGGGCTTTACTAGTATAATAATAATATAATAACATTATTTGTAGAGAGTAGCAATAGTAATACAGGGTACATACATGACCATTTTATCGGTATGTGACGTCATGTTGTGCTGATCAACGCAGCATTTCACTCCACTCACAATCGAACTTTACGTACACATGCAAAGCTATTGTTATATTCAGCAAGGCAGCATTTCATAGCCAATCTCCACCGAATGTCTCTTGTAATCATGATGTACAGCTTATGCCATGCTACATGTGCAGTATTGCAGAATTTCAAAGGCAATTCCAACAGAATGCTTCATGGCTGCTCAGCCTGCTCTCACGGCTGCCTGCCCTTTATTAATCATCAAGAGCATCCACAAAACATACATAGGACCATGGAGAACCATGCATACGACCATGTATGGATCATGCATATACAGTCAGCACAGAAATTATTTGCACACTTTGATTTTTCATCATATTTCACAGAAAAATGCCAATATGATAGGCCTACAAGAAGCTGTCCTGTGTTTTAGAGTAGTGTTAGTAGGTTAGGATCACATGCATTTCATTTTTTACCAAAATTAGAATTTTTTTATTAAATTATCTTTTTATAAATAGACTTACCTCTGGGACATTTTAGCTTATCAATGCGGAGCATTTGAACTGGCCCCAATAATAAAAAGAAAACCCCACAGCGCCTCACGTGTGATCACGTGACCTCTCTCGACCAATAGCGCGCTTCGGCGCGAACTCCTCTCAATGGTCATATTCAATTTTGAAAAAGCAATCCACTACCTCCTTAGCGGGGAGGCGGGTGGGAATTAAATAAATGTCCCAGAGGTAAGTCTATTTATAAAAAGATAATTTAATAAAAAAATTCTAATTTTTATTACATTGTCGACTTACCTCTGGGACATTTTAGCTTAATTCAAAAAGACAAGGAGGTGGGTCTGGAGAGAGAGGTAAAAATAAAGACGGAATCAACCTGCCTACTCAATGGGCTAGGAAGGTTATCATCGGCCGCTATGCCCTTTCCACGCTATCATTTAGAGCCGCTTCCGGGGCACAGCTACGCTGGGGGTTATACCAACCAATGATTGCGATCCCAAGGGTCCTCTCTGCAGTAGGACAACCACCTAAGTCGCATGGCCCCCCCCCTTTTTCCTGCCCCCGGTACAGCTGCCCGGAAACCTCCCAAGGGGACCAGAGCAGAGCACACCGGACAGCCGGAGGGGCCTCAAAGACAGCCAAGCGAAGGAATGTACACCGCCTGAAGTCTTGACAGCTTACTAGAAGGCAAGAAGTAGAATTAGTGCAGTAACTCACCCGAAGCTGAAGAGAAGAGTCAGAACTGTAACTCACTTCCCTGATGGCCACCCGCCAGAGCAAGGCGGCCACCGCCACTGTCATCTCTGGTCAACGGAACCACCCCTCCGTGTCCGTGTCTGGCACACCAAACCAAGAAGGGGAGAAGACCGTCACTTCCGCCCCCTCAACGAGCAAGAAGACAAGTCTGTCCAGGGACCAGTCCATAACGTAGTAAGGAACCCCGATGTAACCCAGTGAATCATTCCAATCTATGTACAAGGTTGTGCAGGAAACCAACCGCACCTTAACCGTAGTACCGTCCGCCAACGGTGTGCTAACCCAAGGAGTAAGGGTGTAGATACAAGCGGAACACCGGCCAAGTATTAGTTCAGATCCGACCCACCGCTGTCCCGGTGGTCATCCCTGTCCGATTCACCAGAAGTTCCGGGTTCCTCGCTGGTAACATCTCCCTTGGAGGAGTGGGCATCGCTTGTTGACCCATCACCCTCCGGGCGTTCCTCAGCCGATGACTCGTCTTCGTCCTGATGGCCATCCTTGTCTGACCTACCACTGTCACGACGAGCTTCACTGTCCGACCTCCCACTGTCAGACTCACCACTGCCCGGGACATTGTCTGATTCCATGCAGTCTTCTCCCGGCTCCTCTGAGGAAAAGGATTGCTGGTTCAACTGAGCAATCGCCTTGCTGGAGTCGCGCTTTGCCCTAAAGTTTGCAAAAGACTGCAACTGCCCAGCGAACAATCGTTGCTCAGAGTCTGTGGGCGGAGCAAACCGTAAAAGGTCCACGTCCTCAGGCTTCAGCAGAGCCGGCTTCAGCACCTCCTCCCTCTTGGCCTGCAGCAAGGAAAGGTCCAGCCCGGCTAACACATACCCCAAGTCCTTGAGACTTCTGGTCTGAATGTCTACAAAGTCTGCAATGGAGTTCACCGTTCCCAGAATCCTGTCGTCCGAGGAGGTGATTAACGAGCTCAGTAGGGTCTTGACGGCCTCCCCAAAGAACATTGTCTGGTTCAAAATGCTTACTGCCCTGCCCGAGTCGTCCAGGAAATCATCCAAGCGTGTGCGCTTAGGCTTGGAGATTCCTAGAACCGATGTCAAGTTGCCATCCACTATTGGAGCTTTGATGGGCCACATCGCAGGGGTTTCAACCAGTTTTTCATGAAGCACACAGTAGTGTTTCATCTTTGGTTTGTACTTAGCCACACACTTCGTACCCAAGGCAACACCGTCAGCTGGGGGAGCGAGTTCAGTCAACCAAGAGTAGTTCTTGGATCGGGTTGCCCCCTCCCAGGCATCCCCAAATGCCTTATCAAGGTCTCGTGAGAAAGGGAACACCAACAAAGGCGGCCTGGGCTTCCGTGGCCGGAGGTACAAGTGGCTGTCATCATCCGGATCCGGCACTTGATCTATACCCAAAACCTCATGTGCCAACCGAACCTGATGGCGGTAGTTGGAATCGGCGATGCGGTCCCCAACCGTATCCCAACCTGCAAATATAGAAAAAGAAATTAATTCCGTGCACACATGTAATAGAGAGCGGAAAATTCTTGTATTATCACCCACACGAAGTGTATTCGACCGCCCTTATAAGGTTGACCGCGCCGGAAAAATAACGGTTCCAACGGTCCAACCCGAGGGACTGAGGTCTAACACAAAGAAAAGGGTTTGTTAACTAACCGTAGAGAGAAAATACCCTCCAAAATAGACCTGAACTGGTCCAAACCTCATGTCTTGACAATCCAGTTTGGCGCCGGCCGCCATATTGGAAAGCGAGGCACCAAACTAAATCGCCTAAGACGAAGGAAAATGTAGCCAAAATCGGTCCTAACAGGGGGAAATAAGGATGGTACGTGTAGTACGAACCACAATCCGCCCCCAAAACAGTTTAAAAGTAACCGATTGCCTGTTAAAGCTCGAAAATTAGCTAAATATCGGCCCGAAAAAATACTGGTTTTCGGCCAGACTAAATAGCAGTGTAAAGCGCCCGCTCGCTGACACGTTTGAAGTGACACAGCGAAACTAGACGCAACCAAAACGAGCACTTAACTTGTGGATTCTTCGTTGGATCTTCATTCTTCGTTGCACCTTCGTTGTAGTTGTCAAATTCTTCCATTATTCGCCAGAATCGTAAGCACGTGTTGATCGTGCTGCCCCAAAATTGAATATGACCATTGAGAGGAGTTCGCGCCGAAGCGCGCTATTGGTCGAGAGAGGTCACGTGATCACACGTGAGGCGCTGTGGGGTTTTCTTTTTATTATTGGGGCCAGTTCAAATGCTCCGCATTGATAAGCTAAAATGTCCCAGAGGTAAGTCGACAATGTAATAACAAGAATCCATGGATTCAAAACCGGCCTTTGGTGATTATATATTCGGGATTGAAATCATGAACAGGGGGATTTATATATTATTACGTGGATTGTTTTGTATTAAGCAGTTATTGCCAGACTGATAGTGTTTGCTGCAAGCCATAAAAACTTTGTGGGGAACCTCTTAGCAAATGCCTATACCATATTTCAGAATTGTAAGTGAACTACTTAAGTCACAGTGGGCACTTCAAAATATGGTGTCCATTTCGGCAGCCATCTTGGAAATTTTCTCATAATTTATGAGGGAACCCCTAAGCAAATCCCCAAACCAAATAATAAAGTCGCAGTGGGCAATTCAAAGTGAACCCCTATACCAAATTGCATTTATCTAGGTGAAATACTAAAGTCACCGTGGGCAATTCAAAATATGGTGGCCATTTTGGCAGCCATCTTGGATTTTTCCAAAATTTCTGAGGGGAACCCCTAAGTGAATCCCTATACCAAATTGCATAAATCTAAGTGAAATACTAAAGTCACAGTGGGCAATTCAGAACATCCATTTTGGCAGCCACCTTGGATTTTTCCAAAAATTTTGAGGGGAACCCCTAAGTAAATCCCTGTACCAAGGTTCATAAATGTAAGTGAAATACCAAAGTCACAGTGGGTATTTTAAAATATGGTGGCCATTTTGGCAGCCATTTTGGCAGCCATCTTGGATTTTTCCAAATTTTTTTAAGGGAACCCCTAAGTGAATCCCTGTACTAAGTATCATAAATCTAAGGAAATACTAAGGTCACAGTGGGCAATTCAAAATATGGCAGCCATTTTGGCAGCCATCTTGGGTTTTTCCAAAAGATTTTGACGGAGACCCTAAAGTGAATCCCTATCCCAAATTTCATAAATCCAAGTGAAATACTAACAGCCTTAAAACTCGCTCTGACCTTTCACAAGGCATGTGGGCCGGTAAAAACTGGTTTACAGGACCGCCAGAATTTTTACAGGCCCGTTTATTTGTGGTGTCAAGCGTCTTTTTGCAACCTTTTCTGCAGACTACAATTAAAACACCACTTTAGTTTACAGTCTGTAAAACTGATATCCAAACAGAGTGGGCTGTTGCACTGTGAAAATGGCACTTCGTGAATCATCATATTGATGATTTGTCACGATAATTTTACTCTTAAGATCAGTCACATGACAAATCAAATAGCCTTCTTTTCATCAGGACTAATCAAACAGCCTCTATGTTTCCCATGGATGTTAAATTTGAGAAGATGACACTTCATCAGTTATTATGACTAACAGTCACAGAGTGCCAAAATCTGAGGAAGCAACACTCATTTTATGCATATCAAATTTACAGGCTGTAATGATAAAGTTTGTCAAAGTATACTGTCAGAATGAGAAATGCACTGAGGAAGGCCCTGGTCTCTTGAGGGAGTTTAGTGGATGGGTGTTGATAGACATTGCTTGCAGGAATAATTTGGCAATGGTACATAACTACATCATAGCACTGTACAGAAAGCTGGTGAAGAAGTAGACAATGCCAAGTGTTATAAACATAATGATCCACTGAGCAACCATGCTTCATCTAGGCATGAACAATTATTTTAAAACACAAGTACTTAAATGGTTTGACCCTCACAGTGCCTTGGAATTATAAGCAATCCTGACACAGGGGCAACTTCTCCAATGAGGCTCACAGGCCCACTGCAGGCTGTAGCTGTTCATTGCACCTGTAACCATGGTAACCCCTTACAGCTAACTGAATCCCCCATTCATAATGGACAGGTCCATATCTGTCATTGGCCCCCATTGCTCACTGGGTTGCAGCACTGTGTTCAGAGGGGCAAGGAAAGTGGACAAGTGGACAAGTTGACACATGGACAAGTGGACAAGTGGACAAGAGTCCCATTTCACTTAAGCCCTCCTCTATTAACCTGCCGGTTAAAAATGTATTTTTCTGGAAAACTTGAAAAAAGTGAATCCCAATGACAAAAAATTATTTGCACGCTTCAGCCAACTACCATAAACAGCATTTTTAAAGATGATATTCCAATTTTTTTCCAAAGAAACAATGTTGTTTATGGTATCTTTAACATGTTATCATCAATCTGACATTATTTGGGGTTCACAGGTGGGATTGCAGGTGTTGTCTAAGGAGTACACTATTTCGCATGTTTTTTCTCCCACATATGGTATCAAAATGGACTTAAAGCAGCAATACTCATGAAATTGACTTGTAAAGTCCTTCAACATGGTCGAATTGTGATAAGAAGGTTAATCATGCAGGTTTTAGTGAAGAACTTTGTTCTATATGCCACCAAAAAATGCCAGAAAACAGCACTTGTGGTGAATTTGAGCTGAGAAACAGCTGATAATCAGCCTCTAACCAATTTAATTAGCCACTGGCTAATCAATAATGATTAAGATAGAATTATTAGAGTTGTTTTATTTAATATTTGCATACAAAAAGAGATTATTATTTGAATTTACCATATTGTAAGCATCGCATATTCCACACACGATCATTCATTGATTATCAATACACATTGAGGCTTGCCTATTGAATAATTATGACTTAAATTATCATAATAGTAGATAACTTTTAATTTTACTACTCTTTTTTGCAAAAGAAAAACATTAATGTGAAGTTTCAACTCATTAATGGCCTCCGCCGGGCCGCCCTGTGCAGACACATCAGTTGCAGGCTGGGTAATAGCAATGATATAGTACAAATTTGAAAACTACTTTCTTGATAATCTCAACTGGCTTTCTCCTGTGCTATTACAACCTATTCTTCACCACTTACTGTCAAAATAGTCCATTAGGGCAAAAGTATGTCTTATAATTAAGATTTTTTCAGTTTGGTTCTACCGATGTCACTCTTTTCTGGCATTTTGTATTTGCACAGTGAACAAAATAATCAAACAAAACTTGCCAATTCATTTCTTTCTGGCAAATAGACATGATAATGAAGTTTATTACTTAGTTTCATCAGACTTTCTTGTTTATCATCAGTTTTTATAGCCATATATAGAAAAAAAACATGGGATTGAGTGTATTCCTTGGGTAACCCCTATAATTCCACCTGCGAACCCCAAATAATGTCAGATTGATGTTAATATGTTAAATATACTATAAACAACATTGTTCCTTTGGAAAATAAATGGAATATCATCTTTGAAATGCTGTTTCTGGTAGTCAGCTCAGGTGTGCAAATAATTTTTTGTCATTGGGATTCACTTTTTTCAAGTTTTCCAGAAAAATACATTTTGGTAAAAAATGAAATGCATGTGATCCTAACCTACTAACACTACTCTGAAACACAGGACAGCTTTTTCTATCATATTGGCATTTTACTGTGAAATATGATGAAAAATCAAAGTGTGCAAATAATTTCTGTGTTCACTGTATATATGTCATACGTAACAGTTGGTGGAGTGAAATGCCAGGAGTGTAACATGCATCTCACAGCTTTGGCTGCTGAAGGGAACAAACACAGCTAGACATTAAATAGCCTTAAATTTGCCAAGGGAACAAACAGGATCAAGTACATGATGAATACTGAATGAAAAAATAGCATACTGCAACACAATTTAAATTGAGAAGCAGCAGTTAGAGCTTGCAGAGACACAAGCATTAGAGACAAGAATAATACGAGCCCTGCAGCAAAACACAAGTCCCTTCACTCCAAAGTGTAAGTAGCTATCACTTGGAAACATTTGCCAATGGGGCATGCGGACAGAAAGAATATAATTCTTGTCAGAAAGTTGCTTCCTCTCAAAATTGACATCGACCTTGCAGTGCACTGAGTGCAGGAAGGAATTCCAATTTCCATTCTCCATTCCAATCACAGAATGAAATGGCAAACATACTTCGCAAATAACTCAGGTCAGTCTATTCAAAGATTCAGTGTAATTCAACAGCTCTGTCACAAATCAGAAAATTGGAGTAGCGGGTTTTACTTAAATGCAGCCACCCCGTGAACAAATAATGATTGTAGCCTACTGATCATGACTTCTTCCCAAGCGCACCATTATGAATGGTTGATAGAAGCGTTACTGTAAATAAATCATTTGTAGTCTATTTTGAAAAATAAAAGCCATTACTGTCAATACTGAGAAACAAGTGTAACTTTGTACATGTACATGAATAGTATAGTCTACAACACTACGATTGTTAACTTGCAAATTTGCGGGGTATTATCCCACCATCCTTCAAAACTCTTCTGTCTTTTCAATTAAGTAAAACTAGCAATAGTATTAGTCTGACTGACATCTACACATCTATCACAGTTTATTTACCTCATTGTCTCTGTGTCTGTTTGTTGTACTTGTTGACTCTTGGTCTTTATTCTCTGGATATTTCCGCATTGTTTGTCACTCTCCTTTGTCTGTAGTCCGGAACATTGGTTGGCCCAGAGCAGATGGCTTGGAACAAAGACCTTAGCTTTCTATTGCTTCCTTTCATGAAAACAGATTCTTGTCAAGATGCCAGAAAAGCAATATTGTGAGGCTGTCACCATTTCTTAAGAACACTTCAACATCTTGGGACGACAGAGGGATCAACACCAACCACAGCCTAAACGGGTTAACAAATGAAGCATAACTTTCGCAAACAATGATGCCAAAAATAACTTAAGCCACCAACAGCGAAAATCATTGACGATGCCCGATTGCCCGAAGGTTGGTCTGCTCCATTGCAAGTCTTGTTCGCTGGTCCTCATCTGCTCTTTTGATGGCCTCCTTCCACCATTGATCAAGAAGAGCCATGGCACTGAACTCTGTGATGAACAATAATTAGATTGCAGCAGCTGAGGCAAGCCCCCTCTCAGCAGAGATGGTTCTGTCGGTCTAATTGAATTCCAGTTGAATCGCAAGCCATGAGAAATAATTATAGGAAGAGGGGAAACAATGCATGTGCTGAAATTTGCAACATAATGCAGAGTAACCTACACGCAGACCCTCTTTCATAAGGCTGGCCTTATACTCAGGAAAGCTTTCAGTCTTGGCAGGCTTATCATCCTGAAGATTACCATCCAGTTTGGTGATATCACTCGTAATCACACCAAAACTGTTTTCTTCAGAAAGGAATCAGCTGATCAGCTTCTAACAGGATAGGCAAGATGTGCTATAGATCAAAATCTCTGCTATTGAGAATATTCAACTTCAAAGTTTTTGCAAACTACCAAGGAGGCAGCCAAATACAAGAATGGCTCCTTACAAATGCCAGGACCGTATATTTACAAGAAACATTGCGCATCCTACAGGGAGGAACATACGTTTTCATTATAAAGATTTCCTCACTGAAAATTTCCATCTGTGTGTATATGACATGAAAATCTCAGCTTTTAAAAGCGAGAGATCAATACTTTTACTCTGATTAGGACTCCTTTCATAAAACTTATACTTACAAGGATAATGTTTAGCAGTAGCCAACAAAAAGACTCTTATTTGATATTCTACACCTCCTAAACTCCCACAGACACTTGATTGTGCATATGACTATGATAACCTATAGGTATTTGGTAATTCATCTGCCAATGCATTGTCCATCAATATTGCCATCCAAAACCTGGTATGGAAAACGCATCATTTCCCATCAGTTGCCAAAATCACATCAGTAGGACGAGCATTGAGCAAGCAAGCAAGAAGAACCAGAAACTAACATTTTCTTACATGCACAGACAGCCCCAGCACTGTAGAGAATAAGGAGGTAGACGGGCTAGCCACAGGTCAGATGACCAAGAGGCAATCTCATGCTATTCCCCAGCCACTCCTTCATCTTCCATCATCCCATGTGATTTTATCAACACGAGAAATACTCTGGACACCAAGTCAGGAATCCAGACTCGGGTATGAGCCAAAGCTCAATGCCCATTGCAAAAAGCCTCCACCAAACCATTACCATGTATAATTTGACATTGTTCGTGTTTTACGCCTCTGCAGCACCTTATTGGGCTATATCGAGCATAATTTGACATAACACGAGGCAATACTATGTAGCATTTGTGTCCAAGCACATAATTATTCTCCAGATTATTCTTTGAACATCAGTGAATCATGGACAATATTTCTCTCAAGAGAGCTATCAAAAAGATGGTTTTAGGTGTTATCACAAAGAAATGTAAATAACAAACTGATGTGTGCCTATCAAGATATAGATAAAACATATCTTTGCTTGGCTGGGTTGCTCCATATGCAGTGGGCACACACCATGTGTACCAATGTACAAATAACCCATTGCCAAGTGACGTAGAGCTTTAATTTCTGATAGGAAAATATTCTGGTGGATCTTTTTCTGGTTTACTCCACTGAACCCAGGGTTCCCGCTCTTTTGCCCAGTTCAAATTCAAGGTTTTTTCCAGGTTTTTCAAGGCTGCCATAACCAAATTTCAAGGCCTAAACCTGCAATTCTTTCAAACTGATTTTGCACCCTGGACAGTCGTCAAAGTCCACAATTTGTTGGACCGTTTCAATTTTGGCAAGAGAACCCCAAATTCCAGACTTTTTCCAGATTTTTGATGGAAATATCTCATTTTCCAGGTTTTTCCAGGCCGGGAAAAGCACAACCCAAAATTCCAGGTTTTCAAGGTTTTCCAGGTTGAGTGGGAACCCTGTGAACCTTGCACAACCAATCACGGAGGTCACTGAGGCGAAGCTTCTGTCTGCTCTCCTGTTTGATGATGAAGGCTCCTTTTGGCAGAGTTCACTTATTTTCGGAGAATCCAAGAATATTCATTCAATTAAAGGCACCTTTCTCTTGAAGTGCCAACAGAAGCACATGATGAAATACATTAGCATGCCTCGGAACCTCTGCAAATTTGCTTATATTTCACTTTGTGGACTTATGGTTGCTTCCTTGGTAACAGAAACAAGCTGAAGCCCCTTAAGAATTCTTCTTCTGCGGACAGGATATGAAAAGTTTTGAATGAAGAAAAGACAAACAGAAATGCAGAGCACAGAAGCTTGAAGGTACTTCACAACAACATAAAGCAACACGCTCAAGCACTTGAGTTTCTTGAGCTTTCATCTGATTAAAGTATCTTCCAACATATAGCAGCGTCTGAATATAATTTGGTAAACGGAGGTGCTCTAAGATACCTTCAGATAAAAAATTTTATTTTATAGTGGAAAACAAGTATCTGTCTAAAGTTGGGCTGTTTCATTTAGAGCACTATTTACTGTTGTTCATGAATGAAAATACGGAGAAAATGTAATCCAACAGTTGAGCAGCGATTTGAGTAACATACGTAGAAAATAACATCTATAACTAGTTCTGCAGTATAGAAACCATTCATCACAGGTTTTACTTAACTTTTGTCCTGTATCAGCAAAAAGTCATCACAATGGGCTAACAGGAAAAGGAGCCAACAGACTGAACTGACCAAACATCCATCCACTGTCATTACGTGGTCCAGTGATTTTAGTGATAAGCTGCCAAGAGTATCTAATACATGGCCCTAGTGGAGTACAAGGTTAAACTAACGACCGGTTTGGATGTTGGGGAGTATTTCAGGCACACACCAGACAGAGCGGGGAAGGACTTCTCATCCTGAAGTGTCGACCACAATCAGCAAAGTAAAGTACCAGAGGTGTATGGTTGGTATACTGATGGACCGAATTAGGTGGGTCAGTACTGAGTAGTATGAACGGAGTACCTCAGGGGCTTTCTCTCTCACTGTACACTATGTATGCTGTCCAGATTGATATTACTGATAATACGCATGACATTAGATGTGAACTTATACTAATCAATAATAATCATTTACCAAAGACCTGCATGAGGATCAATTCACTACTTCGAAGACACTCTAGGTCTATATGCACTGCTGAACGCACTGTCTATACGATGTCATATGGCAGCATTTCAGCAGTAGTAATTTTTTGGTTGTTCATGATTCTCTCCCTCATGGCTCATAGGGCTGTCTGCTCTTTAGTATCACTAAAGCATCCACAGAACATGAACAGCACCATGCACTGTATTGCATACAAATACAAAAGACCATGTGTGTATATTACTGCATAGGACACTACGAGTGTTAACTTGCAAACAATGTCATGCTGGGTGTTATTCCAACATTCTTCAAAACTCTTCTGTCTTTGCAATTAAGTAACGCTAGCAATAGTACAAGTCTGACTGACATTTACACAACTATCACAGTTTATTTGCTCCATTGTCTCTGAGTCTGTTTGTTGTACTTGTTGACTCTGGGTCTTTTTTCTCAGGATATTTCCGCATTGTCTGTCATTGTCCTTTATCTGAAGTCTGGAACATCTGCTGGTTCAGCCTTGGGTGGCTGGTAACAATGACCTAAGCTTAATGTTGCTTGAGGCTGTCACCAGTTCTTAAGAACACTTCAACATCTTGGGACTGCAGAGGGATCAACACCAACCAAAGCCTAAACGGGTTAACAAATGAAGCATAACTTTCGCAAAGAATGATGCCAAAAATAACTTAAGCCACCAAGAGCAAAAATCACTAAGGATGCCCGAAGGCTGGTGTCTCAGGTCTGCTCCATTGCAGGTCTCACTTGCCGGTCCTCATTTGCTCCTTTGACAGCCTCCTTCCACCATTGATCAAGAAGAGCCATGTCACTGAACTCTGTGATGAACAATAATTAGATTGCAGCAGCTGAGGCAAGCCCCCTCTCAGCAGAGATGGTTCTGTTGGTCTAATTGAATCGCAGTTAAATCACAAGCCATGAGAAATAATTATAGGTAGAGGGAAAACAATGCATGAGCTGAAATTTGCAACACAATGCGGAGTAACCACCACGCAGACCCTCCTAAATAAGGCTGGCCTCATACTTAGGAAAGCTATCAGACCTTGCAGGCTAATCAACCTGAAGATTACCATCCTGTCTGTTGATATCACTCATAATGACACCAAAAACCGTTTTCTTTGGAAAAGAATCAGCTGATCAGCCTCTGACAGGATAGGCTAGATGCGCTATAGATCAAAATCTTTGCTACAGAGAAAATTAAACTTCAAAGTTTTTGCAAACTACCAATGAGGCAGCCGAATATAAGAATGGCTCTTTACAAATGCCAGGACCATATATGTACAAGAAACATAATTCGCATAGCACAGGGATGAATATATGTTTTTTTTTCTTCATAAAAATGTCCTCACTGAACACTCCAACTGTGAGTAATAACATGAAAATCTCAGCTTAAGCGAGGGATCTATACCCTTGCTCTGATTAGGACTCCTTTCATAAAAGTTATACACAGCGCTCCTGAAGAAACATTGGGGTTAAAAAAATGAACCGAAAACGGGACCTATACCACCTGAAACTACACGATCGTACGAACGTTTAAAGACAAAAACGAAAAAAATCTGTTGGGAATTTTTTGAGAAATTCAAGTTTTTGAAAATTGTGTTTATCTCATCACTTGAATACATGTAAAATGGCTTAAAATTCGAAAAACAAGCTTGAAAATGTGATTAAACCTGTTAGCTTAGCTCTCTAAGGAATTTCAATAAAGTTAAAACAATGAAACGAAAATATTTAGGAAGTTTTTAAAAGTAAATGTGACATATTGTTTATCACACACCGTATAAATGCAAAAATGCTGAAAATAACCAAATTCTCCATATTTTCAGTCTTTGGGGGTTATTAAACAAATTTGTTATCCTTAAACTGGATATGAAAAGCGTCATACAGCTTTTAAAAAGTAAAAGCACATCAAAACAGATATAAAAATTACAAGAAAGTATCTTCTCACAGCACCAACTATTATTATTTCAGACAGTTTTCTCATTGGCCCATTTAGTTTATATGGTACTATCTACATATAATAAGTTCAAATAGACGAAAGGTGATGCAGGCTGAAGTATTTGACAGTAATATCTAGAGTGATATCAGAGGCTAAAGTAAACATGTCACAATCTAATTTTCTAACATAGGTTTGTGGAATCAGCTGATATTTTTTTCTGCATCCGCATTGGAGGCCTGAATTAGGATAAATGTGGTTCAAAATTAAGTACTATTTAATATTGAACGGAATATCCTCAAATCCTTAGATATAATATAGGCTATGAATATAGGCATGGCTGTTCTCGGCTGTGTGCGGAAATTGGGCTTGATGTTTGCTACACTTTTTCAGGTACCTTGTACATGCCTAGCTGTAGTGAACACTATGGACTATAGTGGTTGTTTGAATATATATACTGCACCTAATATGGACTTCTTAATCTGAGAATCTCTTTGAATAGAACAGATTTAGGGAGGTACCAAAGCATGCTTGCATGCACAGAATCATAGAATGCAACAACTGTAATAGGGCCTAGGTTTTTTTGGGAAGCATACAGTGTATTCTGCACTGCATATCAAGGCTCGAGAGTTACTCGAGATCATTAGCTGGATAAATTAATTTCCCTCAGAGGTTTACCTGCTAATTTTCAATTTCACAATGAGAAAATGGATGTGAACCTGCGTTTTTAAGTCAGTGATTTGGATTTGGAAAGAGCTGTGACAGTTCACTATGCAATATATTAATAATAACCATTTTGATAAGGGAGAAGGAAAGTAGTAGTACCATTCTCCTTTATTGAGTCAGGAAACTTTGTGTATTTGTGATCACTGCTACCTGCATAATAATGTTTGAAAGTTGACAATCTGCTGCAATCCGTTTGACCTAGCATAATTTTTAGACTCACTTTTCACATTTAAAGCTTTACATATACATGTCAAGCAAGATTTAAAACTTATTTTAAAATAATAAAGATTGAAAAAAGTAAAATAAATGGGTTATTTTAGCGTTTTTGAATTTTCAGTGTGTGATAAACAATGTGTCACATTTATTTCAATGAAGTCACAAAATATTTTAATATTTTTGTTGTAACGTGTTTGAAATTCTTAAGGAAGCTAAACTAACAAGTTTCATTATGTTTTCAAGCTTGTTAGTTGTATTATAAGCCATTTTACATGTATTCAAGTGATGAGATAAACAAGATTTTTTAAAACTTGAATTTCTCAAAAAATTCCCAACAGATTTTTTTCGTTTTTGTCTTAAAATGTTCGTATGATCGCACAGTTTCAGGCGGTATAGGTCCTGTTTTCGGTTCATTTTTTTAACCCCAATGTTTCTTCAGGAGCGCTGTGTATACTTACTAAATAATGTTTTGCAGTAGCCAACAAAAAGACTCTTTATTTGATATTCTACACCTCTTAAACTCTCATATGCACTTGATAGAGATATTTGGTAATCCATCGGCTATTACATTGTCCATCATTATTACCATCCAAAACCTGGTATGGATAACACATCATTTCCCATCAGTTGCCAAAATCACATCAGTAGGATGAGCATTGAGCAAGCAAGCAAGAAGAACCAGAAACTAACATTTTCTTACATGCACAGAAAGCCGCCGCACAACAGAGAATAAGGAGGTAGACTGGTTGGTCACAGGTCAGATGACCAAGAGGCAATCTCATGCAATTCCCCAGCCACTCCTTCATCTTCCATCATCCCATGTGATTTTATCAACACACGAGAAATACCCTGGACACCAAGTCTGAATCAAGACTCTGGATACGAGGCAAGGCTCAATACCCATTGCAAAATGCCATCGGCAAACCATTGCCATGGTATAATTTGACATAACTCGAGTCAATACTATGTGGCATTCTTGTCCAAACACATATTTTTCAGGTTACTCTTTGTAAATATGTGAACCGTGGACAATAATTCTCTCAAGAGAGCTATGAAAAAGAAGGTTTTAAATGTTACCACAAAGCAATGTCCATAACAAACTGAAGTGTGCCTGTCAAGATATAGATGAAACATACATTTGCTTGCCTGGGTTGCTCCATTTTCATATATGCAGTAAGCACATACCATGTGTACCAATAACTCAATGCCAAGTGATGTAGTGCTTTAATTTCCAGTAGGAAAATATTCTGGGTCTTTTTCTGGTTGTCTCCACTGAACCTTATACGATCAATCATGGAGGTTACTGAGGTGAGGCTTCCATCTGCTCTCCTGCTTGATGATGACCCTGGCTGAAGTCTCCTTTTGGCAGAGGTCACTTATTTTTGGAGAATCCATGAATATTCATTAAATTAAAGACACCTCTCCCTTGAAGTGCCAACAGAAGCACATAATGAAATACATTAGCATCTGAATCTCTACAAATTTGCTCGTATTTGGCCTCTGTGTGCTTCCTGTGGCAGAGGAAGTGTCTGGTGAATTTGTCTTCTGTTGCCAGGATAAGGAAAGCCTTAGAGAAGGAAGAAACAAACAGAAATACAGAACACAGAAGAGTTTGAAGGCGCTTCACAACTGAATAAAGCAGCACATTAAAGCTCTTCAGATTCGTGTGCTTTCATCCATTTGAAAATGTTGAACATAAAGCAACATCCTGTCACAGGCTGGAGAAAATAATTAAAGTATAAACAAAATGTTTGGAGGAGCTAAGATAGATAGTCCTCAGGATTTCAGTGTAAAATGAGTATCTTATAGAGAAAAGTAGATACTCCTACAGCTGAAATACTTTTCACATATATAAGGATGTTAAAAAAAGTAGCAGAGATTAATAAGTTCTATATGGAGAAGATATCTATATTGGAGAAGATATCTATATATTTGCAACTTGTAATTGTCATCCAGAAACTATTCATTCCGAGAGTAATTTTGTTCCCTTTTGATGAATGATAAAGGCTTATCAGGACACAGAGTTAATAGACCAAACGGACCAAACACCCATGATCCATCTACTGTCATTAGGTGGTCAAGTCATTCAGTGATAAGCTGCCATGAGTATCTAATTCATGGCAGGGAGAGTAAAAAGGTTAATCCAATGGTTAGGCTGTTGAGGAGCATTTCACGCACACAGCAGACCGAGCAAGGATGCACTTTTCAACCTTAAAGTGTTGACCACAATCAACAGAGCACACAACAAGAGGTATACTATACGGTGAGTATACTGAAGGAGAGGGTCTGGTGGTTGAATGGGGTACCTCAGGGGTATGCTTACTCACCATATAATAACATTATTTGTAGAGAGTAGCAATAGTAATACAGGGTACATACATGACCATTTTACCGGTATGTGACGTCATGTTGTGCTGATCAACGCAGCATTTCACTCCACTCACGATCTATACCTTTACGTACACATGCAAAGCTATTCTTATATTCAGCAATGCAGCATTTCGTAGCCAATCTCCACCAAATGTCTCTTGTAATCATGTATGTACAGCTTATGCTATGCTATAAGCAGTATTGCAGAATTTCAAAGGCAATCCCAACTGAATGCTTCATGGCTGCTCTCATGGCTGCCTGCCCTTTATTAATCATCAAGAGCATCCACAAAACATACATAGGACCATGGACAACCATACATAAGACCATGTATGGACCATGCACATCCCATACGTAACAGTTGGTGGAGTGAAATGCCAGGAGCGTGACATGCATCTCACAGCTTTGGCTGCTGAAGGGAACAAACACAGCTAGACATTAAATAGCCTTAAATTTGCCAAGGGAACAAACAGATCAAGTACATGATGAATACTGAGTCTGAGAGATTGGATAATTGGAATACTGCAACACAATTTAAATTGAGAAGCAGTAGTTAGAGCTTGCAGAGACACAAACCTTAGCGACATAACATCACAAGCCCTGCGGCAAAACACAAGTCGCTTCACTCCAAAGTGAAAGTAGCTATCACTTGGAAATATTTGCCAATGCTGACAAAAAAATAATTAATTCCCAGTCAGACATTTGGCTTCCTCTCAAAATTGACATTGACCTTACAGCGCAAAAAGGAATTCCAATTTCTATTCTCCATTTCCAATCACAGAATGAAATAGCAAACATACTTCGCAAATAACTAAGGTCAGTCCATACAAAGATTCAGCGCAATTCAACAGCTCTGTCACACATGTATCAGAAAAATGGAGTAGGGGGTTTTACTTAAATGAGGTCACACCGTTTTGTCCAAGAAAAATAAATGACTGTAGCCTACTGATCATCAGTTATTCCCAAGCACACCATTATACGGTTGACAGAAGCGTTACTGTAAATAAACGTATTTTTGTTTATTTAGAAAAATAAAAGCCAATATTGTCAATACTGCGCAACAAGTGTAAGTTTTTACATGTACATGAATAGTACAACACTACGATTGTTAACTTGCAAATTTGCGGGGTATTATCCCACCATCCTTCAAAACTCTTCTGTCTTTTCAATTAAGTAAAACTAGCAATAGTATTAGTCTGACTGACATCTACACATCTATCACAGTTTATTTGCCTCATTGTCTCTGTGTCTGTTTGTTGTACTTGTTGACTCTTGGTCTTTTTTCTCAGGATATTTCCGCATTGTTTGTCATTGTCCTTTGTCTGAAGTCTGGAACATCTGCTGGTTCAGCCTTGGGTGGCTGGTAACAATGACCTAAGCTTGATGTTGCTTCCTCTCATGAAAACAGATGCCTGTCAAGATGCTAGAAAAGCAATATTGTGAGGCTGTCACCAGTTCTTAAGAACACTTCAACATCTTCGGACTTCAGAGGGATCAACGCCAACCACAACCTAATCAGATTAACAAATGAAGTATAACCTTTGTAAAGAATGATGCCAAAAATAACTTAAGCCACCAAGAGCAAAAATCATTAAGGATGCCCGAAGGCTGGTGTCTCAGGTCTGCTCCATTGCAGGTCTCACTTGCCGGTCCTCATTTGCTCCTTTGACAGCCTCCTTCCACCATTGATCAAGAAGAGCCATATGTACTGAACTCCGTGATGAACAATAATTAGATTGCAGCAGCTGAGGCAAGCCCCCTCTCAGCAGAGATGGTTCTGTTGGTCTAATTGAATCGCAGTTAAATCACAAGCCATGAGAAATAATTATAGGTAGAGGGAAAACAATGCATGAGCTGAAATTTGCAACACAATGCGGAGTAACCACCACGCAGACCCTCCTAAATAAGGCTGGCCTCATACAGGGTGCGGCAAAAAAAATTGCACCACTTTAACATCTCTAGTAGATCAAACAGAACATTTCAAAATAAAGTTTTGAGTGATGGGATATCTAGCCAAACATATTAGCAGTTGGCTAAAAGTTAAATTAGTGTAAAATTAAAGTTCGAACACTGGCTATTCTCAATAATGTACAGCCTCTGCAAAATCTTGCTTGCCCAAACCAAAATACTTTGGCGACTGCTAGCCTACTGATCATTCCTGAATGCTGTGAATTTTACATAATAAGGCGGGGCAAAGAAACAGAATAACTACAGTGAATATTTGGCATAATATGACCAGTTTCTGTGGTCTGGTGATGATTTTTGCATTGTTTGCTACTGATAACAGAACGATTCATCGTCATTTCCATGTAATGGCAAAAAAATTTACCCTGGGGTGTTTAAATAGCATTCTATTCTGGCCAAGATGAACCCACTGTGTAAGCCAACCATATTGAGCAGTTTGGTGGCTGAACAATACAATTTCAGGCCTGCTTTGCTGAAGGTTTTTGATTGCATGGGTTCAAAACTTGGGAGATGGTCACAAAATATTTCAAGTGGATCTTCCAGAGCAAAACTCCTGATGGATGTAAATCAGATGCGATAATAAATTTTTGGTGTCCAGCAACAGTTTCTGTGCTGGGCAAGTAAAATATCTCAACATGATGGGGTGAATATGTATGTATAGGACCCCCACTCTCCCAGCCCATCAATCCAGCCTTGGAGCACCAAGAAATTGCCTTGGAGGGCTGCACTTACCAAATATGTCTGTTTATGTATTGATCAACTGTAATGCGATATTCTAACAAGATTAAGTATTGTATGTCCTGCCAAGAGAAGCCTAGAGTGGTCATTAGTGTTCAAGTTTATCGTCCAGTCCAAAATCAAAGAGTTATATTCATCAGACCTCAAAATTTCAAATGTTTTTACATCGGCAATAGTAGAGAGAGGTGTCTGAAGCACCCCCAACATTTCAATAGCTTGATTGAACTCTGGAATTTGGGTATACTTGACAAAAACAAGATGCACCTGAAAAAAACTGACGTACAACGTATTTAGACCTAGAACGTGAAAAGTAATTAATAAAAATGAAAAATGCTTTGAGTAAGTCAATTGAGATATACATGGCTTAGTTGTCTTCCAATTTAATACTTATAGAAGCATTGGTTAGGAAATTATAGCAATTATATTTCATAGCTATTGCTGGTGCAAGTTTTTTTGCCGCACCCTGTACTTAGGAAAGCTTTCAGACTTTGCAGGCTAATCATCCTGAAGATTACCATCCCGTCTGATGATACCACTCATAATGACACCAAAAACTGTTTTCTTAGGAAAAGAATCAGCTGATCACACGCGCATGTATACCAATAATACTCTATAGACAATACAAGCGTATGCAATTCGAATTCTGAGATTGCAGGAGCAGAGTCATTTTGCAAATAACACACAGATATGGTGCAAATGCAATAGTTGACCTTGTACATCACACTTATTTTGATAATGTTCTGGCATGCAAAGTATTTTTTCTTTTATAGTATTTGCATATTTTAAAGAAATACAAAACTGGTGAGAGCCTATGTCAAAGTCACATGACATATTCCAATTAGAATACAACCATAGCAATGATCACTAACTGTTATACATTGTTTGTTACTATTTATGCATTCAGCAGTTAGACATGAGATAAAAATGTATAAGAATCTGCAACTTATCGAACTAACAACACCCAACAATAACTATGAATTTTGAGAAAATTTTTTTCATAGTCAACTATCAAATTTGATAGAATCTGTGACAAATATATCAAAACATGCATGTCCAGGGCATTTCTTGGACTTGTCATATGCTAGTATATGGATGGATTAAATCGATCTACAAGCCCTGATATACTATGTCTATCAATGACTGGTACTTCCGCTCATGGTTGATCAGCCTCTGACAGGATAGGCTAGATGCGCTATAGATCAAAATCCTTGCTACAGAGAATATTACACTTCAAAGTTTTGCAAACTACCAATGAGGCAGCCGAATATAAGAATGGCTCTTTACAAATGCCAGGACCATATATGTACAAGAAACATAATTTGCATAGCACAGGGATGAATATATGTTTTTTTTTCTTCATAAAAATGTCCTCACTGAACACCCCAACTGTGAGTACTAACATGAAAATCTCAGCTTAAGCGAGGGATCTATACTCTTACGCTGATTATGACTCTTTTCATAAAAGTTATACTTACTAAATAATGTTTTGCAGTAGCCAACAAAAAGACTCTTTATTTGATATTCTACACCTCTTAAACTCTCATATGCACTTGATAGAGATATTTGGTAATCCATCGGCTATTACATTGTCCATCATTATTACCATCCAAAACCTGGTATGGATAACACATCATTTCCATCAGTTGCCAAAATCACATCAGCAGGATGAGCATTGAGGAAGTAAGCAAGAAGAACCAAAAACTAACATTTTCTTACATGCACAAAAAGCCGCCGCACAACAGAGAATAAGGAGGTAGACTGGTTGGTCACTGGTCAAATGACCAAGAGGCAATCTCATGCAATTCCCCAGCCACTCCTTCATCTTCCATCATCCCATGTGATTTTATCAACACACGAGAAATACCCTGGACACCAAGTCTGAATCAAGACTCTGGATACGAGCCAAGGCTCAATACCCATTGCAAAATGCCACCGGCAAACCATTGCCATGGTATAATTTGACATAACTCGAGGCAATACTATGTGGCATTCGTGTCCAAACACATATTTTTCAGGTTACTCTTTGTAAATATGTGAACCGTGGACAATAATTCTCTCAAGAGAGCTATCAAAAAGAAGGTTTTAAATGTTACCACAAAGCAATGTCCATAACAAACTGAAGTGTGCCTGTCAAGATATAGATGAAACATTCATTTGCTTGGCTGGGTTGCTCCATTTTCATATATGCAGTAAGCACATACCATGTGTACCAATAACTCAATGCCAAGTGATGTAGTGCTTTAATTTCCAGTAGGAAAATATTCTGGGTCTTTTTCTGGTTGTCTCCACTGAACCTTATACGATCAATCATGGAGGTTACTGAGGTGAGGCTTCCATCTGCTCTCCTGTTTGATGATGACCCTGGCTGAAGGCTCCTTTTGGCAGAGGTCACTTATTTTTGGAGAATTCATGAATATTCATTCAATTAAAGGCACCTCTCTTCTGAAGTGCCAAGAGAAGCACATAATGAAATACATTAGCATCGGAACCTCTGCAAATTTGCTTTTATTTGACTATGTGGACTTTGGTATGCTTCCTTGGCAACAGAAGCATGCTGAAGCCTCTTGAGAATTTTTCTTCTGCAGACAGGATATGAAAAGGTTTGAATCTGAAGAAACAAAACAGAAATGAAGAGCTTGGAAGCTTGAAGGAACTTCAAAACTACATAAAGCAGCACGCTGAAGTACTAGAGTTTCTTGTGCTTTCATCCCTTTAAAGCATCTTCCAATATATAGCAGTGACTGAATATAATTTGGTAAAATGAGATGTTCGAAGACATCTTTCAAATATGGAGAAAATGAAGTAATCCAACAGTTGAGCCACGATTTAGTAAATATACATACGAAATAACATCTATAACTTGTTTAGAAACCATTCATTATCGGTTTCAGTTAACTATTGCACTGTATCAGCAAAATGTTATCACAATGGGCTAACAGGAAAAGGAGCCAACAGACTGAACTGACCAAACATCCGTCCACTGTCATTAAGTGGTCCAGTGATTCAGTGATAAGCTGCCATGAGTATCTAATACATCGCCCTGAGGGAGTACAAGGTTAAACTAACGACCGGTTTGGCTGTTGGGGAGTATTTCAGGCACACACCAGACAGAGCAGGGATGGACTTTTCATCCTGAAGTGTCGACCACAATCAGGGAAGTACAGTACCAGAGGTGTACGGTTGGTATACTGATGGACCGGAGCAGGTGGGTCAGTAGTATGAACGGAGTACCTCAGGGGCTTCTCTCTCACTGTATACTATGTATGCTGTGTGGACTGAAATTACTGATAATATGTGTGACATTAGATGTGAATTTATACAAATCATTTACCAAAGACCTGAGTGAGGATCAATTCACCATTTCGAACACACTCTAGATCTATATGCACTGCTATACGCACTGCTTATACAATGTCATATGGCAGCATTGCAGCAGTAGTAAATTCTAGGTTGTTCATGATTCACTGCCTCACTGCTCATATGGCTGTCTGGCCTTTTATATTACTAGAGCATCCACAGAGCATGCACAACACCATGCATAGTATTTAGTTTTGTATACCAATTCGCAAGACCATGTACGGACCATGTATGCACCATGCGTAGCTGTTGGTGGGGTGAAAATGCCATGGTGAATGGCATGCATCTCACAACTCCAGCAGTTGACAGCTAAGAGCCAAAAGCAAACATGCCAGACATTAAACAGCCTTAAATTTGCCAAAGGAACAAACAGGATCAAGTAAATGTTGAATACTCCCGGAATACTAAAGTGCCTGCTGCCTCAATTTAAATTTAGAAGCAGTGTTAGAGCTTGCAGAGACACAAGCCTTAGAGACAAGAATAATACAAGCCCAACAGCTTAACACAACTTGCTTTGCCTCAAAAGTGTAGGTATAACTAGGACATATTTCCTTATACTGACAAAAAGAACCTAATTCTATGCCAGACATTTTGCTGCCTTTCAAAATTGACATTGAACTTAAAGTGCAGGAAATAATTCCAATTTCCATTTTCCATTTCCAGTCTAGAGCTCAAAAGCTTGGTCACAAATCAGAAAAGCGGACCAGAAATGCGGAGTTGGGAGTTTTACTTAGAGCAAAGGCCACCCTATTTTGTCCCTGAACAAATAATTATTGCACTGATCATTGCTTCTTCGAAAGCACAACATTATGAATGGTTGATAGAAGCGTTACAGTAAATAAATCTTTATTTCTAGTTCTATTTTGCAAAATAAGAGCCAATATTTACTACTTTGTAAGCACCCAGTGTACATGTACATGTAAAGTATTGTATATGACACAACAAGTGTTAATTTTCAAACTTGCTGGGTATTATCTCAACATTCATTACTCTTCTGTCAATTTCAATTAAGTAACACCAACATATATATGTAGTATAAGTCTAACTGACATCGACAAAACTATCACAGTTTATTTGCCTCATTGTCTCTGTGTCTGTTTGTTGTACTTGTTGACTCCTGGTCTTTTTTCTCAGGATATTTCCCCATTGTCTGTCATTCCCCTTTGACTGCAGTCTGGAACACTGGCTCGTTCAGCCTGGATGGCTGGTAACAAGAACTTTCTGAAGATAAATATTGCTTCCTCTCATGTAAATAGATGACTGTGTTGATGCCAATCAAGCAATATTATAACTCTTTCACCGGTTAAGAAAACTTCAGCACCATGAGACACCAGTGGGATCACCATGTACCACAAGCATCTTCAGCAACTTAACAAATAAAGCATAACTTTCGTACATAATGTCAAAAATAACGTATGACACCAAGAGCAAAAATCATTAAAGATGCCAAGAGGTCGGAGTCCAGGTCCATTGACACAATTTGACAGTCTTGTTTGTGGGTCCTCATTTGCACATCTGACAGCCTCCTTCCGACCATTGATCAAGGAAGAGCCATGGCACTGAACTCTGCGTTTGAACATAATTAAATTGCAGCAGCCAAGGCAAGCCGCCTCAAAGTCAAGCCAGTTTTGTTGTGCTGATTGAATTCTAGTTCAATCACAAGTTATGAGAAATAACTGAAACAATGCAAGTACTGAAAATTTAAACATAACAGAGTTACAACCATGCAGACCCTCTTTCAAAAGGCTGGCCTTCAACTTAGGAAAACCTTCAGACTTTGGAAGCTCATTACCATCCCGTTTGGTGATATCACTGATAAGGAGAGCAAATCTTGGTTGTCTTGGGCCAGGGATCCACTGTTATTCTGATCACGACTCCTTTCATAATACCTATGCTTATGAAGAGAATGCTTTGCTATTGCAAAAATTTGACTCTCATCAGATATTCTACATCTTCCTAAACTCTCATAGACACTTGATAGTGCATATGATAACCTACAGGTATTTGGTAATTCATCTGCCATTACATTGCCCATAAATATTACCAACCAAAACCAGGTACGGATAACACATCACTTCACATCAGTCGCCAAAATCACATCAGCAGGATGAGCATTGAGCAAGTAAGCAAGAAGAACTAGAAACTAACATTTTCTTACATGCACAGAAAGCCCCAGCCAGGCAGAGAATAAGGAGGTAGACTGGCTGGCCACAGGTCAGATGACCAAGAGGCAATCGCATGCAATTCCCCAGCCACTCCTTCATCTTCCATCATCCCATGTGATTTTATCAACACACGAGAAATACCCTGGACACCAAGTCTGGAATCAAGACTCCGGATACAAGCCAAAGCTCAATGCCCAGTGCAAAAAGCCTCCACTAAACCATTACCGGATATTTCTCTCAAGAGAGCTATCAAAAAGATGGTTTAAGGTGTTATCACAAAGAAATGTCAATAAAAACTTGTGTGTCTATCAAAATATAGATGAAACATATATATTTGCTTGGCGTGTTGCTCCATTTTCATATATTCAATGTACACATACCATGTGTACCAATAACCCGATGCCAAGTGATGCAGTGCTTTAATTTCCAGTAGGAAATATTCTAGGTCTTTTTCTGGTTGTCTCCACTGAAACTCGCACAATCAATCATGGAGGTCACTGCATCATCCCAAGTCATACAATGACAAAACGGCCCATAACCTTTGCTAATTCATGAATACTTAATTAACTGACCCAGTTTTGGCTCAGCCAATCAGGGACTGCTACATCACAGTTTGAAATTGTTGCTTCTGTTTCACACACTCACAAATGGAGAAATCGTGCATTGTTGAAAGGTGCTATCACAGTTCCGAAAATTCCATTGAATTATGTATTTTCACAGTTCTGAAATGAAACTGTTTGAAAGTTTGCTTGTTTTTCTTAGTTGCCAGTAATCCTCTAAGTGTCCATAATCGGACTAAATCTGCCTGCAAAATGTTTATGACCTAAATAAGCAGCCAATCACAGAAGAGGTTGGAAATAGCAGAAAGCCCTGTCCATTTTAGCAGGGCTTGCGTGGGGAGGATGAGGTCACTGAGGTGAGGCCTCCATCTGCTATCCTACTTGATGATGACCCTGGCTGAAGTCCCTTTGGTAGAGGTCACTTATTTTTGGAGAATTCATGAATATTGATTCAATTAAAGGCACCTCTCTTCTGAAGTGCTTAGAGAAGCACTTAATAAAATACATTAGTATCAGAACCTCTGCAAATTTGCTTATATTTAACTATGTGGACCAATGTGTGCTCCTTTGGCAAGAGAAATACGCTGAAGCCTCTTAAGAATTTTTCTTCTGTAGGCAGAATATGAAAAGTTTTGAATGAAGAAGAAACGAACAGAAATGCAGAGCACAGAAGCTTGAAGGTACTTTACAACTACATAAAGCAACACGTCGAAGCACTTGAGTTTCTTGTGCTTTCATCCATTTGAAGTGTCTTCCAACATATAGCAGCGTATATGTATAATTTGGTAGCAGGAGATGCTTGAAGATATATTTTAGATGACAAACTTTATTCTATAGTGGAAAACAAGTCTATAGTTGGGCTGTTTTATTGAGAGCATTGTAAATTGTTGTTCACACATGATAATATGTATGGAAGAAAGTGAAGTAATCCAACAGTTGAGCAGCGATTGAGTAGTATAAATAGAAAATAAGATCCATAACTTGTGCTGCAGTTTAGAAACCATTCATTATAGGTTTCAGTTAACTATTGTACTGTATCAGCAAAATGTTATCACAATGGGCTAACAGGAAAAGGAGCCAACAGACTGAACTGACCAAACATCCGTCCACTGTCATTAAGTGGTCCAGTGATTCAGTGATAAGCTACCATGAGTATCTAATGCATGGCCCTGGGGGAGTACAAGGTTAAACTAACGACCGGTTTGGAAGTTGGGGAGTATTTCAGGCACACACCAGACAGAGCAGGGATGGACTTTTCATCCTGAAGTGTCTACCACAATCAGCAAAGTACAGAACCAGAGGTGTATGGCTGGTATACTGATGGACCGGATCAGGTGGGTCAGTAGTATGAACGGAGTACCTCAGGAGCTTCTCTCTCACTGTATACTATGTATGCTGTGCGGATTGATATTACTGAAAATATGTGTGACATTAGATGTGAACTTATACTAATCATTTACCAAAGACCTGAGTGAGGATCAATTCACCATTTCGAACACACTCTAGATCTATATGCACTGCTATACGCACTGCTTATACAATGTCATATGGCAGCATTGCAGCAGTAGTAAATTCTAGGTTGTTCATGATTCACTGCCTCACTGCTCATATGGCTGTCTGGCCTTTTATATTACTAGAGCATCCACAGAGCATGCACAACACCATGCATAGTATTTAGTTTTGTATACCAATTCGCAAGACCATGTACGGACCATGTATGCACCATGCGTAGCTGTTGGTGGGGTGAAAATGCCATGGTGAATGGCATGCATCTCACAACTCGAGCAGTTGACAGCTAAGAGCCAAAAACAAACATGCCAGACATTAAACAGCCTTAAATTTGCCAAAGGAACAAACAGGATCAAGTAAATGTTGAATACTCCCGGAATACTAAAGTGCCTGCTGCCTCAATTTAAATTTAGAAGCAGTGTTAGAGCTTGCAGAGACACAAGCCTTAGAGACAAGAATAATACAAGCCCAACAGCTTAACACAACTTGCTTTGCCTCAAAAGTGTAGGTATAACTAGGACATATTTCCTTATACTGACAAAAAGAACCTAATTCTATGCCAGACATTTTGCTGCCTTTCAAAATTGACATTGAACTTAAAGTGCAGGAAATAATTCCAATTTCCATTTTCCATTTCCAGTCTAGAGCTCAAAAGCTTGGTCACAAATCAGAAAAGCGGACCAGAAATGCGGAGTTGGGAGTTTTACTTAGAGCAAAGGCCACCCTATTTTGTCCCTGAACAAATAATTATTGCACTGATCATTGCTTCTTCGAAAGCACAACATTATGAATGGTTGATAGAAGTGTTACAGTAAATAAATCTTTATTTCTAGTTCTATTTTGCAAAATAAGAGCCAATATTTACTACTTTGTAAGCACCCAGTGTACATGTACATGTAAAGTATTGTATATGACACAACAAGTGTTAATTTTCAAACTTGCTGGGTATTATCTCAACATTCATTACTCTTCTGTCAATTTCAATTAGGTAACACCAACATATATGTAGTATAAGTCTAACTGACATTGACAAAACTATCACAGTATATTTGCCTCATTGTCTCTGGGTCTGTTTGTTGTACTTGTTGACTCCTGGTCTTTTTTCTCAGGATATTTCCCCATTGTCTGTCATTCCCCTTTGACTGCAGTCTGGAACACTGGCTCGTTCAGCCTGGATGGCTGGTAACAAGAACTTTCTGAAGATAAATATTGCTTCCTCTCATGTAAATAGATGACTGTGTTGATGCCAATCAGGCAATATTATAACTCTTTCACCGGTAAAGAAAACTTCAGCACCATGAGACACCAGTGGGATCACCATGTACCGCAAGCATCTTCAGCAACTTAACAAATAAAGCATAACTTTCGTACATAATGTCAAAAATAACGTATGACACCAAGAGCAAAAATCATTAAAGATGCCAAGAGGTCGGAGTCCAGGTCCATTGACACAATTTGACAGTCTTGTTTGTGGGTCCTCATTTGCACATCTGACAGCCTCCTTCCGACCATTGATCAAGGAAGAGCCATGGCACTGAACTCTGCGTTTGAACATAATTAAATTGCAGCAGCCAAGGCAAGCCGCCTCAAAGTCAAGCCAGTTTTGTTGTGCTGATTGAATTCTAGTTCAATCACAAGTTATGAGAAATAACTGAAACAATGCAAGTACTGAAAATTTAAACATAACGGAGTTACAACCATGCAGACCCTCTTTCAAAAGGCTGGCCTTCAACTTAGGAGAACCTTCAGACTTTGGAAGCTCATTACCATCCCGTTTGGTGATATCACTGATAAGGAGAGCAAATCTTGGTTGTCTTGGGCCAGGGATCCACTGTTATTCTGATCACGACTCCTTTCATAATACCTATGCTTATGAAGAGAATGCTTTGCTATTGCAAAAATTTGACTCTCATCAGATATTCTACATCTTCCTAAACTCTCATAGACACTTGATAGTGCATATGATAACCTACAGGTATTTGGTAATTCATCTGCCATTACATTGCCCATCAATATTACCAACCAAAACCAGGTACGGATAACACATCACTTCACATCAGTCGCCAAAATCACATCAGCAGGATGAGCATTGAGCAAGTAAGCAAGAAGAACTAGAAACTAAAATTTTCTTACATGCACAGAAAGCCCCAGCCAGGCAGAGAATAAGGAGGTAGACTGGCTGGCCACAGGTCAGATGACCAAGAGGCAATCGCATGCAATTCCCCAGCCACTCCTTCATCTTCCATCATCCCATGTGATTTTATCAACACACGAGAAATACCCTGGACACCAAGTCTGGAATCAAGACTCTGGATACAAGCCAAAGCTCAATGCCCAGTGCAAAAAGCCTCCACTAAACCATTACCGGATATTTCTCTCAAGAGAGCTATCAAAAAGATGGTTTAAGGTGTTATCACAAAGAAATGTCAATAAAAACTTGTGTGTCTATCAAAATATAGATGAAACATATATATTTGCTTGGCGTGTTGCTCCATTTTCATATATTCAATGTACACATACCATGTGTACCAATAACCCGATGCCAAGTGATGCAGTGCTTTAATTTCCAGTAGGAACTATTCTAGGTCTTTTTCTGGTTGTCTCCACTGAAACTCGCACAATCAATCATGGAGGTCACTGCATCATCCCAAGTCATACAATGACAAAACGGCCCATAACCTTTGCTAATTCATGAATACTTAATTAACTGACCCAGTTTTGGCTCAGCCAATCAGGGACTGCTGCATCACAGTTTGAAATTGTTGCTTCTGTTTCACACACTTACAAATGGAGAAATCGTGCATTGTTGAAAGGTGCTATCACAGTTCCGAAAATTCCATTGAATTATGTATTTTCACAGTTCTGAAATGAAACTGTTTGAAAGTTTGCTTGTTTTTCTTAGTTGCCAGTAATTCTCTAAGTGTCCATAATCGGACTAAATCTGCCTGCAAAATGTTTATGACCTAAATAAGCAGCCAATCACAGAAGAGGTTGGAAATAGCAGAAAGCCCTGTCCATCTTAGCAGGGCTTGCGTGGGGAGGATGAGGTCACTGAGGTGAGGCCTCCATCTGCTATCCTACTTGATGATGACCCTGGCTGAAGTCCCTTTGGTAGAGGTCACTTATTTTTGGAGAATTCATGAATATTGATTCAATTAAAGGCACCTCTCTTCTGAAGTGCTTAGAGAAGCACTTAATAAAATACATTAGTATCAGAACCTCTGCAAATTTGCTTATATTTAACTATGTGGACCAATGTGTGCTCCTTTGGCAAGAGAAATACGCTCAAGCCTCTTAAGAATTTTTCTTCTGTAGGCAGAATATGAAAAGTTTTGAATGAAGAAGAAACGAACAGAAATGCAGAGCACAGAAGCTTGAAGGTACTTTACAACTACATAAAGCAACACGTCGAAGCACTTGAGTTTCTTGTGCTTTCATCCATTTGAAGTGTCTTCCAACATATAGCAGCGTATATGTATAATTTGGTAGCAGGAGATGCTTGAAGATATATTTTAGATGACAAACTTTATTCTATAGTGGAAAACAAGTCTCTAGTTGGGCTGTTTTATTGAGAGCATTGTAAATTGTTGTTCACACATGATAATATGTATGGAAGAAAGTGAAGTAATCCAACAGTTGAGCAGCGATTGAGTAGTATAAATAGAAAATAAGATCCATAACTTGTGCTGCAGTTTAGAAACCATTCATTATAGGTTTCAGTTAACTATTGTCATGTATCAGCAAAATGTCATCACAATGGGCTAACAGGAAAAGGAGCCAACAGACTGAACTGACCAAGCATCCGTCCACTGTCATTAAGTGGTCCAGTGATTCAGTGATAAGCTACCATGAGTATCTAATGCATGGCCCTGGGGGAGTACAAGGTTAAACTAACGACCGGTTTGGAAGTTGGGGAGTATTTCAGGCACACACCAGACAGAGAAGGGATGCACTTTTCATCCTGAAGTGTCGACCACAATCAGCAAAGTACAGAACCAGAGGTGTATGGTTGGTATACTGATGGACCGGATCAGGTGGGTCAGTAGTATGAACGGAATCATTTACCAAAGACCTGAGTGAGGATCAATTCACCATTTCAAACACACTCTAGATCTATATGCACTGCTATACGCACTGCTTATACAATGTCATATGGCAGCATTGCAGCAGTAGTAAATTCTAGGTTGTTCGTGATTCACTGCCTCATTGCTCATACGGCTGTCTGGCCTTTAACATCACTAGTAGTAGTGCATCCACAGAACATTCACAACAACATGCATAGTATTGCATACAAATTCACAAGACCATGTACGGACCATGTATGCACCATGCGTAGCTGTTGGTGGGGTGAAAATGCCATGGTGAATGGCATGCATCTCACAACTCCAGCAGTTGACAGCTAAGAGCCAAAAGCAAACATGCCAGACATTAAACAGCCTTAAATTTGCCAAAGGAACAAACAGGATCAAGTAAATGTTGAATACTCATGGAATGCTAAAGCGCCTGCTGCCTCAATTTAAATTTAGAAGCAGTGTTAGAGCTTGCAGAGACACAAGCCTAAGAGACAAGAATAATACAAGCCCTACAGCTAAACACAACTTGCTTCACTCAAAAGCGTAGCTATAACTTGGAAATGTTTCCTTATGCTGACAAAAAGAATCTAATTCTATGCCAGACATTTTGTTTCCTTTCAAAATTGACATTGAACTTAGGAAGGAATTCCAATTTCCATTCTGCATACCCTATCACAAAATCAAATGGGACCATGCATTGGCAGCAAAATCAAGTCGGTCAAATAATGAATAGACAGATAATTATATGGCAAAATAGATAGATTGATAGAGAGACAGATAAAAACTTCAGAATTGATCTATAGCAGCAGTGGCTGAAGTTAACACCCAGTATTCTGCCAATCCAAACTGCAATATAATCTTTGAAACTCATTCTATTCACATGAGCCTTTGAATTAATTCATTCACAGCAAATGACTCAGAGGATGATTGAGTTCCCATTTGATTTGATTTCAGATTAAAATGCATTAATGCAATAAATGATAATTTGTCAAACATGTTTCTGCATCTGACCGGCCTTTTTGACCAACCCCTGGGGACGCCTCTTTGACTCATCTCATTCATCAACAAAAGCGAACAATTAGCTGATCGACCGAGAGATTTTCTGATCTGGGAGCCTGATTGGGCCTCTGTACTCTGCCGGTTGGCCTTCTTTGTCTTTTCACCAGTTCGCTTCAGATGTCACCAATTTGGCACTTAGGACCATTTTGGTTGTAATTTGGCAGTCCGAAGTCCGAAACACACAATGATCTAAATCAATTTTCATTCGAGTACCTAATTTGGCATTTTCCCACAAATAATCACTCTCACTTTGGTGCTTCCAAGTGCTACTGACCTGAGTACTTCTTTCATTTTTAAGATCCAAGGCATCATCATGATCATAAGTATGGGATAGAAAGGAACCAGCTTCTTCAAAGGCAATGTTAATGACTTCCAAATTTATACAAGCCATCAAATAATAGCCAGTAGATAATATGAGTAGCAGGCAAATATATGAGAAAATATATGAGAGTATCTCGGACTAATCGAGGGATATCTATTTCTCGGATTCTCAATGAGATCATTTTACAACACATAACATTATGATCTGCCATAATGTCCCAAGGGATCAGTTTACATCTGTGGGAATCCAGTGGGAGTCAGTTTTGAAGCAATCAGCCTGAATCACTCAGAATCAGAGCCTCATTTCACAATTCTATATGATGTATACAATGACATTTAGATGATGGGCATGCACTGTAAATCTTTGTAGTTGTTTGTATGGTATGTTGCTTTACCATTACATCGCAATTTGCCATAAAATACTATTTGCAGATATCCCAATACATTCAACAGCAAGGGCTAGTATATTTTACACTACAGTATATATGAATCGTCATAATTCTTACGCCTAACTTGATGATTTACAGATGTTTACGAACAGCTATTTGTGTAGAATTTACAGCAAATAACTGTCACTCCTAGCCAAAAATCTAATGGAACACATTTTACAGTGTAGTACTGGCAATATGGATGAGATAGAGATGAGCATATTTGCACTATGCTGTACAAATAGTGAGGACAGAGTATTCTGCAATTTGACATTTGATCTGAGCTAAGGGCCACCACCACCGCAATATTGGAGCTATAGGGCATTGCCTGACATCCTACAAATCATGGCATTTCCAATGGGACAAGCAGCCAGCCAACAGGACCTAATCCCTTCTCTTTCCACTTGGAATTGAATATATTGGTCCATCAGTGGCTCTAGGATCCCCGCTGGAGTATAGCAGGTTGCATGGCATGGGAAAGCCCGAGTCTGCCAGACACCAGCAGGTCTTCACCCTTGCACTATACAGTATTATACACTACACAGTACCAACACACTAACACTGCTCCCTCCAAATATATGGAGACAGCTCATGGAGAGTAGAAGACTGTCCAATGAGATCACCAAGTATGCATTTTCGGCTTGAGGTCTATACTGTAAAGCCAGCCATTGTAAACCTACAGCAACTTGTCAGAAGTCCCGCATATAATACAGCAAACAGTGATAGAAATAACAGCAATACTGTAAAATTTACATCAATTTGCTTCAGGCACTGGCTATACTGTAAAATTTACATCAATTTGCTTCAGGCACTGGCTATACTGTAAATGTATGACAATTTGCTGTAGGATAAAGTAGTTATTGGCCATAATTTACAAATGAATTTCAGTGCAGTTTGACAGTGTATAAAACAACTTGCAACAGAAAGAAACTGTACTGAAACACTGAGAGGGAGACAGTTCTATCAAGTAACAGCCAGTAACACTGCTGAGAGCTACAGGGCTCTGCTACACACTGCTACAGCCTTTAATGCTGCTTTATATCAAAAGCAGAGCATCAAATTTTCATGAACACCAACACTGCATAACACCATAACAGCAAGAACTGTGGGATGCAAGAAGAATATCATCCTCCAAGAATAAGATGCAGCCAGCAACCAGACACTGAGGATTAAATTGCCTTACTTCATCGGAAAGAAACATGGCTGAGTGAGGAATATTGCTTCTTTTGAATTAAACATGCTCAATGAGACACCGATAGATGCATTTCGATTAGGTCAGAGGAACTATAGATGCCTAATTTTCCTGCTGAATTAAACATCACTTCTACTCCCAGTGAGCTCCAGTAGATGGTCCCAGATGTAGTGAAGATCCTACCAGGAAATACAGTACAAGATACATTAGCTGTAGCTCCAATGTATACTGTGACTCACAAATACTAGCCCTTGGAGACACAAATTATTGTTAGATATGGTGCAGGTACAAAAAAGCTTTAAATTAAATTTAAAAAGAGAAGAGAGAACACACCAATATCAAACTGGCACCACAAAAAAAGTATTACAAGTAATTTACCACCACGACATCATGATATTTTGGGTACATATACGTTCACAAAGGCATATATGCAAAAGAATTGTGTTATCTGAGATCAAATGTATATATATTTCTGTTACATCACTGATAATATCAATCTGGCACACACCACTAAGTCAATACTCATCAAGCATGGGCATGTATACAGACATTTCCCAGCAAAACAGTTGGACACATGACTCAGGCTGCTGCTCCACAAAGTGCAGTGTTGTATACTGGGTAACAGAGTAACATGGTGATTGCATGCTGTTGCCACACTTTTAGAGTAAACGCCCATGATGAACAACAGCCCTGTGAAGCTTTTCTTTTTCATCTTTCTGCAAATGTTCACCCAAAAACATGGACCCATTCTGATCAGCTGCACGAAAGGGAACCATTTGCCCAGAATAACCTGCTTTTAAAACAAACAAGTGAAGTGAGAGTATGGGGACTGGGGGTTTCTAACACACATCCAGCAACAAGCAAGCAAAGTATCCATCACAATCAAGCCAGAGCTCCTTTCATGGCATGGGAGTAAGTGCAGCAACTTAAAGGAGATTTAAGACCACTTTACATTCAAGTATGTACTTTAACATGCAACACTTACCCATCACATTTCTCTTCATTTTCATTAACTCCATTAATTTCACTAAGTTTAGTTTCCTCTTCCTTCTTCTCTGTACTTTCAGCATTTATAACAGTCTCCTTATCCTCTATATCCTCTTTCTTATCCTCTCTCTTATCCTCTTTCTTATCCTCTTTCTTATCCTCTATATCCTCTTTCTTATCCTCTCTCTTATCCTCTTTCTTAATCTCCTTCTTTACCTCTTTCTTAATCTCTTTCTTATCATCCTTCTTATGTTTCCTCCCTTTCTTTGGTGTCATGGTATTGTCATTTGATAATGTCGATTCACAATCCTTAGACTTGACCGAGTCACAATCAGTGGTCAGCACATGACCTCTGGAGGTCGCCCGATGAGCGTCTTGTGTCACATTAATTTCTTGCTTCATGTCGTCGAGGGCGACACTTTCCGGGTTGCTCGTGTCACCCATGTTAGTGATGCGAATGATACGAGCGATGTCAGGGGTGTCACTTTGGCAGTTAACGAGTTTCTTCAAACCTGAAGCTGCAGGTCCAATTACAGGAGTGTCCGGTGTATCCCGAGTTATCCTGGCTTGTGCTCAAGAGTACTGACTTTGAATCAGAGATCACACAGCACGTGGCTCTACACAGAGTGGTAGCATCATCCCTCAGTGGCTGCTGCTGCTGGTGGCTGTGGTGCTCTTGATGAGGAGACCAGTCACAGCTTTGTCTACATGATGCATTGCTGACGAGAGCAGTCGTCTCTTTGGAAACGCAGCTGACAGCAGTAACGGGATGCAAGGAGGATGCAACGGGGATGCTACGGAGTCTCCGGGAGATGTCATACGTGATGTCAACGAGACGTCAAGGCATGAGGAGCAAGTGTCGTGCAGGTGCCATCCTGCAGTGGGCTGGTAGGAATCCGCTGCAGTAACTTGCTATCCTGAACCCGAAGCTGCAGACGTTGAGCTCCGCAGTTGCTGTAAGCTTGCAACTGGTAAGGGATGCTGCAGGCCTGTGGTGTAGGCCTATCGGTGCAGGCTCTTCAGAGCAGGCTTCTCGGTGCAGGCTCCTCAGTGCAGGCTTGTCGGGCCCTGTTACAACAAATGCTTGCCAATTGCTGTCTTAACCATTTATGGGATGTACGCCTGCCATCCCATTGGGCCCTCATGTCACACACTTCCTATCCAGCGATACATCATTGTGGGCCAGACATGTGACTGGGGCTCGTGTTCACCTTGTACATTCAATATCTATTCAATACCACATAATACTTGTCTGGTCTTTCTATATATAATAATAGAACCAAACTTTTATCACACAATAAAGATAAAAGACATCCACAAACCAAAGGGAGAACCTTATGCATCACCCTTACAAGCCATCTCACTTAATTATAGGCTGGAAGGAACAGCAAAATGTGTGAATTCCCATCTATGAACAACCAGGGCAGCAATTACAAAGACATGGAGCAGCATTTTATTGTACTGTGCATGACTACTTTCTGCCACCGTCTGGCTGGTTAGTGGCCACCTCACATAAAAGCCAAGAAGAACACAATATACTGCACTTTATTTTATCTCCTGGGAGTCCCAGTGAGACCATCAACCAGCCTGACAACAGACAAGTCACAGCAATTGAGACAGATGGGCCTATAACAATCTAAGCAACTTGGTGAATTCACTGGAAGGTGGAAAACACAAGGAAATTGATTCTCCTACCTCTCCCTTGATAAATTGAAACACCTCCAATTTGTTACACAGAAGATTTCATTGAGGTATCATATAAATGTAATAATTATATTATATTGGCTTATTTGACATTTAAAAATCAGTGTCTGCCCTTCATTGAATTTGCTAGTGGTCCAAACGGACCAGTAACTCTGATGACCTACTGGTCCGGGCATATTCTTGCTGGTCCGAATTATTTAGTCATATATTTAGAGATGAGTCGGATGTTATAATTTTGTTTCCTCAAACAATCAATTATTAATTGATATGCTTTAATAACTCTGGTCAATCTAGCCTTTCTGACAAAAAACATTAATTTTTTCACCTGGTGACTTCAGTTTGATAATAAGAGTATTATTCATCTAATCAAAGATGATGTCATGGTTTTACTTTGTTTCCTAGCCTTTCTTCATTATGTGTTAGGGAATAGCGATTTATTTGTTCCATAATATGACAAATTCTTATACTTGGAGTAGGCCTTAGGTTTCTGAGTTGGGCCTAATTGCTTAATTGCACTTGACCAGGGAGTGTCAGCTTTGACAGGTCATCTCAAAAGCACTTGACTCCATAGGTAAATTTACCTTCAGTAGGTGTCAAAAGAAAGCTAGAACAGTCTGAATTGCAATCAGATGAGTTGATTGCCATCCTGGCCACTCAAAGACTTCAAAAGCCTTGCTTATTGCTCTGTCTTAGCGCGGGAATGACGCTATCAGCACAAGAGCGGCAATAGCAAATCCAATATTGACTACATCTTCATTAAGGAGCGGGCAAAATGGAATGACTTCAAGATTTTCAACGGCACAGAGCTCATAGGCACGCTCAACTCATCCCCACACCACCCGGTGGGAGTAACCATACGGTTAGAAGAGCAAGCACGAGTGAAAAACAAAAAGAACAAGCAAGTGTTGACAGACAACCTCGCAAAACCTCCGCTACAGTGGAAGGACGTTGACATAGAAGCATACAAGGACCTGCTTGGTGAAGAGGTGAGCAACATTGATTTCGGGCAGTTGAACCCTGACCTTGCCACCGAGCTGTTAGCTGGGATCATCCACAACTCTGCAGTCGCAACCCTCACAAAGAGACAGCCAAATAAGAGGAAGTCGAAAACCATGGCAAAAATATGGTCACCAAGCATCGCTGAAGCTTCCAAGTCACCTAAACTAGCCTTTTTGAAATGGAAAAGGGGAGTAAGTCCCGGACCTCAACACTTCCTTACAAGTAAGAAGAAAGCTGCCTCCAAAAGGCTCAGAACGGAGCAAAGAAAGGAAAGAGCTAGGAAAAGAGCAAAGCTCCTAAAAGACATCATGAATGCTAGTGAAAATGACCAGAAGACCTTTCACAGACTCATATCACTGAATAAGAGAGGCCAGGGCCAGGCCCCTGCGCTTATGGCAGACAATAACCTCATCTATGACACGGAGGAACAACGACTCCTGTGGGCTAACTACTTTGAAAAGCTATCGGCCGGCTCAGGAGCACCGAACCAGGAGCTGAAGTCGACCCTGGATTTGGTGAGAGCGCATCATGTTCAAGAAAATAGCCAACAGCTGATTTTCACCACATATGATATCGAGAACATTATAAAAAGCCTGAACAAAGGGAAGTCACCGGATCTACAGGGAATAACAGCCGAACACCTACAGCATGCGCCTACAGAATGTACTGCAGCGCTGACGTCCATAATCAACAACATTTTCTCCGAAGCATCAGTCCCAGCGAACTGTAAGACAGGGTTCAAGATACCTATCCCAAAAAAAGGAAAAGACACAAAGCTCCCAAGTAATCACAGAGGAATTACCATCACTGCCTTATTAGGGAAAATAATCGAGAAACTCGTACAAGAGACAGCCGATGCTGTACTGCTACCTTCCCAGAGCAACTTACAATTTGGTTTTACCAAAGGGCTCTCCCCCATTATGGCCACCCTCTGCCTCACGGAAGCCATTGCCACAGCAAAGGACCAAAAGAGCCAGCTGATCGTAGGATCCCTGGACGTACAAAAGGCATTTGATGTGGTGTGCCAGGAAAAACTGAAGATCAAGCTGCACATGGAAGGGCTGCCAAGCAACAGTTGGGCGCTGGTGGACAGTATGTATGAAAATATAACAGAAACGGTACGTTGGAAGGGCGGACACAGCCCCGCTTTTAAGGTATCTAAGGGAGTACGACAGGGAGCAGTTTTATCAACATCCCTATACAAATTATACATTAACGACCTTCTGAAAAACCTGGAAAAGGCCAATGTTGGAATGAATATTGGCACTACCTATATGGGATCGCCGACATGCGCAGATGACCAGCTACTCATTGCAAATACGGAAGAAGAGATGCAGGTGATGCTGGATGCAGTCAGCCAGTATGCGGACGAACATCTATACACAATACATCCCCAAAAAAGCTCTGTCACACTAATGACACCCCAGAGGAACATACAAATACAAGCTCTCAAGCTGGGAGACGAACAGCTTCCTGAGAGTAAATCATTCATCCATCTGGGCTTAGAGTGGCGAGCTGGGAAAATGGGTCCAAACATCACAGCCAGAGTCAACCAAGCTAGAAGAGCATCATATGCCCTCATGGGGGCTGGTCTACATGGAGGCAATGGTCTCAGCCCTGCCGTATCAAAGAAAATAATTGACACCTACATCATCCCAAGGCTCCTTTATGGACTCGATGCAGTTGTACTCCAGAAAAGCGAAGCTGATGAACTGAATTCCTACCACAAGCAGCTCCTCAGGCATATCCAGGGCCTGCCTAGCAACACGGCGAACGAGGCCATCTACCTCTTGGCAGGCGCGATTCCCTTAGAGGCAGAGCTCCATATAAGGGTGTTAAATTTGTTTGGCAGCGTCACAAGGTCAAAAAATAATAGCCTAAAGATTCTAGCAACTAGACAACTGAGTCTTGGCCTCCAGAACAGCTGGTTCAACTATGCCTTAAATATAGCCCTCCAATATAACATCGATACATTATCAACATTAGAGACTCCTTGGAGCAAAAACAACTGGAAAGAAATGATCCAAACCGCCATACATGGTAAATGGAGACAGATGCTTCTGGAAGGAAAGTCGAAGAAACATACACTCTCAATGTTAGACCCCAGAGGGACATCGCCACATCCAATATGGACATCGTGCGCAGGTAGACCTAGCCTGGTTCCCGCAGCCTCCATCAGAGCCAAGTTCATCACAGGCACCTACCAGTCCCAACATAGGAAGGCAAAATGGGATAAAGACGTGAAGGACGCCACATGCAGGGTCTGTCATCAAGAAGCAGAGGACAGTAGTCACATCCTCTTAAGATGCCAAGGTATGACAACTCAAAGGAAGGAAGGGTTCAGCATGCTGAAGAACCACGGCTTTGATCTGAGAGGAAGTGACCACGAATCACTAAGAGACCTGCTCAATGGCCCAGGACTGGATGTAGAAGGAAAGTGCACGAGGAAAGCATGGCTGAATATACAAGGCTGCATTTCAAACCTGTGTTACAAAATACATGTCAGAAGGCTTGAGATTCTCAAGCAAGGTATCAATAACAAAAGTAGTCGTAGCAGTAGCAGTAGCAATAAACACACTAACAGACCTAGAGGTAGAGGCACGGACAGAGGTAGCGGTGAGGTAAGGGTATTGGGGATTGACCAAAGAGCTTGAAGCTCAATCCAAGACACAACCCTCATTAGGGGTGCTCCTAAAACAGGAGGAATATCCATTAAGAAGAAGAAGAAGAAGAAGAAGAAGCTATGAGCGATAATAGGCATGCAAGAAGCTACTCGCCCAAACGGACCAATAGCTGTAGAATCCTACTCGCCCAGGCCCTTTTGAGGTCATATTTGGCGACCGGGCGAGTGCCCAATGCGGACACTGAAAATTCCCAATACATGTAATGTACATATATATTTAACATGGAAGCAGAGGAATATGACATCACTTACAGCTCATTCAGCAATCACTCCTATTTTCTCAGCTGTAATAGGGTGGACTAATCTTGATGGTGGAAGATTCAGGGGATTAGTATAGGTCTAGAGGTAGGTGATAACCTTAAGTTCCTATCCACTGGCCCTACCACCTTGGACTGTGGTTAGTCCTGAGCTTAAATTTCTTATTACCCTGGATGGTTCCCATCAATCAGACCTTAACCAATCTGGCCAAATTATGCAAACATCAATCATTTGGAGAGCAGTCTTGAGGGGAGGCATTTCACCTTTCTCCTCATGCAAGGTTCTTAGCTAGACTCCCACTTCCTAGAAACACATTACTAGTGCCCATAAGACCAGCTCATAAGACCTGCCCAGATGATGGGCCAGATCCTGTGGTGTGTCTACCATGTTAATATCTGGAGTCTCCCTGAGACCCAGACCTAAGGCTTGGGACCTAGTGCTTGGGAGGCTGGGAGGGGTTAACCTTCAAGTTCCCAAGACACCAGCAAAATCAATACGATAATCCACAGGGATTGATTCTCAAAGAAATCCCCCTCCATTTTTCTAAGTCATACTCATAGATTTCCTTCCTCTGCTTCCAGGCTGCTCTTCCCAACCTCTTCTGGGATTCTGCTTCATAGGACCATAGCAGCATAGTCATTAGATAGGTCTTTTCTTATCTTAGGGTCACCAGATTATTTTGTCTGAATATGGACGTAGGAAATATCTAGGACTATCTAATATATAAGGTCCAAGATATCTACTTCCACTCAGCATATCCTACTCTCTTGAGCCTCCTTGACAAGAACCACCACCAGACATAATGGTGGGATAAAATCTTTCCTAATGTGACTGGCACCGGATAGGTAGATGTCTGGTGAATAGCATGGAGTCTGAGAGTCTCAAGTTTTGAGACATCAGAAAGAGTAGCTTTCTGTAGACATTATACAACATCAAAGGAAAATTCGAAAATTTGTCTGATCTTCCAGGAAGCTTTTGGTGAAAATCTTACTATATATAGGCAGCTTTCTGGATGCTTCCTCTTATTTTGCCACTAAACTGCTGAAGGAATTTCTAGTTTAAATCATATTATGGTGTTATTCCGGAAAATGATCAAGAAAGCTCATGGATAGAAAATGCCACAAGCACAGTCTGAAAGAAAAGGTGGGTGGATGAATGATTGGGGCTTTATGTCCCTTCCTTGTGCACTGTGGTAGGCAAATTAGGACAACAAGAGAACACACTAATGATGCGAAGGATTGAAACCAGTGATGGGCACAATTCAATTCATGAATTGAATTAATTTGAATTAATTCAAATTTTAAAAAGTTGCTGAATTGAATTGAATTGAATTAACCATTTTGGGAAAATGCAATGAATTGAATTGAATTGAATTGAGATAGGCTGTGAATTGAGGTTTTAATTCAATTCATTTTCAATTCAACCAGTATATTATTATGCATTGATGATCATGATCATACCTCTGAGGTATAAAAATAGCTCCTAAAGTGAGGAATTTATAATAAGAGCCTGAACCTTTGAAGGATTATTTTGATTGTTTGGTTAAAATTTTAAAGTATTTTGTGTCATTTTGAAAAATATATATGTTGATGCTAGTCTATCTACAAAGTTCTGCATGTTCAATTGTTAGTAAGTGGCTTCCATATTGAACAATGATTGTTGACAAATTGACAATGGCCAAATTGACAATAATACTAAGTGCAATTGAACTCTTCAATGGAAGGACAGAAGCAAACTTGGTCCTTACAAGTGCAATCAAGTGAGAATTTTCTCTTTGTTTGAATGATGAGTGAAGAAAATAATGTTGCATTTAACACTCATCCTCATACCTGGTGCTTACGGTTTTTTACTTTGGAAAATTTATCATTAAGACAAGTTATGCGACAAAATGAATTGAATTGAATTGACTATCCCTATGAATTGAATTGAATTGAATTGAGCTCATTCCAAAAAACAAGTGAATTGAATTGAATTGAATTTGCACTGGTGCCCAATTGAATTGAATTGAATTGAATTTCACATAGCTGAATTGTGCCCATTTCAATTTGAAACTGCTCTTCAGCATGTATATCTACTACTGGGGTGGGTCCAGGAGTTAGAGCCGGATTCGAAGTTTCGAACCCAGCGAATCAGTGACCGGAAAGTGGAAACTCATAGCACTACCAACTCAGCTAACCCGCATACCGAAAAAGAAAGAGAATATCATATTATACAGCGCAAAGGCACCCACTCATTCCACTGCACCCTGTCAGTTTACTGAACCTTCTCTCAAATTTAAACAAGGACAGAGCAGAATAACTGAGTTAAGCACAGCATGATGCACCAGCTGTGTCCTCCCCAGGCCTTTCAGCTAAATCAAACTAATTACCGTCTAAACAAACTCCGAAAAGCAGAGGCCGCAGAGGCTACAGAGGCTACATAAAACTGCTGTAAGTCACATTTTGAAACAGCCATCAACAATCAAAACTTCTACATTTATGCGTTTGACACTTACATTCCCTACGCGTGAGAAGAATAGCGTTTTAGAGACTTACATACATGTCTCTGAGTTGGTTCTAACTTAACGTATATTTTCTTCTTTCGCATAGGGTATGTATTCTTGGATACAGCCATTCTCGTTTAAGCTTCGCTCTCCAAACTTTTCAAATGTTTTGATATAACTTTCTGAAAGTTTGGTGGAAAGGTTGGAAGTGATTTAAAAGACATTACTAAGTGTTAGTTCATAACCTGACTGGAATAAAAGTGAAACTATTTAGATGTTTCATTTAGAACGATTTGAGGACACAGGGTTAATCACTTACCATCTTCCAATTGACTCCCATAAAAGTTTAACTAAAACTTTATAACTGTTTGGAGAGCGAAGCTTAAACGGGAATGGCAGTAATGTCCTTGCTATATTATGCTGAGAAAAGTTATATTGTGTGATTTTAGTCCATACAATTTCCATACAATGTGCAATTTTGAATCAACTGCATGTAAATTCTGGACTCTAGGGAGTGTAACTCAGAGCGTAACTCAATGAGTGACCAATCTATGCAGCCTGGACTAAACCAACAAGTTCATTGGACATCTACCAGACTCCATAAGTCCCTATTTTGCCGATGACACGAAGTGTCAGAGGGACTCCAGATATTGCATTGACCAAAAATGTTGACAAAATGTGGACTGATTGGTTATGTAACTTTTCATTCACAATGATTATTTTCCAAAAACGTTTACTGATTGGTTACATAACTTTTCATAAACATTGGCTTAAATTCCCACACTCTAAAGAAAACTATCTTGTTTGAAGTTCATTATGTCATATCTTGCTGATTTGCATGCTGCTTATGCTCATTTGCATGGCCAGTTCCCGGAGACTGCAGTGCAATGCTTGCACTGCCTCTAATACATTAGCAGTCTCATGGAGACTGGACATCTACAGTATCAGCTGCAACTCAGTCCCAATCTACCAATAAAATGGTGGCTGATTTAAGTATTTTTTAAAAGAGTGTAACTGCAGTTACACTCCAAATTAATTTCCGGTTGAGCACTGTGCTTTTAGAGTGCATAGTCTTCCCAAGTTTAGGCAAGTGCTTTGGGGAAGTGATTCTCTGTATGAGTGACCCAGAAACATGATCATGCTTGTTGGGGTATGGGTATATAGAACTGCATTCACCAATAACGCCTATTCACTCCACGGATCTTATCAGGTCTCATTTAAATTTTTTGTAGAAAATGTAATGGAGAATGTGTCATTGTGAATACGGTGTACAATACACTCTTTCAGAAACCATAGATCTGGGCATGTAGCCCAATACACAAAGAATGTTTGATGAATTAAACAACAGTACAATGTAATACCAAATCTTATGAGGAGTTCCCAAGGCAAACAATGATTCTTGGCAAGTAACCAGGAACCAAGGATCGAGTTTAACCAGTAATAACCACCATACGGCAATCTCACAGCTGATTTCATCAACAGCCCATTCCACAACAGAATACACAGCCTTTCAAAACTGCCACCAAGGCTTTCGAAATATGGATCTGACAGTGTCATAAACTGGTGTTTAATTCATACTGCAATTCTGACACATCCTCAAATAACATCCACTGGAGGTGTGGACTCTTTGGTGTTACCAAGATATCTGTCTACATCCTTTTAGGGTGTGACTTTAGATCTTCTTGGGCGCTTTGAGTTTTCTTCAACAGGAAATATTTTATTTCACAGTAACAGCAACATCAATTTATTTTGAGTGCGCGGCATCCTCAACTATTTGTTTCTTAGTCAAACTTCTAACACCATTCTAAGAAATACCCCCCACCAGAAATTATTTATTTCAAAACAGCCCAGACACTATGAATTTCACTAAAGCTGGGCAAGAAACTATTTCTTAAAAAAGAAAAAGCTCCCGCAGACTTCTAATTGTTGATCCCCTTACTTTGAAAAGTGGTGTCCCCTATGCACAACCCAGTGTGCCCATGGTAAAAGACACCATTACATTGTCTTACTGCAAACCATATAAGTCAATTTGCTACTCACAGTAATTCAGCCTTCCTCTTCTCTTCCTCCTGCTTCATCCTCTTCTTCATCTCCTTCGTCCTTGATTCTCTCTCAACATATTTCCTCTTGCCTGTGCACTGATAAGTCCAATGGCCTTTTTCCAAGCACTTCTGGCATCTAACATTTTCAGCGCTTGGCTCTCTGGGTGAAGAAAGAGTGTGAGAAGGGCATCATTAACTAATTTATAACCAACTTGATTACTAATTGCAATTAACTTGACACCCTTTGCCCTCCCTGACTACACCATTGGTCATTCTTGCACCATTTAAAATTGTATTTGCTGTACATCACATGTGTGCATGACAAACTTGCCGCAACTGCGCATTATCGCCCATGTTGACTTCTCTTAAAGTGTTATTTACAGCAATCTCAGTAAACACATTACACAAACAACCCCAAAAATATTCTAGCGAACGCGATATACTTACTTCCTCTTCATAAGATGTCTCGGTATAGTGGACATGGTGGAATTTATTGCCTCAGAACTAAAAGAGCGGGTGCAAAATTTTCACGAATTCAGAAATAAACATTGGGTAAAACACGTGGCGGTCTCAGTGCACGAAGGGTTGCAACGCTAGCAGACGCACAAAACAAAACAGCAGACGACGCAAGTTGCTGCAGCTGTTTTGTTGTTTTATGTTTATGCAGAAAAGAGTCAAAAGGTCTTGAAAACCTTGTCAAAATGGACTGGGATGCAGAAAGTTCTTGTGTTCAAGAGGAGCTGAGTAAACGCTTTTCTTCGGGTACGGTACATGCAATGCTATTTTTGTACTTGAAAATGAATTCAATGAAATTTCTTTTTGACAATGAAAATTGAAATTGACCTTTTTATTTTTAATTTAATATTTTTAGCTACAGGTAACAGTAAGGGGCTGACCAGATGATCTTTGGGAGGGGGTGAAAAAAAAAAGATTGTTTTCCACTTGACACTGAAAAAAAAGAAAATAAAAAAGTTTGTTTCCACCTGTAGCTGGGGAACCGTAATGACTAATGTTAAAATTCCGATAAAAAAGTTTGTCGCAAGTGCGCATGCGAAAAAAACCGTTCATTGATGCACCGCAAAGGAAAAAAAAAACGTCCCGGGGGTAAAGTCCTAGTCCTTCCCCCCCCCAAACTATCGTCTGGTCGGACTTTAGTAAGACTCAGATTCAGAATCTGTGGATACTCCATCTATAAAAGAAATCGACAAATTGTCTCCCCTTCTAATATCCAGGGGTTGGAGTTTCTGGGGTTCTGGGCAGTCTTGAGAATATTTTCTGGTGGGGGTAGGACCTATTTCTTAAGGCATTCTTGATTTTGGAATGAATATTCGGGGACTTTGCGCGCTTGAAATAATTTCCCGTCGAGGAAAACTCAAAGCCTCCAACCCTGATTTATTAAATGGTCACCCCTAACTATTTTTATTTTTGACTTTGTGATCATCATCACTGCAGTAGCGGATCCAGGGGGGTTTAGGGGGTTCAAACCCCCCCCCCCTTGGGCCCAAGCCAAAAAGCCACATAGACAACTAATACTCGCGCGCGTGGCATAAAAGTCCGCGAGAACTACATGTAACACGCGTGTTTGACACCTTAACAGGGAGTAGGAATACAGACCTTGCACTCAAGTAAACATGGGGGTCTTCCTCAAAAAGTAGGCCTAGTTTCAAAGTTCTCTTTGGTTTCTCATTTTAAGAGGATAGTTGGTGATGCTAAAGTGCACCAAAATTTAAAGGCATTAATTAGTACTGTTGGTACTATCAGTAAAGTGACACATTGCAGTCATTGCTGACAATCGTTTCATTACTGACTGCACTACAGCAGTATGGCTGGCCTGTCTAAAATGTTTAAAAAAATGGCAGCTGTTTCGATGGTTGGGATCCAATAACTATAAGAGAATTGCCCGAAGTTTATGGTATACATACGAGTAACAGTTTACCTCTTGGTATTAAAAAAGTGAGAGCGAGTTTGCGAAGAATTTCCAAGCTGGGTAAATAGCACCTAGCCGTCCAGTTTTGACACCTGTACGTGATGCAATGGATAATATTTCACCTTGTTGTGTCATAAATGTGTCTTTGTGGCTTTTCTACCAGTCCCGCATAAGCTCAGCCCTTCGGCCTTCGCATCCTGTGATAGTCCCATTACTGAACCTGAACCCCCCCCCTTCCTAAATTTCTGGATCCGCCCCTGCTAAGAATAATGTAGACTAGTCACACAAATCTCTCTTAATTTTTTCTATCAAATTTGGTCAGTGAAATGGCCAGAAAATGTATCAATTGTCCCAAAAGTCACGGTGGAATTTACCTGTCGCCATTACCATGAAATAAATAAAGGCCCCCTTAAAATTAAATGGTCGCCCGCCTGAGAAATCTACCCCAAAGCAAAATAATTAGCCTATCTTTATCAAGAGTGCGACTGTGCCAGGGATGAATTTTATGTTTGATAATTTTGATTTATTTCAAGACCTTTTCAGTTTTTGTCTGTCTTTCAGCTTTTGAAGATGTGGACCAACTTGAGCTGCACACTTTCCTTGCTGTCATGAGAATGTTGAAGATGGAATTGCTAGACAGAAATACAGGGGTGTACAAAACGTTATTGGCTATTCTGAGTGATTACGATCCCACTCAACTATCAAGCCTAGAAAAAGTATGCACATGTATTCCCTTATTACAATTCACAAGGTTGTACCAAAATTCAATCAAAACTACAATATTTTTCCTATTTTTTTCCTGCTTTTTTAAAATTAATACTTATTTTGTCAAATCGAAGGTTAAAAGGCAAATACACCTTTCTTTTTGGTCCAATAAACTTGAAACTTGATTTTCTATACCAGGTACGACTTCAAGGTTATACATTGTTAATTTCTAACAAGTTATGTATGTTGCTTATTAAATATTAATTAATTGCTGAAAACAGAACCTGAAGTTTGTGAGCTTTTTTTAAATATCCCCTCCAGTTCAGTCACGGTACAGAAGACTTTGGGCTATAGGGCCTGCAGCTTTTATAGAGATTGTACATAACCCTCTGTTAATTTTTTTCAATTGCAGACAAAGAAATACATCAACTTGTTGCTTGAAAAAAGTTTTTTTCCTGAACTTGCCGACTACCTCATATCAGCTCTGCCAACTTTCCAGCCCGGTGAGCCAGCCAGTAAATTCCGCTCTTTGTCACTTTTGCCTCAGCCAAAACTTCAGGAGGATGAGATCAAAGGGTAAGAAATGCCCAAAACATCTTTATAAACATTTGTAAAACATAATTTAAATGTTATTCTAGATTTTTGAGCATAAATCATAGTGTGATTCTGTGATTAATGGGCATTGGCCAATGACTTTGCATGTAACTACAAATTATAATAAAATAAAAGTAACATTAAGAGGGAGACCATTTAATGTCTGGGCGGGGGGCTTGGAGTTTTTTTTAAAATAAATAATTTCTTGCTCAGTTTTGGTGGAATAAATAAATTCCTTTTGGGCAGTCTTGAAATAAATATGCAAAGAGTATTTCTTAATAAGGCGTTGCTTGATTTAGTAATGAATATTCAGAGACTCAGAACGCTTGAAATAAATAAATACTGCACCTGTCACCGTAAAACAAATAATTTCCCACCGAGGAAAACTCCAAGCCCCCCTGGAAATTAAATGGTCGCGCCCAAAATTTTTCATTTATATTTCTTTCTTTCAGAGAGGAACCCCAAAATTGCCCGGGGAGCAGTGAGCATTTTAAAACTGCTACATCCTCAGTTCAAGAAGAAACTCCAGTAGCAGAAATGAAAAATCTGGATTCAGAAATAAGGGAAAAAGATCAGTACACAAGCCAAGGTATTGATGCAGCAAGATTTGAAAGTAAGGAATATTTGGAGCAGATAGAAAAACCAGTTGCTCCCCCGGACTATACCAATCCATGGGGAATGACAAAACTCACAAAAGGCAAAAACAGAAAGAGGAACTCGACAAATGTCAAGGGCAAAGCAAACAACTGATTAAATGCATTCTGAGAACAATTTTTGAAAATGAAATGACTGTTTGTTTCCGTTAATTTTGATGTTGAGAAAATGTTGTTGCATCACTGTTGAAGTATCATATTCTATAAATTTGTAAAAATAAAAAATTAATATTCAATTAAGCCACGAGAAAGATTGATAAAATGCCAGATTAAAAGCAGCCACAAAATCGTAACGTGTATGAAAATTTAGGCCTAAGCACATGAATGAAAAAGTAAGCACGTTGGCAATTCCCAGAGCAAAAAGGAGTACATTTGAAGCGCTCAAATTATTAAAAAAAATTATGCTTCATTTATACTCCCTATATGCACGTCCATACGCTCCAAATACACTCCCTAGTAGAAAGTATACATATATGCATTTTGGCAGTATTCATTCGAAATCATGTTATTGTTTTTTTTTACTATTGTGCTATTATGTAATGTCAACAATCTAACCTAGACTTAAATTTGGCAGCCTTCAGTATTGTCTGCCTTTTACCATTGAGATGATTATTGATCAATCCATCAATATTAGGCCTATTTATCTATTTAATTTCTATCTAGACTATCTATCTATCTATCTATCTATCTACATTATATCTATTATATATTTTATCTCTCTATTATTCTGCATTTATCTGTCTTTCAACATATCTGTCCCTAATGTTTTGAAACAGTTACATAACTGCCTTTATACATTGGATATGAAATAAAAATAAAAGTTATGGTATATATAACACTGTGAGTCCTAAAACTTTGAAGCGCTGCGCGAATTTCATGGCAGTGCCATTATTAATTTGAGTTCTTCAAATATGCTTCTTTTTGCTCCGGGAACCATACGTTCAATAAATAAAAAGTTCCATCAAAAACCCCATACCCAAGTATCATCAGGTAGGACCCTATATATTTGAAATAACTTAATAATAATTTTTTGAAGTCTAGTGCATGCTATTAGATCCCTATGAAAAGAACAGAAAAAGTTGGTTTTTCACATGCTGGGTCCAAGATCAGTCTGAGCACTTTTCCAGTCCTTTGTCAGCTGGGTCCAGAGGTTGGCTTTTACCCAAGTTATTCAATACACAGAATTGTTGACTGATTTCTGGATTTCTGCAAAGGATTTCTGATGAAAAAATTGTAAGTTTGTCATTTAATCACAAGAGGACGACACCTGCTAAGTGCCGGCAGCCATCTGCCGGTCAATTTTTGGAGAACTGTATCTGAGAAAATAATGATTTTATTCTTAACAGTAATGTATTTACGGCAATATTTGGCTTATATGTAGATTTTATATATACTTTATATTATTCATGTGATTTTTGTGACATTCAATACTCGGATTTGTGCAACTACTTGTATTTAAAGCCTCCAATTAATTCTATTATTGACATATTTTCTGAAACCTGAACACTGCATTTTCTGGAGAAAAAAATATGACGAGCTAATTTGTGTAAAACGGAGATGTTTTATCACACAATTGGCCTTTAGGGGTGCCCATTATTCATTAACAATTCGTTGAACAGTTGAAGCAGGTTCGAAAGATTGATTGAGATTGTCTATTGGGAGAGAACTGGGCTAGAAATGAAGATATGAAGATGACCTGTCAGACTCAAAACAAGTGTCAAAAGTATGTCACTGGAAATGAGTGAAATGGATAAATTGCCCAGGATTTGCTGACGGTGCCAGAATTCCTTTAATAGGTTAGTGCATATTGGATGAATTGGCATTCAGTTTTGACCTCTCTGTTCTTCTAACATAGCAAATGCAATGTTGTGCAATTTCAGCTGTCAGATTCTAGGCCCTATCTTGTATTTTGACATCTGTCTGCTGATCTCATGCAGTCAAAATCTGACATTTGACATTTCAGTTGTCACTGAAACAACCATATCTTCTGAAACATTACTGGGCCTGTACTCAGTACATGATCCTGTAGGCTGATAAGCCAGTTATGTTATGTAATTGTTATTGGTTTTATTTATAGAATTGTAGATAATCACAACATGATCATGTGACCTTTAGCTGTGCCATGGCTGGTCATCATTAAAGGCATGAGTCACACAGCACAGCAAGGTGTGTTGCCAGAGAATAGTATTGCCTCGTGTTGTTCAAAGCTTATACATGTACCGGTATATTTTTCACTCTGTTGTAACCTTTTAAGGTTTTTGTCTTTACGTTCTCCAGATGGTGTGTACTGTTAGTAACACAACAATGGCATACAGAGGGGCAGCTCGTCAAGCCTCAGGTGAGTTTCAGTAAACAAATTTAATATAGCGAGAAGTTTATTGGTAGGCCTAACAATTCTTTTTGTTCATCTCTTATGATAGGCCTAGTTTCTATTTTTGTATTAATTTATGACCTGGATACAATTATATTCCATTGAGTCACTGATATTTATATTTTTGAGATAAGCTTTTGACTTATTGTTATCTGATAACTTCTCTCTTCTGGCTTGAAATCCATTGTCAATTACAGCATTCTCACTCCTTAGGGACATGAGTATTAAATGTCGCTGTCCAGTGTCAAATCAAAGTGTAACCTCTCTGTAACATTATCTCAAAAGTCAAAACATTACATTAATAACTTGCACTGAAGATTTAAATCTTCTAATTTGTAGTTCAACTTGTGGAGTTCTAAACTGTCTGGTTTATTTAAATTTTAAAGTACACATCCACACGATCCAGAGTAGTGCATCTTTGAAATACACATAAGCTTTACACAACAAACTATTTCAGTGCATTTGTTATTATTACAATATATTCTTAACTTTTCTTTTGTTTGCTTGACATGTGCAGTTGTGAGCATTGGACAGGCAACAGATGGAGTCCCTGTGAAGATCAGTGATAAACTTCACCCACCCCCCTTGGTATGTGTAAAATGTTTTGTGTCTTGTGTCTTCAACATGACATTGTGCAGCATTCCTGCTTGAGGATATTTATTCTTAATCTTTAATTTCTATTTTCCGTAGCTTTCTTTACCAGACATTTAGCTTTGGTTGCAACTTAGTCACTCCTTCGATGAAAATCTTATGCTATCTTTTTTATTGATAGCATTTCTGATATAAAATTTTGGTAAAATAACTTGCCATTTGAGTAGAACTTATTGCATCTCCAATTCTTACAACCCTAATGAAATTATCATCAGAATCAAATCAATTAATTCTGTGTTTTCTTAATCTCATATTCTCATTTCTTATTCTTCTTTCAACAGGTGGACTTACCAAGGAATTTCCAAATTGGAAATCCGTCTGAAGTGCTTTTTATGGAGGTATGTATACTGTATAGATTTCTGAATTTTCATAATATTGACATATAAGTTGTGTTTACTGTATAGTGCATGACCGAAAATTATCATGGAGCCGAGTGAAATAGCCCGGAGGAACATCTTCTCTATGAAAATACTGGTTATCTGGCAGAGTAATTAAGCTGAAAGTTTGTATTTGCATTTACTGGAGACATACCAATGATACCATAGAAAGCAGTAGTTTTGTTGTATGCTGTCCATGTATATTTGTGTTTGAGTTATATAGGCCTATTGCTGAAGAGAATGAATTCTTACCATATTCTGTGTTGTTTCAGTATGACTTCCGCTTGGAAGAGAAGGTGATCCAGACTGCAGAGGTTCAGCGGAGGTACAGAGAAGCTTTCGAGGCTCGGGCGGAAGCTGAACGGCAAGCTCAAGAGGCCGCTGCAGAGGAAGCTGCTAAAGAGGCGGCTGCTTCTGCTGCGACTGTAGGGGAAGATGGGGATGCTGAGGAGTCAACTGATGCGCAGGAAGTTGCAGCGAAAAGCGAGCAGTCCGTTCCTGCGGTTCCCGTTCGAGCTGCCCAGCCTCAAGATGTACAGTCCTTATTCCTCAACTTGGGAGCAGGGAGCATCCTCACGCCGACCCCAATAGTTCAGCCCCAACCTAAGGGAATGAAGACCCCAACTCGTGCCCCAGGGTCAGGCTTCAACTTAGCAGACTTCGAGAACGCTCAAGATCCATTCGAGAGCCTAGAACTAAAGACTTTAAATGACATGGAAGAGCTCAATAAGGTTTTACAGGGTGCCCAGACAACAGTTGCAGACAATTCACAAATGAACAGCTCACAATCCATTTCACAAGGAGTTTCGCAAGGAGTTCAAAACATTCAAAGTAGACAACAACCGACCGTACCTAACGGTCACGCTGTCCAAGCGCAGAACTTCTCACATCAGAACTTGAAGGACGTGGATTACCCCGATATAGACTCTATCAATGTATCTGATGTATCTGATGTTAATGTTCAAATGCAGACTGCCTCCTTTTACAACCACAATGCTGTCAGGCCTAACATGTATAGCAGACATTCAGCAGCCGGTGGACAATACTACCCTAACAACAGTAACTATTCTAACAACGGTTACATGCCAAACTTACCCCAGGTGACTAGAGACAATTTTACGAAATCCAATCCGCTGCCCCCTATAGACTCTAATGCGTACAGTCAGTCTGGTGCTACGGTGCCAGGTATGGGTATGCCCGTGAATTCTAGCTTTATGTCACAAAATAAACAAGGAGTGTCTGCTAACTCCACGTACTATGCTCTTAACGGATACACATCAGGGGCGGCTGAGCCGAGCACCTTGCGCAGTTCTAGGAGTACCCCTGACATCACCAGCATGGAGGAGACCATGAGTCGCCCTATTCCTCCTACGTCCCACACCCCTCCACCATATCAGTATGGGTCACGGTCCCGGTCTGGATCACAGTCAAATTCCAGGCCCAACTCAAGACCCGGTTCTAGGCCAAGTAGTCCCCCTCCGAGGCCTTCTACGCAGCAGGTATGTTCATTCAAATTTTCAAAAAATAAATTGTATAATCTTTCTTTTGTGTGTATGTTTTAAAAGAGAACTTCTGTTTTGGGTTTGACAGAATTAGTGTAAAACATCTTGCATTGCTCAAACTTCGGTGAGTCTGTGAGACAAAGATTTCTTGCATTAAATCTGTTTGTAAACCGTCAATAATGTTTTAGCTCTCTTTGGCCTGTGGATGCCTAACTCATTTCAGGGAAATTTAACCTATGTCACGTAGTATTTAATGGTAACATTTCAATGTAATTATATTTCATAATAACCAAATTAAAATGGAACAAAATTTCTGAAGGTTTTTCTCGATTGAAAACGCCTTGAATTATCGGATTCTTAATCCTATTCTTCTTTTCCTTTGATTATCCTTGCTGAATATTGTTGGGATAGTTGAGCAGTCATTAACTAATTCAGGGACAATTTTATTTTTAGAGGAAAATCTTGCCAAAGGTAAAAATCACTGCACCATGTGACTTATGAAATTATGATGCACTGTAGCGGTTTCAATAATTGGATTTACATGATAACATCAATTCATTTCACTACATTACATCTATTTACATGTGAAACATTAATCAGAACACAACTAAAGTTCTCCCATGATCAGTACAAATTAATTTAGACTAGCCCAACCAGGAATAGTATTGACTGTGTGTTGAATTATTAACAAGGTTTAAGTACTTGATAATGTGCGCAAATTGGTTTTGCTGGTATGTCAATTATATAAATCAGCTGTTAATTAACATACACTGCTGTCTAGTGCCACAGCAAAAACAATAAACATAAACATGAACCAATGAAGTACATGATCACTGATTAGATTATAAACAATAAATATTGATTGGACAGTAGCAATTAGTCGCTGGTGCTGAAAGGTAATGTTCAATGTCTGATATATGCATAATATATGGTGCGATATTTACTCAAATCAGCTGCAAATAGTTTTGGCTTCGCAGTTAATTAATAACTTGTAGCATGTGTGTGAGTGACGTTTGTGTGTAATACACTGTGTATATCATAATAACTAGGTTTCATGAGCTTTGAATTTGCAAATGAGTTATTATCATTTAGTCTTATTTGTCCAAACATCTTACTCAATACTGAATAACGTTATAACTATACTCAATATTTGTGAATTCAAGTGCTCATCCAGGCAATGTAGAAGATATAGTCTGAGTAGTCTTATCCCTAATTTTGATTGCAGAATTTTGAAATTTCAAATTTAACATTCCCAAAATAACCACATGCAGAAAATCTTGCTAGCTGTAATAACTAAGAAAGTATTGACCAAGTTATAACATGCAAATCTTTCTAAAATTAACTCTAAAATGTTGCTCATCACTCAAAATATCTTGATTTGTCTATCCCTTTTATTTTTCAGGACTGGAATAAATACAGCATTCTGCCCTCCACGCCTCCTCGTACCTCCTCGGGAGAGAGCAACATGAAAACGGCTACTACCCAATTACCAGATGTCTACAACAGTCTAAGTCACGAAGCCCAAAGATTAGCCAACAGCATTTCCGACATGGGATTTAGGAGAGCCAGGGTTGCTAGGGCTGTTCAAAAACTTGGTCAGGATGAAAGAAAGGTAATGTTTTTAATCTTTTGATAGCTTAATTTTCAGCATCAAGTTATTAGAAATTGAATGCTAAATGCAATTAATTAGCTGAATTATGATTAGATATTTAATTTGGTAAACTTGGTATTACTGGCTTTAGAACTGGCTTAAGAACTGTACTGGCAATTGACAAAATCGAGTTTTAGGTGTTCTATTTGTGTAACATTTTAATTTCTTTTTCTCTGAGTACATATGATGAATATGAAGTAAATTGGTGTGACAAATTGCAGTTGCAAGTAGTTCTGTGACAAAATGATCAAGGTTTTACTAATTACTCCTTAGGTGCTGGATCACCTTTGTGCTGTGAATAGGATCCATGAGCAAGGTTTCCCCCAAGAAGACGCCGAGGTTGCCATGCACCAGTTTGAACAAAACGAAGAAAAGGTAAATGCACTTCAGATCATTATTCCATTAAGATCTTCGATGCCAGGGGAGTACCAGAGAGCAAGCTAGCACCCTTGTAATAAAATATGTAATAACTCATTCCTTACTAAGAATGGTTAGTTAAATTCCTTACTAAGAATGGTCAGTTAATCATCTCAAAACATCTTGACACTGAGAAGCAGTTGCAGAAAACCAGATTTACCTGAAAATCATCTGACTATGCATGCTCACAGAAATTCATAACTAACTTTTAGAAAGGAAATGTTGAATGCAAATGAGAATGTTGAGGAATTTTACTGCAACCTCTCTGACGGAACTCCGAACTCCTTCACAATTTATCTTTACTTTAATATCTGTTGTTTCCTTTTCAGTCACTGCAGTACCTGAAATTGCTGGGCCAGTTTAAGGAGTTAGGATTTTCTGTCGAGAAAATTCAGGGGGCTCTAATCTCTGCTGATCTAAACGAGAACAAAGCTCTCGATATGCTAACGTCCACTTGAAGTCAATCAATGACCTCCTAGGAGTTAGTTTAAGACTATTTAATCATGTATATAATATGGAATATGTGTACAAAATATTACAAAATGTTAAATTTACCATGTATATTCAATATCAGCTGCTGCACTTATGGTCTTGGATGGAAGGCGGCGAAATGTTAATATGGAATATGTATATCGTGGTTATGAACCGTTTATTTTTGCACACAAGAAATAATGTTACACACTACACTGGCAGGATATCTTTCAATAGTCATGTGGATTAAATGAGTCGCTGGAGTACCCACTTGTTAATTTATAAATAATTTATTCATATTGTAATCAATTGGTAATTTAGTCACATCTTTTGTAAATGTTTTGTTGTTATTCGCCCCTTGTTTATATTATGTAAAGCTACATATGTCGATATTGAAACTGTCTCAAAAATCTTTGACCAAATATTTCAAAGATGAAAATATTCACATTGTATATCACAATACACTCTGACGATGAAATTTGTTGGATGTTATTTTTCTGGTGAATTGAAATAATGGTAATAAATGACAAAAGATATCTTTTACAAGTATTTGGAGCGACAATTATTATCATAATTTCTCTCCTCCCAATACAAGGCTTCAATCGTCGAGTCAATATATTTTAACTGTATTTTAAATAAGGTTGCTAATAACTAACATTGACTTTAAATACATATATTCAATTGAACTGAACTAATTTTGAGGATGTATTTAGGAAATACTGCTAATGATTGATTGTAAATTTATTAAATTATCCATAATGTAATTACTGATGCGCCATGTATCTGCTATGCCGTATAGTAACTAATAAAACAAAAGTGGTTAATACATGGTTATAATACATGGTTATAAATTGAAAGCTATTGTGATCCTATTCTTCTTATGTTATGTAGCAGTATTTGGTAAATGCTTTGTTAAGTATAAATTTGTTTTGTAGGCTTATTTGTAATTTCAACGGCTGAGCAGTGATGATGAGAAATGCTTTGGCAGAATTATTCCAAAATTTTATGTTTGACTACAGAACTGACAGTTTCAAACTGGTGTCAAGTTCTGGATTCTGACATTCTCATCGGTGTTGTCACTGGCTCATGATTCATTTGATTTGTATTATTGTTTATGATATGTGTCTTATCAAGTTTCGTTATTGGGTTATACTGTAATATATAATGCCGGCTAAAGAAATCCTGCACATTCACTGCATAAATGCTCTTATTTGCGACAATATATAAATTTGATTATAAATTAAAATCACTCTCGAAAATTATGTTTGTATCTGGTACGGATAATAATGTGACATTGCTATCTCTATCTTCTGTGCCGAAGTTATTGCAGAATACTCATTTGATAGCTTGTTTTAGAGTCCCCTGAAAACAGTTATGGCCGTTTCAAATTTTCCCTGCATTGCACTGTTATCATGAAGCGCTAAAATATTTGCATATTAAACATTCCCCAACATAACCAATACTAAAATAACAGTAAGTTTCCTATTTAATTTCATTTTGTTAACCCTAATTTGTTTCTACATGACCAAAAATTGGAAAGGGATAACAATTGCGAAGAATATTTATTCAGAATTTGTTGACCTGTCGCATTGCGATTGTTATTACACTTCAAATGTAATAAATGCTTCACTGTACATCATCTGTGTTGGTTTCATTTATGTCAAAATAGTTTCTCTCGGCCTTACGGAGAGCTGCTTTGTTCACACTGAGTCTGAGGTTGAAGAAATAGGTTTGAATCTTAATCCTAGAACTGTTCTGTCAATCCCAATGGACGTAAGAGAACAGAGAATACCTTCATGAGAACTGACAGCCTTATCTTCTCACAGGCCCGCTCCAATTGCGACCTTGAGGGAGCAGGCCACATTTCAGTGATATAACTAGAGCACTTGGGCCTAAATGCGTTTCTGGCAGTCTGTTGCCCAGTTCTGCCAGGTGCGGACTTGATAGACAACAGCCTAAGAAGCAATGCCCAATTAGACTTTAATTTTGCCAGTCTGGAGCCTCACAGCATTCATTTGCCTGCTGTAGACTGGCTTGTCATATCTTCTCACTATGCTTGCCTCTAGCAGCTACATATGTATCGGTATTAAAGCTGAAATGGCTTCTAAGCCAGTAGCTTTGAGACATACAAGACATCAAGGAGCAATTTGAGAATAATTCCATAGCATGAAAAGTTATCGCTTTAACGTCACTCCCTATAAAAGGCAGCTGTATATATGCTGTAGAACCTGTCAAGCAAACCGCTGTAGAAAATCCTTCAAATTTCTCAGTTACTGCAACCTATTGGCACATTTAGAAATGTTTCTTTCATCCTCATGCTACTTTTCTCATCAAGCTGAATCTCAAAGCAGTACAGCAGCTTTGACTCACATACTACATAGGCCTGGCCACCTTATTAAAGATTACCATGTCCATAGAATATTACTTTATGACAAACTTTCAAAGTGCTTCACCATTAGCACTGAGTACAGCAACCATCTGTGTTAATGACTCAGTTTCCTTTTGTACATCAAGGTGAAATGTGATCCATAAACAAACCCAAATAAATAAATCTCTCAGAAAGCCAAATTGAAATAGGTAAGGACCTGCATCTTGACAACTTCGCCAATGGCCATTCACTTGGCATTCAGCCCTTTAATATTCTTATGGGCACAGGACCGAGACTAGAACGCGGTTCCAAGACTATAGCAGCCCAGCGCAGTACCACTAGGCCCAGAAATAAACAGAAACAAGTTCTTTGGTGTACATACATATATTGTATACATGTATAAAATGAATAGCAGAAATAATGTACGTGTTCCATATGGAGGAAGTATGAAATGACATAGACCCAGAACCTATATACAAAGAAGGGTCTAGATGGGAAATATACGAGCAATAAGATCGGTGCACCTCTCAAGTTCGTACGAGCTACGTAAAATAAATTACAAAATAGATCTATATTTACAATTAGACCAAAGGTAAGCAAAACACAAAGAAGCCTCAACCAATGCTGAACATGACCCACTCAAGCACAAATCGACATTAATTAGGAAAGAAGACACATTACTGCAAATAGCCTATTACTCTATTCAACATACAGGGTGCATAACGAAATGTATCACATTATAAAAGAGTTTATAGATTTACACTTTAATTTGTACTTCATTAAAAAGAAGCAAGATACACCAGCGTAAAACCAGCGGACAGAGAAAGCCATTAAAACCTAATAGTGCTTGTGACCAAATGTGCTATTGCTTATTGAAGAGATTTTTTTAAGCAGATTATTTACAAATATCTCTTTGTTTCCGTGTTCAGCTAGGCCTAACTGGCAAATTGTGAATAGCAAAATGTGAAGAGTACAAAATATTTAGCCTCAGGCCATTGTAACAAAAAAATATCCTATCTAACTTGATAAATGTGTGTTTGTTGCATGCAGTAATCTCATGCACTACAGGATAGTACAATGTATTAGTAAACCATCATAGATCATTCATATTCTATCGAACACAGGCCACTTATTTTTCAGAGAATTCATCTGGTATTAAATCCTCATTTGCAGTTGAAAAATTTATGAATAATAAAATATATTTCACATACGGTAGCTTTTCAGGGACTCATTCATCGACAACAACTTTAAACTTTTAAAAAGGGCCTCTTATAAAATATATCGCACATCTAATCAATATTTAGACAATTAAAACATCAGAAATTTTACAGTTTACCAAAGAATGTTCCTTTCTTTTGCGTCAGTTTCTTTTGGTAACTCAAGATTCCCGACCGCTCGAGAGTTCTGTTATTTTTAGACTTGCTTGGTCTTGGTTCAAAGTCTTCGCTAGAGTCTAAGTCTGTGTTATCGTTGTTAAACACACTCCGCATTGCTAATACACTAGCATTCTTCTTTGATCCGGCTGGTTCAGTTGTGAATGTGGAATTGTTTACTGTTGTATCACTGCCGTCTAAGACGAAGGTTGTGTTGGCCCCAGTCGAGGATTGTGCGTCAATGGAGTTCTGGAGAAAAAAAAGAATTGTCTAATATACAACTACCAAACATATCAGCCTAACACTAAAACAGTGATCAATTAATATTCAAGCATTGTAATAGTAGGCTAGTGCTTTCTACTCGTGAACAAGGTCATTTGCTTTAATCTCCTGAAATCTTGATTTTATTAGCATTTTGTCACCATATTAATCGAATGGTCATAAATGCAACTGATGACCTTGATAAAGGCTGTAATAATTTAATGAAGTGACATTTTGAGTTTCATCAACTGTTTTCAACCCTTTCAAGTTTCACATTCCATATTTGTATTTTGCAGGTACGCAAAAGGAAGACCGTTTGTGGTTGGAGACATCAACCTACCTCATTATTGTCATCAGTGGTGCTTTCTGGAACCTGGCGTTCCTGGTTTTGGCATTTTTGTGAATTGCATTTGCAGAATTCATTGCACTGGTTGTTCCCGGACACGCATCGGCAGCGTCTTGTGCCACATGTGCCTTTGCAAGAACAAGGACCTTTTGGGGTGGTGGATGGTTTGGAATCGGAACTGGAGTCCTCTCTTTCTCTCTCCTTCTTGTCAGAAATGTTCAACCCATGGCTCACTGACGGTTTCTGAAAATTACAAAGGTTTTAAATGAGGCAAAAACGAGATTAGAGGGCTGGCAAGGAAACCACTTTGGCAATCACGGTGAATGATACTGAAAAGTTTATTTATTATACACACCATGATAGCATAAAAATAATGGTCAAATTTACTTCATATTATGTGTGGCTTGCCAAGAATTGGGAGTTCAAGAGTCAATGTGATTATTTCTGTCATAGTAAAAAGTTATGATAGTTGTAAAAAAAATCAGTGTTTAAGGAACATTTTCAACAACAAAATGAAGACATCATTTGATGGTTACAATCTGATAAAGCAAACATCATTTTTATGGAACAAGGTATGTCTGCTTCATATTGATATTTCTTGTTGCCTGGTTGGCCCCTTTCACATTTATGACTATTTAAAATATTCTATCTGACAAATTGCGTGGTAGTACAGACCTTCTTCATCATCTTATTGGGATTAGGAGTGAATCCAGACTTCCAATCCGGGTCATGTCCTTCATCCATATTCTCCACTTCGTCCTCCTCCTCTTCCTCCTCAATCTCCTCCTCCGAGAAAAGATCTTCTTGAGGGCTCGATTTGCGTTTCAGTGACCTCCTCTGCAATATTCATGTACTCACTATGTATTCAATTCGCTGATAAAACATGCAACATATACATTTAAAGAACAATAAACGCAGAGCCTCAGATTCTTCAACTTTTTATCCAATTTTTTGCAAATGAAAACCATTTTCTGTCAGTAGGTCTATTTCTGATTTATCAAGTACAGAGTCCTTTTCAATTGGAACAGGACAATAATCTTGGGAGCCAACTTGGTGACATCGATCTTACGGCTCTGTACCAGCATCCATGCCCAGCAGAACTACACTGGATTCCACATCAGCACAATATTTGTCATGAAGACAAACTAACCGCCTTTAAATGCTAAAGATAATAATATGACTTACCTTGGGTATTTGAGGTGGAGTGAAGAAACTTGTCTGTGCGAAGCTAGGACCTATCTTCATATTCTTGACTGAATACTTCATGACAGTCAGTTCCTGAAACAAAAAGAGACAGCTTTGATTGAAGGCCATGAATGAGATTGGGCAAGTATCAGGTAATCCTGCTAAATATTAAATTTGTTAACTAATGACGTCCACGGTTCATACCTGATGAAGTTCCTGACATTCCAAGGTCTTCTTGTCCAATTCCTCAGCAAGATTTGATAATCTCTCGATTTCTTTCTCCTAAAATGGATATTATATTAAATATCATTGAGACTTTCTATAAAATTGCTAACTTCCCCTGAAAGAGAATTCTAAAGATGCATACAGATGACTTTAAAGAATACCGAACTTATGTGGTGAAAGCATTTAAAGATTTCTCGAGCACACAAGCAAGTCATATGATGCCAATTACCTGGAACTGCAGTCTACTCTTAAGTGCAGCGTCCACTCGGCCAGGACTCTGGGGTGTCTGTGCATTCAACTCGCTGAGAAGAGCAAGAATCTGTGAACAAGAAATAGACACATGCTCATGATGCCATTGCATATATACATATGTGATAACATAATGCGAACAAATGCAAAGAGAAGTGTGGTGTTGCAGAAAGTGTAAACTTAAACCTTTAAACTCACATGAATGTACCCATTAAATAATTATCACATATTGGAAAGATGGCAGATTACTTCAAAGTCCTCAATAAACTGAATTTATACAATCTACATTGAATTAGAATTTTTTTCTTTAAACCTGTACGGTACCTGACTACCAGAACGACGATTAGTTGAAATCCCACATTTCTGTCATTTCATAATTTAGTCAGTTTTCTTCCTTCAGTTACGAAATTCATAGCTTCCATCTCTTTTGTGATTTACCTTCTTGTTGTAGTGCTTGGTCAAGGAGTCAATCTCCCCTCGCAACTCATTCACTTTCTTCTGGGCGTCATCCTGGGCGTCATCCACTGCCTTGTGGGCGTCCAGGACCTTCTGGTTTGCCTCCACCATCTCGCCCTTCTTCAGGACTTGCTCAAGTTTCGATTCAACAGCCTGGTGAAAAACAGTGCAAACTTGGATTTATTTGAATAAATGCATTAAAATAAGCAATAGAGATCAGTATAAAGAATGAACAGGTGTACTAGACAGAAAATCCTCTTCTAGTAATCTAATTCAAACAGCTGTGTAATTTAAGTCACACAAAATCTTGAAATGGACTTACACTGGAGAAGAGCTGATTCATCACAACCTTGGCCTCTCCCAAAGTGTGAATACCATGGAAACGAGTCTTGGTCTTCTCATCTACGAAAAAAGTCACAAGAAATGTTACAGTTTCAGAGCAAACAAGAGCTAGAGGCATGTAATTAAAATTTTAAAAATCACACTGTTAATATCAACTTGAAAATAAGACTAAAAATATCAATGGGTAATAGTGTTAACATTTTCATCAATTTAAAATTTCAATAATCACCTTGATCCGCATCCATCAACTTCTGTTGGATGTCAGCAATCTGTGCATTTCTGGAAGAAGAACAAAGCAAAAAGCAAGTGAAAAGAACAATTCATTTTCCAGATCTGCAAGCCAGCATCATTAACCTGATCATTTGGAGACTGAAAATCAGCAAAAACAAAGTCATACCTCAACTCCAGTTGCCTCTCTACTTCCTTCAAATCCTTGGCAATCAATTCGTGGTCACAAGTCTCGACAGAAGAATGATTGTTCAGCCTCTTTTTCTAAAGAACAAATATAATTTATATAAACATAGTAAATTAAATTAAAATATTTACACAGCAGAGGTATGTGCCAACATCAACATATTTCACATACTTGATCTAATCAACAAAGCACTCAATTTTCAGATTCAGGTAGGAAAACATAGATTTCAGAAAAGTTAACAACAGAATTAGAAATATTTCAGAAGACAATGTCACTGTCGGTCACTCTTTTATACTAACCTTGAATGTGGGAGTGCCCAGCTTTTCTCGGAGAGTGGCCAGTTGCTCAGACAGGTCTTTGCGATCTTGGATCAGCTCATTCATGTGGTGACGAGCCTCCTCCAAGCTAACCGCAAGCTCCAGATCACCAACAAGCCATTTCTGAGGGGAGAATATAATTGGCACTTCATTACAACAAAGATTGAGATATATATACACGTGTTTATCTTAGGCCTATTAAACTTTTTAAAATTTAGATTTTTGAAGGCCTAGGGCAAAAACCGTTTTAAAACTAAGATTGAACCCTTTAGCATTGCCATTTCAGTTTTTACAATCGCATAGCTGTTAGCCTTACTCAGTAGAATACATCAGGGCAGCTCAAATTGCCTCAATCTGGTTGATTACAGATATAATAGATAGAAAATTGTCAGTATATGTTAATATAGCAAACCTTGACACTCTCCTTGAAGGGCTGCTTGGTCTTGTCCAGCTTGTTCATCCTCTGCTCCATCACAGACTTCTGTTTGGCCATTGCTTCCTTCAGTCTCTTGTTGGCAGCCTCAGCCTAAAATACCAAATGTCATACTGTAGCAATGCACCATAAAAATGCTAATCAAGTATTTACATGTCAATAATATCCTAATATAAGGCTCAGCTGATAAAGATCACATGTATTCATTGTGAATTAGTGATCTGCATCATGTCAAATAAAAGATAATCTACATGTCTGATAAATTAAGATACATAATCTTGATTGATATTTTAAGCCTGAGCAATCAGATTAGTGCAATAACACCTAAAGAGACAATTATAATTTCCCAGACAGGACACAAAATGATATAACAGAAGAAACATTTTTATCAGCATACCTCCTGGGCCTTGCGTTTCAAGACAGCCTGTTGACGTTCGCTCTGTTGCTTGATCTTAACCATTTGGATCTGTTGTTTTCGGTCCTGAAATAAAGTAACCACAGAACGTGACATTAAGGTATGACTGATTCTCTTTTAAAAATTTTCATTTAAGCTCAAAAGAAACAAATTTTGATACTTTCACATAAATTTCCACAAATTTCCACATTAAGAATGAGAATAAACGATCAGTCTCTTGGTCAATAAAACTTTGAAAGTACAAGTGAAAAGAGGATAAACTTCATAAAATAATTGACTAGTAAGAATACCTTGGCCTTGAGTTGGACCAACTCCTTCTCCTTGACTTGCTTCCATTTGGAGAATGATTTCGCATCTTCCTTGATCTGCTTGATCATCCTCACTCTGGCTTGTTTCAGCTCCTACAAGAAAATAGTAACATGCAATTATTTAATTTATGAATAAGAGCATTGGAATAGTCTGTACCATAAGAAACTCTATCAAGTCCGTCTCTTTTTACCTTAATTTCAGAGTTGATCTTTGCGTATCGTTTTTCGTCCTGCTCTTTGATCTTCAACATTTTAGCCTGTTCGTTCAACTTCCGCTTGGTTTTATTGAGTTCGGCCTCAACTTCCTGGAGCCGTTTTCTTCTTTGCTCAGAAATTCTACAAATAAACATCATTAAAGTCTTACTGAGAACTGAGAATGTTTATCAGCCACAATGTCATAGGATAGAAATATAATAGACATTCATGATCATTTGATCATTTGTCTATGCATTATTACAAAATCAATAGAAGCAAATTTAAGCCAAAATTTTTATATAACACTAATTATTTTCCAAAAAATAAAGTAATTAGACAGTAAGTAATGTAGGTGATGACATGAAGTCTCGACTTACTTGGCAGCAGCAGGGTTGGTTTTGGCCTCATGGACTTTCTCCATCAAATCCGTCCTCTCCTTCTGCAACTGGTTGATCTCTTCTTCAAACTTCTTTCGCTCATCCTGGATTAATAAAGAAATCTCCATTGCAATACGCCAACCGGGAACGGGGAAGACACACCCTCCCGGTAATATACTGGGAGCTCCTTGTGTCACGCAACACCTCATATTGTGACAACAACAACACCCACATTTGGAAATATAAATTTTTTGAAGAAGTATCTCAAATTATGTTCAAAGTGTAATCAGTCTCTCAGTTGGACTCAATTTCTCTCTCATTGTAGAATTGCTACAATAATGTATATTGGAATTATGAAGTAATTCTCATGTTTATTTCTTCATAACAGAAATGAGTCAATACAGCTAGAAAATTATGTCATTCCTCACTAATTGATGCCAATACTTCTAACCAGGATCATGTATCATAAGGCCACACATAATTGATCTTTAGCTTCTCGGATTCCTCTCAAGGCCCTTTTTCTAGGGTCGGTCGGTAGGACAAAAAAAAAAGGTGAAAAAAAAAAAATTTATAATGTAAAAAAAAAAAATTTTTTTTTTCCATCGGCAGTAAATCTATTGTGTCGGCGGGTCCGCGAAGCTAAGAATCAATTATGTGTGGCCTAAGTAGTACCATTCAAATTAACATAATATAGCTAAATGAGACAAAGCTTTTTAACAAAGGCAATGGGGACTTGCGAAAAGGCCTCCTTACCTCATATTGCTTCATGAGGACATCTCCTTCCATGATCTGCTTGATGACAAACTCCTTGGATTTTATCTGTTTTTCCAATTCTCCCAGTTCCTCCATGTTCCTCACTTGTTTCATTGTCTGTGCCTTTTCTTCTTCGTAAAACATTGAGTTGTTGCTCTAGAAGAACCAACAGATTTAAATGTCTTAGGTACCAAAGCAAATTCACTGACATTTACAGGTACTAACGCCATAGACCTAAGAGAAAGATCGTTAGAAATATAAATTTGATAACATTCAATTCTGAAAATATCAATGTACCTGGTTTTCTTCGTCTTCCATGGTCTCAGCATCAGGTTTCAACTGATCCTGGAGAAAAATCGAAATAACATTTTATTCTTCTGAAATAATTCGGGTCAATTACAGACTTACAACATATACAGTATACACTTCATCAGTGTTCGTAAAATGGATATATGAAGTAATTTTTCCTCATCAGGGCACTATTTGAATCGGAAACTGAGCAAAATACAAAATACCACTGACCTCCACTTCATTGATAGTTGTTTGGATCTCCTCCAAAATCTTCTTCTGGTCTTCAACAGTAACAGACATAGAACCATCTCCATCTCGGTTGCACTGGACACTCTGCTGCAGCATGCTGATGTGCAGACTAAAAAGAAATAAATTTCATAAATCAGCTGACAATATAATAAGTAGTTTCTCAGATTACTTTTTTGCAGAATTCAATCTACATTCAGTTATCCCACAAAAACATGATAAGGAAATCTAAATATCTTAAAGAAATTCAATATCTCAAAAATATTTTAAATCTAAAAGAAATTTAATTTATATTACCTGAAAGAAATTCAATTTAATATATTACCTAAAAGAAATTTAAATATCTAATACATGACAGCCTGACAGGGAATACCCTGACAACTCAGCCTGGACTTTTAATATTGAGTATTGTTTACCCCTTCCCCAAATGGCCTGGCCATTGGCCAAGCAGATTTAAGAAATTAAAGCTGTCACTCAAAGATAAAAGAGTGGGGTGACTTGACTGGGGTGTGGCTAATGTGTGAACAACAAATGTCTCATTGGCTGGCCCCCTCTGACTATTTGAAGTTCAGTAGATTTATTACTTGGCCCATATACAGTGAATCTGTGGCTGGATTGTCAAGGCCTGCCTGTGTCAAGATGATACATCAAGATATCTAGATATTTCTTACCTGTTCTTGTCCTTGATCTCCTCGAGGGTCTCCTTCAACTTGTCCCTGGACTCCTCCGTTTCCAGCAACTTCTGGTGAAGATCTGCGTTCTGGTCGACGACCATCCGCAATTTCAGACTCAGCAGAGTGTTCTCATCCTTAGATTGGGGAAATTTAATAAGAGTTAAACATCTGATACAGAAAGGGCTTGAATCGTTATCACAGAATTGGTAAAATCCTTCAAGTCCTTTTATGCACATAAGCATGAATAATCATCCTAGAAAAGCATATATATATGGTAATATAATTGTGTAAATTGTAATTTTAAGGAGCTAAACAAAAATTGATAAGTTCATATATTTTAAACCAACCTGAAGTTTCTTAATTTTCTCCATCAGATCATCCACACATTCATTTTCAACGGTACTTGAGCTGCTGCAAAATGGAAAATTAATAACATGGATAAGAACCACTGTTGGAAACTATAGAAGAGCATTACATAAATGACATTTGCTACAGATAATTGTTACCTAGAATCAAGATTTTGTCGGACCACACCTCCCTTCTTCATGTCCTCTTGCAGTTGTTGCACCTTAATGAAAAAGAGAAAAGATCAGTTTGCAAAGGAAGGAGTCTCATAGTAGAATATGTTCAGTATAGTCTCCAAAGAATCTATGCCAAGTCTCAGAATGTTTACTTCACATGGAATTCCATATACAACAAATATCTTATAACATTAAACGACTGATATTTATTGAATGAAAAGCTCGGAAAAACACCACTTATATTGTTTCTAAATCTTGCCATAATAAAACTAAAACACAACACATACCAATTGTCTGAGTCGCATAATCTCGGCTGCTTGAGGATCTCTGTTGACGACAGGTTTGTTCTTGATCTTCCTGGCTCTGTCCGCATATCTCAGTGTACTCATGGTCTCCTCCATGTTAGAATCGGCAGGACTGATGCAGGCGATCATCAATGTGTGGGAGTTACCACCAAGAGAATCTGCAAAATTGATTTTAAAATTTAAATACAAAAGTCAGAGAAAAAATTCACAGAGAAAATCATCAATTGAGAATTTGTCCATTAAAAAAAACTACAAAAGTCACCATTAAATTTTGTGGTGTTCACTATTCAATGAATAGTATTCATCAGTCGATATTTAGACAACATTGAGATATCAAATTATCCCATGCAGTTGAGGAGGAATAAGAGACAACCAAAAAAAAACTTTGAAACATGTGCAGCAAGATGTGGTTTGTATCACATGATGATTTCACTCAAACAATATTAGCTTGTCTAAAATATGGAATGTATCAAACTATGATACGCTACTAACCCTGTAAAATGCGGGTCAATTTGGAATCTCTGTATGGAATGTGAGGTCGTTGAGCCGTCTGCTCTCCAAGGGCACTGATGACATTTCCTAGGGCAAGCAAACCTTTGTTGATGTTGATACCTACAAACAAAATTTCATCAAAATTTTCATTAAATCAGTAGGATTATTTTATCAAGATAATATTAACGTGTGCAAAACATCTATGTTGACATAATTATTGTCCTTTCATGGCCATTCATGCAGAAGTCGCCTTATGATTTTTCAAATGATTGATTTATTGCATATATGATAACGAAAATACACTCTCATTGAAACCAGAACCGCAAGCGGTTTCAACGCTCGTCTGTTAAAGTGAAATCTATCAATGTGTGGCAGGTTATCACCCACCGGCCAATACCTAAATTCATAACCCTAAGCGATATTTTAAGGTTACAATGGGCAGTTCAAGAAGAAAGAAGGCTGCCAAAATGGCCGCCATCTTGGATTTCTCAACATGTTCCCAATCGATACCCATAGGCCAATACCTGTACCGAATTTCATAACTCTTATAATATTGAGATGGCAATGGGCAGGTCAAGAATGAAGAAAGATAGCTGCCAAAATGGCCACCACAAAATGGTCACCACAAAATGGCCGCCATCTTAATATTTCTCAACATGTGCCCGATCGATACCCACAGGCCCATACCTGTACCAAATTTCATAACTGTAAGTTAATTATTGAGGTCACTATGGGCAATTCAAGAAATAAAGAAAGATGGCTGCCAAAATGGCCACCATCTTGGATTTCTCAACATGTTCCTGATCCACACCCACAGGCCAATACCTGTACCAAATTTCATAACTGTAAGTTAATTATTGAGGTCACTATGGGCAATTCAAGAAATAAAGAAAGATGGCTGCCAAAATGGCCGCCATCTTGGATTTCTCAACATGTTCCTGATCCACACCCACAGGCCAATACCTGTACCAAATTTCATAACTGTAAGTTAATTATTGAGGTCACTATGGGCAATTCAAGAAATAAAGAAAGATGGCTGCCAAAATGGCCGCCATCTTGGATTTCTCAACATGTTCCTGATCCACACCCACAGGCCAATACCTGTACCAAATTTCATAACTGTAAGTGAAATATTAATGTCACAATGGGCAGTTAAAGAATGAAGAAAGATGGCTGCCAAAATGGCCGCCACAAAATGGCCGCCATCTTGGATTTCTCGACATGTTCCCGATCCATACCCAGAGTCCCATACCTGTACCAAATTTCATAGCTGTAAGTGAAATATTAAGGTCACAATGGGCAGTTCAAGAACAAAGAAAGATGGCTGCCAACATGGCCTCCACAAAATGGCAGCCATCTTGGATTTCTCGACATGTTCCTGATCCATACCCATAGCCCCATACCTGTACCAAATTTCATAACTCTAAGTGCAAAACTAAGGTCACAAATGGACACTTACAAAAACCTTAACCGGGACAACGAGGACGAGGACGACGACGACGCCGATCGAGTGACGACAATAGCTCTTCGTTTTCAAAGAAAACAGACGAGCTAAAAAAATAATCAAAAATAATTTAACTTTTCTTCTCACCTTCTTTCAATCTTTCTCCCTGTGCTTTCGTTTTCTTTTGCCTTTCTGAGCCAGCAAGATCGACAAGATGAAACTTGGTCTTCACAAAGTCACGGCTGAAAATAAATTAATACGTTCACAACTTTAGCTTTTTTTAGATTTTCCCAAATGTCCCCTTCTTTTGCAAATTTCTGAGGAAAACCATTAATTTTTTGAAGCCATAAGTAATGGCCAAATTTCATTTCATCATAACTTTTCAATACAACTGACTTGTCAATTTTGCTTGTCCTCTCCACGTGGATGGTGAAGATGGCGTGACTGCGACTGCTGCTGGCGTTCATGGCTGTTGAGCCTGTTGTTCTTCCCGATGCTCCTTCTTCTAAACATTTCATCATCTCCTCTTCATCGGCCACCTCTATCTCTTTCATGCCCACAATCTGAAGGGAAAATGTAAACATATTTATCTTTTAGACATATTTATCAGCTTACACAATACAGGAATTCATAGAAGCAAACTACACCTAAGAAATGAAAAGCCAGTTGTCTTTGTAGCTAGTAGCTCACCTTAATTCCGCCATTGACGTCCTCTCTCACTTGAATTGCATCTTTTTCCCTTTTACTGGGAGGCACCAGGAGATCAATTAAATCTTCTTTATACAACTAGAAAACAAAATTCTCATTGAAAGCCTCACTGAATATACAACTCTCAGAAGAATCACACATTTTCAAATCAATCATATTAAAGACTTTTTCGGTAATTTAAAATACATTGATAAGAGCAGAGAATTTCTATAACAATTTGACAAACCTCAATGTAAGAGACTTTAGTGACAAATTTCATGTCAGTTCTTTCCTTGAAGCCCTCAAAAAGGTCAAGAATAACTCTTGGGATGACTCCTCGTAATTCGTTATTGGCCGTGTCTTCCAAATCGTATCCCCCTCCCATGCTGTATGTCTTGCCACTGCCTGTCTGTCCGTACGCAAGTACTGTGGCATTGTAACCTAAGGAACAGATTAGATCATGATATTTTATTGCAACAAAAGTTCAATAACCGGATTACTTTAATCATTGGTTGTCAGCTGACATTTCACACCTGAAATTTCTCTGCAATAAGGTTTCATGGTTCAAGGAAAGGACTACAGGCTTGATTGTGTTCAATTTTTTAAAGTTCTCTTTCACAAACATGTACAGATCTGCAACTGATGTTAATCCTAGCACGTGGGGCAACAATCACAACCTCATTCATAACTTCATACAACAGAAACAAAATTCAATTTTACATTATGGGCAAATCAGAGAAATAACATTTTCTCAGCAATTTACGGCTTCAATTATTCTATGAAAACAAAAACTTAATAATACCTTTGAATATGGAGTCAACAAGCTTCTTGGCAGAGGACTCGTAGACATCTGCTTGAGGGGTGGTGGGACTGAACACATAATCGAAGGTGAAGGCTTTGTTGGAGCCCAAGAGAAGCTGGGGTTCACCAGGAACAAAAGAAACGCAACTCGTGCAACCTTCACCCTCCTCCCTCGGAACTAGGGGGCGACACCGCACTGCTACCTTCACTGGTATCAGCTTCCCACTCATCTGTAACAAATAGACGTAGTATAAAGTATAAACATGATAAAGCAACCACTAATTCAGATTACATATAATCCGACTGTGAACCAGCTGTATGCCATGATAGTAGTTATGAATATAATGATTTACTTCTTCACGAGCAGCTGATAAATATAAATATATGCGATATACATAATATAATGGCAATTGCAGCCCTCTAAGCACATTTGCCTCATGTGAGGGATCTTTTACTTGCCCAACACAGACACTAATACAAGGCGCGAAGATCCCATGCACTTGAAGGTACTTTCAGTAAGATAATATACTAAAGGGCCACAAATTTAATGTCGCATCCATACGCCATCTAGCTTGGATTTTTCTTTTGAAGATCCACTTAACATTTTGGATTCCCCAACGGGCAGTAGAACCCATTCAGGCAAAGATCTTCAGCAGAGCAGACTCTGCCTCTAACCACTCACTCAGCCACCCTAAGTTTTGTGTGTCTATTGCTTTGTATGATGGAAGGGGCAGGCCACTAATAACCTGCATGAATCCTTGGCTATTTATTAAAGGGAAGGGGATTACCAGTCAAAACGGCGAGGATTTTTCTCAGCTTGACCAAAACGGCTATTGCAAATATTCAAATTGCATGCCAACGCCAGAACAGCTAAACGGCGATTGCAACAATGCAGCTTCAAAGGCAGCTAAAGGCTAGCAGTATTTCTGTATTCTGTTATCCTACTGTCATCAATAGCATATGACAATACACAATTCTTAATTTCAGTTATGTTATGTTTATGTGCTTTGCTCATGCTAAATGCAATCAGCTTTGACACCTCCCTTTAACGCTTCACACCTTCTTGGGCTAGGGCTCTCTTGTTCTTTAATGCCAGTTAGGGGAATTAAGCCTGAAATAGCCATTCTGGTATAGAGGCATAGCCGTTTTGGTACAGAGTATGGTAGCAGGACGTTTCACCGCTGGGACGTTTCACCGTCGGCAGTGTGAGACGTTTCACCGCCAGTTAATTTCACTATTTGGTTATTAAAGTACTTGAAAAGTGTCACTTAGTTGATTGTTTTAGTGAATATTGTTATCCTTCGTTATTCTAGTAATCACTTTGTTCATTTAGTTACGTTTTCTTGTTACTTTGCATACGTTTAGCTACATCTAACATCTGAAATGAAACATAACAAAATGTTACGTCTATTTGCTACAAAGGGTACATTCGATTCGATCTACTCTAACTACTCCGGAAGTTACGTATCTACTCCAGGAAGTGACGTTTCTACTCCTGGAGTGAACTACTCCAAGGTGGGTCCAAATCGAATGAAAAGGAGTACTTAGGAACGTCACTATTTGGGGGTTCCCTTCCTGTGAGGATTCCCTTGCCAATGGCAATTCAAGACGACATGTGGCATTTTCAATTGATTGCCGTAATTGAGTCAATTGAATTACAGCAATGCACATTAAAAAAATGCAATCAGCAACCGAATCACAGCTTCTAAAGTGCCATTTATTTATGTAAACAATCATACGTCATGGGATATCCCAATTTCTTGGAGTACTTCCGATGTACTCCAATCTACTCCAAACTACTCCCGGAAGTGCAAAACGAATGATCTGGAGTGAACTACTCCACTCCAAGAGCACTTTGGAGCAGCGAAACGAATGTACCCAAAGTAACAAAAAACTTAGATAATCATAGATCATGTAGCTAGATAAAGTAGCAAAACAGAATGTTTTGCGTGTTTTTGTTTAATTATGGCTTATCAAGCTCATACAAGGCAATTATTACTTGGCTAACACTGTTTTAAACCAGCGGTGAAACGTCCCACTACTGCCGACGGTGAAACGTCCTAGCGGTGAAACGTCCTATAATCCAGAGTATAGCCGTTTTGACTGCACACCGGGAAGGGCTATCAATTTTCTTCAGTAATTCTGGCAAAATCCCAATGCCGCCCTCTCCCCGATTGGTCGATAAACTGGGACTAGAAGTTAGTTAAATTTGAGTTGAAATATGTGGCAGTCTGAGAACTTTTTCCACCTGTCGCCTGGTTGGATCTCCAGTCGCCTGGCTGATGACAATGATATATGGATTAATGTCACTTAGATTAGAAGACTACAGTGCAGATTATTTGTGGTAAGGTGGTGTACTAGACAGATAGTCCACTCCCGACGGATCGCCGGTCAACTAGGCGACAGACAACTAGGCTACAACACCACCAACTAGGTGACAAACGACTACCGACTAGACACTTTTTGGACAGCCAGGTGACAACATTTTTCCAGATTTTAGGTTGTCGCTTTGTTGAATGTCAACTGGTGACACACAATAACCAACAAAACTGTCATTGACACTGGCTGCAAATGAATAACCGGACAGGCCAATTACACATTGGTTGTGAGCCACATTTCAGAGAGTCCATTCAGACCACGCAACAGGGTCAACTAGACAACAACAACACGTTGTGAGCCAAGCTGCACGTTACTTTAATAGTGTTAGCTAGCGGTTTGCTAGTAAATTGTAGATTAAACAATTTTGGGCAACTTTCGGTTTATTTGTTGACATCGTGCGAATCGAGGTCAGCACGTTTGCCAGCTGTTTACAGGGAATATATGGGGCTCACACAGGACAAACATGCATACAATTTGGCAGAAAACGACCAGGCATCAAAAGAACTGAGATTACGTTAAATCGGTGGCCAATAATTTGATTTTACCTTGATAATCCCTTAATTTCCCAACTCCCGCCCGGCATCCAAGTCATTCAAAATCGCTCAATTTCCCTCCGCCAACCATACACGACTTCCGGTAATTCTCAAATCTGATTGGTTAAAAATGTGGAATTATCAGATGGCGCTGAATTATGTGTCAGGTGGCACCTCTTGTGGAAAATGTGCGCATAAAAATTCTTTGCATGGCAGCTAACCCTCAACCTTAGAGATAGGCCTACATAGCAGCAGCAGCAACCCGTTAGAACTCAGAGACAGGGACACTGGGGATATGAGCCTATGCTTTATATCTTTGCATCCAAATGCTAGTTATATCTGTTCGGAGCATTGTGTCAATTGCTATGAATTTGCAATGCCATAACTTCCAGCCCCTGTACCTAATGATGTATGGACAAATAATAACAGGGACTCCTCGACAGCGGCATAACATAACCTTAGAGGAGTTCCTGTAGCTTATATATTTATGTTCATTGTAAGATAGGCCTACATTGGAATTATAATTACAGTTTATTAAATGTACATATATGAGCTACAAATAAATAATCTGAATCTGAATCTGAATCTTAACCTGATAGACTCCCCCCCCCCCCACCGAATTTTCTGGATCTTTGCATAGCATGCTCAGAACCACAACAATATAAGTCAGTGAATCTAGAAATTGCCGGAGGCCGAGGGATGGGGGGTGCATATACTGGTGGAAGTTCACTATGAGTGATTGTTTTATCCTTAAATATAATCCGCCACTGAATAAGGTAAGCAGGGCAATATTTAGCCCTGTCGTGACTCCGGTGTTCCGGTGTTAGTAATATACGAATAGCCGTTCTGGTTTATCGCCGTTTTGGCTGCACACCCACACATCTGGGCACACCCGTGATTAGGCAATATTGCTGCATTCTATGTATCTAGTTTAAAAGTTATTGACATTAATTTTCAGCCTCCGAGGACTAACCTGAGTTGACTTGCTATAAATGTAAAATTTTGCTTCACTTCGGCAAAAAATAAAGTTTAACTCTTCGGCTTCACCCTTAACCAAATCATAGACGTAGGACGGTAGGAGGCAAACGTTTTGGAAAATCAATTTCTTGTGGCGCATGGGGTTTGGGCAAAAAAATGTGTCAATTTACTGAATTTAGAGTTTCAGGGCAATTTGTGTATTTTTTGGGCCAAAATTCTTAAATTTGACCTCCTACGCCTACGAACCAAATCAAGTTTCAATTGTTTATTGCCAGTTTGGGTCAAAATTTAATTCAGAGAAGTCAAGTTGATAATTGTTACAAATTCAGGGTCCCATCCAGGATTTACAAAAAGGAGCAGCTGAACTAAAGTAAGCTTTTCACTAAGTTTCTCTAAAATTTAAAAAGCTTTTATTGACATTTTAACAAATTTGACCAAAATAATGAAAATATTTTTAGCCAGTTTAAACTTTTTAGAACAGGACTAGTGTTTGCCCCCGGCTCTCATCCTCCCCCTCCAAGGATTACGCTTGGCCTACGACTTCTGAAAGAAGATACCCACCCTGCACCCCCTCCCACCAGAAATATGACTCTGGTCCCTTACTGAAATTACCAACTGATTTGTTCCAAATAAGTTTCTTTTGAAAATACCTTGATAATGGCAGTCAGTACAGAGCTGCACAGCACAAGTCCACATAGCACTTATGCCTACATTTTGATCTTCCTCCAGAGGGAGACAGCAGTCATATTTCTGACAAAATGTGACAGCAATCAGGCAATATTCATTTTTAAAACACAGGCGTATCTAGAAATTACCAGTTGGGGGAGGGGGGTATGGTAACGTGTGGTATATTATAACAAAAACAAGTCAGGGACACTGAGTAACAATATCATGAGCTGTTGTGTGAATTAATATCACTCGAGCCCGAAGGCACCCACTATAACTGTAAATTTCGGAAGAGTTGGAAAGTTCATATGGGGGGGGCACCTGGGGGAGCACAGGTCCAATATGGGGAGTCACGTGCCCCCCGTGCCCCCCCCCCCCCCATAGGGACCCCACTGATCACCACATAATGGAGGTATTGGAGGGATCATGAAGGACCTTTCAAGCTTATACATTCTTCTACAAAACGTTCAATAAATCTGAGTAGCAGAAATGTGGTTAGGAGGGACAGCAGCAGGAATGAAGGAAAACTTTTTAGCTTTTTTTAAGCGGTGAAGCAAGCTATTACCAAAATAATTTTATGAAACCTTGCTAACACTTGCCAAGTCGTCCTTTTTCACTAATCTCATTGAGGCTCAGCATACAGTCTCAACTCTTTTTCTTCTTTTTTCAATTTTGAAAATCGAATGTGAAAGTTTTCAAATATTATTAAACCTGCAAATCACGCCCAGAGAAGTGGCAAATCAATGCAAGAAGGCACAATTAAAAACAATCAATGGCATTGAATTGTTACAAAGTTTGCAACATATTTACCAATTTGTATCTTCTCATTTTTGTGTTTTATAATGACGGCAAATTGGATAATGTGATCAGATTTTTTTAATACAAATACACCAAAAACTTCTAAACAAGCTGTAGTTTTTTTTGTTTTTTTTTTCAACAGTAGGCTATTTCAAACGTTGTTGAAATTAAAGGGGAATTAAAATCAGAGGCAGATCCGGGGAGTGGGGGGGGGGGGCTAAGCCCCCTATGGTCTTCTAACATTGTATATTAATAACAGTATCTGGTGACATGCTGTATCAATCATATGGATCTTCCCCAAAACTATCTATTTATCTATCTATCTGTCTAAGCCTATACTATTCTACCTATAAACTAAATAACAATGAATAAATCTGTCTGTGACTTATTATCTGTCTTATGAAACTCTATACACATTACACAATCAATGTTGTCTATCTATCTATCTATCTATCTATCTATCTATCTATCTATCTATCTATCTATCTATCTATCTATCTAAGGGCCAACCTGCTGGGAGAGTGCAGTTTGTCTAAGGGCATATCTACCTCTTAATTAGATTTTCATGTCGTGTTCAATTTGCTTGACTCCTGATGTTGAGCCAATGAACATGTTCGCCAAGAGCCACATGCAGCTGGCTGTCAATTTTGACAACCACGTGGTCCGTGTTTGTTTACTAGGCCCATATATGGGTAAATGGGTCAGCACGTGACTTGTTTCTCTCCTCCCATCAAACACATATCAGCCAGATCCAAGTGAGTGGCGCGGATTATTTACATGAAAACTGGCCAGAGACAAGGTACAGCGCTGTGAGAGGAGGAGGCCTGTGTCATTCAAATCAGCTAAAATATTTCACTTTCTGTATTAAGCCAGGCACAGGCACCAGAGCTGCTGGGAATAAATAATCCAATATACCACCACACACTACCACACCATTGGCTCAGGCTGTATACTAGGAGCCAGCAGGCCTATTCACACCAGTGCCTCTCACTCCATATCTGTGTAAAGGGACTTAAATGGCTGAGACAGAGTTTGTGATCACTCACGATGACTTGGAGCAGATAGTGCCTGACCAGGAGCAGGCATTCCTCCATCACCACAGCTCCATGGACATGGACTACGGGCCCATGCCTCCCCGACCAGCCCAGCAAGTGACGTCCGAGGACGGCCCATGGCACGACGACTCCCCGCACCAGGTGAGCCCCCGGTCTTTTTATCAAAGACACTTTTTCATTTATTTTCATTTTTTCCATCATTCAAAATTATGTCATATATGTATGAAGTTCTAGTTAGAATTAACATCCTCTCATTCTGGTATCTTCTAAATGGTCACAATTTTTTGTTCTGTCAATATTTGATATAGGGCCTATAATTATATAGGCTTAATTAATGGGCCAATCTCAAATCTGAAGGGTATTGCGAAATTTGCAGCAGGCCAGTAGGTAATGTTCTTGGTCGAGGGTGGAATTATTTTTTTGTCCAATGTAATTTTACAAGTGCCACACTACAGCTTGTACAGGTTTAAAGGAAAGGGGGCAGCCCCCCCCCTTCCCAGAAAAAAACTTTATGGCCTATGGCTTGCCAAGAAGCAGCTAAAACAGATTAGATTTTGTTATACATTTTTGTTCCAAATATTGGCTTCATACATGTATACAGTGAATGCATATTGTGTCTGGTTATGTGAATACATGACCTCCTGTAGACTTATTATCATGGCAGGAAATATAGCATTTTAAGTCATCACGATGCAGGTCAAAGGTATATATTTTAAATATTTCTATTAAAATTTCTGATATATTCCCATAATCATAAAGCAATACCTGAGATGTATGACAAGCTTTAGCCTAATTGGTAATGTCAATTGATTGGCTGTGTACTATGACAAGAGGTGTCATCATAATTTTATCTGAAGATCTGGTCTAGTATGTGAGAAGGACTTCATAGTGACACATTTATCTAAATAGGTGTAATGTCAAGCTTTCTATGTCTGCGTGTGTAAGCAAACAGATAGTCTTTTTCGCATGGTACTATGAGCATGGGGCACTATGTCATTTGGCCCAATTGCTATTTTTAGCCTTCACGTCACTTGCCAAAATTATCTTGTAACAGAGAGAGTTACTGGACCATGGGAACACACATTCTTTGGGTACTATTTTTCACCCAGAAAAAAGTAGTTTTTTTTTATGCGGTTTCTTTTCATTTTTTAACTCTACTTATTGCACAAGAAGTCTCCTCACATAATTCACATATCTCCAACAGGGAAAGACAAACTGTATTTATTATATTCATTTTCTTCATCTGATTTTGAACAGCTGTAAAAATTATATAAAACTAAGTTGGGACAAATCACGTCATGGTTTTACTACATGTATGGACACCACTGAATACACATAAAATCTTTGGTATGCATTTGTATTGGACTGCATGCCAAGTCACAGAGCAAATGCATATTTTGGATTTGATTACCAATTAAGTATTGCCACACTTCATACATCATATTAAGTTTAGACTTACTTAGGCAATCAATCAATCAATCAATCAATCAATCAATCAATCAATCAATCAATCAATCTATCTATCTATCCATCTGACCATCGGTCCATCTATATCTATCTATCTATCTATCTATCTATCTATCTATCTATCTATCTATCTATCTATCTATCTACAATATGTATGTATGTATGTATGTATGTATGTATGTATCTATCTATCTAGATCTAACCAATCAATCTATCCACCAATGAATTATTTATGAAATAGCTTCACGATCAGCTGAAATATTACATTTCACATAAACCTGTAACAATAAATATCCCTTGAGCAAAGAATCGCAATTCAAAAAGTGTGTTGTACATTTACCCCAGATTGTGTCACGGAGCACCAAGAGACCCCAAAGCAAAATTGTGCGAATTCTGCATCTTTTCAGCCAAGCGTACACATTTTCCTTAACACAACAGGGGCGGATCCACCAATAAAGGGAGGAGAGGGGGGAGAGGTGTTCAAGAGTATCTATATTTGCTTAGACACACGATAATGAAAAATTAATAAGGATAGTAATTTCATAAAACTAGTTCTATGGTAATTTGTCCCTTCAATTCACTGGTGTCGCGAACATGCCGTTGCAAAAACATATTTGTCTGAAAAACGTTCAAGATTGTACATTCTCAATTTCTCATATAACTTTAGAATGTAGCTTTTTACTATTCTCAATAAAACCTAAAAGTGGAAATGCCTGAAGCAGTGGCGGATCTAGACAAGGTAGTCTAGGGGGGCATCTTTTTGGCTTTCGTGGGCCCGCAAGGGTGTCGTTTGGCGGGCCCGCGTTGCTCCATATTTTCTTCAAAATCTAGCGTCCAAAGGGAAAACCTAGTAAGTCACAAATTGGGTAAAATTGAGTTAAGGTCAAAATATAACTTCTGAGACATGTTTCTATATATTCTTTAAGTTTAGATTTTCAAGAAGTGGCCCGTTACCCCAGAATGACACTGACAAATCCCAGTAAGCCTATCTCTTACTGCAAAAACTGGAACTTCAAAGTGGATTATCTCAGAAACTCCAAAATGTGACTTACTAGGTTTTCCCTTTGGACGCTACAAATGTTCTCTCCATCCCAGTGTTCTGGGGCGAGGGCCTAGGCCCTAGGCCCCGCCCCCAACTGTATAAAGGTGGCAAAATGAATAAAAAGTATTTGTCATGGTTTTAGGCCCACTTTCACAAATAATGTATACAAAAATTAAATGTGGTTATAACGATAATACTTATCTAGCGATAAGGTCCACAACACATCATGAATCTCGTCATCTTGACTTCTTATCTGTTTTTTTCGGCCACATGTCATCTTGTGTTTTCAAAAACCGACTTAAAGTGGCTTTTTTGTGACACAAAAATTTGTATGCATTTTCAGTTTCTAATGGCTCGATTGCTTATAATAAAACTTACATCTCCAAACAAACAAGAAAATTGATCCAAAGAAATAATGAAAATTTGAATTTGAAGCATCTTTGTCACTTTTATCTCAATTCAAAATTATGATATGCTAATTTTATTCAACAAATAACTAAAAAAATAAGCCAGCAAGATTGCATATTATTTTCTCCTGCATGATCAGTGTGACTCCACTGTACCATAGATTTGTGGTATGGGTCAATGACATACTTTCTTGTTGCCAGTTACCAAATATTGACCAACAGTTTATGTTCAAACACTAACTCGTCATCATTACTGCAAACAGTTATGCCCATTGATGTGCATTGTGCATAGTATTTTACATACTATGTTATATTTTTATTTTCACATTTTTGAAAAGATCTGTGCTAGTTGACGTCACTAGCTCATCTGAGATTGTTCAATCATCTAAGCCTAGATCTACAGCTTTTTTTCTTTTCGACAGACCAGGAAGATAATTTCACTTATGTCAATATTTGACATCTATATGTCCTACTATACACTTAGTACATTACTACAACATACACTCTACAGATTGCTCTGGTCTAGACCAGTATTTCACAATCGCCTGATTCCCAGAAGCTTTGAGTCACTTTCAGGAATTTGGGTTCCATTGGTGACACAGTTCTAGCCAATAGGGGTGAAGCACACCATGTTGCTATGGTGATTTTATAACAACAAATGTGATGTCATTCTAGGATATTGTACAGGCTACCAGTTATCTGACCCAAAGACATAATAGCCAACCTGTTGCAATGCTTATGGGAATTTCTTACAAGATAATGTTGAATAGGACTCCTCATTGCATGAGCTTCATGTGTAGGGCAACGCGGGGTAAATCCGACCCCGGGGCACATCTGACCCCGATAGATTTAAAACAGTGGCAAATAGAAAATATAGATGATCAACTTCAATTATCTTTCGTTTAATCCTTAAGTCATGTTATTACTTATACAATTTAGTAAGGTGCCGGATTAGCCCCAAAAATAAAAGCGACCAGATTTCCCCATGAGCTTCACCCTATAAAAGACATCAGTCGAAAATCTTGAAATGGAAAGTTTAGTTTGCAATTTAGATAAAACATAAGTCTGATGGCAGTGGCTGTATGATTTTCACGAGACCTTTAACCTTGTCACAAAAGTAAATTTCTGATACAATTGTCAAAAGCTTTTCATGAATCATTGAGCACCCGAAGACCTTGAAAAGCGAAACCTTTTTCAAAAACACCTTTTCACATTAAAAAGCAAAAATTGCTATACTTCCTCGTTTGGAGAGGTACTTACACATTGATAATGCTTATTACATATTTCGGTCATGCGACCAAACAATAATATCCTGAAACATGCGACAATTATCCACTTTCACTTGATCTTAACACCATTCAGATGAGTAGTATAGTGACTCTGATGAGATAGTGAGATATGACTGCTCCCCATGGCTAACCACAAACCAACACAACTCCTGTCTGACAGCCAGTTACAGGTCCTTCAATGTTGGTTTATCCCTTCCTAGCTCTCTCTCTCTGTCCAACAGGATACTTCACAGACTTGGCAAGCATGCAGTTTTGTAATGCTGTAAATAGCCTGTAATAAATGTTGACTGGCAACTTTGCAAACAACCCCAAGTTACAAAATCTACAATGTAGAGTTTTTAATAGATAGACAGTTTTTTTTTTTGGCAGGTTCAAAACCCTGAGTAGGAATTGGGCCTAGTGACATCACTTGAGGCTTGGCCTGCTCTTTAGATTTTACTAATCATCTGTTTGTGTCAGTAACTGTTCATCCAGAGCATTCTTGACTCTTGAGTCTTGCCTTCTCATCTGGCACTACAGGTGCCAAAGCTGAAGACACAGTCAAAGCCAAACAATCAGCAATTTGAAAGGCAGTCAAGCAACTGACATGAGATGCGTCAGTATTAAACCGTCAATGATGTGATGTGGCAAAGCCATTTCACGAATTGAAAATATCTGATTTCACATGATTTGAGAGTTAAAGAAGAATTTTTAAATATTTGTATGCTATGTCTCTTTGTATATATGTACCTTCACAGTACCTCAGACACCATGCACATTGATTGTTAGCAGTCACAGTGTTGAGCTGAGCCATCATTCTGGCAACTTATGCTGCAAGTTATGCACAGAAAATACGTTTTTTTTCTCGACTCTTAACAAATTATTTATAGACGAAAACTAGATATCTATAGGACGTATTTAGGTGATAGATAACACATATATTTCAAACGTAAACATCATTTCATCAAGTTTGGTTGAATGGGACTGCTGTGATTTTTTCCACTCATCTTTTATTACAAACTTGAATGAAAATCAATTGCTCTAGTCTGACGTCAATGAGCAGCAGATGTCCAGAAATGCTTTGAATTAGTTTGGTCAACTTTGCACATGATGGTATTTGGGTATGCATGCACTGTACATCATAAGTCAAGGTCCATAAATAGGAATACTCAATAGTCAATTAATAGGCAGTGAATATATATCACTGAACATTACTGAGACTGCTGATCAGTGATGATGATGATAGCTGATGATGATGATATGATGAGGATGATGTTGTGACGTCACTGATGAGGTAGTGGTGAAATCAAGCTGGATCTGGACATAGTGAGTAAATAACTAAATTTACAGTTGGTGGTCCAGTTATTGAGTGATAGAGAGCTATAGGCTTGCATCACTGATAAGTATAGGCAATACATGACGAAGCACTGACGAAAAATACAGAGGCAGCATATCTTCAGTGACTATCAGCATTTCGATTTGGCAGTGAGTCAATCTATACACACTTTTTTTTTCAGAAAAGCTACTGTTGGCATTTTCCGTTGATTTTCTGACATTGTCCCCCCAAGGATCAGGGATTTGTATAGAGTGAAGGAAGAGGGTCAGATTACAGGCTTATTGTGAAATCTTAGCCAGCTCATCTCCTCTTACCAACAAAGCAAATAGGGCACGTCATGTTAAAACTGTGCTTCTTTTTAGGTTTTTTTTTCTTTTAGCTTTCCACAATTAATCATTTTGTTATTTGATGACTTTTGACAATTCTTTTTACGTTTTCATTACAATCATTATTTTTCATCTGATGCCATTTTTTGTGTTAAACCTGTTTCTTTATTTTTTTCATGCCCTTGTTTTTTGCTCTTTCTTTCTTGAAAAATAATCCAGGTAACTTCAGGTTTCCTTCAATATCGATAACATTATGCCTCTTTGGCCTATTTTTAATATCAGATTCCTTAGGCCTACACGTGCCTTGGGGCATTGAATTGTTTGCTGTAACCCCAAATGGCAAGCTCAGGTGTGCAATGGGTGGCTTCAAATCCATGGGTCCCTGGTTCAGTTCCAGCTTGATGCAGCTCCTTGCTGGGACCCCGGGGCTGGGACTGGCGGGTTGAGAGCTCGGGGGAGCCGGGGCAGAGTCTGTGTCGGGTGGTGGGAGGTGTGTGGCTTTCTGGGGAAGTGCCCTGGTCAAGCGACAACTGCAGGAGGGTAGAGGAGTTAATGACAACCTCACAGGATGAGTTAATGTCGATCTGGGGTAGCTGAGACAGCTTTTTATTAGTTTGGTTGGATATACAGCCAAAATTGTGTTTTATGTACAGACCAATGGAGTTTATATTATTGTGTCACTTGCTATAAAGGTGCTTGTCAAAGGCGCATTCCTATTAATTCTTCATGAAATATAGACTATTGACATTCTTTGCTCTTATTTCAGATGAAGGAGATTGAGACCCTGACCAGCCCCTCAGCCCCTGTGGTGCCCATCCTTCGCTCAAAGGGGCCCAGGAGGCAGAGTGCTTCGGCCGTGGACGAGTTCTTCAGCGATTGTGGGGTCCCAATGGATATCAATGTGAATGTGAACGTGAGACTGATGCCAAGAGGTCACCCAGCTGCCAACCAAGAAGCCCTCTTCAAGGTGCCCTACCTGCCGTCCGAGAGCCACAGCCAGGTGCCGGAACAGAAGGAGAACATCAGCATTCTGGATGAATTCTTTGAGAATGATCCCAAACATGAAAGAAAGATGAACAGCATGAACACCGAAGCAGGCTCCCCTCACCAGCCACCCTACTTGGCCGCCGTCAAGCCCAAGTTCTCCAACAACCAGCTCCACTCAGCCATGCAGGCCATAGACCAGAATCATGTGCCCAACATGATGGCAGAATCTCTGTGGGAAGAACTCAGCAACAGCATAGACACAATCATGAACAATGCAACGGGCACCCCCAGCCAACCGGTCCACTCCCCTGACTCTAACTCCCTTGGATCCAGCCCCATGGGCTCCTCCTCTCTCAGCCTTCACAGTGAGTGCAGTAATGACGTCATTGACATGTCCATTGTCAAGCAGGAACCCTCAGAGGCAGGCTCCCCCTACCAGCTCTGTGAACTGTCCACGGTGACCGAACTCGGGTCCCTCAAAATGGAGCCAGTGCCCTACCATCCGCCCACCGCCAGGATGTCCCCCTGCTCCCCCCAAAGGGCCACTTCGTTCAGCCCTCATCCGAACGGAGGGCCTTCAAGACCCAACTTCCTGCCCCTGCACAACACTGCCTCATCTGCCGTCTCAGCCCAGATAGTCATTAACTCTTCTCCCATCCTGCAGGTGTCGCTTGACCAGGGCACTTCCCCAGGAAGCCACACACCAAACAGCGCCACCTACATCCTGCCCAGTGCCCACCACCCGACACAGACTCTGCCCCCAACTCCACCCAGCTCCCAACCCGCCAGTCCCAACAAGGAGCTGCATCAAATGGGCCCCGCTCCCCCTCCCCCTTACCCTGGGGTCTGCTCCCCTGGACTTCCCTCCCCCCTCACCCCTTCACCCGTCTCAGCCCACCCCCGCATCATGCCCCGGCCAAGGAAGACCCACCCCGGTTGCTCCACCATCAAGTACAACCGCAAGAACAACCCTGATCTCGAGAAAAGGAGGGTCCACTTCTGCGACTTTCCCGGTAAGTTAATTCATCAATATAATCAAATGTCTCGAGCTTCTAACAAGCCACCACACTCATTATAAATCAAGTTTTCATTTTCAACTTACAAATTGGCTGTGCCTGCCAAGTCACTGACCGTTTTATTGTTGACTGCCCTAATCTTCTCAACAGCTGCATGTTTGCCTTTAAAATGAATGTTTGTTTAGCTTTGGCACTTATGCTACCAGATTAATATCCTCTGGATGAACAATAACTGCCACAAGCAGATGATTAGTGTCATGTTGAAAGGATACATTATGAGAGACAACCAGTTGACGCCAAATTTAAAGTTGATTTGCAAAACTGGGAAAGCTGGTGTCATCTTGCCTGCAATGAAGTGAAGCAACTGGTGAAGGAGGTCTGTAATTGTGGATATATATGAAGTTGAAACTGAAATGCAACCAAATCTATATGCCTGCATTGCGATTCTGTCACCTTTTCTTAAAACTAAAAGGTGCAAGTATCAAAACGAGTATGCAAACACCTTTTGGAACTGTTCAGAACCTTCAGGAACTGACTTCAACTGAGAAGGTTTATTTAAAGAGGCATAAATTCAGAATAAGTAACATGCACAGGTTCAGGTAAAGAGAATCTCCATGTTTGACTCCACAGACTTATCCCACTCAGAACAGAAGTTTAATATATCTGATTTCATAATTATGTTTGCTCATTGTTGTGTCAGATCAGGTTGAGATTAACAAAGATTTCTATATTTCCAAGACAACTGTTATTTGGGTTTTAGACATATATCTTGTAAGCGAATTGCTTACCTTAAATTAATAACATCGCAGAAGTGAATGACGCACAAACAACATTTGGTGGAATTAGGGGAATTGAGGGGAAATAGACCTGCAGCTTACTATTATTACACACATAAGGCAGGTTGAAGATTAATGTGGCTCACATTCGGAAGATGAATAAGAAGAACATGGCCTATTGTGACTCTCCAATTCGAAGGGGGATGGAATGAAATGAGTTGTGTGCACAGAAGCTCGGGGGTCCAGTTGCAGTCGTGTGCATGGAGAAGCAGAGACGAGCAGATCTGTAGTAAAGGGCCGTGCAGGTCTAGAGTTGCAAGTTGCCCTCATGCTTAAAGTGATTTGAAACTTCTTTCAATGGTTTCAATGTACACTGCTGTTGCACCATATAAAAAACAAAGGAATGAGACACACACACATAAAAAAATATTTAAAAAAAGAATTCGGTCATGGTAATTAAAAAAATCAAAACCCTTGTATTCTCCATTTACAGAAATTCAATTTTTCTTCACTAATATCCAATTCAACCGTTACAAAACATATGAAAGGGTATACTATAGGACAGGAAATGTTCTTAAAATTATAAAAGCTACAGACAGATCATATAGATCTGTAGGAGCAATGTATCACTTAACATTTTTTTTCAGTTTTTTCCTGATATACAGTGTATGTAAATAGATTCAGACTTCTTGGTCTGACTTTATCGAAGCATGAAATTTTAAAAAGGTTCCCTGACAATACACGACATTCTGCAATCTTCATGGCATGATGGCTTTGCACTGGGAAGAAAGAAATTGTAAACATTTAAAAAAAATTAAACAAATTTCCGAGAAGAAGGTGTATATTAAGATCTATATCCCATAATATAAAACAAATGGAGTATTCCCAGGTTGTCAAGCCAAGTTTTTAATTCAAGATTCAAATACCATACTTTTACGAAAACCAGATGTACCTCGATCAGGGATATCGGACTTGTCACCGCCTCACGAAATACATCTTTAGATATCTATGACAATTCTTTTTAATAATCAAAATTAACCAAATAAGTTTATATAAAATTTGTTTGAATAGCAAACACATAGCAGAATAAACAATTAAAAATATGTAGAACCACTAGAAGGAGCACTTAAACGTATACTGAAATATTTTATGAGTCCAGAAGTTGCCATAAGCACAGTGGGCAAAGAGGGCGCTGGTTGCAGTGTTTTTAGTGAAATTCAAGATGGAGTCACTTTTAACAAAATGTGGATTTTGCAACCTGAAAATTGGCATTTATTAATGACTGGTGAGTTGTCAATATTCTTTAACCACTGTATTGATAAGAATGACCAATTATTCAACTCACAGGACAATGACATGAGTGGATTTTGATCTCAAATGCAATTAAATGGCCTGTGAAGTGGCCGATTGCTTGTATCAACATCCAATTGACTACGAAGTCGTAATTAGCATGGATAATTGCAATTTGTAATCAAGCAAGTGACTGTGTGATAGTTATGATAGCAGCCGATGCTTAATTGCAATCAGGGTTAAAGATATAGCCCTTGAAACACTCGCCAAAGGTTGACATGAAGCCATAAATCCGCATTTTCACCTTGCAAAATTGTCAAATCTCCCAATAACATCCATTTTGAAAACGGCGCTTGCAGCGCCATCCTTTACAGGCATGCATAAGGTTGATAAACGATCATTATTATCCCATAACACACAGAATATATTCATTGTATTCTTTGTGGTCATTAAACAAACTTTGGTGAATATCAGGACATGCATTTCTGCATGGGCCCGCAGGTATATTTTATACCAATAGCTTTTTGGCTCATGCTTGGAATTGCTCATGAATTTTGACCTGTCTGTCTGTCTTCATTGTATCTATGCCCAGCAGACACTGTTGCAGTCTACCTATGTCCATTGGATGTCCAGTCGTGGTCATTGAGATTAATTTTTGACAGTCAACGAGCGTTTGATGATGTCAATAGCAAAGGACCTCACGATCCAAGGTCATTTGCTGACCAGGGGTCAATTGACCTCCAGGAGACGCGTGCCCTCATTAAACTGACCAGTTACAAGCACACAGGTCAACACACTCAATTACAACTGTTGAACTGCACGACCCATTATGCAATAAGGTACAGGTGTCCAATACATTGACAGCTCATTAAAGCAATAGGCCTAATGAAATAAAATACGCCTATTGACTCTCGGGTACTTATGCCAGCAAATTAGGACCCCCCCCCCCAATTAATAGGCCAATTTGGAACCATGATATTTGTGGTTATTGATATTTTCCATAACTCCAAGATTTTCAATTTTCAGTTTCCCATATTTCCCCATGGCAGGTACAAGGTCCCTTGTACCTGCCATGATTTCCCGTTTTGGATTTTTTCCCCTCTTTCTTTCAATCACATCATCTTTCTCCACATCTTTCTTGCTTCTTTCTGTAGAGCTGTGAAGCCAAACATTACCTAATCATAATTGCTGAGGCTAGTCTCTGGCACGTGGGGCGCGTGCAGCTCGTAAACTCCAAAAAAGTCGTGAGTAGCACTTGGGGGGGGGGGGGTTATTTAATGCGATCTAAAGACCGAATTACTTTGATAACGGTCAGGAACGTCAGGGCCATAACGCTGGACGTATGTTATAACGTTGGATGTGGCGTGACTGGAATCTCAGTTACGTCCAGTTATTAAAATTAGTTATGATAATTACACCATCGTATGTTTGTTGGGCCATTGTTGTGCACTTTACTGCCAAAGAATTGGTGTTTATCATTATTTGCCTATTATGTAGGTCATAAATTAGGGTCAAGGCCAATATTTACAATTCCAGTTACGACATTTATTGGTACGTTATAAAATGCAGGGTGGGGTACGGGGCCGGGCCCGGGGCCGGGCTCGGGGCCGGGCTCAAACCTAAATGGCTTTAATTGCCCATCACTGACCAAGGACCACAGAAAGATAAACAACAACATGTAAACTTGACAAAGAACAAAGGGAAGTCTACAGACATTCCTGTGGCTTCTACCCATGAATGCCTTACTAAGTTATACCGATTTGTAGTTGGACAGACAGACAACTCACTTGAACTGGTCTGTTGGCCTATAGACAGATAGACAGTGAGTAAGAAAGGCATATTGATATTATCAGATTGATCGATAGATTGGGATTTGAGTTATGTAGTTATGGGCTTGATTGATTGATATAGATAGAATGGAAGACATAGGAATTAGAATAGATAGATATTTATTAGATAGATACTGAGATGGATAGATTGATAGATATAGATAGATTGATAGACACTCATTATTTATTATTAGATAGACAGATAGATAGACAGATATATAGACTTAGATAAACTGATAGATAGATAGATAGATAGATAGATAGATAGATAGATAGATAGATAGATAGATAGACAGACAGATAGATAGATAGATATATAGATAGCAAATAATCGGAAATTAGAAAGACACAACATTGATACATATATAGGCCTATATGCTGCGATAGACAAGTAGCACCCAGGGAAGTATTTTATAAGGTGACAGGTAGATACTTATTAATAAGTATAACTTATGGAAGAAATGAACCTAGCATTTGAATGTTTAGAAGATATAATCACAGAGACACAATTATATTGATATTATTTATATTATTTATTGGTAGGCTATTTGTATTACAAGTATTGCTTCAATGCCACTTGTGCAGGTCGACTGTTCATTGCATAACAGACGCGATGCAATACACGGTGCACTCACTTCACCACATTGGGACATATTGGGACATATTGGGCTTAATTACCTAACTTCTAGCCCGACCCCGCAGCCCGGGCCCTACCCCGGCCCCGCAGCCCAGGCCCGACCCCGGCCCGTAGCCCGCCCTGCGTTTTATAACGTACCACATTTATTCTACGAATTTCACCAACTGACCAGAACTAACCTACTGTGTTTAATAAGTGATAAATACCTACAAACCAGTAAACCACAAGTCTTTGATAATTTCAACCACATAACCAACATTTTACTCTTTTCAACTGTAGTTCGAAGCTCATGTTTGGAATTTCGACTCGATTCACTTTTATTCCTGGTGGAAATAATTCAAAGAATGAAACAATTATTCTTCCCTGTCAGCGAGAATCCTTTAGGCCTAAATTTAATTAGGTCAACAAAACAAAAATTATTGAAATTTTAAAATAATCTCAGAAATGATGCCGTTTTAAAAAAACTTCCAGGCTTTAGGGTAGATCTATAGAACAAGAAGTCAGTCAATTGACTTTGACTTCAAGCTTTGAACATATTTACTTCAAATGTTATTGATAGGAATCAATTTAAAATCATATCACACAAATATAAGTATATCACATTTTAAATAAGCACATAGATTACATTTTTAAGCCTCAGATGCAGAGCTATGACATCACAGAGATTGCATCCTGTAAAGGTCACACATTTTAATATAAAACACTGTCCATGTGCAGTATTGGACATGCATGCAAATAAATCAGAGATGTAGAGAGTGGCTATTTGATCTATCATCATGTGTATGCAAAAGGCCTTCTAAACATTGATCAATGCAAGTGAGTGGAGAAGACTTTTTGTGTAGCAGTTATTTGGTAGCCCAGAGACATGGCTCACTGAACTACATGGTCAGGTCAAATGAGTAATCACTGTGCTGGTGAATTTCCTACGGTCTTCCTTCCTCTGTAAATGATTTGGCCATCCTGATTAACTGTTATAGTGTCAAATAACTGCATTATCACACTTCAATGTGTAGCCACATAGCTGGCATATTTTTACACTGATCAATCTGCAGTGAACTGTATGAAATACTATGAATGGCAAAGTCTTTTATGAATGCAGATCAATTTGCACATCAGATGTGCAATGTATACAATATACATACAGTCACTTCTCAAAAGTCATATTTAATCTGATTTGAGTCATTAATTTGATCCTATATAAAGCAAACAATTGCTTCTAATAATTCTAAAAGGAGTGTAGGGCTTATAATTAAAAGAATTAGCAGCATTGCAACTTATGTACAAATATGCCTGATTGAAGTTGATAAGTTAACTTTAAACTTGGCGAAATGAATGTTCTTCTAATCTTTTACCACAAAATTTTAACAGAAAAAAAGTACCTCAACCTCATTTGTATAGCACAGGAAATGTATTTTTAATCCAAGCTGATCCAATAATTATCTAACCATAAAATTATCATACAATGACTAATGAAACGTAACAGTTTGCTCTCACATCAGATTTCTCTCAGTATCATTGGAACCAGCTAGACTCATAAAGTTGCTGAGATCTTTGGCTTTCTTTTTTCCTTTTTTTTTCATGATGATTGACTTTTTAGTTTTTATGACTGTTTGTCGTATGCTGAACTATTCATTTGTGAGGACGAACTGTGTGGATTCACAGTGGATATTAGGAAAAATATGTACAGTTTCACACTGCGTAGGCCCACATGGGAGAATGGATTTCATGAGAGCAATCAGTGCTTTGACCGATTATACAATGCATATAAATTGATGTAGGGTAAGGTGGAGGCAATGCGGGCCCCCTTTTCTTCGGGGCAAATCCGGCCCCTTTTAAAATGGTTTAAGTAATTGTAGTTACTGTGATGAACATAACTTGAGGATTAAACTATAGCTGCACAAAAGAAAAACAAGATCAAATTGTTTGATTGTTTTTAAACGATCTAACGCTGTGACCTTAATCATCTGTTTGTTTGTTTGCAGCGTTTTTAATCTGCTTGTTGCTGTTTTTAATCTTTTGGGCCAGATTTGCCCCGGGGCCAGATTTTCCCCACCTTACCCTTACAATCATAGGAAGATGTGAAATTTTATCACATCATGATGTAAATGTTTTGAAATACCACTTATCAAGATACAGTGTATGTGATTTATACACGATTCAGTTTTTTTTTCAGTAGGCCCAATTTCCAAGCATTAAAATGTGAATTAATAGCCAAGAAGAGAGTGTTCTAATTACGATCTGTGAGACAACTCTTCTTGTCTTTAATCTGGTTTAAAACTTACATAATGTATCCTTCATATCAATACCAATCAATATTATTATTATTCACAACCAATAAGTCAAGATAAGTTCTATATATTTCATACTTAAACAATATTTAGGAGCTATGGAAGTATGACATTAAAAAACTGTCTTCAAGATTTCGACAAAAGACATTTTAAATTGTGTTTTATTTGTGAGTAGAAAAGTGACAAGCCTTCTATTCATAACAGTCACGACGTTGATGATAATCAACAGTGCTTGTTGCCTTAATCATGATGAAATCCAGCCATGAGCAAACAAAATACACAATCCTGTTGATGATCAATGTTTGCAGATAAAAAGTTATTACCAGCTGATTACAAAAAAAGAAAATAAGTGCATGCCAAGCAATCTGGTATTGCCTGTTACAGGTGATTTCATTAGTACGCGATTCTAGGGTTCCTGGCCCACAAAATACATGGTATTTTTGATTGATCTGATTGGTTAAGACCTGAAATAACGTCACACAGCTGATATATCAAACGTAGCAAGTGCTTGTTTAGCATTGATTCCTCACAACCAAGTGTGAATGACAAGAATCGCATGGTAATGAAATCGCCTGTAATGACTGCATCAAGCTCACTGGTGGTGCAATGACATGAATCATATTATCCCCCCCCCCCCCAAATAAAAAAGGAAGAAAGAAACAACGTTCCATTCCGGATGATACTGCCTTATGAAATCTTGGTAAGGAGTTAGAAAGAAACTTATGTTGATGTCAACATAATTAATTTTTAATGTCAACTGTTAGATAGATAGATAGATAGATAGATAGATAGATAGATAGATAGATAGATAGATAGATAGATAGCATGTTACAAAGTCCACTGAATTAAAATTTTGAAAACAACAATCTTTAAACTTTTTAAGCAATCACTTCCTGCACCGAGGTCTAGCCATAATTACTGACTTTTCTGGAATGTGACACATTATAAGACCTGTTGTGCCTACACTTCACCTGATGAGGCCTACCTTGGCCCCAGGGCCTACTTGTAATGACATACACCAATGTTGGCATCAGAAAGTGTCCTTAATTGGCCTCTGATTAGTTATACCAAGAACATGCCTTGATCATTTGTTTGAATTTGATTGATCAATTATGAGGTGAAACTGCTATGAATATGGTTCAGCAAGTTGGACCTCTGCTGCTCTGCATGTCCAAATATGTGTGGATGATTTCTGAATGTATATATATAGATACATTTCGATGTATGCTTTGATCTATAATAACAAGCCAAAGAAAAGTTTATTTAATTTAAAATATTTTATTTGACATTAAAAAGTTATGGCAAGTGAACTGATTTATAAATATGTGCAACTGAAAACTGCAAGCAACTTTTCATTTGAACATTATTCATATTCAACAAGCTTGCAAGGTTACATGATCATGCTGGAGAAAATAAAAGTAAAATTCGATCTTATATACATCAAAATGATGTGATGTTGATTCTATGATAATTGAGGAACATTCAGTAAAATACAATTTACTTCAGCCAGACTGTCAGAATATTGTCTTACGGAGTCTTCCAGAATCTTTACCTCATCATAATAACCTGAAGCTGTGAAAAGCAGGACTTAGGCCTAACAGGTTTCCATGTCAATGCTTTGCTACAAACAGTGCAGTAAATAAACTGTCATAAACAATTAAGTTTAAAGTATATTTTGGAATTATCACTACTGAAAGGTATAATTAAACAAGCGTTTGATGTCATAAGGAAGCTATAGTTACTAACACTAGTCAGACATCTCCTTTTCGGATTCTACAACCCTCGAAATCGATGTTTGACTCTAGGGTATACGGTGGGTGAAATCCGGCCCTGGGACAAATCCGACCCCACAGATTAAAAACATCAACATACAGATGAAAGACAGAGCAAACAAGCAAGCATGATTAGTGTCACAGCGTAAGGTTGTTTAAAAAACAATCAAACAATTTGATCTTGTTTTCCTTTTGAGCAGCTATAGTTTAATCCTCAAGTTATGTTCATCCCAGTAACTACAATCACTAAACCATTAAGGGGTTGGATTTGCCACAAGAATAAACGGTGCCGGATGCCCCCCCCCCCCCCAAGGAACTATTATCAATAAAATAAATCATAAATATAAACAACAGCCTAATTATCAGCCTCAAAATTTCCACTTAAAATTATAATTACACATTTTGCTTCGACTTACCGTTTTACATAGTTTTTGTGAGCGAAAGGTGGACCAGCCACTAAGTTTCCAATCTTCTTTACATATATATAGGCCTATCTGACGATTCCACTTCTCATACAATATATATGTATCACACTCACATAAAGTATACTATTCCATTTTCATAATGTTGGAGCCTTGGGTATTTTTTTAATGAAATATATTAAAACAAAACCATCGTGGCAATATCTTGGAAAGTGTCTAGTTTTCATCAGTGTAAAAAAGATGAAACAAAAAGTCAGTCGAGTTATACTATTTCCATTTTCCTCTTCCAATTTGTATTCGGCGTGAGGAGAAACATGATTCAGTCTCACAAGTTACAACTTCATGCCATAGCTGTTACTTCAACTCCATGCAGGGAGAAAGAGAAGTCGTGGTTATCAAAAACATTTCTATCATAACTGTAGATTTGTAAAATATAAATAGTAACTTTGTAAGGGAGATAGAGCTCTAGATAGATATCCAGAATATATATTATGGCTGTGGCACCTTCCACGCTGGACGAAAAATCAAATCATTGTAGATGTATCTCTATAAATTCTGGATTTTCATCATGATGTTTCAGGGGGATGAATACCTAATGAACTTCATATTGGAAACAACATTCACACAAACACGGTATCAGATATGTTATTTACATGGATATCTAGGCTAATTGTCAGCTTTACACAACACCTTCCGTGTCAAAATACAACTTATGCAAGAAGTAATTATACCCAAAATAGCAAGTATGGTAGAAAAAGATATCAATTTGTTGAGACAAACTTGAAATATAGAGGAAAATTTGTTTGTGGCTGAATGCAATACTGTGATATTGATAGTTGGATCATGCAGGAAAACAGCCAGCCACTTATGGACAGGCATTTAATTGAGTTAATGTTGGGCTCATTAAGCTAGTTATGATATCACTTAGCCAATTAAAATCATCTGGAGCTGGCTTAGTGAAAACCAAAACCAAATCTCACTCAGATCTCAAGGGAGGCGTGAAGAGTTGCCCCTGCATCCAATTATGGAGCTGTTAAGCAGCACGTGAACATGTTTATGAATAGGCCCATTTAATTGTGGTGTTTGGTTGCAACAATTCAACCAATCACCATGATTAGCCTGCCATTATTCTCTCTCATAAGTTCATTTCTCAGGATTTCTACAAGGCTTGCGTGACAATGCGTGTCTTAAATTTGAAAAAAAAAAGTGTTTGGATTAATAGGCAGCACTGCAGCAACAGTTATTGGAGGCAATTTCTTTAATACTTCCCATGCAAAGGATCAATTACCAAAATGAGTAATTGTCTTCTCAATTTGCTCGAGTAAATGCAATGGCAATTCAGACAAGCAATTCAGACAATTCACTGACAATTTTGTGGAAATTCACTGCCATTTAGCTCCATGCATCCACGACGTCATTTTGCTCATTTCTTTGTCTCTATTGTTAGCTTTTTTTCACATCATTTTCTTCTTTGTTGCTCCTTTCTCCAAATTTTCATTGTGATCTTTCTGTCTTTTTGCAGGTTGCAGAAAGGCCTACACGAAAAGCAGCCACCTCAAAGCTCACCAGAGGATCCATACAGGTGATTATCCTCCTTCAAAAAAAAAACATTCAATTAAAAACGTATCAAATCTCTAAAGCATCCAAAAGCAATACCATTTGCATGCAGCTTTGATATACAATGAGCAATTGTAACATAACTTAAGTTAAAAGGTTTTAATACGACATGTTCAATTTAACAGCTTTATTTTACCCTGTAAATCAGAATTTAACACAATTCCTATCAAGCCAGATTATGCCAAAGATATTTGAAAGCACAAATGGAAACAACAACACAATATATAAGGTTAAAACTGAACTGTATGGCATGGGCCCAATTAGCCTAATTGATTACTCATAAATTACAGAGAAGCCACTCAGTATTATCCTCTTCATAATCGGCTATCATTTTATATCAAATTTAACACGAAACTGCACTGATTTTGGTCCATTGGAATGGTTTATCACACTCTTAAACACTGTTTATCACTAGATATCAAATTGGAGGTCAGTCATCAGGTCATTTTATGCAGCAAATTCTGCAATATTGGAAGGAAGATCCTTGAGAGAGCACTAGTTTTTGACATCGCAAGTTGTGGGTTGCCAGGGAAATTAATTAGTAACAGTATATGCCTATATTTGTATGGTCCTTCGTTCAGCCAGAGAAATGCATCCTCTGCTTTTGATAAAGATATATATCATACATATGCGCTTTATGTTAGCCATCCGCAATGTCGACTCTGCTTCAGTTGACCAAGATTATTAGATATACCGACTGTTAGAATTGCCAGCAGCGATGAAACATCAGCTTCCTTCAGGTAATCCTATACCACAGATCTAGATGACGACCAAGATTGAAGGTCATTCATTGGGTATAGGATGGCGAAAGATAACGTTTTAATTTACAACCAATTCAAATGGAACCATTGACAAAAAATTATAAGTGATTTTGTACTTTTTTTGCAGGCGAAAAGCCGTACCGATGCCACTTCCCCAGCTGCCAATGGACATTTGCCAGATCTGACGAATTGACGCGACACATCCGCAAACACACTGGGGCCAAGCCCTTCTGCTGCAGAGTGTGCGAGAGATCTTTCGCAAGATCCGACCACCTCGCCCTTCATATGAAACGCCACGAGCCCAAGCAGAAATGACTTGTCTCAGAGATGTGGTAGCTGCCATTGAAACGGCTGCAATTGAAACAGCCGCGATTGAAACAGCCGCCACGACGTTTGGTTGTGTCTGCATTTGGTCCTCGTACCTGCCCGTTTGTCTCATTGGGTTGAGATTTGGTTGCTTGACAAGTTGACGGCAGCTGAGAATTGTTTGGAGAAGCTCGGTTTCGGTTTTGTTTTTGGTGGCACGTCTCAAACTTTCACTCATTCCAGAAGTTTTGTATCAAGTGAGAAATGTGCGAGTGACGCCTTTTGCTGCTTGCACAGTGCAGCTCCACGACAATCGCCACCAATCCAAAGTCCGAGTGGTCCTCTGGATGTTGCACGTTTGTTCATGACTGTTTTCAAGAAGTTTACAATGAACAATAGAATTGACTCAAACGAAGCATCAGAGACCAATAACTACGACCCTAGAACCAGTAAGATGATCCAATGACGGTATTTACCGTCTCTTCAGCCATTTTGCAGGAATCGTCTGCTCTTCTGGAACATTCTGACGTCACTAAGTCACGTGACTGAGGAAAGAAAACTCTCGCATACATTGCAAAGATACAAGTATGCTCAGCATACAAGCAGGAGTTCTGCTTTTAAAACAGCATTATTGAATATTGACAATTTGACAGGAGGTGAATGAAATTTCTACGATATGTTAAGATATATGAAACTTTGAAACATATCTCATGGCATTGTTGTTCCATCTGTTATATAATATTTAATGCATTGCCAAATAGAATGTTATTTCAAATATATATACAAGAGTAACATCCTGCGTTCAACGAGGTTGGACAGAAATGGAAATGCAATTTCTTTTATTTTTCTATAAATTGTATTAAACATGTCTGAAGGATGGAGATCTGACTTTCAGATACATTATCAAGTTAACTCTGACTGACAGTGTGTGTCTGACAATCATTACTGATAACATCAGTCCACTGGTAATGTATCTGAATGAAAATATGATTTGTTCATTAATATTCCATGTATTACACAGTTTGGAGTCTGTTTCCAGATTACTTGGATTCCAAATGTTAATGAAGCTAAAAAGTCATTTGAGATATATGCTGGATGTTACTTTTAAAAAAGATATTTAGACTATATGACCTTCCAGGCGAGCAATATTTGGTGCCCTTTATGCATTACATTGCATGAGTTTACTTTTCGTGTTTTGGTAACTGCGAAAATCTGATATTTACATAAGGTGGCACCAGATAAATTTGTTGTTATTGTTATGAATGCTAATGATCACTGCCTTTGCCTAATATTTTTGTAAATATTTTGTACAAATCACTTTTCATTGATTCCACACTGCATAATAATTATGAATTTTATATACCATTGCACTTTTTGTACATAGGCCTATCACTCTGTAGGCATAGCAACACATTATATCTAATCATTGTATATTTAATTTATTGTGCTGTTACATTCCATTTTTTATCTGGGCTAAACTGTCAATTATTTTGTCTAACTGTTATAAATATGAATGAGTTTTAGGTAGTTTTCAGCCTTTTTGAATTCCAACGATACAGTCACCCGTATTCACTTACCATAATGATGTAACTATATCTTTTAGAAACTTTCATATATTTCATATTTATTGACTTTCTTCATGTTTGTCTGTCCGGCATTTTGTCAGCCAAAATCCTTGAATTTATGTCAATTATGTTATTACACTGCTGTAAACATTATTGTGTGAAATCCTATTATATCTTACACACTATTTATTACAACATAATTTTATTATTTAATTTATTACGATGGTCAGTCAGCCTTGATCTTTTACAAATTTCAGCTTTAAAAATTTAAAATATACGGTCCCATTCTAAAAAGGCAGATTTAATGTCAATTGTAATGAGTAATGAGTTAATTTTACGGATGTCTCTTAGTCTCCGATATCATTGCAGATATTATGTTCACAAATTTTACTTTAACCTTTGAAAAAAAATAATAAACCAGGACATTTTGTACTTTTTTAGCCAAAATAAATTAAAAATGGAAAGGTGCCTATTTAAATTAATTCTGATCATTTAATTGAGAAATTTGAGTCAAAATTTGCACCTGATACACAGAAATTAAATAATGTCTTTAGGTCGTAGGTTCTTTCGTTTCATTGAAAAACGAAACGAAACACATACAATAATGTCATTCATATCCTGTAGATAATCTGCAGAGATTAAAACAAGATCATACATGCAAATCAGGTTGCAATTGCCAACTGTTTTGATGCAGGCAAGCATTCAAATTACTGTGGTCAAAATCAAGATGTTTAGGTATTGGAATTTTTTTTTTTATTCATTTACCAAATTTTTGCCTCATACATGATTTATTTATGTGTGACAATAATTAATTTTTTAAAATTCAGCCATGCTACTTTTCTCCCTCACCTCAAACAAATAGGTTTTGTATTTATTTACATATGCCTGTAATATATTATGTGTACATGCAAATGGAATACACATTTTGCTATAGATTCTTGTGCAACTTAGAACTGTAGATCAGCTATTTGAGTGGCCAGTAGAACTTGTTTTCACTTCATTAAACTTACTAATACAACATCCAGGAAAATATTCAGTTTCTGTAGCTTACAGTAGAGTACTAGAAAATATAGTTAGCTAACATCATGTTGATACATTCAGTGCCCTTAATTTGTAGTGCCTATGATAAATAATCTGCTGTTATTTGAACTTTACAATAATGCCTTGTAAACTGTTGAAACACAATAATAATGTACAATGTACAATGCACAAAATATGTTTGATCACATGTTCAACTGCTGATTGTAAATATTTCACACCATGACCGGGCATTGATACACCAAACTAATGATATTAATAAACTGCTGTACAATCCATGTTAATTTCCTGAGCAGCTATATGTTTGTGATGTACATTTTTACCTCTACATGTTTAGGTCAACTTCTAATTTCTTATTTTGCCAAATTCTGGCCCATCTGGTGCAATACAATGAATGAACATGAAAAAAGTGAGTTGTATCTAGAGTGGTATAAATGAGGTACAGAATACTGTATATCATATACAAATTGTGTCAAATACACTGAACCATACCATTAACTTATTGCTGCATGTTGACTTATACTATACATAACATGCATTGTTTACATTTGTATGCATTCGTAAACATGTTGTTGATCATGAATGAATAAACCATGTACAATACCGTTCAAATTCTACTTTTGTTGTTATTTTAATATTCAGTAATTATTTATCATATTACTATGACTATTCGAAATACTTGTTGTTTCATGAACTAATGAAATCTTCTTTTTATTCACATGAAACTATTATGGTGTCACAATTGACCCTTGAAATACTCCACTTTATTTATGTCAGTTAGACTCAGTCACAATATCATATTGACATACCTGAATGTGGAACTTATAACATATGAAAATGAACAGCTATAAGAAATCACATAAGCATGGAATATCCAAACAATAACGTATATAGGACAATTAACAGTAATTCAAATATGGCATGGTGCCATTTCGTGAAATCTAATCCGAAAATTGCACCACTGTTGAGACATGTCTTATAAATATCATTCATCTCTAAAGACCTGAGAAGCCACTGTTATATATGACATTATTAAAAGATCAGATGACAGTCAGATCCAGGATATTAGCAGGTCAATTTTAGAAAGCACAGACCTATGTCCTCGTTGTAATAGCTTTGTATGTTTCTTTATGCATAAAATATAAAAGGACATTTCATGAAATTAGTAGACATGTTAAAAAAAAAATTATGACAGAATTATGCATGGTTGGCAAGCTCAAGTGCACTTATCATTTTTTAATCTTGGAAAATGTGCTCTTTTGTTTAGGAATGAAATTGTGAAATAATACATTGTATAAATTGGACCAACTACAACACAAAATATATTATCACCTGGACTAATCTCAGAGAGATGACATTGTACAAATAGATGAAATTCAGTGGAATTGGATAATTTACGTAAAATCTAGAGAGTTGAATTACAAATGAATTTTCCAAATGGCAGGGCTTAAGGCTCTGGCAAAGGTCAGGGTGTCATGCACATGTATATAACATCTCATTAATAAATAAAAAAATTGAGCATTAGCAAAGAATTTGAATTACTACGGAATTGTTCTTGCTTTCTTTCTTAATCTCAGATTTACTTGTAATATAGTAAAGTGGGTTGGGTATAATAGGTTGCTCCTAAGCACTTGTATTGCCTTTAGCTCAACTGGTTTGATAGCGGACCTTTAAGGGAATGTGTTATATTTATGGTTCATCGGCCTGCGACTACTCAGAGGTAGCTGGTTCGTATCCCGGTTGTGGTGGCAGGTGGCATTGAGTTAAGATTGTTGACTGGAGTGTGTCAACATCTCAGGGAAGTTGGGGGATATAGTATAGTGGGTTGGTATAATAGGTTGCTCCTAAGCACTTGGCTTGGGGGCCGGCCCTTTAGCTCAACTGGTTTGATAGCGGACCTTTAAGGGAATGTGTTATAGTAATAACTAAACACTGGTCTCGTATTCATCAACTTCCAATTTATTGTTGCTGTCAAAAATTAGCACCTTTAACACTGTCTTAGCATTAACATGGTTACAAATAAAATTGATTCACAGAAATGAAATAATGTCTTTAGGTCATAGGTTCTTTCGTTTCATTGAAAAACGAAACGAAACACATACAATAATGTCATTCATATCCTGTAGATAATCTGCGGAGATTAAAACAAGATCATACATGAAAATCAGGTTGCAATTGCCAACTGTTGTGATGCAGGCAAGCATTCAAATTACTGTCGTCAAAATCAAGATGTTTAGGTCTTGGAATTTTTTTATTCATTTACCAAATTTTTGCCACATTCATGATTTATTTATGTGTGACAATCCTATAATAGTATTCTCCGTGGCCATCTTGTGTGCCAGTTTTACACTCACTCATAAGGCTTTCTCATTTTTCCACTTAGAGTTATGAAATTTGGTACAGGTATGGGGCTATGGGTATGATTTTGCAAGTTGTCGAGAAATCCAAGATGGCGGCCGTTTTGTGGCGGCCATTTTGGCAACCATCTTTCTTCATTCTTGAACTGCCCATTGTGACCTTAATATTTCACTTACAGTTATAAAATTTGGTACAGGCATTGGCCTGTGGGTATCGATCAGGAACATGTTGAGAAATCCAACATGGCAGCAATTTTGGCAGCCATCTTTCTTCGTTTTTTCAACTGCCCATTGTGACCTTAATATTTCGCTTAGAGTTTAAAAATTTGGTGCAGGTATTGGCCTCTGGGTATTGATCTGGAACATGTTGATAAATCCAAAATGGCAGCCATTATGTAGTGGCCATTTTGGCAGCCATCTTTCTTCATTTCTTGAACTGCCCATTGTGACTTTAATATTTCGCTTAGAGTTATAAAATTTGATACAGGTATTGGCCTGTGGGCATCGATCGGGAAAATGTTGAGATATCCAAGATTGCGGCCATTTTGGCAGCCATCTTTCTTCATCTCTTGAACTGCCCATTGTGCTCTAAATATTTCGCTTAGAGTTATGAAATTCGGTACAGATATTGGCCTGTGGTTATCGATCAGGAACATGTTCAGACATCCAAGCTGGCCACCAAATGGCCACTTCAGAATGGCTGACATCCTTGAACTGCCCATTGTGACCTTGCTATTTCACCGTGGGTTATGAAATTAGGCTAAGTTATTGGCCTGTGGGAATCGATCAGGAAAATGTCGATAAATCCAGATAGATTGATAGATTGATAGATAGCTAGATAGATAGATACATACATCTATACACATTGATTGATTGCTACATTCATTCACTCATTCTCCACACTGCCAAAGTATATCCTTCATCACGGGTGAATGCTAGTAATAATTATTTTCTTAATTCAGCCATCCTACTTTTCCCCCCTCACCTCAAACAAATAGGTTTTGTATTTATTTACATATGCCTGTAATATATTATGTGTACATGGAAATGGATTAATGGAATATAAATTTTGGTAGATTCTTGTGCAACTTAGAACTGTAGACCAGCTATTTGAGTGGCCGGTAGAACTTGTTTTCACTTCAGTAAACTTACTAGTACAACATCCAGGAAAATATTAAGTTTCTGTAGCTTACAGCCAGTAGAATACTAGAAAATATTGTTAGCTAACATCATGTTGATACATTCAGTGCCCTTAATTTGTAGTGCCTATAATAAATAATCTGCAGTTATTTGAACTGAACAATAATGCCTTGTAAACTGTTGAAACACAATAATAATGAACATTGTACAATGCACAAAATATGTTTGACCACATGTTCAACTGCTGATTGTAAATATTTCTCACCATGACTGGGCAATGATACACCAAACCAATGATATTAAGAAACTGCTGTACAATCCATGTGAATTTCCTGAGCAGCTACTGTTTGTGATGTACATTTTTACCTCTACATGTTTAGGTCAACTTCTAATTTCTTATTTTGCCAATTTCTGGCCCATCTGGTGCAATACAATGAATGAACATGAAAAAGAGTGAGTTGTATCTAGAGTGGTATAAATGAGGTACAGAATACAATATATCATAATCAAATTGTGTCAAATACACTGAACCATACCATTAACTTATAGCTGCATGTTGACTTATACTATACATAACATGCATTGTTTACATTTGTATGCATTCGTAAACATGTTGTTGATCATGAATGAATAAACCATGTACAATACCGTTCAAATTCTACTTTTGTTGTTATTTTAATATTCAGTAATTATTTATCATATTACTACGACTATTCGAAATACTTGTTGTTTCATGAACTAATGAAATCTTCTTTTTATTCACATGAAACTATTATGGTTTCACAATTGACCCTTGAAATACTCCACTTTATTTATGTCAGTCTGACTCAGTCACAATATCATATTGACATACCTGAATGTGGAACTTATAACATATGAAAATGAACAGCTATAAGAAATCACATAAGCATGGAATATCCAAACAATAACGTATATAGGACAATTAACAGTAATTCAAATATGGCATGGTGCCATTTCGTGAAATCTAATCCGAAAACTGCACCACTGTTCAGACATATCTTATAAATATCATTCATCTCTAAAGACCTGAGAAGCCACTGTTATATATGACATTATTAAAAGATCAGATGACAGTCAGATCCAGGATATTAGCAGGTCAATTTTAGAAAGCACAGACCTATGTCCTCGTTGTAATAGCTTTGTATGTTTCTTTACGCATAAAATATAAAAGGACATTTCATGAAATTTGTAGCCATGTTAAAAAATTAAATTATGACAGAATTATGCATGGTTGGCAAGCTCAAGTGCACTTATCATTTTTTAATCTTGGAAAATGTGCTCTTTTGTTTAGGAATGAAATTGTGAAATAATACATTGTATAAATTGGACCAACTACAACACAAAATATATTATCACCTGGACTAATCTCAGAGAGATGACATTGTACAAATAGATGAAATTCAGTGGAATTGGATAATTTACGTAAAATCTAGAGAGTTGAATTACAAATGAATTTTCCAAATGGCAGGGCTTAAGGCTCTGGCAAAGGTCAGGGTGTCATGCACATGTATATAACATCTCATTAATAAATAAAAAAATTGAGCATTAGCAAAGAATTTGAATTACTACAGAATTGTTCTTGCTTTCTTTCTTAATCTCAGATTTACTTGTAATATGGTATAGTGGGTTGGGTATAATAGGTTGCTCCTAAGCACTTGTATTGCCTTTAGCTCAACTGGTTTGATAGCGGACCTTTAAGGGAATGTGTTATATTTATGGTTCATCGGCCTGCGACTACTCAGAGGTAGCTGGTTCGTATCCCGGTCGTGGTGGCAGGTGGCATTGAGGTGAGATTGTTGACTGGAGTGGGTCAACATCTCAGGGAAGTTGGGGGATATAGTATAGTGGGTTGGTATAATAGGTTGCTCCTAAGCACTTGGCTTGGGGGCCGGCCCTTTAGCTCAACTGGTTTGATAGCGGACCTTTAAGGGAATGTGTTATAGTAATAACTAAACACTGGTCTCGTATTCATCAACTTCCAATTTATTGTTGCTGTCAAAAATTAGCACCTTTAACACTGTCTTAGCATTAACATGGTTACAAATAAAACATAATGTCATTTTGACTTATCTGAAGATGAAATTTATAACATATATTTATGTAAACTGAACAGTCAGAAACATAAGCATGGAATATTCAAGCAATAACCTGTATAGGACAATTAACAGTAACTCAAATATGGTATGGTGCCATTCATGACATCTTATAAGCAAATTGCACCACTGTTCAGAGATGATAAATATCATTCATCTCTAAAGACCTAAGAAGCCACTGTTATATGTGATATTATTAAAATATCCTATGATATGACAGCCAGTTCCCGGAAAGTAGCAGGTCAGTTTTAGAAAATACAGGCCTAAGTCCCTTTTGTTATTGCTTTATATCTGTCCTAAAAACATAATTTTAACGGGACATTTCAAGGAGTTAATGGATATGATGAAAAAAAGTAAATCATAATGTTACATGTATGGCGTGCACAATAAAGTGCATAGAATTTATGAATCCTATAAAATTTGCTTTTCTCTCTACACACATATGGAATTGTCAAATATATCACTGAAGAGTTGATGAGCAGTTTACTGAAATTATAGCGCTACATAAATCCATATTATCATACTATATTATTATATATTTTGGGAATGGTAAATGACAATGTTTAATATGCATCAGCACCTGACCTTCGCAGGCACCTTGCAAACATGAGCACAGTAATTTGGACAATTCATTGGCAATTCAAATCTCAAGATTTTGCAGAAACTTACCTATTTGTATAATTTTGTCTTTCCAAGAAGTAGACCAGGTGATAAGCAAAATAATTTATTTTTGTGTGTTAGCTGGCCTCATAAATGCCATATTCATTCACAATTTTGTCGTTCATGTGTTATAATAAAAGACCAAATTTCAAAAAGACAAACAAAAAAACATGCTTGTTAGTTTGTATAGGCCTATTCCTGTCATAATTTATCTCTGTTTATCATATATATAGTACTCCATGCATGGATGGAATGCCCTATTAAAATTAATGCTTTTAGAAATATATAAAGCAATAATAATGTCATTAATGAGGTTGTAGGCCTGTGCTTTCTGAAATTGACCTAATATACTGTTATTGTGGATTTGGCTGTCATATGATCTTTTAATAATGTCATATATAACAGTGGCTTCTCAGGTCTTTAGAGATGAATGATATTTATAAGACATGTCTGAACAGCGGTGCAATTTTCGGATAAGATTTCATGAAATGGCACCATTCCATATTTCTGTTAATGTTAATTGTCCCAGATGCTATTGCTTGAATATTCCATGCTTATGTGATTTTTTTGGCTGTTAATTTTCTTATGTTATAAATTTCACATTCAGATAAGTCAACATGACATTGTGACTGACAAAGAGAATGTCAAGTGTCAATGTTCAGTGACACCCTGTAGTTGTGCACTCTTGACATACATAAATGTGTTTTGGGATTGAGGCGAAGTGGATGTTTGGTGTAATATGTATTAGTTAGACACCGATTTGGAGGGTTCTAACATGCATTTTTGTCAGTTAGATCCCGACCGGAGGGAGGAAAACTATAGACCGGTGACGTTAACATCCATAATCTGCAAGTTGGCAGAACACATCCTGTGCAGTAGCATCATGAGGCACTTGGATGCACACAGTATTCTAACTGATGTTCAACAGGATTTCCGCAGACAAAGATCCTGCGAGACACAGCTTGTCCTCACTATCCACGATCTAGCCACAAGTCTCAACGAATCAGGCCAAACCGATGTCATCTTGTTAGATTTTGCAAAGGCCTTTGACAAGGTACCGCATAAAAGGCTACTATCCAAGCTGTGCCACTACAGGATAAGAGGAGCTATTCATGACTGGATTGAATGGAATACACACTGTATAATATTATACTTTATGTACTTATGAAAAGTAACTTGGTGATTGCTTACATTTTCAGGGAGCCAAGTGCAAAACAGCAAACCTGGTTTTGAAGAACTGTGGTCCATCTCATGGTCAATTCGACACATCAGCATCGCAGAGGATGACAGTATGGCCTTTTGTCTTGGTCTTTTATCCATTACAGCTCTTTGCAGATTGGCAGTCCACTGGAAAAATAGATTTTCTTATTTTTAACTTGCAAACTAGCTTTGCCACATCATTGACAGTGTTCTGCTGGTCTCCTAATCCTCTTATTTACTGAAGCACCTCAAGTGATTTAATAAGTTTGTTTATTGTCACCTATGCTGCTAGATATGATATGCACTGACTATCAACTGATTAACCATAACTGACACAAACAAAACATTTTTAAGCCTGTGACATCACACGACCAAGTTGAAAGTTGAAACTTGATTTTTAAACTGTTTGGACCGGTAGTCCACAAACAGCTCTAATGCTTGTTGCTTGGTGTATGATATCCATAGGCGTACGGGACGGCTGTCTCGCGGGGAGGCTGTGACTATTTTGCCCTGAAATTTTAACATGGCATGAATGTAACCAGGGCAGTGGATCTGCCCTGATATTGGTCATGATTTGCCCTGATAAGCCATTTGCCCTGACCCCCTGCGAAATACGCCTATGACGATATCTAGTGTTCAACTACATTTCAAAGAACATTTTCACGTTTATGGACTATTACATAGCATTCTTCACGACTATCACATCAAGGAATGTAACTTATCCAAGTGGTAATATCTAAATACGAAAAAGATTATTTCTTTGTCTAATTTAAGCATTTGTGTGTTGTTGCAAAACGGTATATTAAAATATAAAAGTATTATTTCATTTGTGTATTAACAAGTTTATGCATTTTTGTGCTTTCCTGCATGGTGAGCTATGGTGTTTATATTTGAATATTTAAATAGTAGTTTCACTTATATATATTTTTTTATTCATGTACAATTTAACTTTCTTTGTTATTGTAGGCCCTACTTTAAAAGTTTTATAAAAAATAAATACAGTCGAATGCCTTTCTATTAGAAATACGCGTATTTTCTTTCTTCATGCAAAAAAAAAAGATAGGCCCTACATATAAACTTGAAATGTTTTTTTTGTGAGAAACGCCAATGGTGTGCTGAAAAATCATACTTGGACATTTGAAAATCTTAACTTGGTTATCCGGCAAGCCAGCACACATTTAAAAAAAAATTCTAGATAAGGTTATGAAAGCCTTATGGGAATGATTAAAATATCAAATTGATTACTAGAAAAGTACAGATTCGTTAATAAACCACAAATGGTTTTATATTATGCCAAAGGGGATTTTAAGATCGTCTCTTTTGTATAGTACAAAAAGTAAGTAAGAGACTGTCCTGTATCCTGAATGCCTACACAGCATATCGAGAGTGGAATTTCAATATTTTGGTTTTTAGCCAGTAAAATAGATAATTTTACTAAATGACTTTTTGTTATAATTCCCAAGAAAAATGGGATAATGCAAATCAATTGCCAGGGATTCAAACCTTGGTTATTTGTCTTAGTTGAGTGAGATGACGAACCACAATGCAGGCATCTGGTCCACAGGATTCAAAAATTTTATAAGGAAAGCTGTATGGGGCACAGTGAGACAGTTTGAGCGGGGCACAGTGAGACATCACAAAATACACCAGAAATGACCCGAATGTAATGCATGGCTCGCAATTAACTATTGAAAACAAAATTACTGCTATAAACTACTGATTTTAGTGGGTCTCATCCAAAATGAAGCATCAGAGAAGAATTTTGATTAGTATGTAACAGGTTCGGCAGGTTAAATAAGTCGTACATGTGTCCTCTGCAATGAATTTTCTAAACATGCTGAAAAAAGGACTTAAAAAAATCACCTAGCCAGCCGCCTTTATTAGAGCATAGTAGTTTTTGTAGCAATTGATAGAACAATGAGCCTGAACCTACTGGAAAATATACCCAACTTCATTATTTATAATGTGGGTCTGAACTCATTTTACTCTTAACTGCCAAAATTTTGGAACATTTGAAAATAAAAAAGTGTCTCACTGTGTCCCGTTCTCCCCTACACAATGCACCAGAATAATAATAAATAAATCAGATTGGTGAGAAAAATCAAATTTACATTTATGTCCCAATAATAGCATGCGATGAACACATTACAATAAATAGAGCACAAACATTGTTAAATATCTTGTCGCAAATACTATAAATATTCTGGATCAAGATATCATCATCTAAAAATTCAATGGCAGAGTAGGTAACTGAGAGAATTTCCAATGTGATTGAAGATGCGATTGAAGATGCCAAACATATAGCTGTGGTCACCTTGGCTTGAGAAGTTGAGATAGAAACTAGTAAACTCTGATAAAAACAATCTTCTGTGAGCATTGCCTTATTTTTTAAAGGAAACACAATATTGCCTTCTACCTATACGCAAAAACCCCTATTGTAAAGCGATAGGCCTAGTCTAAAGTTTTGATTTCAGAAATTAAATATGATGCTTCTTTTCTACCCACGTGGAAAATACCTCATGACTTATTTATAAATGCAATGGGGAAATGAGATAAGATCTTAAAGTAGCAAAATTTGATAAGAAATGAAAAGAAAAGAAAAGAAACTCAAGTGATTTGTTTGTTCTTACCATGCATCCAATGAGAAGTGAAAGGAGACCTGCTAAACGACATACAGCAGTTCAACACTCGATCTATTTTTGAAGTGGAGAGTGGTTAATTTTTCAGGTGCAAAGATCACACCACAGGCCTGAAGTGCAAATTGTAAGTGTGATAGTAATTTCTGGGAAAGAAAATATTCTTTATGAAATTTAGTATTCATGTTGTCCTATATATAAACAAATAAAACATCTAATCTTAAAAGACATGCCAAAAGACCCCAGGTTTACACAATGCTCAATTAACCCTTATAGGCAATAAGAAATAGATCGGAAACTCACTTAAGTCAAAAAACAGTTATCATTACATGGTAATTACCAAGGTTTCATATTGGCCCAGAGCTGGCCCAAAATCACTAATGAATTGTTAATCACATATTTTGTTTGATGTACACACTGCGCTTCAGTGAGCACAGAGCATCTTCATCTTCTCCCCTTTTAAATGTAGAGCCTAGAGGCTCCAAATTACTAATTTTAATTTTTTGTCCAATGTACATAAAACTAACTCATATGCATCAAGCTGATTCAGACAATTCCGTACATGTTTCTATTTTAATCAAATGTTGACAAATTCGGAAAAACATGAATTTTTAAAACTCAAATAAACCCTCCAATCCATGTAAAGCCGTACATGAGACTACATTCATTAGAAAGCCAAGAATCTTCTCCTAATAATGGTTATAATGGTTTAATCTTCGAATTTCCTCGAATTGAGTTACATGCATTTAAAAGTACTAATTTTTAGAAGACAAGTAGAACTAGTTGGAGATCGAAAGAACTTTGATGGATCACAATTTCACTATCATTGGGCCTATAGAAGAGGCAGACCCCATTTTGGAAAGTTCTAACAATTCTCTGTCGATCCCTGAAAGATACATGGATGTATGATGATTTTTAAGAACAAAAAATGACATTTTAAAAAACACATCATATAATTATTAAAAAAAAATATATATATCCCTAGTATTTCACCAGATTATAAGTACATAACTTAATGAGTCAGTCAATGAAATATACTTCCTTTTTTATATAAATTTATCTAAAATCATTCAAATATATCTTTTTCATATCCAGTCCATTGTTTCTTTGGGTTCTTGAGAATTGAAATGAGTTAATTACAGCTCTTATTTCAAAGCAATTAAATGGTCATTTGGCCCCTACCGAAACGCAGTGTGTACCTCTGAAGTACAGGAGTGTCCGATCTATTTCTTATTATCTAAGATTAACTATACTTTCCCCTTTTACTTTAAACACAAAAATGATAAATTTGGTCCATATAAGGACCATATCACGAATGATGCTGAGTCCTCAGGTGTCGTGATCATAACACAAAGAAGCAATAACTTTGAAAAAGCAAGAATTCCAAAATGTTTGCCGTTTAGAATTTTTATTTAGGATAGGTATCGACCAATTCAAACTCATGAGAAACCTCTGTTCAGGAATGCAAGGAAAATGCATTCCTACATACATGAGTCTATGAGTCAATTGAGTTTTTTGGGGCTATTCACATTCAAATGACAAGCCATGGAGTGAGTTGTACACCATTGCAACACACCATACAGGACACACATTTATCAGAATTATCCAAACACCAAAGATTAGGCGATAACCCAACACCAGGAAACAATATGTCAGAATCCCACAAGAATTCAAGGGAAAAGAATGCCAGGATGGAGTTTTTAACTTTATATCACTTTCAAAAGCTTCATAGTTCACACCTTATGGAAAAATTAGGATCAGTCTGGTTTCAATTCTTCGAATTTTCACAGATATTTTATTGATGGTGAAATAATTTATAAAAAGACAGATCAACAGGTGAGAAGAAATCCAGATAGATCACCAATCTTGAGAATGCCAATGGCATAGGAACCTCGGGTAAGGTTCCCTTCATCTCTGTCTTAGTGTAGTTATTGCTACATACGAGTATAACAGGACTATAAATTGTCCCATTTTTTTAATAATGGCACAACAGCGGCTAATTTGGCATCTTTTGGGGAAGAACAATAATCAATGCTCTGGTTAAAATGAGAGTGAGGCAGGAAAGGTGAACAGACTCCGAAGGCTTCCTGAAAAGTGACTGAGACTGCAACTCCCGCGTCCTTACGGAGTCCTTAGGTCCAACGACTCCCAACTCCCGACTCCGCTTCTCAACATTATTGCTCACAAATAATACATGGTTATCATGGGAGAAAATTAATTATAGAATCCTCATTACTGACATGAGGCAACGTCATGATGTGGAACAGGTCACATTTAGTCATCTTCAAAAATGTATCAATAAAAAAAGTGAGCCATGTCTATCAAAAAACGTACAAAGAAAATACAAACACTTTAAACATGTGTCCAAGAAGTTTGTGCATCTTGTTTGTTCTAGGACAAAATTCTCAAAAAGCTAGTTCACTTTCATCGCTTTTAGATCTCAGTTGTGAAAAGTAGAGTAGCGGAGACTTCGGTGTAAGACACAACAAATGTGACCTGAAAGGTTTTTTGGGAAAATCCATGAAATATTCCTTAAAAAACAATAAAATGAAGATAAAATGCTGATGGAAAGCAAGGCGATCAAACATTAGTAATATACTCAAGAGTCTGAATTATTTGATGTCATCTACATGATAAACATATATTTTTTTTAATGAATAAATTTTAAAAAGTAGATTCTCGTGATGTAACATGGGGGTCTTGACGAAGAGGAATTGTATAAAGAGAAAAAAAAATTGAAAAGAATTTTGAAAAAGCTCAGCTCATATCATGACATTAAAAAAAAGCAACTATAGGGGTGAAAACATGGATATTCAAGAGCAAAACGTCAAAAGACTAAATAAATAAAGGAGAAAGTAAGGTAATCCAGACAAAAAAGGTTAAAAGAGTGCAATCATTAAAAAAAAACGCATTATAGGCATAGTTGCACTTATATTAACTTCCCTCATACAAATTTACCTTCAAATATCTGGACAAAATATCAAACAGATTTTTTTTAATTCGGCAAATCTAAAGCGAGGATAACCAAGACAATATTTAGCGAGGGTAACCGAAATACGAATGAGGGTAACTGCGGATCTGTACCTTATCCAATAAAAAGAGACAAAAACACCTTGGCCACCATGAAGTGCCGGAAATAAAACAAAGGAAAGTGTGTAAATATACAGTTGCTCTTGGAAGTACACCATCAGTGATTTGATGTTGAATTCTATGTTAAATGTGTGTCATGGTTAGGGGGAATGGGGGCACATGACTGAGAAACAAATATTTTAAATTTAGATCAAGCAACTATCTGATGCTATACAGATTACAGAGAAATAAAGTTAATGCTTTAAAAAGAAAGGAGATAAGCAAATACTTTCAAGAGAAGTGTAAGTCAGGGACACGAAATAAGGACTTCTGCATGGAAAGCTGTGAAACCACTTTTCTCAAAGTCCAGAACAAAATCAGACAGCATTCCATTGCGGGAAAATGGTGAGATAGTCACAGATGATCAAAAGGTCTGTAATATTTTTAACAGGTTCTTCCAATCAATAGGATCAGATATTGGGCTTCCTGAGAACAATGATAAACCTTTGCAGGATATCATTGATCATTACCAGGAGCACCCAAGCGTCAAGTGCATTGTGGAAAGTAACAGTGTGCAAAACTTTGTCTTCAGGTTTGTGTCAGAAAGAGAAACTCTTAAATACATTAAACAGCTTACAATTAAAAAGGCTGCTGGTTATGATGAGTTACCTGCTAAATTTGTGAAAAAAATAGGCAAAAACCTGGCAAAGCCCCTTACCAGCCTTGTGAACAGGTGCATATTGGAGAAAACTTCCCCAAATAAAATGAAAATGGCAAACATAACTCCTCTATATAAGAAAAAGGACAAATTAAACAAAGATAACTTCAGATCAGGCAATCTATTGCCAATACTTTCAAAGGTTATGGAAAGAGTTCTGTATGATCAGGTTTATGAATATATTAACTCTAAATTTCATCCCTATCTATCAGGTTTCAGAAAGGGGTACAGTTGCCAAGATGTGCTGTTACGGATGACAGACGACATAAGGCAATCTCTAGATAAGGGTCTCACTCTGGGTGTAATTGCAATTGATCTATCAAAAGCTTTTGATTGTATGCCTCATGGCCTCCTATTGGCAAAATTGTCAGCATATGGATTTGAAATGGACTCTTGTGAGCTTATGCAATCTTACTTAATGGATAGACATCAAACAGTGAAAATAGGTGAAAACCACTCTGAATGGGTTAAAAATATTAAAGGTGTCCCCCAAGGTTCAATATTAGGCCCATTGTTATTCAACATATTTATAAATGATTTCTTATTTATCAAGTTCAATAGCAAGGTTTACAACTATGCTGATGACAATACACTAATAAGTGAAGAACATGATATTGCATACCTTAAAGACAAGTTGCGCAAGGATTGCATAACTGCTATGGAATGGTTTAATCAAAATCACATGAAAGCAAATGCAGGCAAGTTTCAATTAATGTATCTAAGCAGGAACACTGATGTCACGGACAGCACAATTGTGATCCAGGACACCGAAATCCAAGCCTCCAATAGTATAAATATTCTTGGTGTTGAGTTAGATCAGCAGCTGAAATTCAACTCTCATATTGATGAAAATTTAATATGCTGTCAAACAGGAAAACAGATAAATGCGCTAAAAAGAATAAAGCATCACTTAGAAAAGGAATCAAAAATTACAATCTATAATAGTTATATAAACTGCAACTTTAACTACTGTTCAGTCATCTGGATGTTTGCTAATAAATCAGCTCTAGAAAGGTTAGAGAGAACAAACAAAAGGGCATTGAGATTTGTAACAAACAAAGCTCATTTGAGTTATGAGGAAATATGTAAACAGGAGAACCGACTTAGTGTATACAGAAGATGCATTAAGAGTATGGCCATTCAACTTTACAAAGTGAAGCAGGGTACTGCACCAGAATACATCAATGAACTGTTTATCACACAAAACTCAGGTTACATGATGAGAGATAATCAAAGAGTGGTTCTGCCAAACTTCAATACAGTTAAATATCAATATGGCAAGAATAGTTTTAGTTACCAGGGAGCTAAATTATGGAATAATATGCCTGTTGCATTAAAGAATAGCGTCTCACTCAGCACCTTCAAATCAGCACTCGCAGGTTGGCTACTGACATGTGATGAGAGTGTCATAAGTTAATGACAGAATTGTTAAGATTACCACTAATAATGACGTTATCTGTTCTTTCAGAGCCATAAAGACAAAGGATCCATGTAAAGCACTGGATATGTACATGTACATTCTTCCCGTGGATTATTGCGCCGAGCATGGACAATTTAGATTATAAAATATTTTGAAGTGGACATGGACAATTGAGATTTTAAGCGTTGTGAAATGGATATATGGACATTTTCGATTTTTAAACTTTTAAAATGGACATGGACAATTTAGATTTTTAGACTTTTTGAAATTTGAAATTGAACATTTTTACATTTCTTTGTCGTACAGAAGTTTTATACTTGCATACAAATTGATGTATCAGATTATATGCGACGTTAAATAAATTTTTACATACATACATACATACATTGGGACGCTTTTAACATCTACTAATTTTGCTCAATGCTGAAAGCACTGAAGAACTCAGAAGTTTGCATGAATATCACCAATACTATTGAGCTTAAATGCAAGGCATAATAAACTAGACTGCACCTACCCTTTTGCAGCCAGAGAGTCGTAAAAATGACTGTCCCAATGTGCCCCGGCGTGGCACAGCCGGGCACATTGGGACATCAATTAAAAAATCATTTTGACACTCCATATGCAATAGATATCACATATCTAGAGGTGCATAAGACAATATACAGTGTATTAACACCTTGCAGTGCTAATAGTTCATAACTTTAAACAGTTTTAAACATTTAACATAAACTGTCCTGGGTGCGGACATCTATGTAAGTAACACACAGTGCTTTGCGACAAATTTGTTCACAGAGCATGGTAATCCACTATACCTCTATTCACTGTGGCCTGAACACCTGTTGTGTGCTGTCCCAGGTCATTCAGTTGCCTTGGACACTTAAATTCCGCCATATTAAGTGCATCCCAATGTGTCCCGATTTCACTGTCCCAATGAGCCCCGATATGACTTTTACACCAAAATGCTAATTTCTCGGACACCAGTGAGTGTGTTTATCACGATAATAATTCATAACTGTTCGTTACGATATATATAAAATTCATACAAGCACTGAGAAAGCCTCATTGTTCATGGTTTGTCCACAGAATGGTTCGAATTGAACCCGTCCATATTTACTTTAGTAGTAGGAAAACAAACTTTTGCTCTCCATACTTCTGCATGTGGCTGTAATTTGTCTATAAAACCATGGAAACATCAGGATGTGAAATTTCAAGATATGATGGCACTACCATATCATATACCTTGCCAGGATCCAAGAAAAACCCCACCGTCCCACAGTGCCCCGCGTCCCAATGTGCCCGCGTTCCCCCTACGGGCAGGAAATTTGATAAGAGTGGACTGTTGCGCAGTGAAAATGATACTTTGTTTGTCATCATGCTGATGATTTGCCATGATCATACCCAATACTTTCAATGTTAGTTTAATTTAAGGAGACTAATCCTACTTGTTGGTAAAAGGCAAACGAAAGGATCATCTGATCTTTTACTCCAGAATCAGTTATGACAAATCAAATGGCCTTCTCTTGATTACGACTCATCAAGCAACAGCCTATATCTGTCTATGTTTCCCATGCTGAATGTAGAGAAGATGACACTTCATCAGCTACCATGAGTCACGAAGTGCCATTTTCGCAGTGCAACATTCGTAATGACCAAAACAGCACTGACATTGCATGCATGCCAAAAAGTAATTCATTTAAATTGTGTCATCCAAGAACAAACATGTTTGATAGATTCGTAACTTGGTCAAGTGGCAAACGGACACACAGATAACGTGACCAAGGCGCCCAGCAGTCTGACACACAAAAAATAACCCATCCTATGTTAGAATATGAAAGCATTTCTGATTAAATCAAAAAGGTGAAACGAATTATAGATAAAAGCAGCCTCTGTCTTCAGTTGCAGCAAGTGCTCATAAAAAATAAAATTTGACATTTGCAGATATTTATGTTTATAAGCTCAACATCATCGGCCTATCGAATCAAATTTGATCTACATACACAATAGATCAACCATGTCAGGTGTCAGTTTCAACTTTCATGCATTTTGCTTGGCCGGTGTTGGTCAGTCATAAAACATCACCAAAGCTACAATAGATCTAGTGCTCAACATTGGTCAACGACTAAAGCAACATTTTAATTGTCAAAAAATTGTATTGGAAAGCAGGTCAAGATGAACCACTTCAGGTTCGTTTTTCAATAAGGGCACATGGTTCTGATTCAAAGGGGTGAACAAATGTGTTTTTTTGGGGGCCAAAATAACTTTTCTCCATTGAAAAATATTAGCGCAGGGCGGGGCAAGAAGCCCGGGTTAGGTGACAGGCCCCCCCCCCCCCCAGTGTTTTATCTGAAGCTAGAGCTTTTCAGGTGATGTCACACATTATCAGGGCAAACAGCACCAAACCATAGTAGACATTGCAGAAACAAAAAAATGTGCATGGTTTTCGTAAATTTGATTAATTCTTATCAGAAATAACTTTTGAAATGTTTAAAAGTATAATGGATATCTGCATTGCTTCACTTTATGACCATCACATAAATATGATTTGGATCATGTTTTTTGCATTTTAGTTCAAAATATAGAGGTCAAATTAAAATAAGTGTGTTTGGAGTGAGAGGCCCCACATGGTATGGGGCATGAGGCCCCCTTCACTGGGGCATGAGGCCCCCTTCACTGGGGCCTCGAAGCTGCTTCAGGAACCATTTAATAATGTGTACTTTGCCTTAAATCTTGATAGAATAGCTAATTAAAATAGAAAAAATTGTCCGAAATTGAAAAAGGGCAAAAAAATATTTTTAAAAAAAATCTATGAACAGAAAAATTCAGAAATTCGAAAAAGAGAATAGAATGCCTTAAAAATGATAGAAGGACCCAAAGAAATAACTTTCAAGCAATTGCCATAGGATTATCATAGGGGGGGGGGGGGGTTCTTGTCCGATGGGTGGGGCAAGAAGGCCATTTTAATTTTACAAAAATGGCTGTAACTTCTTTATTAAAATTGGCGGACATCTGTTTCACTAGTTATAAGTGGAGTCAAGTGATCCCTTCCTGACAGCATAAGCATTCAAATAATCAACCATAAAAAGTAGGTCAAATCAAACCTCAAAGTTAAGGAGGGCTGCATGCCCCGCCCTACTCTATATATGGCATCTTTAAAAAATTTAGGGCCACAAATCACTTGGATTTAAAAAAAAAATTCGACATTTTGTACAGGGTTACCACTACATCATTTGTTCTGGTTCTCCGGAGAACACAATGTCATGTTTTGATGCAAGTGTGTTTTCTGCCTTGCATGCAAGGAGTATGCCTATTTAACAAAATAAAATCAAAATTACCTAATTTTGTGGCACAGCTCAGTGAAGAGTCACATCTTGCCCCGCATTCCCCCATTGCAATGTATTTTAAGCTGCAGACTCGCTGACTAACATATCCTAAACTATGTTGATACGAAAGTGTGAATTCTGAGAAATATTGGCGGTGTTTACAGCGTGATGTTAATGACGCCTAAAAGCATTACCACGGTATTTACCTCCACTGCACATAAAAACTGTGTTCCCTGACCCTAGGACATCAAAGTACAATTAAAGGTGATTGACTTACCTACAAAAATATATCAAAAGGAGCTCCTTTAAACCTGATTTCAAATCAACTTTTTTCCTGAGTGAAATTTCACCGTTTTCAAATTTTGACCCATATGGTTGCGCTAGCCCAGGATTGAACCTTCGTCCATGAGGAAGATGGCAAGCACACTAACAGATTCAAATTTATTTCTTATTCAAATTTATTTCATCTGGACTACAGAAGGGTACCAATAGTTGATTAAATTGTTTACTGCAACTTCTACGAGTTGGTGCAAAATTTGAATGTTATTTCCATATTGGTAAATTTGGTTAGCTTTCCCAACATTTCAGTAGCAAAGGCATCTCGCCGACGCAATCAAGAATGTGTTCAAACCATCATTCCTAGCTGCAAAATATGCGCCATATATCAAAGATCTAGTATAATATGGTATATCTTACAAGTTCTTTTCCTTATTTTTCAAAGAAAAATGCAATTTGTAATGTATAGGCATATCAGTTCTCCAAAGTCACATTTATGAAACACCGCAAATACCATGGGATCATATGCGTATTAACTCCGTTTCAAATGCAAAGCCTAACTCTTGTATAATCATCGGGCAAAAGAAAGTAATAAGACATTTACATATGACATAACATGACCAAGAAATTTCTGTTTATCCAAAATTTAAGACAGTAATAGGTGTCATGAATTAAGAAAGAGAAGCCCGAAGGTCAGATATGATAACAGGTTAGTCCGACAAGGACTGCCCAACAACAACATAGTTGCTACGGATGTCTTGAATAATTAAGATAGAATTTTTCGATCTAATAACAGGTGAGACATTTTCGGGCAGTTCTGTATCAACTTCTCTGGAAATTGGTCTTACATTTATATGTATACTTGAGCAAAATTTGCAACATAAAATCTCATAGGTATGCTCACTCTAAATTCATATAAAATACAAGACGGTAGTACTCTGCAGAGCGCATAGGCCCATCACAAGGAAAAGGTGTTGGATTTTGGAAACTTGCAGTTCCTCTGAAGTTCAGTTGCAAGACAGGGGTTAACTCAAGCCTGACACAGCAGATGACCACCTCAAGTGACAAAATGTTATTCATCAGCATAAAGAAACACTATCACTTCTGATGATTATGCCAGACCAACACAGAGTCCATGAGTCCCTCCAGTATTTTTTTCCGAAGACACGCAGAGTCAAGAGGGACTCCTTGAATCGGATTGTTTGGATTCTTCAAAAATTTTATTATGTCCAAAAACACCTTGTGTGATCAATTATCAAAACTTGTTATGTCACTTTGTTTTGATTCTCCCATTGTCACTGTATGACTTGCAGAGGCACTGATGACTTAAAAGTATAAACATTCATTTGTTATCCAATATTATTGTTATTATTCTATAAAAGTTATAGATTCCCACTGTATGGAAGAAAACAATTTTGTTTTAAGTTCACTACAATTTTGTCCCAAACCCAAAGCATAGGGGCAAAATGAGTGAAATATAAAAATTTGCCGAAATCATACTTTTTGCTTTGAGGAAGGCGGTTTCTGTGCAGAAGCCAGAGGTTTCGATATTACATAATGGATCAAACCCTTGTTCAGATATGTGTGATGTATTACGTACACACTGTGTACTAACCAAGCGACCTAATTAAGGATTTTTTTGTTTACATTTGGTTAGTTCTCATATATAGAGCAAACAACAAACTTTGCATTATAGCCAGTACGCTGTCTTATAGTACAAGTAGTACACATAAAAAATTTGGAATCAATCAATTAGTTTTCCGGGAGATTTGGCAGTTTTAGTAAGTTAGGCCTATAGGCCTAGTGCATTTTTTACTAGAATCCCCAAATCTTTTGATTGTTGAATATTTAATGCATTTCATTTCACATCAAGATGTCTAATACATAAATACTGGCTTTGTTTTGTTATAACTGAATTGGTTTCTTGTTTAAAATTTAAGATTTTGTGAATAACTAGGTTGCTTCGAATAGAGCAAACGGTACAGTGTTCGTGTACTGGGAGCATTCAAAGTGCTCATCTGGCCCCGCATTCCCTTACGTTGAATTCTTTATGTCTTCCCATTTATTAGTTATCAATTAATGAGACAAAAAAGGAATTGTTAATATAAATCACACGGCCAGTTAAAAATAAAGATCACATCTTTAAGTGGCCATCTGAAATTTTATTTTCTCCAATATACAGGCCTACCTTCCAGATATAAAATAGGTCAAATTTGAATATTATTATTATGAATTATGGCTATGCCAAGTTACCTAAAACTAACAGTCTAACACAGATAAATATCTCTACATACAGGAAATAGTCTGCAATACAGGAAGTAGTCACCACGGTGATAAGCAGGAAAAGACACTTGTGGAAGGGGAGAAAACATGTTTGCAGATACAAGATTAAATGTCCAGAAAGAATATTGGAGACGTTTTGTGGAGCCATCAGCCTATATTTGCACCGACCCTGTTCATATGTCTATGAATTGTTGCCAGAAGGAACTGACAACAAAGGTGTCGAAATCATATAGAAAGTAAATATTGATATGGTGTACAGATATTGCAAGACACAGAGAGCACAATGTGCCCATATCAGAAAAGAAAGTAGACCTTTTCCTGTTGTGCCATACTTACTCTAAACAACAAGAAAGTTTCTAAATACGTCTAAAAGAAAAAAAAATTGAGATCACTACAAAAAATACAACAGATACTATTCTTGTGGAACCCTACAAAAAACAACATAGACTATTTAGAAACTAGATTAAATGCATAATTATTTCCCCAAATTTTCTGAATTTAACAAGGGGTTTTACAAACTTCAGAAAAAGAAAACCTGTCGATATTGGGAGAATAAGTACCTCGTATAACCATTCTCATCTTTGTTATTCTGCAAACTTTTAGGGACAATGGTCATTACATCACTTGCACTTGACGTAATCATAATTCCTCAAACCATTTCAATGGGAACTTTGGACTTTCAAGGATTAACAAAATCCAAATGAATACCACTGAGGTGTCCTGTTTGTGGTTTTTACTTCACTGAAACCCCAAAACCCAAAATCAAACCACAAAATACATAAAACAAAGCCCAATTCCACAAATTAAAAGAATGGCTATGTTAATAATTATTTTGTACATTGTTCCATGTTTCGGTTGGTGTTCTCAGCAGCAATAAAGTTAAAAGCTTGCAAGTTTCACAGTAAAGCGAAATTCCATGAAATGCGCATTTTCACTGGTTGTTACATGTAATTCGACAAATCGTTTCTATGGGAAAAAAGAAAAGGTATAATTCAAAGGGAAATTTACATTACAATAATTAAAATTTGAACTGAGATTTAAAAAAAATTCTAATATAAAATAGGCCTGTTCCAACTTATTGGACCCTGAAGGAAAAGCTAAATTATTTTTTGTAGTCGTTCCGAGTAAATTTCGAGAAACAATCAAATTAGATTTTGTAAGTAAATATTATAATTTGACAATGCTTTGAGAAAATCGGGTCTGAAATTGTCCTTCTATGGAAGCAGCTAATGACCAGGCAGCAAACAAACAGAAACTACAAAAATATTATGACAATACATCCTTTTAATTAATGTAGTCCGATTAAATGTGACGTTGAAGAAACATGTCAAATTATGCATTCACCTCAAAAGTAAACACAACACTCTAAAAAATTTCGGGACAAAACTGGTTTTTTAAATGGAAAATGTTTTTTTGTAAAACCAAACTTCCGCGCAAACACAATATGGATTTTTCAAAAAACCATTTTGGATCTTTAAAAACCAGTTTTGTCCCGAAATTTTTTAGACTGAGTCTAGCCCAATGGATTGGAAAGATCGTAAAATGTCTCATCAGTTTTCTTTAAAATTTTCATTGTAAAATGTTGCAAAATAATTTTTCGAAAAAAGTCCTTCAAAATATGTATACATATCGAAAGAGGTCAATGACCGGGAGTTTTTTCTCTTCGCTTTGGGAAACCCACATGTTCGGGAAAGTCGTTAAAACGACTAGTAGTGACTGGCGAAAGCGTCTTTTCTTATCTATGGCCCATTTTGAAATTTATGCTTCAAAACAACCTTTTTAATTTGTTGTCATTACAGGCACAATTTACTCTTGCTTCTTCTGAAGGTAAATCACTTCAAAACTGCGTCACTCCATTATTCTATGGCCTGGTGGTTAAAGAATCCACTGGCTCCAGTGGCTCAAGAGGACAAGGGCAAACCACGCTCCTGGAACTCAACTTGAAACAAAACGACATGTCTAACAGAACCAAAGGACCAAGAATCCAGTACCAAAACAGAAACCAAGAAACGCTACCGAAACACACTAAAAACTTGGTCCGGACCAATCGAACCTCACCAAAAATGGAGGAGGGTTGTATGATACTTGTATCCAACGTTCTCAGTGTTGGGGCAACTAAAAGACTCAAGACATCCCTGCATTACAGTTGAAGTCAGAAGGACAGACTCAGAAGCATGACAGCTTCAGTAGTTCCTGAATTTATCCAGCTGCAACAGGAGCATGTACAAGACTGATAGCCTTACAGTATACATTGTATGTGCTGCTCCAACTTCAGCAAAGCTGCCTCCTTCACAGAAGGCAGCATCCAGACACAAGAATTCTCATCTTCCATCAAAAACCAACATTTGCCTGGGTGAATGTGATTAACTCATTGAAAACGACTGGGTGAGCAAATACATCGAAACTTGCCGAAGTAACATTTGCTAACTCTCTCAAAATTCCACCATTCAGAAAAGAATTTAAGAGACTCATGGACAATTGAACATTCCAAAAGCACCAATTTGATGACATTCACATGCTATGGTAACTTAGCACTTTAATACAATATTTTTCCAGTTGGAATTGACCGGTTTGAAACGTTAATGGTCTACCATTCAGTCAAGTTCCAATGCTTCCTCTTTCAAAATGCCACCATTCGTGGACAATTGGACATTCCAACAGCACAACATTTCAAACTCCAACCACCTAAATTTAATTTATAGATATCTAAATCCTAACAACAGAATTATCATAAAACTCCCATTTTCATACACAATGGAACAAGTTTTCTCCATTGCAACAATTTGATGACATTCACATGCTATGGTAACTTAGCACTTTAATACAATATTTTTTCCAGTTGCAATTGACCGGTTTGAAATGCTAATATTATGGTCTACCATTGCTTCCTCCTCACATGAGCCATCTATACACATTTACAAGCTGCCGAATTGATGGCAACTTTAAATTTCCTTAAATATCAAATGGAAAGGCAACAATTTAAATTTCTATAATATGGTATCAAACTTCAAAACCTTTTTGATGATACAAAATATTACAAGTTCATACCAGGCTTCAACTCCTCTGAGCCAGCAATATAGCTGCAATTGCAACCAGACATAACTTGGTCAAGGCAAAAATTACAGTGCTACTTGTTAGTGAGTAAAATGGATATGTTTGTGCCTCGGTCAATGTTAGTTATCTTCAACTAAACTGCTTGTGGAAGCAGGTATTCTCATCTGATGAACGACGAGAATAACAAGATGAAAAATTTGCGGGATGTAAGATACAAATGGCTGCCTATTTACTTTGTTCAAGAGTTACATCTGGCTCAAAATCTGTTTTAATAAATCCATTTGAAATGATTTAGGTTTGGGTTTCACTTACTTAAGCAAAGACTTAAAGTTAAAGGCAACTTCTGAGCACAGCAAAGAAATAGCCATTTGTGTCAGACAAAACCCAACAACATTTTACATAACCCAACAACCTTTTTATCATAAATTTTCAGCCCATTGGTTGTGGGTTGAGAATACATGCTTCCACAGTCAGCAGTCAGTTTGGTTGGGGAATGTTTGACATTGCCCAACAGGCAAAAATAACTGTTTCACTTACTTTGACAAAGGTCAGCTGAATCATCAGAACTGTGATTTCTCACAATAACTGAGATTTAGCAAAAAACGAAAATACTAAGGTGAGTAGCCAATTTTATTTTACTGCGCATAAGCTTTTCGACATGTACATTCAAACAATAATTGCATTGACATTTTAAATCAACTAATTCATAGCATGAACACAAGATACATAGCCATGATTTAGTGGGTCGAGAAGGTGTTTCATTGTGATGTAATAGGGTATCGATAAATCATGAAACTACAGTTACACCGCGCAGTTACGACTGCTATTGTATGGAAACTCAGCGAACAGAGAATTCAAGTTTTACAGCGGCAAGATATTCCTACATGTGGCACTTCCTAAGTTTACAAAAACACCTCTGCAGTGCAATTAACATGATTAAGTAATTATAATAATTATTATGAGTAAATGAGAAACAAGTTCCGTTACATGTTTACATCTACAACATAAAGATGGTGAAAGATAAGTCACTTGGTGAGTTCAGACCACCTGGATATTTGAAGTAAACACATTCGTTAGTTCTTTGACTAGGAAAATTTATTAAAAAATTCGGTTAGTCGAAACAGAGTAGCAAATTATATGCAAAGATCTATGCCTTGCACATTTGTAGACATAACTGTGTATTTTTATTTGCTGATTAAGAATGTGCTTTGTCAAACATAGTGTCGCAAGCACACACTCATGACAGTCTTGATACATTGTGGTATTTGTACATCAACAGAGCTCGACTGAGAGAATTTTCCAAAGTCCTGGTTGATTGAAGATTTGGAAAGGGGCAACCAAATTTGTAAGCAACTTACATTGACTTTCAAAGCAGGCCATTATGTAGTCTGCAATCTGTGCACATACAGGAATTTTTATTTTAGACACCACTGAAAAACCATCCAAAAAAGACATCAATACATCGAAAATACAGGTGACTTCACAGTTTTACCTATCTATAGTCAATTGCGATATGCGGAATTTTGAGATGATACTTTTTTTCCCTTTTTGACATTTATTACTCTCATTGCAACAAGAACATTCAGCTATAAAGTTACACAACACAAAATCAAGCAAATGTTTTGGGTTTCCAATTAATTAATTTCCTTTTTAATGAGAATATTCAGTGACAATATACTTAAGCACACACACAGTACAAGTACCTCATGAATGAATGACACAATAACACAGATTATCACATCTAGCTTCAGTATATACCTGCACAATATCGCATACAAGATATGCAACAACACCAGCTCAGCCGAAGAAGATTCAAAGACTTTTAAAATAAACTCATGTTAGATGTTGTCTCGCAATAAATATTATATTCAATTTTGCTTAGTTCATACATGTCATAACAGATGAGATATGTCCTCGGGTTCTTATTATTAGCGGATATATATATCGATTCAACTGATGAAATTTCAAGAGTAAATTTGGCGCTTATATGTCAGGTATGTGCCAGCTGTCTATCATTATATTGTTCAAAAGTGTTGGATATATACTTTTTCACTTAGTTGCATTTTGATTTTGATGACAGCGTTACATTTTTCTTTGGGAATAACGAATGACATCGAGACTTGCAAGCAGAAATCTTTCGCGATCTTGAAAGTTTTCTTTCGTTTTCCGAGCTTTTCTTCAAGCCTTGTTGAGGGCCACGACTGAGAAGTTCACCTCGTCCGGATCTCTCTCCATGAATTTCTTTATAATGACCGTAGTGTCCTGAAATGAGATGGATGGATGGATGATAATCAGATTGGGGCTTTACCTCCTGCATTTTTGCACTGGCTATGTTAATTAGGACAGGATGAGGACACAGCAATGTCCTGAAAGGAAGCCTTTTCATTCAGCACAATTCATGAAAATTTAGTTAAAATTAATTTTGGGCCTAGTAAGGCCAGACATAATTGATTTTTAGCCTCTCGGATCTTCTAGAAGCCACTTTAGTTGTGGTCGGTTGGTAGGACGAAAAACGAAGATGAAATCTCAATTTTTTATAATGTTAATTCAATAAACATAGGCTGCGCGGCAGCATACCCTCGGCTACTCAGCGGCTATTCTCCAGACAGTGGGATACATTGAGGCAGGACCCCACTGGGTACTCTAATATCCTCATGAACATGACATTCCTGTTAAAAAACTTTCATTGAATGGCCAAGAGCTGTGAGCAAAATAATATAAATGTTTCCTGTCTGCCATTTTGTATTGGCAGGAATTCAAAATCCACATGCAATCAGCTTGCAGGATGGGTCCCCCCCAGATAAAGAGGGGAAACAGTTAAAATTTGGGCAAGGAGTCAAAAAGTGTGGCACAAGATCAAATGAACTGAAAATCAATGGTTAGAATTAGCAAGACATTACATTGTACTGTAGAAGTGGCATAATTTGGTATAATCTGGATAATGAAATTCAGGCAAGTATTCCACTATGCCTATTGGTGGCCTGTGGCAAAATCTGTGCCTTTTTAAGAACAAGCAATTTGAGAAAAAAAAAAAAAAAAAGAAGTCAAGAAGATGACTGGCTTCGGTGACAATATTAAGAACAATATTATCCGGCATGGATTACCCACAGTAATTCGTCCCCTCTTCCACTACCATTTTAGAAAGTTGGTTTTTTATCAAACTTATTTTTGTCTGAATGTAATATACAGTGGTGACAGACAGGAAAATAAAGCAATGCAGTGCACAATAGACAGGTAATGACCATTAAAAAGACAGCTAGAAATGGACAACAATTGAGATAAAGACAGTCAGAAAACGACTAGGACATGTAGGGGACTGTTTAGATAGATAGATAGATAGATAGATATATAGATAGATAGATAGATAGATAGATAGATAGATAGATAGAGAGATAGATAGATAGATAGATAGATAGATAGATAGATAGATAGATAGATAGATAGATAGATAGATAGATAGATAGATTTTTGGTAGTTTGATCAATCCAATTATCAGTTTTTCTATTAAGATGTGTCATAATTCCTGCCGAAAAGATAAAATTACTATTTCATTTAAACTGCATAAAACTGAATTGCAATAAGGGTAGCTATTGTTTGAACAAAAATTAGATATCTATCAGTTCAATAAATTTCTGTCTGTAAATCTTATATCTAATCAAACAGTGTCATTGACTTCAGTTCTACATCATCTTGATCCAGGATCCATTTTAGAATGTAGCCATGTAAATTGTTGGATGTTGTAACAATTTCAGTTAAATTACATTATCCTTGCGGACATTCCCCTTAAAGGGGTTAAAGGGGCTTCCTTAGTTCCCCTTCTCAGCAGCTTAACACCCATATCAATTGGCTATTGTCTGCTGTACCCCAATCTTTTAATCACCTTATGCAATGCCATTATGTAACCTGACAAAAGAATGGAGGGTGGCATACTTCACACACCTCAGAAGTGTGCCACTGTGATGAGGGGGGGGGGGGGTCCAATGAAACATCACTGAAAATCAATGGTTACCAAGAGATTAAACTTGAAATGATATATCTACTAGTCAAAATGAAATCTGGATCATGTGATTCGGGCAAGTAGGCCTATGGCTGATTTTGTGCTTTTTGTAAAAAGAATAATTTGAGAAAAAAGAATAATTCCAGTTGATGATTGGATTTTGTGATATATCCATGTATAGGAATCTTGAATCATTGTAAAGCTTAAGAAATTGTACAGGATTAAAATTGCTCTAATAATCTATCCATCTATGTATGCATCTATCAATCTATCTATCTATATATATATATCTATCTACCTACATGTGTCTATCTATCTATCTATCTATCTATCTATCTATCTTTCTATTTTTCTATCTATCTATCTATCTATCTATCTATCTATCTATCTATCTATCTATCTATCTATCTATCTATCTATCTATCTATCTATCTATCTATCTATCTATCTATCCATCCATCTATCTAGTCTATGCAGTCTAGCTATTATCATAAATTACAAATATGGAATATGGGTCTAAAAACATAAATTATAGATAAGATGTCTCCAACCAAAACCATTGTAAATAGTAACACTAAAACAAGGTTTATGCCAGTATATATATATATCTTTTAAGACTAAGCAAGTTGCTAGTTAATACAAAGGTTAAATGCTGGTCAAACTTTGGAGAATAACAATAGCTGTAAAGAAAAACAAAACAAGAGAAACATGTCCCAACTCTTTGTACAGCCTGTGTGGGCTACAAAAAGTCACATCTCAGCTTCTAGTTGGCCTAAATCTTTTATTCAAATTGGAAATTTCTTTATTTGTTCAATATAAGACTACAAAGTTGGTGTCAATGCAGTTTGGACATATTTCTAGGAAAAAAGAAAATTTGTTAAAAAGTTGAGGGTGCTGTGCACTGCTTTTGTGCTCCTTTGTTCCTAGCTTTGGTCACTGGAGAGGATTAGTGACACAATGTTACATAACATGAATGGCTGGAGGGGAGGGGTACAATGAAGCACAGACATATTGTCTCCAGGCTCATTCAACAAAAACTGGACCCCTTCCAATGATGACACTTTTACCCCATAAACAATATTTCTTTAAAATGCTAAAAATACAATTGGTGTGAGTTTTAAAATGAATTAAAAGACAGATTAATCCAATAATGTCTTAAAATGTAAAATTACACACTGAAATTTTAGTCCAGTTGCTGAGGCCCAAAAATGGACCCGAGCGGTAACCAGCTGGAATACATTCATTCAAAAGCAGAATTTTCAGAATTTTTCAGAAATGGCATTTTTATTGTTCTATCTGGGGGCTATCTTGGTCAAAAATGGTTTCCATGGCAACCAAAATATAAAAAAATACTAAGATTATGAAATCTAGTAATTTCCATATCTCTCTGTCTTTTTGTCCGATAGACAAAATTTCAGTGTCGATATATATGTTATCAAACATGCCCGTGTCATTGGTGCTATTGGGGTTAAGGTCAAAGGTCAACTTCATTTGCATATGGGATGTTTTTCATAAAATTTACCCGTTAAAAGAAGATGGTTTGTTATATTTTTGTTTCAGTAAGTCAAACTTGGATATTATTGTGAAATTCAAACACAAATTTATTTCAGCATTCATCCACAAAAAGATGAGACCCAAATTGCGATGTTTGATTTAGGCATAATGCGAAAAATTGCCATAGAAACAGGAAAGTTGATCTACCTTGCAATTTCTGGGTCATTGAAAAATTGACACTCATCTTTCATGCACCACATAATACATCACTTTAGTTCGTTTTTATACATACACAAATGTAACTTTCCTTTGTAAGAATGTACCAATATGTTGTAGAACTTGCCTTTTTTTAAATTTATGTAATTCTGTCTATTATGTTGCCACGGAAACAGTTTTAATATGAAACAGAATCACGAAATATGTTCTTCCCAGCATGTATCTTTGATCTTGGAGGTAAGCAGCTAGGAAAGATTGATTCTGATGCAGAATGTTCTGAATTTTACAGAAATGACATTTTTATTGTTCTATCTGAATGCTATATTGGTCAAAAATGGTTTCCATGGCAACCAAATTATAAATACATTTTTAGTTTATGATATCTAGTAATTACCATATGTCTGTGTCTTTTTATCGGATAGAATAGATTTTAGTGTTGAAATATATGTTATCAAACATGCCTGTGTCACTGGTATCAGTGGGGTTAAGGTCAAAGGTCAACTTCATTTGCATATGGAATGTTTTGTCATAAAATTTACCTTTTAAAACATGACAGTTTGTCATATTTCGACCGCTGAGTGCAAAAAGGGACTTAGTTTTGAATTATTGCATTTTTGAAACTTCAAGACCTTAGGATTAATATCTTTGAATATTAGAACAAAGTGGGTTCAACTAAAGGAGATATTGTAGGTCAAACTTCAGGATGAAACTATTTGGAAATCTTCAAGTTTTTGTAGTATTTTCTTGTCTAAATGCAATAAGAGACTTAGTTTGGCTAAGCTCCTTTTTACCCAATGCAAAACGGAGCATAGGGCACTATGTTCCTTGCGGCACTGAAATTTTCTTTACAGTAAATAGTAAAAATACTATTTATGAGCTCCTTTTTCCTCTGAATTACTACAGAAACCAGTCGGCGCAAAAAGGAGCTAAGTGCATCTATGCTACTTTTTGCATAACTGATAATGTCTTGTTTTGTGCAAGAAGGAGCATTGGCCTTATTTCATGAAAAATAATCATATCAGTATCATTATTTTTACATACATCTGCAGAAAATATCCGTATTAATATGCGTACCAAATATCATTCAAATCTGACCAGTATTGATCGAGCCAGACATGAAAACAAGTGTTCAAAAGAAAAAGGCCATTTTCTCAAAATCACATTTTTCCACTAAGCTCCTTTTTGCAACGAGCCGTGATTTTGTGTTTCAGACTTGGAAATCATTGTGAAATCCAAGCACTAATTTATTTCAGCATCCATCCACAAGAAGAAGGGACCAAAACTGTGATGCTCAATTTAGTTATAATAATGCAAGGCATTGCCATAGAAACAGGACAGTTGATCTGCCTTGCAATTTTTGGGTCATTGCATCTTTAGTGCACCACATATATGTCACTTTAGTTAGTTTTTAAACAGAGAAAAATTTAACATATCTTCATAAGAATGTGTAATTTGTGTTTATATGTTGTAGAACTTGCCTTTTATTTAAGATTTATAAAATGCCATCTATTCTGTTGCCATAGTAACAATTTCGCTAAATTAACAGAATCACAAAATATGTTTTTCCCATCGATATATTAATCTGGGTGGTAAGCCGCAAGATTAGGTTGGATTTTCACACAGAATTTTCTGAATTGTTTAGAAATGGCATTTTTATTGCTCAAACTTGCCATGGCAACGAAAATATGAATAATTACAACATAAGTTTATCAGTCTGGAAAATTACCATATACTGAGGACTCCGATGTCTTCAGGCCCGGAGGACTCTCATTCCAACGCTGCCCTCACTATGCCGTGACCTTATTAAGGGGCCTAGCCTGACCAGGCTTCTGTAAGCGTTAAGCATTATCTTTCATAGGCAATTTAAAGATACCTGTTGCTGTTATCACTACCAACTTGGCATGGAGGACATTGGAGATGTTTCAGAGTCTCAAATGTCTCTGAAAAATATTTTATGGGTTTATGCCTTTTTAGCTCTTTTGGTAGCTGTGTAGCTGAGTGGTCATGGTCAAGGTCTGATCTGATGGGTTTGAACAATGTGAGGAAAATCTAAATATATTCGGTAAACTTTCACCAGCAATATCCCAGCTTTATGTCAGTTGGATGTTAAATTGGCAGATCCTTTCATCTCTATCTGTACTGGGCAAGTTAAAGGTACTTCACAAGCAACATATCAAGGACTCCCATCTTGCCAATAAACCCCCATGAGCACTCAGAAGTGGCTTAGATGGCTGCATTTATAACTATATTCATGTATATATTTCGGCATGCAGATGGGAGCTAGATGAGTTGGTAGGATATGAATTGATTTGCAATAAAATAAAGAAAGTTTGAAAATAAGAATAAGAGCTATCATGTCAGTGGAAGGAGAACTTCTCTATCCTAGCCCACATTAAACTGGCATCATTTTATGATACATGATCTTTAAGGTTATGGTAATAAACAGGCTGGTGTGGAGTGTCTGCAGAGGGTCTCCAGAGGGCTTTGGAATCTCCTACTGCAATATTTTGAGCTTTAGTGTGACAATCGGATCTGTTGGTGCTGTGTTCTTCCAGTTGGATCCTTATTTTTGATCTAAAATGAGGCTGAGGTCATGGGTATCCTGTCAATGCCAGAGTTCTTCTTGACTCCAGGAAGGATACGGCTGAAGTTGCCTTCAGTGTCAAAATTTATTTTTCCTCAATTCATTGCTTACAACTTACAAGTTCTTCTATATGATTAATGAGCATCATAATAATTTACATAATGAGTAGGGGCCAAGCATGGCTGTTCTCTTGATTGTGTGTGGTCCAGGGAGCCACAGCGTCCACTGGCGTCTTGTAATGGACATCATGAACTCGAGTGTCCGAAATGTTGACATTTGTAGCGGCATCTAGGATAAGAGACATCGGGGTTGTACACTATTCCCATGTTTGGTCAGTGATGAGGCTCAACAGATACACTGGTTCCTGCAGTAATATTTAACTCAAGAACCTTTTTTGTTTCTTTGTTTGGCATCCCTTGTCTTGACAAGGATGTTTCCTTCTTGCTGTTGGCTCATTTCTTCAGTTTTTTAAAATCAGATCGAGTATTAGTTAGTTGTTCTTGAAAGGAGGATTTCTTGTTAGTTTTATAACACAATATTGATGTGGATAAATTATTCTGATTTTCTAGTTGTCAGTGATCTGGTCAGGTTGATTTAGTCATCTGATGATGACCGTTGCCATTTCCTTTGAGTTTTGCACAGAAATTGGCTTAAGAATTTTTCTGATTTGTCCTCCATGCTCCCCACCCACCTTGGAGCCCAGCCACAGAAAACTAATATTATGGCTCTACCCACTACCCTAGTCCTGGGAAACATGGCAAATAAAATCTCTTAAGAAAGTTTGATCATTAATCCAGCTACAATCATGGTGAGAAACATGCCAGCATGTGCGCACTTGGTCAAAACCATCCTTGGTTAACCCATCAGCCATGGTCAAATAGGGCCTATTATTATATTGCCCTAATGGAAACATGACAAGCCGATTGACTGGACAAGGCAAATCCAGGTGAAATCCAGGCCTGAGTAATGTATTTTATGGATGGAACAAACTTGGTTCCACAAACTCAGTACCCCTTTATCCTTCATGTAACCAACGGCAAAGGGGTCAGCTCTATAATTTCAAAATCTGCCTGTGACTTGGTAAACACAAATTATGACTAAGTCAGAAACACAAAATATGACATACCAGCATGTTTAGAGGATAAGTGTTAAGAAAAATAATTCATGTGCAAATTAAGTTGACCTTTCACCTAAAGGCCAATAGCACCAATGACATGGGTATGCTTGATCACATATAAATCTAAATAAAAATTTTGCCTATTGGATAAAAAGGCACTTAGATATGGAAATTACTAAATTGCATTGAGCTAAGTATTTATATTTTGGTCCATGGAAACCATTTTTGACCAATGTAGCATCCAGACAGTACAATAAAAATGCCATTTTTGAAAAATTCTGCTTTAAATCATATCTTTTCTATCTGCTTACCAGTTACCACCCAGGTCAACTATACATGCTGGGACTAACATATTTCGTGATTCTGTTTCATATTAAATCCGTTTCTATGGCAACAGAAGAGCTGGCATTTTTGAAAGGGCAAGTTCTACAACATATATTGATACATTCTTACAAAGAAAAGTTACATTTGTGTATGTATAAAAACAAACTAATGTGATATTAATGTGGTGCATGAAAATGAGTGTCAATTTTGCGATGACCCAGAAATCACAAGGTACGTAGATCAACTTTCCTGTTTCTATGGCAATTTTTCGTGTTATAACTAAATCAAGCATCACAATTTTGGTGTCTTCTTTTTTTGGATGCAAACTGAAATAAATAAGTGCTTGGGTTTTAGTATGATTTTCAAGTTTGGCTTGGTGAATCACAAAATATGACATTCTGTCATGTTTTAAAAGGTAAATTTTATGAAAAGATATTCCATATGCAAATTGAGTTGACCTTTGACCTTGACCCCAATAGCACCAATGACATGGGCATGTTTGATAACATATATATCGACACTAAAATTTTGTCTATCTGATAAAAAGACACTGATATATGGTAATTATAAGATTTCATAAACTAAACATTTATTTATAATTTGGTTGCCATGGAAACCATTTTTGACCAATATAGCATTCAGATAGAACAATAAAAATGTCATTTCTGTAAAATTCAGAACATTCTGCATCAGAATCAATCTTTCCTAGCTACTTACCACCAAGATCAAAGATACATGCTGGGAAGAACATATTTCGTGATTCTGTTTCATATTAAAACTGTTTCCGCGGCAACGTAATAGACAGAATTACATAAATTTAAAAAAAGGCAAGTTCTACAACATATTGGTACATTTTTACAAAGGAAAGTTACATTCGTGTATGTATAAAAACGAACTAAAGTGATGTATTATGTGATGTATGAAAGATGAGTGTCAATTTTTCAATGACCAAGAAATTGCAAGTTAGATCAACTTTCCTGTTTCTATGGCAATTTTTCGCATTATAACTAAATCAAACATTGCAATTTGGGTCTCATCTTTTTGTGGATGGATGCTGAAATAAATTTGTGTTTGAATTTCACAATAATATCCAAGTTTGACTTACTGAAACAAAAATATAACAAACCATCTTCTTTTAACGGGTAAATTTTATGAAAAAACATTCCATATGCAAATGAAGGCGACCTTTGACCTTAACCCCAATAGCACCAATGACACGGGCGTGTTTGATAACATATATATCGACACTAAAATTTTGTCTATCAGATAAAAAGACAGAGAGATATGGAAATTACTATATTTCATAATCTTAGTATTTTTTATATTTTGGTTGCCATGGAAACCATTTTTGACCAAGATAGCCCCCGGATAGAACAATAAAAATGCCATTTCTGAAAAATTCAGAAAATTCTGCTTTGGAATGAATGTATTCCAGCCGGTTACCGCTCGGGTCCATTTTTGGGCCTCAGCAACCGGACTATTTGTAGAAATGGGGTTTGCATGCCAAGTAATTTTCTTTAATAACCCTCTATATATACATAGCGGTCTTATTGCCAGTCTGTCTTATATGTTTTTCATTAAAGACCAAAATAAAAGTAAGCTGACAATACTTCATACGTTAAAATGCACATAACTGATGTTAGATTTAAACCATTAAGTTACAATTGAGAGTTTAATATTTCTTGTCAAAGGATTAGCAGGGAAGACAATTACCCTGTGACATAACATTACATAATCAAGACTTCTCCAGTGCTCCATTCAACAAAAGCCAATCTGTCTGATTCAATCACATTTAATTTTCATGCAAACAACTAAATAAAAGGGGCTGACATTAATTCATCTTCTAAAAATTTACATCACTGAGTTTAGATATTAACCATAAAGTTATAATAATTGGGATTTTTAAAAAGATTTAGTGTCAACATTTTAAAATATTAACACACAAATGCATGTTTTTGAATATACTTAATTAATGCTTTGAAAGTCCACATAATATATAAAATTTATATATTTCTTATTGATAATATTTCATGAGGAGAGGTAGAAAAAGTCTAATTTAGACATTATTGTGGCAAATTTGATTGACCAGGGCCAATATTTACTGATATATGATTATCTGAAAATCCTTAATATTTATCTAATTTTGTTAATATTGACCTATGCTGCGAATAAAAGTTTTCATATTGTTCAAAATCAGCATGATGATGATGTGAAACATGCCAGGTTTATTTTGACAAAAAAATGTCAACGACTGGTATGACATCAGAAGGAAATGGAGAGTAAATAGACATTTTAATGATTTTTTGCCTTTTTTCAATCATACATTTAAGTTGAAAAAATTGCAACAACTCATGCAATGGCTGTGAATATTAGTCAATAGTGTGTCTAACTACAATAAGACCTAAAGTTAACTAACTTACCCATTACCATTTGGCTTTTCATGCAGAAATGTTGGAAAATTGGCATTTTTTCGAATTTTTGGGTTTTTATAAAAATTCATATGACCAACATTCCAACTGATTAGAGATGTTTAAAGAGGCATAAGTTAGACACCTAAGTGGAAAATTTCATAGATTTAACTTCAAAATTGACTGAATTATACAAGTTTAAAATAATAGTATTTTTTCATATTTTTGGTAAATTGTCGTCCGTTCAACTTTCTCAGAGCATTTAGACCCACAAAAAACACATCTTGGGTATTTAATACATACAAAATGCCAATTTCAGTGTCAAAAGTACTGCCGTTTTTTAGCTCTGTCACAGAAACAAAAAAAAAAACAATTTTTCACATTTTTCAATAATTGTGAGAAAAGTATTAATGTCATGGGGATTAGACATATGAAAGGCTCAACTGGGATAAAAGATACCATATTTACCCAAAAATGATGAATATGCATGCCATAGTTTTGGCTTGACACCCAATACACAAAAAATTATTTTTTCACATTTTTCAATAATTGTGAGAAAAGTATTAATCTCATGTGGATTAAACCCCTAAAAGGCACAACTAGGATAAAAGATATAATAATGTCCCAAAAATAAAAAGTATACATTCCATAGTTTTGGCATTACTCCCAATACACAAGTGGGACGCCCGTTATCCGGACGCCCGCCGCGCCCGTCCGCCCGCCCGTCCGCCCGCCCCCCGCCCGCCCGCCCGCCCGCCCGCCGGACGGACAAATTTTCCCAAAGTAACTACAATACCCGTCGGCAATGTATACATTGCCGAGGGTAAAATAAAAAGTATACATTCCATAGTTTTGGCATTACTCCCAATACACAAGTGGGACGCCCGTTATCCGGACGCCCGCCCGCCCCCGTCCGCCCGCCCGCCCGCCCGCCCGCCCGCCCGCCGGACGGACAAATTTTCCCAAAGTAACTACAATACCCGTCGGCAATGTATACATTGCCGAGGGTAAAAATCATGGTTAAGCTTATTTTTTTCCGAAGGCAGAAAATCTGTTGGGTCGGTCGATCCGAGAAGCAAAAAATGAAAAAGTCTGGCCATATTGACCACTTTCAACAACAATTACTGTGGAGCATTCACTAAACACAGTAATTCAATTAGTTCAGTCCATTCATTGTAAAATGAAAATATAGGCCAACAATCTAAAATGAATCTACTACAATTAATGCACTCGCAAAGCTGCCGGATGTCATGAATTTTCATTATTACAGTTTTCCTTATTTCTAACTTTGGATTAAATTTCTTTCTTCATGAACTATCAAGATGAAAGCTCAGAGATTAAATTTTGCCACATAAATGTCAAGACAAAACTTCACCCAAGGCATCTTAAGTGATTCCATTTTCATTTTATGTATATCTTCACAATGCATTCTCTTAAGATTTTCTTGACATTTTTTCAAAAGCTTGCTATTCATTTTCATCTTCCCACAGCTTTCCCAAAAGACATTAGCAACATGCCAGTTATAGTAATGAAAGCGGGAGAGAGTAAAAAGAAGAAGAAAAAAAACATTCTAAATTAAAAAGGATTATCATCATAATTCATTTTCTCATATTAACCTTTCCCTTTAAGACCAATCTTCCACACTGCTTTCCAGTAAACACATATTTAAACAAATCATACAACTGTTTGTGTAAAATGCGTCAAATTTAATTAAATCGAAAAACATGTAACACATCAGCCCCCAACTTCATGATGTCTAAATTCTACTTGTTGGCCAATACTTGAATTTCGTTCGAAAGTTTTCAAATTCACTATTAGGATGCTGCAAATTTGTGATTGCCATCATTTGACATAATCTAAAACATTTTACGCAAGTTAAATTCATATCTGCGGAGCTACTCTTGAAACTTAAGCCACCGAACTTACAGAATTACATTCAAACTTATGCAAAGATTTCTTGCTCATGTAATGATCTTGCAGGAACTTCAGCCTGTTCAGTGTGCAGTTGAATTCAACTCAAGACAGGTGCAAAGCGCACAATGTCCAGAGTAATCTGGCAAATAACAAATACATATAAGTTTCCAACATACAAATTATATACATATGATATATTGTGTCTTAGACTCTTAGTGTACCTGAATTATGAGACAACTCCTTCCATAGGAATTATGAGGGTTTTTTTCTGGTGCAGGGTTTCTACTTAGGGTTTTATTGTTGAGATGTAATCATAAAGACGGTTGGAAAAAATCACCAGCTCATATTTCGAAGCGGTAATACAAGTATCACATAATCAGCATATAGGCCTATAGAAAAAGGAGAGAGCTCCCCAAACTCATTGCCTGGAAATTTCTACAGTGAGCAGAAATAAACACACATCCCTTCTGAAATTATAAGGATGGAACTTCTGTCCACAGATATGAAACCTTACAGCACAGTAATTGTACTTTCAATCATCAGAGTTTTTTAATTCAGTGGTTGAATGTTACCCTCATTATGATGCTCACTGTAAATCTCAATAGAAATTTAGGATTTTAGAAGAAAAAAATAATTAAGTTGCTTCGTGGAAATGTGGTCTCATTCTGTCCAAAATTTGCCTGACATTGTCCCCTTTCAGTCTTGTCCATGACGACAATATGTTGAGGCCTAGGTTCCATTGATCAACATCACTCAAACACACATTTCATTAAAACCAAAAATATTACCTCAAGTAAAGTATCTGCAGTAGTGGGTCCATGGAACACTGGAGCATCCTTCCTTCCATCTGAAAGAAGATGTAAAAAAGAATTATCTTCTAACATCTACCAGTGACACACATGGAGAAAATACTTCAAATAGTACATGTACGAGAATTTAACAATGCACAAAAAGCTGGAAGATTATACAACAAGTGCATTGATTCCTGCACTAAAGCTCAACCTTGACAAGAGCCCCACTCAAGCTCAAAATGCTACCATGCACTACCAGAATGGAGATTCTACCTTCTTGGCACTTTACTTTCTACGAATTTTACAGTCCTCGTCATACTTACGTGGAATCTCAAGTTCTTTTCTACGCTGTTGAACTGTGATGTCAGAGATGACACTATTCTAGCATTGCAATATATTTAAATTAACTTCAAGCTGTGATGTCATTTTAAGCTGGGTCAGATTCCCCAGCTTCTAGCCAATGCGAATCCACCAAACTGAGCATCACAGTTTCAACTCAGTGTCACAGTGAAAATTGGGTCTGGGAAAACCCATGCAAGTTCGACATCACAGCCTATCAGCCAATGGGCTGCCAGAAAAAATACACATAACATAAGCCATGTGTTTACAGTGTGTTTACAAACAAATTGTCAAAGCCTTCTGTTTATACCAACTTCCATCAAAGTTTAAAGTTGTAAGTTAGCAAGTTTGTATATTAATCAAACCACTCTGTGGGGATTATAACAGTTGTCTACTGTGAATGCTCACAAAGCTACCTTTGGTAGGATTAGACCGGTGATTGCTGTGATAAATCATTGGGATCACAAATGTAATGCTTCCTTCAATATATCAATGTTTGAACTGTGATGCGTAGTTTACTGTCAGCCCATTGGCTGTCAAGCTGTGATGACATAGTTGCTGGGGCTATCCCTGATAAAATTCTTACTCTGACAATGTGTTGAAACTGTGACGCTCAGTTCAGGAGGATCAACATTGGCTAGAAGCTGGGGAATCTGACCCAGTTTGAAATGACATCACAGCTTGTAGTTAATTTACATATATTGCAATACTAGAATAGAGTCATCTCTGACATCACAGTTCAACAGCATAGAAAAGAACTTGAGATTCCACGCAAGTATGACGGGGACTGTAAGATACAATCTAGCATTCTCAACATACTGGCCAAAATCCCAGAGGACTAGTCAATGCAAGTACATTGACAAGGAACTAGGTACTAATCAACTAAAAGACATTTAATGGCATGGTTGGGCCAATGAAGCAGCCAGTGACTAACAATCTGCGTCATTTGACAGAAAAGCTAATCAAATGAAATCTGACACCAGTAGAGCATCCACACGCACCTGTGTGAACCCAAGAAACCTCCATTGGCGATATCAATAGCAGAGCCATGTAACAAAATCCCCTATTGTTGTTGAAAATGATATTAAACAACTAATTACTTTTAAAAAGTCAAATCATAACAATATCAAGCTGATAGGCCTATACTTATTAAGTATTTAAAAGTCATTTATAAAATAAATTATTCAGAAAAATTGATTAGACCTATGTAAGCTAAACCTACCATCTGTCTCATTTCCAGCATGGACGGTCGACATCAAAATTCCCACAAAAACAGCACCAAGACATCACAAAAACGTGATAGATAAATTACAAAATAGCTAATCTACACGTGAGTATGTATATTTCTACTGTGTGACCAATAGATGCTGAGCAATCAGGCCAAACACCAGTTCGCGAGTTGTGAGACAAACTGTAGATGGAGTATCATCCCAAGAATGATGAAGTCCATTATCTACAGTTTGTCTCACAACATGCGAACTGGTGTTTGGCCCGATTGCTCAGCATCTATCGGTCACACAGTAGATATAAACATACTCACGGGTAGATTAGCTATTTTTGAAATTTGTCTATCACGTTTTTGTGATGTTTTGTTGCCGTTTTTGTCAAGATTTTTGGTTGACGAACGTCCATGCCAGAAATGAGACAGACTGTAAGCTAAACCTGTAAAGCTGCAGCTATGGGTATAATTTCCCACCCCTTTACAAGACACAATGTTCTGTCTGGAGATCATGTCATCCAAGCAATAGTGGACTGCACTGCAATAGATTGTGGTATGAGCAGTCTAATTCATTTTTCATAAAACCGCAACAATGACATAGATGAATCCAGGCTACTAGTTTACTTTTTACCAGCAAACCATAACTGATATATATTTGAACTTCAACTGCCTTCATACAGAAAAGAAGTAAAGTTTGAAGAATTACAAAAGCATCCTTGCCAATTCCTAGGTATGACAATACATTTCTAGGTATCACAATACATGCAACACAATAGAGCAATTGGCGTGCATTGGAAATACATCCACAGTAAGAAAACACCATGAAAAGGACTAATCTTGGTTGAATAGAAACTCAGAATAAGTTGAATTTCTCAAGCAAACTGCTGCAAGTCAGATGCCATTACAGCCTGTAAACTTGACATATGCAAATAGAGTGGACTGTTGCATTGTCAAAATGGCACTTCGCTGATCATCATACCGGTGATTTGTCATGATCATACCCAATACTTTCAGTGATAATTTCATTTAAGGAGACTAATCTCGCTTGTTGGTGACAGGCAAACAAAAGGATTATGCATCTGATTTTCACTCTAAAATCAGTTATTACCAATCAAATGGCCGCCTCATCAATCATGACTAATCAAACAGCCTCTGTTTCCAATGTTGAATGTATAGAGAAAATGTCACTTCATCGGCTATCATGACTCACAGAATACCATAATCTGTGTGAAGCAACTCTTTTTTTGTATATCAAGTTTACAGGCTGTAAAGTTTTAAAGAACAAGAAAAAATACAAACAACAGTTCAAAATACATTGAATGATGGCCTATGGATGAAGGAACATTACACTTGAAAATTGTATGCAAAACTAAACAATGGTAGATTAGTGCTACCCCGAGCGCCACTGAAGCAACGGTTTCGTCCATTGTTTGCATAGGGGTTTTTTTTGTCTCTGGTTATCATAGAGGAGAAAATGAAATGACGAAATGAAGAAAGGGTTGAAATGTCAGAGACAACCCTTTGTCAGGGAATCGTGACCAATTGGAAAAAGAACAAATTGCGCGCCATACTGTAGTGTCGTCCGCTCAGTCCAATTCAAATCTCTGACATGGTAAAATAATGTGTTCCTGTGTTACAGCTTGCAATTTCAACATTAACAAATAATAACACTCTATCAATTGAAATCTGGAAATCTCAGCAATTGTGAACCAGTTTGAGATTGGGCTTCATTACATGTAATTCTGAATAATGTTTATCATTTAGATATTTGCAATTTGGGTAAATGATATCTTCCCCCTTATTTGTGTCACTTGTTCCATAGAATTATGGTTGTTTCTGCATTTTGTTTTGACAAATGTGTCATTTTGATATTTTCTCGTCATTGAAAGTTATATTATGTATCATTTTAGTTGATTTTATCATCAATGGCAAACCAATCTTTCAGACGTGCAGCGGAACATTATGAGCAAATTGCCTTTTTCAAAATGTCAAACAGGCATTCTGTTGGGCAGTGCTGGCATGTAAATAAGTACTGTAAAACGGGGTAAAGTTGGCAATCCTGGGTAAAGTTGGCATGCTATTTTGACCCACTTAACGGAAGAAATGCCAACTTTTCTCACTGACACTGGTATCTTTGGCAAAGTTGCCATTTGTGCCAGTGAGGAAAAGTAGACATTTCAGCCATTAAGTGGGTCAAAATTTACCCTGGATTGCCAACTTTACCCCGTTTTACGGTAAGTCAGTCATTAACAGAAAATCAATCCATGGATCGGTCATTCAGGTCAACTAAAAGTATTTCCATCAGAAGTACATGTATACCTATTTTCCAAGCATTTATGGAATCCACTTAACACTGCTTAACACAGGACACACCCTCTGAAGCAGTAAATTTTACATGTGAGAGAACAAAAATAATGTTGTTACATCTTACCTCGTCCAAATTTCCATCTTTTTCCCCCATTAATAATATTTGCCTGCGGATCCAACTAGTAGATTGAATGGAGCAACAAGTTAATTGGACATTTAACATGAGATGAATCAAAAGAGCAATTTGCCAGTTGCTTATTTCTACTGGGGAAAAAACCTGTTCCTTGGGGGGAAAACAACTTTACTGCATTTCAAATGACTGTTGATTACATAATAAATAGAGAAAGTAAGCCACTTGTGTAAATAACCATGATATATCACTTAATTAGCTAATAAATTTTAAACTTTAAGAAAAAGAGCATATTTTTTCACTTTTCCCTAACTTTTTCATTTGAGCAACTGTGACTGTTAATTACCTAGGAAATACTGTACACAAGAGAATTCATTTACATAGTAAAAACCATTGAGAAATCCTTCAACAAACAGGGAAAAAAAAGTCAAAAGAAAAATCTTTTGAAAAGTTCACACTGCCTTCTCACGTGAAAGTAACAACTCAGAAAAGTGAATTCAGGTCAGTGAATTAAGCATCTTATTATGCCAGTAATTGATTTCAGTGAACAGGACAGTTCATCACAGCAAAGTATATTTCATTCAGTTATTGAAATTCCACCAGAACTACACCTGTTAAGGCTTTTACGGTTTTACCTTTAATACAGTCACAATTTACACCGGCAGTAAATTACATTTGTAAGACGCAAAACGTAGGAGTTTTTGGTCACACAAGCGAAAAATAGGGCGTCACGAAAAGTACTTCAAACATTTCACACACAGAGAAACTGAAAAGAAATCACATTTCCTTTTCTATGCTATTGGCCTGGAAATGGAGACTTTTTTAATACTTTTTTTTGCAGCTCCAAGCCTTCATCTGATATGACAGGTTCAGCCGACTACGAAATTACTTCGAATCAGGCCTTGAAGACTGAGACTGGCATCTTACTGTTAGTATCCGTCATACGGCTTCTGATAGTAGCAGCTGAAATAGTGAACCTGTTAGAGCGAAACAGTCACAGAGGATGTCCCAGACATTTAGTCTTGAGAGATGTATGATCATTTGCCGGAGAGGCAACTTCTTGGTTGTACCTCTACCAAGTCCAGTGAATATGCTGTATTGGGATCTTGTCTTGGTCTTGCCATGATTTTTTTCAGACAAGCTATGGCCATATGGTCAAGGTCTCCACTCTGAAGCACACTAGGTTCCAGCCTGAAAAGCATTTGCCCAAAAATGATCTTCTGGGCTATTCTTCAGAAGGTTCTCCTCATCAAGTTGTGTATGGTCTCTTTCAGACCTTTAAGTCACCTTTCCAGTGTGTACCAAACAAGTGACCTAATTAAGGATTTTTTTGTTTACATTTTGCTAGTTCTCATATATAGAGCAAACAACAAACTTTGCATCATAGCCAGTATGCTGTCTTATAGTACAAAGTAATGCACATAAAAATTTTGGAATCAATCAGTTACGTTTCCTGGGAGATTAGGCAGTTTTAGTAAATTTTAGTACATTTTTTACTAGAATCACCAAATCTTTTGATTGTTGAATATTTAATACCTTGAAATTTCACATCAAGATGTCTAATACATAAATACAGCATACTGGCTATGTTATATTGTAATTACATTGGTTTCTTGCCTAAAATTTAAGATTTTATGATTAACTAGGTCGCTTCGCATAGAGCAAACGGTAGTGTGTTTTGCTACGTGGCAGTTTTATTGGTCACCAGGCATTACCACAATAGAGTCTAGAGATTGACATAATGATATAAGGTTGCAGTTCACTCTGGAGTTATCTCTATTTTGAGGAAAATTATGACCATCAGATAAGGCCTAGTGAGTAATATTTCGGCCTAGTGAGTGGTATTCGACCTGGACTGAGAAGAGAAGAAAGGCCCCAAGCGGTTACTATTGGTGGAGATCAGCCCTTTGAGCCATTCCTCAAGAAGCCCACTAAGCACACTTTCAGTCTCCGTTTTACATGGAACTAATGCACAGATTTATGAACTTTGAAACAACTCTTCTTCAGTTTAGCTGAGCCGCAGTCTTAATACAGCGATTATTCTGACAAATAAGGTGAACCTCATTGAATGGTAATGCCCTTGTTTTTTGAGAATTATTTTGAGGCAAACCCCAGGGCTCAATTAGTTGTATAATTGAAGGTCAGGATCAGACTCAACAGAAGATCATTGTCTGGGCCATTTGGAAGTCAATTTACTTGCGGATAATCTTCCCTTTTCAAAATGTCCTCAATACGATAACCTTGCGATTACCTGCAATGTTCTTGGGTCGAATTTAACAAAGGTCAATAAATTTGTGGAAGATTGCAATTATGTGATTTTACCCCATCAATGTGATCTTCAGTTTGTCAGACAATTTTTGTGGCCTTTTAGTCTAAATGTCAGCTAAAATGCGAATATCTCACGAATGTAAAATACACTCGCATTCAAATGTAGCAGAAATTTCAAAGTTTTTCAGTTTCAGCTTCACAACAACATTTTGCTTTTGCAAAGGAATAATTATATGAAATCAGACTTTTGAAAGGAAATGAAAGAGCAAAGGAATACTATATACACATTTAAGATATTTAAGATGTTTGTTATTGTTTGTGTGGCCTTTAGAACATCTGCAAATTAATGGTTTTATTCGGACTTCAAGTTTGAACAACAGTGGGAAATTTAGGTCATTTTGCATTTGAATTATGAGTTTGCAACATTCATGAATATGGGCAGCCAAACTAGTGTTGAAGATATTTGACTATGGCATATGTTGGGAGTTCTGCCAATAGGTTTATATCAGTCAATTTCCCTAGTCATCCCAAATGCTCCAACCTTGTGAAACTTAGCTATTGGATTTTACTCCAGAGAACTCCAGTTTTATCCTTACTTCATCAGATAAACAAGGGCCAAATCAACTAGAAGAAAAAGAGGATATCAACTAGAAGAAAAAGAAGAAGCTAAGTGAGGTAAACTGCATGGGCCAATGCTGTGGACAATGGATGTTGCACAGGTCTGTAGTTGATACAGAAAACATTGAAAACTCCCAAAAAGTGCTCCCCCCCCCCCACTCGAGCACCAGCTGAAGAAAAGGAAAAGTATTTTTTAAGAAAGGAGCAAGTAACAGAAGTGAGCGTTGTTGGAACGATAATGGATGGATGAGAGGTTGGTGTGTTGTCCTGTATCTGTGCACTTTGGCTAATTAGATCAGGAAGAGGACACAGCGAAGAAGGAAAGTCTTACTGAAACTGCTGTGCAATGTAGGTCCATGTGGTCTGGATAAAGCTGTAATCAAACCTGGGACCGAGCAATAGAATCCACCCCCTCCCCCGTTGAGTATGGCGAAAGCCAGTTTTGTGAAAAATTGCAATGCCTGTGAATGTGAATACGAGAGTTCAAATTTCAGACGGATAATCTGGAGTTAGCATTAATGCAAAATCGTTCTAACAGCATATTTTGTAACATGATTGAGAGATTTTTCTCAACCATAATATTATAACTATATATGGCACCATCAAGACCACCCACACGGAGAAGCATGGAGCTACAGAGGAATGCAGATGATGTTAGCAGTGTAGCCTAAAGACAGGTATGCAGAGAAACATTAATTAATGACCAGTGTCCACTGTCATTGGCAGGTTCATTTGTCCACTCAATGTCCAGCTATCAAATTGTCAGTTTACATGAATGCCCATGGATATACATCATTACATAAGCACGAAGCAAAATTAAATTCCAATATGTCAATTATATGTGTAACCTTTACAGGTATTTCGTGTTGATATAACTGCCAACTTGTGTTAAAAAATATGTTATAACCTACATGAAATGTTCAATTCAAATACTAACCTACATGAAATTGTTCAATTCAAATATGTCACAATTACATCAATTCAAATCTGCAACAATATGTCAACAAAACCTGTATCAGCCAATTATAGAATAAAATGAAGCGCAGTATATTTCAAAATGAATTACTTTACATATCAAAAATATTTCATAATATTTGGCTCATAGTCTCTTCAAACCAAGACTCAAATTTGTATCACAACAATTTATCAGACCATCATTCCTATTCTTACTGTTAAATTGCAAACAAATGTCAATGCAAGGAATTATTCAGCATCGGAACCATCAGAAAAACAACATGTCATGGACCGAAAGCGAAACGTGCCCAACACTTCATATCATAGACAGAATTGTGCCCGAAACTTAGAGCTCTTTGCAGATTGGCGGTCCACTGGAAAAATAAGATTTTCTTATTTTCAATTTGCAAACTGGCTTTGCCACTCCATTTACAGTTTTAGTAGTTTTCAGTTGGTCTCATAACCCTCTAAGTTGCTGAAGTACCTTAAGTCCAGCCTCCTTGCCCAAATCTTTGATGCTGCCAAAAAGCATCCTCAGCAGCCCCTCACTGAAAATCGAAATCTTTTACAATCAGGGCATTTTTAAATGTGTACTCTCCTTCATGTAATATTTTTCAATTTTAGGCAGCTGGGTATCTGAGTGCTTGAGGTGCTTGCCTGCTAAACTGAAGGTCTTTTCCTACATGGGTTAGAACCCCGGGTGAGGAACCCAAAATTTTCAGTGAACCTTCATGAGCAAAATCCCAGCTGGATTTTGTTCGGATGAGACATTAAATTGGCAGCTTATTGTATCAGTGTCTGTGCTAGGCAAGTAAAGATCCCTCAAACGGGGTAAATGTGTAACATGTCGAGGACTCTCGCTCTCTCTCCCATCTAATCAATGAACCCCCATAGGCACCCAGAACCGGGCTTAGAGGGCTGCACTTACCATATCTATCTATCAATGATCCACAACCGGATTTGGTCAAACCATTTTTTTATGGTTTCCGGTTGGTCATGGGAGTAAACAACATGATTATTCAAGCAATAAGTAGGAAGTTGAGAAGGAAAAAATAATATATCGGAAGACTTTCATGAAAGACAGGGTTCCATCCCAAATTGTCATGAAATACATAATACTTACAAGTTGTGAATCATATGTTTCAGTTGGTGAGGGTCGGCATGAGCTGATATACCGCGAATAAAGTTTCAGATATTTAACAAAGCATAAGTACTCTAAAAGTTAATTGGCTGTCTCTGAGAAAACCATGCAGGTTGTACAGTAAAGTGAAACGTGGCCCGAGCCGGATCTTAACGAAATTTTCACCAAATGCCCTTTAAACACAATAATGAAGGTTGGTTAAGTCCGTTTTTCTACAATTTCAATTCTTCCTTGATTTTACCCCACTTGAAAATAGGGTGTCAAGTGTGGCGCAAAATTCCTTTAACATGGGTTTCAATGGGAAAACATGCCAATTTTAGCACTATAGGAACCAGAGCGCAGCGCATGGTTTGAACATTTTATGATGGAGGATGATTACACATGACTTGAATATTCTAAATTCACTTTTTGTAGCGTGGAACACTCCTTCATAAGCCAGATATAAGCATTTTTAGATAGCGGAGGGTGGCAAATTTCTTTGCGTTTCACAAAAAATGAAAAAATACTAAAAATGTCATAATTCTGCTAAGATTTGTCCAAATTTGACAATTTTAGTGTCTAACTATATGTTTTGGGCAATTCCGCACCTCTTGGGCAGATTTTTATTTTGATTGGAGGTCAAGGTCACTGCCTAAGGTCAAGGTCAAAGTCAATTTTTTCTGTAATTTAATGATATTTCAAGTTTTAGTCCCCGATATCTATCAAAAAGTCCCATAATATCAATGCTTATTCAGCATAAACTGATTTTATAAATGTCTAGCTATATGTTAGTATCCTAAACTGTATCAAAAACCTGTTTTTTTTAACCATAGGGGGGGCACTTTCAAATTTTCGAAATTTCATAATTTTTTCAAATTGCAGGTTAAATATTTTGAAGATGTCCATCGATCATTGTGCATTAATAATATCAGAGTTCAATGGATTGCTGCTATTGCATGAGAGTCAAATAAGGGATTTTGGGCCAGAAAACACACCTTAGAATATGATATATGAATGTTTTCGGCGGCCATTATTGAAAATTTTGTCACCTCAGTTAATGTCAAAACTAATAGAGATAACAGAAAAGTTTTTGTTTCTATACCTATGTTTTCAGGGTCAAGGAATAGCACAAAAACATTTTTATCATTGTATGTTATGTAATATATGTGTAATTTGGCTGCCACAACAACAACAAAAAGTATATTTACTGATATCTGCGGAATATTGGAATAATTCTTAGGTCTATACCTATGTTAGGGGTATACATGGGTCCTTAATTATTTTGTAGTGTCAAGTGTCGGGATTTAAAGGAGAAACAGATGTCCCTTGTCACTTTTTATCTAAACATAGGTGATAAGGAAATACTTTAAAATGTCGTATGTCACTTTTTATGGGTAAATCTGTTAGTGTTGGTCGTTGTTTAAGAGGGCCAGTGTCCCAGTGTCACTTTTTAACAAGGGTAGTGTCGCCATGTCGATTGTGTCGATTTTTACCCTTGTACAGCCCTTATGTTTACATGGTCAGGGAATATGATACAGTCATTTTACATCAGCTTTTCTCTTAAACTATAATTTTGGGGTAAGTGGTGCCATCTGCGCTTGGGAAAGTAATGCCAAGTCAAAGCTTTTGTGTCAAATAAAATCACCGTGGCTATTGTCAAAAATGCAAGTCACAAAACTGATTAACCTTGTTGTTCTTCACACAATATCTTTTGATTACCATTTTGCTTGATGGAATGGAAAAAAGTGATATTTGACCTTACCACAATTAAAGATGATGGAATTAATACAATTTTAGTGTCATTGTTGGCCTGCTCCCTATGGGAGCTTTTTGTTAAAATCAGCTGAGTCTTATCTGGCAAGGGTCAAAGGGTCGCTCCTTATTCTTGCACGCCAGTTCTGTGATCAACAACCTTCCTTATGGCTCAGTTAAGGCCCACTACAAAGTGGCCTGCCTATGTCACATGAACAGTTTGAAAATGATTTCAGCTACCAGTTGGGACGCTAATCTGCAAAGACCTCTAATCAAATAGTTTCTATGCACCATGTTAGCATGTAAATGAGTTTGACATCTGTAAAAAATTTCCCAAAATAATATTTTCCATTTTGTCTTGAATTGTTCGCCCGGTCATGGATTTAAAACTGAACAAACATGTACCTTTGGTTTTGTATATTTATTGACACAAAATTTATTTCTGATGTTAGGCAATAGCACAGACACAAAGGCATATGCCATGGCTAAAATACCAGTCATTGATAGAAATGATAGTGAAGGGTAGGGGAGAGCGGGGCACAGTGAGACACTTCTTTTATTTTCAAGTATTCCAAAATGTCGGCGGTAACAAGTTAAATGAGATCAGGTCCACATTATAGATAATGACATTGGGTATAATATTATGGTCCAGTACTTTCAGGTTCCTACCTTTTACAGGTTTGGAGTAATTTTGAGTTACGTCCATGTCGTTACATGTCTCACTGTGCCCCAGGCGGGGCACAGTGAGACAGGGCACCTGCTGCCATAACTGCCGATCCTCAGGACCTGTGGAATTGTTCTATCAATTGTTGCTACAGTAACTACTGTACTCTTATAAAAGCAGCTGGCTAGGTGATTTTTTAGGTCCTTGTTTGAGCATGTTTCGAAACTACATCGCACAGGACACATGCACGACTTATTTAACCTGCCGCACCTGCTACATCTGATCAAAATTCTTTCTGATGCTTCCCTTTTGATTTGACTCACTAAAATCAGTAGTTTACAGCAGGAATTTTTGTTTTTTAAAGTGAATTGTGAGCTATGCATTATATGTATATTCAGGTCGTTTCGAGTGTATTTTTTGATGTCTCACTGTGCCCCGCCTCAAACTGTCTCACTGTGCTCCCCGCAGCTCTCTTTATAAGATTTTTGAATCCTGCAGACCGAATGCCTGTATTGTGGCTCATCATCTCAGTAAACTAAGACAAATAATCACGGTTTGAATCCATGGCAATTGATTTGCATTATACCATTTTTCTTTGGAATTATAACAAAAAGCCGTCCAGCAAAATTATTTAATTTTTCTGGCATAAAGACCAAAATATTGAAATTCCACTCCCGATATGCTGTGTAGGCATTCAGGATATAGGACAGTTTTTCACTTACCTACTTTTTGTTCTATACAAGAGAGGGTTGATTTGTAAACAGTACCAGCTAGACGCTACGGGCTTTGTCTCACTGTGCCTGCTGCCTCACTGTGCCCTGCTCTCCCCTATGCTAATAAATTCTGTGCACCTTTATACTAGCATAGTAGAAAGCAAAAGTTTGAGACTGTTTGCATTTGAAGGACGACTGCATGTGTAGGGGAGACCGGGGCACGTTGGACCTCGGAGCATGTAGGACCTCGGGGGATGTTGGACCTTGGGGCACGTTGGACCTCGGAGCATGTTTGACCATCCCCCAATATATATTTCTTAAAACATGGGCAGTTATCCAAATCCTCAATAGAGACCTTTAGTGGTACGCCTTTTGGCGAAAATGTTTCACGAGCATTGGAGGAAAAGTGTAAATTCTATTTCAGGTTTCCTGATTTTCAGCATAAAAAGTGACTTTTTCCAAGTCTCAATGGCTAGGTTACCCTTCATAAAATATGGGGGATCAAGTCAGACAAGCCTCATAAATTGAAACTGTCACTACTTAAGTAAAGTTTGATATAAGTTTCCCGAGTTTAAATTCAAACTTGTTAGCGAGGCATGCACATTTTTGTAAGAGGTTGGGATGGGGCAGGTTGGACGAGCATGGCCGGGACACGTTGGACCATTGTAAACTCGATTGACTGACAAAAAATAATCTGCAAAATGCCAGCTGGCTAATTTCTAACAAGAATAGAGCACCTGAGCCATTCCTTTACAATATGAGAGTAAAATCAATTCAGTTGACTAATCTGCTAGCCTTTCTAGCTGAAACAATATTTATTAAAATTATCTGGGTAAATATTCCGATATAATCATTCTGCAATGACACACAAGTGTTTGTTGTGATCTGTGAGAATAAAATGTGGTGTTTGCTCACTTTCTTCTACTTTTGTGGACTTTTATACCATGGTCCAACCTGCCCCACCTGGCGGTCCAACATGCCCCGAGTACGTCCGGGGCATGTTGGACCATAAAAAAAATGTATTTTTCTCCACAACTATTGAAGGTAGATTGACTTGGTTTGGCATAAGGCTATAGTTTGTCACATCTCACATTGTAACAGAAATTTAGCATTGTATGTACAGTCCATAAAAATCAACACCACGAGATCGGTTGTTCCGCTGATACCAACTAGACTATAACTAAGCCTTGGGTGGCGCTGTAGTGCACTTTTGTGACATATCTGCCCATTGTGTGTCAGATTGGTAGCATCAACAATGTCAACGTTGTGCGAAATTGGACTAAAATTATCATAATTGGCAAATATCGGACAAAAACAGCCCAAAAATATCACAGAAATGTGATATTCATATTATAACAAAGCTAAGCTATACATACTATTTACATAGGTAGGTGTATTTCTCCTGTGGGGCTTCTGGTTGCTGAGATATCTGGCTAAACATCTGTCCTCTGCTTGATGTGACAAACTGTAGTGTAGATATTCAGATCTATGTCAGTCAGTAAAGAGATTTTTTTAATATTTAGAGATCTTTTTGATTGAGAGCCAAAAAATAAAAAATCGGACCAACATGCCCCAGTCTCCCCTACTTGAAAGCGTATCTATAGAGCATGTAAAATTACTGTATCATACTCCCTGACCATGTAAACATAGGTATAGAACTAAGAATTATTCCAATATTTCTGTAACATCCGTAGATATCAGTAAATATACTTTTTGTTGTTGTTGTGGCAGCCAAATTACACATATATTACATAACATACAATGATAAAAATGTTTTTATGTTATTCCTTGACCCTGAAAACATAGGTATAGAAACAAAAACTTTTCTGTTATCTCTATTAGTTTTGACATTAACTGAGGTGACAAAATTTTCAATAATTGCCGCCGAAAACATTTATATCATATTCTAAGGTCTGTTTTCTGGCCCAGAATCCCTTATTTGACTCTCATGCAATAGCAGCAATCCAATGAACTCTGAATTATTAATGCACAATGATCGATGGACATCTTCAAAATATTTAACCTGCAATTTGAAAAAATTATGAAATTTCGAAAATTTGAAAGTGCCCCCTATGGTTAAAAAAAACAGGTTTTTGATACAGTTTAGGATACTTACCTATAGCTAGACATTCATAAGATCCGTTTATGCTGAATAAGCATTGGTATTATGGGACTTTTTGATAGATATCGGGGACTAATCCTTGAAATATCATTAAATTACAGAAAAAATTACCTTTGACCTTGACCTTAGGCAGTGACCTTGACCTCCAATCAAAATAAAAATTAGCCCAAGAGGTGCGGAATTGCCCAAAACATATAGTTAGACACTAAAATTGTCAAATTTGGACAAATCTTAGCAGAATTATGACATTTTTAGCATTTTTTCATTTTTTGTGAAACGCAAAGAAATTTGCCGCCCTCCGCTATCTAAAAATGCTTATATCTGGCTTATGAAGGAGTGTTCCACGCTACAAAAAGTGAATTTAGAATATTCAAGTCATGTGTAATCATCCTCCATCATAAAATGTTCAAACCATGCGCTGCGCTCTGGTTCCTATAGTGCTAAAGTTGGCATGTTTTCCCATTGAAACCCATGTTAAAGGAATTTTGCACCACACTTGACACCCTATTTTCAAGTGGGGTAAAATCAAGGAAGAATTGAATTTATAGAAAAACGGACTTAACCAACCTTCATTATTGTGTTTAGAGGGCGTTTGGTGAAAATTTCGTTAAGATCCGGCTCGGGCCACGTTTCACCCCCCGCATGGTTTTCTCAGAGACAGCCAATTAAAATGTTTTCATAATTTAATTGGTACAATCTCATAGAACCCCATCATAGAACCCTATGAATGACACAATTAATGTCCAACTTTTCTAAGCCATCGATCATGATTAATATATTTTCTATAAAAACAGTTTGATGTAAATAATCAGGCGCCAAAGAGGGTCTATCTGTATGCATTTCGCGAACCCGGGCACCAGCAGATTCATGATTTGTTTGTTTGTTTGTTTGTGTTTTACGCCACTGCAGCACCTTAGTGGGCTATATCGAGGCAGGCGATCGCCGTATGATGATGAGATGAGCAGACTGTGAGTCTGGTACATACCCTATTAATTCAGGGATGCCCAGGGTCTTTCAGTTTAACGTCCCATGGGCTCCGACTAAATTGAGTTCCGGACTGGGATTCGAACCCACACCCTCAGAGCCAGTGGTGGTGCAAACAAGCACTCTTAACCATTAGGCCACGGAGGAACTCAGAGGAGATTCATGACAAGATACACAGGAATACATGTGTAATTGGGTATATCCAAAATACTTGAGACATTCTGGGTGATGCAAGAGAAACCATGTAAAAATCTGTAAATGAGATCTCAGCATGAACAACAACCCTTTCACAAGGATCCAAAATGATGTGTAAAGATTCAATTTGATTTTTAAAAATGTTAAGGGAATACAATGAGGAGAATAACAAAACAGTTTGGGTCATGTAAAATCATGTAAAAATGGTTTGCATATCATATTCAAATAATTCAATTATTCATCTTATCCATAGAATGTGGGATAATTGGCAAGTGACATCTAATATTCCAATTAAAGTATGGTTAGCAACTCAGCAGATGGGCAAGCAATGTAATTCTGTGGATGCTATTTTTATACAGCAAGAAAAATAAAGTGGGCTCTGGCTTCACCATTGTCTACACACAAATTAATTTAATAAGCAATCTATAGGACGAATCGTGTTCAATTAAGATACGATGCTTGCCACATAATTAAACCATCAAAATACTTGTCCACATGCCATCTTCTACAATGTTCAAGGTATGATTGGTTACACATGACCCCTATCTTCTTTACATTTGGCAGTAAACGAGTCACGAAAATGCAGGAAGAGCCTAATAACTGAACACTAATAATGACTCAGGTAGTGCACTTTATGTCAACTTCATTGCCAAAACTGATCATTACACCATTATCATTGAAATCCAATAATCTAAACAAACTGAAATGACGTTCAGGTCATGACCTGTGACCTAATTCGACAGCAACACCGCCCGTAATCAGGTCAATTAATTAATTAACTAAATTTATATCACTTAATTCATTCACGACAAAACTCAGTAAAGTAACACCCAGTTACAACAGTATACACTAATGACAAATTGACCGTTTTGACTGTGGTAAGTAATGACCTTTTGATGAATCTGCAACCATGCTGGTCAGTGGTCATCAGCAAAGGACCTTGATGCAGACGACACTTGAGTCAGCCAAGGGCCACGGAACATATTTCCCCTGAGGGCATTCATCACTTGGTGAAAAATAAACACTTGACTACCTGTCTCTCTTTGATGTTAGACACACACCTTAATTTGAGCAAAATCTGCATTTATGATAATCTAATACCTGCAGCGTGCAAATCTGACATGCCAAACAGCCAGGTGAATTTAACAGTTGTCAAAAAGAAGCACATCACAACCACTATGTTAACAATTTACAAATGGCATGTAGACATACATGTGTTGGCCTACTCCTATTTCCTGTTGGTTCCAAGTATAATTTATAAATACACGGAGAAAATAAAGTGAGTAAGGGCGAGTTGGAGTAAAGGCCTCACCATCTTAAAGCTCATAAAAAGAAATTTCACTTTTCTTCATTCGGATACATAAATTCCCTAAAAAGTTCTGGACCGAAAAATTGCAGACATGTTTCAGGTCTGCTGCTAAGCAGTTTTGAGTCAAATTATGTTGGACTTAAAAAAGATTCAATGAAGAAACATAAAGAAATGGGGAGTTTTTTAATAATCCGCCACACAGAGAGCCTCAGCAGACTATAATAGTACATCCTCAGCAAGGCTGTTCAAGGCAATGAACAGCAATATTGCAGCAACATTGCGGTGCCCAACATTGCAGCAACATTGTGGCAACATCGCAAATTTGGGTGAAAATTACATAGAATTGTATAAGATAGAAATGACGTAGTCACAACGTTGTGAAGCATGTCAAAATATTATGGAAGCAATGCTAAGTCACTCTGCATTTGCCATTACTGCGCTCATTTACACCTGGGTGGAGTAGAGCAAAGAGTTATGGAAGATCTGCTCAGTTCCCCCATGCCATAGCTGGGACTCGAACCCACAATCATGGCTCAGTTTGCAGGCGAGCACCTTGACCATGAACGCAAAACAATAAAGAAGTTCTAAAATACAAATGAGTAGTTTCTGAGATTAGTATCTCAAAATGCTCATAACACTTCAATGTTGTGCATACTTGTGGGTTCAGATCCTAATCTGGTGTTCTTTAGAAACACAAAATACAAATGGGAGGACTACAGTCACTATATACAATGAATCTATGAATCTACCTATCTATCTATCCATTGCGATTACTACCATTGTTTTACAACTCTGTGATATTACACATTAGCAAAAGGAGAGGTGAGCAGTGAGCAGCAGTGGACCAGGTCAGACATCGTTTAACCACGTACCACCATTTCAACAAGTTTATTGGGATGATAAGTTGACAGTAAAAGTGAATTAAGTCATTATTTTTCTTTCTTTTTCTTTTTGTTTCAGGCATTCATTAATTCAGAAAGTCGCACCCAAAGAGGTTCCCTTCTTTGACAGAGGGCATTGAAATGGAAAGCAATAGAGGTGTGTTGGAGACAAGATACAAAACAACTATTTCAGGAAAAATTACCTCATAGCTCCTAAAACCTTGTGGTGTTCGTTTTGGAATTTTATTCAGCCAATCAGAGGGAAGGAAAGTAGACCATTAAGTCAGGAAAGTAGACCATTAAGTCTGTTGTTTACAATACATGTTCTCCTTATCTGTCACTGAACTAGGCCTCACATTTTTATCTGATTTTTTGTCCTCTTTTTTTTCCACATCTTCCTATTTCCTTATCTAACTAGTAACCATACCATCATCATCACATTTTACCCTAATATTCGACATCAGTAGCACTTGACATTTACTTGATTGTTGTTGTGGTGATGACAAAATGAGTCCAACACAGAAGAATTTGGAATCATCTGCTGAACGCAACTATCTATCTATCTATCTATCTATCTATCTATCTATCTATCTATCTATCTATTTATCTTGTTGTTGTAGTTTGTTTGTTTGTGTTTTACGCCTCTGCAGCACCTTAGTGGGCTATATCGAGGCAGGCGATCGCCGTATGATGATGAGATGAGAATACTGTGAGTCTGGCACATACCCTATTAATTCAGGGATGCCCAGAGTCTTTCAGTTGCCCCAACATAGAATACTGGATACAACCCGCCTCCATTTAATGTCCCATGGGCTCGGACTAAAGTGAGTTCCTGGGGTGAGATTTGAACCCACGCCCTCAAAGCCAGTTGACAAGCGCACTTACCAATTAGGCTACGGGGGAACTCTATATCTATCTATCTATCTATCTATCTATCTATCTGTCAATCTATCTATCTATCTATCTATCTATCATTCGACCTTTCCATATTCATTCTATCGATCTATCGATCCATCTATCTTATCCATCTATACATCTTCCTTTCCATATATCTATCTATCTATCTACCTATCTTTCTATCTTTCTATCTATCTATCTATCTATCTATCTATCTATCTATCTATCTATCTATCTATCTATCCTGTTTTTCCGTAGAACTATATTCACTTTGAAGCCAATAAAATAGATCATAACAGAAAGGTAAACCATAACCATGTCACAGAAATAACTCAGTGAACAGAACAGCTGATAAAACTGAACTGCATGACAATAAGTCAAAGTAAAAATGTGCAGCGTCTTCACATTTTGACAACCAGGAAGACGTTTTGCTTGGATTCCCTTGGGCGCATTCAATTCACTACAACTTTTGAAAATGTATTTCAAGTTCGTATTTTTTCCCCCAGTATTTACCTTGTATTCTCAGCACTTGAAGCATAACCAAATGCATAACTGGCAAAGTTCTGTGCCACTTTCTGATTGGTCGCTGGTGACGTCTATGTTGTAATGTTCTAAAAATAGAAATTACAACATTGCTCCACTGCTTACACTTCATCCAAATGGACAAAGTTCAAAATTTAACACACTCAGGAGACTCTTGAGAGTCAGGCACTTGTGTGAAACATTCAATTGTTTGAGATAAGAGTGCATCCCACACACACTTTCAAATCAACAATGTATTTTATCTTTTCAAGCAGAGATAAGAGCTCAGATAGCTACTGGCAAGCAACAACTCATTGTGTTTCACTTCATGTAGGCCATTGGGGAACCCACACGAGAATGAGGCTTGCATCTCCAATTGAGCGCTATCGTTCGTGGGCCTAGCACACGTGTCCCAGACGGACGGTAGTTTTTGCATCTATTTTGACTTACCGGGGCGCTTCGCCGCTCCAAAAACAGTTAATTCCCTTCGTAAGTCCCTGTAAACTGGGCCGAACGTGTCGTAGAGAATGTTAACTCTCTCTCCACATCGTATTTTTGACATTTCTGGCATGTTTTCTGCCAAAAATTTGTCGGACGCAAGAGACTTCCGGTCAACGTCCAATCAGAAGGCCCGTTACAACCAGATCATGGCACGGCCGCAATGATTATGAGAGCTCGCTTCTCATTGGTCGCTCGGCGGGGGACGACTTCCGCCGGAGCCCAGGGAAAACCTTTAATAACAACAATTTGACTACGAATTCGATTGAAAAAATGTCGGAGGCGAGTGGGAATGACACACCACGTGGTACTTCGGATTTCTCTGATTCCGAATCTACGGCCAGACTTACGCCAGATGATAATGCTCCCGCCAAACAGCGGTCCCCAGAGGGTAGCGGGAAGAGGAAAAAATCCAAAAAAAGTAAGAAGCGTAAACACTCAAGCCATTCACCATCCAAGGAAAATTCCAGAAATGGCAGCAGCAAAAAGCGTAAACAACAGCCTAGGGAAGGTAGAATGGATCATGCCCTCAGTGATTCAGACATGTCCAATGACTTTAGTAGGCCGCAACAATTACCATTGCCTCCATGGTTTAACTCTAATGTGCCTCCTGGGCCCTGGCAAATGATGCCTTCTTATTACCCCCCCTTCTGGAATCCACCCCAGATGGACCAAATGTCAGTCGCCCCAAGTGAGTCGGAAACCGATGAGGCACAATCTGGCACCAGTGCGAATGTGCCGGCACAGTCTGACCCTATGCCAGTGGCGATTTCGGGGGTGTCCATGACGAAGCACCTTTTGTCCATGCCCGACGATGCGGACCTTGGTCCAAACTTGGAACCTTCCGTGGCGGACACTGTAGAGAGGGCCTGGAACAGAACCCACAGGGACGAGCTGAAGGCGTTGTACTTAAACAACAAAAGACCGGCAAATACTCCATCCTTGGAGAAAGTCGCCCTGGACCAAGATCTGGTGGCCGGGATGAATGAGAAATTTCCCAGAGCACGACGGGCTGATGCCATGCTGAACTCTGTAAATAATGCCATGGTGAAAAGTGCTATATGTATAGCAAAATTGTGTGACATGAACATGACAAACTTGCCGTCCCTTGAAAATGCGCAGGCTGTCAACGATAAGGCTACGGAGGCCATCAAAATGCTGGCGTATGGCACAAACCAGCTGCACAATGCAAGAAGGGACCACATTAAGAACCTGCTGGACCCATCCGTCAAACAACAGATTGGTCGCAATCGCAACATTGCCACAACCAATGAATCTCATCAACTCTTCGGAGGAGATGTCCACAAACAGGCTAAAGAGGGTTAGTGACTCACTTACACAACTACTCATGCACAAATTATTAATTCTTGCAAAATTGTCAACTCTGAATGGTTGGCCTCTTTTACCTTTTGCTTGTTCTTAATTTCAGCAAAAGACAGCAAGGCTCTCCTTAAAAAGCCTTTTTTAGGACACCGTTCACCGGTCACGCCACCCTTCATGGCCGGCAACGCCAACAGAGGTCGGGGCATTCCACGTTACCAGCACAACTACACCATGTATCACAATTACATGAACAAGCAGTCAAGCCGAGGCACCAACAACCGCGGCAAGAATTATGGACAGAGAGGTAAGCACAGTGCCTTACGACCTTTGCTAACCTGTATAAACTTATTTTAATGCTCGGGTTTCATTTCAGGAGCACCTCGGGGAAAGAAACCGCAGGGCAACCAACAGTCTTCCCAGCAGTAAGCCCGGACAGCCCAGCACGGAGCACTCCGGCCCCAACCTTGCAGGTAACCAGCGAACCATCTCGTCACATCAAATCAATTCTGTCGAAACAATGTCCATTTTCTGCTGGAGCCATTAGCAGACACCTTGACGCATGGGCACAATTAACTTCTGACACTCGCATTCTCAATATAGTGAAGGGTTTTACGCTAGACTTGCTCTCTGTACCATCTCAGTCTAAGTGGCCAAAACAAGTACTGACAACTGACCAGGACATTGGCATTGCTAGTTCTTTATTGCAAGAACTACTGTCAAAACAAGTCATTGAGGAGACTGTATTTCATCCTCGTGGGTTTGTATCGAACATATTTCTCAGGGAGAAACGCAATGGCAACCATCGTATGATACTCAATCTCAAGCCATTGAACAAATATGTTGAATATCACCATTTCAAAATGGAAACACTGACAGCCGCATTGCACCTCATGTCACCTCTTTGTTATATGGCTAGCATAGACCTGACAGATGCGTATTACTCTGTGAATGTTGCGGAAGCACATCGGAAATACCTTCAATTTCACTTTGAAGGCCACTGCTACAGATTCACTTGTTTGGCCAACGGCATCTCATCTGCCCCACGTACATTTACAAAATTGCTTAAAGTCCCTCTTTCCCATCTCAGAGAAACTCATGGTATTCACATTACTGCTTATTTAGATGACCTTTTCCTGGTGGCCCATTCATCAGACAGGCTAGTTGAAGACATCACGACGACATGTCAATTACTAAATGACTTGGGATTCACCATCAGCCCAAGCAAAAGTGCTCTTGTACCAGCGCACTCGATCCAATTCCTTGGGTTTACTTTGGAGTCCACAGCCATGCAAATCACACTGGGAACAGGCAAACATGATGACATTAAGACCATAGTGCAAAATTGCATTCAATCGGACAAGATGACCATTCGGGAATTTGCTGGTGTTGTAGGGAAGTTAGCAGCAACTCTGCCTGGCAATAAATACGGAATGGTTTTCTTAAAGCGACTGGAGCAACATAAAGCTCGGGCCCTAATTAGCAACAAATTTTCGTATGACCGACAGCTTAGTATCTCCCCACTCGTTCGTTCAGAACTCCAATGGTGGCTTGACAACATTGACAATGCCTCTAGCCCAGTACATGTGCCAAATCCACACACCACCATCTTCACAGATGCTAGCCTGCAAGGCTGGGGCTGCCATAAACCCGACTCTGACATTCAAACAGGGGGCCGCTGGGGACCCCAGGAGTGGGGCCAAGATATTAACTACTTGGAACTGAAGGCAGTCCTCCTTTCTCTTATGACTTGCTGCAAGCATGACAAAGGCATACACATTTTGATTCGAAGTGACAACACAACAACTGTTGTTGGTATCAATAGACAGGGCTCAACACACTCCATGAATTGTAACGACATTGCCAGACAGATCTGGGAGTGGGCGATCAGTACAAACAATTGGCTTTCCGCAGCACATTGCCCAGGGGTATTAAATGTCGAAGCCGACATTGCGTCAAGACTGTTTAATGACTCTACAGAATGGACTTTAGATTCACATAACTTTAAGCTCCTTTGCCACAAATTTGGTACTCCGGTCATTGACCTTTTTGCCTCCCGATTAAACTTTAAATTGGAAATTTACTGCGCTTGGGTCCCAGATCCCGGCGCAACAACAATTGATTGTTTTACTCTGGATTGGTCAAATTATTCATTGGTCTACGCATTTCCCCCTTTTAGCCTGGTGGGCCGGACGCTTCAGAAAATCCGGAACGACAATGCACAAGCCATCATCATCGTCCCCCACTGGCCATCTCAGGCTTGGTATTCCACCCTTCAGGAAATGCTGACGGACTCGCCTCAGATCATCCCAGTCCGTCCCGGCACGCTGACACTTCCCCACGACCCCGACCTTCCCCACCCGTTACAAGGTCGGCTAAGACTCTGGGTATGCAGAGTCTCCGGGAACACTACATTACCCAAGGAGTCTCGCCGTCGACGGCGGACATAATGCTGCGAGCTCAGAGAGACTCAACCCATCGTCAGTACCAATCTTATTTGACTCTGTGGTTTGAACATGCAGCCAAGTTTTCTATCGATTCCCTCCATCCTCCCATACCAAAGGTCATAGATTTTATGGAATCTTTACGCCAAGAACGTCGCTTAGGTTATAATGCCCTAAATACCGTGCGCTCTGCACTTTCATCCATATTGTTGCTACCAGATGGCACTCCCTTTGGCCAAACCAGACTGACAAAGATCTATATGAAGGGGGTCTTCAACATGAAGCCACCCACACCACGCTATGTAGATACATGGGACCCAGCGGTAGTACTTCGGTTCTTAAGAAAATGGGCACCGCCAGCAGCATTGACACTTAAAGAGCTGACTTTTAAAGTAGTGATGTTAGTTTTGCTAGTTACTGGACAGCGCATCCAAACTTTAGCTTTATTAGATGTAGATTGCTTAACTGTCACAAATGACACTGTAGTTTTTAGGATTTTTCAGTTATTGAAGCAGTCACGGCCCGGTTATAGGAACCCTGAGATTACTCTCAGGGCATTCCCTCAAGACAATCGCCTGTGTGTGTATACTTATTTCCTAGCTTACTTGCAGAAAACTAGATTAATCAGACAGGGAACAACGGCAGTTTTCCTAACGCTTAACAAGCCCCACTCAGCGGCTACCAAGAACACAATCAGTCGTTGGGTAAAGGCAATTATGACTCAAGCAGGCATAAACACTGCTCGTTACGCCCCACACTCGGTACGATGTGCCAGCACATCGGCAGCCCACAGAGGTGGGGCACCGGTCAATGAGATCATGCAAAAGGCTGGTTGGGCCTCAAATGACGTTTTTGCCAAATTTTATGACAAACCTTTAAATGAAACTTCGTTCCAGAATGCAGTATTGTTAAATTAGTCATCGCTGCAACAAGGCTGTATCTTTACGTAGTCAGATCGGCTGAACTGTAGTTTTATGTATACGGAATTAGATCTAGTCATGTCTACTTAACTTTAGTGTATGTATTCAGAATTAGGTCAGATTAAAGTTTTGTTTGTTGAACTTACAATCATTTCTTTTTCTGTTCAAGTGGACTTTGAGAGCTTTAAAATTCTCGTGTGGGTTCCCCAATGGCCTACATGAAGTGAAACACAATTTACCAGTTAAGCGAGCTTACCTGTTAAGCGAAGTTTAGCTGGAATTGTGTTGATCTTCTTGTAGTCCATGGGGAGTTCACACGCCCACCCTTCCCGACCCTGAAGACTCAAAGCCCACTTCGTTTGCTGTCAATATTGGAGATGCAAGCCTCATTCTCGTGTGAACTCCCCATGGACTACAAGAAGATCAACACAATTCCAGCTAAACTTCGCTTAACAGGTAAGCTCGCTTAACTGGTAAATTATGGCTTCTAATCTAATCAATCTTGCAATCAGTTATCATGACATTTAATTGGAGGCAAAACAACCACACTTTCTCCATAAACTTTTTTCTATAAAAAAATAAAACAACAAAAAGAAAACTTCAAGTTTTAGTTAAGCTTGCAATGGCAATAGGCCTATGGCTTTGTTAGTTTATCCAAGATCAGCGGTAGAAAAATCAAGAGTTTACCTCATTTTGCACTCATTTTCATTTTCCAGTGAACAGTGTAAATGCTGGAAGTTCAGAACTAAATCATTCTGCATTACAAGTGACTAATGCATTCACTCTTGTTATTCTGTCTGTCCATCCACCTGTCTGTCAGTCTGTTAGGAGACAGCTTAGAGAAAAAAACTACTGCAGGGGTTTGCTCTCAGTCTGGTGAAAATGAGAACTGCATGCTGCTGCCACCTGGCACAAAAGTTGATTATCTATGCTACAGCATTGCTGTCCCAAGAAATAGTTTCTATTTCTATTCAACATTGATGTATACCAGAGTCAGATCCGGCAATCACATTCTCTAAGGAAGTAGACAAGGCCATCAGCACACTCAGAAACAGCCCCGGTGTCTTCCAGACAAAATTGTGTGTGTTCCTCTGGTCGAAAGTATGTGGACGCTCGCAGGAGCTCGCAGGAGCTCGCAGGAGCTTGCGGAATAGCACACTAGTCACTAGGTGGCAACACAAGACAGCATATGTTCTGATCTGTGGCAATGCAAGAGCAGTCCACTTGTAGACAGGGTTTGCTCTGGCAGCTTATCGGGACAGATTAAGGCCACCAACCGCCCCCGTATAAAACTAACTCCTGAGTGTTAACAACAACAAACACATCAAGCCATCCTGTGTTTCACTCACATGTGAACAAAACTTATACGTGTAGCTGTGACATTGAAATGTCATGTCTACAAATTTCGTAAATTTCTAGTGAACAATAATATTACACATGGATATACCTGGAACCAAGAACAACTTATTCTCCAATATTTCTCTACTTTTGTAAACTCTCTTTTCAAGGACTTCTTTGGAGTCTGGGAGCTTTCTTCATCAGTTTCTTGTACACCAAGGACTTACAATCATATTATGCATAAGTTCAGTGAAAAAGCTTGTAAAGTGATAAGTGTGGCATCAATTTTTAAAGCTGCACATTGGCATTGCTTTACATGTATTCCATCAAGATTAAATCTTGAAAAGTTTAATGTTTCAAATACTTTTTATTCTTTTTTTTTACAACAATGCATCAAATAAAGAATATCATCCTTACACTATGTCCTATAACTCGACCTTCCAATCAGATTAAAAGTATGAAAACATGATTGACTGAGCAGGTCCAACATTCAAAAACACATCTTGAGGCTTTATCGGTGATGGGAACTGAATTCAATGTCAGATATTGACAGATAAGGATTTCTTGGAACTGAACTACTGTATCCATAGCTTTTTTCAGAGATTTCAAGCTTCATTATCTCAGCGGCAAGCCACATACATATTGCGTAACATGTAAAACTAATCTATTGTCAAACCTTTTGATATTAACCTATAACACACACAACTGCGTCCACACCTGAGCAGAAAAAGCAATCTAAATTTTTGCGCCTACATTAACATTGGCATTCACACCCCTAACACAGATGAAATCCATCTTAACTGACTTATAAGCATAATAATACAATCACACCCTTGGCAGCCTGTTCAAGCATGAGCCTTTCTCAAATCCCCAGGGCGTAAGCACTATGGTGCCAGGCAACAGTTTCAGTGCCACAGCAACAGTTTCAGTGCCACAGCGCTCAATTACCCTACAATGCCATTACTGCTTATAGCCAAGTACCCATTTACACCTTGGTGCAGTGACTGTGCAGCAAAGAGTCATGGAGGATCTGCTCAGTTCCTCCGTGCCATGGCTGGGACTCGAATCTGCAACGTCTCAGAAGTCGACCACTTTAATCCACCGGAAAAGCTACTATCACAGCACAATTAAATTCCTAAACTTTCCATAGGAAAATGTTGACTTTTTAAGATTAGTTCTTCGCTTATTGAGGGGGCAATGCACCATTAACAAATTCTAGAGATGGTCTCTGCCTCCCTCCAAGCCAGGAATCTTAACCTTAGCACAAATTGAGGTAAAAATTAGAACTTTCATGACTTTCCACAGCTTTTGTTTCCTGACTTTTCATGAATGTGGGAACTCTAGAACTCTAGTAGAGCTAAGGTTCCCACCTGCTCCCCTGAAGGTCTTTGCCTGCATGGGTTCGACTCCCGGTTGGGGAACCCGAAATTTTCAGTGTACCTTTATGAGCAAAATCCTAGCTGGATGTCGTTCGGATGAGACGTTAAATTGGCGGCCCCTTTTATCAGTGTCTGTGCTGGGCAAGTAAAAGATCCCTCACATGGGGTAAATGTGTAACATGTTGAGGACTCCTGCTCTCTCTCATCTCATCAATCAACCCTAGTGAGCGCCCAGAACTGGGCTTAGAGGGCTGCACTTACCATATCTATCTATCTATCTATCTATCTATCTATCTATCTCTGATACCAGAGTATAACACCAAAAGCAGGAGTAGACCTACGTGTATTTTGGCAGCCATCTTGAACGCCATCTTCAATAACAGAAATTTGGTCGAAAAACGCCAAGTCCGTTGACTCAGCGAGGAGGCAGTATTGCGGTGCATAAACCAGTGACAATACCCCGACAAAAGATTGACCATGTAGTCATTGTCGACCATGGTTTGACCATGGTCGACCATGGTTGACAATGAAATGACCATGTACCTGACCGTGAACTAAGTCTGACCATGTTTGACCATAGAATGACCATGAAAACTTAGAAAATTTCCTTTGATGACCATGTATGACAATGAAATGACCGTGAGGACTTAGAAAATTTCTCTGAATTATTAGATGACCATGTGTGACCGTGTAATAACCATGAGGACTTAGAAAATTAAATCACTGACATTTATGACCATGTGTGACAATGAAATGACCACGAGGACTTAGAAAATTTCTCTCATTTTGAATGCCTGTCAAATCACGATGAGAACAATTTGAATCTAGTTAAAAATTTGATTGCTTTGCTTATGTGTGTAATTTCTTCGAGATCAGACGGGGGGGGGGGGGTTACGAATTTTTTACATTGCAATGTACAGGCCCAAGGGAGGTTGAACCCCCTAAACCTCCCCCCCCCATCTGGATCCGCCATTAAAAATTAAATTCAATGATTCATTATTACTATTGGCTGTCTGTTATTACTTGAAAAGAGAGTATAGAGAATTTAAGCAGCGTATTGTATAAGTTTGTGTTCCTGTAAGTCTCTTCCATAATCTGTGTAAATGTTGCAGATTTTTACTTCTGATATCTGCCTATTGATTGCCATCATCTCAGACCAAAAAGACTTGAAATATTTGTCAGATTTAATACTGACCATACATGACCATATATGACCATGTATGACCATCTGTGACCATGTAATGACCGTGTAAGTCACATGACCTACCAGTGTCGCCACCTGCCTCATAAACAGTGCGCACTTTTGGAGGGAAAGTTTTTAACTGCAAACATCAGGCTGTCTGGAGCTAAATTACCTAATCTAATTGAGTTTCGGTGGGTGCTAATGTCATAAACTTGTTTCTGATTGTTCCTAGAGTTAGCTAGACAACATTTTCCATGTAGACAGGCTGCGAAATAGCAAGGATCAGGCTGTAACAGTCTAAAATTTTGTTCATCTATTATCACTCGCCTAAAAAAACACCAATTTGTCTCTTTCGGGGTGCTTAGACAGGAATACAATGTAGATAAACATACTCGATATTTTGTTTAGAAAATCCTAGAATATGCCATGAAATTCTTGTCATTTTATGATAATGGTATATTAAGGGGCGACCATGAGTTACTGTGAGCATGAGATATTGCTATGAAAAAAAAGTTTTATTTCTTGTCAATCTTGTGACCTTAAAATTAGACAACACTTTGGCAAGGAGTTTCATTTATAACATAAAGAATATGATATTTATAATATCTATAATATATATTTCTCAATATTATAATTTGTGTCAAAAATAATCCTGTGTAATAAAATATAAAATGACAGTATTTTTGGTATTTTGGTACAGTGCCGTCTGTAAATTAGTGAAATTGGTCGACCAATTGGTTTGACAGTGACCATTTACCACAGAATGAACAGATGGTCACAGACGGTCATTATGACCGTGTGTGACCATGTGTGACCATGGCCATATGACCATCTGTGACCATCGGTGACCATGTAACCCCTGACCATGTACGACCGTATGTTGACAATGACCAATTACCGCAGCAATGAAGAGATGGTCACAGATGGTCATTATGACCGTGTGTGACCATGTGTGACCATGGCCATATGACCATCTGTGACCATCTGTGACCATGTAACCCTTGACCATGTACGACCATATGTGACAGTGACCAATTACCGCAGCCTCGACCATGGTCGACCATGGTCTGACCATGGTCATTTCATTGTCGAACATGGTCAATGACCATGGTTTGACCATGGTCAGACCATGGTCGACCGTGGTTTGACCATGTTGTTTTCGTCGGGGTTATTCCTATCAATTAAATGTCGTACATGACTGGTAAAGAGTCCTTTTGGGTAAGCTTTACAGCACAAACCTTAAATTTAATAGTCTAAAAAAATCCTAAAAGAATAAATAGAGTGCCCTGCTAAGCCATCTTACAGAGTTTCTGGAAAAAAAGTTACATGGACTTCACAACAGAACTTCCAATTCCTACATTTTGCTCACAATAATACCATTGGCACTTTTTAAACTGACATAACTAAAATAGATTTGGTTTGTTTCTCTTAGTCAATTTTAGTGCATTGAAAATCCCATTACTAACAACTAAAACTTGTCATTTCCTCAAAAATAGGACATCAAAATTGGTGCTTCACGTCCATTTTGGTAATACTCATGTAAAAAAGCCATTTTTACAAATAGTTCACACACTTTTTAAATTTGTTGACACACATAAAATTGTAAATTGTTGTATGTACAATGTAAAACTGCCACTGCACTGAACTACAAATGGACATGTCATTATCCAAAAATTATTACAGGAAGCGAAAGGACAAAACATCAGTGAAAGGGGATACCCCAAAGAAGAGAATCACTAGAAAAGGTCAAGAGATGCTGGAAAAAGAAGGGAGCAAATGAGAATATGATAAAAGACGGTAAAATGAGACTTTGTCTTTGTTATGGTCAATTGCTGACATTTCCAGCCACAGTAGCAAATTGTCTCATTACAAAACAAAATGCCACAAAAGTAAGCAACCCAAAGTTCACTCACCATTTGTCAAGAAATGTGATTCTTTAGCAATTTGAAAATCTTTGTACTTTTTGCTTCACTTTCATTGTATTCTCTGTCTCTTGTTAATGTCTTTTTCAATGCATTTCTTTAGTCTTTCTACTTTTAGAAAAGGAAACCCACTCAGGGAAGTAATCAAGAGAATTAAAGATGGGTGACCCTAGTAAACTGAAAAAAAAAATGAAAAAAAAATGACCATGGGCACAAATTGAAACAGTTTTTTAAGATATTTCAAAATGTCAAAGCAAAGAAAGTGATTTCAAGAAAACCATGGATTCCCAACAGGTTAAATGTAGAGTTCCCAACTACAACTTGAGCAATGACAAAGTGACAGGCAAGTTTTGTACACCGGCCCAACATCAGGGACATAAAGTGAGCATTCTGGAAACAAGGCGTTCCAACAACTTTAGGTGGGGATTTCAATAATTATTGACAGATAAACGTATAGATAGACGTCTATAGGTGATTCACCATGGGAAGGGGATACGTGATTTATCACCCGAGGGTCATATTCCCGATCCCATGGTGAATAACCGGCTTTTATCACCTGGTTGGCTGTGAATATCACTGTTCAGAGTCAAAATATCAGGGCCTATGATATTGTAAAAAATACCACCCTTCAAGGGCGATATTTTTTAACAATGGTTATGACATCACCGGTATTTCAGATGCCCGATGATGTCACAAACCAAGCAATGGCCAAAACAATAGGTTGTGATGTCACATCCATTGTTGCTCCATGGCGACGTCACATTTTTGTAATGGCAGAAACTAGTCCCTCTTTATAATTGAAAATTTGAGGTAAAACCAGGTGATAAAAACAAAACAACCACGCATCAGGGCACTTCGTACAATATCACTCGCTGTTGTGTGAATTAATATCACTCTCGCCCTGCGGGCTCGAGTGATATTAATTCAAACAACAGCTCATGATATTGTTACTCAGTGACCCTGACTTGGGTTGTTTTGTTATAATACCATGAGACAAACACTCAACAGACAAACATGAGACGGTAACAACAAAGAATATGGGATTTATTGCAGTGAAATACAGGCCTGTGATTGGCTGACAGAGGTGTCAAACGGTATAAAGATACATAGATACTTGGATGGATAGATAGACAAGTGCAGCCCTCTGATGCCAAGTTCTCATTATCGCATCTACCAGTGTGTCCTTGGCACTGCACGCTCACATCCCGGCTATAAACGCATAAGATGCAAGTGCGGAGAAAGCTTTTTCAAGATTTACTACCATTTCAAAACTCGAACTACTGAGCAATTAAGGATTTCAGAGTTACGCGCATGTCAAGAATCAAATTAACCAGAAACAAAAGGAAAGAAAATAGTGTGTGAAGAAAATTTTTTTTAAAATAACAAGTCGTCAGGTTGTTATGAGTCAGTCAAAAGACTAATGACATGAGCGGTGATCTCAAGTTCGAAAAAACCATGACTTCGTTTAGTAGCGTGCAGAGAGATGAAGAGGTGTCAAAGACTAAACAATGAAACATGCTGCAATGTTATTTTAATATAAGGAAACACACAATTTCATGTAATTCAAGCCATGGCATATCTAATTTCTGGAATTGGTCATCTCCATAGAAATTTGTGAGGGGAAGTTGGACAACTAAAAGTGACATATTTCAGGCCGGCATCAAAATGCCTTGAAGTGCCCCAGAGCAGTTGAATTGAATTGTTATTTACTCCAAAAAAGTATGAAAGCAAAACTTTAATTTAATGATAGAAGATGTATCCAAGTAATATATCTAATCAATGCCAGAAACTTGCTGTATTTCCTTGAATAGTGAGTGAGTTAGTGTGTGTTTTACGTTCCATCAGAATTTCTAAAATAGAAGTCTGGTTTCAAATATTTCTTGTAAACTTAGAAGACAGGGTAGGCCAATAATAAATGCAGACTTGCGTCAATTACAAACCGGGTAAACTGGTCTACAATAGGCTATCAGCAATTCAGCATAGTTGACTGCTATGCATTGCATACTTCTATGATCATCAGTTTTCACACCAGTCTCAAATACATGTTTGTTCCGTTCAATGGTCATTTAACCATCTTCTTTAAAGTTATTGATGCCCGGGTAATACTATTCGAGGAAATAAAGTATCCATAACATATTACATTAAATTATATATATCCAAATTTTTCATAATGTCAGTCAAATCCCATTCAAGGAAGCTTTACTGAAGTGATTTCATTGGGAGATTACAGTTATAACAGTCAAATACCATTAAGTGAAACACATTTTGCTGGTGGGACAGTCATAGTCATGCATTTACTGAGAATACAATATCAGAAGAAGAGGCTCACAATGTAAGACAAGTCACTCCAAAAAATAAGAAGACATTAACAGAATGACAGCATGAAAGGTATTATATATATATATATATATTCTTTTATTCACAACGAAATATCAACAAGATACATGTGTGATGACAGTAAAATAACTACATTATATAGGCTACATAGAACATGGTACATCTTATTCATTTCAAATACTACAAAATAAAAGGAGAGCAGAAAATGAACAAGTAGTTCACATAATTTTATAGTACAGTCTACAGACAGTTGGGATGAGATAATTCATAATATTCATATTACAATTCAATTCGTAGCAATAATGCATAACCATAATTGACTTTTAAAAGATCTTTCAAATTCATTCCAATCTGGGTAATCACTCATCATTAATATGAAGTCAAGATCAAATAAATGAATATCATACAATATCATGTAATATAATGACATGTTAGTCCTTAAGTCTATATTAAGCAAACTTAATAGTTTTTAAAAAATACTTCAAAATGCTCCCTGGGGGTGGGTGTATAAAAGTTAAAAAATATTTTACAACAAACATTATGTAAATATACACTTGACCAGAAATGTCCATGGGGCAGGCAGTTTCACTTCCCTTTACCTATTTAAACATATTCTTCTTTTAAAAGGTCATTGGACATGTGAACAAGAGTCCAGATGCTGCAGTATTTTTCATTTATATACATAAAATACAAGTGATACACAATCATATTATCCTATTCTAATACTTTTAATACTTTTTTTTCACAAATTTTGAACCCCAGGGACAATACTGTTAAACGTCAGCTGAGACAAAATTAAGGAATGGAAGGGCATCATAAGTTGTGCAGCTAAGAAATCACTACAAATACATATATATCAAAATTCTATCGCAGTCCAAATGGTTAACTTAACACAATATTTTACCATAACTGTCATATTTGATGCTACGTGCTGAACAACAGCACATCCATTTCTCAGAAGTGCTGAGGCATTTCTTAGAATTGATGAAAGAACCACATATTGGATCCCATCATTATAGTAAACTAATGGAAAGACAATTTATTGCATAATTGTCCTACTTATTTTGGCATAAAAAGCCGTCATGACGCTGAATAATTTAAAATCTACTTTGCAAACAAGTTAATTTTCAAAACCTTGCGAACGGAACACTCGATTTTAAAAACAACGAAGAAGTAGGCTGCTACACATGACAACTTTTACGATGGTAAGATGATTATTAAGATCATAACTTTTGATTGCCTTCCCAGTTAAATGAATGCAACATATTAGCAAGCTCTCTTAAAAGACTTTTCTCATTACGCAACAGTCACAACTTACAATTTTTTTAGTTCTGGGACAATGAGAAACTCGATCCATTTGTTAAATAATTTTTTGCCTCAACTTGTACATTGCAGACCACAACTGAAAGAAAAAATATCTTTTAAAAAAGCTATTATTAAAATTTTTCTTTTACTAAACATGAAATGACAGATTTTAAACATATTCTGAGAGAATAATCGTCCTAAAACTAGTTTTTTCACCTTAGCATTTTTTCTAGTGTTAAAAGCAGCAGACTAATATCCATACTAGTGGTGTTGTTTTTTTCAAATCGGCTCAGGATACTATATTTTCAATTGCACTCAAGATTGCCAATACAACACGGCAGATAATATATCAATTAACTCAAAGGCACGGGCCTTATTAGACTTGAGACTCCATTTTTGCTCCATTTGTTTATAAACAAAAATGACTAATCGAAAGATTTTTAAAATATATACAATGTAAAAATTCCTGTTTGTTAACCACAAATTACAGATCCACATAGAAAAGAAAAAGATTATGTGTAAGTCTAGCCACTAGCAGAAGTCTATCAGTCTACATAACTGACAAATATAAATATTGAAAATTTAAACAGTAACATACAACTTCAGAATATACCATAGAAATTATTTAGCATCAATACTAATATCGGAAATTGTAGAAGAATCTTATATTTCTGAACATCTCACTGGATGGATCTTTTATTAAGCATTCTCTGATTTCTCTTTCTACATCCAATGATTAAAAAATTACCTGTAGAGACTTTCGCTCTGCTTAGCAAGCAGGCTTCTTCAGTTTGTTTGTTTGTTTGTTTGTGTTTTACGCCTCAGCAGCACCTTAGTGGGCTATATCGAGGCAGGTGATCGCCGTATGATGATGAGATGAGAAGACTGTGAGTCTGGCACATACCCTATTAATTCAGGGATGCCCAGGGTCTTTCAGTTGCCCCAGCATAGAATACTGGATACAACCCGCCTCCATTTAATGTCCCGTGGGCTCGGACTCAAGTGAGTTCCTGGGCAGGATTTTTCAGTACTGTTGTTGCTTGTGCTGTTGTTGTATGACAGTTTGATAGAGGTGCGAAAGTTCATAACAACCTTCATACCTATTGACAGCCGCCTGCGTGCGTTGGATCCAAATCGCTTCCCTCACTTGTCATTTGCGTCTTGTTTGCTTCTTTGTCCATGACCTTGGTGCCCTTCCAATCTATGATGTGGTTTGTAGTACTCACATGATCCGTGATTGCAGATTTGTGAGTGGTACTTTCGGACTGTCATTTGTTGCTTCTAGTGAAGGTTTGCCTGGCAACTCTCTCTGCTTCTTTTCTGTGTTCTTCTATCCTAGTTTTCAGCTGCCTTCCAGTTTCACCAATATATGATCTTTCACACATCTTGCAGGGTATCTTGCAGACAACTTCGCCACTTTCTTCTTTTTCTATTTGTCTTTAGGATGTACTTAAAGTTGTCTGAGTGTTGTAAATGGTCGAACAGCAATGGCTATTCCATGTTTCTTCAAGATTCTTGTCAATTTTTCCGTTATTCCTTGTAAATAAGGTAGTATGACCTGACCTTTGAATCGCTCAAGATTGGTCCTTCTTGCCTTTCTTCTTGTTTTGATCCTCCTTTTTCTTCTCTCCCATAATCCACGTTGGATAGCCACTGTTTTCAGGGCTTTCTTCAGATGTTGTTTCTCCTTCTTCATGTCTTCCCTTTCTGTAGAAGAATCTTGTTTGACATACTAACATGAAAGTCTCCTTTAGGGAATACAAATTTTCACAATATCATAAATTATAATCGTGTATGCTAAATAAATAAATTCTATGCAGTGGACTTACAGAACTATAGCTTATAGCATACTTTCACATTTTTAAGAGACCAAACCACTTTTTTTTTTCAAAAACATACTGAACCCAAAATGAGTGAGACAGTATTACTCATCACCTATATAAACAGAAATGCTCTACATTTTTGGCACTAGATTCAAATTTCATTCAACACACAAACCACCTAGGACCAGCATACCATAAGAAAATTCCCAAAAAATATATCTACAAGCTGCACTGTTTGTGTGTAAGTTTTTCTGACAAAGTTTACACATTGCCTGAGTAAATTATTTCGTTTCCTTCAAGACTCTGTTTTTAATACCGATTACTTTTTGCAAATTTTTGAAACCGGTTTCTCATGACAATTGACAAACAAAACGTGCTTTGGTACTGATTCGCACTTTGAAAGTGTTTGAGTTAGTTTTGATTTTTACTTTTAATCAAAATATTTTTGAGACATTAGAAAATCACAACAAATTACAACAGGACTACAAGCGTGCTCCGAGGACCCTGATCTCATTACACATTACAACACAAGCTAAATTTAGACAAAGACGTCATGTGAGTAAAAGGTTCCCATGTGTTTGTTATCAGAAATTATCTAACATTATCGGATATAGAAGTAATTATCACAACACGAAGTGCAGAATTGACAATTTATGCTGATAACAGAGGGTAAATCACGACCTTAAGTCAGCCAAACAATAAATTTCTGATATAATTTGGTCAAGCTGTCGTCAAGCCTCCTTAACAATGGCTCTCTTGCCGATAAGAGATTCAGTTTAAAAAACAAACCGATATTGAAGTCACATTTACAGCACGTAAAAATAAATAAACAGCCATCTTGGAGACAAATGACATTGTGCTATCAAACTATCAAAGATGAAATGTAAGACCAGTGAAAAAAAAATCAAGAATTGATGAGCAATTGAAACTCCAAGTAGGTTTTTTTGTGATAATAAGTATAAATGTTCTAAAATGACCCTGTACCAGAAAGTTTGTCAATTTGAATAGAAAGCTCTTTTTTTTGGAAATTAACATCATTATCATTACGAGTTAGCATAATATTTACAAGGCCATATACAAAGTTAATCATCATCAATATGTCACAAAATTTGGAAGAACAAATAAGTATGAAATGAAAGGTGGATCATGAGATGGTATACCATTTTTCAAAGTGGCAGTGAGTCCTGTAATTGCTCCTCCACTCTCACAACCTGTCCGCCCCCCTCTCCGATTGCCCCTAAATCTTGAGTTGAGCTAAAAATTTATTTCCCACACAAATTTCAAACTTCTTGAGCACTTCTTCACCTTTCTGAAAGATGTAATTTATCTTTTATTTCAGTCACCAAACAAGGACACCTGCACTTTTGACCAAAACGATCAAAAAGTCAGTGGTCCATGACAACCAGAACCGCAAGCGGTTTCAACGCTCGTCTGTTAATGTGAAATCTATCAATGTGTGCCACATTATCACCCACAGGCCAATACCTAATTTCATAACATAAAGCGATATTTTAAGGTTACAATGGGCAGTTCAAGAAGAAAGATGGCTGTGAAAATGGCCACCACAAAATGGCCACGATCTTGGATTTCGCAAAATTTCCCGATCAATACAAATAGGCCAATACCTGTACCGAATTTCATAACTGTTAGCGAAATATTGAGAATGAAGAAAGATGGCTGCCAAAATGGCCGGCACAAAACGGCCGCAATCTTGGATTTCTCGACACGTGGCCAATCAATACCCCCAAACCCATACCTGTACCAAATTTCATAACTGTAAGTGAAATATTAAGGTCACAATGGGCAGTTCAAGAATGAAGAAAGATGGCTGCCAAAATGGCCGCCACAAAATGGTCGCCATCTTGGATTTCTTGACATGTTCCCAATCCATACCCAGAGGCCCATACCTGTACCAAATTTCATAACTGTAAGTGAAATATTAAGGTCACAATGGGCAGTTCAAGAATGAAGAAAGATGGCTGCCAAAATGGCCGCCACAAAATGGCAGCCATCTTGGATTTCTCAACATGTTCCCGATCCATACCCATAGCCCCATACCTGTACCAAATTTCATGACTCTAAGTGGAAAACTAAGGTCACAAACGGACACTTACAAAAAGTTTAACCGGGACAACGAGGACGACGCCGATCGAGTGACGACAATAGCTCTTCGTTTTCAAAGAAAACAGACGAGCTAAAAACGAAATCGAATCTATTTTTAGATTCTTCCATTACCGGTAATGAGTGTAAGGTAATCAACGTGTACTATTAATAGCGCATAATTGGCAAGGATATAATGCAGAGAAATTTCAAATCACCATAAAACTGCACTTTCTCACAATCAGTTATTTCATTTCTCATTCTATTAAAAAGTTTCAGAGAAAATCTTCCAAGGAGAAGATGTCATACATCATTGTGACGCACATTACAAGCGCTAAAGTTGTTGGTAAGATGCTGCAAGTTCCTGCAGTACAAGTTAGTTGTATCCATCTCAGTCCATTCCGTTATCTGGAGGTCGTCGTGGACGAGCATATACAAGAGCAATGGCAGCATGAGCAGCCACAGCCGTCTATGCCTCATGTACAGTGTATATATTGACTGTTGAGCATAGAACTGTTAAAATTATATTGTGACACCACATTGTACTTACATATTCGCACTTTCTTGACTACCGTAAAACGGGGTAAAGTTGACAATCCGGGGTAAAGTTGGCACGCTATTTTGACCCACTTAATTGCAGAAATGCCAACTTTTCCTCACTGACATGTATGGCAACTTTGCCAAAGATAGCTGTTTCAGTGAGGAAAGTTGGAATTTCTTCCATTAAGTGGGTCAAAATAGCATGCCAACTTTACCCTGGATTGCCAACTTTGCCCCGTTCTACGGTATAAACTGATCTGAACAAAGAGGTCTTGCTTGTACCTGTGTTCAGCAAATTCCCTTACATTCCCTAACATAAAAGATTCTACAACTACATCATTGAAATAAAATAATTGAGATCAAACAATATCACTTTAAAAACAGTCTTAATAATATAATCGGCTAAGAGATTGTGTACGTCATACTGGAATCTTATCCATGTGGCTATTGATGAACATTGTATGGCTTTGATTTGAGTTCTTTTCTCCTAAAAAAAACCCTTCAAAACATAAGAGAGCATAGCCGAAACTTCAGACTTGGGGTTAACATGACAGTTATCTGATATGGCAACAGGAAAGAAAAAACTTCCCTTTCACTTAACTCGCGTTACTTAATTAATATTACGGTTTCAAAAGAAAATTTGATATCAAACTACCTCAGAGCAACACATGATTCAATTTCTTGCTAGAGATAAACAGTCCCTTTTGATATTTTATTAATTCAGAGACCATGTGGCCAAATGGTTAAGATCGCTAGTGCATGCTATCACTGTGAGTTTGTGGGTTCAACTCCCATTCCCGCAACTCAATTTGGTCCAAGCCCATGTGACATTAAATGGAGGCGAGTTTTTTCCAGGGTTCTGTGCTGGGCAGCTGAGAGACCCTGGGCATCCCTGAATGAATAGGGTATGTGCCAGACTCACAGTCTTCTTATCATTCATCATCACCCTGTGGTCACCAACACTGAAGAATGCTACGGCATGGGAACCTTGGGCAATGTTCCCCATGTTTCTGCCCATGGGTGCCGTTCTATGGCTGTCCTGAGCTGTATTATTGTGGACGGCTCATCACAAATTTCATGCCTGCATAGTGCATAGCAGTGCATGACTGACAGACTGACAGCATATATACGATAAATTATTTCATAACTCAAAATATACCATTACAACAGATTGTTGTATTAGTATGGTATCACTTACAAAACTTTTTCTTCAGAAGTACTATATGCATTGGAATTCAAAGACATAGAAGAAAAAGTGAAAAGTGAAATGAGGAACATAAAACTTCTTTTTGAAGTGAAAAGAGAAGACCACAGCAGTCGTGTAACCGCATACTTTCAGAATCTGTTGCAGCAGAACTTCTAATAATCACGACTTTCATTTCAACTGACTACATAAAGATCGTGAGGTAAGATGAGGTGCATGAAAGGGCTCTGCATCCCGTATTTTTGCAGGAGTTAATACTTAATAAGGACATGCAGAGATCGCAAAAAATATCACAGCAATGAGGCAAGGTGCAATCTCGGCGGTTGGCACAGAATGAAATTTCCATCTTACCACCTTAATACCAAGTTGGAATCAAACCTGGGTCCCAAAGGTTAGCTGCCCAGTGAACCATCACTGAACTGGGCCCCAGGTCCAACCCCATGGCACTGACCAGTTACTGGAAGGCATTTCTGACTTAATTATTCAACCAAAACTATGCATTTTATCATCTGTTACTCAAACAAGTATATATACGAAATTGTCATTGCTGTCACAATATTTTTATTATATTTCATTACATTATTATATCATTATTTCAGTTTCTTGATATGGCAGGAGTTTGGCCAGATGATCTACTTTTTGTCATGTTACTCGGGTAATACAAGCAATTCTTTCAGATTAATTTCTGTAGTTCATTTTCCATTTCTGCCTTACTTTCAACTATCCCCAATCTCACTTGTAATGCCAAGAATTGTCCTGACTATCAGCTTTCAATTGTCCATTTCAATCATCGTAAATTGTTTCTCAGTCATATCTTATCTTCAGTCTTAACGTTTTCAGGTGTCTTCTTTTTCTTTTATTTCTCAGACACATATATTCACTTGAAAAATATACATGTATCCTACATGCACTTGGTTACAAGACTAATTGTAAGCAAAGTACCATTTAGTTTTTAATATATCAATATATTAATGTTTGTTTTATTTGTATCATACAGGCCTTGAGGTTAAGCTCAGTGGCAGCACACTCGGCCACTCACCCTCAGGACCAGGGTTAGAAATAAGGCAGCAGCAAATTGTCTTAGGCATGGCATCGGCCATAAACTGCCGTAAATTGCCTCAAAGTGGTAAATATTGCCTTAAATGCCTTTTACTCCAAATCGGTCTCAATTTCCACCATCAAACATTACCAAAAGAGGCAAATAAGCCTTGTAATGCATGAAATGTGGATAATTTACTATTAGAAACAATATTGAATCAAAACGACAGCATGATTTACAACAATTGAGAAATTGGTACATTTGTAATTTCTTGTTGAATCTCCACAATATCAAGCAAAAATGTAAATTTTTAACTAGTTTATCGCAGAAACTGCCTAAAAACCAGTTTTCGACAAGGCGGTATTGACCAGTAAAAACCACCCAGTGAAAACCACCTTGCAGTAAACTTGCCAACCCTGTCCATGACCAAAACTTGATCGAATTGAACGCTTCCTTCCCTGCTATGAGTACATCTGAGTGTGTAACATCTCACCACCATCACCTGGCCCCTGCCTGTCATGGGACATGTCTTACTGTCGGAAACACTTATCACAGAGGTCAAGCAATTTTGTGAAATACACGCAAGAAAACATTTAAACTTAGAGAAAATTTGTCTGGATATTCCGCAGTTTTGCAGCTGATTTAAATTTGTTATATAATAATATAATTGCTTCAATGAATGTCTAGGAACCAGAACAGTAACAGGAGAACTAAATATTGATGTAGGAGCACCGGAGTGTCAATTTACTACTAAATATCATAAAAAATCAGTTCACTGTTCAGAATATCTCACTTTTGTGTTGCAAAACACGGCACAAGGCAAAATTGTAGATGGGTGGATGATTGGGGCAGTAAATCCTTAATTTATGCACTATTACAGACTGATTATAATGACAGGAGGAGGACAGTCTGGATGCACACTAATTATTCAGAATAATACTTACAACAAATATATTACCTATTTGAGTCCACTATAAACACAGCTCAGCAGGAAATAGTTCATTTTTACTTATTCCTGATAATGTCAGTAGGGTGACGGAAGATGAATTCAAGGGTCATGGTTTATGCACTGGGTAAGCTATAAATATATTTAGGTCCAGGTGACCCGTTAAAAGCTAGATTCGAACCCTGGACCCAGCAATTGACAGCCCAGCACACTGCCACTAGACCAACCCTACCCCTGCACAGGATGAAGTTACCTGGACCCGAGACGGATGGATGGATGATTGGGGCTTTACGTCCTGTATTTATGCACTTGGTAGGCTAATTAGGACAGGGGGCGGACACGGCAATGAGGCGAAGGATGATTGAAACAGCCGTCCAACATAGGCCCAGGTGACCCGGCAAGAGCTGGACTCGAACCCTGGACCCAGCGATTGGCAGACAAGCACGCTACCACTAGACCAACCCTCCCCCCTACCTGGACCCGAGAAGTTAGAATTTTAAGTAACCATGCCAAATGGCCCTGATAATTTTACAATAATGTCAGGGAAACTTCATTGTATTCATCAAGATACACTGGCTAGAATGTTTCTTAAATGCTACAACTCTCGTTGATTCACCAGCAAAATGAAACATTTGATAACAAGCAACCGAGTAAAAGGCTAATGAGAATCTGATATCAGGAAAAACATCTATATATAAATTGTATTTGAAAATGTTGACATTTGGAGTAAATCTAAAGAGAAGAAATCCTTCAAAAATTTGTCCAAGCACGGAGGTGTGTTGACGATGACAAGCATTTGAAGTGAACTTCAGATGGCATTTTGTGCTATTAAGCTGGACAAAAAATTATTACCAGAATATATCAATATACCAGGTATATAATATCAACTGAGTTCTCAACCAAACATATCTATAGTATTGAAGACTTTTTAAGAACTGGTCAATAGTCCCTGTATAGAACATATTTTAACTTTTACAAATCATCAGTGGCGTAAAGTAATTCCACAAAATATTTATTGTAAAACAGCAAAAGTTTGAAACAAAAATGTTCTGTTTATGAGGTAACCAGGTATGCAGTCTTTCGTGCATTTTTTTAAAAGTTACCACTTTTGCTATCAGTTAAAAAATTCATAATCTAATTCAGAAAAGAGGATACTTAATCGGTTACAAAGCCGAAACGAAAATGTATACGACAATATCCAATTCAGGTCAAACCAAAAACAATCACGGCAAGTGAGGTCTTTTTAAGTGGGATTATAAAATACGAACATCTCTCTGGTTTCAGAAACTTAACTGAGTCGAATGTGTCCAAATGTCAATAAGTCTACAAAGCCATAAACTACTATTTTTGTTTTAGCATTTGCTTCGAAATGTTTGACATCAATCCTATAGGTCAAATAATCCCATAAAAGGTTCCATATAGAGTTTCACCAGGACAGAATATAACAAAGTAAAATGCTTTCATATTCAGTACTTACTAAATAAACTTTTTTGAAAAAAAAAAATGTTTCAAATGATTTGAAATACCATTATAGTTAGCTTGTAAATGATATCACAATACCTCAACTGTTATTTCAACCTATCACACCATTGACATGCGACGTCTCCATAAATACATGACTGGAGATGAACTGGACTGTGCTGTCCTCTGGTGTTTAATGGGGAATTATCCAAGCAATAAGTCACAGGATAAATCGTCCTGCTATGCTGGAATCATGAGATTGCAAAATGTCTGGCGAATCATCTGTCAGCCAGTTGAGAAATATACATAGCACTAACTGAAGTCAGTGAAGGGAACAAAATGGCAAAAGTTTAAAGCCGCACCCTTTTGAAAGAGGGTGCTGTTCGGCAGTATGCAAATGAATTAGAAGTCAATAAAATTCATTTTTAGCTTTCCTTTTTAAAACTTTGCATTTCACATCTTTCAAAATGCCCCTTCAATTGGCCTTTATCAAAATGCAATTAAAAGTGGCCAGGCAACTGGATTGTGTTTTTAACATATAATTAGAAATAAAGAAATACAAAATATTGTTAAGAAACGTGGCTGGATGCCTGAAGTGTCAATTAAGCACAATGATGATTGAGAGAAAAGACCTGAGAAATCTTTTCTCAAAGAGCACATTAAGTCATTTACATTTATAACATCTGCAGCAAAAAGTCCTTGTCTTTCTAGGGATGATAAGAGTACACTGTTAAATCCTCAAAGTGACCAAGTACATTAAAGACAAAATCTTCATTGACACAAGAGGCCAGCACCAGCTCATGCATATCATCGACAAGTCACCACTACTGTCCTCTGGTGGCGGTAAGCAACTAAGTTACAGGTATTAGAACATTTTAAAAGGAATGTTGACTTACCGAGCTCCCATAGTCCACCATTTCTATGAACGAAGGCTACAAAATGACACTTTACTTCGTCGTCCTTGCCAGGGGCCTAAAAACGGAAAGAACATTGACTTTTATAAATTTTGTTTAATCCAAGCGCATACGGATTTTAATAGTCAAAATATCAATTGGAAGTACACTACGCAGCAAAATAGCCTCATTGTAAAACGGGATAAAGTTGGCAATCCGGGGTAAAATTGGCACGCTATTTTGTCCACTTATTAAATGGCAGAAATGCCAACTTTTCCTCCCTGACACAAATGGCAACTTTGCCAAATATACCTATGTCAGTGAGGACAGTTGGCATTTCTTCCATTAAGTGGGTCGAAATAGCGTGCTAACTTTACCCCGGATTGCCAACTTTACCCCATACTACGGTACTTAAACATTGATTTTTCAGTATCTTTTTTAAAATGACAGATTGTCGAAAAGTTGAACCGAACTTCCAAACTCAAATTCCAAATGACAAGCCTCAACAAAAATCTGATAAATGGATACATTTCGAAAAATTTGATTAAATTTATATTTATATTAACATCTAGACATACAATATCTCCATGAGAATTTTTTGTTTCAATCGGTAACTGAAAAATCATAAAACCATTATAACGTAATTTAGTGCTTTTAACTTCATGTCGATCAGGTAAAAAACACAGTAGCATAGTAAATGACCAATTCAATAAATTGGCTAAATGTTCGGTCAAAAGTTTGGAAAAATATGGAAAATAGATGAAAATATAATTTCAAAAGTACGGTCATACCTGAGTTTGTCCCTCCAATGCACTTTCTTCATGGGCCACCTCAAAAGCCTGGAATGAATAATTTCGATGATCAAATCACATTTATTAAAAATATTTCAAGTATGCCAAACCAAGAATTGCAGCAGTTTCCACTACCTCACAACCCGCTCTCTCTTCCATCTCACGAAAGAACACTCTTGAATGCCCAGAACCGGGCTTAGAGGGCTGCACTTACCATATCTATCTATCTATCTTGCATTGTAATCAATTTTATTGAATAGCACAGTTCACTTTGAAGACATTTCAGTTTAAAATCATCTGTTTTTTTAAATTGCAAGAAAGAAGTTTCTGAATAAATTGTAAAAAAATCAACACTAAAACGGCTTTGATAACATGGCATTGTAATTTGAGGAAATCTCAGCGCAAAATAAGCAGAATAATATTGTCTCCTATAGTCCACATTTCAAATATATCTTTGCTGCATCAACTCTCACATCTGTTACGTCAATTAGTAAATATTACTTCTGAAGGCTGAGTGCTGGTGGGTCACAATAAATATACATTAAAAATGATTTCTCGACTTACGTTATCTTTTTCTAGGTGGTCGGCCCTCTCTTCGGGAGTCATTCCTTTTGTTGCTTCAAAGAACTTAATCAAATGTTTAGAGCCTGAAAAAAATATTTCAAATATTATACATTTCAAAGGAACAGAATTATTATTATGCAACATTAATGTCAATAGTGACATATGAGCTGATCTTTCAAATAACAATGACTTTGACTTCGAGAAATGACAGTAACAAAAAAAATTTATCACAAAACATTTACAAATTAATTTTGATACTTTGCTTCTGAATGCCATCAAACTTATTCCATTGACATTTTTAAGACTCTTCAAAATAAATCAAGTTATGCTATTGCTTTCGACAACATGACACGCATGCACTTGCCTTTGAACATAACGTACTAAAATTTGAAAAATACAATAAAAAAAAAAGAAGAACAAGAACCCAGAGATTCAAAATGGAGATGGTGTGTTGTCTAAGTTCACATCCCCAAATGGCAAGAAAAAGAAGGGAATTCTGGCAGGAGCAGACTGGCCTAAGTGGCATAGTGGCAGCTGCCACGGGCCCATCTGCTCAGGGGGGCCCATGCAAGATAACAGAAAATAAAAATTTCAAGAAAAAAGCCAAGATCCAAACCATCGCCAATCACTTTTTTATTGAACCATGCGACCAAATTAATTTAACTGGACCCTTTCAAGGTGGGGGCCCCAACCTAATAACAATTTACAAAATTATACAGCCTATAGTACAGGCAACGTCACATCACTCGCTAACACTCGTTTTTGCTGACATCTCAGCAACTACGAGCCGTATGAACAAAATTCCTTCACTTACATGCTTTTGCTGGACGTTTATAATTTCCTGATACATTTTCGCGTTTTTTTGCCGATTTTCGGCGATTTAGCCCCATTTTAAATGACAATTTCATTTGCCTCGTGACGTAAACAAAGAATCTGCTTGTGCGTAGAAGCTATGACGTCCAGTCATTTGCTTCGTGACGTAAACGAAGAATCTGCTTCTGCGTAGAAGCTATGACATCACATCAATCGATAGTGGCGTCCCTAGTGGTTCAAGACTGTTCACGGAGTAGATGATGTCAACTGTAATTTGCTTTTCTCATTTGAAATAACATCGACAGTAGGGGCCCAGTGGCGCAAGTCCGCCCCTTAATTCCGGCATGTCATTGCCTGGAAATGTCTAAATCTCACTGGAAATTTTTGAAGACGGGTCCTAATTTTTGCTTTGGAAGCAACTGCTAGTGGAAAATTTTGTAATACTTTAGAAATTGCCAGGAAATTCAAATTTTTTTCTCGCCTTGCATCCCCTGAATCCAGCAGATCCTTTCTTCTGCACTATAACTTTTCAGACAGATATAGTTAGCCAGATATACCGGAAGATAGATAGATAGATAGACAGATATAATGACAGCAACACATTCTCCACATATAATGAATTACGTACTTCATGGACTTTTGTCACCTGAATATGAAGGATGTGTTTAATTCTGAAGGTACATCTACAAGATAAAGAATGTTATTCATTTTCTGATATAGATATGTCTGTGGTACGGTTAAATGCCAAAAATGGACCTGCTTTTCTGTTGAATTGGCCTCTTTTGACAGGAGGCTATTAAAATACACATTGTTTGTAACTTTTGTATTTTCAACAGGTCTACTCAAGATGGCTACCTGGTATACAGGGCCTTTATTCTGGGGGAAATACTGCCTACCTATTACAGAACAGAATTTAGTTAATTTCAGTCATAGCATGTAAAACATGATTTGAAAGCTATCAACTATCAATAAACAAGTTTTTTTAATAGGCATGCTTATTTATCTTGAAGTGAGGAAAAACATAGGCCTATCCCCATCCCAGTGACTGAAATCCTAAATGGGAATAGATCTAAATATCCCATTATTATCATCATAAAGATAAAGAATTTCATGCACTAATAAAAGCATTTTATCCTTACAAAATGGTAAAGTTATCATCATTGTGGTATGGTAAACCTGAACACCTAAAAAAGTAAAACCAAATTTGGTGAATTATGGCTGATTTGAAAAAGTGTGAGGTTTGATAATAATTAAAATATGGCAAAATTGACTATTCTCATTACAATTCTGAAATATTTATAAGTACACACTAAATATCAATTTTGAATATAACTTACAAATATGTAACAAGGTCAGCTATTATTATCTAATAAATGCTATTATACATGTATTACAATGGAAGGGGTGCAAGAAATGACAATGAGATAAGACTTCACCCCTATAATAATCAGATATAATGACCTGAGCAATGATGCGTTCAATGGATATCACTAGGGTTAGGTAATCAGTAAAGGGTAAATTCAAACAATGTTTAAATAAAATATGTTGTTTTTATAAGCAATGATAAAGATATTTTAAAAAGGCAATGTAATAAGAGGCATTATATTTTCAGAACTTCAATTTTAAATATAACATTTATGGATAAAATGAACCCCCCATTCCCCCACTTGAAAAAGCAGGCATATGCTTTGCAGTATGGATGGATGGATGATTGGGGCTTAATGTCCTGCATTTATGCACTTCATAGGTAAATTAGGACAGGAGGAGAACATGGCAATGATGATTTATACAGCCATCCACATAGGCCCAAGCGACCTGGCACGAAGTAGGAAAGTTGCCAAAAAAGTGACGGCCTGAGGGGGAGGGGGAGGTTATTAAAAGAAGTAATCTGATCAATGAGTAAAATATTGAGTTTTAATATATGGGACAACACTGGCAGATACAGGAGGGCATAGGGACACAACTGCCCCCCCTAAATTGTGATATAACCTTCATACTTCTATTCGGTTAAAAAAAAAAGAAAAAAGAAGCTGAATGAGTAATATCATTTGACTGGATATGAAGACTGTCCTTCATTTTATTCAATGGGCCAAATAATGAAATACAGTGTTTATTCGCATTGGCGATGAAGACCATCTTTCATTTTCATCCTGATTTTAGAGAATGAAGACCAGCTTTTATTTAGTAGAATTGTGTAGAAATAAAGACTGGTGTTCATTCTCAACAATTGTGTGATCTATATATGAGAATGAAGGACGTCCTTCTTGTTCCTTCAGAATGAAGACCGGTGTTTATAGTCAGGTGCAAAAAGTCCATAAAGTACGTATTTCATTCTGGGGTGGAGAATGGGCTGAAAGATAGATAGATAGATAGATAGATAGATAGATAGATAGATAGATAGATAGATAGATACTATTAGAAAGATAGATATGGTAAGCCCTTTAAGAGCAGTGGTTGCCCCCAGTGGTTGATCGATGAGATAGCAGATAGAGCGGAGTCCTCTAGGCCTATATGTCGCACACTTACCCCATTTAAAAATAAATGATCAAAAGGGACACCAATTTAAAATCTCATGTGAATGACACCCACCAGGGAATTTTTTTGTTTTTATGACAATTTCATACGATTGGCCCTCCAAATGAGTTGAGTTATTTAACAATGTTTGACTTTTTTAGAGGTGTAATTCAGCCATCTAAATGCATAATTTCAGGAGTCTAACTCCAAAATTGACAGAATCATGGAACATTGAAAAAATAAAGATTTTTTCACATTTTCGCTGAGTTTGCTGTTATTAATTTTTGTAAGAGCATTTAGACCCCCAAAAGCACATTAAGGTTATTTAATGCATATTACGGTATATGATCATGTCGATGGGTATAACAGTTTCTGAGTTCTTCTGACGATTGCATAAATATGAACACCAAAAGACACACATATGCTATAAGTCTTATAAGACCCATTCATGTGCCAAATATCATATAAACAAGTGCAATAGTTAAGCCACAGCGACCAATACATAATGTGTGATGCTGCACGCAGTGGATCTTGGCAAGATTAGAAGGAAGCCACGTCCATATTACAACACGCCTGAAATTAACTCCTATGCCAGATGCATGCTCTTTACAATCAAGTTAGCATGCTTTCTTAACTCCAACCATCTCCAAACAAAATGGCCAAGTTATGGCGCAAAAGACATTCTGAAAATGCTCCAATTTCAAATTTCCTGCCAAAACTTCCGTTCTCTGATTTTGACTATATAAATGGAGGTGTGTAAACACCTCCATTAAAAAGTAGCAAGCACAGAATACACAAATAGACAGAACAAGCTTCACATACTATCAAGTTCAATGGAGTCCATATTGTTTAGCACGGCATGGATGAGGCACATGGTTCCGCAAGCATTTCCAATCGTCTGCTTCACAAAGTACAACTCCCCTTTAGGGTCTTGTTTCCCTATTTCTGTGGAATCAGTCTGGAAATGTGACAACAGAAAAGGTCAGAAAATAATTGATACTCATTAAATTAAAACATTGAATTATGGTTTCAATATCTACAATTGATCATTACACATATATAAATTGTATATAGTTTTTTCTTTAGAATCACAAATAGCCTTTGAAATTGTGTTAAGATCAGTTACATTACTAATTGCAATAAGTTCAGTTTTTTTTTTTTAATATTAAATCTTAATCTGAACAAAGACCAACTTCGAAAATCGAAATGACCCTTTCAGAAAGTTTCTTGGAATAACAAATTTTCAACCATTATAGATTTTACCAATTGTTTGTATTTAAATAATCTTGTTCACTTTAATTGTCATACTGATGATCGATTAGGCTACTACTATTTTAGCATATTTTAAAAATTTACAGATCTTTGAAAAGCACTAAAGCACAGGCTCACAATACCACAGGCAAATTGATTATCAATAGTACCAAAAGAAATGTTTTCTTGACTTAGTATTTAATAATTCATTGGCTTCACACTGCGAAAGGAACGCATAATATACAGTGAGAACCAACCGTAGATCTATGCAAAACATTTCACTTCAAACAGTCGCTCCAACTCAAAACTTGCCTGTGATTTAAATAGCCATAAATATAGCAATGCCAACAACAACCATTGCGCTCAAAAACAATATCCACAATTTACGGAACAAAAAAATTGGCATCCAGTTTCTTGATTGTTGGAAAAAAATTGTGAACTTCTGTAAATTTAATTCTAGATATTCACTCATGCTTTATGGCACGAAAATGTGCGCAGCAGTCCCAAAAATTAAATTTTGAACAATATATGTCTCAGTCTGTCAACCTGCCTACTACAGGATACCGACAGACATGTAAGCGCCTTTCAAAATGTTATACAAGTACGAAACTGGATTCCAATTTTTTCTCGCAACAGATAATGAACTATTACACCGAAGCTATTGTACATTGACATACAAGAGAAATAAATTTTTTCAGGTTACAGTGTACATGTGAAAGTGAATTTTACCTTGTCTGTGAGGGGGTATAGCAAAGACACGGCCGCAACAGGCTTTTGCACAATTGCTAGCAACTCCGGATCAAGACCATACACATCAGAAAACTGCCAGGAGCTAGGCAAGCCCAAATTAGCCATGTACTGCGAGCAAATGAAAAACACAAGAAAATCATACAAGCAAATGGGCAGCCAACAACAACACAGAGAATTGACATATATGCTGAGACAATGTGGCATGACTTTGATACAGATACAGTGGGCTGTGATACCTGAAAGCAATGTACTTCAATCAACATGGAAAATTATTAATTTGGCTTAATAGGCTGGGACATAACTCTTGACTCATTTGGTGGACTGGTCCAATACTCCCAGAACGGATTAAAGTGAATGAGATCTGAATCCCCTCAAATATGATTGATTACTACTGAGGTGAAATAAGACTGTCACATCCCTCTTTAAAAGTATGTTTTAAGTACAAGCACCAGCTACAATACACTGCTAATTTGGTCAAGTTTATCAGCTTCATTTTTTTGCCAACAAGAGCTTCGAATTTGATTTTTGGTAGATTTCAGATCAAGCTGAGGACTGCTGAATCCATGGTGTCTCGTCAAATAATTTAACAACCTGGTCAAAGTCAAATGTTAAGTCACTTAAACATTGTCAAAATTTATAATCTGCATGGAATGCACTTTGACGCAATTGAAGGGGTGAGTTTAAAATATAATTATTTTCCTTAAAAAGTCCAGCCTAATCAGGTCGGATTAATTCCACACATTTTTGAGTGACTTAACATACAAGATGTCAATAGAAACTGATTGCTTTCAAAACAAAAATCAAAGAACAAAGTATTGATTTCTTTTTTTCAATCCTTGTGGTGAAAAAGAAGCGAGCAACATTTACCAGACCGTCTGCAACATATGGCAATAACAAAACTTTATAAACATACCAGAGTATATGAGTAATCGGACTGTAATCTTGCATATTTCAATTCACTTGTTTACTATATTGTCTACAGAGCATCTATCGTATAAAATTTTATTATAAATGTTATTTGCAGAGGGTCTAACATTTTTCAAAATCAAACTTGGCAGCAGAATGACCACTGATCTGTACCAAAGCGCATTTTCAATCATGAATACAGTGACAATGCGTGTAAATTGTGAATCATCATTTATCAAAAATCTGGCACTTGTATAACGATTTGGAACACTATGTTGCAGAATAATCAATTTTCAATTCAGTAGAATTTCAAAACAACCAAAATATTTTGCAGCATCTACCTCATTTTTACTTGAGTTTTAAGTTTACCCCAAGTACTAAATCGGTTGATAAATGACAATCCACGCCATCACTAACTGCACAAAGTTCTCATGCAAATAATTGGAGACATAAAGAAATATTTCGTTGTAAATGTAAAGGTCACTGATTTGCCACAACACAATAACCACAGACTGTGCTGCTGTGAGAGAGGCTCTCAGAGAGCAGTGAGAAGCACAATTTGACAATTTCACATGCAATTTGCAGTTTACAATTGCAATTAGGCATTTTCAACTTAATACCTTGAGAGGAAAGAGCAAAATGACAGCCTTGACAGGCCGACTGACATGCCTCAGCCCTTCCTCACTCAAGTCATACATATCAGTGAAGACCTCGTCGGCAGGGAGGCCTAGACGCTGCATGTACTGGTGCAAGGGGATGATAAATAACATACATCTCAATTAATATTTCAGTTTAATCAATGATTTTGACACAGCATTCACATGTGAATATATGACAAATCAGATAAATCTCTGTAAAAATCTCTAGGGCACAGCAAAATACTGGGAAATCTAGGGATGGTCAGAAACTAAAATCCAAGGGCTGGAGGCCTATGTTAATATAGGCCAACTTTTTTTTTTCAGCGAATGGTGTTGAAAAATCTTTACCTTTGGCTGTCAGTGTGGTTACTAAATTTTAAGATTGCATGATATAAAATAAATTATAAGGCCCCAAATATTTTAATTTATGTTTTGGGCCATTTGTAGATTTGTAGATGTTTCAGGTCTAACCAATGTGGTTGTGACCTCTCTTGAAGCTGCTACTAGCTGCATGCATGCGCCAAACTGACTGAATGGTTCACATTGTAGCAAATGCATGGTTTCTGTCATTAATCAATTAAAAGTCAAGACATTTTATTTTGGCAGTAAGTTTTTAGCCAATGAAACATTCCATGATTAAGTCTGGTGTTTAATTTTTGGTTTATTAGACTGAGTACACCATGACCAAGCATGATTTGGATTAAATATGTGTCCTCTAATCCCCCAGCTTCACCATACAGGCACTTACAATGTTAAATTTCTGCTGCTTTTCAACACATTTAGAGCTATTTTTAGCCTTCTTTTGTGACGTCATCAGTATTGTTGGCTCTATGACATCACTGAAACAATGGTGACGTCACAACAGCAGCAATAGAAGAAAATGGCTTCTTGAGCTGTGTTGACAGCAATGTTATTCCAAAGGGATTACCTCAAAACTATATCTACAACATGCCAATACCTCCTAATGTTTATGAAAGTGTTTGGTCAAGGTGTCAGGAACAGGAGGAGACAAGTGTTTTTGTCAAGAGTAAGGTATGTTTTTAATTATCAGCCAAAAACTCACTGCCACAAAAAAATGACTTGACTAGTAATTACGGGCATTGGCTAAATTAGAAAAGTATTTACCCAAATACTATTTGGGTCTCATGAGCTAATTAATGACCCTTACAATAAGTGAATAAGAAGTCTCATGAATATTTAAAAGTTTTGGAACGGAGCCTTGGCACTGATGACTCTCAAGTCTCAACAAGACAAAGCTGAGAAACAATGATTACAAGTAAGCCCAATTAGATTGACGATGAGTGGCACAGGTACCATGGTCAACACTGTTTATTCAACGATTCCTTGGAGACATCAATGCTACATGATGCTTGCTGCACTGCACTGCAGTGGTTTTGGCCTGAACTGAAGAAGCAGCAGCTTCAAAAAATTATGTCATTGCTTGTTGCAGGTGTAGACAAGAATGAATGCCTCACAAAAATCTAAATCAAAAGTCTGAAAAGGCACTCACCTTGTTCATTACCTGAAAAAAAGAATTAAAATCATTATGAATTTTTTGTCACAAAATTAGATAAATTGTATTGAACGTGTAAGGAAATGATGGATGTCTGACTGTGACAACTGCAGTGTCACTGAGTGCAAATTCATGTACTCACATCAGGGTTTGATTCCAAAGGAAGCCACCTCATTTTGAAGCTGTTGAGTCTACAAGCCTTCAAGAATATGAATCTCAATTGCAATTTGACTGTCTGGCAGTACTTGCACCCCAACCGGCTTTTATAAGACAGCAGTGAATTCGATTGCACCAAGTAAGGAAAGAGCTGGGCTGATGACTTGCAATCCACTGGTCTTCATTCCCCAAATGGTTATTTTGGTTTTCATGTGGGGAGGGTACTTTCCTGAGAGAAATATTTTTTAAAAAATTGTTCAGACTTGAAATTGCACAATAATTGGACGAAGTTATCTTGCAATTATCATAATTTTTTTTCTTCAAGGAAACAATTGTTTTACAGTAATTTTATTGAAGCAAGCCCCTCCCCTCAAAAAAATAATGTCATAAATTTTTTGGCTAGAGATGGCAGCACCTGCTGGCTCACTGACGCCCTCTTGTGTTAAACCTGAATAGACCGGCGGCAAGAAAATCAACAAACCAGGCAAAAATCACACGTGCGATGGCGGACAAGCAGGATATTCAGAATAAAATCAAATCCCAGGGGGAAATTGTCCGCAAATTGAAGCAAGAAGGTGCAGAAAAGGACAAGGTAAGCTATGGTACCTTCTGGAATGGTTTCTGTGGTTGAAAGTGACGTGGATCTTGCCAGCCATATGGGTGAATCAGGGGAACTCCAAATGACAGATATGGCACTGAATCAAAAATAATTCAATAGAATGATGAAATGACACAAGTCTTGACAAGAAGCCAGTCAAGATCTCCGTCTGTTGGTCTAATGTATTGGTATTGTTGATTGTCCAATGATAGAAGTACTCTTTTGTGGTGTTACAGTATACTTGTGTGGCTTCCTTCAATCCTTGAGATCAAAATTCAAGGTTTCACTCTTTCATGTGCAGTCTTTGCAATACACATTGTTTGTTATTGTCGTCATGAAGTTACGGATAGTTCTTTAAATACCAGTAAATGGTGTTTGTTTATGTTTTTGATTGTTCAGCTGTCTGAGCAGTGATGATCATGATGATGCCACTGATCCCACACAATACTGTCAATACTCAATCAGTGGCGTAACTGGGGGGTCTCAAGCGGGGGGCACGCGATTCTCTGGGGAGCACCCACTATACTTATTGTATATTTTAGCCAGAGTTGGAAAGTTCATATGGGGGGCACCTGGGGGGGCAAAGGTCCAATATGGGGGGGCACGTGCCCCCCCATAGGGACGCCACTGTACTCAATTGACTGAATTGTCAACAAAGGCTTTGATAGTTTGAAACCAAGCAACCGGGTATTAAATTATTTTCTCGGCCAGTAGCCTTAAGGCTAATGTTTTCCCTGTTAAACCATTTCCGAGAATAAAAAAAACATTTGAATGTAAACTTTATGTTGTACCAAATGAAAAAGACCGAGGATAAATCGTAAATGCAATGAGATCACCAATATTCCTATTAAAAACTAAAATTTCAATGGCGGTTTACAACACGTATAATTGTTTATTATATTGAAATGATTAATAAAGTTGGTTTGTCTGATCAATAAAACCATCCAAATCACCTCACTGAGAAAATTGCTTAATCTGTATCTTAAAATATGTAAGGTAACTTTGCAAATTCAGTCGGGTCCCGTTATTTTTGTACCAAATCTAGCACTCATTGCCTTTACCTGATGAAACAGGACCTATAGATCATTGCTAATCATTTGTTTTTCTATTTGACTCTATAAATACAACTGTTTTGATCTCTTGGGTATGTTTTGCCTCAGTGCCAGTTACCTTATCATAAATGGTAGGTTAAATTGTTCCAATCAATCCAATGACTTGATTTTCAATCTGTTGACATTAAATATTGATGTATTCTTAATGAGGTAATCAGTTGAGAGCTGCTGAGGAAGTCCTGCATTGGTAATGACTTTTGAGTGTCAGGTTAGATGTCAGGTAAAATCTGATTAAGCAAATTTTATGACCTTACCAGTGAATATAGAATAGGATGGTTTCCTCTAGTTTAGATGATATAGGCGGTGCTGCAGAGGCGAAAAACTCAAACACACGCGCACAGATGGTACAGGCCTATAGTACATCTGTATCAGACATGTACGTGGTGTCAATTTTATACACTGACAGTGATAATTTTTTTAAAGTCACAAATTATCAAAAAAAACCCAGGGGCTTTCAAATGTTTCTGATTATTTATGGTGGTGTTTCAGCACTGCCCAGCTGTGCAACATAGTTCATCAACAAGAAGTGGTTGCACATTTTCTATAAATATGAATTCTGGACTTGACCTAAACTCACCTGAAGCATCATATCTGGATTGGTATCTCTCAAAATTTAAATTTTTCAAACCTGAACTGGGAGTCTGCAATGCATGATTCTATTGTTTGTGGCTGAAATTCTATGTTCTATTACTTGTCACAACATTGATCATTCATAATTTGATGCATTTATGGTATTCAGAATGACAATGATGTAAATGAACTGAAGTTAGAGCTTTGCCAAAATCTGGGTTCATATTGAAGTTTGTGTCTTCCAAGCAGCTTTTTTTATGAAATAAATCCTTGATCTTTTTGGTTATTTAATTTTTGCAATTTTCAGGTCAATTACAGGTCAAGTACAAGCAAATAACAAAAACTGGAAAGTCAAAAGAATAAATATCCATTTGGTCATGTTATAAATCTATTCAATTATATCATAAACATTTGTTCAACACCTGTAACCTGTTGTATGTTCAGAGTTTGAAAGTATCTCATTTATTGTTTTATAATAAACATTGGATTACATGCGCTGGAAAGGGATGGGAAAACATCTGTTGAATAATGTGATATTTAGTATACAATGCTAATGATGATGATAAGCTTGGATAAACAAGTAATGTATCACCATTGTATTAGTGTATTAGACCCTGAATGTTGACAATGAGCCAGGAAGGCTGAGGAACTTCAAATTAATCTGAAAAGTGATATCTTTCGTGAGTACCTGTTGTGCATGAAGATGCTGATCAGCTAAGTCCTTGGATAGAAATCATCAAGACTCTTCAAGAGAAATACTTGCAGGAGAGGAGTCTGCCGTAGACGTTCAGAAGACAAGTATCAATGCCAGTGGATCTGACATCAGGAGCATCCCATGGTCAAATCTAAGAAACTCTCGTTGAGTGTAATCAGTGCATTGCATACTGCACTGCACAATATGAGTTAATGCTGCAATGCAGAACTTTTCATCCCCCATCTCAAAATAGCTATTTAGATTCGGCCAGTGATAACTCATTGTGACGTCGTTATCATTCAGTGTTGCTATCGCCTGATCAATTTAAAAGCTTCGTTCTATGACCTGCTCAACTCAATGCTTGGTGTAGGCCTATGCACATTTTGTTTGTTTCCATCAACCTTTGAGCTATCTCAAGTTCATTTCGCTTGCACACAGCAACCTATTGACCTACATGGTGGGAAGTTGATGGCCAATTGTTGGAGACATCAGGACACTGAGGACAGTCCCTACACACGTGGGTTGCATCAGCTGCAGAGGATTAGCTGCATAAAGAGAGTTTAAGCAACAGAAGTTGGAGGAAGGTGGTTTTTCCTTTCACCTGTGTAATACATGCAATACAGTTCAAAGCCAGGAGAACGTGTTACTTTGCGGAATTCACTTTGTATCAGTATACTCGGCACACGTTGTGGAGGACTCATCGAGTGAGGTGTGCACGTTTCCGGATAGAGAGAGAGTCCACCGTCAGTCACGAAGTCACTCCTATAGTTCCGGATTGGTGTCTTGATCTTTTTTAATATTCACCGACGAGCATCGAGCATGGCTTCGAATTTTAATGCGGTCAACGGCGATCATGCCAATCACGACCATCCGGACTCCCACAACGGCAATCCAAACTTACGAGAGAATGGAGACCTCGACCCTTCAGAATCGCCACCAGGTGGCACTGCCTCTGCTTCTGGAGTGACCCCTCCTCGAGGAGTTCAGCAAGATCTAGAATGTGATGATGCAATGATCCGAGCCTCCATTTCTCCGGATGAGAACTTCTTCAAGTACAAGGAGATCGTCAACATCAGCCACGAGATCAAACATCTCAAGCACAACAAACCTGCAGACTACAAGAAAATGGTCAGTCGTTATTGTTTATTCAAGGAATTTGAAGATCCTTGTAATTTAAACTTGTATTTCATGGACAGGCCCAGACAATACATTATGATCTATTAGTGCTTTTTAGTCTGATGTAATGCAGTTGTTTAATTAGCATAATATCATGTCACATGCGACATTGTATGATGTTAGGTTCAGACATATTATTTTGTTCAGAAGTAGAATTTAAGTTCCATTGGTTATCCTTTCTCTTTAGTTAATTTTTCCATTTAGGCCTATGCCAAATTTAAAGTTGTCAGAAAAATGGAAATTTGCTGAAATATTTTGATACTTTCAAATTCTATAAATTATGGAAGAATTTTGAAAAATGTTGGAGCTGCAGTCTTAACACACTACCCCATCATTTCTTTTAGCCATGTGTGTGTCAATGCGTGGTTGTTTGAGAGACCACTTGTGATAGTCTTGTGAGTGGCCTTGTGATTGGCCTTTGTTAAATTCTCATTTGAGACATTGTCATTTGCCAGCTTCCTTTGGCTGATGCAATGGCCCTCTGTACATTGTCAACTTGTCATAGCTGGCACTTGGTGAAGCAGCTTTGCATGCAGTAGGGACAGTATATACTGGAGATTTAGCAATGCCAATTCAATATTCTGGAACCATGGTAATGTGGAAACATATTATAATAACATTATATCTGACTGATTGTAATATATTTATTCTGATTTTGGTTAAGATATGTATGTAACAGAACTATCAGAATTTTCAGCTCATATTGTTCTAAAAGCTTCATTGTACAATTTATTAACCGAGCCAGCCACTTTGGGTAAAAACTGAAGTTTATCTTCAATAAAAAAAACTAAAGTTTATCTTCTATAGCAATCTGTTGAAAATTCGTAAGAAAATTGTTATTTATGTGTGGAATATTTATTTTGTACACCCACCAGGCTATGTGTCACATTCTTATGATTAAAATAGATGCCTTTGTCTTTCCCTTTATGTTTTAAAACTGCAAAGACGTCTCACGGTCTGAGATCTGATATTCAATGTACTAAAATGCTGAGTGAACCAGTGATTTGTCTCTAGAGCCTTTTATTATGGGTTGGGAGGGGGACGGGCCGGGAGTCCGGAGAGCAGATTACAACGTATACTTAATCTGCTTATAAAAATCAGACACACCGGAAGGTTGCATATTTTTCTTCTGACTCAATCTACTTCGTAATTTGTAGCACATCTTAGTCCTTTTTCTTTCCGTAATTTTTTTGTCCGTGCAAACTGTGCTTCATTTAGTTTAATTTGGGAAAATGCCAGCTGCACATCCAACTTGAATATGTGGCTTAATTTGTATGATATTTTCAACATTAATTTGGCTTATAATTAAAATTTTCCTCCGTAAGTTCTGACCATTAAACTTATTACGCATGTCGATCACTAATTACAATTTTGTGTGTGTAGAATTTGTTTATTATTTATGGTCAGTTTATGGTACACGTATCAGTTTGTAATATAAACTTGTAGGCCTAAATTAATTTGAAGAAACAAATTGACCATTGCTTTTCGTATAATTATGAATTGGAAAGTTTCAATCATCCTTCGCCTCATCGCCTGGTCCTACCCCTGTCCTGATTGATTAGCCTACAAAGTGCATAAATACAGGACGTAAAGCCCCACTCATCGATCCATCAATGGTCAATGTATTGCGCACATGCAATTTTAACATATATGCGTCACTGATTATATGATACAAATTTTTATTGTCCGACAATACTTGTACTTATTTTTGTTTCTGAGATTTCTTAATTTTTATTATACTCAAATCTCTGGTTAAATATCACCTTATTGTATATTTTCTGTACACATAGTAACCATTATAGTATGTGAATGCATGATGTATACTTGTAGTTCCTTGAATAGAACTTATAGTCGCTACCTTGGCCAGTAATATGTGTTTTTACATCCATAGTCTGTTCTTGCATATATATGTATTAAACTTATATACAGATATATGTTATACAAGGTATTGATTTATTTAAACACATATTTTATTTCTGCTTTGCGCAATTTCCATTATATGCAGTATCTTGAGCATGTTATTTGCTCCCAGTATCAGCATATTCAGAATGTGCCCTGTCTGAGAAGATTAGTCAGTAGACAATCTCCTAATTAGCATTCCACACTCACCGTGTGAATTTAGGGGTTTCTGGCGGATGCGCGTACATTTGCAGGCTGAATACTGATGGCCCCGTCACATTTTTCTGAAAAGTCTCCTCCCTCTAGCCCTTGGAACACCCACATTGGGGTAGGATTTAGAAAAACTTAGCAAAGGTTTTTCTTAAGACTGACTTAGTTTGAGTTAATTGGTTGTTTATCTTAAAGCTCTTCTTTTATTGGATCAGTGCGTTATTTTCAAGACTTTCTTGATCAACAATTCAACATTCAAGATTTTGTGTGAACAGAACATGGATTACCAATTTGAGGTTATGAATGATGTCATTTTGACACTTGAGTATTTAGTTTTTTGGCTTGTGCATATATGAATTGAAAACCATGAATGCTTATTTTTTGTGATTTATTTTATCTTGATTTTTTTGTTCGTCAGGTTGTGTAGAGCTCTGTAAGTTTATATTGTGTATGTATATTAATGTTTCAAAAAATCAATCATTTGTCTGCAAATGTTTTACCCTCTTGATGTTTAACTGTTGTGTGGTGACTCTAACATAGTTTATAAGGTAGCCATTTTGGAAGTAGTTGCTAGTTCAGTTTAGTTGTCATTATGTTAAGTGTAGAGGCTTTAAAAATTCAAATTGAGGGCTGCCATTTTCTTGTCCATGTCAGAGTTGCTGAAAAGGAACGTTTTGCATCTTTCCATGTGACCCTGATTCCGGAACCTTTTGGAAACCTTCCTTGGAACCTTTATGAACTTGTGGATTCCTTTTGGAACTTGTGGAACCTTCCAAAATGTCCCTTCGTACCCTGTTTGGCCTTCGACGTGCTGTTCGTCAACTGAAAACCCTCCATCGTATGACGTCCTGCAAATTCTTATCTGACCATTCCAACTGTCCTCCACAGGTAAGAAAAGTTACGACAAATGATGTTGTTCTTTTTGTTGAAATATATATACCTGCGCTATATTGAAAAATGACGGAAATGCCTTTTTTGCACGTTTAAGTACTTAACATGCTGTCTTTGTGTTGCAAAACATGTGGCTGCTGTTTTGAATCAACTGAAAGAAGGTTTATGCACATTTTAAAAACTTGATAAATATTTCTGTGTTATTCACAAACCTTCTGGGAAAAGTTTTATCAAAGACGTCTAGAGCTCTACAAAATTATTTTCCCGTTAAATCTTAATTAACTTTCAGTGGAATATTGAAGGACCTGGCTATCACTTATTGATATGATAATATTTGATTTGATAATATCTCTGCATTTTAAAATAATTATCTGTGGATATAAATTTCAGATTGGAGAAGAAGTTGCGAAACTCTTGGAGTTAAAAGCACAACTTGGCGATGATGGACCAAAGAAGTTTAATCTCAAGACCCCTAAGGTAGGCAGTTTAGTTGCAAGCATGTTTTATGTTGTTGTGAATATTGTATGATTAACTTTTAAAAAAATTTCTAAGGTGTTTGATCTCATATCCTCTGCCTCTTGACCATGTCCAAATTAGCCTACTGAGTGTGTTAATACAGGATGTAAAGCCAAATTTATCCATCCATCCAACTAAGGTGTTTGAACTACGAACTCGAGTCTTGAGAGTCTTATAATGAAAACAATGTAAATTCTTGAAGAAGTTTAACTGGTGTTGGCAAGTCAAGAAAATTTGGTGATGATATCAGATGATTTACAATTATTTAATTTAATTCAGGGTATGCGTGACTACAATGCGGAGCAGATGGCAATCAGGGAGAGGGTCTTCAGAACCATCATTGATTGCTTTAAGAGACACGGGGCTGTCACAATCGACACACCTGTCATGGAGTTAAAGGTAGGACCCATGGAAAGGGCTATGTTTGGAAATCAGATCAGAAGACGTCATTTTCTGTGATGGTCACTGATATTCATCATGAACTGTTATAGGCATGGTGGCATGGCTCATTGGTATACTGGTATAAGGACCAAATTTATGGTTTCCTAGATGTTTTTTTATTGATAAAAAATGTAATTTAGATTTAAACATTGCAGTATATGAACTTGGAAAATTCCAAATTTTGAATAAAATTGTTCATTAGCCCATGGATGTCTGGCATGCCAGAATTATTTATCTCGATTAACATTACTTTAACTTTCAGGATACTCTCACAGGAAAATATGGAGAAGACTCGAAACTGATTTACGACCTGGAGGACCAGGGAGGAGAGATTTTGTCCTTGCGATATGACTTGACTGTCCCATTTGCTCGTTATTTAGCTATGAATAAGATTGTGAACATTAAGAGATACCACATGGCCAAGGTGTATAGACGAGACAACCCTGCAATGACCAGGGGCAGATATAGGGAATTCTACCAATGTGTAAGTCTGTAGTTTAATATCTTTGGTACTTTTATTTGGATTACTTGTCAATTCCCGGCAATTAGAACTGCGTGGAAAGTTTTCGTTTTTGTTATTATCAATGGACGAATAAAAGTATATTCTATTCTATGAGGTAGAGCTTTAACACTGACCTTTGAAATAGTTTGTTAAAGATGCTGTTGATAAAAAATTCTTAAATGACCAACCTTAGAATTTATAATTTGTTTTTGTTTGTATTGGCATAGATTGTATAAAATATATTGTCATCAAAGGTATCATTTATGAAATGGTGTCACTTTCAACCATATTGTGTCCTTGTCTTCTATTTGTTATTTTGGATTTCAGGATTTTGACATCGCTGGTGTGTATGATGCCATGTTACCTGATGCTGAATGTCTCAAAATAGCACAAGAAATTTTATCTTCACTTGAAATTGGCGACTTTGTCATTAAGGTGAGTTCGGATAATTGATTTAAAATTACTAAATATTCATTTGAAACAAAATTATTGTTATTTGAGGTATTATGCTGATTATTACCCTTACATGCATAAGAAAGCCTTACTATAGTCTTAGGTTGTGTAATAATGTGTATGGCTAATGGCAGTATTGCAGTTCTTGTTTAAATATCTGAAATAGTTACTCTAATTAAGCAACACGATTCAGAGGTTATTCTTGCTTATTCAATAATCTGTCATTATGTTTCTCTTAGTATTTGGTCGGAACTGTCTTGAACATAAAATTTAATGAAATGTCATTTATTTCTTGGGTGCTAATTGTTCCTTCTGTGTTAAATGAGCCGCTAAGGACTCCTTTCATTTAAATATTGGAATGTTTTTCATCAGGTGAACCACCGAAGAATTCTTGATGGAATGTTTGCCGCCTGTGGCGTTCCTGAGGACAAGTTCCGATCGATTTGCTCGGCTGTCGACAAACTTGACAAAACATTTTGGGAGGACGTGAGAGTGGAGATGATTGACCAGAAGGGACTGGCCCCGGAATCTGCAGATTTGATAGGACAATATGTACAATTAAAAGGTAGATGGAATGTGAGATTTTGTGCTTTTTACGAAGTTTTAATACTCAGTATTACTCACTGATGTTGCCTGTCTCCCTGTAACATGTAAATATTTTGCATTGTATGTTAAGGATTAATATATCTTGTCTTACAGCCATAAAAATTTTGGGAAAGGCCATAAGTTCCCAAGCTGTTTAATTTTACATTTATAATATAAAATTTGGATCATAAAATTCGGGCTAATGTTAGATAGATAGATAGTTTATTTTCCAACAAAGCAGTTACGTGAAGTGATATGCATTCAATTCAGTAAATGATATTGTAGGAGATGTATGCAGCTTGTTTGAGGGGTACCTAGAGAAACTTAAAAGTTTGTTTTTCGGGCACCCCGTATGAGATGAGATGAGATGAGACAAGGAGATGAGCTGATGAGTGTCGACTGATCAAATTCGATTACGTTAAAATATTTAGAATAATCTTATAAAATAATCTTACTATTTGAATGATCATGTGATTGAAAGTGATAAATATGCCCAAAAAAAATTGTGTGCATTGTATGCCTATGCCTACAGACTACTATATTATATCTGACCTTCATTTAATTTTCAGGTGGTGTTGAACTGATTGATGAACTAGAGAAGGATGAACGACTTTCGAAAAACAAAGTTCTTCTTGAGGGTCTCAAAGACATAAAACTTTTACTCCACTATTGTGAACTTTATGGTATTTCCGACAGAGTGGTCTTCGACCTCAGCTTAGCCAGAGGTCTTGATTATTACACTGGAGTCATCTATGAAGCCATTTTGACTGGTAAGTATGAATGGAAGATGTTAAATGGAGAAATGTGATTGTAGTCTGATGGTTCATCAGTGTTTGTGCAGTAGGATAATGAATGGTATTAAAAAAACATGCTCTCTTCTAGCAGATCTTCTTTTGAGAAAATATATTGTGATCCGAAAAATTTAATGTCTGATAAATAGATGGGGAACAAAGTTTTGCCTTTTTTTAAATATCGAAATTTTAGAACACGACAGCAATGACTGCATGTTGTTTTGAGGTTTTAATGTACACTAGAGGGCATCAATAGCACTTGATGCAAGTTGCAGTGCCACCTGCTGGTGAGAATGTTACACTCAGGAGAATTGGCTTATAGTTAAGTGATCAGTTTTCTTGAGCCAAAGTAAGACTGAATGAACATGGGTTTGCTGTGCCAAAATTACAACTTTCCTAGTCTGGGCCACGGAGAAATATTCAGCCTAAAAAATTATAAATGGGCCGTAGAATGTAGGAAAATAAAATGGAATCAACCTTTTGGTGTTTAAGTGTTTAGCGTTTGAAAATAGAGAATGATTTTTTGCCAAAGTTAGCGAAGATTCTTTAAGGTTGAAATAATATTTGTGTGTTTTTCTTCAGGTCAGCCCACCAATAAAACACAAGATGGGGAAGCAACTGGAGTGGGGAGCGTTGCCGGGGGTGGTCGCTATGACGACCTGGTTGGAATGTTTGACCCCAAAGGTCGCAAGGTGCCCTGTGTGGGAATCAGCATTGGAATTGAGAGGGTGTTCTCCATCATGGAGGCCAAAGCTCACAGTCAAGAAAAGAAAATCCGAACAACAGAAACGCAAGTTTTTGTAGCTTCAGCGCAGAAAAATTTGGTCGAGGAACGGTTGAAGTTGTGTCGAGAGTTGTGGGATGCCAGAGTCAAGGTTTGTGTCACTTTTGTCATTTTGCGTTATCTTCACCCTCGCACACAGAAGATGCAATATGGTTATTGTTTATTTATCTTTTTAGTTGGTTAGGCCACACATAATTGATCTTTAGCTTCTCGGATCCTCTCAAGGCACTTTTTCTAGGGTCGGTCGGTAGGACAAAAAAAAAAAAGGTGAAAATTTTTTTTTATAATGTCAAAAAAAAAATTTTTTTTTTTTTCAATTTTTTTTTTCCGTTGGCAGGAAATCTGTTGTGTCGGCGGGTCCGCGAAGCTAAGAATCAATTATGTGTGGCCTTATTAATTTGTAAGTCAATCTGTTGGAAGAGTGAAAACAGGAAATGTAAAAGTCAATATGTTTGATATAAATTATAAATGCGAAAAACACAAATTATTTGTGTCTTGAGTTATATAATGTAACAAAAATGGATATATAAATGTTTAAACCAACAAAAAAATGTATTGACAGTCGATATGATGCCCTTGGGAGTTGTTTGCGCACGTACATGTTTTATGAGCATGCTGGACTTAATGTCTGCGTGTATTTCATAATTCTAGTGCAAATGCGGCTTTGAGTTTAGTTTTGAGTCTGAGCATATGATATATAGATTATGTTATAAATTATCTAGTTAGTCATTTGTGTTTCTAAAGTAGCTTTACAGTACTTGCAATACTTGCATCAGGCCAAGGTCGGTTGTGAAGCAGCAGTTGAAAATAGAATACTGCTGGTAGTTTATGAATAATCTATTATTGCGTAATGTTCTTTAAATTTCCAGACCGAACACTCCTACAAGAATAACCCCAAGCTTCTGGCGCAGCTGCAATATTGTGAAGAAAACGGAATCCCTCTTGCCGTGGTCATTGGCCAATCAGAAATTGAGAATAAAGTCGTAAAAATTAGGAATGTTGCAACGAGAGAAGAGGTTTGTATATATTTATATTCGTGGGTATGTCCACTGCTTTCTTGAATCGGTGGACCTAATAGTTTTAATTTCCTTACAGTTCTTTTAAGATGACTACTATTGACTAGTGACCTGTCTTTTCCTCAGGTCATCACCACATCACTTGTGTATGAATTTTGAAGTAATATCAATATCTTAAACTGTAATTAAAGTCCATAGAACCTGTAGAATTTTACTAGAATATTAAATGTTTCTAAATGGTTATCCTGGTCGCTTTATTACCAGCAGTATAACCCTTTTCATGTTCTTTGCAGAAAGAAGTCCCGAGATCGGAAATGGTCGCTGAACTAGCAAAAGCTCTTCAAGAACTCAATGTATGATTGTAATTGGTATTAAGGAGATAACTATTTATTATTTATTTATTAGCATGTACTCCACTTTATGATATAGTGTATATACTCTATTGGAAAGAAAGATATCGTGAAGGGCAGGAGCTTATGACTATTCCATTTAAATCTATGGGGGAGGAGGGGGGGGGTGTATTTTTCGTAAGATGCATGGAGGGGGGGGGGCGAAAATTCGATTCAGATGTATGGGGGGGGAGGTGGTAAATAAATCGTTTAAGATGGATGGGGGGTAACCACAAAATTCGTTTTAGATTTACAACTGTCACTCTATGATGGCTTTCACATTGTAATAATAAAATTTTAATGTGATGCATGTAGCGTGAGTAAAGAAATTGTTTTTAATGCATGTAGGATCTCGAAAAAAATCAATGTTGATGTATGGGGGGTCCGAAAAAACTCAATTCAGATGTATGTAGGGGGTCGAAAAGGTAACCCGACCACCCCCGCCCCCCCATACTTTTAAATGGAATAGCCCTAACTTTATATGACAGATTTAATTAAGAGTCATTAAAATAACAATACAGTCTTGAAAAAAGCTGATCAAGATGGCTAAGTAAACCTTGCTTATTAAGAGAGGAACCTCAGTTATTGGATTTATGGCAAATCTCAAAATCATGTTTCTAGAAATGTTAGCAAGCAACAGGTATTTAGTTGTTACCCGCCGAAGAATCTGACATTTTTGTTATATTCATGTAGCAGCAATATGACTTTTAAAAAGTCTCTGTTTTCTGTTGAAATTTGTTTTTGCTTATAATAGATATATCTTAAATATCAGAATAAATTGTATGTATTAAATTCAATAACTTAACTTGACTGTTTAACATAGGCCCTAATTACTGTTAGGGTTACGAAGGACTGTCGCAGAGTGGTGAACGCTGCCTAAGTTATTTTTCAAGGTTTTACTTTTTCTGACACTATTAATCTTGAAAAATAAATCTTAAATTTGACAAGTCCTTCCTGAAAACTGCCAAAATATTGTTTATTTTTGTGTACCAGTTTATTAGGTTAAAAAAAATTGATAAGGGGATGTAGGTCCCATATATCAGATGAAATATGTGATATTTAATTTTGACTTTCCTGTAATTCTTGACAGTAATGTCTGCCCCTGTCATGTGCTGCGATCTATCACCTGTTGAGGGTTTAGACTTGTTTCTGGACATTCTGAAATGTTGCAAACGGAATAGAAGGATGTAAAATTAATTGATAAATAAATTTTGTGGTTACTCAAGCTCTTATCTGAGTATCTTATCGTATTTCATTTTCATTTCAATCATCTGCCTTACATTCAGCTGCGTACCCATAATTCATTTATTGCGTTTTTTCTACAAGGTCATTTTTGTGCAGTTACTTAATGTACTCAGCAATAGAATTGATTCAGTTGGGTCAGCTATATTAAATTGCTGCTTTTCACAGCATTTGATTTTCATCAAATTGTTCCTGAACTCTGATGACCAGAGTCATCAGGTTGTATTTATATCCTAAAAATAATCTTATCTAATAGGTGATAACCCTAGTTTTCAGTTTTGCTGGACGGTAAAAAAATGTCGTTTAGGTGGATTCTAAGATTTACTCCTTTTGAAGTGCTGTCTCTGCCGAACTAATGAATCAAATGTTGTGGCACTGTTCTGGGATATGAGTAATTAGCCATTATAGTATCTATTGCAAATGGTCTTCTTCGTGTTAAGTGTGCCGAGTTCACTGGTTCTGTTGATGAGCTATTACATCTCCTGCACTTTGTGCACTGTCTTGTGCTGCCACCTGGAATTGTGTCACCCTTCAGTGCAGCAAGGTAATGGAATGTTTTGCAGGAATTTGTGAGGGTGTAGGCTTCGAGTGTTCAATTAACGGCTTTTAAATATTGTTTTGCACAGATCAATGTCATTGTTCACTTGTGTCAAATCATGATGATAGTAAATCAATAGTGCCTCTAAGTAATTAATTACCCTGCAATTATTAATTTCGCATCGGTTCGCCAAACTCAATACTTTGAGATATATTAGCATTTTCATTTATAGAGTCCAAGCCATGTTCCTGAGGTTCAATTCAGTGTCTGTGCTAGGCAAGTAAAAGATCCCTCACATGGGGTAAATGTGTAACATGTCGAGTACTGCCGCTCTCTCCCATCTAATCAATCAACCCATGCGAGTGCCCATAACTGGACTTAGACGGTTGCACTTGCCGTACCTATCTGTAATCTAATCTCAATTCTGCAGCTTGTCATTTATTTCTATATATTTTAAAATACATCATAGTAAGTGTTTTTGTATTCACTAGTATCTCTACATAGGCAAGTAATTTACATCATAAGATATCCTGCCTCAAAAAGCTGTTGTTTTTAGATTGCAATTCTAGATTCTATCAGCAATCAATGAATCAAACAGAGGCCAGAGTTATATTCGATAGTAATGAACCATTTATTTAAAATAAATTATATCCATGATATATATATAACAAGCATGAAGTATAATACAGCAATGTGTGACAGGACCCGCCTGACCAATATTAAAAAATACGCTTTCATAATGACTGGGCAATACTACAATAACACAAGGCATGTCAATTCTATTAATTAATAATCAGATATTACCATTGAGCAACATACATTATATCACCAAAAGTATATTATATCACCGAGAAATGCACTCAGAATAGACAAGCATCAGGCTTAGCATCCGCAAGACATACATCAACTCACATAAGATATTCACTTGATTACCGTGACTAAAAAATGTTTTCAATTAAGTCTATTCACTTAGGCCAAAATAATAACCAAGTCATGATATTACAATGAAATGGACTGGTTGTCAGGTTATGGCATATTGACAATAAATAGGTACATTTTAAATAATTTAAGCACACAGAAGTAATTATATCAGTAATATCAGTTGATAAAAAATTATTCTTTTTTGGTCACCATTAGCCTAAAATGCTATATTCATCAAGCATTATAAATTGGACAATAAATTCAAACACAATATTGGTATCATTAAATTCATTATACAAAACAAATCTCTTTAGCTCAATTTTCAGCTGTTAAAGCAGTTCATTAAGAAATCTGAAGCATTTCCAGTCTTACTCATTAACACTATTGATCATGGTTAATACGTAAACAACAATAAACCGGGTAGATGTAATATTCTGGAAATTTAATTCCTGGTTAAGCACTGAAAAGCCATGCCAGATGACTTTCTTTGAACAAAGCACAACATAAGCAATTCTTGTCAAAATAATTTGGTGTTACTCAAGGAAATCAAGGATTTTTTTTTTTAAGGACAACAACCAACATGGTCAATGCCCAACTCAAGTCTACAAGATTCAAATTCAACAACTTCACTAACGAACATTCTTCATTCTCAACAGTATAACAAATTACGAGCAGTACGCATTGTACTACACAATATCACATTTCAATGATTATGATCCTCTAACTCTTATTCTTGTAACTTTCAATCTCATTTTAACCATTCATCTTAGAGCCATGCTATTTTGGTTCTGCAAACATTTCGATTTAAATTTCAAGCATCCTTTAAATTTCTACCCATCAGTGACAGACCTTTAAATATAAAGTTCTGATTATTAATTCAAGGAAATATATCATAAAGCAAAGTTATGTAAGAGACTTTAAATAACACAAAATATTTCGATCTATCGTATACCTAAATAATGCACACTTCAGCCAATTTAGGAAACTTTTACATCTTGAAGGCTGTTGATATTATATTCATGACATGTGTCAATATATGGATCAGACAGACATCATCTCATAACAACAGCCCTATAGTCATTTGCTTCATTTTCCGATACAACTTCTCCCCCTCATCTGTTGTAAGGTTAGACTAATAGTCTCCAAATAACACTGAGCTATAGAAGAGGAAATTTGTCAGTCCTCCTTGGAAATGTTCTTGTGTCTATTTCTTCTTTTTCTTGATTGTCCTCTTTGGTTTTTTCACGGGTTCTTCTTCTGGTTCGTCGAGGTCAAAGACCACCGTGGGAATCAAGTCTTCCGGGTCTTCCGGCATTTTGTCATCGCTCGACACTACATCTTCCATCGCTGCACCACGTTCCATAGCTTCCTCCTGAAAAACGATTTTGAGATTGTTAATTTAATTTAAAGCTTAGGAACATTGCCCAAGACAATCATACATCTGAGTTGTTGTAGAGATTTCTGTACTTTACACAGCTACATTGTAAACTAGGTCTATGAGAGACTATGATCTTAAAGCAGGTTACTTAGACAATCTTTTTTGAAATCTTCGTAAAATTATCATCTAATTATGATGAGGATATATGCTGAATATTGGGAGGCCTCACAAAAGTTTATCATCTAATAAATATATATCGCTTCTAATTAGTTGGAATTGAATCATATTAAAAGATTGTTTACCTGATTCAAAGCATCCCCTTCTGTTGCCACACCAGGCTGGGTATGCGTCCCTATTGACTCAGGCTCAGGTATGCCTGCAGCATCAACATTGGTTTCACAAGAAGGTCCTGGATCTGGACTGGGTTTTTCTCTTGTTGAACCGGAGGACGCTCTCGAGGCATTGGACAGCGTTGGTTGTTCAGCGGATGTAGCAATTGCTTTGGGGAGCGAAGACATCAGACGTTTTGCTGAGAATGCTTTCTGCCGATTAGCTTCACTGGTCAGAGACACAGATGGTGATCCCATACCTCTGGCCGGTCTTAATTCATCTGGTGCTTTTTTCTTCGCGATGTGCTTTTCAAGTAGCTTCAATACTTTTTTCGAAGCTAACTTCTTCTTTTTTCCAGGCGGTTTCATTTTCGACTTGTTCACTTGATGTAGTTGGGGTTTCTCCTTAAGCGTTTTTGTTTTCTTAGAGATTTTTGACGAGGGAGTCGAATTCAATTCAATTTCTTCTGGACTTTCTGTCTGCACTTCCTCGGTCCTATCCTCTATGCATATTTCGCCCGGGTCTGGTGGTAAGAGATTTTCATTTCCAATTTGAGGGACATCATCAACCACGTATTCTGGGTTTGTCACTTCACTAGCGGCATCATTCGGAGAGTCCGAGTCATCAGGGGGATCTCCTGGAGCGACTTCTGAAGCTTCAAATTGTTCTTGGCTGGAGTTGGTCATTTGTGCATCTTCTTCTGGGGGGCGGTCAAGTTGGACTGTGGTCACTTCCATAGCAACTGAGGAGTTATTAATGATATTAGCTGGTTGTAAAGCACTGTAAATAAGGCGCTGGTTGGCTTTCTGATCTCGTAAGTCTGAATAGCTATCTGAAGTGCTGCTGGACGGAATAGCAGTGAGAATTTGGTTGACTGTTGGTGATATATTAGAAACATTGTAGTTGGATTCCATTGATAGGGCTTTTGAAGAATCTACTGTACTGCGGTTTGGTTCCTGTATAATTGTGAAACACGAGTCCATGGGATTGTTCATTACTGGATCAGCAGAATTTGGTAAAGCTTCATTTTCTGGCAAGTTCACAAGGTTGGGTGAGATAAAGCCATTTTCAGAGCTTTGAGGGCTCCCCTGCTGTTCCTTAGTCTCATGATCATGGGCGACAATAGCCAAGCTTGTTGACAAGATATTTGCAGTAAGTCCAACGGAATCACTTTCTTTCGCACAATTTTCTGTCATACCACTTTCATACGGAATGTGGTCATAGGATACAAAGGCATTGGAAATCAGCACGTTATTTTGATTATGCAACAGTTCAGCCTCGTTTTCAGAGGCAGGGCCTTTAGTCAGTGAGTTTAAGGCGTCCTCACCTTCAACCACAAAATACTGTTTATCAGTTGGATGTATAACAACTTCTTCTGAACCATCAAACGTATGCTCAGTCGTCATCTTCTGGACGTCGCCTCCTTCCAAGGTTTTCTGGAGCAGGCTGTTGCCGTCAATGATGAACTGCATTCCAGTTTCGACGTTCTGGAGGTCGTCAATGTGGCAGAGAGTGATGCCATGCTTATCTGAGGTAGATGAGAGCACGACCGTCACATTCTCGTCCGAGATGGTTTTGTCCGGATGATGAACCCCAGGTGGTTCCCCCGAGTCATTCTGGACAAAATTCGGGACTGGACTGGTCTGAGCATCGTTGTTGGCTGGATATGTGTTAACCTTTGGTGCTTCACACTTTGCTGCCTTTGCTGAAAACATAAAAAGAGACAATGTTAAGTTTCTTGCCATATGTCAGCAACTGCATATAAATTTACAACAAAATATTTCATCAAAACGATTAAATCATTGCTATCATCAGGAGATGCTTGTGTTGTCCCTTATAATATATATCGACCTTCAAATACATGCGTTTTAGCCAACATAAAAACTAGGAAATCAATTTTGTGATCCATGCAACTAATTCTAGAAACTTGCTGAACAACTTACATGTATAACTATATGAAAAAACGACAAACAGTAAAGTGTTGTTTCTCCTCTGAGAGGATTATCAAAGCAAACCACCACAGCACAAGAAAGGTTTAACTTGGAATTGTAAAATGCATAAGGTTGAAGAAAATGCTTCTGCTGACATCTTAGGCTAGCAGAATCATTTAATGAGATGAAGGTAGAAATTCGAAATAATGAAAACGATTGAAGATGTTTGGGTTAATCATAAAATACTAAGTGAGGGAAAAAATAACAAACCGATTTAACTAGTAACTACCACTAACAGACAAGAGAAATGCACCACACCATTACTAGAAAGAACAACACAAGAGCAGTACAGGAATATATATATATGATGATATGAAGACGGTTAGTAAAGAGAGAAGCAGTAATTCTTCTCCTCGTACCCAGAATGCCTTACCATTGCTTGAAGGCCAAGGTGTATGGAACTCGGGTAAAGTGAGTGCGGAGTCAGTGTCCGCGTAACGCGAAGCTCATTGCCTGTAGACCTACACTCGAGTTGTCATCATTGGCCACTGTGACTATTTCCAGGTACCACCTCGCTAGAATAACAAAACAAGTCTCGCTGTTACATTTCGGAAGACGTGTTTACCACCTGTCTTAGCCTCACTAAAAATAACAAACTCATTATGAGAGTGGAGAGTGCGATATCACTTGTGTTTTGTATTTGGATAAAACGTCATTTGATATGTTATTATGTCGGGCAATAAACTTACAGAATAACAGAAAAACAGCACAAGTTCCAAAACTACTACACTAGACCTGAGGCTCATAAACAACTTGTTATTTTTTGTCGAAATATATATATTTTAGGATTTAGTCATAAACGGTAACTGGTACCAATTATTTGACAAGTGACTTAACTTTTACAAACTCATACAATATATTTTAAAACAATGCACACTAAGGTTAGTTGATATTTTACTGAATCAATGGAACTAGAAGGCATTCTGGGTTATTATGGGTAATTATTTCAGCAGACTAAAACGAAAATGTGCAGAATTAGGAATGCGCCAATAATGCTATTGTGACCAAGAAAGCTTCTATAGAATGTAAGACCTCTTAACTAATCCCAACTGCTTCTTAATTGTAAATGTGTCAGTAATTGTTGCATTGAAACAAACGTCGGCTTGCCAATCATTCCATTGCACTTACCTGTGGGAGTTAGTTTGTAATTGTAATTAGGAAACACCTACCTTCAAAATCTTTCCACTTGAGTCGGTCTTTTTCGGTCATCTCGTGATAGTGGTGTACAAGGTCTAACGTGCACTCAAAGTCATGGGCTGATGTCAAAAAGAATTGCACGGCATTTTGGTGAACGTCGTACATTTTTCCAAACAAGTCTGAAAGTGCAGAGGGGTGAAACTGAGTCCGGAGAATTCATGCATTCAATATTTATACAGAAACAAAACATGAATTCATGGAACTTCATGGATCAACAAATACGTTCATGTCAATTCTGTCTATCGCATGCAACTGGCAAGCAAAAAGATGCTCACAAGCGTAACATATTTGTAATAGAATCCTAGCTAATAAATGTGCTATTTAATATTAAGTGGCCTATTATCAATCATTTACCTCTGATGATTGAGAGAAGCCCGATATCTCCTTGGGGAACTAGGTTGCTATGGATGAGGTAGTGGACCTTGTCTTGTATCCGCTGCATTATGTCTCGTGAGGGGTCCCACTCCTGCATCTCCATGGTGACCATAGTGGAAGGTTCTGTTTCCATGGTTTCTGTGTATTTATCAGCAGGGGAAGGTGTCATGTCATACGGAGGTTGGTTTTCAATCACCTGTATCAAAAGTTAACTATTATAGTTCTTGCAACGACCAAATAAATATATATCTTAATTAATTTCTAGTCACGATTTTTCAATTGACATGCACAATTTTTTATGGCCAACGCTCCTGCATCTTGTTGTTCTAAAATGAGGACGCAGGCCTTGAGTGAAACTACATGTAGTAGGCTGTACTAATTTCCATATTGTCAATAATATCGACATGACAACATGTATTTAGGCAACTGCTGCAGTTACAGGGTGGTGGAAACTTTAGCTCATCAAACTTTTTTGAAATACAACTGATAGTTGTCAGTATTCACGCAATATGATATATTTACTAGTTAATCGAACATGTTTCATCCATGATTTACATATTACATTTATAATTTGTGTACTAGTTCCTGGAACGCAACTTGATGAAAGCAATTAAAATAGGCCTACAGCATGATCTGGTTAGAAGATAGAAGTCATGATAATTGCCTTTACCTGGAAATCATTGGCATTCATTGCAAAGCTGTCAGTGTCGCTGACTGGAGACATAGAGGCTGACATTGAGGCATATGACACGGCAGATGGAGAAAGGGGGGCAGATGGTTTTGCGGCCTGAAAAAAAGACAAGGTGGTGGTCATGAGACAGTTCAAATGTTCATATACATGCCAATAGCACCTGGTAGTCATAAGGGTATAGCCTACTTGTTTACTGTAAATCTACAGTGGCTGCATTTTTGGACAAACAAACTGACATTGAGCTCCTTTAATCCTGTGACTCAGGAATTGTGAACTCAATAAAAGACAAAGTCATATATTTTTTCTGAGTTTACTTCTGAAGACACTTCAGGCGCCATGTACTCATATAGAGAAAAAGGCTGTTGTAAAGGATTCAAGGCCATCCTGTTTCAAATTTTATGATTTTATTTTTTTGCTTTTTTTAAACTTAGTGTCTACTTTCTACTTCACCGAAATTTTTCTAACGATTCAAGACATTCACAGCCCTCTACACACATTGTACTCCCGACAATAGCGGACATAATTAACTTGGAATATAAAAATAATGACGTCTGAAAATGAGGCCAGGACTATAAATAGAGACTCTGTCTAGTTTTACCTTGTATTTTCTTAATAGGAACATGAACATCTTCATGAGAATATCTTTCTTTGGTTTTCCCAATCCGGGTCTTGTCTGGTTGTTGGGATCGCAGTACGGAACATCTTCTGGCCAATCGGCTGGTTTTATCGTCCACATACCTTTCACTGGAAGTAGAAAATATACAAATTCATATAGCTAGATGATTAGAAGGCTCACATAGGTTGTATATATGCATGTACAGACACAGGAGGGTGACACAGCTGAGGGCTGATTGAAACTGCTGTCCAACATAAGTCCAGGTGACCGGAAAGAGCGAGAATCAAACTCAGGACCAAGTGAGAGGCAGTCCAGTTCGCTACCAACTGAGAATTTTATCCCTGTAACATTGTGAGAGAAAACTAATTGCTTTTAAATAACAAGCTTACACACAATGTATAGATAAGCATACATGTGCAGCCTATTATCAGTACTGAGAGTTCAAGGACCCTGCTTGGCCCTGCACAGGTTGCCCTGGTTGTGGCCCATCAGATCACGGAAGGTCACTCTCCTGAAACTCTGGTTAGTCAATGGGCATTACATTTGATTTTATTCGGACTTGTTGATAATTTGCTGCGGAAAAGATCATCTGCAAAGCTGCAAACTATTAATTATCAGATTTTGCAAAGATTTATAAGTCATCAATTATCTTATTATAAGAATAAGCTTTATTTATGAGCAAAAAGAAATAGGCACTTATCATGGTTAAGTTGTACCATGGGAAGCAAGACACAAAGACCTTCTTTCATTTGCATCATTTGCAACACATGTTTGGTTTAAGTGTATTGTTTTTATTCAGTAGGTGCAAATTCATTTATTCTACTCTGGTCATGACATTTTCATTTCATGTCCTTCACATTAAATTTGAAATTATTTTTGAAATATTTCGCACAGCTGTTTTTCACTTGAATGCTGAAATGAACTAACAACAGATGGGCTGATTGATTGATTGACTGACTGACTGGCTGACTGACTGACCGGCTGACCGACTGATTAACTTGACAGATATAGCTTGATTGACCTGTTGGGTGAGGCTGACTGACTTAGGAGAAAAAGTAAAATACTAGTGACCACCCACTCAATTAGCTATTACTCATATAAATTTAGCATAATCAATAACAGGAAGACGTGCTTAATTTTTTATGAATTCTAGTCCCCTGTACTCAGGATACCTGTCAATGAAAAATTGTTAGAGATGAACTAACCAAGTATTGATTGGGACACTACTGAAAAACCACTATTTGTTTAGTGTGGGGAGGTGAACATACATAATGCATGTGGCTTTATGAATATATGAGTAAAGTTTTTATGATATGTACAAACTTCTGTTACAACAAAGTGCAACTATACTACTAAATTTTGCTGATTACAGCCTCAAGCCCTTGGTGTTGACTGCAGCATGAGCATGGAAGGCAAGGCTTGACAGCATCAGAATTGAGAAGCAGCTGCAGTGGCAGCATCAGCAGCAAGTCTCAGAAGCCAAAACAACAAGCCAGTGCAGAGAAGCCATGCTGGGTCAGTGGCCACTGGTTTTGAGCTGCAGCCATTTTTGGTAGTAAACATGTAAACAGGGAGGTGTGCCCCCAGTGCACTGACCCTGCAGGACCTACAGGATAATGGGAAATCACCCAAAACAGTTATTCAGTAAATAGGGTTCATGGACATGGGCGTGGAAATTGTAAATACCTAACTACCTTCCTTCCTCAATTATTATGCAATTATTGCATATTTCTCATGAAACTAATAAATATATCCAGTAAATATCCAGCCAAGTGCAGGAAGGGGGTACTAAAGCCCAGTTGGTAGCAATTTTGGCTTCCAATCGCCGGGTCCCGGGTTCAAACCCAGCTTTGGCCAGGTCATCTGGACCAATGTTGGACAGCAGTTTCAATCATCCTTTGCTTCACTGCTGTGCCTTTATGTTTCAATTTTTTCCAGGGTTTGTTGTTGGCCTGCCAAGGACATAACTACATGATGTAAAGCCTAAATTATCAATCCTCAACAATTGAGGAAAACAGATATATCTCAATCTTAATTATAAAAGGACTGCCAGGTAGGTTGGCCTGAAATAGTGACAAAAACAACCAGTATCCACTATCACTAACTTTCTTGAAATAGTTCTGGTTAACATCAATTTGTCATAATATGGAGAAATGAGCTGACAGTTCACTGCATGCATTGTCACTGTTCAGGTGGATCACAATACAGCTCAATACATATGCCAAACCTGGGCCTATTAGTTGTCACAAAACCAGGCCAAGCAGATCTTTGACACTGTTTTGTTATTTAACATTGGCAGGTAAGCAGGCTAGTGCACTGAGGTTATATGGCTCTGATGTAAACATCTGCAGACCTGTGCCATATTCAATTAGATAAATGTTGCAAACAGCTAAGGAGCAAAACAGGTCTCAGGCTAAAAACAGATCTCAGGCTAAAGGTAGATTCATAAAATCTATTTATAAATGCCATGATCATGTTTTGGCTACCTGTTTACTATTTTGTGGGCTGAGCAGTGAGCAGCCTGAGTTGAGTGTGCAGAGTGCAGCAGTTTTGTGGGTGACAGCTGCAGGCCTATTGCTATTAACCCTTTCTTCCTCACTTCTTGTTTGGCTGTAAATTTGCAATTTGGGTTGTTGTTGTTGTTGTTATTGTTTATTGAGAGGAAAACAACTTACACCCAGACATTTATCACAAGTCCATAATCATGTTTGGTCAGTTCCCACAATTATTGAATGGAGAGATCCAAAACCAAATCAAGGCATACTAAACATCTATGTATGTTTTGAGACACATGTATTAAAAATACTTCTTTAATCCGAACCCGTATCCAATTTCTGAATTTAACGATTGTATTTGCAATTTTAATATCTTTCATTTTGACCTGGATTCTGGATATACACAAAATTGATTTTTCTAGCTTAACGTTTTACTAATAAATTAAACTTTTAATCCATAGCTGTTGTTACTGTTGCTACTATTGCTGCAGTGCAGATTAAAAAAAACCTGATGGAGCTGCCAGAGCATGTCGAACCCCCTTGGAGTGGGTTCTAGATCCGCCCCTGATATGCTCGACTTCCAGCAGCTCAGCTGTTACCACTATTGCCCTCACCCAGAACTGTTTGTATGACTTTGTAGGCCGACTGTAGTAGACCATAGCCATGAGCAGACCAACTCAAGTATACCCACAAAATAAGAATACATCCAATTTTGAGTATTTATTCTCACTTTACCATTTATATAGGCCTACACATGATATTTTGTTGACACAATGTATGCAAAATTTCACTTCACTGACAAAAAAAAAAGAAGATCTGTATCTGTATCTGTAAAGAGTGGACAAAACAACTTGTGGCTGGTAGAATAAATTTTATATATGAAGTGAAATTATGTATAACTACATATGAAGTGAAGTGATTGAAAGCAATCGGATTCAAATGGCAGTTTTATTCTCATGTTTTCACATTAAATTTTTTATTTTGTTATTTTGAGCCAAATGAGTGGAAACCACCCACTGAAATAGCTTGAATGACACTATAGAATGCATAAAGTGTATTTATACAAACTCAGCACAACTCAGTTCAGTATGGGCAGTGCTAGGGCAGTGGGTATACAGCACCTTTCTGCACTGCTGTCCTGGGACTCCTGTCCTAACCATGCTATCATAGTTGAGGTTTTCCTATCTTCCCTGCATCCATCAATTCCATCATGTTTGTCCCATTCTAGACCAAAGTTCTTTTACACGTGAGTGCAAGCCAAGAAAAGAAGGTCCAAAAAGAAGGTCAAAAATTGTTGTTAGCAATGCTCACATTTTTCTCTGATAACCACCAATGCTGAACTGAGGCCTAGAGGCTTTCAAGCTGTCAATGACTGGTCTTGCAGTTCATGCAACATGGTTTTGAAAAATTTGGAGTATGTAGTACAGTTCTGTACTGCATACTGCATAGGCGTAGCAGGTCAATTAATTTGGGGGGGGGGGGGCTGCCCGAAAAATGTTGCCCAAATTGCCCCAAAAAATAAGAACTCCCAAAATTTTCTGCCCGAAACTGCATGAAAAATCGCCTTCCCAAAATCGCTGCAGCCCCCCCCCCGGCCCCCCTACGCCTATGCTGTACTGACATAAAGAACCATGAAAACAAAACTGTATCAAGAGAGGGTCACAGTCCAGCCACAGCAAACAAAGCAGACACACTAAAATGAATGTGATGTGAATTACCAGGATGTCGGTCAATCCAAAAATGACTACTTTTATCAGTTTTATGTCATTGTGACACTGCGCGTTTTACTTTTTCAAATGGTTTTGTGATCTATCATACTTCAACCCATTTTCTATACTTGGAAACCAATTGCCACCATTTTCCATAAAGTAAACCTTTGCTTAATTATCATGCAGGAGTCAGTAATTCTCTTGTCAAATTAAATCAGCTTTTGCTGTGGATATATGTCATGACACAACATTGTTGAATGCCTTGAATCAACAAATTTACATAATTAAAAATATTTATATTCTCTGATTAATATGGAGGCTTATAAATGAGACTTTCAAATAGCTTTTTATTTAACTTTTGGACCAAAGAATTCACAAATAAATATTTGTAGGGCCTTAGAAATATATATGCATACATATTGGCACTGCCTACACAACTCCTTATTTTTCTTTGATTCCTTGAGATGCTGTCAGAGATGGTTGACCTGAGCACACTGCATCCCAAGCAGATTGAAGCAGTGCATCTCAGTCACCACAGCATCTGATGCTTCCCTGCTGCTATGGCTGCTTTTGCTATGTTGTTCTCTCCTCATTATATAAGTCTTATCTGGTGCCTATTAAATAAATTCAGATCCAAAAATGTCTTTCCCCGACATATGTAACAATGTATTCAAATAACTGTTTTAAAATAAATTTTGACAAAAATTGAGAAGCATGTGACTCATTTCAATATGATTACATGAACATTGAAACCTTGTCATTTACAGTATCAGAAATATTATGAAAAAATTACCAAATGCCTCATCAAATTTTATGGCACATACAATAAATTTCATTAAAATTATATTGCCTTGAGACACATGCTTCGTAATTTTTGTTAATTTTATTTCAAAATGGTTATTCGAGTACATTTTCACATATATGTCTGGCGAGAAAGACATTGCTAGATCTATTTGATTTGAACATTATGGCCATTAGAAATATTAATTTAGTTTTAAAACAATTGATTAAATTGGATTATGAAAATAAAACATTTTAGTTAAGTAAAAATAATTTTTGCGACTCCAGTTGTCGCATGTTATTCTCAATATAAAAAATAAAAAATGTCCGTGAATATCTACGATTTTGGTTTATGATAATACAATATGCATTCTATTAAAGATTTACATTTTTATGTCTGATAAACTATAAATGTTATAATATATATATAAATCAGTATTTCGGAAACAGCTGTGTACATGCAGTGCATGCACTGAAATTATATTCATTCAGCCAAATCCCATCTTATCCATGCAAAATGCACAATATCTTTTTGTTGATCAAGTACTGTCTCCGTCTTCACATTACTTTGTAGTGAGTACTTTAACATTTAAAAAAAAATTGAAAAAAAATTGGTTTTTGTTTTAAAATATTGAGACTTAAGGCAAGCAGGTTGATTTATCTCAAAGAATAATTCTTTGTAAATTCTTTACTTTTTACAAATGAATTTTTTTTTAATGAACTACCACTTTATTAATACAACCTTCAGTAACAATGCAAGTCTATGGAATTTTTTAAGTAGCAAGATTTCAAAATCCATGAGCTGTGTCAGTGCTATTTATCTGTGTCCAAAAACGAGGCAATGTCAAGGAAATAGGGCATACCTTTTTGTGACATACCGAACTTACTTGCTCACCGAAAACTGGTCAGATGGTTGAAGATTTTAGTTATTTTTCGCTGGGTAACACGAATTTGGACAAAGAAGCATAGACCTAGATGTAGACTGATTTATGCGACAAGCAACACTATAAGTAGAGACTGCAAATGTAGTAAACAGGTTTGATGAGGTTGTGTTTTTAATAAAACAAATGTGGAGTGAAGCCTAGTCCTATGTATATAAATGTGTAACATTGCAAGAACCACTAACCATGCAAAACTTGAAAAACCAGTGACCGTGAAGGTCCTGCACCTTCTAGAGCTTTCGATGTTTCAGATTTTGGCTGATTTTCTACTTGGCCAATAGTGTCTTTACATTATGTAGACCTTAGTACTGCTGGAAGTGGAGTGAATCAGGCCAGCTCACATTTTGTGAAATAAATATGTTTGGTTGTATCGCCCTTTTTGACGAAAAACTCAAAAAGAAAAAACAAAGTCCTAAATTATGCAATTTTTTAGACCGAAAATAGCATAACTAACCCCCTTTTCTGGACTTATAGTTACTCCAATTGCTCAACTGTACTGTGGCAACGATGCACAAATAGGTTCAGGAAAAAAATAAAATAAAAAACAAACTCATATAAGCCGATTTTCAAAGGCACGCCAACATTAATCTAGGTGATAAATTAACACTTGCGAAATTGAATATTTTTTAATCTACAAAACTGAACATTCCCAGTGAAAAAATAGCTAATTTTCACATACCACATTGACAATTCTTGAACCAACAATAACTCCTTTTTTAACATTCTCGATAGCATGCGAGCTTCGATGAACCTTAGGCCAACTTCATCGGAAATGTTTAATTCTCTTTCGTCGCCTTAAGCTTATAAGATCTTTACCTTTTTTTTAAAAACCAGATATCTGCAGTGGTCATGGACATATATTTTTCTTTCAGAATTTTAATGAAATTTTTGTTGGGATTTAAATAAATATATAACAGGATTAAATATATTACTGATAATTATTGTGATGGTGACCAATCTACTGGCATCAAAAATCCTTATCTCTCAACAATAATATTATTTTCTATAACAGGCTATATATTTTTTAGAACAGATTAAATCGGCTATTAATTTTGTTTACCCTAGTTATATTGAAACACTAAATTTAAAACCAAATCAATAAGAATTTTTGTTGAAAGAAGGAAGTTCTATTGACCATGTTGACAAAAAAAATTCAGGATTAAATATTCTAGATGCCACAGTGCATTACATCTAGATAGAATATCATATATATATATGATTGCTCTCTCAAATATTCCATGCAGAAATGTACCAAAAATATAATTGCTCTCTCAAATATTCCATGCAGAAATGTACCAAATATTGGCTTCGACCAAGGCTCTTCCCTTCACATAATCATCAAGATATTATGTTTGTTTGAGTGGGCTGAGGTCGCAATGTCCAGGAGCTAAAACCAATTCAATAATTGATGGAGGTATTTCATACCACTTACTATATATATATAGACCATCCCCAGTTCCTGAAAATATTTCATAGAAATATCCAGAAGTGCAATTATATTTATTTATATATAGAGAGAGACATACAGTAATGTATATTGATAATTCAACAATAAATATTACATAACGGTATGTAGTATTTTTAAAGTGTGAGCAAATAAATTGACAAACTAACGAACCTAAATATGATAGTATCACCAGATTGCTTTTTATGCGAAGATTGGCCTTGACGGCAATCACATATTTTTAATTGCTAGTGTTGTATAATTTTCTTAATGCCAATGTTGTGTAATTTTCATGTGAAGGTGTTGTGTAATTTCTTTTTCAACATAAGTAATTTTTTTCAAATTGCAAGTGTAAAAGTTGGCATTGTGTTGACAATATTTCTTAAAAACTTAACATATTTAACTTATAATGGCCCATTACATATGATAAGAGCCTGAGAGGCCTATTCCTTGAGACTGATTAGACAAGAGGTACAACTTTGTCACATCATAGTTAGGCCAGACTTAAAATTTTTAGCTTCTCGGACAACCGACCCAACAGATTTTCTGCCTACGAAAAAAAAAAAGAGTGCAACCAGAATTTTTATCAAATTGACATTAAAAAAATTGAGATTTCACTTTCTTTTTTTTTGTTTTACTGACCGACCCTACAAAAAGTGCCTTGAGAAGATTCAAGAAGCTGAAGATCAATTATGTCTGGCCTTATTGATCTCACTGATCTGTCCTGCTGACCTTGACTAGTCCTTGCTAGTTGAAAAGAAAAAATATCTAAATTTCCAAAGGATTTCCATATTATTAATTAAAATTTTCACCAATAGAAAATATTCAGACATCTCGTGAAATGAGTAAATAAATGCCAAATTAAATGGCCTCTAAAAATCATTCTTGTCATCACATTAACCATGGATCTATAACTTACTTATTAGTCCTACTCCATGCCTGATTAATTTTGAAATTCTTTTTTTTTACATATAAACATGAAGACATACAACATAAATCATTTATTAATAAATGATTTATATTTCTTTTCATTATGTATGTGAAGATCGGACTGAGGCTGAACCATGTGTGCGGTGCGTGTCCTTTGCCAGCTTTCATTAGACCATGTTAAGTATAATATTCTACAGAGCATTAAAGAAAAAAGTATGTAGTTTTACAGCAGCAAAAATAGAACACCATTCTTCAACACAGGCTATGCAAATTCATTTTATCAGTCATTCCGAGAAAGTTCTATATTAAGACCTCCCACTTACATTTTGAAATGGTTATACGTGTATATGTATATTGTATACATACATGTGTGCTTTTAGGTTATCTAAAAATCATATCGCGCTGTGAGTCTCGGTCACTGATTTATTGTGCACAAAATACCAATCTCCCAGAGTATATAATTTATTCTCCATAAATTCATGGAACTTTTTTTTTTAAATCGTTTAAAATATGAACCATGTTGTGCCAAAAAAAAATAGAAATTAAAATAGTAATGACTTTTAAAATATTTGCAATATCAGATTTTGAACCGGCCAACGTATCGAAACTAAACTTTTTAAAATTCTCATGAAAAATAGACAACACCAATGAAAGAGCATGTAGTTATATAAATGCTACAAAAAAATTATTATAAAATAAAATCAGGAACAATTTGTAAAATTAAATATTTCGCCTACCTTTTCTGTGAGATCTCTCCTCCCTCATGTTGTAGACGTACATGATGAGCAACGGAATCATCTTTCTCAGATCTTTGACCGGAATGTCGACCCTCACCCTCCAGTTGGAGTCCACGTATCTGTCCATGAACTCGTGGATATCCCTCTCCGCTGCTGGACCTGCCAATTCTGAAAATACAAGAAATAAACCGTAAAATGTCTAATTTCCAAAATACTTTCTATAAAAACATTCAGAATCAATTAGCAAAAGTTGTCAATTTCTTTAACTTCAATTATTTGGAGTCAATAGTTTCAATTTTTTAATGCCTTGAATAAAGAGAGGCCAAAATAATATATACAGGAGAGTTTATTTTCATAGTTTGTGCGTTTTAAAGTCATTTGTTTTATCATGGTGATTTTATTGTGTTGACAGTCTGAAGTTTTACTTTTGTTCATAAATCTGACATCTTGTTTTTCTTCTCATACTTAAATTGTATAAATACGGATTAGGCTCCTAAATACTCAAACACTTGAACGTCAAACTGCTCTGCATTTAAACACCAATATACCACAATAATATACTTTCGCCAATAGATTATTTTTTAATTTAGTTTTTTGGAATCAGTCCACATAAAAAGTATACAATTGGGTCTCAAGCTATTCCAAATTTTTAAAAAGGTCCAATGTTTAAAACAAGTTGAAATTCTCATGTGATTTCTTGAGTAAAAAAGAAGTTATTCTCGAACATTGCAAAAAACATATGAAAAAGAAAGAAATATTGATCTGCTTGTATTAAAATGTAGAGCATTTTGACATTATTGGCAAAGTTCTGTGACATTTGTGATATGGTTTATTTGCGACTAGCATAAAAAATGTAAATGTAGAAAGCACAGTTGTGCACATGAGAAACATACTTAAATGTCATAACACAAGAATTAATAATTTATTATGTCAACGTGTCAATCAAAGTATTTATAAGAATGGACCTCTTGTATTATGTTTACTGAAAGATTCATGACAAAATATTGTTTGGCAAATGACAAAAAAAGTTTTTTTTTCACCTTAATTAGTGATGGTGCTATAATTGTTAAAAAAAGTTAGTTGCCAATTTGCAAAAGTTTGTCGCGGGGATAAAATCCACAGCTCCCCTCTCCCCATGTATCGTCTGGTCACCCCCTTAATTTTTACGTTTTGTGTCAAAGTAAAATAACATGTAATGTTTAATTTATTAAAGGATTTTTTTCTTGTGAAACTATGAGCATTCTATGAAATGGTAATATCCAGAACTTGGGGAAATTGGGAATTGCGCTATAAATTTATAAATATAAAAGTGAATAAGTGTTTTTTAAGACTATTCTAATTCCGTATGGACCAGGAGTCCAGAACCACTGACATGTAAAATTTAAATAACCTCATGTCCAACTGTTAGTCATGTAAATACATGATATTCTACTTTCTCTTTCTGGGAAAGTATCCCAGGATGTGCTTTGAATAATTAGTCACATATTTAACCCATTTATACACCTGGGCTGTTGAAAATGTAAACAAACTCTTTTTTTAAACAACCTAACATGTGTCTGTTAATTTGAGCTTGTTCAAATAGTACAATTTAAGAAGGATGATTGGGGATTTCTGTCCTATATTTATGTACGTGGTAGGCTAATTAGGACAGGAAGAGGACATGGCAATGAGGCGAAGGATGATTGAAACAGCCGGCCAACATAGGCACAGGTGACCCGACTAGAGCCAGATTATAACCCTGGACCCGGCGATTGGTAGTCCAGCACGCTACCATTAGACCAACCCTCCCCCAAGTAAAAAGTTTGATGAATAAATCAGTGCAGAAATGAAATTCATACTGATCAAAATTTAATATTCAGATAAAACAAAGATTTCAGAATGTGACTGTTTTTGACACTAAATCGAAAAAGTTCTATTCCACATCTAATGTTAAGAAAGGAAATATCTTCACTTTCAAGAAAAAGTTTGTCACATTTGTGTCTCGGGGGTAAAAATCCCATAAAAGCCCCCACATACCCAAGTATTATCCGGTGACCAAGTTGTAAAATTTAACACAAACTACAGAATGGAAGGATGCTCCGTTATAGTTTTCTGATGATTCTGTTTTACGAGGTCATTGACCTGCAGTTCGTGGAACATTACCAGATTGACACCAGCCTGCTGAAGTGCTAATGTCCTGATTAAAATAGTATGTGAATAATTACACAAATAGTGCCTTCTGGCTACCAAACCCATAGCTGCATTGATTACCATTACACTTTGCATTATGATATAATCAGTATCACTTTCAGTATGGTGCACAAAAATTAGGCAATCACTTGTGAGATCATTTGAGACTATCAAGGCACAAGGCTGCCCACAGCAAAAACCCTGAGTCCCTGAAAGGTGTCAAAAAATCGTCAACAAGTAGAGTTTATTACTAATCCAAAAATAGGACATTTGCAACCCTGGTGTTGGGTTCTCATTCTAAAAATAATGAGGGGGGATGCCCCGGGATTGGATGCTTGGGGAGGGTTTCGCACCAAGACCCAGTATTATGTAAACGGACCCTAAAAGTAGATCCTTAACTGGGGAAAATTCACCCTTGGAGAGACCTTGATTTTATGTAGCCGTAATTTAAGTAGCCCACATACTTTGAACTAATTATATCAATTATTTCATTTTTACCACCACATATGCCTTTCCGAAAGTGATTCTATTATGTGAAAATTTTGGGTGCCCCGAATGTTAGACCTTGTCTAAAAATGTTGCGACCTCATTTTAGGACCCTTACTTGTCCCTCAGCTGGGGAAAACGACCTAGGTCTTGCAGAGCCCCTTTCAGGCTGAATGACCCTCAATAGCGGCTGAATGGCCTCATGAAATCCAAGATGAAGACACGTGAAGACACGTGCATCCATTCCATGGCTCAATGGATCATGTCGGGTCATGGTGACATTTCAGGAACAGCCACCTCTCAAAATTAACTTTAATAAAGAGACCAGAGAATATGTTTGCCCTACCATTTTTTGTCATGTGATATGTTCAACATTGGTGGAAAACAAGTGTTCATCAATTATATATGGACCACTGGACCAGTCTAAATTTGGCAAGCCAAGCACTCAGAAGTGAGATGGGCTGTCTACCCACCACAGCTGCTCAGTTACAAGTCAAATACATGAATCACAACTTACAAATACACATGATTGGTTGTATGAGTGACTTACTTCTCATGATTGATGAGAATGAACTTAATTTAGAATTTTGTAATATCGTAAGAAAAACTTCAACATACTATCAGTAGCCCGGGATCAGTAGTTACCATGCACACATGCACATGTTACACATGCACATGTAGGCTTAGAGGCCTACTACATGCTAAAACTTACAGACAAGAACATCCAGAAAATGTGCATAACTCTGACAAAGACATTTTGTCACAGTTAATGTCAAAATCAAATGGATCAGTGACTAACAGAGTGACTATGTGACAACCAATATGACTAAGTGACTAACCTGATTCGTGGAAGGCGTTCTTCTTGACGACTCCTTTAATGATCTGGCGAAGCTGTTGCTCTTTGTCGCTATAATGGAATTCAGGAGCTGAAATATAGAGAAGACAAGTGTCAAGTTAAATACTCAGTAAATAATTGGTTAATTTAGTAAAATTACCGTATATAATACAGTAGTTCTCCAAATAGTAGGCAAATACATTACATTGTATACAATAAAGCAGGTCTGTCATTTTCAAAATAAAGTGGTGGGGCATCGGAATTTTTTTTTTTTACATTCGCAAGAGCACAGCAAAAGTTATTCCTGCTCCGATGTTCTACCCCTTTTTGGCACAAAAGTGAAACTGAGAATTCTATGAACACTAATTGTGTATGCAAATTATTGAATGAATTGAAAAGTACAAGCTGAGGTACTTACTGGTCACATAGAACTGGTGGTTGACTTGCTGTCCCACATCGGCCACCATACTGAAGTCAGTGGGCTGAGGGGACAAGCACGGGGACAGCGAGGGGGACAGGGATGGGGACATGGATGCTTCTTCAACCTGTAAATATAAACAAACAACATCAATTACATTGTATGAACCAACAACTAATTTCTTCCCAGATTTGAGTTGGTGCAGAGGGTCATCCTATACATTCATTGTCCAATTAATAAAGAAATCCAATCCTGTGCCCATGCAGCACAATGACCAGGATTAAGTTTCCTTTTTTTTTGCTTCTTCCTTGTTGTAGTATTCCTGAAGTTTCATAGTCCGTCTACAGAGTCAAACATTCCATTTAAAATGTTTAAACTACCTTTTTCTGAGAAGAAAGTGTCATATAAATCTATACTTCCTTTTCAACAGGCATTTTCAATGCATGCCTCAGAATGCCACAGGGAATAAATCATTTTAAATTATTTGAGATAACAATTACTTTAACAATTTTAATGCTTCTGTTTTCCTCAAAACGTATGAAAGGCGTCTTTTAAACTGTTTTTATTGGGGATGGTTATGAGCCGGTGTCATGAATTCAGGTTATCCCTGGCTATCTCACCTATCTGTCCATTGAAGATAAAGAATTGAGATAACACATTTCTGGGAAATTGCTAGCACACAATAAGTTCAAAATTGAAAGATAAAATTTGATCTCACAGTGAATTGTGCTAGATTTTTGTTTTTGTTTTTCTGTTCTTTACCTTCACTGAGACAGGCTAATTGTTATTGTGAGTCTGCAGCTATAAATACACTTTTTATTCTTCAGTTGCCTCTTCAGCTGCCAGAGAGTACTGTAAGGTGACTCTATAAATAACTTCCAATCAATACCGAATTCGCAAATTGAGCATTTGGATCACGACATGCTTTCTGAATGTTTTCCAATATAATGGTTATTTAAAAATCATGTAGGAGGATAACTAGGTCTGCCTCATAAAGGCATTCTTGAATTACATTGAAATATCACCAAATTATTTGAAATGTGGGAGAATTTTTTTTTTTTTTGGGAAGGAGGGTGTCAATTATATAACTATACTTTTGTGATCACGATTTAAAGGTTTACATGAACTGGCCTACAACAAACATCAGGCAACTGTCTAATGTTGACTTCGATCGATTACAATGCAATTTGCAAAATTCGGAGTTGTCCAAAATTTGGTTATTTTTACTCCGATTTCTACATGTGCCATTCGATACACTATGCACTCAAATTACAAATCATGACACGAAGCAGAAAGTGCTTGCAGACCAAGGTTTGAATGGATATATATATATATACATTGTGTATATATATTATATATTATTTCTTTTCTCAGAATTGGCTGAAGTATCCACTTCTTGGAAAGGCATTAATTTTATGGCCTGGCTGTAGGTAATTAATGTGCTTGCATCACACAATTATTTGTGTGTGTTATTACAGATCCTTGGTCAATAATCAGGTCAGGTCAGTTCGTTTTCATGCAAAGGCCTATTATCGGATTATGCCATCTATGTAGGCCTATAGCTGAAGAACAAATAATTTTTCAGCGATGGCTTGGTAAAAGTATTTGTTTTTCTCCAAGTAGTGCAAGTCATACTGATTGACATGATTCTGTCAGAACAGCTGAATCATTTTTGAAAGTGAACTATTTTTCTGCTTATGTCCTTGCCATAATGTGCATCAAGCCACAATGAAGGCACCAAAATGTCAAATTTCAAAAAGTCAATTAGAAAGAAGACGAAAGAAAACGGAAGACAGGATATTAAATGTGAAATTTTGTTTTAAAAAACCACAAAAAGTGGGTGATAGCATTGAAAAGATAGAGAAAGGGAAATACCACGTTGGTTTTTCTTATGAAATGTCTCTCTACAACTATGCTCGGCTGAGAAAGTCTCTTCAAATGTCCAGTATTCCTGGCACCCAAAACTTTGCAATAAAATCACTTTCATATATGGCGGTAAAAAAGATACCAATTGGTACAAATAATTGTAAAAATTATATATGTACCTTATTAGGGCAACACAAAATTTCTCATCTTCACGAGAAAATTTTCCCTAGTTAAACATTAAGGCCAGGGTCCTCTTTGAGGCTCTTTCTGGGTTCTTGCACCTTCTGGCTCAACTACTGGGTCTGGGCGCAAGGCTCACAGCTGAGCACTCCCGTCAGTTTTGGTGGCGAGAACCCCCGAATACAAAAGAAGAAAGGAAGAGAAAGAAGAATAGAACTTGAGGAAACAATTGAAACAAATAAAGAATAAAGAAACAATTTAAGGAAGTAACAAAATAAGACGGCGAAGAAGGAAGCTGAAGAAAGACGCCCTCAATCGCCCTGCCAAGTCAAGTTCTGTATGGATTCATGGTACTGTACACTGTATGATTATTATTATTTTGCAAACATACTTTGCCATTGCGTCAATAATTAGACACCTCCCTCAGTCACATGCATACATGCGAAGAATATAAGTTATATAACCGCACAAGGCCAAACAGAGTCAACAGACAGACTTTTGTTTAACTTGAACCACTCCTCTTTCTCCCTGAATGTCATTTTTGTCTCAAGCTTTCCATTGCACAGTGAAAAACAACCATATCGTTGCCATATATCTTTTCTTTTTTTTTTGCCTGCAGAGCGTGTACTTCTGATCAAAAAGGTTATCCTTGGTGTGCGAACTGTCTGCACTATACAGAAAATGTATTGATAAACATCATGTGTTATGTTTTTCTGCCACAGCAACCTTTGGCATAAAATCAATTCCTTGGCATCTTTTTCATTACGGGCCGACCAGACGATAGTTGGGGGGGCGGGCAATTTTTTTCACATGTGAACGCGCGACAAACTTTTTTATCGCAATTTTAACATTACGGTACCCCAGCTACAGGAAACAAACTTTTTTTTCCAAAACGCCATAGCCACAAAAAGGTCATCTGGTCGGCCCCTGCCTGTGTTAAAGTATGTTTAGTATTGTTTCAATAAGTTACAGCAACTGTTTCACAGTTATGTGTAAATCTAAATCATAATATATGGGGCCAAGCAAAAGATAGTTGGGGCAGGGCTATGGATTTTCCCCCGGGGAAGATTTTTTTTCATTTGCGAAGCAATGTTCAAACAATTTCGTTTCCACGCGGCACGCGAAAAACTTTTTCTTCGTAAATTTAACATAACAGTACCCTAGCTACAGGTGAAGAAAACTTCTTTTTTTTTTCATGTGCTGAACAAGTTTTTTTTTCAGTGTCAAGTGGGAAACAAACTTTTTTTTTCCAAAAAGCCATAGCCCCTGCCCCCAATAGTCATCTGGTCAGCCCCTTACTGTGTTAAAGTGTGTTTAGTATTGTTTCAATAAGCTACAGTAACTGAGTTTCATGGCTAAATTATGTGTAAAGCAATTAATTTCTTAGTAAATCGTAAAATTAGGGGCCGAGCAGAAGATAGTTGGGGGGGGGCTATGGATTTTGCCCCAGGCAAGAATTTTTTTTTCATTTGCGAAGTGACAAACAATTTTTTTCGCATGCGGTCGAGTGACAAACTTTTTTATTGCAGGTTTAAACATTATGGTCCCCTACCCACAGGTGGAAACATACTCTTTAAATTTTCTTGTGCTGAGCAAACTTTTTTTCAGGGTCAAGTCGGAAACAAACTTCTTTTTTTCACCAAAAATCAATAGCCAACCCAAAGATCATCTGGTCGCCCGTTACCTCTCTTGTCCTATACAATTAAAAAGAAGTGACATTGAATTTGTTGAATTACAACACATCTGGAATTACTTAACACCATCTCTTGAGTCTTGTGCAGTTAGTGCTAGTCACTGGTTGGGCTACCATTTCTCTTCTCACCCTTTGATACTTTTGTCCTAAAACTAAAAACTCATTTAACTTTCCGAACTTTAAAAAGCACCAAGTGCTCAAGGTTGCAAGACAAGGTTGTGATGACAGCGAAAATTACTTGTGACATTAATCGAGTTGTGGTAATTTGTTCGTTAAAAAGCAATAACTCCAGTTATGATATTACAGTCGACGAATGAAGAGTAGTCGAGAACTTACATTCAACTGCTAATGGACGTCAATGACCTCACAAAAGCCGCATCCATTACATTGAAATGAACTGTCAATTTGTCATTGAGTAACTTGTGACCTCATTGATACTCAGCAGGAAACTTGTTTTCATATCATTGAAAGAATAGAATATGACCTCACAAATTGCATTTGAGTCATGCCATAGCATGGATGGGGATATGACCTCACAATGAACATTTCAGTCCAATTCTGTTAGCACTTGACATTCATCAACTGTAACAACCTGTACTGTTGCACAGAGTGCAAACATTACAATTTATTATAATCTATTACATAATCCAGCAGCCCAGGTCTGACTCATTGAAATAGCCTATATCATTTATGGATAAAAACAAACAAGGCAGGCAGGAATCGCATTTGATCATTTGATCAGAAGTTTCAAGACTCGGTATGTCAATTAATTTTTTTCTTCTGGAGCAAAAAGTGTATAGACCAACCAATCTTCCTCATGGCACTCCCCCTTTTATATATTTCAGTTTCATAAAACTTCAATTGCTCTACATTTATTTTTTCAAAAAAAGGAAAAGTGCCAAAGCTGCTGAAAATCGATAACTATGTTCACTTCCACTCCACAAAGGGAAAAACACAGAATATCACCATTGCCATTTGCACATAGAGTTGGTAATTTTATAACTGCCAATTTTAAAAACAACACATTTACTGTAATTTACTAATTTACACACTGTAGTACCACAATAGCATTATATAGTACCAATGTGAGTATACACCACATTTTCTAGACATTTTAAATATAGCTGTCTTATTTCAGGATCATCTGAATAATCTTCTATAATTTTACAAAATTGTTAATCCTTTTGATTTTTGGGTTGCCTTGTGCAATTTTTATAGGATCGTATGGAAAGGTAAGGGCTACTCTCTGAACATTTCCACTTTTTCTTAATTTCACCATGCACCAATTGCTGGACTTGCTCACATCGATGTTTTATTCCCACAAATTTTTTCCTGAGATACACGGTGTCACACACCATGGATTTACATTATCTAAGGCCAAGGCCTACTATATGTTCCCTGTTATTTTTGCCCTTCAGATCATCTCAGTGAACCTCAGTGAACCTCACTGATCATTGATCAATGTATGTGCATAGGCCCTCTTTACAAGTGCACAAGGCTTTAGTAGAATCTGTAGGTCTAAGGAATCATGAATATATATGTCATACCTTTAACACAATTCCTTTTTTTTTCGTCTTTATTTTTATAGACAGATTTATAAGTTCAATTTACTTGATCATTGACAATGCCTACATAACTAATTGAATATAAGGCCTATTTTGTTTAGGCCAATGTACATTTTTGCCACATGCGATCAAATTGTCACGCCATACATAATAGTTGTGATTAGGCCTAATTAGGCGTAAATTGATAAGGCCTATTCATTGACTGATCTGTCCAATTTCTGGGACATAAAGTGCAGCGCACATGCTGACATGCTTGAATTGCACTGCAAGAGCTGATGTCCTTGAACCAGTTCACTCCAGGACTCCATAAAAGCACTTTCTTAAATTTGAAGATTTAAGAAAAATATCAACATTTTTAAAATCACAGAATTGCCCACAGCTGGATTTGGTTGGCAGGCTTTTTTTTTGTTCTGATTTTTTTAATTTTAAGAAAAATAGGCCTCCCTTGAGGCCTCCTCGTTTCAATATTAAAATTGTATTTTTTTTGCTTGGCCCTTCATCCCCACATACGCCTGGCCTAGCTATGGATGCAGTGCTAATGAAGGTATTGACCTCTGAATCTGACAAATCACATCCAATTTGTCAGCTCCAAACCTGTAGAACTTAATTGTTAATCACTCTTTCGCAATGTGCACAAAAATGACAAAATGCATTTTGTGCATTGTGGATTGTATTCACGTGCATTTCTCTGCATTCCACCACCAGAGCAGATCTATCTGAGTGGGCAGTTTTAAAATTGATCGAAATATTGTGATATTTCACCTAATAGAACTTTCACACCCTCCCAGATTAGATCCCTGCTGCTCCAAACAACCACAGTAACCATGCAGAATTCCGAAACAGAAAAAAAAGCTGGCAATCCTGTCTGGTTCACGGTAGGCATACAACCTTCCTGTTCTGGCTGACTATGGTTATACAACATGGCCATTTGATTACTCATGTATCCATGGCCATACATCCAGCACATGGTATCTAGATTTCATTTGGGGTGCATTATTAGCAAATTGAAATTATGCCAATTTATATTTAGGCCTAAACAAAAGATTAAACAAGACAATGCCGGGCCAACCATCTGGCACCTGCAGCTGCCTGCAGAGATGGAACTTTAGCTGCCCGACTTTTCAGCTATTTGGGCCAAGAGCCGTGAACTCCTTGCACCAGCACAGATCTCAACAAGTGCACCGATCACCAATAACCATCAGTTACAACTTCCAAGCTATCTTGCAATGCTGCAATTAGTACGTGTACATTTTTGCAGTTAAGACAACCAATGCCTCTCACCTACTTTTCAGCATTTTTTGTTTTCATTAATTGCCCATAAATTGGCAGCAATAAAAGCAAGTGCAACAAGGAAAATTCATACTTTTTAGACACGTTGCATGGTTATAAACAGCTGAGCTCTACCTACCTTCACCATGCTGAAGTACTGCTGAGATAGAATAATCTTGGATGTATTTCTCTGTCAGTCACTGGATGTGCAGCTTTACTCTGCCGAAGATGTGCGAGTCTGCAACTTCAGGAGCTGGCTGGGAATTTAATGACCCGGAGTTGTTATTGTAACTTCTATACATAGCACAGAGAGACGCTGTCAGTGCACCGGGGCCACGCGGGTTTGGAGGGGGCGGGGCTTGGCAGTGATTAACATATGCAAATGAAGCTGCAACGGCGCGTCACACAACCATGCAACCACCGAGCTGCCAGAGATTGTGAGCAGATCCAGCAAAATAGAGCCTGGTGGGCAAGCAGAGAAATACGGCATTCATCATGTGACCAAGTTATCAGCCAATGAGAGAGCAGACTGAATGGGATCTGCTGACCTGCCTGTACTAGTGCTGCAAGAACATTGTTATGATGAACCCTTTGCACGCACCTTAACTAGCGCACGTGTGGTTTTACGTGGTTCTGTGTCTCATGAATATTCAGAGGAGAGGTAATTTATGCAGAGCTAGGCGCCATTTTTATTTACTTTCTGCACTGGTACTGATGTGAATGGGGTGAATTAAATGTATTCAGAAGTGTAACTTTAATTTAGTTGACAGTGTCCCTTTAATGCGCAAATTAATCAGGTTGTTTGCTGATTAAGTAAACAAAAAACTTGAACTTGTTAAAACTGAGGAACTGCATCCATTTGCATCAGCCAATTTCCTTCAGCGAATGAAGTTCAAAGAAGGTATTGTAATCTTGGTAAAAATGTTGTCCGTCCGCCGGCGAGGTTTCCGGGCCAGCACTCGGCCTCTATTGAGTGTACATGGATGAAATTTGGTACACATATCGCCTGTATGATCTAGTTGTGCCTTGTGATTATTCTGATTGATAGATATCCTATACTTTTTGAAATAATCAGGGCCGGCTCCAGCCAATTATACGTCCTAGGCAGCATCATGCAGATGCGAACCCCCCCCCCCCCACCGTCCCAGCTAGGGCGAAAAGCGAGGAGGTTGCACAGAGAAAGGAGGGGGCACAGAACAAGGAGGGAGTACAGAGCAAGAAGGGGCGCAGAGAGCAAGGAGGGGGTGCAGAGAAAGGAGGGAATGTAGAGCAAGGAGGCAGGGCAAGGAGCGGGCACAGAGTAAGGAGGGACACAGAACAAGGAGGGTGCAGGGCAAGGAGGGGTGCAGAGCAAGGAGGGGTGCAGAGCAAGGACGGGGGTGCAGAGCAAGGAGGGGCACAGAACAAGGTGGGGCGCAGAGTAATGAGGGGAATAGAGCAAGGAGGGGCACAGAGCAAGGAAGGGCTCAGAACAAGGAGGGGCGCGCAGAGCAAGGAGTGGACACAGAACACGGAGGAGCACAGAACAAGGAGGAGCGCAGAGCAATGAGGGGGTGCAGAGCAAGGTGGGCGCAGATCAATGAGGGGCGCAGAGTAATGAGGGGAATAGAGCAAGGAGGGGCACAGAGCAAGGAGGGGCACAGAACAAGGAGGGGTGCGCAGAGCAAGGAGGGGGCACAGAACAAGGAGGAGCACTGAACAAGAAGGAGTGCAGAGCAATGAGGGGGCGCAGAGCAAGGAGGGACGCTGAGAGCAAGGAGGGGCGCAGAGTAAGGAGGGGATGTAGAGCAAGGAAGGGCACAGAGTAAGGAGGGGCGCAGAGCAAGGCGGGGGAGCAGAACAAGGAGGGGGCGCAGAACAAGGAGGGTGCAGAGCAAGGAGGAGGCACAGAACAAGGAGGGGGCACAGAGTAAGGAGGGGATGTAGAGCAAGTACGGGTGCAGAGCAAGGAGGGATGCAGAGCAAGGAGGGATGCAGAGCAAGGAGGGGTGCAGAACAATGAGGGGCACAGAGCAAGGAGGGGGCAGAGCCAGGAGGGGGGCAGAGCTAGGAGGAGTGCAGAGCAAGGACGGGGCACAGAGCAAGGAGGGGGTGCAGAGCAAGGGGGGCGCAGAGCAAAGAGGGCGCACAAAGTAAGGATTGGGCCATGTCGCCGCCGCCCCCCCCCCCATCAGGCCAAAAATTAACATAGAAGAGATAGGAGAAGCTGCGGAGTGCCCCGTATTCACCCCATGTATTGGCCCCCCTCAGGCCAGTTCTAGATACGCCCCTGGGTGCGGCCGAGAGGGGGGGTGGACCTTTCAACTCATGGGAGCTCTTTGCGCTAAAATAATTAAAATACTCCATGAGTCTAAATGGTTCTTTAAAATTTTGAAACACGATTTCTAAAAAAATATTATTGCTATCAATTTAATATTAAATTGAACATGAACACAAATGCAGTCCCATTCATTACAAGAAGAATTGAAGTTATATATGTGCACGTGTTTAGAGCAAAGATTTACCTCCTTGAGAAGTTACTGCTTTTTTACAACCCCTAATGATGCTAATGATGCAATTATGATGGATAATATTGGTTGAAATGTTTGACTGGACATTTAATTAGTGTCAGAGGTGGGCTAATACTTTACATGTGATTTGGTGCCCTGAGCCATGTGGCAACCAGGAAGGTCAATACAAAAGCAGGAAGGTCGCCAGAGTTGGAGGAGACTGGAGGGCATGGGCCATGATGGGGGAGAGGACATGTTACATAACTGATTGGACGCCCATGTTAAATGCTGGGTTTCCACTCCAGTGACCTATTGCTTGCACGGATATATATCTCAGCCACATGTGACAAATATCAGCCATAATTCAGCAACAAGAATCAAGACACTACGAGCTATGTTTCATGTAAAAGTTAAATTTGATGTATGCAAAACAATTAAAACGGGCCATCGTGCATAGGCCTGCACACGATCCAGCATCATGTCAGCATGCAGTGAAGGAAAAAGAAAAGGAAAATTGATTCAAAATTAAAAAAAGACGATTTATTGTTTTCCTTATAAATTTATCATGATCCCTTCCTGTGTTTTGTGATTTATTGTATAATTTATTAATCATCCCTATGTATGACAACTTATCACAAGACAGTCAAGACTGCATAGAAACTGCAACTTCCACTGCACTGGTCGATGTCATCTCAGACACAATAGCATTTTTGACTCGTGTATGACCCAATTATCTAATTTTCGATCTGGACACCCTGAAGACTGAAACAGTGAAACTATAAGCTATAGAATGAAGCAGACTTAGTTTGCCAATGAGTATCTATATATATATATAGCTAAGAATATCAGGTGTTCTGAAATTTTGAATTGTTGTGCAACTTAATTGTGCTTGTAGGTAGGGGTACTATAGAGGCACGGACACTTATTGAGCCCTTTTGTGGAAAGTGAAACTGTCAGATTTATGACCTCACAAAACCAAGGAGGAATTCTTAAGGTATTGGCCTTCTGAAAAGTTGAAAACCACTCAGTACATTAGTCTTACCAATTGCTGAATAGCTGAATTGTCAAGAGTAACAGGTGACAATATATTAATCCAAACTGGATAATAGCCTATGTTTTAGCCATTCATCCATGGAACTATGTTCTCTTTTGCAATCCCATAACAATCGCAACATTTTGGCTGGTAATATCAAGGAGTGCTTGCAAACTATGTTAGTATATTGATTCTCCGTTAAAAAAAGTTAGGGTGAGGGGCCTTATATTTTGTATGCTCTGCTTACAAAAACATAAATTTTGGAAGTGAAATTTCATAACAAAAGTTGTCAATTGGGAAAATGCGATGTTGTGTTGCATGTTTGACCATATCTATCTCAAATATTAAAAGATTTTCAAAATTTTTGTGTTCGGTTTTTCGTAACTTTATTGTCTTTCAAGTTACCTGATCAAGTGTTTCATGGACTTACTATTTGAGCAATGACACTGTAACATTTGGCAAACTTGTTTTGTACTCTTCGATTTTGTGGAAGCCGTGAGCACTATGAAGACTGTATTTCTCATAGGTGTATACAGTGCCGTCTGTAAGTAAGTGAAACGCATGAAATGGTGCAATTGCATCAATGCTAAACATCCTCCAACCAAACTGCTTGTGGAAGCATGAATTCTCATCCGATGAGAGGAAAACATATTGGGTCATAAAGGCCGATATGTGAGGCATGTGGGATAACAATGGCAGCCAATGTTCTTTGCTGTAGACGGAGTTAGATATGGGCCAAAGTCTTTGATAAGTAAATGAGCGGCAATTATGCCTTCGGTTATCAAACTGTATTAACCTATTTTCTTTGTATAATTTATAAGTGATAATAAAAAATCTGAAATCTAAGTGAAACACAGGCCCAATGTTATTTAATAGGGAAGGGTGGTTCACTTACTTATCAAAGACTTTGACCCATACCTAACTCCAACTACAGCAAAGAAAATTGGCTGCCATTAATATCCCACATGCCTCACATATCGGCCTATGTGACCAAATATGTTTTTCTCTCATCGGATGAGAATTCATTCTTCCATGAGCAGTTTTGCTAAGGATGTTTAACATTGATGCAATGGCACCATTTCATGCGTTTCACTTACTTACAGTAACTGATTTTTTTTGTGTCGATGAAGTTACTTAGGCCTACAGAAAAAACAAAAATTAGGATTTTGTTTCTAGTCATATTTGCCTTTCCCCACTTCTAAAGATTTTTTATTTTGGAAAATGGAAATTATCCTCTTTTTTTCAAAAAAATAAAGACATTTTTGAAAAAAAAAAATCCAAAAAAAAGTTACATTTTCCCTCAAAACTTTGTTTAAACATTTTCTTTTAGTATATTACCTTTCCACCCTATTTCTCTTTGTCCCAATTTTTTTCTCCAAACTTTTTATTGAACAAAGCTGAATGCAAAAATTAATTTCGAGAAATAATTTTGATAATTACAATTTAGAGTCTTTAAAATTTATTTTTGCGTTCAGGGAGTCCCGTCTTCGTGCTTTGGGATTTTCATATTATTCTTGTCTTTTCGGACTTCCAGACATATATATATATATATATGCACCTCAAATTTAGGTTAACACATCATGACACATGTCAATATTAAATTAAACATCATTTCATTTTTTGGCATAATCACTTCACAATCCATGACCATTTTCATTTTCATCTTATAAAATGTACCTTGAACTACCTTCCTAGTTATAATTAATAATCTATCACTTATAATTTTTTTTCACTTATTATCATCGAGGACAGCAATTCCATAGTTACTTGCAACTCGGCTACTTACCCTTTGATGCTTGTTTCTTTTAAAAAAATTAAATATATATATCTGATTTATTGTATATAATTATTTGGAGGTGATTGTATGTACTTTATGCATCTATAAATAAACTAATTCTAATGATCTCTAATTCTAGTATAATCTAAGAAAGCAAAATAATGAGAGCTAACAAGTGTAGGCCTCTCTCTCATCGCTCCACAATGTCTGAATGTCACAACAACACATTTTTGTCTGGAGTTCACAAATAAATCACTATCTTTTCTATTTTGCGGCTTAGACAATAACTGTCAATAAGACTATTATTCACGTATGCAGAGATAAAACTAGCGACAAATATCAGCCAAAATTTTGCAGTTAAAATCAAACTTGGTGCCAGGTGCGGCTAGGGAAATGGGTAACATTCAGTGTTCCAATGCACTGGTGCAATATGTGATGCCAAACGGGCCGCTTAGTTGGTGGCTGGCTGTTTGCCTCAATATATTTATAAATGCTTCTCCCACTTTTTGAATGTGTTAACTTTTTATTAACAACCTTCGACTAACAAGACCACATATATCCTCTCAAAACAACATAAAGTCGTATTGAATTCAAACACGATGCAGATTCATTCTATTTTCTGGGCATTTTATCAATCAATCTTGTTTCTACCCACACACAGCTACACGTAATTATTCAATATTTGATCACACTGTACGAACTTTTTGAACATTTCAATGTCTGTTTTCATTTTAATAACGAATGGTATTTTAAAGGGTTTTAATAGTTTTTATGGCTTCCCTGCAGAAGTTTCTGTCACGATTTGAAAAACAGAAAAATAGTTCTTAGAAGTCTGAGGCCTTAATCTTGTGGAGGTGGTCTCTCCCATACAGCTAATGTTTAAGATGGTGAGATGTGTTTCCAAGTGTTTCTCCTAATTATTCTCCAACCTCCTTGCACTTCCTCACAGCTCCCCCCTCGTTCTCAGACCACACTTGTTATTGTCCTGAAAGTGAGCCGCTCTATATAGAAGGACTACTAATGCAATGTATTTATACAAACTGAATAAAAAATAAATCTGCACGTCTGTCAAAATATTATTGTTTACAGTTTGAATTTGCTAATGAGCATAGAGCTCTGCATAGATCTCTGCAAGCTCATGGTGACACACAATGGGAAGCATTGCTGCCAATTGCCTGACAAACAACTCAACCCTGTTGCACCAACGACTGGCACCGAGCAGTCAGGTAGAGAAGCTGCTTTCCGTATAGCATCACCGTTGCCATGGCACCAACGAAGGTTTCATTCTTGTCGTCCCAGTTCCCAGACACCACCTTGTTCACTTTGGATTGCCGCAGCTCACAACTGCATAACAATTGAGTTGAATAATATTTTGCTACCATGTTTTTGACTGAAACTCCCACAAAGGCTCTTGAACTAAGAACACTTTTAAGATAAAAGCTCAACTAAATAAGCACATGCACACAAATATAAGGTTCCCCCTTTGCAACAACATGCCTCATCACTGTTTGGTGCAGAAAGGCAATGAATTCCTGCATTGAATCATACATCCGTACTTGGAACAAACCAGTGCGGATCCAGGGGGGGGGGGTTAGGGAGTTCAAACCCCCACCCCTTTGCCTGTACATTGAGAAAAAAAAAAATCCGGATATTTTTAGTGCATTTTCATTTGTAACACTCCCCCTCCCGTTCGACATTTCTGGATCCGCCCCTGCCAAACATTTTCAGCTTGAATCCCTGCCGGGTATAAGATGCAAAAATCATGGGTGACATGCTCACACCTGCAACAGCTAAAAACTCCTTCCCGAGCAATGCCACTCACCTAAACTGTCCACCTATCCTTATTGATCTATCCTGTCCTTCTGATAACAGCAAATAACAGTGAAACAGCTCCCTTATTTACGTTTTCTGCCTCTACTGTTTTTCCCCACCAGGGGCGCATGCATCTCCATCGTAGTTCCGCTATTGCTCACGTTTAGGGCTGGCGCCACCGTCTGCCTTCCTGCCAAAAACATCCACACACTTCACTCTCACCTTTCTCAAGCCCATTCCATCTGTCAATGTCTCAATGCCCATACACTTTTACCTATTTGCCTAATCCCACTAATATTTCAGTTAAATTTCAGGTCACATGCCCCCCGCAGTTGCCAGCTATTAACGCCTCCCACAGACATGTTTCTCACTCAAACTATCCACCTATCCTTCTTTGTTGCTCTCACACTTCAGATGGGAGCCCACAATGCTCTAACTCCTCTCTCATTTACGTTTTCATACTCCACCACTCATCTGCCACCAGGAGTGCATGAAACTGCATATCTCTCATATTTTACTCCACACAGGGCAGCATGTGTCTTTGTTTGTTTTAAGCTGCATGGACACACTGCCAAACCAAACGCCACCTACCAGGACGAATTGCTCCCGCAACTAAGCAGGCTCTACCTGCCTCTCCATAACATCTTAGGCCTCCAACCAACATCTGCTTCCCATCTACAAGAACATTTCAACAATTAACCACTTTCAATTTGATAGCCTATTCACGTTTACACACGTACATTTCACTCTAAATACCAGTACCAAATGTCCATAAAATATTCCCTTACTTTTACATTGTTAAACTTTTTTCTTTTCTTTATTTTTTTAACACGACAGTATCACTTCATGATAATTCATTGTACACTGCTTTTTACTATAATGGGCATTTTCTAGTAAATAATATTATAAACACCAAAGAACTCATGATTCATGAATATTCACGAGGAGTCCCCTTTTAGGGGTGATCACTTTAGTTCCAGGGAGGGGGGCTTTGGAGTTTTACTTGGTTGGAAATTATGAACTCCAAGCCCCCTTGATATTAAATGGTTATCTCCTTAGTTATTCTTGGAAATTGGCCACAAACTTCAGCAGCTCAGTTACGAGTAACAGTACCTGGCTTTTCTTTGTAACCTCATTAATTACAGAAGAGTGTAACATAAACACCAGGTAATCATAATTGCATGATGAACTCATTGCAAGACAAGCAGGCCTATCAAATAAGACAATATTGTTTGCTTTCACCTGCTGCCACTGCCACTCATTTTGTCCTGCATGTAATCATTTCTGATGAAGACATTGTGTGAAATAATAATATAACAGTCCACAATGACTCCCCATAGATATCTACTATTTTCAGCCTTTATCATTAAATTTAAACCTCATGACTCATAAAGCAGGACATTTCACGTCAAATGTTGTATTTGATCAATTGGCAATAAAATAAAATAAAAACCAATGTTTTAAAAGCTTAAGTCATACTGCTGCAATTTTCTTAATAAAAAGTGTGAGCTCAAGAGCAGATCTGATGTTAGGATACAGGGTATTATGTTTACCATTAATTTTGGGGCACAAATTGAAAATCTTTTTGTGTCCTTTCCATACATGGCATTCAGAATCCTCTGTGGGCCTACATGCTAAAAACTTAGACCGAAATTTGCTGTCATGTTCAAGACAGCTTCGTTTTGAGTCAGCCTTTGTCGGACTACTAAAAACTGACGAAGTAGGGATTTTTTCCAAAGGGACTACAAATTTAGGGAGGGTCCCTTAAAAGTGCCTTAAGAGGCACTAAGTTTAGGGAAGGCCCTAAAGAGTCCCTAAAGGTTCCCTAGGCCCATGAGTAGACCCCGGAGTCAGTCGAATAAGTCAACCAGTCACTTGTGTTTTTTGCCAAATTCAGTTGGAATTTTTCAACTAAATCTATAACTGAGAAAGCATATCCAAGGATCAAAACAATTTTTATTAAATCATTTCGAAAGTGGATTAGAGTTTGATCTGTTGTCTTAATTGATTTTCAAAAACAAATTTTTATATATAGGCCTAATAGTAATTTTTTTTAATTGAGAATCCAACTGTTCGTGAATCTTGCCTTTCACCCCTTTTTGGAAATAATTTTTTGAAAAGTTGGATTTTGAGATATTTGTACTTAAGAAATGGTTTTGGTAATGTTATATAGACACGTGACACGTCTCATAGTTGGATTATACTTGTAGCCTTGCAAACGTTTTGGAAACATCCTATATATAATTGACGGTGGATGGCAACAGGGCCAAAAAGTCAAGCAGCTATGTTGCTCTTTTATGCTCCCATCTTTAGGTTAGAAACCCTGCTTTGCCCGTCATTCTCACTAACTATTCCCCTAATTGGTTCCCTGGGGTCTGATTTTTCCATTTAAATGCTCAAACCACCAACAGCTCATAATGAAGTCCCTAGCAACCATCCAAACATTTCACATGCCTCCATTGTTGGTTGGTTGATTGTTGGTTCTCCCTGGACTCCCAAGAGGGATAGACCTGAGAATGTTTGCCAATAGGTGTGAATGTTTGCCAATGGGTGTGAATGTTTGCCAATGGGTGTAAATGTTTGCCAATGGGTGTAAATGTTTGCCAATGGGTATAAATGTTTGCCAATGGGTGTAAATGTTTTCAAATGGGAGTAAATTTGCCAATGAGTGTAAATGTTTGCTGATGGGTGTAAATGTTTGCCAATGGGTGTAAATGCTTGTTGGTGGGTGTAAATGTTGGCCAAAGGGTGTAAATTTGCCAGTGGGTTTGAATGTTTGCTGATGGGTTTAAATATTTGCCAATCGGTGTAAATGCTTGCCGGTGGGTGTAAATGTTGGCCAAAGGGTGTAAATGTTTGCCGATGGGTGTATATGTTTGCTGATGGGTGTACATGTTTGCCAGTGGGTGTAAATATTTGCCCATGGGTGTAAATAATTGCCGATGGGTGTCAATGTTTGCCGATGGGTGTAAATGTTTGCCGATGGGTGTTAATGTTTGCCGATAGGTGTAAATGTTTGTCGATGGGTGTGAATGTTTGCCGATGGGTGTAAATGTTTGCTAATGGGTGTAAATGTTTGCCAATGGGTATAAATGTTTGCCAATGGGTGTAAATGTTTTCAAATGGGAGTAAATTTGCCAATGAGTGTAAATGTTTGCTGATGGGTGTAAATGTTTGCCAATGGGTGTAAATGCTTGCCGGTGGGTGTAAATGTTGGCCAAAGGGTGTAAATTTGCCAATGGGTTTGAATGTTTGCTGATGGGTTTAAATATTTGCCAATCGGTGTAAATGCTTGCCGGTGGGTGTAAATGTTGGCCAAAGGGTGTAAATGTTTGCCGATGGGTGTATATGTTTGCTGATGGGTGTACATGTTTGCCAGTGGGTGTAAATATTTGCCCATGGGTGTAAATAATTGCCGATGGGTGTCAATGTTTGCCGATGGGTGTAAATGTTTGCCGATGGGTGTTAATGTTTGCCGATAGGTGTAAATGTTTGTCGATGGGTGTGAATGTTTGCCGATGGGTGTAAATGTTTGCCAGTGCGCGTAAATTTGCCGATGGGTGTCAATGTTTGCCGATGGGTGTAAATGTTTGCCGATTGGTGTAAATGTTTGCCGATGGGTGTAAATGTTTGCCAATGGGTGTAAATGTTTGCCAATGGGTGTAAATGTTTGCCAATGGGTGTGAATGTTTGACGGTGGATGGCAACAAGGCCAAAAAGTCAAGCAGCTATGTTGCTCTTTTATGCTCCCATCTTCAGGTTAGAAACCCTGCTTTGCCCGTCATTCTCACTAACTATTCCCCTAATTGGTTCCCTGGGGTCTGATTTTTCCATTTAAATGCTCAAACCACCAACAGCTCATAATGAAGTCCCTAGCAACAATCCAAACATTTCACATGCCTCCATTGTTGGTTGGTTGATTGTTGGTTCTCCCTGGACTCCCAAGAGGGATAGACCTGAGAATGTTTGCCAATAGGTGTGAATGTTTGCCAATGGGTGTAAATGTTTGCCAATGGGTATAAATGTTTGCCAATGGGTGTAAATGTTTTCAAATGGGAGTAAATTTGCCAATGGGTGTAAATGTTTGCTGATGGGTGTAAATGTTTGCCAATGGGTGTAAATGCTTGCCGGTGGGTGTAAATGTTGGCCAAAGGGTGTTAATGTTTGCCGATGGGTGTAAATGTTTGCTGATGGGTGTACATGTTTGCCAGTGGGTGTAAATGTTTGCCAGTGGGTGTAAATGTTTGCCAATGGGTGTAAATGTTTGCCAATGGGTGTAAATGTTTGCCAATGGGTGTAAATGTTTGCCGATGGGTGTAAATGTTTGCCGATGGGTGTAAAAGTTTGCCAGTGGGTGTGAATGTTTGCCGATGGGTGTGAATGTTTGTCGATGAGTGTAAATGTTTGCCAGTGGGTGTAAATTTGCCGACGGGTGTCAATGTTTGCCGATTGGTGTAAATGTTTGCCGATTGGTGTAAATGTTTACCGATGGGTGTAAATGTTTGCCAATGGGTGTAAATGTTTGCCAATGGGTGTAAGGTTCATTCTCTAAAGTATTGTCAAAGTGGATGCTCAGCATTAATTAAGTAAATAAAAATTTTATTTTTTGTCTTCAGTAATTAAATGTATTGTTAGATAAGGCTCTAAAGAGAGCTACTAAATGACTGGCCAAAAATCTGAATCATTTTTACTGATTTTATTTCATTTTTAATGTTATAAAAAATTAAAAGGTTCTGGAGTTGACATTGAGACATTTCAACACATGTAAAATGGGTCCTGATTAGTATAAAATAATTGAAGTGCTAAAAAGAGGATAAACTGGATGCTTTCCTTGGTATGGTATACCTTTTAAACGAATGACCAAGGAATAATTCAGTTATTTTTACAAAAACACATTTCTGACCTGACGCAAAGTGCCGGAGTTGACATTTTATCAGCTCCTGAATCAAATATATGTTCTAAAATGTATCAGTATTGTGTAAAAAAATATTAATATGTTAAAAACACTTAAATAACTTTGTGAAGTTACAAAATTAAATATATTGCACCAAAAATAATAATTTTGGCCAATATTTCTTACAAGCAGAATTGAGTTGATAAAGCAATGGTTCTGGAGTTGACATTTGTTCTAAACGAATTTTACATATTGTTTAAGGATATGAATTGCACCAAAAGAAGTATAAAACTGATGATATAAAATCACTAATCTGATCATTTGATAGCAAATGTTTCTTTCAATTCATCATAATTTAAATTTTATTTATTTTGCGCATTTTGTTTGCCAGTGGGTGTAAATATTTGCCAATGGGTGTAAATAATTGCCGATGGGTGTAAATCTTTGCCGATGGGTGTAAATGTTTGTCGATGGCTGTAAATGTTTGCCGATGGGTGTAAATGTTTGCCGATTGGTGTAAATGTTTGCCAATGGGTGTGAATGTTTGCCAGTGGGTGTGAATGTTTGCCGATGGGTGTGAATGTTTGCCGATGGGTGTAAATGTTTGCCAGTGGGTGTAAATTTGCCGATGGGTGTCAATGTTTGCCGATGGGTGTAAATGTTTGCCGATGGGTGTAAATGTTTGCTGATGGGTGTAAATGTTTGCCAATGGGTGTAAATGTTTGCCAATGGGTGTAAATGTTTGCCGATGGGTGTTAATGTTTGCCAATGGGTGTAAATGTTTGCCAATGGGTGTAAATGTTTCCCGCTGGGTGTAAATGTTTCCCGCTGGGTGTAAATGTTTGCCGATGGGTGTAAATGTTTGCCAATGGGTGTAAATGTTTGCCAATGGGTGTAAATGTTTGCCGATGGGTGTAAATGTTTGCCAATGGGTGTAAATGTTTGCCGATGGGTGTACAGGGTGTAAATGTTTGCCGATGGGTGTAAATGTTTGCCAATCGAGGTACATGTTTGCCCATCGACGTACATGTTTGCCCAGAGTGGCATAACTTTTGTGTAAACCAAAGTCCTCAATAAACTAAGGGATCCTCAAAAGTCACACAATTCCCATCAATTAATCTATTATTCTTTTATTTATTTATTTCCATGTACGTGCAATGCTGCTTGCATATAGATCTACATACTGTACATGTACCTGTGTGCTTGTATTAGTATAGGTTATTCACCTCGGGAGAGGGAATATGTGATTTATCACCCAAGGGCTTTAGCCTGAGGTGTGATAAACACATATTCCTGATCCCATGGTGAATAACCGGCTTATACCATGAGACAAACACTCAAACAGTCAAACATGAGAGGATAATTGGCAACAAAGAATATGGGAATTATTTCCCTGAAATACTGGCATGTGATTGGCTGACAGAGTTGTCGAATGGTATAATAACTTATAATTTCGAATTGATCGTTTCATGTATCCTCACCTCTCAGAGCAGTCCTGTGTAATCCTACCCTGATAACACTGACCACTGTTTCACGAAGTTGCAACAAAAAGATTAACTTTCGTCCGCTGCGACTGACATAAGTAACAGTTTGAGATCTCTCAAAGCAATAATTATTGATGAATGGTCGATTGTTTCAATAGTTGACTGCTGTGTTGTTTCAATGAGTTTCTTTGAAGAAAACCACAAACAATCATTTAAATTTCACCGGAAAATAGCTGACAATGTATTAGAAAATTTCAGTATTTTGTAGGGTGAGTGTAAACGAACCCTGCAAACGGAGGATTGTTCCATCAACTTCCATGTGTCTTTCCATCCTATCTACATGTTAAGGCACTTTTAAGGGATCCGGACCCTCCCTAAATTTTTAGTCCCTTCGGGAAAAATCCCCAGTTCGGCCTATACATAGTGAGAGATTTCAGATACACATATATATAGGAAACATGAAAATGCCATGCATGTAATATAATTGTTCACTGGAAACTTACAAATTAGTTGAAATTACAAATTTATAGATTTTTTTCCAGCTTCTCAGCTAGAGCTTATGAGGACCCGTCAATGAGTTATATATGGGGTTACTTCATTGTTTTCATCTCAACTTTTTTTGAAGTTAAGTCGGCATTTCTGATTTATGAGTCGATCAATGTTATTCAATTGGGATTAATACAAGTAATATTTCCTACTTAGCAATTTGATGAATATTAGTATCACAAGTCAGGAACATATAATAGGTGAAACTAAAAATACAGATGTGGCTCGATCTACTTGAATTGACTTGGTTTACCTTCCTTTTTTAGCGTGAGCCATTTTAAATACATTTTTTTCAAATATTCAGGTATTTCACCATTGGGGTGGTACACGACCAACTCAGATTTTGTTCATAATAAATTTGTTCCTTGGTAAATAGTTAGGGGCACCTGGGTCCTGGGGCACATTGGGACACAGGGCACTATGGGACGGGGGGGTTCTCTTCGTTCCTGGCAAGGTATATGATAATCATGGTAGTGCAATCATATCTTGTAATATCACATCCCGATGTTTCTGTCGTTTTATTGACAAATTACGACCACATGCAGAAGTATGGTGAGGAAAAGTTTGTTTTCCTACTACTAAAGTAAATTCGGAGGGATTCAATTCAAACCATTCTGTGGACAAACCATGAACAATGAGGCTTTCTCAATGCTTGTATGAATTTACATCGTAATGAACAGTAATAAATTGCTATCCTGATAAACACACTCACTGGTTTGCCTGAGAAATTTTGGCATAGAAGTCATATCGGGGCTCATTGAGACAGTGAATTCGGGGCACATTTGGACGCACTTAATATGGCAAAATTAGGTGTCCAAGTGAACTGAATGACATGGGACAGCACACAATAGGTATTCAGGCCACAGTGAATAGAGGCATAGTGGATTATCATGCTCTGTGAACAAATTCATCGCAAAGCAGTGAAAGCACAGAGTGTTACTTACATACATTGTTTGAAATAAGGGGGGTCTAGGGGGTTTTGACCCCCCAAATGCTCTTGGGAGTTGGGACCCCTTCAAATAATTTTTCAGAAGGACCCAGAGGGGGTCCTCAAAAAAACCTCCCAAATACTGAATCTGTTCAGAAGAATATTATCGGTTAACAACAACTTCTTGTGATTTATATTCACAAGCAATAGGGTAATGGAAACCCATTTTCTGGAATAAAATGTGCCTTTAAAATGCCCAGAATTCACTTTTAGAGCATTTGAAGCTCTTCGGCTTCTGGTGGCCCGATGACAGCCCGCCGATCCTCGGTAACAAGGGCTTCTTTCCTTCGGACCTTGCAACTGAGAGACCCCCCCAAATAACATGGCCTATTTCGACCACTGCTTACATAGATGTCCGCACCTAGATCGACGAGTCTATCTAACTTCATGGTCTGGGGGGGCCGCTACTTACTGGCACTACAAGGTGTTCATGCACTGTATATAATAGTCTTACGCAGTACTTGTATGTAATATCTATTGCAAATGGAGTGTTAAAATAATTTTTTAATTGATGACCCAATCTGCCCCAATCGGGCACACATTGGGACAGTCATGATTACGACTCACATTTTGCTGTCTACCTGCAAAAGGGCATACACATGTGCAGTCCAATTTGATATGCCTTGCAATTAAGCTCAATAGTGTTGGTGATATTCATGCAAACTTCTCAGTTGCTCAGTGCTTTCAGCATTGAGCACAATTAGTAGACATTAAAAGCGTCCCAATGTGCCCCGGTTCCCCCTACTAAAAACAGTAAAAATTCCATTTTCAAACCTCAATACCATTTAGGTAAATTCTGGGGGCTCTTCAAAATATAGGGCCTGAAAATGGATCGTGGAAAATCTGATTTCAAGTACCATTACTTTTTCTCAATACTTTCTTGGTCTTCCTCTGTGATACTTGTATGGCAAAATTTATTGGCCCAAAGGTTCCATTCAGTATTGCATTCACGAGAATTGACAGAGGGCGCAGCCAAGAGGGGATGCTAAAAGTTACTGCTTTAGACAACTTTAAGCTGAATTGATGCGGTGATTGTGCATGGCTTGTACCCCAGATGTACCTCAATGTTTTGTGCATGCACATGAAGGAGGGGACATATACTTCAAGTTTACATAAGAATTAGATTGGTACACTGAGTGTGCATATCCACAGGAGCAAGGGCTGTATTCTTGAATACTGCTCCCTGTTAAAATGAAATGGCAAATGCGCATTCTTACAAACTGGCTCTCCGCTATTGGGTGATGAGTATGAATGAAAATCAGCCAGACACATGCCACTCTCCATAAATTATTGGCTCCGCCCCTGGGCGACAGCCAGTGGCGTAACTGGGGGGTCTCAAATGGGGGGGCACCTGGGGGGGCACGCGATTCTCTGGGGGGGCACCCGCTATACTAATTGTATATTTTAGCCAGAGTTGGAAAATTCATATGGGGGGGCACCTGGGGGGGCACAGGTCCAATATGGGGGGGCCTGTGCCCCCTCGTGCCCCCCCATAGGGACGCCACTGGCGACAGCCTATGTAACGAGTCAGGTCCACATTCCTCTGTAACGCTGTGCACAACTTCCTGACAAAATTCAAGATTGTATAAAGTTGTCCTTTGGTACCATGTTTTCTAATCACCAAATGACTGCTCTTTTCTATTTTGGCTCCAGTTTGTGCATTCTTTATTCACAAAATAAAGAAATACCCACGAGATGTGTACACCCCCTTCTTCTCCATTGTTCACATTTAAGAGACATGATGCAGCTGCAGCAGGGCACTGGCCACCACTGCAACACACTTCGTGCACACTCAGGATTTAAGAAAGGGGTGGGGGTTGGGTGGGGCATATGAGAGGTTTTACAGTTGTGCTTGAAAATTTGTGAATCCATAGAGATTTACCATTGAAGACAATGATAAAGTTGTCTCACCGTACTGGCCATAACATAAATGATATTGCATGAATCATTGAAACAATGGCTGTTTTATACCATTGAGGTTTTCCACTACATGTACCAGCCTAACCATTGGATTTGTATCAGGGGTCTTTGTGCTAGATAGGGGTGATAATTGTGCAAAAGTAAGTGAACCCTCTGCTCCTATCTTTTAACATTACGCTTAGGGTGCACTTACTTTTGCACAATTATAACCCCTATGTAGCGCAAAGACCCCTGATACAAATCCAATGGCCAGGCTGGTACATGTAGTGGGACCCCTCAATGGTATAATACAGCCATTGGTTCAATGATTCGTGCCATATCATTTATGTTATGGCCAGTACAGTTAGACAACTTTATCATTGTCTTCAATGGCAAATCTCTATGGGTTCACTAATTTTCAAGCACATCTGTATAAACTCCTGTTGGTACTATTCATTTTTTCCAAGTGTAGTAGCATGGCATACAGATGCAGAATATAGTATATAATTATTTGTGTACAGTCACTGTACACATGACATTAATTAGCTGTCATTGTTATTTGAAACGATGCTAGAAATTCACACTTCACATATTATTTAACATAAACATAATCCATTTCTCAAGCAACTTGCCATTTACAATGCCACAATTACATGTATACAAGACAGATAGATAGATAGATAGATAGATAGATAGATAGATAGGTAGATAGATAGATAGATAGATAGATAGATAGATAGATAGATAGATAGACAGATAGATAGATAGATAGATAGACAGTCCCGACCAGAGACAGCTAGTTATAAATCGACCCATCGGGAGATTTATCTTGTTTTCTTTGATTTTATTAGCATTCACCAATACTTGGTGAATGGTATTGTTTTCCCTCTTATTAAACTTCACCTATACCATAGGTGAAGTTTCTTATTTTCGTAAATATTTTTATTATTATTATTATTTTTCTTTCCGAAAAATGTTCTCGAAAAATTTTCAAATAATTTGTGTACATAGTCCTATGTAACCTAATTAAATTGTCCAATGTAACCCTATACCTCTGACCTATTTTTCAAGGTCATTGACCCCTTTGAAATAAATTTTTTCTATATTTCAATTGACCATTACTCATGTAATAACTGATCAATTACAGTTTCCTAATAAACTATATATAATAGACTTATACTAAATAAACTGACCTAATTTTCAAAAGTATAGGTCAAGGTCGAGGTCATACAGGTCAATTTTTACTCTCAGAGGTTTGCGCGCCTGATCTCTATATAAGCAACTTCGAAAATTGCAGAATTCAAGCCAATTGTTACAGTAAATGACTAATCCATGGTAAGCGATCATTTTTATGATGATATCATGCTTAGTTATTTAATTATGGAATTTTTAGTGTCAACCGCGTCGTCAAAACTGGTGACCTTGATTACTTGACACTGAAATATCGATTTTAGGCCAATAAAATGTATTGTGAACCCCCCCAAATATGCCTATAAAACCTCCATAGCCACCTTCAAATTTGTCCTTAACCTCATTTTTCAAGGTCATTTGACCTGTTTAATGTTCAAATCACTCGATTTTCAAAAATTCCAACAATTATGTTATTTCCAGCATATCGGGTTCATATTTTAAATTATAATAGCCAGGAGCTATATTGTTGGAACCCTGAAATCGGAATTGATTTATCTCTTCATGCTGATTTATAAAAAAATTCCAAATATGGCATACCGCGCGACATGAAAAATTAGCCTATTTTTGCCAATTTGAGAGGTAAATATTGATCCTACATAGTTCAAATAATTAAATGACCCCCCCTAAGTCATACAACGCGAATCTGTAGAAATTATAGATTTTGACCTTGAAAGGTATTTTCAAGGTCAAAATCAAGGTCAAATATTTGACAAAATTGGATATTTGAGATATTTAATTTTTTTTAGGTAGGAAATAATAAAGGGATTTTTACAGTCTTTTCACAGGTCAGTCCTACAATACCCTAGAAGAAATGTGTAAAGTTTTAAGTCCATCGGATTGACCTACATTGCACAATAAATGTCACAAGGTCAAAAAATTACTGCAAAATTGACCCTCTCATTTTCCAATTTCGCACTTGCACCCAAACTTTGATGGTCTGTATCTCCGGTTCTAATTAAGCTACAGAAAAACTGAAAGCATATTCAGAAAGTCAAAATTCTCCTCTAGTATTCATTTTCTATACATTTTAACGTATCTCTGCTAGTTAAAAAGATCGCCGGACCCTGAAAAATACATGTTTTCGGTCAAGATTTCACCAATTTACATTTTTTTGACAAAGAAGTCAGTCTTCAAAAAATTTGATAATATTTCGAGATATAGTCCTAACATATTTACAGTATTTTGTGCTATTTTAAGTCTCTCCTTCAAACCGTTTACCTTTGGGAGCAATTTGGAGTTCAAAACTTGATATTTTCAGAGTCAATTTTTCGGTGAAATTTCATATTTTTACCATTACTTCAATCAACTCTATCTCGGGTTCTAATAAAGTCATATGAATGATACAAGCCGTTTTGGAAAGCTCAGATTCTCCTCTTATTCTAATTTGTGTACATTTTGTTGTGTGGTGAACAGGTAAAAAGATCGGTCAACACTGAAAAATTCATCTTTTCCTCACCTAACCGAATGACTGTACTCAGACTGGAACACCAATGATTACTAAAATTTGTGTAGTAATTGCCTAAAAGATGTCAATAAACTAATTTTAAACTAAAGTAAACTAAATAAATTAAACTAAACTAAATAAACTAAGCTAAACATGCATTCACCAGGAAAGGGGGGCTGTCCGCTAGCTTCATTAACTTGTGCATTGCAATATATCACAAATAAATAAGGTACATTTTTTATGCTATTTTTTGTACCATTTTATACAATATTTTTGATACTATTTTATATTTTATTCATATAATATTTTATATATTATTTTATATCTTGCTTATATACTTGCTTATATACTTGCTTATATACTTGCTTATATACTTGCTTATATACTTGCTTATATACTTGCTTATATACTTGTTTATATACTTGTTTATATACTTGTTTATATACTTGTTTATATACTTGTTTATATACTTGTTTATATACTTGTTTATATACTTGTATACATTTAGACTACTTTCACCCACTGAACTAAATAAACTAAACTAAACATGGGCATTCACTGAGCAAGCTGCTTAAACATGTAAAATATACCTTCATATACTTGTTCGTATACTTGTTTATTTTTATACTTAAACTTATTTAGACTATTTTCACCAACTGCTCGGTGAAGTTTTATTACCGCTAGCGGTTATCGAAATCTAGTTATTAGCATTCACCATCACTATGGTGAATGGTATTGATTTTGGTCGTATTATTATTATTTTTCTTCCCTTTTTTTTTGGAATTTCAACATGAAAATTAGTGTATAGATAGTCCTTGATGAGTAGATTGATTTCCCAAAATATTTTTGACCTTGACCTATTTTTCAAGGTCACAGGTCACCTCAAAGTCACTGATTTTGGAGGTCTATCTCCTGAACTAATAAAGATAGAGACACCTGGTCTTCAGTGTTAAGTTAGTAGACCCCTATTGAACAAATATCAGCCATGAAATTGATCATTTTCGAAAAGGGGTAATTGCCCTCACCCCTTTTAATGAAAACCAGTTTGCGCACGGTTTTGAGAAAACTACAACCAGCACTTTCATGAAATTATAGCAAAAGGTGCTCTATAGCATGGGCCAGTGCAGCAAGAAATGTGGTGAAAATCATGCAATAGGTTACTGAGATATTCGACTTTCAAAATTAGAATATTTTGCCCAAAAGTGAAAATATTTTCTAACTTTGCTTTGAATGAAGACAACTCAATGAAACTTGGAACATATATAGCCCTGTGGTAGAGGAATATTTTCATTAAACATCCATGACCTTGACATCAAGGTCAAGGTCACAGAAAGTGAATGAAAAGGCACGGTAGGTACATTTCACAACTTTTTCAAGCAAGGTTGTTCAATTGTGGTCTCTCATTTCCAATCAAGAGTAACTTTAATTATCTAAAGTATATTTGACCTTGTGAAGAAGTTCATCAATTGTCAAGGTCATCACCAGTCAAAGACAGGAAAAATGAAGAAATGAGATAAGTGCAGAATAGAATGAAATAAGGAATAAATTAAGGTCAATATGAAGTCAATATGAATGCCATTATGAATTCAATATGAATGGCAATATGAATGTCCATATGAATGTCAATATGAATGTCAATATATATGAATGTCAACATGAATATCAACATGAATGTCAAAATTAATGAATGTCAAAATTAATGTCAATATTAGTGTAGATATCAGTGTCATCAGTGTCACTATCAGTGTCATCACTCTCAATTGATATCAGGGTCAAATGAATGTCAGTGAATGTCAATATTAATATTGATATAAATGTCAATTAGGAATGTCAATATGAATGTCAAAATGAAGTCAATTCAAGTGTCAATATAAAAGTCAATATGAAGAATTAAAGTCAAGTTGATAATCAAGTAAATCCTTTTTTATGGTGAATGCTCATTACTGGTTCACCAGTAATATTGATGTCTAGTTAAACTTCACCTATTACATAGGTGAAGTTTCTTGTTTTCGTAAGTATTTTTATTATTAAACTTCACCTATTACATAGGTGAAGTTTCTTGTTTTCGTAAATATTATTAAACTTCACCTATTACATAGGTGAAGTTTCTTGTTTTCGTAAGTATTATTATTAAACTTCACCTATTACATAGGTGAAGTTTCTTGTTTTCGTAAATATTATTATAATCCCCCGCCGCTTGCGGGGGATTATATTGATATTGTTCGTTTTATTATTATTATTATTCTTATTCTTATTATTATTCTTATTATTCAGCTCAGGAAAACTGTGATTACTGCAAAACTATTAGAGATAACATCCTGAAACCTCAAACACAATATGTGACTCCATTGCGCGCTACTTCACACGAAATTTCTTGATCAAATTTCATGATACTTATGAGTTATGAGGAAAATATAAAACAAATTTCCGGCGCAGGTTTCTGAGAACCTAAGCATAACTGAGACCTGTTGATTTTTTGTAAGATACCTTGACAAAGTCTCCAGTGCAGAAAGGCGTCCTGTGGAGATTTCATGAATACATTTCAAGATATGATTTTTTGAAAAATAGACATCCCGAAAACTGACCAAAATTTTTTCTAAAAACAGGGAAGGAATGCACTTAGAGAGCTGAAAATGGGTGCACATACAGACCTAACCCAGTGTACAAACTTCACAAAGTTACGGACTGCTCGGACAAACGGTCTCTGCGCTACGGACGCACAAAAACTCAAACTTCAAGTGGCCATATCTCGGTCCCTATGGCAGCTACAGACTAGTTTCACATATCACAAGAAAGGTCTGTTTCTCAGCTTTCCAATGATGTATAGCATTATAGTCTCAGACGCACGGCGTAGAATCGCGTCAGACATTGAAAATGTTTTGTCACTTTTTGCACTCACAAAAGTGTTTTAGGCTAAAAAATCTATGAAGTACTTCATGGATGTTCATCAATAATTTATGTGGGCTACCCAGGTTGGGCCTCCATATTGTGCCAAAAGGAAATTTGCCTACATCACATACTTTTTCCTAGAGAATTTTTTTAATTTCAAAATTGAAACGTAAATTGCTCAGCTTCTACTTATTCAAATTTCATGAAATTAACACCAAAAGATGCGTAAAAATACAGGCTTTTGACTTGCGTAAGGGCATTCACCTCACACAAACACCCGATTTTACATAGATCATTTTACATATTCAATCGTAACTCATGACTTACTGCTTCAAATCAGTTACAACTCATAAATCATGTTGCTAATTTTTTGGCCTATTTTGTGGTATAAACACATCCACCTATCTCGAAAAAAAAAAATTTCAAACTTTTAACAGATGCATGTGGTCTGCAGTCGGGGCCATCCTGTCTCAGTGCCACCTTTTACAAGAGCTAACCTTACTGTACTGTCAAAGCAGCTGAACTAGCGAATAATATACATTGTACATTGAAAGGATATGATGCATATAAGGGTTTCACATAGGCTGTTATATTGTGTATTAGTGCAATAGACTTATTAGGGCAGGCAGGGACTATTGTAATGATGTGATGTGCCCTCTTGGAATCGAAGTTCATCCCCCAAAAACCAGGCCACGGGACATACACAAAAATAGAGGACATGAATTTCAAAAGAAGCGTATGCCGGCCTGGGGGTAATACGGGGCCCGCGGGGGATTATCCGATATTGCCGTACGGCAATATCAGTTATACTAGTTATTATTATTATTTATTATTTTTCCAGACAAAAATTTCTTCAAAAAAATCTCAAAAAAATCACATACGGAGTGTTACATGACCGTATTACACTGACAAAATCGGAATGACCTTGACGTATTTTTCAAGGTCACAGGCTTCTTCAAAGTCCGTTTTTTCATTTACTTTAAGTGATCATATCACGGCAAGTTACAGGCAAATTTCATTTCCCATTTCAATTACATGTCCTACATGTAAATTACATAATCTGACCCAATTTCGAGAAAGTAGGTCAAGGTCAATATTTTACAGGTGCCATTTCACTCTCAGAGGTGTCGGTAGGCAAAGTCAGGATCCGCTAATCACAGAGTTACAAGCATGACACCAAAAGTTGTCCGAATGACTTACGCATTGCGGAAAGGACTGTGGTGATGATGCCATACTTAGTTTTTGAGTTACGTAATTTTAAAGATTGACCGCGTCATCAAAACAGGTGACCTTGGGTGTCTCACCTTGAAATATCGATTTTAGGCCATAACAATGTATAGTGAACCCCCCCAAAGTAGCCCCCAAAACCCCCATATCCACCTTCAAATTTGACCTTTACCTCATTTTTCAAGGTCATTTGGCTCTTCAAAGTGCAAAAAGTGCTTATTTTCAAAAATTCTGAAAATTATGTTTTTTTCAAGATATCACCTTGATATATTATCTCTAGACAGACAATAATATGTGCATTTAGAATATGTAATCCAAAGTCCTCTAACATTTTACCTTAATTTTTCACAAAATTCCAAATATCGCAAACCGGAGAACGTTGAAAAATGACAAATTATCGCGTTTTTGACATGGAAATATCGATTCGAGAGAGTTACAATAATTAATTGATCCCCCCATTTTTGCATCCTGATTCTGAAAATTATATTTGTTTTGACCTAGAAACTTATTTTCAAGGTCAAATTCAAGGTCAAACATGATGAAAAATTTTACTATTTTGACATTTGATTTTTTGACACAGGCAAGGAATCGAAATATTGTTACAAAAATGTCACACAAACTTGCTACAATAGTCTAGAGGCAGCGTATAAATTTTCAAGGTCCTCGGATTAACCTACGTTAGACCGTAAAGGTCACAAGGTCAAAAACTTAGGGAAAAATTAACGATATTTTTTCACATTTCTCAATGATAGCGTTATTTCGATCGGCTGTAGCTCCGGTCCTAATTAAGTAACAGAGAATCTGAAGACAGATTTGGAAAGACCAAATTCTCCTCTAGTTTTCGTTTTCTGAACTTTTTGTCGTAGCTCTGACGGTTTAAAAGATCGCCGGACCCTGAAAATTTCATGTTTTTTGTCAAATTTTCACAATTTATCATCATTTTGACAAGGAAATAATCATTTTGTTTCAATGAAGCTATTTGAGCATACTTTCATCTTTCGTTCACATAATCCTGCCAAGTTATATATGTTTCCATTGAACCGTTTTGGTTCTAGAGTAATTTTAAGTGAAAAACAACATTTTTTCAGAAATTTCTGAAGTCCACATTTCTGAATTGTACCATAATTTCAATCGGCCTTATCTCCTGTTCTAATTAAGTTACAGAGAATCTGAAAATAGATTTGGAAAGGCCAAATTCTTCTCTAGTTTCCGTATATTGAACATTTTGTCGTAGCTCCGACGGTTAAAAAGATCGCCGGACCCTCAAAATTTCATCTTTTTTGTCAAAATTTCACAATATATCAATCTTTTGACAGGGAAGGAATCATTCCTTTGTGATGAACATGTCTAGACATATTTCTAACTTCTATTTACATAAGTCTGCCAAGTTATATATATCCTCATTGAACCGTATTGGTTCTAGAGTGATTTCCAGTTAAAACTGCATATTTTCAGGAATATCTTAAAGGCCATATTTCTGAGTTGTATCATCATTTCAATCCGCTGTATCTCCGGTCCTATTTAAGTTACAGAAAATCTGAAAACGGATTCAAAAAGCCCACATTCACCTCTAGCTGACATATTTAAACATTTCATCGTAGCTGTGACGGTTAAAAAGATCGCTGGACCCTGAAAAATTCATGTTTTTTGTCAAATTTTCACAATTTATCATAATTTTGACAAGGAAATAATCATTTTATTTCAATGAAGCTATCTGAGCATATTGTCATCTTTCGTTTACATAAAACTGACAAGTTATATATGTTTCCATTGAACCGTTTTGGTTCTAGAGTAATTCTAAGTTAAGAAATACATTTTTTCAGTAATTTCTGAAGTCCATATTTCTGAATTGTACAATTATTTGAATCGGTCGTATCTCCGGTTCTGATAAAGTTACAGAGAATCTGAATACGGATTTGGAAAGCCAAAATTCAGCTCTAGCTTCCATATTCAAAAATTTTCTTGTATCATGGACACCTAAAAAGATCGCCGGACCCTGAAAAATGTATGTTTTCTGAAATTGCAGTCATTTCCAAATGTTTTCAGGACTAGAAGTAATTTAGCCAAGAAATTCCAATATGAGAACGGTGCCAGTTTCAATGAGCAGATGTTCTGGTCAATGTACTGGTCGATGTACTGGTCGATGTACTGGTTGATGTACTGGTTGATGTACTGGTCGATGTACTGGTCGATGTACTGGTCGATGTACTGGTCGATGTTCTGGTCGATGTTCTGGTTGATGTACTGCTTGATGTACTGCTTGATGTTCTAACTGGTTGGTGAAATGGTTCATGTACAGGTTCATGAACTGGTCAATGGACTGGTCCAAGTACTGTCCATGTACTGGTCCATGTTATTTTCTATATATGTTATGTTCATGAAGCTCAAATTCTCCTCCTGTTTTCATTATCTGAATTTTTTCTTGTAGCTCTGACGGGTTTAAAAGATTCCCTGACATGTTTCAATAAGGATTTTTTGCAGGGTTTATCTGTCTGCTGACTATATGTCACATCACAACTAGTCCATGGACAGATAGTTTATAAGTGCTTTCATATATCTGGGCACACTATGTACATTTTAATTGACATGCGAAATTACAGGTAATAAATTGATATTGTGTGTGATGATTTAGCATGATATTGCAAGTGACTTTGTATGTTTAATACATTGAATGTAACTTTGCATGTGATACAGTGTAATATTGCATGTGATATTGTGTGTGATATTGCATGTAATACTACATGTGCAAGACCTGTGCAATTACATTCATGTTCAAGTTCATGTTCAAGTTCATGTTCAAGTTCATGTTCAAGTTCATGTTCAAGTTCATGTTCAAGTTCATGTTCAAGTGCATGTTCAAATTCGTGTTCAAATTCGTGTTCAAATTCGTGTTCAAATTCGTGTTCAAATTCGTGTTCAAGTTCATTATTTCCAATGTCATTTCCAATGTCATTTCCAATATTATTTCCCATATCATTTCCATGTTTTCTCACTTTCTTTTCATTGCCAATAATTACTATGATAGGTGAAGTTTTGTCACCGCATCGCGGTTACCCGATTTCTAGTTAAACTTCACCTATTACATAGGTGAAGTTTCTTGTTTTCGTAAGTATTTTTATTATTTTTCCGCCCGACCAATTTCGTCAAAAAAATTTCAAAAAATTCATGCATATAGTATTACATGACCTTATTACACTGACCCGGTTTCAGTGACCTTGACTTATTTTTCAAGGTCACAGGTCACTTCAAAGTCCTATTTTTTATTTCTTTCAAGTGACCATATCACACATAATTACAATAAAATTTCATTTTCCAATTACGTAGCTAGTACTTTAACCAAATTACATAATCTGACCTGATTTCAAGAAGGTAGGTCAAGGTCAATGTCATACAAGTTCATTTTCAATGAAAAGTGGTTTGTTCACGGGAAGTCAGAAACCACAAGTCACAGAGTTACATAATTGATACCATAAGTTGCCCTGGTGACTCGGGCAGTGCAGTGACTCACTTTTGTGAAGATCCCATGATTAGTCTTGGAGTTATGTAATTTTAAAGATTGACCGCGTCATCAAAACAGGTGACCTTGAATATTTCACCATGAAATATCAATTTTAGGCCATAACAATGTATAGTGAACCCCCCCAAAGTAGCCCCCAAAACCCCCATAACCACCTTCAAATTTGACCTTGACCTCATTTTTCAAGGTCATTTGGCTCTTCAAAGTGCGAAAAGTGCTTATTTTCAAAAATTCTGAAAATTATGTTTTTTTCATGATTTCACCTTGATATATTATCTCTTGACAGACAAAAATATGTGCATTTAGAATATGCAACCCAAAGTCCTCTAACATTTTACATTAATTTTCTACAAAATTCCAAATATTGCAAACCGGAGAATGTTAAAAAATGACAAATTATTGCGTTTTTGACATGGAAATATCGATCTGAGAGAATTACAATAATTAATTGACCCCCCCATTTCTACATCCTGATTCAGAAAATCATATCGGTTTTGACCTAGAAACTTTTTTTCAAGGTCAAATTTAAGGTCAAACATAATGAAAAATTTTACTTTTTTGATAATTGATTTTTTTAGGCAGGCAAGGAATCAAAATATTGTTACAAAAATGTCACACATACTTGCTACTATAGTCTAGAGGCATTGTATAAATTTTCAAGGTCCTCGGATTTACCTACGTTAGACCGTAAAGGTCACAAGGTCAAAAAATTAGGGAAAAATTTACAATATTTTTTCACATTTCTCAATGATAGCGTTTTTTCAATCGGCTATAGCTCTAGTCCTAATTATGTTACAGAGAATCCAAAAACAGATTTGGAAAGGCCAAATTCTCGTCTAGTTTTCGTTTTCTGAATATTTTTTCGTAGCTCTGACGGTTTAAAAGATCGCCAGACCCTGAAAATTTCATGTTTTTTGTCAAATTTTCACAATTTATCATCATTTTGACAGAGAAATAATCATTTTATTTCAATGAAGCTATTTGAGCATACTTTCATCTTTCGTTCACATAATCCTGCCAAGTTATATATGTTTCCATTGAACTGTTTTGGTTCTAGAGTAATTTTAAGTGAAAAACTACATTTTTTCAGAAATTTCTGAAGTCCACATTTTTGAATTGTACCATAATTTCAATTGGCCTTATCTCCGGTCCTTATAAAGTTACGGAGAATCTGAAAATAGATGTGGAAAGCACATATTCTCCTCTAGTTTCTGTATTTGAACAATTTCTTGTATCACTGACGGTTAAAAAGATCGCCGGACACTGAAAAATGTATGTTTTCAGAAATTGCAGTCATTTCGATATGTTTTCAGGACTAGAAGTATCTTAGCCAATGCATTCCTAAAATTCCAAGGTTGATGTACTGTTGATTTACTGATTGATGTTCCGGTTGATGCACTGGTTGATGCACTGGTTGATGTACTGGTTGATGCATGGTCAATATGCTGGTCATTGGACTGGTCATTGGACTGTTCAATGTACTGGTCCATGTTCTGGTCCATGTACTGGTCCATGTACTGGTCCATGTACTGGTTGATATACTGGTCCATGTACTGGTCCATGAACTGGTTCATGTACTGGTCCATGTACTGGTCCATGAACTGGTCCATGTACTGGTCCATGTTATTTTCTGTATATAATATTCGGCAAGCTCAAATTTTCCTCTAGTTTTCATTCTCTGAATGTTTTCTTGTAACTCTGATTGTTTAAAAGAATGCCCAACCCTCAAAATTATATGTTTTCGGTCAAATATTTTTGTATCAGTCAGTGTATCAGTCAGTGTAGCAGTCAGCGAATCAGTCAGTGTATGGCCATAAACCGATTGACATGTTACAGTAAAGGTTTATCTGTCTGCTGAATATCTGTCGCATCACAACTAGTCCACGGACAGATAGTTTATAAGTACTTCCATATAATTATCTTTGCTAACTATGTACATTCTAAGTAACATGCAAAATTACAGGTGATAAATTAATATTACATGTGATATGATTTTGCATGATATTGCACGTGATATTGTATGGTTAATACATTACATGTAACTTTACATTTGATATTGCATAATATTACATGTGATATTGCATGTTATGTAACATGTGCAAGACGCATGCAATTGCATGTACAAGTTTATGTACTAGTTTATGTGCAAGTAGATGTGCAGGTTCATGTGCGAGTTCATGTTCATGTTCAAGTTCATGTCCAATGTCATTTCCAATATCATTTTGTGTGTTTTCTCACATTAATTTCACTGCCAATAATTATATGATGGGTGAAGTTTTGTCACCGCATCGCGGTTACCCGATTTCTAGTTATTATTATTATTATTCCGGCAACCCTAATTTCGTCGAAAAAATCTAAAAAAAATCACATATGTAGTATTACATGACCTTATTACACTGACCCAGTTTCGGTGACCTTGATCTATTTTTCAAGGTCACAGACCATTTCAAAGTTCATAATTTCACTTATATCAAGTGATCATATCACATTAAATTACAGTCAGATTTCAATTTCCGATTACGTGAAATGTCTTACATGTAAATGACATAATCTGACCCAATTTCAAGAAAGTAGGTCAAGGTCAATGTTGCACAAGTGAAATTTTAGTCCCAGAGGTCTCGGCACGGGAAGTCAGGATCCGCAAGTCACAGAGTTACAGGCTTGACACCAAAAGTTGCCCAAATGACATACGCAATGCAGCGACTCACCATTGTAATGATTCCACGTTTAGTTTTTGCGATACGTAATTTTAAATATCAACCGCGTCATCAAAACCATTGACCTTGGTATTTTCTCCCTGAAATATTGATTTTAGGCCATAACAATGTATAGTGAACCCCCCCAAAGATACCCCTAAAACCCCCATATCCACCTTCAAATTTGACCTTGACCTCATTTTTCAAGGTCGTTTCGCCGATAAAAGTGCAAAAAGGCCTCATTTTCAAAAATTCTCAAAATTATGTTTTTTTCATGATATCACTTTGATATTTTTTCTCTAGACAGACAAAAACATGTGCATTTAGAATATGCAAAGCAAATTCCTCTAACATTTTACCTTAATTTTCTACAAAATTCCAAATATCGCAAACCGGAGAATGTTGAAAAATGACAAATTATTGCCTTTTTGACATAGAAATATCGATCAGAGAGAGTTACAATAATAAATTGATCAACCCATTTTTACATCCTGATTCTGAAAATCATAAGTGTTTTGACCTAGAAACTTATTTTCAAGGTCAAATTCAAGGTCAAATATGATGAAAAATTTTACTTTTTTGACATTTGATTTTTTTACACAGGCAAGGAATCAAAATATTGTTGCAAAAATGTCACACATACTTGCTACAATAGTCTAGAGGCATCATGTAAATTTTCAAGGTCCTCTGATTAACCTACGTTAGACCGTAAAGGTCACAAGGTCAAAAAATTAGGGAAAATTTTACGACATTTTTTCACATTTCTCAATTATAGCGTTATTTCAATTGGCCCTAGCTCCGGTCCTAATTAAGTTACAGAAATTCAGAAAGTAGATTTGGAAAGCCCAAATTCTCATCTAGTTTTCATATATTGAACATTTTGTCATAGCTCTGACAGTTTAAAAGATCGCCGGACCCTCAAAATTTCATGTTTTTTGTCAAATTTTCACAATTTATCAATTTTTTGACAGGGAAGGAATCATTCTTTTGTGATGAACCTACCTAGACATATTTCTAACTTCTATTTACATAATCCTGCCAAGTTAGATATATCTCCATTGAACCGTTTTGGTTCTAGAGTGATTTCAAGTTAAAACTTCATATTTTCAGGCATAACTTATTGGCGATATTTCTGAGTTGTACCATCATTTCAATCCGCTGTATCTCCAGTCCTATTTAAGTTACAGAAAATCTGAAAACAGATTCGAAAAGCCCGCATTCACCTCTAGCTGGCATATTTGAACATTTTATCGTAGCTCTGACGGTTAAAAAGATCGCCAGACCCTGAAAAATTCATGTTTTTTGTCAAATTTTCACAATTTATCATCATTTTGACAAGGAAATAATCATTTCATTTTAATGAAGCTATCTGAGCATATTGTCATCTTTTGTTTACATAAAACTGGCAAGTTATATATGTTTCCATTGAACCGTTTTGGTTCTAGAGTAATTTTAAGTTAAAAAATACATTTTTTCAGTAATTTCTGAAGTCCATATTTCTGAATTGTACAATTATTTGAATCGGTCGTATCTCCGGTTCTGATAAAGTTATAGAGAAAGTGAATATGGATTTGGAAAGCCAAAATTCTACTCTAGCTTCTATATTCAAACATTTTCTTGTATCACGGACGGTTAAAAAGATCGCCGGACCCTGAAAAATGTATGTTTTCAGAAATTGCTGTCATTTCCAAGTTTTCAGGACTAGAAGTAATTTAGCCAAGAAATTCCTAAAATTCCAATATGAGAACGGTGCCAGTTTCAATCAGCAGTAACTGTAATCGATGTACTGGTTGATGTACTGGTTGATGTACTGGTTGATGTACTGGTTGATGTACTGGTTGATGCACTGGTTGATGCACTGGTTGATGCACTGGTTGATGCACTGGTTGATGTACTGGTTGATGTACTGGTTGATGTTCAAGTTCATGTTCAAGTTCATGTTCAAGTTCATGTTCAAGTTCATGTTCAAGTTCATGTTCAAGTTCATGTTCATTTCCAATGTCATTTTAAATGTCATTTCCAACATCATTTCCACTATCATTTCAAACATCATTTCCAATATCATTTCCGTGTTTTATCACTTTCATTTCATTGCCAATAATCACCATGATGGGTGAAGTTTTGTCACCGCTTCGCGGTTACCCGATTTCTAGTATTCAAGTTGCGTTCGTACTTTCCAAAAAAGGTCCTCGAAAAATTTTCAAAAAATTCATGAAGGAAGCCCACCATGCCCGTATGACACCCACCCGGTTTCGCCGACCTTGATTCATTTTTCAAGGTCGCAGAGCACTTTGAAGTCAGATTTTCCATACTTTTGAAATGCCCAAATCTCATCCGGTTACGCCCGGATTTCGTTTCTGTCACTTTTATTAGGTTCCACATGCTTTTTGCAAGTTACAAAGTGAGACTTCCGAAAACGCAGGTCCAGGTCCAAGATGGCTACGGCCATTTTTAGTACTAAGCGATTGTCGCACGAGATGTCAGAAACCGTAAGCCCCAGGGTTTTCAAAGTGAGGCCAAAAGCTGGCTTGGTGGCCGGGCCAGTGCTGTAAGTTATAACTGTGGTGATCCCATGTTTGGTTATGCAGTTACATAATTTTAAATATTGACCGCGTCATCAAAACCAGCAATTATCCTACGGTGCACCCCCCCCCCCTTTGAATTATGCTTTTTGCTGAAACTCCTGTGGGCTAATACTATAGAAAGCCAAAATATACCTAATTCAAGCCTTCTCTATGTTATATAAGCAACCTGCAAGCTGAAATACTTGCAGAAGACTCCATTCTAGCAGACGACACATGTCTTATGGTTTCGAGTCCCGCAGTAAACAAAAAGCTGTGCTGTGATTGGCTGACTTAATGCAGGTGAACTTTGAAGTTGAGGCTGCAGGCCAGTAAATAGCATGGAAATTGGTTAGAATGGAGTAGATTAGCATCACTATGGCTGTGACATGGACCGGGATTGCCCCGGAAACAGGTCAAAACAGAAAAACCGCATATTTTTGGCGGGAAAAGCTGAAACACCGCATTGTGGGGGTGCCGGTGGCAGTTTAATGCCTTTCTGGACCCCTTCCCCCTAGAATTGCATGGTTTTGTGATTCTAGGCCTTTGCATAGGCCTATGTGGGTCCATTACGGCATTCGCATGCTAAAAGATAGGAAAATGGGCCTTCCGGTCAGAATCAACCTGAACGTACTCGGGCCAAATGTCTTGACACATTACTAATCCTCACTAGTAGAGCAGCATTTCCTGCAAAAATGATGAAAATCGCATCATTTCTGAGCCCCCAAATTGCCAAAAACCTCCGTTTTTGCATTTTTCAAGAAAAAATCGCCCCGTCACAGGAAATTGATTTTGAGGGCTGAAAGTGGCTCTGAAAGATTGCTTGGAGTCGGACCCATAACCTAATACCCTTACTTTAGTTACATTGTACCAATAACACCCCGATTATAGGCGGTGAAGTTTTGTCACCGCTTCGCGGTTACCCGGTCTCTAGTTAAACTTCACCTATTACATAGGTGAAGTTTCTTGTTTTCGTAAATATTATTATTATTATTATTCCGTACAAAAATTTCTTCAAAAAAATCTCAAAAAAATCACATACGGAGTATTACATGACCATATTACACTGACAAAATCGGAATGACCTTGACCTATTTTTCAAGGTCACAGGCCACTTCAAAGTCCGTTTTTTCATTTACTTTAAGTGATCATATCACGGAAAGTTACAGGCAAATTTCATTTCCCATTTCAATTACATGTCCTACATGTAAATTACATAATCTGACCCAATTTCGAGAAAGTAGGTCAAGGTCAATATTTTACAGGTGCCATTTCACTCCCAGAGGTCTCGGTAGGCAAAGTCAGGATCCGCTTGTCACAGAGTTACAAGCATGACACCAAAAGTTGCCCGAATGACTTACGCATTGCGGAAAGGACTGTGGTGATGATGCCATAGTTAGTTTTTGAGTTACGTAATTTTAAAGATTGACCGCGTCGTCAAAACAGGTGACCTTGGGTGTCTCACCTTGAAATATCGATTTTAGGCCATAACAATGTATAGTGGACCCCCCCAAAGTATCCCCCAAAACCCCCATACCCACCTTCAAATTTGACCTTGACCTCATTTTTCAAGGTCATAAGGCCCGTCAAAGTGCAAAAAGTGCTAATTTCCAAAAATTCTGAAAACTATGTTTTTATCACGATACCACTTTGATATTTTTTCTCAAGACAGACAAAAATATGCAGATTTAGGATATGCAATCCAAAGTCCTGTAACATTTTTCCTTAATTTTCTACAAAATTCCAAATATTGCATATCGGAGGATTTGGAAAAATGACAAATTATCGCTTTTTGACGAGGAAATATCGATCCGAGAGTGTTACAATAATAAGTTGACCCCCCTATTTTCATGCACTGCCTTTCTGAACATAATATTGGTTTTGACCTAGAATATGATTTACAAGGTCAAATTCAAGGTCAAATATGACAAAAAATTTTGCGTTTTTGACATGTGATTTTTTTACACAGACAAGAAATCAAGATATTGTTACAAAAATGCCAGACATACTTGCTATAATAGTCTAGAGGTATCATGTAAATTTTCAAGGTCCTCGGATTGACGTACGTCACACCGTAAAGGTCATAAGGTCAAAAAATGAAGGAAACATTTAGGATCTTTTTTCACATTTCTCAATTATAGCGTTATTTCAATCGGCCCTAGCTCCGGTCCTAATTAAGTTACAGAGAATCTGAAAATAGATTTGGAAAGCCCAAATTCTCCTCTAGTTTCCATATATTGGACATTTTGTCGTAGCTCTGACAGTTTAAAAGATCGCCGGACCCTGAAAATTTTATGTTTTTTGTCATATTTTCACAATTTATCAATTTTTTGACAGGGACGGAATCGTCCTTTTGTGGTGAACCTGTCTAGACATATTTCTAACTTCTATTTACATAATCCTGCCAAGTTATATATATCTTCATTGAACCGTTTTGGTTCTAGAGTGATTTCAAGTTAAAACTGCATATTTTCAGGAATATCTTAAAGGCCATATTTCTGAGTTGTACCATCATTTCAATCCGCTCTATATCCGGTCCTATTTAAGTTACAGAAAGTCTGAGAACAGATTCGGAAAGCACGCTTTCACCTCTAGCTGGCATATTTGAAGATTTTGTCAGAGCTCTGACGGTTAAAAAGATCGCCGGACCCTGAAAAATTCATGTTTTTTGTCAAATTTTCACAATTTATCATAGTTTTGACAAGGAAATAATCTTTTTATTTCAATGAAGCTATCTGAGCATATTGTCATCTTTCGTTTACATAAAACTGGCAAGTTATATATGTTTCCATTGAACCGTTTTGGTTTTAGAGTAATTCTAAGTTTGCCCATGTACTGGTCCATGTTATTCTTTATATATATTCATGAAGCTCAAATCCTCCTCTTGTATTCATTCTCTGAATTTTTTCTTGTAACTCTGGCGGTTTAAAAGATCCCCTGTCCCTCAGAATATTTTTGAGTCAGTCAGTGTATCAGTCCAGTCTCCATGAGACTGCTTTATGTATTAGGCAGTGCAAGCATTGCACTGCAGTCTCCGGATATTGGCCATGCAAATGAGCACAAGCAGCATGCAAATCAGCAAGATATGGCAGAATGAACTTCAAACAAAATTGTTTTCTTTAGAGTGTGGGAATTTTTTAATTATTAGATAACAAGGTGTTTGTTTATAATTTTAGCTATCAGTCCCAACTGCAAGTTACAAGGTGACATTTGCAGAAATGAAACAAAGTGACATATTACACAACAGGTTTATAGATAATTAATCACACAAGTGTTTTTGGACATACAAATCCTAAACAAAAGCCAATGTTTATGAAAAGTTATGTAACCAATCAGTAAAAGTTTTTGGAAAATAATCATTGTGAATGAAAAGTTATATAACTAATCAGTCCACATTTTGTCAACATTTTTGGACAATCCAATATCTGGAGTCCCTCTGACACTTCGTGTCATCGCAAAAATAGGGACTCATGGAGTCTGGTATCAGTCAGTGTATCAGTCAGTGCATCAGTCAGCGTATGGCCACAAACCGATTGAAATGTTTCAGTAAGGGTTTATTGCGGGGTTTATCGGTCTGCTGACTATATGTCACATCACGACTAGTCCATGGACAGATAGTTTATATGTACTTTCAAATATCTGTGCACACTGTGTACATTTTAATTGACATGCAAAATTACAGGTAATAAATTGATATTGCATGTGATATGATTTAGCATGATATTGCAAGTGATATTGTATGTTTAATACATTGCATTTAACTTCGCATGTGATACTTCATAATATTTCAAGTGATATTTTGTGTGATATTGCATATTACATGTGCAAGACGTGTGCAATTACATTCATGTTTAAGTTCATGTTTAAGTTCATGTTTAAGTTCATGTTCAAGTTCATGTTCAAGTTCATGTTCAAGTTCATGTTCAAGTCCATGTTCAAGTTCATGTTCAAGTTCATGTTCAAGTTCATGTTCAAGTTCATGTTCAAGTTCATGTTCAAGTTCATGTCCAATGTTATTTCCAATGTCAGTTCCAATATCATTTCCAATATCATTTCCGTGTTTTCTCACTTTCATTTCATTGCCAATAATTACTATGAAAGGTGAAGTTTTGTCACCGCATCGCGGTTACCCGATTTCTAGTTATTATTTATTATTTTTCCGGACAAAAATTTCTTCAAAAAAATCTCAAAAAAATCACATATTGAGTATTACATGACCATATTACACTGTAAAAATCGGAATGACCTTGACCTATTTTTCAAGGTCACAGGCCACTTCAAAGTCAGTTTTTTCATTTACTTTAAGTGATCATATCACACAAAATTACAGGCAAATTTCATTTTCCATTTAAATGACATGTCTTACATATGTATTACATAATCTGACCCAATTTCAAGAAAGTAGGTCAAGGTCACTATTGTACAGGTGCCATTTTACTCCCAGAGGTGTCGGCACGGGAAGTCAGAATCCGCAAGTCACAGAGTTACATGCATGACCCCAAAAGTTGCCCGAATGACATACGCATTGCAGTGACTCATCTTTATGATGATCCCATGCTTAGTTTTTGAGTTATGTAATTTTAAAGATTGACCGCGTCGCAAAACAGGTGACCTTGGGTATCTCACCTTGAAATATCGATTTTAGGCCATAACAATGTATAGTGAACCCCCCCAAAGTAGCCCCCAAAACCCCCATATCCACCTTCAAATTTGACCTTGACCTCATTTTTCAAGGTCATTTGGCTCTTCAAAGTGCAAAAAATGCTTATTTTCAAAAATTCTGAAAATTATGTTTTTTTCAAGATATCACCTTGATATATTATCTCTAGACAGAAAATAATATGTGCATTTAGAATATGTAATCCAAAGTCCTCTAACATTTTACCTTAATTTTCTACAAAATTCCAAATATCGCAAACCGGAGAACGTTGAAAAATGACAAATTATCGCGTTTTTGACATGGAAATATCGATTCGAGAGAGTTACAATAATTAATTGATCCCCCCATTTTTGCATGCTGATTCTGAAAATTATATTGGTTTTGACCTAGAAACTTATTTTCAAGGTCAAATTCAAGGTCAAACATGATGAAAAATTTTACTATTTTGACATTTGATTTTTTTACACAGGCAAGGAATCAAAATATTGTTACAAAAATGTCACACAAACTTGCTACAATAGTCCAGAGGCAGCGTATAAATTTTCAAGGTCCTCGGATTAACCTACGTTAGACCGTAAAGGTCACAAGGTCAAAAAATTAGGGAAAAATTAACGATATTTTTTCACATTTCTCAATGATAGCGTTATTTCGATCGGCTGTAGCTCCGGTCCTAATTAAGTTACAGAGAATCTGAAAACAGATTTGGAAAGGCCAAATTCTCCTCTAGTTTGCGTTTTCTGAACTTTTTGTCGTAACTCTGACGGTTTAAAAGATCGCCGGACCCTGAAAATTTCATGTTTTTTGTCAAATTTTCACAATTTATCATCATTTTGACAAGGAAATAATCATTTTGTTTCAATGAAGCTATTTGAGCATACTTTCATCTTTCGTTCACATAATCCTGCCAAGTTATATATGTTTCCATTGAACCGTTTTGGTTCTAGAGTAATTTTAAGTGAAAAACAACATTTTTTCAAAAATTTCCGAAGTCCATATTTCTGAATTGTACCATAATTTCAATCGGCCTTATCTCCGGTCCTAATAAAGTTACAGAGAATCTGAAAATAGATTTGGAAAGGCCAAATTCTTCTCTAGTTTCCATATATGAACATTTTGTCGTAGCTCTGACGGTTTAAAAGATCGCCGGACTCTGAAAATTTCATGTTTTTTGTCAAATTTTCACAATTTATCAATTTTTTGACAGGGACGGAATCATCCTTTTGTGATGAACCTGTCTAGACATATTTCTAACTTCTATTTACATAATCCTGCCAAGTTATATATATCCTCATTGAACCGTATTTGTTCTAGAGTGATTTCAAGTTAAAAATGCATATTTTCAGGAATATCTTAAAGGCCATATTTCTGAGTTGTGCCATAATTTCAATCCGCTCTATATCCGGTCCTATTTAAGTTACAGAAAATCTGAAAACAGAATCGGAAAGCATGCTTTCACCTCTAGCTGGCATATTTGAAGATTTTGTCAGAGCTCTGACGGTTAAAAAGATCGCCGATCCCTGAAAAATTCATGTTTTTTGTCAAATTTTCACAATTTATCATAGTTTTGACAAGGAAATAATCATTTTATTTCAATGAAGCTATCTGAGCATATTGCCATCCTTCGTTTACATAAAACTGGCAAGTTATATATGTTTCCATTGAACCATTTTGGTTCTAGAGTAATTTTAAGTTAAAAAATACATTTTTTCAGTAATTTCTGAAGTCAATATTTCTGAATTGTACCATTATTTGAATCAGTCGTATCTCCGGTTCTGATAAAGTAACAGAGAATCTGAAAATAGATTTGGAAAGCCAAAATTCTGCTCTAGCTTTTATATTGAACATTTTTCTTGTATCATGGGCGGATAAAAAGATCGCCGGACCCTGAAAATTGTATGTTTTCAGAAATTGCAGTCATTTCCAAATGTTTTCAGGACTAGAAGTACTTTAGCCAAAATTACAGGCAAATTTCATTTCCAATTTAAATTACATGTCTTACATGTAAATTACATAATTTGACCTAATTTCAAGAAAGTAGGTCAAGGTCAATTTTGTACAGGTGCCATTTCACTCCCAGAGGTGTCGGCACGGGAAGTCAGAATCCGCAAGTCACAGAGTAACATGCATGACACCAAAAGTTACCTAAACGACATACGCATTGCAGTAACTCACTTTTGTGAACATCCCATGGTTAGTTTTTGAGTTACAAAATTTTAAAAATTAACCGCGTCGTCAAAACGGGTAACCTTGGGTACCTCACCTTGAAATATCGATTTTAGGCCATAACAATGTATAGTGAACCCCCCCAAAGTAGCCCTCAAAACCCCCAAAGCCACCTTCAAATTTGACCTTGACCTCATTTTTCAAGGTCATTTGGCTCTTCAAAGTGCAAAAAATGCTTATTTTCAAAAATTCTGAAAATTATGTTTTTTTCATAATATTGCTTTCATGTATTTTCTCTTGACAGACAAAAATATGGACATTAGGAATATGTTATTCAAGTTCCTCTAAAATTTTACTTTACTTTTCAACAAAATTCCAAATATCGCAAACCGGAGAATGTTGAAAAATGACAAATTATCTCATATTTAACATAGAAATATCGATCCGAGAGAGTTACAATAATGAATTGACCCCCCCATTTTCACACATTGCCATTGAGAGCATCATATTAGATTTGACCTAGACAATGATTTTCAAGGTCAAATTCAAGGTCAAATATGATGAAAAATTGTACGTTTTTGACATGTTATTTTTTTAAACAATCAAGGAATCAAGATATTGTTACAAAAATGCTAGACATACTTGCTACAATAGTCTAGAGGCATCGTGTAAATTTTCAAGGTCCTCGGATTGACCTATGTCACACCGTAAAGGTCAGAAGGTCAAAAAATGAAGGAAAAATTTAGGATATTTTTTCACAACTCTCAATGATAGCGTTATTTCAATCGTCCGTAGCTTCGGTCCTAATTGAGTTACAGAGAATCTGAAAATAGATTTGAAAAGCCCAAATTCTCGTCTAGTTTCCATATATTGAACATTTTGTCGTACCTCCTACGGTTTAAAAGATCGCCAGACCCTGAAAATTTCTTGTTTTTTGTCAAATTTTCACAATTTATCAATTTTTTGACAGGGAAGGAATCATCCTTTTTTTATGAACCTGTCTAGACACATTTCTAACTTCTATTCACATAATCCTGCCAAGTTATATATATCTTCATTGAACCGTTTCGGTTCTAGAGTGATTTCAAGTTAAAACTGCATATTTTCGGGAATATCTTAAAGGCCATATTTCTGAGTTGTACCATCATTTCAATCTGCTGTATCTCCAGTGCTATTTAAGTTACAGAAAATCTGAAAACAGATTCAGAAAGCACTCTTTCACCTCTAGCTGGCATATTTGAAGATTTTGTCGTAGCTCTGACGGTTAAAAAGATCGCTAGACCCTGGAAATTTATGTTTTTTGTCAAATTTTCACAATTTCTTCAAAAAAATCTCCAAAATATCACATATGGAATATTACATGAACATATTACACTGACAAAATCGGAATGACCTTGACCTATTCTTCAAGGTCACGGGCCACTTCAAAGTCTGTTTTTTCACTTCCTTTAAGTGATCATATCACACAAAGTTACAAGCAAATTTCATCTCCCATTTACCTTGCATGTCTTAGATGTAAATTACATAATCTGACCTAATTTCAAGAAAGTAGGTCAAGGTCAATATTGTACAGGTGCCATTTCACTCCCAGAGGTGTCGGCACGGGAAGTCAGAATCCGCGAGTCACAGAGTTACAAGCATGACACAAAAAGTTGCCTGATTGACATACGCATTGCAGTGACTCACATTTGTATGCTTATAACAATGTATAGTGAACCCCCCCCCAAATTAGCTCCCAAAACCCCAGTATCCACTTTCAAATTTGACCTTGACCTCATTTTTCAAGGTCATTTGGCTCTTCAAAATGCGAAAAGTGCTTATTTTCAAAAATTATGAAAATTCTGTTATTTTCATGATATCACTTTGATATTTTGTCTCTAGACACACAACAACATGTGCATTTAGGATATGCAAACCAAAGACCTCTAACATTCTACCTTAATTTTCTAACCGATTTCAAATATCGCAAACCGGGGATTGTTGAAAAATGACAAATTATCGCCTTTTTGACATGGAAATATCAATCCGAGAGAGTAACAATAATGAATTGACCTCCCTATTTTCATGCAATGCCATTCATATTGGTTTTGACCTAGAAAATGATTTTCAAGGTCAAATTTAAGGTCAAATATGACGAAAAATTGTATGTTTTGACATGTGATTTTTTTACACAGACAAGGAATCAAGATATTGTTACAGATATGCCAGACATACTTGCTACAATAGCCTAGAGGCATCAGGTAAATTTTCAAGGTCCTCGGATTGACCTACGTCATCAGGTAAAGGTCATAAGGTTAAAAAATGAAGGAAACATTTATGATATTTTTTCACATTTCTCAATTATAGCGTTATTTCAATCGTCTGTAGCTCCGATCCTAGTTAAGTTACAGAGAATAGATTTGGAGAGTCCAAATTCTCGTCTAGTTTCCATACATGAAGATTTTGTCGTAGCTCTAACAGTTTAAAAGATCGCCGGACCCTAAAAATTTCATTTTTTTTGTCATATTTTCACAAATTATCAATTTTATGACAGGGAAGGAATCATCCTTTTGTGATGAATCTGTGTAGACATATTTCTAACTTCTATTTACATAATCCTGCCAAGTTATATGTATCTCCATCAAACCGTTTCGGTTCTAGAGTGATTTCAAGTTAAAACTGCATATTTTCGGGAATATCTTTAGTTGTACCATCATTTCAATCCGCTGTATCTCCGGTCCTATTTAAGTTACAGAAAATCTGAAAACAGATTCGGAAAGCCAACATTCACCTCTAGCTGACAAATGTGAACATTTTATTGTAGCTCTGACTGTTAAAAAGATCGCTGGACCATGATTCAAGTTTTTTGTCAAATTTTCACAATTTATCATCATTTTGACCAGGAAATAATCATTTTATGTCAATGAAGCTATATGGACATCTTTTCATCTTTCATTTACATAGAACTGGCAAGTTATATATATATATATATATGTTTTCATGGAGCCATTTTGGTTCTAGAGTAATTTTAAGTTAAGAAGACATATTTCAGAAATTTCTAAAGTCCATATTTCTGAATTGTACCATTATTTGAATCGGTCGTATCTCCGGTTCTGATAAAGTTACAGAGAATCTGAAAATAGATTGGAGAGCCAAAATTCTGCTCTAGTTTTATATTTGAACATTTTCTTGTATCACGGACTGTTAAAAAGATCGCCGGACCCTGAAAAATGTATTGATTTATTTGTAGAAACTCTTAAAAAGGTGTTTTAAGATTTCTCTTGAAGCCTTCAAGTGTTTTGGAGGCCTTGCCAGTCTCTGGGAGTTGGTTCCACAGTTCTGAAGCAGCATGTGAAAAGGCTCTGTCTTCATGCTTGTTTTTATTGAAGGAAGTTGGTACATATAAGAGCATTTTGTTGTTGCTTCTCAGATTACAATTTCTTTCAGATTTTGGCTGAATCTTATTTTGATTATACAAGGGAGCTTGTCTGTTAACTGCTTTCGAAGTTGTTAACATGAGTTTCAATTGTATTCTGGACAGGATTGGCAGCCAATGTACTATACAGGTAATATGTGGATCATAAGATAATCAATTTTTGTCACAGGACCTTGATTTATGGCTCATTTTGTTGGTAATCATCAACACATTGCATCTGAAAGGCAAAAACAAACAGATACGTATACCTGCATAGCCTTGCTGCTATAACAAAGTGTGCGTTGTCCCTGATTTTTACTGTGACGAGTTGAAGAGGACGCATAAATAAGGCTGTTAAAAATGTCAATATTAGTGGTCTGAGATATTAAAAACTGATTGATATTTGTTGACATGTAAAGAAGCTTGACACAGGAAATGTGGTCCTGGAAACATTAGAACCCCTTAGAATAATGTTAAATGGTTACTAAAGGTAAATATGCCGGGTCTAGGAGAGATTATTTAACATTAGCAGGAAATATTTGAAAATTGAGGTCAAAAAGTGTCTTATATTAAAGTTATAATAAAGTATGGAGGCCTAACATATGCCTTGTTCCTTAAGAATGAATTGCTTTATGTCTTACTCTGAAATTGTGGCACATGAAATGGAGATGTGTGGACTTGATTGGTCATTGTGTGCCGCCAATCTCCCCTTGTGCAGATAATCACTGAGGATGCTTTAATCCAAGTATTGTCGTGATACAGACAGAAAATATAGTTGACATCCCACAAAAAAAAAAAAATTATAATATTTCAGCACCACGTACATTGTGAATTTGGGCAATTACTACCCTGGTGGTTGAAGGACAGCCATATAATTCATTATACATAAAGGAGCTATGAAATATGTAGAAACCTGGGTGAATAATACATCAAATCATCGCTAGAGGTGCACAAACTATGTTCTGAACATAAATAGACATTCCGCGGCCACTTTAAACCCATGTACAGGATCTCAAAAGTGGTCAGTCAAAATTTTGGTAAATTTCGACCAGAAGTAATCTGTTTCCTCCAAGGCTTGACTACCCGCGACATAACTACGGTGCTGGAAAATAGGTTTGGAAAATAGGTTTGGAGTCAAGAGTGATGCATTGCAGTGGATCAGGTCTTATCTATCGGACCGGCAGATGTGCACTAAGATAGGCACAGAAATGTCGTCAACACGAACTTTCAATTTTTCAGTGCCCCAAGGCAGCTGCCTAGGTCCTATTCTATTCAACATGTATTCAAGTACCATCGTTGATTGTATCCTTCCAGAACAGGGCCTAGGCGGCTATGCAGATGACCACGTTATCTGGGACAGTTTCAGTCCATCAGACAGTGATGCAGAGAGAGCTTGTTTAGAACGCATGGAATGCGCGTTAGGACGGATAAAAGGCTGGATGGATGCAAATTCCCTGAAAATGAACTCTGCCAAAACTGAATTTGCCTATTTTGGAAGTCGTGCAATGCTGACAAAGATCACTGGCAGTGGCATTAGCGTTGTGGGTGATGATGTGAAGCCATTGGACCAAATGAAATACCTTGGTGTGTATTTTGACAAATCTCTCTCTTTAAATGGCTTTGTCAGTGCCAAAATAAAGAGTGCAGCAACAGCAATTCGGAGGATCAAAGCCATAAGACAGTACATTGACATCAATACTGCAAAGCTGCTCACTTGCTCTCTTGTTCTGACACATCTTGATTTTGTGAACAGCATATTATATGGACTGCCAATCTATCAGTTTGACAGACTCCAGCGTGTGCAGAATTGGGCAGCGAAGGTCATCTTGGGTTCTGCCTATGTAGACTCTCGGAGTGCTTTACAATCATTGCACTGGCTGCCTATCAGGGAACGAGTCAACTTTAAAGTTTTATGCATAGTTCACAAGTGCCTGCATAGTGTCGCTCCTCAATATCTCACTGATTTGTTGTCTTTGAAATCATTTCACAGAAATACTCGTGCTAGTACAGCTCATCTCACGCTCAATATTCCCCGAATCAATAAGGCCACATTTGCCAGCAGGGCCTTCAGCGTGTGTGGTCCGTCACTCTGGAATAATTTGCCAACCAGCCTCAGGGAAGTCACAGATTTCAAGACTTTTAAACGCTGTCTAAAGACTCATATATTTAAAACTGTTTTTAGCTGTTAATTGTAAATTTACATGGTCTACTCTCTGTTCATAACTTCGATTTATTGACAAATTTTATCTTATATATGTATTTTTGATATTTATTTACTTTTACAACATGTTTATTTTATATACCATTGTGAAGCGCACTAGAATGTTTTATTCTAAATATATGTAGCGCTATATAAATGTTTTAATAATAATAATAATAATAATAATAACTAAATCACAACGGCAAGTGGAGATGGCATTACCTTAAAGACAGTTTTAAAACCTATCAGCTGATTTAGAAAAAAAATTATAAAAGAAACAGACAAAAACTTCAAAAGATATCAATTTCAGGGATATAGGTTATATTAAGGGTCACTGTGAGGTCAATTTTTGCAACTCGAACAAAATGACTTTAGCAGTGTTTTGTCAATATGTAGGTACATCCCTGAGTGTAATTTCACGAAGATTGTGTACTTTTCGGCTGCAATGTGCATTGCGAAAGTTTATTTACACAAGTGTAAACTTCTTTTTGGGTCACCCTGTATTATATATGTAGTGGCCAAGTATTGGCCTATTAACAAAAAATAGTAATTGTTAACATTTTATCTGAAAATTTTTGAATATTCATGAATCACACCATCAAAGGGCACAACTACATATCGTATAGGTGACAAATCATTATTAGATTTTATCCTTGTACAGGCAACAGTTGACAAGTTTTTGGCCAGAAATGAAAAAATTATTTAAACAATTTTATTCTCAAGATTTCAAAAAGTATATATATATAGTATCCATCAATCAGATCATTGAAAGGCACAACTGGACCAAATAGGCTGTTTTGTGTACCAAATTTCATCCATTTACATGAAATAGTGTCCGTGTGTTTTCCGGTGGAAAATTTTTCCTGGAATCTTCAATTTCGTGGATGCCAAGAAATCTGAATTCGTCTGCAACTTTATGTGAGGTATTGTGGCAGGATAAGAGACAATTACAATTGAAATAATCATCCAGATTATTTTAAGTATTGACTGTGGTGGACCAAACTATTTATTACTGCAATTTTTGGACATTTAAACCGTCAATCAGACCATCCAAAGGCATAATTGTGCACAACTAGACCATGTAGGCTATACGTGTACCAAATTTGATCCATATACGTGCAATAGGAGCTGTTTCTGGCTCTTAAACTATCTATCCGTCTGCTGCCTGACCGCCCAGCGCCCGACCGACAGACAACATTTTACCAAAGTGATTACAATACCATTTTCGAACTTTGTTCACTGAAGGTAAAAAGGCAGGGGTGCCGGAACAGGGAGGCAGGGGTCTTAAAGAAAAAAATCATTATTTTGCCATATTTTACTAATTTTAGGCACAAATTAGTAAGCATATATATATTGAAATTATCGTTGATTCTCTATTCAAATTTTGTAACACAAAATTGGCGCGCACAAGATTTGCCCTTTTTTGTCCGATCGCCCCTGCCGTCCGCAATTCCTTCCGGCACCCCTGTAAAAAGGCAATTGTAGACCAAAAATTCTTTTAGTTTATTTTCAAGCGTGTGAGGTGCCCAAATATTCATTTCTAAATCAAGCAACTCCTTGAGTACAAATTAATGCCCTGGATGGAAATTAATCTCAAGACTGCCCGAAAAGAATTGATTCATTTTGCCAAAACTGAGTAAGAAATTATTCATTTAAAATGAAATTCCATATGTATGCACTCCCTCGCCCCCACCCCAACTTGATAATCAATCCCTGGTTGCCCTTTGCATAACAGTGGCAGCTCCGGACAGCCGGGACAGGGTCTAAGGGGCGCCCGCTTGGCATTCGAGGGACCGCATTACAGACATAGGCATGCAGGTCAACACTTTTGCGGGGGGGAGGGCACGCCTATAGCTCTTTTGCCCTACAATTTTAACATATATTACACCTCAAGATTCTTGGATTCGAATCAGGAAGGTGGTGTCAAAAGCCACTTTTTTCTGAACCCCCCCCCCCCCTGCAAAATAAATGGTCACCCCCTTATTGGTTTCTGAGCTTTCAGTGGGGGCTGCCAAAAAAATTGCCTAAATAGTCCAAAAAATATTAGATACACAATTTCTTCTCAAGTGCATGAAAATTTCATTTTCCCATTTTTTTCGTTTTCCCATTTTTCCGGACCCTACACCTATATTAGACCACCCCCCTCCCTACCCCCCCCCCCCCCCCCCCCCCTCAAAATTTATTGACCTCTTACGCCAATGCCGTCACTGACCCTGAGAGGTGCATCGTCATCTCATCATGTTTCTAAAATGAGGTCTACCATAATAAATGTTTCTGTACATCAAAATGGTTGTCTAACTGCTGTCATTTTACCAATCAGAAGCAGTCCTTGTATGTTGTCAGGCCAATTTGTCCGTACCGCCCGTCCCGAGCCTACGTCCCGCCTTTTAGCATCCCCCAAAATATTTGTTCGGGTGATATTCCAGGAAGAATACATTCACGCAACCTCGTGCAAGGTGAGTGGACATTTTTGTTAAAAGATGATCAAATAATCAAACAAACGATGATGTGTGAACCAAAGTACTTTCCGACATTAAAGTTAATGTTGCATCAAGCGTTTAAACATCGTTAAATGAGTACATTGTGTAGAATTAGCCCTGGGACCCATGCGTAGCATGGGTCATGGGTTATTACATGCAAATTCTTGAGATTTTGACACATCATCAAAAGTAAACTGGTAAGACGGCAGCAATACTTCAGTGCAGTGGGCTTCATGAAAATGTGATTTTTATATACCCAACATGCCAATCTACTGACTGCACTATTTTTGAAGGCATTTTCTCATTTTTGAATGACATTAAATCACTGCAAAATGCAGAGAAATACTTAAAAAACGGGAGTTTCGGCCTTCAATCTCATTGTGACATTTCAGTGACTTCACTGTAGCTCTGTTATGACGTCAGGTTGTTTGTGACGATCTGCAGTCAAAACGCCTACTGACAAGAACGCCTACTGTGATTTCTGACAATGCAAGAACGGCAATGCAAAAATGCCTACTAATAGATGTCAAAAACGCCTACAAGTCTATACCAAAACGGCTATACCATTTTACAAAAACGCCTACTGCTTATATAATGGCAATCAACATTTCTATGTTTGAAAAAAAATGTTCAGGTCAAATGTCAAATCCTGGCTGTTCGTCAATGCTTGCCTGAGCGTAACCCAGCGGTGGCTCGGCCATGTGCCAGAATGATCGTTTTGAAGTAAGTTTAAGACATTTAATGACAAAACAGCTTGTAAGTTGTATTGGGGTCGGTAAATAGCAATTTAATGCTGCAGAACGAGCCTGGCTTGGTCAATAGATACGTTTCTATTGACTGAGCTGGCTCCGTCATTAGCAATCAAGTTGCTATTGACAGCCGGGCTGGGTGGATAGGAACAAGATTGCTATTGGCCGAGCCGGCTGGGCTCGGTGAATAGACGTTTTCTTGCTATTGGCCGAGCCCGGCTCGGTAAATAGCCTCGGCCTTATGGAAATGTGTGCCGTCAGTAGCCTATTTTGTCAATTCAATATGTTTTTACTTTTAACATAAGTGTAAAACTAACAGAGAAAATTGAATTATCCCAAAACCTTTCTTTCAAATCTCATGATTTTTCAATGTGACGATTCATGACCCCTGTCCCACAGGTCCAGGGCTAGGGCAGAATAGGCCCCGGGAATAGGCTACCCGGTCATGACATCAAAATCTGGTGTGCAGTCAAAACGGCGATAAACCAAAATGGCTATTGTGTTTTTATAGATAGATAGATAGATAGATAGATATGGTAAGTGTAGCCCTCTAAGCCCAGTTCTGGGCGCTCACGAGGGTTGATTGATGAGATGAGAGAGAGAGCAGGAGTCCTCAACATGTTACACATTTACCCCATGTGAGGGATCTTTTACTTGCCCAGCACAGACACTGATACAATGGGCTGCCAATTTAATGTCTCATCCGCTCAACATCCAGCTGGGATTTTGCTTATAAAGGTACACTGAAAATTTCGGGTTCCCCACCGGGAGTCGAACCCATGCAGGCAAAGACCTTCAGCGGAGCAGGCGAGAACCTTGACCACTACACCACCCAGCTGTCTAAATGTCAGAACAGCGATGTCAATACAGCAATGTTAGATACATCCAAAACGGCTACAGGTCTATACCAGAATGGCTATACCACAATACAGTTTGTCTCACAACATGCGAACTGGTGTATGGCCTGATTGCTCAGCAGTGGTGGGCATTAACTCGTTAATCTGTTAATAACTTAGCTAACAAATTGAGTAGCAATTTTAAAACTAAGTTAACTCAGTTAATAACTTCCGTTAGTTAATTACAAGTTCGTTGATTAATAAACTCCGTTAATTTTAGTGCTAAATGCTGCAAAAAAAAGATACATTTTTGCAGTAAAATGACTCGAGTAGACAAAAGATAGCTAAATAGTGAAACCCAGAAAGACATTGTGGGAGTTCCTCTGTCTAGAAAGTTAACCTGTGACTCTTTTTGAGACAGATGAGCCTCATTCTGGTACATGTACTTGCAGTAAAAAAATTTCAGATATTGTCTGATAGCTAGACCAATTTTATCGAAGTAAATAAAAATTAACTTAACTTTTTAACTTAAACTTCACAACGGTTAACTTGGCCAAAATTTTAACTTATTTACTATAACTAAGCTAATGATTTGATTAACTTATTAGCTGTTAACTCAGCTAATATTTTTTGTTAATTTGCCATCACTGTTGTTCGGCATCTACGGTACAAGTCACACTGTAGAAATACGCATACTCATGAATAGAAGAGCCGATTTGCAATTTATTTATCACATTTTTGTGATGTTTTGGTGCTGTTTTTGTCAGGTTTTTTACGATGACCGTGTGATCTTGAAATGAGACAGACTGTAAAACGGCAATACTTTGTTTCTCCCTTAATTCCCTAATTGTCTTGAAGTGTCAGCCCTATAATTGCCATTTTCTCAATAAATAAATCAATCATAAAGACAATTGCATGTATGGCTTGATGACAAATTAACTTAGGAATACAGATCTAGATCGAATTACCAGATTTACTGCCAGCCTTTGAAGCTGTAGAATTGCAATTGCCGTTTTGGATAAGCATAATCGCCGTTCTGGTAATGTCAAATAGCCGTTCTGACAATGTCATGCAATTTCACAATTTTCAATAGCCGTTTTGGTCGGAGAAAAATCCTTGCCGTTTCGGCAATAGCCATATTGGTTTATCGCCGTTTTAACCAGTTATCCAAAATCTCAAGTCAAGAAAATAGCCCCCCCTCCCCATGGGTATAGCCCAATACACTATATGGCAATTATCTGTTTCTGCAATCTGCATTAATTACCAGCTGGCTAATTTCATGCCAGGAATTTATATTTTATAAGAACATTTTAACCCTTATCATGCAGCCCTCTTTCGTTTTTGGGTCACTCTACGCCAAGTGGTCACAATGCTGTTACTGGAATTAAAAGAGACTCAGTTCTTTTAATAAGAATGCTATTTATGTCGTTTCATTGACGTAACACTTCCATGACAGTTGTTGTTAAAACAAATAATTTTAACATAGGTTCAGGCAATGTATTTTACTAGAAAAAAATTACTAGCTTTATATCCTTCCCAGCTTTTTCGGCATTAAAGTCTCCAGAAATCATTCATTATAATGCGATGATTTTAAGGAAATGCTAAATAATTTTGCGATAACGATAAATCAGCGATAAAGTTTTGGGCCGTTCCGCGCCAAGTCCGCGCGGTCCGCAATTCACTCTATTTTCCGATCTGCATTTTACTTCAGCGCCAAAAAATCATGGCCAACCTGAAACGTTTTTTGCACTTTGCTGATATTTCTTTGACAAATTCATTAAAAAAAGAAGTTTTCCATGTGGAATTGTACAGATGAAAGTATGTTACCAGATTGAAATATTCAGTAGGGTGACCCTTAAAAGCATAGTAAAAAATAGAAGTTTAAAATATTGATGGGCCAAATTGGTTAATATTTAGAGGTGGCCCGCCGCCCTTGAAGTTTTTATGTTTCTTGCGTAATTCTCTACTTTTGTCAAATCGCCGTTCTGTATTATTTAGCCAATCTGAATGATACAACAATACAAATTGCATGGTTGATCTGGTCTTAATCAGAGCTTCATTTTGAGTACCAACTTGGATGGTCTGTGATGATTTGATATTTGGAATGTTTAAGTGCAAATTTGCTGAATACCTCTTGTTCGCTTGATTTTGCTTTAATATCAGACAATTTGTTCTTTGGGCAGATGGTAATTACCACAGCGTTGTTAGGTGCAAAAGAGCAAATGCGGAGAGTTTTAGCCTTAGATTAAAACACTTTCATAATATAATGATTAAATGATTAGGGCTTTATATCCCACATTTATGTGGCTGGTAGGCTAATCATTAGGACAGGATAAGTATGAACAGCATGATTGAAATTGCAGTAAAAATTTAATATGGGTTCAATTGACTGCCAATGTTAGAGCCCAGAGCACTCCCAACTGTGCTTACAACACTCCCCCAATGCATTCTTAGGGAATTATATCAAAGTCACTCTTTGAAATTTTTCCTGCAATGATACCGTTGTTAATGAATTTGCCTTTTTGTATAATATGTGATTAATTTTGTGTCAGAATATCTTGCTAATATTTGGTAGACTTGAACAGAACCTGCATGTCACTCACTGGTCTAGCAGTTTTTATGGTACAACTTGACAAGGGACTTGCCTATCAGAAGTAATGAACAACCCGATTCAAATCAGCCCCAATTTTTGAAAAAAAATATAACAAGAAAGGCTGTTTAATCTGACACAAAATTAACCGCCCTGGCCCCATGGGAAAAGAATCACCAACTGTCCTGTTGGAAAATCTTTAAATTTTGAAAAAGAATATGGGAAAATTAGATCTTGCTGTGATTTTTTTGTCTTTAAAACTAACACATTGACAATTGACACATTGACTCTTTATGTACATTTTTCAAAATCATCACGGCTTTCATGAAATTATTCCTACCCCAGACCATGAAAGGTTTTTTTCATTATTTTCCTTAAACAGTGATCAGAACAAGCAGCTGCCCTCATTGGTAATCCATTTTACAAGGTCTGGTTGAGAGTTATTGCCTCCAGATTGAATTTGGAGACATCATATATCAAAAGAAACAATTTTGAAAAGAACTGATGTAAGGCTCTTGGGGTTCATACAGAATTGTCATAGACCATCCAAGTTGGTATTCAAAATGAAGCTCTCATTCAGCCCTGTTAAAAAATCTAATTAATTTGAAATGGCTTAGTCATACAATACCATGAGTCGGCGAACATACGGAATCATGACTGAAATGCAAGAATTTCAAGGCCCGTGGGCCACCTCTAAATGTTAACCAATTTGAATGAGATTTTGCGCAGCCTGTTTTTGCCATAATAAGGCATCATTTTTTTGCCATAATAGGCATTTTTTTGCCATTATAGGCATCATTTTTGGGGGCCCCTACCAATTTCAAACTTTTTTTTTGAGGGCCACCCTAATATCCAGGTACTTTTCATGGAAGGTTTAGGCTTTACTTTATGGAAAAGCATGAATATTCAAGCCTGTTAGTGATAATATTTTGATTTGACGGCTTCTGTTAGTGATAATATTTTGATTTGACGGCTTCTTTCATTTAATTAATTTACCACTTAGCATAGAATGACCCTTTTGCGATTCCCAACTTGATAGTTGATGAGGCATCAGTCTATTGTAACATGAGGTCACCAGGGGATGTTGGTTCTCAAACTCGACTGTAGTGCCATCTGGGTTAAAACATTTCGGGGGAGAACATTTCTGACCTACAATAAAATTTAAATGGGTCATCTTTGTTTTTGGCCATGTGAGTTGGATTTTCAACATTTGATGGAGAACAGAATCGAATGTTTTCAGGTAGGCCATACGTAAATCTTGGCAAACATGTTTAAAAGCATGAACTATACAAATGTATCAATTGTCTCTTCACTTCTGGCACTGTGCAATCGGCCATGGTATACCATTGATCAGTGTTGATCCTGCAGCCTTGCAGTGACTTGCCATATGCTGTGGCTGGCTGCCTGAAGTCACGACTACTTGCTGACAAGATGCGCCACATTTTACCCAGAAGCCTTTGCATGCATCATGGCTTTACAAAATGATGGTAATTACTATATAGTGTAATGTGTATGATGGTCAAATCATCATTGCTAGATTTACAATGCAATGCCAAACTTGTGAGTTTAGGATTTGCCCGTCAACGACAGCAGGACATTTCACCGCTGGGACGTTTTACCGCTGGGACTGTTGGGATGTTTCACCGCCGCACTTTTCTCTGTAGAAATGATCTGTAGACCTCATAATTATACAAATGTCATGTATCTGCTCAGATTGCTTCCACCACTCTGCAGGCTTGTGAAATATCTGGCTGATTACACTTCACTTATTTTGGTTGCCTGACAGGCTTTCTGTAATCACTCTGGCTGATTTCAATTGCCTCAGCACGATTGGGATGGCAAATCCGTAATCACATCAATTTATAAGTACAATTCATATACATTTGTGTCATCAGAGTTAATTGCAACTGACTAAGTAGGTGTAGAGTCCGAGATCACAGAAACACACGTCAGTGAAATCAGAAAAACAGAAGCAATTGAGAACATTGATTCTTGATTGACATTTAGCTCAACACTGTCAACAGTCAAGTAGACTTTTGCCATTCTAGGGCTGGACGATTAATCGCAAATATTATGTTTTGTATTACGATATCAAGTAGGGCGATAATGTGATATTGCAAAGGGAAGTAAATTGTAAAAAATATGTTATTTTTGCCCAAAAATGGGAATTTCTTTTCATGAAATTCTAACTTGTTGCTACAATTTGGGAGTTTACAGGTAAATCTTTTGCATGTGAATGTATTGCTTAATTTATCGACATCACGACATGAAACATAGTTATCGCATATCGCATCTCAGCCTATTATCGTACAGCCCTGTGAGTTGATTCCATGGTTATCAACCTGTGGTTAAAGGTCTCAATATTTTGTTTTTTGCAGTGAAATATTCCATCCTTACTGGCGGTGTAACGTCCTATTACCCCTGTACTGTAATGTTGAAATTGCGATAAAAAAGTTTGTCGCTTGTTTGCATGTTAAAAAAATTTGGTTGGCACTTCACGCAAAAAGTAAAAGTTCATCCCAGGGGTTAAATCCCCCCCCCCCAGCTATCATCTGGTTGGCCCCTTACAATCAGTCTGTTTTCAAGTGGCGATGAACCAGCCGTAGATCGTCACTGAAGCATTTTCAATTTTTCATTGAAATATGATTTCTACAATGTTCTACAATAACCACAAATGTTTTCTTCCTGTTTCAGATATCGTCTTTGTCGCTGCCTTGATTTGCATCGCTGTGTTTTTGCTTCCGAACGTGTTTCTATCCTTATTGTCCGCGATTAACAGTTTTTGCATAGGTAAGATTAATTGCATGTCAGAATTCTATCAGTCTTTGAAGTTGTCTTTATTATTCTGAAAGGGCCTCTATTTAGATTGTAATTGTAGAATTGCCATTCATAACCAAGAAATCTGTGGTATTCCACTGCAATACCATTGAAATTACCATGATTTCTACTATGTTCTACAATAAGCACACATTTTTTCTTCCTGTTTCAGATATCGTCTTTGTCACTGCCTTGATTTGCGTCTCTGCGTTTTTTGTCTCGGAATTGGTTTCTGTCCTGTGTTGTGCCTTATTATCTGCGATTAACAGTTTTTTCAAAGGTAAGATAAATTGCATGTCAGAATTCTGTCATTCTTTGAAGCTGTCTTTATTATAAGGGTTTTCAAAGGGCCTCTATTGACATTGGAATTGTAGAATTGCCATTCATATCCAAGAAATCTGTGCTATTCTCCTGCAAATGGCTGCAATACCATTTAAATTACATTTTTATAAATATTAATGCAGGTGTGCATGCGCAACTGCATCATACCGGGCACTTATGACATTATAACAGATTTTTGACTCTCCTATCTCTCGATTAGTGTTGGGCGGTTGTGATATTTTTCGTTCGGTTCGGTTTCGGTTTTTTCCGACCCAAAACCGCGGTTTCAGTTCGAGTTTCAGTTGCAGACCAATTCACGTGGTCCGCAATGTGCACGACACGATTTTGCGTTCCGCGGTTCAGCGCCCGGTCCGCAAATTCGTTTTTAGGTCCCGACATTCAATACATCAACATGGCGCGCGGCTGGGAGAGTGAATAGATCGACATTTTGCTAATTATTTCGTCGTTTTCTCAATAAAATTAGATATTTTACGATAACCAAAACACTCGGTTGTTAGATTGAACTTCACTTCGAGTTTCGGTTGTAGTGGTGAAACTGAAACCAAACCGAAATTTCAGGAACCGGCACAACACTACTCTCGAGGGAGAGAGTCCATACTGGGGGTAGTTAAAATGGATTGAGATGCCCTGTCGTTGCTCTGTCAGATGTTATTTTGGTCATATCTCCGTAATTAGAACTCTGACAACAATACACAGTGATTTCCTCCATTACTTGCTCACATTGCCTACATCTGACACAGGAATGAACAGTATGGGTGTTGGCATTTTATATAGAAATATGTCTTCAGTGGCGTCCCTATGGGGGGTGTGGGGGGGCACGTACCCCCCCATATTGGACCTGTGCCCCCCCAGGTGCCCCCCCATATGAACTTTTCAACCTTGGCTAATATATACAATTAGCTGACTGACAACAGTCTGCTGTGTATCAAAGCAGGCGAGCGAGCGAGGCTGCAGACTGACAAAATTTGTGTCGAAATGGGTATCGAATTGGCTTCTAGGTCAATAGAACAGATGCCTTTCAGCGTGTTCAGGTCCGCGCTGTTGCACCTAAGGTCCGCACTCAGCAGAACTCAGCAGGACTGAGCTGTGTTGCTTCAAAAATGCATGCGAGTGAGGACCTGACCGGCAGCACCACAAGTGAAATGTTGTAGCCTGCTCGCTCACGCTCGCAGCTGAAGCAGGCTGCTGTAGCCTGTGCAATTAGTATTTCGAGTGCCCCCCAGAGAATCCCGTGCCCCCCATTGTGTGTCTTTTTACTTGGCCCGGCCGGATCCTGAGAGCAACACCCATGCAAGTCAATTTTTACATCCAGCGATGTCATTGTCACATGCAATCATGGCAACCATGTATGTGCATCATTCCAGCCCATAATTTTGCTGCCTGAGAGCATCTCTCACACACCTAAACATCCTTTGAAACTCTGCTATCCATCTTTATTTTGTCAAATGAAGAGCCAAAAGGAAGTAATAGGACTGTTATCCATGAAATAAGGCCTGATTTCCAAGAGCCACCACATCGTAGGTTTAGCATTCTCCATGTGCACATCGTGCCCTGTCACTAGCCTGGCCAGGACTGGCGCAAGCAAATTTCAAGAGAAATTTGGTCTAAAAAGTCCGTTAAAACATAAAGATTAGATTTTCATTGCTATAATTTCCCATTACAGATGTGCTAGCAGTATCTAGTTCAAATTACAATGAAATATGTTAATTTTTGAAGGAAAAGATCAATTTGCATCATGCACAGGTCCTTGCTCAGGCTTGTTTACATTCCTTTTGGAGCAACAGTGACTCAGCTCTTGAACTGGTCAGGGGTGTATCTAGAAATGGCCTTGGTTGGGGGGGGGGGGGGGGTCGTAGCCTGCTGGGGGAGTGGGAAAGGGTGGCGGCTGCCCCCCCCCCCAGAATGTTGTTGACTTAAGGCTGGTAAGCAGTGGTAGAAATTTCCTGGCGCTCCAGCGCTTTTGCTCCCGAGAAATGCTAAATGGCTCCGGAGCCTATGCCTCTCAGGAGCCACCCAATCTCTCCTGGAGCTTTGAAAAGATTTTTCGTATCATTGATTGTTGGTTAATTGCCCTTGAGTCTCCAATGGCCTGTACTGGCTGCATTGACTGCTCAGTCATCCCAATGACTCTCCAGAATACCTGTCGGACATTTGGGCAGGTAACCACTTTCATTTTACCGCACAAATGCTAAACCGGCACTTTTCGCGGACTCTGATTTGAAGCGTCACACCATGTCTGTTATTCATATTTCTGTTTGGAACCGCTGTACTTGGAACCAAAGTCATTTGTTAGACCTTTTTTCCCCTGGGGGCAAACCTGATGGGGTAACTGCAGTTATCCCATCATCCAATGTGGATGCCAGTGAAACAGCTGACCGAAATTAGTATGTAATAAAGCAGTTTTGTAATGTTGAATATTTGTCAGCATGATCCTATATTTGACAGCATGATCCTATATTTGACAAGGAACAAAAAGTCAGTGGGGTTCCAATGACAGGAATAGCTTATAGCAAAGATATTTGATGTTTTGCTTTCACGGGAAGATTGGATAATTGAATTTAGCAGAGGGGGTAATTGTGTTGAGCTGAGTCAAAGCGATGGGGTAAATGGAGCATCAACATAGACCCAAATATTGTTTCATCTTGGACATTCCTTCAGGAAACTGCAGGTTTATGTAGCACTAATAATAGTTTACCTAAACCACTGTCACGTCAAACGGGATACAGTTGCTGGGACCATAGATGGCTTGAATTGCTTAAACGAGGAAAAATAGCCAAAAATCAATATAATTTGAGTCAATTTCGATAAATTAAATGTACGTGTAGATCTTGTGACGTTTTAGTGCCTACATTTTGTTCACACTGCTTCCCTTTCATGCTTCTATAATCAGTCTGGGAAATTAACATCACATGATGACGATTGCAATTGCCGCTAAGTCCTGGCCCTGACAGGATGATTGAGTGTTAACGGTTGATCAGTTGGGTATCAACAGGAAGTCTGATCTCCAGAGGCGTATCTCGAAATGGCCTGAGGGGGTTTCATGACATGGGGCAAATAGTCGGCACTCCGCAAATTCTGGATTGATAGATTTATTGATGCAGTTGTAATTGTAACTTTAATTGTAACCATTGCTAGTCATGTTCCGGCATGCGATTCATGAAATGTCTGGTGAGCCTTCCACATGATACAGCTCAGGGCAACTGCAGAGCAGCACCCATGGACAGAGATGAGGGAACATTACCCAAGGTTCCCATGCCATTGGCATTCTCAAGTTTTGGTGACCGTCAAGTGATAATGAGTGACGAGAAGACTTGAGTCTGACTCATACCCTATTAATTCAGGGATGCCCAGGGTCTTTGAGTTGCCCAGCATAGAATACTGGATACAACCCGCCTCCGTTTAATGTCCCATGGGCTCGGACTAAAGTGAGTTCCCAGGGTGAGATTTGAACCCACTCCCTCAGAGTCAGTGGTAGCCAGACAAGCGCTCTTAACCATTTGGTCAATTTGGCCGTCCACAAGTTAGCTGGCAGTGGTAGGAAGATTGACATATGTATAGAGCAGCATATTAGTGAGTAGGTAAGATCTTAATTGACATGATAGTAGGGAACTAAGCAGGTCTTAGGATAAATATATAGGGAGTTTCTGTGGCAGCTCGGTGTCCTAAGTGTTGTCAGTCCAAAATCCTGAGAGTCTTTGTTTTCCTGGGTTCAGACCTGGGGCAGTCAATTTAGAATATTTTTTGTGGAATTTCAAGATAAAAATCCCAAATGTGTTTCATTCTGATGAGATGTTAAATTGTTTGTCTCATTAATCAATCACTGTGAGCAACTACTGCTCATAAAGGGCAGCACCTGTGTATATCTATTTGTATAGCTATCTATCTGTATATATACATAATGCTGGATGTCTATTATGTATATAAGTCTATATATCTATAAATCTATCAGAGTAGTTATAGCAGTGCAGGATGAATGATCTGCTAGATTCATGGTACCGTAATATGGGGTGAATAGGGACACTGGGGTGAATCGGGGCAAGACAGGGATGTGTATTATTTCTTCAAAGATCAACCACTTCTACTCAACCTAGAGAATTAATTTTTGGCACATGTATTCTACACATACCAGCGCATATTGTGATAGAATTTCATACTTCTAACTGCAGGCAGTGAGGAGCTGCAGCACCTTAAACCTGGCCCTGCATAATTTGAATTTTAACATACTTGTCAAAACTTTGCTCATTTCTCAAAAAAATATAAACACCAGAGTCATTAAACTTGCAGGAAACTTTTTTAAAATGGTATCAGGGAACCAGAATAGTAGACTCGATGTGGGATTATGTTTGTTTGGTCTTGAGTTAAGATCCAGGTCAATGGCAAAGTTTCGGGAATAGTAAAAATATACTCTACCAATCTTCATTTGAATGTACTGGCATAGCTTTTTGATAAATATTATTGAACTTGGCATCATTTATTATGGATTTAGTCCAAAATCCGTAATCACCTGCAAAATTAGCAGATAACTACAGCTTTTGATACTTTTCTGTCATTTATCACATTTTATAAAATCTGAATATTATCAATGGAATTGATATCAATTTTTTCTCAAAATAAATATTTTGTACACTGAAGATGTTTTTTATTGTTCAGTCATCAGAATCAATCACTCAAAGAAGCCAGGAAGTATTGATTGTTGAAATAATGGAGTGTCCCGATTTGCCCCAAATTGTGGGGTGACTTGGGACAGTGGGGGTTTTTGGGCCCTGAACCTTGGCAATTTAAGATATATCCTTTCAAGCTCCTACAGAAAGTTAGACCTTCTGCTTGGACACAATTTGACACCATATTTCGAATTCTGAGTTGATTTTTGTCCATGTTATCGCAGAAAAACGGCCAATTCTGTCCCAATTCACCCCATATTACGGTATGCCAAATTAGTCACTACACCACGTCCATTTTGAACCCCAGGGTTCTTTTTTCCTTTCATGCCTAGTTCCAAGTTGAAGGTTATGTTAATATTCAAAGCAGCCAATCTTGAATTGGTTCATATGACATTGACGTCACTGGCCTGGTAATAGCCTTTCAGGTAGAAGAAACTGCGTTTCCAAGTTGTAAGCTAATTTGCAAATTCTGCTGCATCGTTATCTCCCTGTGATTTAGTGGAAGGCATTAAAATGTTTTTAGAATTTGTTTACCTTTTGGCTCAAATATTTCCTAACCCTTTTTTCTCATGCCACCAAAAGGTGTTTTCTGGATCAAGCCAAATGCATACATAACATGTTTAATAACTGCCTCAGTCAAAAAATGTCGACACTGTCATACTTTGCGATACAATGCTTCGAAATTGTGGTGATGGACCTTAAACTATATAAACAAGGAACTGTATTTCATATTTTGTTCATTCGCTATCCTTATTGATATAATGTTTTTCCTTTGAAAGATGATTTCCATCTTAAACACTAATTAAATGGATGAAATTATTTTCTACCGGGTATTAACCATTTCTACTGGGTAAAGACCAATTTCTCACCCATGGTAGGGTAGAAACTTCCTTCTACCGGGTAATTTGCCAACCTTGCTGGCATTTATAAATAGAAACATTCCCATACACTTGTAACAACAGACTTTGCTGCCCTCGGTCCTAAACTTTCTGGGTTGGAATATTTCAGACCTATGTTGGGCAGGTCATAGTTCAGTCAATTAAGGAGGCTAGGCTATTCTTCTACAGGTGATGAAGAAGTATTTGAAAGACAACAATGGGTTGGTTCCCGCAAGATTGACTCTCGAAAACAATGTCTGTGTTGGGACACATGCAAAAATTGATACAGGTTCCTGGTAGGGCAGGAGAAATGAAAGTCAGATCATAATGGGAGAGTTCTGTCTTTGATTTTAGGATAGCTAAGGTGTAATGGTAGGGCTGCACAAGCTGCTAAAGTGTCTTATCTGTAAATCGGACTTTACTGAATTGCCCAGCAGTGAATTTGGAAGGTAATTACTTCTAAAGCACACATTTGCTTTGTGATTCTGAAGTACAAATGGTACTAAAAATTATGTATGTTTGAAAATAATTTTCATGTTTAATGTGTTTCACAGTCAGTCATCAGGCAATAAATTTACCTTGACTTTTAAAATCTTACCAACAACTGGCACTAATAGTTAGCATTATTTCTATTTTCAGCTGTAACAATCCTGTCCGTTGCTGCTTTGCTTTGTGGTGCCTCTTGTGTTTTTCATCTTGGACTGGATGTTTTTTGCAATCCGTACTCTTCTGCTTGTGGTGTTCGGACTTGGATGAAGAACAATTATAGACACTGGTAAGATCAATTAAAAATATGAAACTTTTCATCTGAATCATGCACACACCATAGATATGTATGAGATCCTCTGGAGCGATTTTAATCCTCATTGGGCAAATAATGATCCTCCATCCTATAGAGAAATTCTGTGTGCTCCGGAGAGAAATAATCCTGAGTTTTTTACCCCGCTGGCTATGTAATAGCCTACCGGGTACTGCAGTCCACCACATGACGGGTAGCTGGGGATTACGTCGATCATAACTCACTTTGTGTTGCTCATATTTCAATCAAACTTTGCCTGTTATCTTATTTTGTCATACAGACGGGAATGACAAGTTTCCAGGCATTTCTAGGAATTAGATGTGCGTAATTCCATGTTAGTTCAATAAATTTCAGGAATTTTTTCCGCTTAACCCCCTTAGATTCGTCTCAAACATTTCTCAAACTAGCCTTTAGTAATGTTATAGATGTGTGAATAGTTTCAGCTCAATATCTTGAACAGTTTAGTATAGAAACATTTTCGAAACAAACTGTTTTTATGGCTTTTTTGTCATATGAAAGTCGCTTTTCAAATGTTACCGTTGGCGACTTTTAGATTCGACACGACAGTTGAATTCGACCTGTACATTGGAGGGCTTTCAAGTGCAATTTGACAAGTTCTTGACCAGCAGGAAAATTCGTTTTTGTGTCGGCAAAAATGTCGACAACTTGATGGACTGATTGAATCACTTGTAAGGCAGGGTGGTGAGTGTCGAATTCAACTGTCATGTCGAAATCAGATGTCGTTAATCGTAATATTTGGGATTTCATGAAAGATACGACCTTGATTGTTTCCAGACATGATATCTGGGGTCCATGAAGTGGTTTTCAGTACCTTTAAGGGGTATCTCTCATCTTGATTTGTCTCTGCAGGCATTCCAGAAGGCTCTTCCATTTGGCGTAAATTATTGATGCAACTTTTTCAATCAGCTAAAACTCCAGAACTGAATTATCTACAGACTGTTTATCTTGAATTTTTAATCTACTGTAGCAGTAATGTAGTTTGGTAAGGGCTGGTCATATGAATTAATAGTTCTGGTAAGAAAGTTCATCAAATTTGTGAACCCAATGCCCTTTTCAAGTGTTTATAAATGCTCATTTTTCTTTGCCAACAATACTGGAATTTATTACTTTTGTATGCATGTAACAGTATCCGAATGGTCTCAATGGCTTCACATAGAGCCAGCGGGGTTAACGTGTTTGCACGGTATTTTTAATAAATCCACAAAACGCAGCTGTGTAAACATGTTCAGTGAACATGTTTACACAGCTTCGTTTTGTGGATATCAGCAGATGAACATTGTTCACCTGCTAAAGCATGTTGCTATTAACTAATGCACAAGCAGTCATACTGGTGTGTGGAGTTGTTTAGATATATGCTTAGCCCCCCCCCCCCCCCCCCCCAATTGGGCAGCTTTTATTGGCAGACCTCGTAGAGGAGCTGCCCATGAGATTGAAATTCTGCCATATCTTGTGGGTCAAGTTTCTGCTGCCTGCCTTCTTCAATCATAATGCCATTTACCATGCATCATGCGATGGGCCTCCACGTGAAGTGATCAACTTTTGGTACTTGTTAATCCCATAATAAACTCTCTGGCAAGGGAAATCCATTCCACCCAATGCTGTAGCAATGAATGATGTCATATGCTTCCCCCCCCCCCCCGATCTCCAAGGGGGTTCCTCCAAACAAGGCATCAGTCTGAGCAAAGTGTGCAGTCAGCTGTGACCTGTGCATTGCTGCTAATTGTTTACCAATTTGGGACCAATTTCTATTTTTGTGTTGTGACTTTCTATTTGTGGATTATGGTGACATGGATGAATGATCTGATTATAATAAAGCAAGTTGCAGGTATGAACAATGTGCAGAAGACGTTCTCTAGCGCTAAATGCATAACAGCTATATCATTGTTCTGCAAAGGTGTGACGTTTAATTGGCTGACACATTGTTATTTAATTGAGCAATTCATTACAAAATAAAGAAAACGTTTTCAAATGCAATTGTACAGAAAAAAGGGTATTCTCCACCATATTATGTGTTTATCTATCCATATACATCCATGCATGTAGTTCTATCCAGTAAATACGCTTCACTCCAGTGTCAAGTTGATATCCACTTTTATTAATGAAGTATTATACACAACAATCTTACAGTAAATCCTAAGCTCTTCTCCCTGAGGAGCAGGGGCCTCCCTTTCTATATGAGGCCCTGGCTCACCCCAAATATTGGGATGAGCTGCAACCAGTTCTAGGAACTGGCTTCCTCTTGACTCATTCCCAGAGAACTAGCTTACTATTTAACATTACAATATAATTCTAATTACTTAAACAAATACTTAAATAAATACATTACACTCTAGCAAATAGCAATCAACAGGTTACAACAAAAAAATCCCGTATGCATTTCCCATTTACATTTTGGGCCATGGGGGAACATATAACTATTATCACATATTTATGATTTAATGGCAAATTCTCACTGTATGCCACGAGGTCTGCTGTAAAGTGCCTTGTGCACGTTATGTTTTACAGTAAATATTCATTCCTAGTCCAGGAGCATTAGCACAATATAAGCCGTAGGCGTACGGCGCGCGCAATTTTTTTGGGGGGGCCAGCAACATCTGCACGAATTTCAAGATCTAGATTTCATACCATTTCAAATAAAATTGGCTAGAATACCATTTCAAAGAAAATTGGCTAGAAATCATTAATTTTCAATAGTGTTTATTTAATTATCTTCCCAAATTTTTTAGCCTTTTTGCCCGAATCTTACTGTTTCCCAAACTTTTGGAGGGCGACTGCCCCCCCTGCCCCCCCCTCCGATACGCCTTTGATATAAGCTCTAACCTGGAACAAATTAGTAACAAGCTGAAATTTTCAGGAAACTTTCTAGTCCTTGCCCTGGGGGTCATTTGTGTGACCGAGAGAGGGAGAGCGTTTGACTTCATATTCTGTTACTATATGGTCTGGCCTTTAAAAAAATCAGGGTAGACATCTGGCAGCATGGCAAATTAGGAGAAATCCAAGATGGCGGCCAACATGGCCGCCGTGAAAAGAAAAATGGGTTAAATTGCTCACAGTAACACCACATAGGTGTGTAATATATCAAAATAGGGGTTTTCCTGGATGCTGAATCCAAATATGTTCAAATAAAACCTCTTGCTACTTTTTCTCTTGAGATATTCAAGATGGCTGCCAAATCAAGCCAAAATGGCTGCCGTGAATGTAAAAATGCCTGTTTTACTAAACAACAAACAGTGCACAGGCATATATTACTTCAAAATAGGGATTTTCAAGGTTGTTGAGTTCAATAATGCACAAATAAAATCTCTAGCTCCCTTCTATTTTGAGAAATCCAAGATGGCCACTGATATGCTGGCCACAAAGTCCTATAAAAGCACCTGAGTTGCCCCCCAATAAACACAAATGATGCTTCATAATTGACAATGTGTGATACATCAGAATAAGTGTATTTTGGGTTGCTCAGTCCATCTTTTTGTGCACAGAACCTCTTAAAGTTTTTCATTTTGAGACATTCAAGATGGCTGCCATTTGAACCCATGGAAAGAATAATCTTTTTTGCTCACAACAAACATTTAGCAGGCATGCGATACAGCAATGTCCCACATGTAGTCTTAAATGATACTTCATAATTGAAGAAGAAAAACCAGTGTTAAACATTGAATGAAAGTTTTTACAAAACAATGAATATAGCCAAAAAAGCAATAAATTCAAGTTTGGAATGTTTCATTATATTTTTGGTGAGTTCAGCCAAGCTGTTTTAGCTCTAAGACTCTTTGACAAGAAATCACAGGATTTTAGTGAACTTCATGAAACAAAGTTAGACACTACGAAAGTATGCACGAACATTTTGATTGGTGGAATATCTTACAAATGCCCCTTTAGATTCAGTGTGGTTCTTGTACATGTGAAAGGTAAGCAATTGAATATGAATTACTTTGATTTTGCTTGATTATTTGTGTGCCTGCATTTCTTGCAAATTTGAGCAGATTTGTTATCTTTATTGCACTTGCTGTGTTACAAACTTTAAGCATTATCAACATTTTGCAGAGATTCAGGTCAGGAGACTCGGGTAGCCATTTCATCCCCTTTAATACCAGCCAAGGCTTGCATGGGTGTTTTGTTCTATAATGGCATTAATCATTCCTTGAGGAGTTTTATTTTAAATGCCCAAAGAATATCCAGTTGCATTGTTTTCGATATGATAACATGCAAAATTAATTAAACTGTGAAAAGTGGGTTAAATGCTCAAATTTTATTTAGGTAATTCAGCTGAACATGCTTGGCAGATACTCAGTTAAGTATGCTTTTGCTTCAGTACAATTTCACAGTTGAATTGCACAAGACAGTGCATGCCATCTGCCCAACATGTAAATGCTTCCTGATACATATGTAACAGGGAAAAGAAAGTCATGGCAATGTCACCATTATGATCAGCAGCTATGGGCTGGGCCTAATTTAACCAGAGAAGTCAAAGTATTGTCACAACGTCGAACTTCTTGTGTTAGTGACAATCTGATACAGATTGATTACTATTGTACGGGAAATAATAATTGCAGGCGTGGATACTCTGTAGCCCCTGGATTTGATTAGAATAAGTCTGGGATCTTGTGAGGAATAGTGCCACAGGAACAATTGCATACTAGATATAGATTTATAGATTATAGGGAAAAACTGCATGAAGTACATCACTGAACTCTTATGTATTCATTGTTGAATTTTGAAGTGGAATAGTGCCTCACATCAGCAATATTATTAGTCATGAGGTATTTTTGTCATTCATATAGTTTATTTGTACTATTAATGTTTAAATGTGAAACTGTGGTAATAACAAATTATTTATCTTGTTATTTCTCCATTAATACGTAGGTGTGTGCTTAGCTATAGTTTGCACACAAAGATGTACTTTAAGGCCTAAAACATACAGATGATATTTTCCTGTTATTGGAAATGATATTAAACTATCCCTGGCGAGTCTTAAGCTATTATTTTCACAACTTTACTGAGACAACAGGACTAATGTCCACACTAGTTCTATTTAATGGCAACCATCTTAAATTTCTAACAATGGAAAACATGTTGAATTTTCATGGATAGAGAAACCGTAAAATCTGCCATATTGATGCATTATACTCTAAACGGTGTAATTGTGAGCAACATATACGCATTTTCCAGACCTTCATAGCAGATATACCATAAGCCATTTCAAATGAATAAACATTTTTAAAAATTCAAGAATTATCATGCATGCATAATTGAGCTCTGGAACCTAGAAGACCATTATTTTGATGTATCCTTGTAGCCCTTATTTAGTGTTGTTTGGGACAACGTAGGTGTTTTCCAGGACTTTGTGGTCGCCATGCCATGTCAGTGGCCATCTTGGATTTCTCAAAATAGAAGGGAGCTAGAGGTTTTATTTGTGCATTACTGAGCTGAGCAACCTTTAAAACCTCTATTTTGATGTATCACTCACCTGTTTAGTGTTTGTTGGGGCCAATATAGATATTTTCAAGAACTTTGTGGCTGCCATATCAGTGGCCATCTTGGATTTCTCAAAATACATGTAGAAGGGAGCTAGAGATTTTATTTGTAAATTATTGAACTCAGCAACCTTGAAAACCCCTATGTTGATGTAATATAATGCCTGTGCCGTGTTTGTTGTTCAGTAAAATAGGCGTTTTTACATTCACAGTAGCCATTTTGGCTTGATTTGACAACCATCAAGAGAAAAAGTAGCAAGAGGTTTTATTTGTACATATTTGGATTCAGAATCCAGGAAAACCCTATTTTGATGTATTACACACCTATGTGGTGTTACTGTGAGAAATTTAACCCTTTTTTTTTTACGGCGGCCATGTTGGCCGCCATCTTGAATTTCTCTTAACCTGCCATGCTGCCAGATGTCTACCCTGATTTTTTTTAAAGGCCAGACCATATAATAACAGTATATGAAGTCAAATGCTCTCCCTCTCTCGATCACACAAATGACCACCAGGGCATGGACTATTCAGAAAATTGTCTATAATAACATACTTAAAGTCCTCGAAAATCCCGCTTTTGGCATCTTAGAAAATCAAGATGGCGTCCAATATGAATGAATTTTACATTTTTGCTCTTTTTGTGCTTGATATTGGCCACCTGTGCTAAAGTGTCAAAAATTGAATATTCAAGACAGAGCAATAAATTAACATCATCCACTGTCAGATTAGAACTTCAATATCCACAATAGCCGCATTTTCTGCTTTTTAATAGAGGTGTGTACACATCTCCATTTATCCAGTCACAGTGACAAAATGGGAAGTTTTGGCGGGAAATTTGAAATTTGAGCATTTTCAGAATGTCTTTTGGGCCCTGACTTGGACAAGTTGTTTGGAGGTGTTTGGTGTCAAGAATGCACCCTAGCTTGATTATAGAGCAAGCATCTGGCATAGGAATGAATAGCCGGCATGTTGTTATTTGGACGTGACTTCGTTTTTATCTTGCTTGGATACACTACGGGCAGCATCACACATTGTGTATTGGCCACTGTGCCTCAACTATTTTACTTGTATATATGACATTTGGCACATGAATGTGTCTTGTGGGATATATGTATCTTTTGGTGTCCATATTTAAGCAATCTGTACAGTTTTTGTAAAATATTGGAAATTTAAGATAATTGTTTCCTTTCCTGGAGCTGAACTCAAAAACAGTTGTACCTATGAACATGAACATCTGCCATATTATACATTAAATACTCTAAATGTGCCTTTTGGGGGTCTACATAATCTTGAAAATATTATTAACAGCAAATTCAGTAAAAATGTGAAAAAATGTTATTTTGTCAATGCTCCATGATTCTGTCAATTTTGGAGTTGACCTCTGAAATTTTGCATTTAGATGTCTAAATTATACCTCTTTAAATGACTAAACTCATTTGGAGTGCCAATCCTTTGAAATATTCATAAAAACCAAAAGGTGGAAAGTATTAGGATTTCTGATATTTTTCTAGAATTTTGGTTTCTCGCAAATTAATGGTAATGAATAAATTGGTAAACTTCAACAAACATTTTGGTTAAGCATATTAGTCTTTTATAGCCATATATAAATTATATATGTGTAACAGTTAGTTTAGTATAACTCTTGTATCCAGTGTTCCACACTGAGACAGCTAATTCTATTGGTGGATAGAGTATGTCTTACTCTAAGATTCCTACGTCATTTTGTGGCTTGAAATTTGATTAGTTGTAAAATTCTGAAATTAAGCACACAATATATTAACAACAGCTGGCTCTGGGCGCTCAGGGAAATAGTTATTTTTAGGGGATATGAACCTCAACTTAGGACACTGCACCACCTCCATTTTGAACCCCTGGGTTCTTGTTTCTTCTTGGCTCCGAAATGTCCATCACTGCTGTGATAACACCATAATACTTGGCAAATATCTTCAGAAGGACCTGCTGAACCATTTCTGACCTGCAGCTACACTGATTTCAGTGTTGTTCTCTTTGCCATCTTTGATTTTAAAATGGCTGCCATTTTGAACCTGTACTAATCAATATCTCAAGAAGTAAGATAGGTAAGAAATTAATAATGGTGACTATGCTCTTAATACCTTATTGTATCTTCAAATTGAAATGCTTGGATGAAAGCCATATCGGCCATCAAAATCTTGTTATTGCCACATCTCAGAAACTATTGGATTAAGATACTTAATTTCATTGGCTATATCCCCGAGTTTAGAATGGAGGAATAGGATGCTCCAATTTCAAAGGATATTTGAATGTAAAGGTATTGACTTTTCAAGGATGATCCATGTGTGATTTATATCAAAGGTGAGATCTACTGAGATGGACTTGATTTTGCTTATCCTTTTGATGAAATAGAATAGTTAGCATGGCATCTAAAAGTTTGAAACATTGATATTGTTAAACTTTACCATAACATGCAAACATTATTTTTTATATGAATAGCATGGGAACCTTATTATCATAATGTGTACAACTTTACAGGCTGCTTTATTATTCCCAGTACAGTCCTTTGTTTCTTCAGAATCAAAATCCAAACTTTATTAAGTTCATCTGTCCACTATTGCAATTGATATTATTATACTGCAGCGGCTCCTGCTTGCAGTATCTACAATTCGTAGGAGATTTCTTACACATTTTGCCAAATTTTATATTGCCTGGTGCTTTGTCCTGAGGCCACCTCCAATGTTCTTCTTTGCACACCATTAACTTACCATCATTTCCTAATGTGTAACATCTTTAGATTTCTTATCCACCCCCAGATTTGTCGTTAAGATGCAAAAACAGCTAATTTTTCCCTCATTTCCATTCTGTCAACTTAGTTCTGCCAGTTTTTGCTACCCCCTCAATTTGCTCTGCCCCCCTCTTTTTGCCACCTCATGTGCCCCAAGCATGACCATAATGAATGCTTACCGCTTCTGTTTTGCCCACTGTGACTTTAGTATTTCACTTAGATTTATGCAATTTGGTATAGGGATTCACTTAGGGGTTCCCCTCAGAAATTTTTGAAAAATCCAAAATGGCTGCCAAAATGGCTGCCAAAATGGCTACCATATTTTGAATTGCCCACTGTGACTTTAGTATTTCACTTAGATTTATGCAATTTGGTATAGGGATTCACTTAGGGGTTCCCCTCAGAAATTTTTGGAAAAATCCAAAATGGCTGCCAAAATGGCTACCGTATTTTGAATTGCCCACTGTGACTTTAGTATTTCACCTAGATTTATGCAATTTGGTATAGGGGTTCACTTTGAATTGCCCACTGCGACTTTATTATTTGGTTTGGGGATTTGCTTTGGGGTTCCTTCATTAATTATGAGAAAATTTCCAAGATGGCTGCCGAAATGGACACCATATTTTGAAGTGCTCACTGTGACTTAAGTAGTTCACTTACAATTCTGAAATATGGTATAGGCATTTGCTAAGAGGTTCCCCACAAAGTTTTTATGGCTTGCAGCAAACACTATCAGTCTAGCAATAACTGCTCAATACAAAACAATCCCTGCAATAATATATAAATCCCCCCGTTCATGATTTCAATCCCGAAAATATAAACGCCAAAGGCTGGTTTTGAATCCATGGATTCTTGTAAATATTAATAGTTATAGCGACAAATAAATGTTCACACATCTTTTATTTACATCATTTAGCCTATGGGGAGAGCCCCCCAAGAAGACTCTTGTTGCTCTCTTATTATTAGCAAAGGTTGATAAACCTTTCACAGTCGGACTCCATCAGCCAGTGTTCACTCATGCCTCATTCTCATGAGATACGAGTAAACTTGTACTCCACAAATCACACAATTTTACAAAAAAATGCTTTGTGGCAGCAGCATCAAGCCACAGTATAGTTGGCATCAGGACTCATCAGGCCTGTGCCCAGATCTTTAACCACACTGTCTGTGACAAATGAACATTAGCCATACCACTCTGGGACCACTGAGTACGGTATTTAAATTTACCGTCTCCGAAAATGGCGACCTCTAAATTTTCTGTTTGAAGCCAAGATTTAATTTTTGCTCAGGAATGGTTAATAAAACCTTTGAGACACTGCATTTTGCATGAAAATGAAAGATTCGGTTTTAGTGCCAAGGTACCTACCCTAGTTTCAATGTCATAACGTCTTGATTATATGAATGGAGGGGGAGAAGTTCTGAAGCGAGAGACGGTAAATTCATCAGAGGGAGACGGTAACTTCGCCAGGAAAATGTTTGAAGGAGACGGTAAATTTCGAGAATAAAGCAATAAAACTGGCTTGGGGGTGCCTACAGAAAGAAGACAGCTAACTAAATTGTGGTTTATCAAAGCAGGAAATGCAGTCTGCAAATGCAAGCAGTTCTGTTTCTATTGTTCAGCAGTTAGGGGTATTATAAATGCCTAAAAAAATCACTCGGTAGATGCAAGGCAAATGTTTTGGTCAGAAGAACGAGCCCTTAAACTGTTGACCAAATAACTTTTTTTCATGACATCAAACATGTGACTTTTTGTCGATTTTACTCATAATCGTAAAACGGAGTAAAGTTGGCAATCCGGGGGAAAGTTGGCTGGCTATTTTAACCCACTTAAAGGCAGAAATGCCAAATTTCATCACTGACACAGGCAGCAAATTTGCCGAAGAAAATTATTACAGTGATTAAGTCGGTCAAAATAGCCTGCCAACTTTCCTCCGGATTACCAACTTAACCCTGTTTTTTACGGTAGATTGTAAGATCTACCAACTTTTTGTGAAAGATTTACATGTTAATGTGAACAACAACTTAGTCAATAGTTTTTGTAATCAATTTAAATTCCTTTATTACTTTCATTTTGGAACATCTCTGATTTTTGTTGAAGTCTTAAAAGTGTGACAGCTGAATCTAAAACATTATGTTGTTGGGACCAGTTCAGTTTGACCCGAGAAAACTAAATATATGCTAGGCCTACAATCTAAGTTTATGTGTGGCTCCACAATTTTCTGGAGTGCAAAATTTCATACGAGCATTCAGAAAAAAGAAACTTATTTTGCTTGGCAGCAAACCTTGAGTGAAAAACTTCACACCCGAAATGTGGTTTTTTAATTGCAGCAAAAAATTATTTTTCTTTTATATACGTGTATATCTGTATGTAAAGTTTCATGCATTTTTCCTGGCATGACTCCTTGAGCCGGTGCTCACTCATGCCTCATTCTCATGAGATGCAGGTGAACTTGTGCTCCACAAATTTTACAAAAATTCTTAGAGGTCCACAGGCTCGACTATTTAATTTGGCGACAGACAATAATTCTCTGAGGCTGCTGTATCAGGCAGCAGGGTGATGGATAGCCAGCTAGTGATTGTATGCCAGTGCCAAGAACTTTAACCACACCAGTGACAACTGAACATCATTGTTATACAGTTGTGGATTATATACGATAATTTATAAAGCCAAGACTTCGGCAAAAATAGGCCTAAGTTCACTATGTTGGCAAGAGCAAACTATCAGAAATCGTGAATCAACTCCCAGAGTATAGTTTTTCACTCTCAGTCAGAAAATCTTAACCCAGAGTAACAGGCGATGCTCACAGAGCTTTGCCATACTCACCAAAAATCTTAAACAGTTTAAAATTTTCAGGGAGTATGGCAGTGACCTGGGGGTGAAGTATTTTCTCTGGGAGCATCAACTTTATCTCTGGGAGTGTAAAATTTTATTCGGGTAGCAAAAACATTTTCACTCTTGAGAGTAAAAAGCTATATTCTGGGAGTTAAATCGTGATTTATAAATTTTGCTCCAGTCAGGTTACGCTTGGCTGGGTGAACAGAGCTAAATCTCTGAGTCCTCTGTAACCACGATTGCGTCACAGACTCACTGTTGAGCGGGGGGGTATTTGCCACTAGCTCTGTGTGGCAAACCACATTAAAAAAATAAAGGGACAATATTTCACACAGTGTGGTATCTATATTTTGCGATATATATATACATGAATCCTTTAAGCAAACATCTGTCCCACTCAAAGATACCCAATGCCTTGGCTTTATTCATATAACAACACCAGCATCCAAAGGCAAAACCCGGTAAATCATGTTGTAAAGTATGTGATTTACTAGGTTTTGCCTTTGGACGCTGTCTAGCACACTTATTCCGTGTTACTGCCAGGCTAATTAGCATTTTCTATCAAGGTCATCGTTGATTTTCTTGTAAGTTATATATAGGTCTAGACCAAGCAAGATATCACTTATTTTTTTAATATTAAGAATTCAGCTGAATGTTTAGAATTCAGGTGTCCGACTCAAGCAATATTATTCCAATACCCTTTGGTAAACATCAATCAGTCCCAAAGGTCCACAGAATGGCTGAATTTTGTATATTTATTAACTTAAATGCTGAATTTACCGTCTCTCTGAATAAAATTTACCGTTCTCACCACATTTTCCCTCACACTAATTTACCGTCTCCCGCTTCAGTTTTAAAATGATCAAATAGTCAGCAAGTTCTTCATCTAAGACATGCTCAAGGACATCATATCTTTAGGATGACCGTAGCTAACATGCCATCTGTCAAAATGCCATTAGAATTTGCCATATATTGGGTAAATCCACAGTAAATTCTCTGAATTTGATGACCAGAAAAGCAGGTCGCCATTTTCAGAGACGGTAAATTTAATTACCGTATTCAGTGGTCCCAGAGTGCATACAATCAAAGACAAAAGTATTTATAGGCCTATAGTAGGCTACAGCCTTATTCTAAAATGCAAACACCAAAAACTTCAGCATATCTCTGCTTTCTGGGTAGTAATGCACATTTGCACTGAAGTGAATCAGGCATGGGATGAGTAGTATTTTTCTGCAGACCGGGCAGCCCGCTGACACAAAAATTTCGGACATTCACTGTCCGGACAGTTTCATAAAAGTGCCCGTATGACTGAGATGACCTTTCATTAGCAGTCTTAAGAATCACATTGCAAAAATTAAAAGGTTTATTTAAAATTGGGAGGATAATTATGAGATCTGTAAGTTAGTTAAACACCTCCTTCTCGAGTTGTTCTAACATGCATTTTTGTCAGTTAGGCCTAGATCGCAACTGATTGACAAAAATACATGTTAGAACCCTCAAAATCGCATTCTGTGTCTTGGTTAATACAAGAAATCTAGGAAGACTAATCTATGCTGCTTTAAATATTTCTTACATTCTGTCCTATATGTTAATTTAGAAAGTATTGCTTGTTATCACTTGGAGTTGGACAATGTGATCATTTGTTTTAAACAATGGTGAAAATAAAGAATCCTACCCTTCATATCGCACAATTTGTAGTCATATTCAAAGTTAAATTGAAAGAAAGGGGGCCTTAAGGGACCATATTTCACTAAGTGTGGTATCCATATATTACAGTACACGGAAACGAGTGCTTTCAGAAAATCACTGGAATATTTCTTGTGAGGTCATAGCCTTATCCCTGCCATGTTAAACTCTATGACGTGTAAGCAGCCAGTTAGGTCATATACCATACTTCCTATCTTCCTATGTTATTAGGCAATATCCTATACTTCCTATGTTATTATTCTAGCAATATCATTCCAATGTCCTTTGATGATAAAACACATCAATCAGCCCCACAGAATTTTCTGAATACCATTAAAATATGTGAAGTTATTCAACCTAAATACCGTATTTACCGTCTCTTTGAATAAAATTTACCATTATCACACCATTCTGCCTCATATGAATTTACTGTCTCTCGCTTCATTTTTAAGATGATCAAATATTCAACAAGTTCTTCTTTAAATACATGCTCGTGTGTGTCTATATCTTAAGGATTACTGCAACTAACATGCCATACATGTGTCAAAAATAACGTGCAAGCACTTTAAAGAGATGCTTGTCTACAGATAGCCTGTCTGTCTATCTACATAAACATCTACTTGGATCTCCCTTTCTCGATATAGACATATTTCATCTTCTTTTTTCCTTTCTCCCTTTTTCCATCCTTCATTCCTTTTTTCCCTTTTAAAAAATGCCTTAATCCTTTCTTTCTCCCTTCCTTTCTCTATTCCTTTCTCCCCTCCTTACTCCCCTCCTTTCTCCTTTAATAGTCAACCAGGCTCAAAAGTAAGGTCAGCATGACCCAGTTAACTGGATCGCCGTAATTGACCTTTGACCTGTAGAAACTCCGCCTGTTTGTTTTCTTTAAATTTTTTTCATCTCAGAAAGCCACCAAAAGTTTATAAACTCAAGATAAAATTCTGTTGAGACTGTATGCGATGTTTTAATGACAGAGGTGTAACAGCACGACCTAGCCAGTTGTCTTAAGTCGTTAAAACCTTCCTCCTACAATAGAGATGCGCTTGCAAGCAAGCAAGCATTTCTAAAAACCCATTAGAATTTGTTGGAATATGGAACTGCTGGCCAGCCAGTCAGTCTAAAAATCGAGGTATATATTTTTCAATATTTTGCATGTGGACGAATTTGAAAACCTGCAAAAATGAACATATACACGAATTTTGCATTCGTGTAAGTGTCAGATATTGTCTTTCACGAATTTGTAGAAGTGTAATTACGAACATTCTAACACTGAACTTGCCTAAAACTAACTCCAACCCTAATTCTAACCCTAAACCCTAATTATCTGGCACTTCCAGGAATGTAAGCAATGGCAGTTATACAAATGACAAATCATAGACGAATGTTAGTTTTTACATATAGATGAGTAACATGCTCGTTTTTGCATGTACACAAATTTGTTTATGCTCGTTTTTACACCTCCACAAATTCGTGAACATGCCAAATAATGAAAAATATATACATGAAAAATCTGACCACAGGCAAAATCCTTTTAGCTCATCCTATACAACAGCAATGAATTTGCAACAAATTTTTCAAGGGGACCCACTTTTTAGGACCTCACTGGGTCCCCGGACCCATTTTTTGGGTACCCCAAGAGAAACCCTGTCTTATATGGGATTTTTTGCCGAAAATACTTTAATTGGAGCCACTACAGTCGAGCTGCTAGGGGAATTCCGGTGTGACATCACCACAATGCGACGCTAATTGGCAAATTTTCCGCGCAAAATCGGTTTCCAAGTTACTTGCGACGTGCGGGGCATTATTGCTTTTGACATTTTAAAATAATATTGCCTGTCTTGCTTCCCATGTTGTTTCCATCCTTTATCCTCTTATAGAATTGTACCAAGTTTTTGATTATTCTTTTTTCACATTTTGCTTAATGGCTTTTTTTTTTTTTGTTTCAGTTAACATCTCTGGTGTCTTGTAAAGTGATCTTACAGTTGTGCTGATCAGTGAAGAAGTACTTCGTTGCCTCTCGGATTTGACCATTTACATAAACCGTGCTGTCTTGGCTTCTACAGTCTGCTGTCTGCAAACCCAATCATCTTCACTTTGGAGTTGGCTGTGCTCCCTGTGAATTATAAACAGCCTTAGTGCCTTGGAGTGTGCTGGCTCCTTGGCTTTAATTGACAGCAATTACTCGGAAAGATCTTCCCCTGGAGTGCCTGGCTCCTTCGGTCGTAAATACAGGTGTACATTGATCTTCCCCTGGAGTACCTGGCTCCTTTGGTCGTAAACACAGGTGTACATTGATCTTCCCCTGGAGTACCTGGCTCCTTTGGTCGTAAATACAGGTGTACATTGATCTTCCCCTGGAGTACCTGGCTCCTTCGGTCGTAAATACAGGTGTACATTGATCTTCCCCTGGAGTGCCTGGCTCCTGTGGTCGCAAATACAGGTGTACTGGAAATAATTACAAGAAAAAAAAATTACGAGAGAAGTTAACAGAAAGATTAAGAAAAATTTCAAGAAAAATTACACGAAAACTTACAAGAGAATTGTGAGAACACTCCTGCTGTTTGTGTTGTACATATATTGTGAAACGAACTGTGGTGGTACAATTCATTAACTGGACATTCTAGTCTAGATCATAACACTAGATATTTTGTTGTAATTGACTTTATTTAAGTGACTTTGATATTTGCACTGAAGTCTTTTTCTAATATATCTTGGTATTTTACCCAATAAAACAAACACTAAAGTCAAGTATATGTATTTGTCTTTATTGAGTTATCTGCTTCTTGTCATATCTTAAATAACACTTCATTCAACAATAACAAAACATTACACAAGTAATAATCAGCGAGAATTAATCTGCTTTACAATGCCAGGTAGAAAACGGAAATCTGCTAGAACATTAAGGGAAATGAGGAAAGCGAAAGAAGCAGAAAACAAGGAAAATCCTAATATTGATGTGCCACACAAAAATCACTCAGAGGAAAATGATGAAACCAAATCGGTACCGCCAAGTAAAAGATGTAAAATTCAATCTGATGAAGTGACATTAAGTCCATGTAGCAGTGGCGATGAGAGCTATGAATTGCCATCTCAAATGAATTGCACCAGTAGCGATGAAGACTATGAATCGAATAGCATGAAAAGGAAAATTAATAATACGCGAGCTACCCGTTCCAGGTATAGAATTGACCTTGAGTTCAAGAAAAGTAAAAGGAAACAGTCTTCAGACAAATACAAAATGGATACCAAATATAGAGCTGATGTTCAACAGCGTTCCAAAGAGAAATATGATATGAATGAGGAGTTCAGAGCAGATGCTCTAAAACGTTCCCAAAACCAGTACACTTACAATCCATTTCACAGAGCCAATGTTAAACAGCATTCCAAAGACAAGTATAAACTTGATGAAGAGTTCAGGGCCAATGTTCAACAGCATTCCAGAGACAAGTATAAATTTGATGAAGATTTCAGAACCAATGTTCGAGAACGAAGTTGTCATAAATATGAAACCAATGAACAACACAGAACTAATGTCAAAGCCAGAGCAACTGCTCAATATGAAAAGAAACAAATTGATAGAACCCATCTAGAAAATGTTGCTCATGAATTTTCAACTGGCTGCCTTGAAGGTCCTGAAAATGTCTGTTGTTCATGTCACAGGCTTGAATTCTCATACCAGGTTACAAAGTGCTATCCAGAAAACTACAATCAAGTTTTGGCTGAAAAGTGTATCACAATTTCAAATCTTCACAAGTGCTCAGATAACTGTACCCAACCTTGTGTTAGCAAAGATGACGCAAATGGTGATTATGTAATTTGCGCAACATGCAATAGACACTTGAAACAAGGAAATATGCCACCGCAATGTGCAGCAAATAATCTCCAGATGTGTGCCATACCAGAGGAATTTGTTGATCTAAATACGCTTGAAGAGCAGTTGATTTCACTGTCAATTCCTTTCATGAAAATTGTACCTCTGCCAAAAGGACAGCAACCTGGCATTAAAGGACCTGTAATCTGTGTGAGATGCGACCCTAAACAAACAACAAAGTCATTACCCAGACCATTGTCGGAATCCCAAATTCTAGCAATCAAGTTAAAGCGTAAATTGGAATACCGTGGCCATGCGCAGTTCAAAATGGTGCATCTGAAGAAAATTGAAAATGCTTTAAGGAAATTGAAAGAAATTAACCCTTTATACGCTGATGTTGAACTCGACCCTACATGGGCAGATGAAAGTGAAACAGACCTAGACAATATTCTTGATGAACATCCAATAGACCTCACAACAAATGATGATGATGTTAATAAGAACACCTGTGAAACAGAAGAAGATACTTCTAATGAATTAGGTGGACTTGGACATGACACTTGCCTGGAGCCTCTTGATATACGAGCTGAAGCAATGCAGGAGTTACAAAATCGAATCGTTTCTATTGCACCTGCTGAAGGTAACAAACCTCACTCGTTACTGGACACACCAAATGATGAAATGAAAGCATTTCCAACTTTATTTCCACATGGTGTAAATGGTTTGGATGAAGAAAGAGATGTGAAATTGTCAAGGGCAAAATACTTTGCAGCTAGATTACTTGGAAATGATTTAAGATTTGCGAAGAACTCAAATTACATCTTTTATGCTCAAGCGCAAGTGGAATTAGAGAAACTTCTGTCTGGTATTTCTATTCAAACCCGTAAAGGCACTAAGACACACAGTGGAAACAAAATAACAGCATCAATGTTATCAGATACAGACACACTTATGAAGCTAATGAATTCGGATCATGTATTTGGTTACATGGATTCTATGCGAGGTAGTCCTCAATACTGGAAGAAAACTATGAATGATCTTTTTGCCATGATACGACAATTAGGAATTCCAACATGGTTTTGCACATTCACTGCTGCTGAATTGTCACGCTGGCCAGAAATTGTTGAGGTAATCGCACGGCAAAATGGGCAAGAGGTAGATTTCAACTTGTTAGATTTCAAAGAGAAATGTGAAATCCTCAGAAGCAATCCTGTCACAGCTGTCCGTATGTTCTATCACAGAGTGAATCTTCTTATGCGTCTGTTGAAAAGTCCTTCGAATCCAATTGGAAAGATTACTGATTACTTTTACAGAGTTGAATTTCAACAAAGAGGTGCCCCACACATTCACTGTTTGTTTTGGATCGAAGATGCTCCACAAATAGATGTCAATCCAGATTCAGAAGTGATATCATTTATCAACAGGTACATTGGCGTTAGTAATGTTGATGAAACAAATGAACTGCATGAGATTATAAAAGCTGTCCAAACACACAGTAAATCACATACCAAGTCATGCAAGAAAGGCTCAAAAGAATGCAGGTTTAATTTTCCAAAGCCAATAATGGAAGAAACAACAATTGTGAGACCGAAAGAAAGCACAAACAATCCATCACAGCAAAATAAATCTGAGAAGTCATGGAATAAATCACTTGCAGAAGTGTACCTCACAAATCTCTCGGAGATTCCCAGTGGAGATGTTTCAGGCCTTACAACTCAAGAAATACTGAATGATGCAGGCTTTGAAAACCATGCAGACTTGGTCAGTGCTTTGGCATCACTTACAAAAAAGACCACTATCTACTTGAAAAGAAATGCAGATGATGTATGGATAAATCCATATCCTAAGTCAATCCTTTCCACCTGGAATGCAAACACAGACATTCAGTTCATTACCGACGCTTACTCCTGTGTTATGTACATTCTCAGCTACATCAGCAAGTCTGAACATGAATTAGGTGAACTTTTGAGAGAAGCAAAACTCGAACTAGCGACTGAATCACCAAGTGATGACTTGAAAACACAAATGAGAAAGCTTGGCTTTGTGTATTTCGAAAATCGTGAGGTATCAGTACAGGAAGCAGTAGTGAGAACAATTGGAGGTTTGCCATTGAAGCAGTCATCTCGCAATACCATGTTCATACCAACTGATGAAAATCAAGTTCGCCTTTCAAAGCCGCTTATTCACATTATGAATGAAGCAAAAACTGATGGTGATAGTGATGACATTTGGGTAACATGCCTCTATGACAAATACAAAGCCAGACCATTGACATATGAATTTGATAAAATGTGTCAAGCGGAATTTGCGTCATACTACAGATTTGCTTCAAAATCTGAGGGAGAAGCTGCAGTTGCCAAAAAAAATCCAAATGCGCATGCTTTGCAACATGACATGGGCTACGTTATCAAACGTACCAGAGCACCACCTGCCGTAATTCGTTTCCCAAAGCACTCTCCGACCAAAGAACCTGAAAAGCACCACTTGTCACTGCTGAAACTGTTCTTACCACACAGACTAGAGGAAGCGCTGAAACCGACTGGTTTTGAAACGTTCCAGGAATTCTGTGAGACAGGTCACATCAGACTGATACCTTCAGAAGAGCTTGAATCTGTGATTTCCATAATCAACACAAACAAAGCCAAATTTGACAAAATCAGTGATCATTTGCAAGAAGCATGGCAACAACTACAGCAAAATGGACGAATGGAAGATGCCTGGGCACAAATTGGGCCGAATTCTGAACAAGAACGCCTTGAAAATGGTGATGATGTACTCAATGATGATGTTGAAATTGGACCAAATGAAATGCCCGACTTAGATGACAATCAAAACGAATCTGCTCCAAACTCTCTCTGTTCTTATGAACTATTAGGAGATTCTACTCGTGGATTACTGCAAACAATGAATGCCAAACAGAGACAAGTCTTTTACTATGTACGGCAATGGTGCATCCAAGTGGCTCAAGGTTCAAAACCAAAACCAATACATTTGTTTACCAATGGTGGAGCTGGTGTTGGCAAATCACATCTGATCAAATGTATATACAATGAAGCGAGTAAAATACTGAGAAATGGAGAAAGTCCACTTGACACTACTGTTTTGCTTACTGCCCCAACTGGAACAGCTGCTTGTAATTTGGGTGGAGCACACACTCTGCATTCAGCCTTCAAAATACCACCAAAACTGCCACTTCGATATGAACCACTCACAAATGACACTGTGAACACACTCATGGCAACACTTGGAAACCTGAAACTACTCATTATTGACGAAATATCAATGGTAGATCGCAAGGTTCTTTCCTATGTTCATGGACGTCTAAGACAGGTGAAACAAGTGAGATCAACTGACAAAGAGGCTTGGTTTGGAAATGTTAGTGTGATAGCAGTCGGTGACTTTTATCAATTACCACCTGTCAAAGCAAAGAGTCTGATGAAACCAGACAGGAGTCAAGGAACTGATATTTGGCATGACCTCTTTTACATGGTTGAATTGAATGAAATTATGCGACAGAAAGATGACCAGTTCTTTGCTGAATTGCTGAATTCAATCAGAATCCACCCAAAAGATGAGCCCTTATCACAAGCACACGAGGAAGCTTTGAAAAGCAGATGTGATCGAGAAGATGTGCCTGAAGATGCCCTTCATGTATTTGCAACAAACAGCAAAGTTCTCAAACACAACACGGCCATGATACAGAAAACATGCTCAGACATAGTTGATGTACTTGCCACTGACTATGAAAAGGAACCAGGTACTGGAAAAATCAAGAGACTCGACCACCACGTAAAGGGATCAAATGATGATCTGTTAGACAAATTACAATTAGCCAAGGGAGCACGTGTTATGTTGACAAGAAATATGGATGTGTCAAAAGGTCTTGTGAATGGGGCTTTTGGAATTGTTATTGACTTACATGTCTCATCAGAAGACAGTACAAAGTATGTGTCAGTCAAATTTGACAGAGATGGTCAGGTACACAACATACATTTGCATGAACAAGTCATGTCAAATAGGAAGGCAACTACACGCCGACAGTTTCCACTGAAACTTGCATGGTCTTGCACTATACACAAAACGCAAGGAATGACTGTTGACAAATGTGTCGTAGACATGGCTGGGATATTTGCTGCCGGACAAGCATATGTTGCATTGAGCAGAGTAACAAGCATGAATGGTCTGTACATCAGGAATTACGATGCATCCAGAATCTTTCGCTCTGAAGATGTCCATGAACACTTGGAAACAATGAACACCCCACCAGACTTTAAAGAACAACTTGCTCACAAAGATGTCTTGTTAACTGTACTCCATCACAATGTGCAAGGCTTGCATTCAAAACTTTCGGACATCAAGAATCATGCGGAACTCCACTCAGATGTACTGATGTTCAATGAGACTTGGCTCAAGAAGCAATATTCAGATGACCACATACACCTTGATGGATATGTACCTTACAGGCAAGATCGATCAGTTGGAGACAAGGGCGGTGTCATGATGTATGTGAAGAATACACATTCAGCAAACAGACTCGAAACAAATGTCAATGGAATTGAGCATGTAGCATTAGCAGTAACAACACCCAGTGGTGACGAATACTTGCTTATCAGTGTGTACAGATCACAACAGATTTCCATTCCAAAGTTCCGAACATTGTTGCAGAGTCTCCTCAACTTTGTTGCTAGTACTGATTTTGACAATATTGTAATTGCTGGAGATTTAAATGAGAACTTGCTCAGTCAACCTCCACACAGCATTCATGATATCTTGACATGTGAATATGGATACACACAAAATGTTCTAGCTCCTACAAGACAAGAAGCATTGCTTGATGCTGTGTACACAAAAACTGCAAAGAAAGTTGCAGCTGATGTCATACCTACATATTATTCAGACCATGATGCTGTGCGAACTGAAATATTCTCAGTGACTGAGACTGAATCTTCTCACACACCTAATGCAGCTGCTCCTAAAGATGTTGGCAAATCAGCGAAAGTAAATGTTCAACAGCCAAGCAAACCTGCAAATGTCGGCTACAGAGTAACAAGATCGAAAAAAATGGCACAACCAAACAAATCACAACCGACTAATGAGAAAAAACCTGTGAAGCCAAAGAAGCAAAATATGTCACAACAAAATGCAAGCGCATTCCCATCATCTTCACACAGAACTTCGACAACTCGAACAACTGGTGTTTCAAACAGGCAAACCCGAAGTATTCCAGCTGGATTAACCAACTTTGGAAACACTTGCTTTCTTAACAGTGTCTTACAAATGTTATTTGCAATCCCTGACCTTCAACCTCTGTTTGATATCGATCAACCAATAACCAGGACACTTGCTCAGCTAAAACAACAGCTTTATTCAAGTCGTCTTCCTGTAGAACCGCATTCAATGTTCAAGCGTAACTTTCTCCCTGTAGATTGGCCCAAAGATGAAAAACAGCAAGATCAGCAAGATGCACATGAATATCTCACATGGTTACTTTCACAAATCCATTCAATGCACATATTTGGACACCAAGTAAATGCTCTACAAGGTCAAAATAGTCCAAGCACTTGGGAGGAATACAGAACTTTGAATGTGTCACCAGTCACAGACCTACTTGACAATCATCTTGTCACAAATCAAATCTGCGAACAATGCAATCATGTCACAACTCTTCATGATTTCAACCGATTTGTTGCAGTGTACCTTCATAGTTCTGAACTCATCTTTGAAGAATCGACACAACAGAGTGACTTCCCTTGCACAAATTGTGGAGCACAACACACACTAAAGGAAGCAGTTATGTCACATTGCCCTCCTGTTTTGATACTACTCCTTGTACGATTCAATTTCAATGGAGATGACAAGAATACGAGGAACATGAAACTGAAAAGACATCTTACAACCAAGAATGGGACAGAATATGATTTAACTGCTGTCATCAATCATATTGGCATAAGAACGAATGAAGGACACTACACAGCTTGCATTAAAATACCCCCGGCTGTTCGATGGTATGAATGTAATGATCGCTGTGTAAAGGAAGAAAGACTGCCGTATACATGTCCAAATGCGTACATACTTGTGTACAGGAAAGTGCTGTAGACAAAGACATTCATTTTGCATTGGAAATAAACTCTCTCTCGTTTAGAATATATTTATTATTACAAATATGAATATGAAAAATCACTTATTGGAATAAAAAGAGGCAGTTATGTTGAACTGCCCTCTGGTTTGACAACAGACAAGTACATGGATATGCAAATGGGCAACTTCATGGACAATGGCATGGACAATTACAGGATTAATTTACATGGACAATTTACATGGAAACTTAACATGGATAATTTACATGTATTATTACAAATTACAATGCAAAGTGTATCAAAAACTATGATAAGAAAATATATAACTGTTTAAAATGTAGAATGTTTCTTTTATGGCAACTTTCATCCCCTCAACAATACATATATACCAGATATTACTATAACTTGAAAATAATGTGGTGTACTAAAGGGGATGTTAAGGTGACCAGCTTTTATGGAGTACCACGCCAAATGTGAGGCAGTTATATCATATAGCTTCTCCTGTTTTACGCTTATCCCTGTCAGATTCAAGAGACTGTGAAAGGATTCATATAAAAATTCTATAGATTTGAACATTGATTTAAATACTACTGTTAATCACCATTGCATAACAATGCATCATAGGACAATATATCTCTCTGCCATTAACTGATGTGGATGCATTGAACAAACTTCATCTGCAATGAGTTTCCTTATGCCTCATATATCAAGAAATGTGTGTAAACTTGTACATAAAGTTACTGTAGAAGATAACATTAATCTTGTACAGAAATTGATATTTTGTGAAACTTATTATGAAACAACATCCACCTGATGTAATACCAACTACATTATACATTATGATAATGGAACATAACAATGGAATATTTTTACAAAATATAATGCACAATATAATTACAGAATATAATAACTGAATATAATAAATAGAAATGGAATATAGAAACGGAATATTGAAGTGGAATATAAAAATGGAATACAGAAATGGAACATAAAAACCTGAATACTAAAATAGGATGCTATAAAGGAAATTTATAACCTCAATGAAACAAAAACAAGTTGAACAACTATAATTGCCGTTCACAATCCGAATACATGTATGCTCCCAGAGCATGTTGTGTGGTTAGGCTGGTCTTATTGGCCGGCCTACGCAGCACATCAAATTGGTGAGACCTTGATGGTGTTACCCTCTGCTGCATATGTAACACTGGTAAGTTTAAGGCATAATTTCTCCCAAAATGTGTTACTTAGCAGTTGTAACATATTTAATAAGTGTTTCTACATTTCTTTGCAGGCCAACATGAGTCAGATAGTCTCTGACAACTGACATTCTCAATCCGAAGACCTTCGACAACACAAACCACAGCACGGTATGTTGCTTTACCATATCATCCTCTAATAATCTAGACCTAATATAGATTTGATTCAAAAGAATGACAGATGCATATTTATAGATTCATTTTTTCTTTCATTTCAGACACATATCTCAAATCTGATCACCTACATTACCTGAAACATTTCCTGTATACATGAAGTGCTTTATTAAAATATTTTAATATTGTATTTTTGTTGTTTTAATTTTTATTGGTTAAATAGATGGCCTTACGTTACTGAAGTTGTCCATGTATTTGATTCTCCTCTTATCTTTATTTCATACGCTTTTTCATCTACCTTCAATAGGTAAAAAGATCAGTCTACCATCAAAAATCCATCTTTCACTTATCTTACAAAATGCACAAAAAGAAGTATTATTACACTACAGCCTCTCAGTGAAGAAAAGGCAAAATCAGTATAAAAGCAGTACATGGACCTTCATTGCTAATACAGCTGATTATACTGATTTTTATTTTTGGGAATGACTAAATATGCCACAATATCTATGAAGCTTAGTCTATAAATGTTCATTTTTGTTATCTTTCTTGTCAAGTGGAAGTGATGGGAATCGGTTTGGTTTTTTGGGATCGATAATCGATGGCCCTTTAGATTCAATAATCAATTCACTGCAGTGTAATGCATTTGGCCAAAAACCCTTTGACATGTTGCAGCAATACCAAAATAACATGTGATATTGCATGTGATATGATTGTGCATGATACTGCAACTGATATTGTATGTTACTTTACATGTAGTTTTACATGTGATATTGCGTATTACATGTGATATTACTTGTGATATTACATGTGATATTTCATATAATATTGCGTGTGCAAGACATGTGCAGTTACATGTGCATGTCCAAGTTCATGTCCGATGTCATTTCTAATCTCATTTCCAATGTCATTTCAAATGTTATTTACAATGTCATTTCAAATGTCATTTCCAATATCATTTTCAATATCATTTCTGTGTTTTCTCACTTTCATTTCATTGCCAATAATTACTATGATTGGTGAAGTTTTGTCACCGCTTCGCGGTTACCCGATTTCTAGTTATTTATTATTTTTCCAGACAAAAATTTCTTCAAAAAAATCTCAAAAAAATCACATACAGAGTATTACATGACCATATTACACTGACAAAATCGGAATGACCTTGACCTATTTTTCAAGGTCACAGGTCACTTCAAAGTCAGTTTTTTTGTTTACTTTAAGTAATCATATCTCACAAAATTACAGGCAAATTTCATTTTCCATCTAAATTACATGTCTCACATGTAAATTACACAATCTGACCCAATTTCAAGAAAGTAGGTCAAGGTCAATATTGTACAGGTGCCATTTCACTCTCAGAGGTGTCGGCACGGGAAGTCAGAATCCGCAAGTCATAGAGTTACATGCATGACACCAAAAGTTGCCCGAATGACATACGCATTGCAGTGACTCACTTTTGTGATGATCCCATGCTTAGTTTTTGAGTTACGTAATTTTAAAGATTGACCGCGTCGTCAAAACAGGTGACCTTGGGTATCTCACCTTGAAATATCGATTTTAGGCCATAACAATGTATAGTGAACCCCCCCAAAGTAGCCCCTAAAACCCCCATATCCACCTTAAAATTTGACCTTGACCTCATTTTTCAAGGTCATTTGGCTCTTCAAAGTGTGAAAAGTGCTTATTTTCAAAAATTCTGAAAACTATGTTTTTTTCACGATATCACTTTGATTTTTTTTCTCTAGACAGACTAAAATATACAGATTCAGAATATCTAATCCAAAGTCCTCTAACATTTTACCTTAATTTTCTACAAAATTCCAAATATTACATACCGGAGAATGTTGAAAAATGACAAATTATCGCGTTTTTGACGAGGAAATATCGATCCGAGAGTGTTACCATAATGAATTTACCCCCCTATTTTCATGCACTGCGATTCTGAACATCATATTGGTTTTGACCTCGAAAATTATTTTCAAGGTCAAATTCAAGGTCAAATATGATGAAAAATTTTACGTTTTTGACATGTGATTTTTTTTCCCAGACAAGGAATCAAGATATTGTTACAAAAATGCCAGACATACTTGCTACAATAGCCTAGAGGCATCATGTAAATTTTCAAAGTCCTCGGACTGACCTACGTCACCCCGTAAAGGTCATAAGGTCAAAAAAAGAAGGAAAAATTTACGACATTTTTTCACATTTCTCAATTATAGCATTATTTCAATCGGCTGTAGCTCCGGTTCTTATTAAATTACTTAGAATCTGAAAATAGATTTGGAAAACCCAAATTCTCCTCTAGTTTCCATATATTGAACATTTTGTCATAGCTCTGACAGTTTAAAAGATCGCAGGACCCTCAAAATTTCATGTTTTTTGTCATATTTTCAAAATATGTCAATTTTTTGAGAGGGAAGGAATCATTATTTTGTGATGAACCTTTCTAGACATATTTCTAACTTCTATTTACATAATCCTGCCAAGCTATATATATCTCCATTCCACCGTTTCGGTTCTAGAGTGATTTCAAGCTAAAACTTCATATTTTCAGGAATATCTTAAAGGCCATATTTCTGAGTTGGACAATAATTTCAATCTGCTGTATCTCCGGTCCTATTTAAGTTACAGAACATCTGAAAACAGATTCGAAAAGCCCGCATTCACCTCCAGCTGGCATATTTGAACATTTTATCGTAGCTGTGACGGTTAAAAAGATCGCCGGACCCTGAAAAATGCATGTTTTTTGTCAAATTTTCACAATTTATCATCATTTTGACAAATAAATAATCATGTTATTTCAATGAAGCTATCTGAGCATATTTTCATCTTTCGTTTACATAAAACTGGCAAGTTATATATGTTTTCATTGAACCGTTTTGGTTCTAGAGTAATTTTAAGTTAAAAAATACATTTTTTCAGTAATTTCTGAAGTCCATATTTCTGAATTGTACCATTATTTGAATCGGTCGTATCTCTGGGTCTGATAAAGTTACGGAGAATCTGAAAATAGATTTGGAAAGCACAAATTCTCCTCTAGTTTCTGAATTTGAACAATTTCTTGTATCACTGACGGCTAAAAAGATCGCCGGACCCTGAAAAATGTATGTTTTCAGAAATTGCAGTCATTTCGTTATGTTTTCAGGACTGGAAGTATCTGAGCCAATGCATTCCTGAAATTCCAAGGTTGATGTACTGTTGATGTACTGATTGATGTTCCGGTTGATGCACTGGTTGTTGCACTGGTTGATGTACTGGTTGATGCTTGGTCAATGCACTGGTCATTGGACTGATCAATGTACTGTTCAATGTACTGTTCAATGTACTGTTCAATGTACCGTTCAATGTACTGTTCAATGTACTGTTCAATGTACTGGTCCTTGTACTGGTCCATGTACTGGTCAATGTACTGGTCCATGTACTGGTCCATGTACTGGTCAATGTACTGGTCAATGTACTGGTCCATGTACTGGACCATGTACTGGTCCATGTACTGGTCCACGTACTGGTCCACGTACTGGTCCACGTACTGGTCCATGTTATTTTCTGTATGTAATATTCTCTGAATGTTTTCTAGTAACTCTGATGGTTTAAAAGAACGCCCAACCCTCAAAATGACATGCTTTCGGTCAAATATTTTTGTATCAGTCAGTGTATCAGTCAGTGTATCAGTCAGTGTATCAGTCAGTGTATCAGACAATGTATCAGACAATGTATCAGACAGTGTATCATAAGTATCAGTCAGTGTATCAGTCAGTGTATCAGTCAGCAAATCAGTCAGTGTATGGCCACAAACCGATTGACATGTTACAGTAAGAGTTTATCTGTCTGCTGACTATATGTCACATCACAACTAGTCCACGGACAGATAGTTTATAAGTACTTCCATATATCTGTGCACACTATGTACATTCTAAGTAACATGCAAAATTACAGGTGATAAATTAATATTACATGTGATATGATTTTGCAAAGATATTGCAAGTGATATTGTATGTTTAATACATTACATGTAACTTTACATTTGATATTGCATAATATTACATGTGATATTGTGTGTGATATTGCATGTTATGTAACATGTGCAAGACGCATGCAATTGCATGTACAAGTTTATGTACAAGTTTATGTGCAAGTACATGTGCAAGTTCATGTTCAAGTTCATGTCCAATGTCATTTCCAATATCATTTCTGTGTTTTCTCACATTAATTTCACTGCCAATAATTATATGATAGGTGAAGTTCTGTCACCGCATCGCGGTTACCCGATTTCTAGTATTTATATTACTTTCGTACTTTCCAAAAAAGGTCCTCGAAAAATTTTCAAAAAATTCATGAAGGAAGCCCACCATGCCCGTATGACACCCACCCGGTTTCGCCGACCTTGATTCATTTTTCAAGGTCGCAGAGCACTTTGAAGTCAGATTTTCCATACTTTTGAAATGCCCAAATCTCATCCGGTTACGCCCGGATTTCGTTTCTGTCACTTTTATTAGGTTCCACATGCTTTTTGCAAGTTACAAAGTGAGACTTCCGAAAACGCAGGTCCAGGTCCAAGATGGCTACGGCCATTTTTAGTACTAAGCGATTGTCGCACGAGATGTCAGAAACCGTAAGCCCCAGGGTCTTCAAAGTGAGGCCAAAAGCTGGCTTGGTGGCCGGGCCAGTGCTGTAAGTTATAACTGTGGTGATCCCATGTTTGGTTATGCAGTTACGTAATTTTAAATATTGACCGCGTCATCAAAACCAGCAATTATCCAACGGTGCCCCCCCCCCCCCCTTTGAATTATGCTTTTTGCTGAAACTCCTGTGGTCTAATACTGTAGAAAGCCAAAATATACCTAATTCAAGCCTTCTCTATGTTATATAAGCAACCTGCAAGCTGAAATACTTGCAGAAGACTCCATTCTAGCAGACGACACATGTCTTATGGTTTCGAGTCCCGCAGTAAACAAAAAGCTGTGCTGTGATTGGCTGACTTAATGCAGGTGAACTTTGAAGTTGAGGCTGCAGGCCAGTAAATAGCATGGAAATTGGTTAGAATGGAGTAGATTAGCATCACTATGGCTGTGACATGGACCGGGATTGCCCCGGAAACAGGTCAAAACAGAAAAACCGCATATTTTTGGCGGGAAAAGCTGAAACACCGCATTGTGGGGGTGCCGGTGGCAGTTTAATGCCTTTCTGGACCCCTTCCCCCTAGAATTGCATGGTTTTGTGATTCTAGGCCTTTGCATAGGCCTATGTGGGTCCATTACGGCATTCGCATGCTAAAAGATAGGAAAATGGGCCTTCCGGTCAGAATCAACCTGAACGTACTCGGGCCAAATGTCTTGACACATTACTAATCCTCACTAGTAGAGCAGCATTTCCTGCAAAAATGATGAAAATCGCATCATTTCTGAGCCCCCAAATTGCCAAAAACCTCCGTTTTTGCATTTTTCAAGAAAAAATCGCCCCGTCACAGGAAATTGATTTTGAGGGCTGAAAGTGGCTCTGAAAGATTGCTTGGAGTCGGACCCATAACCTAATACCCTTACTTTAGTTATGTTGCACCAATAACACCCCAATTACATGTGGTGAAGTTTTGTCACCGCTTCGCGGTTACCCGGTCTCTAGTTATTATTATTATTATTATTATTTGGCCACCTAAAATTGGAGAAAGTTAATGAAAGTTGGTGGATAGGTAGTCCTAAGTGAGAGGAGAAGTTGTGCAAAATTTTTTTGACCTTGACCTATTTTTGGAGGTCAGAGGTCACCTCAAAGTCAAATTTTCCAAAATTTCAAAGTGGATTATCTCTTTTAATATCATTGTTAGAAAATTAGGACTTAGGAACCTTTATATAAACATGTGTTGCTACATTTTTGGCCTATATCGTTTATTGGGAGATGAGGGTAAAGGGGTATTTACCCCCTTTTGACAAAAACCAGTTGCCCATGTTTTCAGAAAAAACTATAATGGCTAGAGGCTTGGTTTTTGCTGTAATTGATAGCCTGACTACTCATCCAGTGCAGGACACCTTTTATATTTTGATCAAAGAAGGGGTTTTTGAGTTATGGGACTTTCAAAAATGGGTGTTTTGTCCAAAAAGTGAAAACATTTTTTAACTTTGGTTTGAATGGAGGGAATTTCATGAAACTTGGTGTGTATATAGTATTCATGAATTACAGACACATTATAAAATAAAAATGACGTTTTGTGGGTAATTACCCCAAAAGGGGTGATTGACTCTAACTTGTGATTAAAATGGACGAATTTCTCCAAATTTTGCACAAGTCCAGTATATTGACATGGGGACATAATGCAAGTATGAATTTTATGTCAAGGGGTAATTTACCCCCTTATTCTGGATCGAAAGGGGTGAATATGTGTTTTGAGCAGTTATTGTGTATTGAATGATACAATAGGCATCGTTTGAGACTTTCCTTCGTGCTGTGGATGTTCCTGGATAAAAATTGTCGTTTTTAGGTAATTACCCCAAAAAGGGGTAAAAAGTCATAACTTTTGATTGACTTGGACGATTTTCTCCAAATTTTGCACAGGTTTAGTATCTTGACATTGGGACATAATGCAAGTACGATTTTGATGTCATGGGGTAATTTACCCCCATATTCAAGATCAAAAGGGGTGAATATGTGTTTTGAGCAGTTCTTATCTTTGCAATGGTATAATAGGCATCGGTTGGGACATTACTTCACAATACAGATGTCTTTAGGTGAAAATTGTCATTTTAAGGTAATTACCCCAAAAAGGGGGTAAATATTGATAACTTTTGATTGACTTCGACGATTTTCTTCAAATTTTGCGCAGGTTTAGTATCTTGACATTGGGACGTAATGCAAGTATGATTTTGATGTCATGGGGTAATTTACCCCCATATTCAAGAGCGAAAGGGGTGAATATGTATTTTGAGCAGTTCTTGTCTTTCCAATTGTACAATTGGCATCGGTTGGGACTTTACTTCACACCATTGATGTCTTTGGGTTAAAATTGCCGTTTTTAGGTAAAAACCCCGAAAAAGGGGTAAATATTCATAACTTTTGACTTACTTGGACGATTTCCTTCAAATTTTGCACAAGTTTAGTATCTTGGCATTGGGACATAATGCAAGTACGATTTTGATGTCATGGGGTTATTTACCCCCATATTCAGGATCGAAAGGGGCGAATATGTGTTTTGAGTGGTTCTTATCTTTGCAATGGTATAACAGGCATCGGTTGGGACTTTACTTCACACCATTGATGTGTTTGTGTTAAAATTGCTGTTTTTAGGTAATTACCCCTAAAAGGGGTAGATATTCATAACTTTTGATTGACTTGGACGATTTCCTTCAAATTTTGCACAAGTTTAGTATCTTGACATGGGCACATTATGCAAGTATGATTTTGATGTCATGGGGTAATTTACCCCCATATTCTGGATCGAAAGGGGTGAATATGTGTGTTGAGCAGTTCTTATCTTTGCAATGGTATAACAGGCAATTGCCGTTTTTAGGTAATTACCCCAAAAAAGGGGTAAATATTCATAACTTTTGATTGACTTGGACGATTTTCTTCAAATTTTGCACAGGTTTAGTATCTTGACATTGGGACATAATGCAAGTACGATATGGATGTCATGGGGTTATTTACCCCCATATTCTGGATCGAAAGGGGCGAATATGTGTTTTGAGCAGTTCTTATCTTTGCAATGGTATAACAGGCATCGGTTGGGACTTTACTTCACACCATTGATGTTTTTGGGTTAAAATTGCCGTTTTTAGGTAATTACCCCAAAAAAGGGGTAAATATTCATAACTTTTGATTGACTTGGACGATTTTCTTCAAATTTTGCACAGGTTTAGTATCTTGACATGGGGACATAATGCAAGTACGATATGGATGTCATGGGGTTATTTACCCCCATATTCAGGATCGAAAGGGGCGAATATGTGGTTTGAGTGGTTCTTATCTTTGCAATGGTATAACAGGCATCGGTTGGGACTTTACTTCACACCATTGATGTGTTTGTGTTAAAATTGCTGTTTTTAGGTAATTACCCCAAAAAGGGGTAGATATTCATAACTTTTGATTGACTTGGACGATTTCCTTCAAATTTTGCACAAGTTTAGTATCTTGACATGGGCACATTATGCAAGTATGATTTTGATGTCATGGGTTAATTTACCCCCATATTCAGGATCGAAGGGGGCGAATATGTGTTTTGAGTGGTTCTTATATTTGCATTGGTTTAACAGGCATCGGTTGGGACTTTACTTCACACCATTGATGTTTTTGGGTTAAAATTGCCGTTTGTAGGTAATCACCCCAAAAAAGGGGTAAATATTCATAACTTTTGATTGACTTGGACGATTTTCTTCAAATTTTGCACAGGTTTAGTATCTTGACATGGGGACATAATTCAAGTTTGACTTTGATGTCACGGGGTAATTTACCCTCAAAATCAATGCCGAAAGGGATGAACAAGTATTTTGAGCAGTTTTTGTGTTTTCAATGGTATATTCCGTTATGTGTTTCCATTGATTTTTCGTATGAATTGTTCAATCTTTTGCCTGCAAGCCCACGTATTCCATGTCGAATCATTTCCTACCTTTTCAAAGGTTGCCTGCAAGTTACCATTAGCTTCTACAACTCCCACTAACTGGCCATGTTAATAGTTGTTAACGTTAGATGTCTTTCTTAGTCTAAGTCCTGAAAGTTTAAATATAGGAAGCACTAGTCTACAATTTGTCCCGTTTACCTTACTATTTAATCATACATGAAAAGTGATGTCATAATCTTAAAAAAATTAGACTTCTAAATTCCAGGTAAAGTCTGGTGAATGCTCATTCCCGATAAATTTATTGGGAATAATTGAGAACTAGTTATTATTAGCATTCACCATCATAATGGTGAATGCTATTATTTTTGTAGATTTTTTTATTTTTATTTTTATTTTTCCGTCATTTTCGGTTGAGTTCAGGGTTGTCCTTTGGTGGGTGGATAGTGCTAGGTGAGATATTATGATCCCCCAAATTTTTTTGACCTTGACCTATTTTTCAAGGTCAGAGGTCACGTCAAAGTTGAGATTTTTAAAGGGCTAACTTCAAAACTAATGAAGATAGAGAGGTCTGGATTTCAGTGTTATGTAACCCATCAATAGCTTGAACAATATCAACAAAAACATTATTCAATTTCATAAAGGGGTAATTACCCCAACCGATTAAGTTGACAAAACACCAATTTTTTTGCCGTACTTCTCCTCAGAAACCGCAAATGGTAGGATGATGCTGATAAGTGTATTATGTTCCCTAGAGATGGGTCCATGGTAAGTGGTATTTCATTTTTGGATCACACACTTTTTTTTGGACATATTCAACTTTCAATTTCCATAGATTTCAATTTTTTGGTATCGATTGCGGCTTGCAAAATAAAGCACAGCTAGCACCATCCTAGGTAGTTGTCACAATTGCTGTTAGATGTGTCACATGTATGAAGTCAATATGAAGTCAATATGAAGTCAATATGAAGTCAATATGAAGTCAATAAAGTCAATACAAAGTCATTTCATTGATCACTTCATTGATCATTTCATTGATCATTGATCATTTCATTGATCATTTCATTGATCATTGATCATTTCATTGATCATTGATCATTTCATTGATCATTGATCATTTCATTGATCATTGATCATTTCATTGATCATTTCATTGATCATTGATCATTTCATTGATCATTGATCATTTCATTGATCATTTCATTGATCATTTCATTGAGTGATAAAATGGTGAATGCTCATTCCCAGTTGCACTGGGAATATCTAATGTCTAGTTATAAATCGACCCATCGGGAGATTTATCTTGTTTTCTTTGATTTTATTATTAAACTTCACCTATACCATAGGTGAAGTTTCTTATTTTCGTAAATATTTTTATTATTATTATTATTTTTCTTTCCGAAAAATGTTCTCGAAAAATTTTCAAATAATTTGTGTACATAGTCCTATGTGACCTAATTAAATTGTCCAATGTAACCCTATACCTCTGACCTATTTTTCAAGGTCATTGACCCCTGTGAAATAAATTTTTTCTATATTTCAATTGACCATTACTCATATATTAACTGATCAATTATAGTTTCCTAATAAACTATATATAATAGACTTATACTAAATAAACTGACCTAATTTTCAAAAGTATAGGTCAAGGTCAAGGTCATACAGGTCAATTTTTACTCTCAGAGGTTTGCGCGCCTGATCTCTATATAAGCAACTTCGAAAATTGCAGAATTCAAGCCAATTGTTACAGTAAATGACTAATCCATGGTAAGCGATCATTTTTATGATGATATCATGCTTAGTTATTTAATTATGGAATTTTTAGTGTCAACCGCGTCGTCAAAACTGGTGACCTTGATTACTTGACACTGAAATATCGATTTTAGGCCAATAAAATGTATTGTGAACCCCCCCAAATATGCCCATAAAACCTCCATAGCCACCTTCAAATTTGTCCTTAACCTCATTTTTCAAGGTCATTTGACCTGTTTAATGTTCAAATCACTCGATTTTCAAAAATTCCAACAATTATGTTATTTCCAGCATATCGGGTTCATATTTTAAATTATAATAGCCAGGAGCTATATTGTTGGAACCCTGAAATCGGAATTGATTTATCTCTTCATGCTGATTTATAAAAAAAATTCCAAATACGGCATACCGCGCGACATGAAAAATTAGCCAATTTTTGCCAATTTGAGAGGTAAATATTGATCCTACATAGTTCAAATAATGAAATGACCCCCCCTAAGTCATACACCGCGAATCTGTAGAAATTATAGATTTTGACCTTGAAAGGTATTTTCAAGGTCAAAATCAAGGTCAAATATTTGACAAAATTGGATATTTGAGATATTTAATTTTTTTTAAGTAGGAAATAATAAAGGGATTTTTACAGTCTTTTCACAGGTCAGTCCTGCAATACCCTAGAAGAAATGTGTAAAGTTTTAAGTCCATCGGATTGACCTACATTGCACAATAAATGTCACAAGGTCAAAAAATTACTGCAAAATTGACCCTCTCATTTTCCAATTTCGCACTTGCACCCAAACTTTGATGGTCTGTATCTCCGGTTCTAATTAAGCTACAGAAAAACTGAAAGCATATTCAGAAAGTCCAAATTCTCCTCTAGTATTCATTTTCTATACATTTTAACGTATCTCTGCTAGTTAAAAAGATCGCCGGACCCTGAAAAATACATGTTTTCGGTCAAGATTTAACCAATTTACATTTTTTTGACAAAGAAGTCAGTCTTCAAAAAATTTGATAATATTTCGAGATATAGTCCTAACATATTTACAGTATTTTGTGCAATTTTAAGTCTCTCCTTCAAACCGTTTACCTTTGGGAGCAATTTGGAGTTCAAAACTTGATATTTTCAGAGTCAATTTTTCGGTGAAATTTCATATTTTTACCATTACTTCAATCAACTCTATCTCGGGTTCTAATAAAGTCATATGAATGACTACTCAGACTGGAACACCAGTGATTACTAAAATTTGTGCAGTAATTGCCTAAAAGATGTCAATAAACTAATTTTAAACTAAAGTAAACTAAATAAATTAAACTAAACTGAATAAACTAAGCTAAACATGCATTCACCGGGAAAGGGGGGCTGTCCGCTAGCTTCATTAACTTGTGCATTGCAATATATCACAAATAAATAAGGTACATTTTTTATGCTATTTTTTGTACCATTTTATACAATATTTTTGATACTATTTTATATTTTATTCATATAATATTTTATATATTATTTTATATCTTGCTTATATATATACTTGTTTATATACTTGTTTATATACTTGTTTATATACTTATATACATTTAGACTATTTTCACCCACTGAACTAAATAAACTAAACTAAACATGGGCATTCACTGAGCAAGCTGCTTAAACATGTACAATATACCTTCATATACTTGTTCGTATACTTGTTTATTTTTATACTTAAACATATTTAGACTATTTTCACCAACTGCTCGGTGAAGTTTTATTACCGCTAGCGGTTATCGGAATCTAGTTAAACTTCACCTATACCATAGGTGAAGTTTCTTATTTTCGTAAATATTTTTATTATTATTATTATTTTTCTTTCCGAAAAATGTTCTCGAAAAATTTTCAAATAATTTGTGTACATAGTCCTATGTGACCTAATTAAATTGTCCAATGTAACCCTATACCTCTGACCTATTTTTCAAGGTCATTGACCCCTTTGAAATAAATTTTTTCTATATTTCAATTGACCATTACTCATATAGTAACTGATCAATTACAGTTTCCTAATAAACTGTATATAATAGACTTATACTAAATAAACTGACCTAATTTTCAAAAGTATAGGTCAAGGTCGAGGTCATACAGGTCAATTTTTACTCTCAGAGGTTTGCGCGCCTGATCTCTATATCAGCAACTTCGAAAATTGCAGAATTCAAGCCAATTGTTACAGTAAATGACTAATCCATGGCAAGCGATCATTTTTATGATGATATCATGCTTAGTTATTTAATTATGGAATTTTTAGTGTCAACCGCGTCGTCAAAACTGGTGACCTTGATTACTTGACACTGAAATATCGATTTTAGGCCAATAAAATGTATTGTGAACCCCCCCAAATATGCCCATAAAACCTCCATAGCCACCTTCAAATTTGTCCTTAACCTCATTTTTTAAGGTCATTTGACCTGTTTAATGTTCAAATCACTCAATTTTCAAAAATTCCAGCAATTATGTTATTTCTAGCATATCGGGTTCATAATTTAAATTATAATAGCCAGGAGCTATATTGTTGAAACCCTGAAATCGGAATTGATTTATCTCTTCATGCTGATTTATAAAAAAATTCCAAATATGGCATACCGCGCGACATGAAAAATTAGCCTATTTTTGCCAATTTGAGAGGTAAATATTGATCCTACATAGTTCATATAATGAAATGACCCCCCCTAAGTCATACACCGCGAATCTGTAGAAATTATAGATTTTGACCTTGAAAGGTATTTTCAAGGTCAAAATCAAGGTCAAATATTTGACAAAATTGGATATTTGAGATATTTAATTTTTTTTAAGTAGGAAATAATAAAGGGATTTTTACAGTCTTTTCACTGGTCAGTCCTACAATACCCTAGAAGAAATTTGTAAAGTTTTAAGTCCATCGGATTGACCTACATTGCACAATAAATGTCACAAGGTCAAAAAATTACTGCAAAATTGACCCTCTCATTTTCCAATTTCGCACTTGCACCCAAACTTTGATGGTCTGTATCTCCGGTTCTAATTAAGCTACAGAAAAACTGAAAGCATATTCAGAAAGTCCAAATTCTCCTCTAGTATTCATTTTCTATACATTTTAACGTATCTCTGCTAGTTAAAAAGATCGCCGGACCCTGAAAAATACATGTTTTCGGTCAAGATTTCACCAATTTACATTTTTTTGACAAAGAAGTCAGTCTTCAAAAAATTTGATAATATTTCGAGATATAGTCCTAACATATTTACAGTATTTTGTGCTATTTTAAGTCTCTCCTTCAAACCGTTTACCTTTGGGAGCAATTTGGAGTTCAAAACTTGATATTTTCAGAGTCAATTTTTTTTTTTTTTTTCATATTTTTACCATTACTTCAATCAACTCTATCTCGGGTTCTAATAAAGTCATATGAATGATACAAGCCGTTTTGGAAAAGCTCAGATTCTCCTCTTATTCTAATTTGTGTACATTTTGTTGTGTCGTGAACAGGTAAAAAGATCGGTCAACCCTGAAAAATTCATCTTTTCCTCACCTAACCGAATGACTGTACTCAGACTGGAACACCAGTGATTACTAAAATTTGTGTAGTAATTGCCTAAAAGATGTCAATAAACTAATTTTAAACTAAAGTAAACTAAATAAATTAAACTAAACTAAATAAACTAAGCTAAACATGCATTCACTGGGAAAAGGGGGGCTGTCCGCTAGCTTCATTAACTTGTGCATTGCAATATATCACAAATAAATAAGGTACATTTTTTATGCTATTTTTTGTACCATTTTATACAATATTTTTGATACTATTTTATTTTTTATTCATATAATATTTTATATATTATTTTATATCTTGCTTATTTACTTGTTTATATACTTGTTTATATACTTGTTTATATACTTGTTTATATACTTATATACATTTAGACTATTTTCACCCACTGAACTAAATAAACTAAACTAAACATGGGCATTCACTGAGCAAGCTGCTTAAACATGTACAATATACCTTCATATACTTGTTCGTATACTTGTTTATTTTTATACTTAAACATATTTAGACTATTTTCACCAACTGCTCGGTGAAGTTTTATTACCGCTAGCGGTTATCGAAATCTAGTTATTATTATTATAATCCCCCGCTCGCGAAGCGGCGGGGGATTATATTGATATTCTTCGATTACCTTTTATTATTATTATTATTATAATCCCCCGCCGCTTGCGGGGGATTATATTGATATTGTTCGTTTTATTATTATTATTATTCTTATTATTATTCAGCTCAGGAAAACTGTGATTACTGCAAAACTATTAGAGATAACATTCTGAAACCTCAAACACAATATGTGACTCCATTGCGCGCTACTTCATACGAAATTTCATGATCAAATTTCATGATGCTTATCAGTTATGAGGAAAATATAAAACAAATTTCCGGCGCAGGTTTCTGAGAACCTAAGCATAACTGAGACCTGTTGATTTTTTATAAGATACCTTGACAAAGTCTCCAGTGCAGAAAGGCGTCTCGTGGAGATTTCATGAACACATTTCAAGATATGATTTTTTGAAAATTGGATATCCCGAAAACTGACCAAAATTTTGTTGAAAAACAGGGAAGGAATGCTCTTAGAGAGCTGAAAATAGGTGAACATACAGATGTACCACAGTGTACCAACTTCACAAAGTTACGGACCGCTCGGACCAACGGTCTTGGCGCTACGGACGTCCAAAAACGCAACTTTCAAGTGGCCATATCTCGGTCCCTATTTAAGCTACAACAAAGTTTGACATATCACAAGAAAGGTCTGTTTCTCAGCTTTCCAATGGTGTATAGCATTATAGTCTCAGATGCGCGGCGTAGAATCGCGTCAGACATTGAAAATTTGTTGTCACTTTTTGAGCCCTTCGAAACGTTTTAGGCAGAAAAATCAATGAAGTTCTTTGTGAATGTTGATGAATATTTTTTTAATTACTCCCTGGTTATGCCTCCATACTGTCCTCAAAGGATATTTGCCTGCATCAAATTGTTTTTCCAAGAGAATTTTTTGAAATTCAAAATTGAAATGCACATTGCTCTGCTTCTACTCATTCAAATTTCATGAAATTAATACCAAAAGATGCGTAAAATTATGGGCTGCACTGTCCTCCAAGGGCATTTACTTATTACTCATAGCCAATTTAACATAAATGATTTTATATATTCAATTATATCTTGTGAATTATTATTTCAAATCACTTAAAACTCAATGTACATGTTGCTAATTTTTTGGCCTATTTTGTGATATAAGGACATCCTCCTATCTCCAATACTTTGCTGGTAAAATAAAGTACAAAAATCGTTCACAGATGCATCTTAGTCTGCTGTCGGGACTATTCTGCCTCACTGCCAGGTTTTGCTCCCCAGCACCAGCATTATGCCATGCAAAGAGCAGCACACTCAAACACGCGCATCAACAATAAGGTACAGGCTTACGCCTATCATGACAGGGGAATGATACACGTTGAAGGGAAAGGCCTTTGTAAGCGTTGCGTGAAAAGGCATATATGTCCTATATTAATGCACTGAAACACCTTAATAGTATGAGCATACACACAAATAATGGACATGAATTGAAAAAGAAGAGTATACAGGCCTGGGGGTCATACGGGGCCTGCGGGGGATTATCCGATATTGCCGTACGGCAATATCAGTTATACTAGTTATTATTATTATTGAGCTCAGGAAAACTGTGATTACTACAAAACTATTAAAGATCCTGTTTTACAAGTCAAGGGTAATATGCGACTCCATTGCGCGCTACTTCATACGAAATTTCATGATCAAATTTCATGATGCTTATGAGTTATGAGGAAAATATAAAAAAAATTTCCGGCGCAGGTTTCTGAGAACCTAAGCATAACTGAGACCTGTTGATTTTTTGTAAGATGCCTTGACTAAGTCTTCAGGTCTGAAAGGCGTCTTATGAAGATTTCATGAATACATTTCAAGATATGATTTTTTGAAAATTGGATATCCCGAAAACTGACCAAAATTTTGTTGAAAAACAGGGAAGGAATGCTCTTAGAGAGCTGAAATTGGGTGAACATACAGATGTACCACAGTGTACCAACTTCACAAAGTTACGGACCGCTCGGACCAACGGTCTTGGCGCTACGGACGTCCAAAAATGCAATTTTCAAGTGGCCATATCTCGGTCCCTATTTAAGCTACAACAAAGTTTGACATATCACAAGAAAGGCCTGTTTGTCAGCTTTCCAATGGTATATAGCATGATAGTGTCAGACGCGCGGCGTAGAATCGCGTCAGACATTGAAAATTTCATGTCACTTTTTGCGCCTTTCAAAACATTTTTGGCTAAAAAATCTATGAAGTTCTTCTTGGATGTTCGTGAATATTTTTTTCTATATACCTTTGTTAGGCCTACATACTGTCCTCAAAGGAAATTTGCCTACATCAAATGGTTTTTCCTAGAGAATTTTTTTAAATTCAAATTTCAACTTTAGATTGCTCAGCTTCTAACTATCCAAATCTTATGAAATTAACACTAAAAGATGTGTAAAATTATGGCCTTATCTGTTCTCTAAGGGCATGGACCTCATTCGAATAACCTATTTTACATGTATGATTTCATATATTCAATTATAGCTGCTAAGTGCATATTTCAAATCAGTTAAAACTCAAATGACATGTTGCTAATTTTTTGCCCAATTTTTCCATGTAGACACAACCATGCAACTCTTATGGCTTGCCTGCAACAGGCCATTAGGGTTAGGGTTAGGGTTTACTCAATATGCATTGCTTGCAGGGTAGTATGCTTGACCACAACAGGTGTGTCTGGCTGCCTCGACTTTTGATAGGCATATGCACCAACAAGATTACTACATTCATACATGGTTTTAAGAATTCATCATGAAGGACATGAACTGGAAAGAGGGAGTATGCAGGGCAGGGGAGACGGGGGGGCGCGGGGGATTATCCGATATTGCCGTACGGCAATATCAGTTATACTAGTTATAAATTCCCCCGTTAGGGGAATTTATATTGTTTTTGTTCGGTTTTTTTTTTCAGCATCCTATTATTATTTTTATTTTTTTTCTTATTTTTCGTCAACACTTTGACAGGCTGTATTTTCCAAACTATTTCCAGTAACTACCTGAACTTGCAGAGCCATTTTGCTTTTGCTGAACAATTTTATATACTGGAATTACAGAGCGTAATTTTTAGTGAACTGGTAATTACGCAGCAAATGCATAAAAAATTTGTCGTCACGCTTTTAGAAGAACCAATAAGTGAAATTACACCAAATTTTTACACAATCATCTCTAGAGATATACGCAGTGCAGAAAGGCGGCTTTTGGCAATATCTCTAAAAGTTTTTTTTATATGAATTTTTCAAATAAGGGAATTCCTGAAATTGCTACTAAAATTTTTCAAAAACTAGGAAGAAATGCTCCAATCAAGCTGCAGTTGCATGCAGTTACAGTCATACTATAGTGTAACAATCCACTAGAATTTCAACTTTCTAGCACTAACGGTATCGGCGCTATAGCATCACAAAAACGCTATTTTCAAGCGCCGATAACTCGGCCCCTATTAAAGCTACAGAAAAATAAAAAACACCACCAGAAAGCTCTGTTTCTTAGCTTTCACATGGTATATAGCATTTTACTGTAGCGCCGTCCGTTCAAAATTTTATCTCACTTTTCACCTCCCCAAATGCTTCTTATGGCTGGAAACACTTTTTCCTGGCCATATGCCAATTTCATCGCTTCTCATACTTCACTGCCTGCACATTTTCTTTTCTGAAATAAATGCTGACCCAATTACATTTCTGTGTGAATCATCGGATGGGGAAGGTAGAAGGGAAGGGGCAGGGGGATGTAAGGGGGCAGGATGTAAGGGGGCAGGGGAGAGGAAGGGAAGGGGGAATTTATCTTTGTAATTGTGCACAATTACAGGTGTACTAGTTATTATTATTTTTCTTTCCGAAAAATGTTCTCGAAAAATTTTCAAATAATTTGTGTACATAGTCCTATGTGACCTAATTAAATTGTCCAATGTAACCCTATACCTCTGACCTATTTTTCAAGGTCATTGACCCCTTTGAAATAAATTTTTTCTATATTTCAATTGACCATTACTCATATATTAACTGATCAATTATAATTTCCTAATAAACTATATATAATAGACTTATACTAAATAAACTGACCTAATTTTCAAAAGTATAGGTCAAGGTCGAGGTCATACAGGTCAATTTTTACTCTCAGAGGTTTGCGCGCCTGATCTCTATATAAGCAACTTCGAAAATTGCAGAATTCAAGCCAATTGTTACAGTAAATGACTAATCCATGGCAAGCGATCATTTTTATGATGATATCATGCTTAGTTATTTAATTATGGAATTTTTAGTGTCAACCGCGTCGTCAAAACTGGTGACCTTGATTACTTGACACTGAAATATCGATTTTAGGCCAATAAAATGTATTGTGAACCCCCCCAAATATGCCCATAAAACCTCCACAGCCACCTTCAAATTTGACCTTAACCTCATTTTTCAAGGTCATTTGACCTGTTTAATGTTCAAATCACTCGATTTTCAAAAATTCCAACAATTATGTTATTTCCAGCATATCGGGTTCATATTTTAGATTATAATAGCCAGGAGCTATATTGTTGGAACCCTGAAATCGGAATTGATTTATCTCTTCATGCTGATTTATAAAAAAATTCCAAATATGGCATACCGCGCGACATGAAAAATTAGCCTATTTTTGCCAATTAGAGAGGTAAATATTGATCCTACATAGCTCAAATAATGAAATGACCCCCCCTAAGTCATACACCCTGAATCTGTAGAAATTATAGATTTTGACCTTGAAAGGTATTTTCAAGGTCAAAATCAAGGTCAAATATTTGACAAAATTGGATATTTGAGATATTTAATTTTTTTTAAGTGGGAAATAATGAAGGGATTTTTACAGTCTTTTCATAGGTCAGTCCTACAATACCCTAGAAGAAATGTGTAAAGTTTTAAGTCCATCGGATTGACCTACATTGCACAATAAATGTCACAAGGTCAAAAAATTACTGCAAAATTGACCCTCTCATTTTCCAATTTCACACTTGTACCCAAACTTTGATGGTCTGTATCTCCGGTTCTAATTAAGCTACAGAAAAACTGAAAGCATATTCAGAAAGCCCAAATTCTCCTCTAGTATTCATTTTCTATACATTTTAACGTATCTCTGCTAGTTAAAAAGATCGCCGGACCCTGAAAAATATATGTTTTCGGTCAAGATTTCACCAATTTACATTTTTTTGACAAAGAAGTCAGTCTTCAAAAAATTTGATAATATTTCGAGATATAGTCCTAACATATTTACAGTATTTTGTGCTATTTTAAGTCTCTCCTTCAAACCGTTTACCTTTGGGAGCAATTTGGAGTTCAAAACTTGATATTTTCAGAGTCAATTTTTCGGTGAAATTTCATATCTTTACCATTACTTCAATAAACTCTATCTCGGGTTCTAATAAAGTCATATGAATGATACAAGCCGTTTTGGAAAGCTCAGATTCTCCACTTATCCTAATTTGTGTACATTTTGTTGTGTCGTGAACAGGTAAAAAGATCGGTCAACCCTGAAAAATTCATCTTTTCCTCACCTAACCGAATGACTGTACTCAGACTGGAACACCAGTGATTACTAAAATTTGTGTAGTAATTGCCTAAAAGATGTCAATAAACTAATTTTAAACTAAAGTAAACTAAATAAATTAAACTAAACTAAATAAACTAAGCTAAACATGCATTCACCGGGAAAGGGGGGCTGTCCGCTAGCTTCATTAACTTGTGCATTGCAATATATCACAAATAAATAATGTACATTTTTTATGTTATTTTTTGTACCATTTTATACAATATTTTTGATACTATTTTATATTTTATTCATATAATATTTTATATATTATTTTATATCTTGCTTATATACTTGTTTATATACTTGTTTATATACTTGTTTATATACTTATATACATTTAGACTATTTTCACCCACTGAACTAAATAAACTAAACTAAACATGGGCATTCACTGAGCAAGCTGCTTAAACATGTACAATATACCTTCATATACTTGTTCGTATACTTGTTTATTTTTATACTTAAACATATTTAGACTATTTTCACCAACTGCTCGGTGAAGTTTTATTACCGCTAGCGGTTATCGGAATCTAGTTAGCATTCACCAATACTTGGTGAATGGTATTGTTTTCGCTCTTATTATTAAGAATTTACCTATGGTAAATTCTATTTGTTTTTGCTATTATTATTATTATTATTATTATTATTATTATTATTATGTTTTTTTCAAAATGGACTTAGGTCTTTGAAAGTGGTTTCAGTTGATAGGTCAGTAGTTGGGTATTACGTAATTGGGTCATTTGATGTCATTTTCACAGTTGTCTTTTTCACAGAGTCGTTCAAAGTGGAAAATTAGTAAACTTTGAAGGCTCATAACTCAAAAACTATATAAGATAATGAGTCATGAGTCAAAATCTTGTGATAAAAAGTTGTAGTGAACGTATTGGTACAAGTGATATGAGAGTTGGTCCAACGGGTAAAGGGTTGCAGCAGAATGAGCAGTTTTTGGTCTGTCACAGAGATGTCAAGTTACGTAATAGATAGGAATATGCTGATGGTGGCAACAGTTAGCCAGTATCTGGGGCCAGTGTCGACTGTAATATCATTGGGATTGATGCAATATATTTTGAAATATGGCAATTTTTCAAAATCGAGTGTTCAAAATTTAGGTGTAATTGTAAAATCTCCATGAAGGAATAGTCTGAGGTGATGAAAATGTATAATGAACTACCCTTAACCTTTCTCAAAAAGACTATATTGACCAAAAAATTTGACCGATAGGTGATATTTGAAGGTGATATGAGCCATCAAAGTCAAAAAAGTTGAATTTTTCCAAAATTCTCAAAATTATGTTATAGTTCACCAATCCTCTTAAAAGTCTGAGGTATACTGGTCAGTAATACGGTTATCAAAAGCCCCCTATTAGAATTGTTTCATATCCTCAACTTAATTTGTAAAAAATTGTAAAATGTGGTACTTGGCAACTTCGATGACATTTTGCATAAATGATTTAATTTGAGTGGGAAATATTACTCCTATAGCTTTCTGTAAATTAAATGACCCCCCTAGATCACCTACTGGCAACACATGAGCAAATTAATTTTCACCTGTGACAATTTCCGCAAGGTCAGATTTGAGGTCAAAGATGAAATGAAAATTGATCGTTCTCACAAATGATTTTTTTTAACTAGCAAGGAAAGTTCCAATTTTTTTGATTTTAATTGACAAGCTTGACCAAATACTTGTGGTAAGTTGTGGCAAATGACAAGTCTGTAGGTACAGTCAACTCGAAGCAACAAAGGTCAAAAGGTCAGAAAAATGAAGAAATTGTCAGCTAAAAATTCATTTTCACATGATGCAGGTGAGACAGTTTCACACTCCAACGCAGGCTGGCCGCATATATTAGCATACATTAACCATATTTGGAAAGCTGTTCTGGCCGTTTCAGGTGACGGGGCCAGTGTACACTTCTGTCTAATGTTTATATACATATTACTGTCTCAAATGACGGGTCAGGAGTTAGAGTCAGGAGTCGGGGACAGGAGTTGGACTGTGAGTCGGGGACTGTGAGTCGGGCCTGTGAGTCAGGACTGTGAGTCAGGACTGCGAGTCAGGACTGTGAGTCAGGACTGTGAGTCAAGACTGTGAGTCAAGACTGTGAGTCGGCACACTGAGTCGGGACTGTGGGTCGGGCCTGTGGGTCGGGACTGTGGGTTGGGCCTCTGAGTCGGGCCTCTGAGTCAGGACTCTGCGTCAGGACTCTGAGTCAGGACTCTGAGTCAGGACTCTGAGTCAGGACTCTGAGTCAGGACTCTGAGTCAGGACTCTGAGTCAGGACTCTGAGTCAGGACTCTGAGTCAGGACTCTGAGTCAGGACTCTGAGTCAGGACTCTGAGTCAGGACTCTGAGTCAGGACTCTGAGTCAGGACTCTGAGTCAGGACTCTGAGTCAGGACTCTGAGTCAGGACTCTGAGTCAGGACTCTGAGTCAGGACTCTGAGTCAGGACTCTGAGTCAGGACTCTGAGTCAGGACTCTGAGTCAGGACTCTGAGTCAGGACTCTGAGTCAGGACTCTGAGTCAGGACTCTGAGTCAGGACTCTGAGTCAGGACTCTGAGTCAGGACTCTGAGTCAGGACTCTGAGTCAGGACTCTGAGTCAGGACTCTGAGGCCGTGTTGAGTCTGAGGAAGGATTTGGCATCAGCAGTTGAACTCAGGAGTCTGAGTCCGGCATCAGAGAAAGGAGTCAGTGTCAGGACTGAGAGTCAGTAGTCTGAATTGTAGATCTGATCAGGAAGCTGACCAGGATTCAGAGTTGGAGTCATGGTGAGGAGTCAGAGTCCGCATGTGTCTGTCAGTCCGTCGGTTTGTTCCATCTGTCCATCCGTCCATTTGTCTGTCCGTTTACAGGCAAAGTTTAGCCCAGCTGTCCATCTGTCCATTTGTCTGTCAATTTACAGGCAAAGTTTAGTTGAAAGTAAAGGTAAATTCTTTGTAATTGTCCCTGATGACAATTACCGTGTTCTCTAGTTATTATTATTATTATTATTTGGCCACCTAAAATTGGAGAAAGTTAATGAAAGTTGGTGGATAGGTAGTCCTAAGTGAGAGGAGAAGTTGTGCAAAATTTTTTTGACATTGACCTATTTTTCAAGGTCAGAGGTCACCTCAAAGTCAAATTTTCCAAAATTTCAAAGTGGATTATCTCTTTTAATATCATTGTTAGAAAATTAGGACTTAGGAACCTTTATATAAACATGTGTTGCTACATTTTTGGCCTATATCGTTTATTGGGAGATGAGGGTAAAGGGGTATTTACCCCCTTTTGACAAAAACCAGTTGCCCATGTTTTCAGAAAAAACTATAATGGCTAGAGGCTTGGTTTTTGTTGTAATTGATAACCTGACTACTCATCCAGTGCAAGACACCTTTTATATTTTGATCAAAGAAGGGGTTTTTGAGTTATGGGACTTTCAAAAATGGGTGTTTTGTCCAAAAAGTGAAAACATTTTTTAACTTTGGTTTGAATGGAGGGAATTTCATGAAACTTGGTGTGTATATAGTATTCATGAATTAAAGACACATTATAAAATAAAAATGACGTTTTGTGGGTAATTACCCCAAAAGGGGTGATTGACTCTAACTTGTGATTAACATGGACGAATTTCTCCAAATTTTGCACAAGTCCAGTATATTGACATGGGGACATAATGCAAGTATGAATTTTATGTCAAGGGGTAATTTACCCCCTTATTCTGGATCGAAAGGGGTGAATATGTGTTTTGAGCAGTTATTGTGTATTGAATGATACAATAGGCATCGTTTGAGACTTTCCTTCGTGCTGTGGATGTTCCTGGATAAAAATTGTCGTTTTTAGGTAATTACCCCAAAAAGGGGTAAAAAGTCATAACTTTTGATTGACTTGGACGATTTTCTCCAAATTTTGCACAGGTTTAGTATCTTGACATTGGGACATAATGCAAGTACGATTTTGATGTCATGGGGTAATTTACCCCCATATTCAAGATCGAAAGGGGTGAATATGTGTTTTGAGCAGTTCTTATCTTTGCAATGGTACAATAGGCATCGGTTGGGACATTACTTCACAATACAGATGTCTTTAGGTGAAAATTGTCATTTTAAGGTAATTACCCCAAAAAGGGGGTAAATATTGATAACTTTTGATTGACTTCGACGATTTTCTTCAAATTTTGCGCAGGTTTAGTATCTTGACATTGGGACGTAATGCAAGTATGATTTTGATGTCATGGGGTAATTTACCCCCATATTCAAGAGCGAAAGGGGTGAATATGTATTTTGAGCAGTTCTTGTCTTTCCAATTGTACAATTGGCATCGGTTGGGACTTTACTTCACACCATTGATGTCTTTGGGTTAAAATTGCCATTTTTAGGTAAAAACCCCGAAAAAGGGGTAAATATTCATAACTTTTGACTTACTTGGACGATTTCCTTCAAATTTTGCACAAGTTTAGTATCTTGGCATTGGGACATAATGCAAGTACGATTTTGATGTCATGGGGTAATTTACCCCCATATTCTGGATCGAAAGGGGCGAATATGTGTTTTGAGCAGTTCTTATCTTTGCAATGGTATAACAGGCATCGGTTGGGACTTTACTTCACACCATTGATGTTTTTGGGTTAAAATTGCCGTTTTTAGGTAATTACCCCAAAAAAGGGGTAAATATTCATAACTTTGATTGACTTGGACGATTTTCTTCGAATTTTGCACATGTTTAGTATCTTGACATGGGGACATAATGCAAGTACGATATGGATGTCATGGGGTTATTTACCCCCACATTCCGGATCGAAAGGGGTGAATATGTGTGTTGAGCAGTTCTTATCTTTGCAATGGTATAACAGGCATCGGTTGGGACTTTACTTCACACCATTGATGTTTTTGGGTTAAAATTGCCGTTTTTAGGTAATTACCCCAAAAAAGGGGTAAATATTCATAACTTTTGATTGACTTGGACGATTTTCTTCGAATTTTGCACAGGTTTAGTATCTTGACATAAGGACATGATGCAAGTACGATATGGATGTCATGGGGTTATTTACCCCCATATTCTGGATCGAAAGGGGCGAATATGTGTTTTGAGCAGTTCTTATCTTTGCAATGGTATAACAGGCATCGGTTGGGACTTTACTTCACACCATTGATGTTTTTGGGTTAAAATTGCCGTTTTTAGGTAATTACCCCAAAAAAGGGGTAAATATTCATAACTTTTGATTGACTTGGACGATTTTCTTCAAATTTTGCACAGGTTTAGTATCTTGACATGGGGACATAATGCAAGTACGATATGGATGTCATGGGGTTATTTACCCCAATATTCAGGATCGAAAGGGGCGAATATGTGTTTTGAGTGGTTCTTATCTTTGCAATGGTATAACAGGCATCGGTTGGGACTTTACTTCACACCATTGATGTGTTTGTGTTAAAATTGCTGTTTTTGGGTAATTACCCCTAAAAGGGGTAGATATTCATAACTTTTGATTGACTTGGACGATTTCCTTCAAATTTTGCACAAGTTTAGTATCTTGACATGGGCACATTATGCAAGTATGATTTTGATGTCATGGGTTAATTTACCCCCATATTCAGGATCGAAAGGGGCGAATATGTGTTTTGAGTGGTTCTTATATTTGCATTGGTTTAACAGGCATCGGTTGGGACTTTACTTCACACCATTGATGTTTTTGGGTTAAAGTTGCCGTTTGTAGGTAATCACCCCAAAAAAGGGGTAAATATTCATAACTTTTGATTGACTTGGACGATTTTCTTCAAATTCTGCACAGGTTTAGTATCTTGACATGGGGACATAATTCAAGTTTGACTTTGATGTCACGGGGTAATTTACCCTCAAAATCAATGCCGAAAGGGATGAACAAGTATTTTGAGCAGTTTTTGTGTTTTCAATGGTATATTCCGTTATGTGTTTCCATTGATTTTTCGTATGAATTGTTCAATCTTTTGCCTGCAAGCCCACGTATTCCATGTCGAATCATTTCCTACCTTTTCAAAGGTTGCCTGCAAGTTACCATTAGCTTCTACAACTCCCACTAACTGGCCATGTTAATAGTTGTTAACGTTAGATGTCTTTCTTAGTCTAAGTCCTGAAAGTTTAAATATAGGAAGCACTAGTCTACAATTTGTCCCGTTTACCTTACTATTTAATCATAGATGAAAGGTGATGTCATAATCTTAAAAAAATTAGACTTCTAAATTCCAGGTAAAGTCTGGTGAATGCTCATTCCCGATAAATTTATTGGGAATAATTGAGAACTAGTTATTATTAAACTTCACCTATTACATAGGTGAAGTTTCTTGTTTTCGTAAATATTATTAAGAATTTACCTATGGTAAATTCTATTTGTTTTTGCTATTATTATTATTATTATTATTATTATTATTATTTATTCAAAATGGACTTAGGTCTTTGAAAGTGTTTTCAGTTGATAGGTCAGTAGTTGGGTATTACGTAATTGGGTCATTGGATGTCATTTTCACAGTTGTCTTTTTCACAGAGTCGTTCAAAGTCGAAAATTAGTAAACTTTGAAGGCTCATAACTCAAAAACTATATAAGATAATGAGTCATGAGTCAAAATCTTGTGATAAAAAGTTGTAGTGAACGTATTGGTACAAGTGATATGAGAGTTGGTCCAACGGGTAAAGGGTTACAGCAGAATGAGCAGTTTTTGGTCTGTCACAGAGATCTCAAGTTACGTAATAGATAGGAATATGGTGATGGTGGCAAAAGTTTGCCAGTATCTGGGGCCAAGGTTGACTGTAATATCATTGGGATTGATGCAATATACTTTGAAATATGGCAATTTTTCAAAATCGAGTGTTCAAAATTTTGGTGGAATTGTAAAATCTCCATGAAGGAGTAGTCTGAGGTGATCAAAATGTTAATGAACTACCCTTAACTTTACCCAAAAAGACTATATTGACCAAAAAATTGGACAACAAGATGATATTTGAAGGTCATATGAGCCATCAAAGGCCAAAAAATAGAATTTTTCCAAAATTCTCAAAATTATGTTATAATTCACCAATCCTCTTAAAAGTCTGAGGTATACTGGTCAGTAATATGGTTATCAAAACCCCCTATTAGAATTGTTTCATATCCTTAACTTAATTTGTAAAAAATTGTGAAAAGTGGTACTTCGCAACTTCCATGACATTTTGCATAAATGATTTAATTTGAGTGGGAAATATTACTCCTACAGCTTTCTGTAAATTAAATGACCCCCCAAAATGACGTACTGGCAATCACATGAGCACATAAAATTTGACAAGTAGTCTCATTCATCATGGTCAAATTTGAGGTCAAAGATGAAATGAAAATTGATCATTTTCAGAAATCATTTTTTTTTTCTCAGAAGGAATGTTTCAATTAACATCATTTTAATGGACAATGTTAACTGAATTGTTGTGGTCATTCGTGGTAAACAGCAAGTCTGTGACTTTTGCCATCTCCAAGCAATTCAGGTCAAAAGGTCAAAAAATGACCAAATGGTCAGCAAAAAAACTCATTTTCACATGATGCAGGTGAGACATCTTCACACTCCAACACAGGCTGGCCGCATAAATTAGCATACATTAGCCATATATGGAGTGCTCTTCTGGCCAGTTGAAGTGAGTGCTGGTTACATGGGCTGGCCTACTGATTGGCACAGTGTTCTGCTCTGATGATGTTGGGAGAAGGGAGTTGGTGTCAGGAGTTGAGTCAGGAGTTGGGGTCGGAGTTGAAGTTAGGAGTTGCAGTTAGGAGTTGGGGTCAGGAGGTGATCTCAGGGTCTGATCCAGTGCTGTGATACAGTACTATGAGTCAGGACTCTGAGTCAGGTCTCGGATACAGGACTCTGAGTCAGGACTCTGAGTCAGGGCCTCTGAGTCACGACTCTGAGTCACGACTCTGAGTCACGACTCTGAGTCACGACTCTGAGTCACGACTCTGAGTCACGACTCTGAGTCACGACTCTGAGTCACGACTCTGAGTCACGACTCTGAGTCACGACTCTGAGTCACGACTCTGAGTCACGACTCTGAGTCACGACTCTGAGTCACGACTCTGAGTCACGACTCTGAGTCACGACTCTGAGTCACGACTCTGAGTCATCGGAGATCTGAACAGGATTCAGAGTTGGAGTTGGAGTCAGAGTCGCAGTCATGGTGAGGAATCACAGTCAGCATGTGTTTGTTAGGAGTTGGGGTCAGGAGGTGATCTCAGGGTCTGATCAAGTGCTGTGATACAGTACTATGAGTCAGGACTCTGAGTCAGGTCTCGGATACAGGACTCTGAGTCAGGACTCTGAGTCAGGGCCTCTGAGTCACGACTCTGAGTCACGACTCTGAGTCACGACTCTGAGTCACGACTCTGAGTCACGACTCTGAGTCACGCCTCTGAGTCACGACTCTGAGTCACGACTCTGAGTCACGACTCTGAGTCACGCCTCTGAGTCACGTCTTTGAGTCACGACTCTGTGTCACGACTCTGAGTCACGACTCTGAGTCACGACTCTGAGTCATCCGAGATCTGAACAGGATTCAGAGTTGGAGTTGGAGTCAGAGTCGCAGTCATGGTGAGGAATCACAGTCAGCATGTGTTTGTTAGGAGTTGGGGTCAGGAGGTGATCTCAGGGTCTGATCCAGTGCTGTGATACAGTACTATGAGTCAGGACTCTGAGTCAGGTCTCGGATACAGGACTCTGAGTCAGGACTCTGAGTCACGACTCTGAGTCACGACTCTGAGTCACGACTCTGAGTCACGACTCTGAGTCACGACTCTGAGTCACGACTCTGAGTCACGCCTCTGAGGCACGTCTCTGAGTCACGACTCTGTGTCACGACTCTGAGTCACGACTCTGAGTCACGACTCTGAGTCATCGGACATCTGAACAGGATTCAGAGTTGGAGTTGGAGTCAGAGTCGCAGTCATGGTGAGGAATCACAGTCAGCATGTGTTTGTCAGTCCGTCGGTTTCATCCATCTGTCCATTCGTCCGTCCATTTACAGGCAAAGTTTAGCCCATCTGTCCATCTGTTCATTTGTCTGTCGTTTTACAGACCAAGTTTATTTAAAAGTAAAGGTAAATTCTTTGTAATTGTCCCTGATGACAATTACCGTCTTCTCTAGTTATTAAGAATTTACCTATGGTAAATTCTATTTGTTTTTGCTATTATTATTATTATTCTTATTATTCTTATTCTTATTCTTATTATTTCAAAATGGTCCTATGTTTTCAAAAGTTTGTCAAAAGGTTCGTCAGTTACTGCGTATTACGTAATTGGGTCAATTGATGTCATTTTCACAGTTGTCTTTTTCACAGAACCGTTCAAAGTCGAAAATTAGTAAACTTTAAAGGTTCAGAGCTCAAAAACTATTTGAGATAATGAGTCGGGACTAAAATTCCTGTGACAAAAAGTTGTTGCCAATGTTTTGGTAGAAGTCATGTAACAATTGGTCTAGCGGGTAAAGGGCTATTGCACGTGAGTAGTTTTTAGTGTTGCACAGGTTTCTCAAGTTACGTAATAGATAGGAACATGGTGATGGTGGTAAAAGTTAGCCAGTATCTGGGGCCAGTGCACATTCAACAATTGGTTTGAATTGGTGGAAGACTTTTTGAAATATGGTCATTTTTCAAAATCGAGGGTTCAAAATTTAGGTGGACTTGTCAAATGTCCATGAAGGAGTAGTCTTAGGTGATCAAAATGTATAGTGAACTACCCTTAACTTTACCCAAAAAGACTATATTGACCAAAAAATTGGACAAAAAGGTGATATTTGAAGGTGATATGAGCCATTAAAGTTAAAAAAGTACAATTTTCCAAAAATTCTGAAAATTATGTTATTTTCAACCAATCCTCTTCAAAGTCTAGGGTCTACTGGTCAATAATGTATTTATCAAAAGCCACCAATGCAGTTTGTCCAATGTCTTCAAATAAATCTCTAAAAAATTGTGAAAAGTGACACTTTGCAACACACCTGATGTTTTGCATAAATGATTTAATTTGAGTGGGAAATATTACTCCTACAGCTTTCTGTAAATTAAATGACCCCCCAAAATGACATACTGCCAATCACATGAGCACATAAAATTTGACAAGTAGTCTCATTCATCATGGTCAAATTTGAGGTCAAAGATGAAATGAAAACAGGTCATTTTTAGAAACAAATTTTTTCAACTATGAAGGAATGTTTCAATTTCCTTCATTTTAGATGACAATGTGAACTGAATTGTTGTGGTCTAATATGGTAAACAGCAAGTCTGTAGCTACAGCCATCTCTGGGCAGTAAAGGTCAAAAGGTCAAAAAATGACCAAATGGTCAGCAAAAAATTTCATTTTCACATGATGCAGGTGAGACGATTTCACACTCCAACTCAGGCTGGCCGCATATATTACCATACATTAGCCATATTTGGAAAGCTGTTCTGGCCGTTTCTGGTGACGGGGCCAGCGTACAGTACTGTCTTATGTTTATATTGTAGTCTCCACTAACGGAGTCAGGAGTTGAGGTTAGGAGTCAGAGTCAGAGTCAGGAGTCAGAGTTAGGAGTCGGAGGGCCTCTGAGTCGGGCCTCTGAGTCGGGCCTCTGAGTCGGGACTTTGAGTCTGGCCTCTGAGTGGGGACTTTGCGTCGGGACTTTGAGTCACGACTCTGAGCCGGGACTCTGAGTCACGACTCTGAGTCACGACTCTGAGTCACGACTCTGAGTCTTGAATGCTGAGTCACGACTCTGAGTAACGACTCTGAGTCACGACTCTGAGTCACGACTCTGAGTCATGACTCTGTGTCACGACTCTGTGTCACGACTCTGAGTCACGACTCTGAGTCACGACTCTGAGTCACGACTCTGAGTCACGACTCTGAGTCACGACTCTGAGTCACGACTCTGAGTCACGACTCTGAGTCACGACTCTGAGTCACGACTCTGAGGCTGTGTTGAGTCAGAGGAAGGATTTGGCATCAGCAGTTGAAGTCTCAACTCTGAGCCAGGAGTCTGAGTCCGACATCAGAGAGTCGACTGCGGAGTCGACTGCGAGTCAGTAGTCTGAATTGTAGATCAGATCAGGAAGCTGACCAAGATTCAGAGTCGGAGGCGGAGTCATGGTGAGGAGTCAGAAAGTCCGCATGTGTTTGTCAGTCCGTCGGTTTTATCCATCTGTCCATCCGTCCATTTGTCTGTACATCTGTTCATTTGTCTGTCCGTTTACAGGCAAAGTTTAGTTAAAAGTTAAGGTAAAGTCCATTTGTCTGTCAATTTACAGACAAAGTTTAGTTAAAGTAAAGGTAAATTCTCTCGGGCTTTCAGTCAGGACTCTGGGTCTTTGAGTCAGGCCTCTGAATCTGGACTCTGAGTCAGAACTCTGAGGCAGGACTCTGAATCAGGTCTCTGAGTCAGGACTCTGACTCCCGACTCTGAGTCAGGCCTCTGAGTTGAGTCAGGCCTCTGAATCTGGACTCTGAGTCAGAACTCTGAGGCAGGACTCTGAATCAGGTCTCTGAGTCAGGAATCTGACTCACGACATGAGTCAGGCCTCTGAGTCAGGCCTCTGAGTCAGGCCTCTGAGTCAGGCCTCTGAGTCAGGCCTCTGAGTCAGGCCTCTGAGTCAGGCCTCGAGTCAGGCCTCTGAGTCAGGCCTCTGAGTCTGCGTCAGGAGGGAGAGTCAGTACTCTGAATCGGAGATCTGATCAGGAAGCTGATCTGGATTCATAGTTGGAGTCGGAGTCAGAGACGCAGTCATGGTGAGGAAACAGAGTCCACATGTGTTTTCTCAGTCCGTCGGTTGCATCTATCTGTCCATTTGTCTGTCCATTTACAGGCAAAGTTGACTTAAAAGTAAAGGTAAATTCTTTGTAATTGTCCCTGATGACAATTACCGTGTTCTCTAGTTAAGAATTTACCTATGGTAAATTCTATTTGTTTTTGTTAATATTATTATTCTTTTTATTCTTATTCTTATTCTTATTCTCTCAAAATGGTTTTAGGTTCACAAAAGATTGTCAAAAGGTAAGTCAGTAGTTGGGTATTACGTAATTGGGTCATTTGATGTCATTTTCACAGTTGTCTTTTTCACAGAGGCGTTCAAAGTCGAAAATTAGTAAACTTCAAAGGCTTATCAGTCAAAAACTATTTGAGATAATGAGTCAAGAGTCAAAATCGTGTGATAAAAAGTTGGTGTCTACGTATTGGTACAAGTGATATGACAGTTGGTCCAACGGGTAAAGGGTTATGGTGGTATGAGCAGTTTTTGGTCTGTCACCGTTTTCTCCAGTTACATAATAGATAGGAATATGGTGATGGTGGCAACAGTTAGCCAGTATCTGGGACCAGTGTTGATTCAACAAATGGTTTGGATTGGTGCAATACTTTGTGAAATATGGCAATTTTTCAAAATCGAGGGTTCAAAATTCAGGTGGAATTGTAAAATCTCCATGAAGGAGTAGTCTGAGGTGATCAAAATGTATAGTGAACTACCCTTAACTTTACCCAAAAAGACTATATTGACCAAAAAAGTGGACCAAAAGGTTAAATTTGAAGGTGATTTGAGTCATTAAAGTTTCAAAAGTACAATTTTGCAAAAATTCTGAAAATTATGTTATTTTCCACCAATCCTCTCAAAAGTCTGGTGTCTACAAGTCAATAATATGGTTATGAAAAGCCCCCAATGAAGAATATTGTATGTCTTCAACTCAATTTGTAAAAAAATGTGAAAAATGGTTCTCCTCGACACTCCTGACATTTACCATAAATGATTTTATTTGAGAGGGAAATATTAGTCCTACAGCTTTCTTTAAATTAAATGACGCCCCTATATCACATACTGGGATCACATGAGCACGTTACTTTTGACCTTTGACCTTTTTATCAAGGTCAAATTTGAGGTCAAAGAGGGAATGAAAACAGGTTATTATCACTGATAATTTTTTTTAACTGCGAAGGAACGTTTCAATTTCCTTGATTTTAAGTGACAACGTGGACCAAATACTTGCAGCAAATTGTGACAAATGGCAAGTCTCTAGCTGCAGTAAGCTTTAAGCAATAAAGGTCAAAAGGTCAAAAAAATGATGAAATGGTCAGCAAGAAATTCATTTTCACATGATGCAGGTGAGACAGTTTCACACTCCAATGCAGGCTGGCCGCATATATTAGCATACATTAACCATATATGGAAAGCTGTTCTGGCCGTTTCAGGTGACGGGGCCAGTGCAGTACTGACTAATGTTTATATACATATTACAGTCTCAAATGACTGAGTGGAGTTGGGGACAGGAGTCAGGACTCTGAGTCAGGACTCTGAGTCAGGACTCTGAGACAGGTCTCAGAGTCAGGTCTCAGAGTCAAGACTCCGAGTCTCGACTATGAGTCTCGACTATGAGTCTCGACTATGAGTCTCGACTATGAGTCTCGACTATGAGTCTCGACTATGAGTCTCGACTATGAGTCAGGGGCCGCTGAGTGAGGCCACGCTGAGTGAGGCCACGCTGAGTCAGGACTTGGAGTCAGGCCTCGGAGTCAGGACTTGAGGTCAGGACTCGGAGGCAGGACTCTAAGGCAGGCCTCGGAGTCAGGCCTCGGAGTCAGGCCTCGGAGTCAGGACTTGAGGTCAGGACTCGGAGTCAGGCCTCTGAGTCAGGCCTCGGAGTCAGGCCTCGGAGTCAGGCCTAGGAGTCAAGCCTCGGATTCTAGCCTCGGAGTCTATGAGTCTCGACTATGAGTCTCGACTATGAGTCTCGACTATGAGTCTCGACTATGAGTCTCGACTATGAGTCTCGACTATGAGTCTCGACTATGAGTCTCGACTATGAGTCTCGACTATGAGTCTCGACTATGAGACTCGACTATGAGTCTCGACTATGAGTCTCGACTATGAGTCTCGACTATGAGTCTCGACTATGAGTCTCGACTATGCGTCAGGGGCCGCTGAGTCAGGGGCCGCTGAGTCAGGGGCCGCTGAGTCAGGGGCCGCTGAGTCAGGGGCCGCTGAGTCAGGGGCCGCTGAGTCAGGACTTGGAGTCAGGCCTCGGAGTCAGGACTTGAGGTCAGGACTTGAGGTCAGGACTCGGAGGCAGGCCTCGGAGTCAGGCCTCGGAGTCAGGCCTCGGAGTCAGGTCTCTGAGTCAGGACTCTGAGTCAGGACTCTGAGTCAGGACTCTGAGTCAGGACTCTGAGTCAGGACTCTGAGTCAGGACTCTGAGTCAGGACTCTGAGTCAGGACTCTGAGACAGGACTCTGAGTCAGGACTCTGAGTCAGGACTCTGAAAAGAACGTTCTCACTCCTGACATGTAAAACATTGATGAAGGTAGTGAAAATGTGAACCGGTCCCGTCGAATATTATCATTTGCGTGTGTCCTTGAGTCCTTCAGTTTTGTCTGTCTGTCTGACCGTTGGTCCGGCCATTTGTCTGTCCATTTACAGGCAAACTTTAGTTGAAAGTAAAGGTAAATTCTTTGTAATTGTCCCTGATGACAATTACCGTCTTCTCTAGTTATTCTTATTATTCTTATTATTCTTATTCTCTCAAAATGGTTTTACGTTCACAAAAGATTGACCAAAGGTAAGTCAGTTGTTGGGTATTACGTAATTGGGTCATTTGATGTCATTTTCACAGTTGTCTTTTTCACAGAGCCGTTTGAAGTCAAAAATTAGTAAACTTCAATGGCTTATTACTCAAAAAGTATTAGAGATAATGAGTCAAGAATCGAAATCATGTGATAAAAAGTTGTTGTCTAGGTATTGGTATAAGTGATACGACAGTTGGTCCAACGGGTAAAGGGTTATGGTGGCATGAGCAGTTTTTGGTCTGTCACCGTTTTCTCCAGTTACATAACAGATAGGAATATGGTGTTGGTTGCAAAAGTAAGCCAGTATCTGGGACCAGTGTTGATTCAACAAATGGTTTGAATTGGTGCGATACTTTGCCAAATATGGCAAGTTTTCAAAATCGAGGGTTCAAAATTCAGGTTTAATTGTAAAATCTCCATGAAGGAGTAGTCTGAGGTGATCAGAATGTATAGTGAACTACCCTTAACTTTACCCAAAAAGACTATATTGACCAAAAAATTGGGCAAAAAGGTGATATTTGAAGGTGATATGAGCCATTAAAGTTGGAAAACATCAATTCTCCAAAAATTCTGAAAATTATGTTTTTTTCAACCAATCCTCTTGAAAGTCTAGGGTCTAATAGTCAATTATGTGGTTATGAAAAGCCCCCAATGAAGAATATTTTATGTCTTCAACTAAATTTGTAAAAAAATGTGAAAAATGGTACTTCTCGACACTCCTGGCATTTACCAAAAATGATTTTATTTGAGTGGGAAATATCACTCCTACAGCTTTCTTTAAATTAAATGACCCCCCTCTATGACATACTGGCAATCACATGAGCACATTACTTTTCACCTTTGACCTTTTTATCAAGGTCAAATTTGAGGTCAAAGAGGAAATGAAAACAGGTTAATTTCACTGATTATTTTTTTTAACTGGGAAGGAACGTTTCAATTTTCTTGATTTTAACTGAAAACGTGGACAAAATACTTGCAGTAAATTGTGGCAAATGGCAAGTATCTAGCTGCAGTCAGCTTTAAGCAATAAAGGTCAAAAGGTCAGAAAAATGAGGAAATGGTCAGCAAACAATTCATTTTCACATGATGCAGGTGACACCATTTCACACTCCAAAGCAGGCTGGCCGCATATATTAGCATACATTAACCATATATGGAAAGCTGTTCTGGCCGTTTCAGGTGACGGGGCCAGTGTACGCTACTGACTAATGTTTATATACATATTTCAGTCTCAAATGACTGAGTGGAGTTGGGGATAGGAGTTGTAGTCAGGACCCTGAGTCAGGTCTCTGAGTCATGTCCCTGAGTCATGTCTGTGAGTCAGGTCTGTGAGTCAGGTCCCTGAGTCAGGTCTCTGAGTCAGGACCAGGTCTCTGAGTCAGGACTCTGAGTCAGGACTCGGAGTCAGGACTCGGAGGCAGGACTCGGATTCAGGACTCGGATTCAGGACTCGGATTCAGGACTCAGAGTCAGGACTCGGAGTCAGGAATCTGAGTCAGGCCTCTAAGTCTGGACTCTGAGTTAGGACTGGGAGGCAGGACTCTGAGGCAGGACTCGGAGTCAGGCCTCAGAGTCAGGGCTACGAGTCAGGGATCTGAGTCAGGACTCTGAGTCAGGCATCTGGTCAGGCATCTGAGTCAGGACTCTGAGTCAGGCATCTGAGTCAGTACTCGGAGTTAGGCATCTGAGTCAGGACTCTGAATCAGGACTATGAGTCAGAACTCTGAGTCAGGACCCTAGGTCAGGACTCTGCGTCAGGTCTGCGAGTCAGGTCTGTGAATCAGGTCTGTGAGTCAGGTCTTTGAGTCCGGACCCTGAGTCAGCCTAGGTCAGGACTCTGAGTCAGGTCTGAGAGTCAGGACTCTGAGTCAGGTCCCTGAGTCAGGACCCTAGGTCAGGACTCTGAGTCAGGGATCTGAAACAGGACTCAGTGTCAGGACTCAGAGTCAGGTCTCTGAGTCTCGATTATGAGTCGCGACTCTGAGTCTCGACTCTGAGTCAGGCCGCTGAGTCAGGAAGCACTGAGTCAGGACACGTTGAGTCAGGGCTCGGAGTCAGGTCTCTGAGTCAGGACTTGGAGTGAGGCCTCGGAGTCAGGCCTCGTAGGCAGGACTCTGAGGCAGTACTCGGAGTCTGGCCTCGGAGTCTGGCCTCGGAGCCAGGACTCGGAGTCAGGCCTCTGAGCCAGGCCTCGGAGTCAGGGCTCTGAGTCAGGACTCGGAGTCAGGGCTCTGAGTCAGGACTCAGAGTCAGGACTAGGAGTCAGGACTCAGAGTCAGGACTCAGAGTCAGGCCTCTGAGGCAGGACTCTGAGGCAGGATGCGGAGTCCGGTCTCTGAGTCAGGACTCGGAGTCAGGACTCGAAGTCAGGATTCGGAATCAGGACTCGAAGTGAGGACTCTGAGTTAGGCATGTGAGTCAGGACTCGGAGTCAGGCATCTGAGTCAGGCATCTGGTTCAGGACTCTGGGTCAGGACTGTGAGTCAGGACTCTGAGTCAGGACTCTGAGTCAGGACTCTGATTCAGGACTCTGAGTGAGGACTCTGATTCAGGACGTGCTCACTCCTGACAGCTAAAAATCATGTAAAACATTGATGAAGGTAGTGAAAATGTGAACCGGTGCCGTCGAATATTATCATTTGCGTGTGTCCTTGAGTCCTTCAGTTTTGTCTGTCTGTCTGACTGTCGGTCCGTCCATTTGTCTCTCCAATTACAGGCAAAGTTCAGTTGAAAGTAAAGGTAAATTCTTTGTAATTGTCTGTGATGACAATTACCGTTTTCTCTAGTTATTATTCTTATTCTTATTTCAAAATGGTTGTACGTTCATGAAAGGCTGTCAATAGGTTCGTCAGTTGTTGGGTATTGCGTAATTGGTTCATTTGATGTCATTTTCACAGTTGTCTTTTTCACAGAGCCGTTCAAAGTCGAAAATTAATAAAGTTTAAAGGCTCATAACTCAAAAACTATTTGAGATAATGAGTCATGAGTCAAAATCCTGTGACAAAAAGTTGTTGTCAATGTTTTGGTAGAAGTCATGTAACAATTGGTCTAGCGGGTAAAGGGCTATTGCTCTTGAGCAGTTTTTAGTGTTGCACAGGTTTCTCAAGTTACGTAATAGATAGGAACATGGTGATGGTGGTAAAAGTTAGCCAGTATCTGGGGCCAGTGCACATTCAACAAATGGTTTGGATTGGCGGAAGACTTTTTGAAATATGGTCATTTTTCAAAAACAATGGTTCAAAATTTAGGTGGACTTGTCAAATCTCCATGAAGGAGTAGTCTTAGGTGATCAAAATGTATAGTGAACTACCCTTAACTTTACCCAAAAAGACTATATTGACCAAAAAATTTGACAAAAAGGTGATATTTGAAGGTGATATGAGCCATTAATGTTTAAAAAGTACAATATTCCAAAAATTCTGAAAATTATGTTTTTTTCCACAATCCTCTTCACAGTCTGAGGTATACTGGTCAGTAATATGGTTATCAAAAGCCCCCTATTAGAATTGTTTCATATCCTCAACTTAATTTGTAAAAAAATTGTTAAAAGTGGCACTTCACAACTTACATGACATTTTGCATAGATAATTTAATTTGAATGGGAAATATTGCTCCTACAGCTTTCTGTAAATTAAATGAAACCCAAAATGACATACTGGCAATCACATGAGCACATAAAATTTGACAAGTAGTCTCATTCATCATGGTCAAATTTGAGGTCAAAGATGAAATGAAAATTGACCATTTTCAGAGATGATTTTTTTCAACTCAGAAGGAATGTCTCAATTTTCTTAATTTTAAAGGACAATGTGAACTGAATTGTTGTTGTCAATTGTGGTAAACAACAAGTCTGTAGCTACAGCCATCTCTGAGCAGTAAAGGTCAAAAGGTCAAAAAATGACCAAATGGTCAGCAAAAAAATTCATTTTCACATGATGCAGGTGACACCATTTCACACTCCAAAGCAGGCTGGCTGCATATATTAGCATACATTAACCATATATGAAAAGCTGTTCTGGCCGTTTCAGGTGACGGGGCCAGTGTATGCTACTGACTTATGTTTATATACATATTACAGTCTCAAATGACCGAGTGCAGTTGGGGATAGGAGTTGTAGTCAGGACTCTGATCCAGGGCCCTGAGTCAGGTCTCTGAGTCATGTCCCTGAGTCAAGTCTTTGAGTCAGGTCTGTGAGTCAGGTCTGTGAGTCAGGTCTGTGAGTCAGAAAACTGAGTCAGGTCTCTGAGTCAGGTCGGTGAGTCAGGTCCCCGAGTCAGGACTATTGGGTCAGGACTCTGAGGCAGGACTCTGAGTCAGACATCTGAGTCAGGTCTCGGAGTCAGGCATCTGAGTCAGGACTCGGAGTCAGGTCTATGAGTCAGGCATCTGAGGCAGGTCTCTGAGGCAGGACTCTGAGGCCGGACTTGGAGGCAGGGCTCAGAGTCAGGACTCGGAGTCAGGCCTCAGAGTCAGGGATCTCAGTCAGGGATCTGAGGCAGGACTCTGAGTCAGGACTCTGAGTCAGGCATCTGAGGCAGGCGTCTGAGGCAGGACTCTGAGGCCGGACTTGGAGGTAGGGCTCAGAGTCAGAACTCAGAGTCAGAACTGAGAGTCAGGGATCTGAGTCAGCACTCTGAGGCAGGACTCTGAGTCAGGACTCTGAGTCAGGCATCTGAGTCTGGTCTCGGAGTCAGGCATCTGATTCAGGACTCGGAGTCAGGACTCTGAGTCAGGCATCTAAGTCAGGACTCGGAGTCAGGTCTGTGAGTCAGGCCTCTGAGTCAGGCCCCTGAGTCAGGAATCTGAGTCAGGACTCTGAGACAGGACTCGGAGTCAGGCCTCGGAATCAGGACTCGGAGTCAGGACTTGGAGTCAGGACCCTCGGTCAGGACTCTGAGTCAGGTCTGTGAGCCAGGACCCTGATTCGGGCCTCTGAGTCAGGACTCTGAGTCAGGGATCTGAGTCAGAACTCTGAGTCTCGACTCTGAGTCAGGCCGCTGAGTCAGGACGCACTGAGTCAGGACTCAGAGTCAGGACTCGGAGTCAGGACTCAGAGTCAGGACTCGGAGTCAGGAGTCTTTGTCAGGACTCTGAGTCAGGCCGCTGAGTCAGGACGCACTGAGTCAGGACTCAGAGTCACTTCTCTGAGACAGGACTCGGAGTCAGGCCTCAGAATCAGGACTCGGAGTCAGGACTAGGAGTCAGGACTAGGAGTAAGGACAATCGGTCAGGACTCTGAGTCAGGTCTGTGAGTCAGGACCCTGAGTCAGGCCCCTAGGTTAGGACTGTGAGTCAGGGATCTGAGTCAGGACTCTGAGTCTCGACTGAGTCAGGCCGCTCAGTCAGGACGCACTGAGTCAGAACTCTGCATCAGGACTCTGCGTCAGGACTCTGAGTCAAGACTCTGAGTCAGAACTCTGAGTCAGAACTCTGAGTCAGGACGCTGAGTCAGGATGCTGAGTCAGGACGCTGAGTCAGAACATGAGTCTGGATTATGCATCAGGACTCTGAGTCAGGACTCTGAGTCAGGACGCTGAGTCAGGACTCTGAGGCAGGACTTTGAGTCAGGCCTGTGAGCCAGGACTGTGAGTCAGGACTGTGAGTCAGGAATATGAGTGAGGACTTTGAGTCAGGACTCTGAGTCAGGACTCTGAGTCAGACCGCTGAGTCAAGATGCTGAGTCAGGACTCTGAGTCAGGACGCTGAGTCCGGACTCTCCGTCAGGACTCTGAGTCAGGGCTCTGAGTCAGGACTCTGAGTCAGGACTCTGAGTCAGGCCTGTGAGTCAGGCATGTGAGTCAGGACTCTGCGTCAGGACTGTGATTCAGTACTCTGCATCAGGACTCTGAGTCAGGACTCTGAGTCAGGACGCTGAGCCAGGACTCTGAGTCCGGACTTTGAGTGAGTCAAGAATATGAGTCAGGACTCTGAGTCAGGACTCTGAGTCAGGCCTTTGAGTCAGGACTCTAAGTCAGGACTCTGAGTCAGGACTCTGAGTCAGGACTCTGAGTCAGGACTCTGAGTCAGGACTCTGAGTCAGGACTCTGAGTCAGGACTCTGAGTCAGGACTCTGAGTCAGGACTCTGAGTCAGGACTCTGAGTCAGGACTCTGAGTCAGGCCTCTGAGTCAGGACTCTGAGTCAGGACTCTGAGCCAGGACTCTGAGCCAGGACTCTGAGCCAGGACTCTGAGTCAGGACTCTGAGTCAGGACTCTGAGTCAGGACTCTGAGTCAGGACTCTGAGTCAGGACTCTGAGTCAGGACTCTGAGGCAGTCTTGGTGAGGAAACAGAGTCCCCATGTGTTTTTCTCAGTCCGTCGGTTGCATCCATCTGTCCATTGGTCTGTCCATTTTCAGGCAAACTTTAGTTGAAAGTAAAGGTAAATTCTTTGTAATTGTCCCTGATGACAATTACCGTGTTCTCTAGTTATTTATTATTTTTCCGGACAAAAATTTCTTCAAAAAAATCTCAAAAAAATCACATATTGAGTATTACATGACCATATTACACTGTAAAAATCGGAATGACCTTGACCTATTTTTCAAGGTCACAGGCCACTTCAAAGTCAGTTTTTTCATTTACTTTAAGTGATCATATCACACAAAATTACAGGCAAATTTCATTTTCCATTTAAATGACATGTCTTACATGTAAATTACATAATCTGACCCAATTTCAAGAAAGTAGGTCAAGGTCACTATTGTACAGGTGCCATTTTACTCTCAGAGGTGTCGGCACGGGAAGTCAGAATCCGCAAGTCACAGAGTTACATGCATGACACCAAAAGTTGCCCGAATGACATACGCATTGCAGTGACTCATCTTTATGATGATCCCATGCTTAGTTTTTGAGTTATGTAATTTTAAAGATTGACCGCGTCGCAAAACAGGTGACCTTGGGTATCTCACCTTGAAATATCGATTTTAGGCCATAACAATGTATAGTGAACCCCCCCAAAGTAGCCCCCAAAACCCCCATATCCACCTTCAAATTTGACCTTGACCTCATTTTTCAAGGTCATTTGGCTCTTCAAAGTGCAAAAAATGCTTATTTTCAAAAATTCTGAAAATTATGTTTTTTTCAAGATATCACCTTGATATATTATCTCTAGACAGACAATAATATGTGCATTTAGAATATGTAATCCAAAGTCCTCTAACATTTTACCTTAATTTTCTACAAAATTCCAAATATCGCAAACCGGAGAACGTTGAAAAATGACAAATTATCGCGTTTTTGACATGGAAATATCGATTCGAGGGAGTTACAATAATTAATTGATCCCCCCATTTTTGCATGCTGATTCTGAAAATTATATTGGTTTAGACCTAGAAACTTATTTTCAAGGTCAAATTTAAGGTCAAACATGATGAAAAATTTTACTTTTTTGACATTTGATTTTTTTACAGAGGCAAGGAATCAAAATATTGTTACAAAAATGTCACACAAACTTGCTACAATAGTCTAGAGGCAGCGTATAAATTTTCAAGGTCCTCGGATTAACCTACGTTAGACCGTAAAGGTCACAAGGTCAAAAAATTAGGGAAAAATTAACGATATTTTTTCACATTTCTCAATGATAGCGTTATTTCGATCGGCTGTAGCTCCAGTCCTAATTAAGTTACAGAGAATCTGAAAACAGATTTGGAAAGGCCAAATTCTCCTCTAGTTTTCATTTTCTGAACTTTTTGTCGTAACTCTGACGGTTTAAAAGATCGCCGGACCCTGAAAATTTCATGTTTTTTGTCAAATTTTCACAATTTATCATCATTTTGACAAGGAAATAATCATTTTGTTTCAATGAAGCTATTTGAGCATACTTTCATCTTTCGTTCACATAATCCTGCCAAGTTATATATGTTTCCATTGAACCGTTTTGGTTCTAGAGTAATTTTAAGTGAAAAACAACATTTTTTCAGAAATTTCCGAAGTCAACATTTCTGAATTGTACCATAATTTCAATCGGCCTTATCTCCGGTCCTAATAAAGTTACAGAGAATCTGAAAATAGATTTGGAAAGGCCAAATTCTTCTCTAGTTTCCATATATGAACATTTTGTTGTAGCTCTGACGGTTTAAAAGATCGCCGGACTCTGAAAATTTCATGTTTTTTGTCAAATTTTCACAATTTATCAATTTTTTGACAGGGACGGAATCATCCTTTTGTGATGAACCTGTCTAGACATATTTCTAACTTCTATTTACATAATCCTGCCAAGTTATATATATCCTCATTGAACCGTATTTGTTCTAGAGTGATTTCAAGTTAAAAATGAATATTTTCAGGAATATCTTAAAGGCCATATTTCTGAGTTGTGCCATAATATCAATCCGCTCTATATCCGGTCCTATTTAAGTTACAGAAAATCTGAAAACAGAATCGGAAAGCATGCTTTCACCTCTAGCTGGCATATTTGAAGATTTTGTCAGAGCTCTGACGGTTAAAAAGATCGCCGATCCCTGAAAAATTCATGTTTTTTGTCAAATTTTCACAATTTATCATCGTTTTGACAAGGAAATAATCATTTTATTTTAATGAAGCTATCTGAGCATATTGTCATCTTTTGTTTACATAAAACTGGCAAGTTATATATGTTTCCATTGAACCGTTTTGGTTCTAGAGTAATTTTAAGTTAAAAAATACATTTTTTCAGTAATTTCTGAAGTCAATATTTCTGAATTGTACCATTATTTGAATCAGTTGTATCTCCGGTTCTGATAAAGTAACAGAGAATCTGAAAATAGATTTGGAAAGTAAAAATTCTGCTCTAGCTTTTATATTGAACATTTTTCTTGTATCATGGGCGGATAAAAAGATCGCCGGACCCTGAAAATTGTATGTTTTCAGAAATTGCAGTCATTTCCAAATGTTTTCAGGACTAGAAGTACTTTAGCCAAGAAATTCCTGAAATTCCAATATGAGAACGGTGCCAGTTTCAATCAGCAGTAACTCTAATTGATGTAACTGGTTGATGTAACTGGTTGATGTAACTGGTTGATGTAACTGGTTGATGTAACTGGTTGATGTAACTGGTTGATGTAACTGGTTGATGTAACTGGTTCATGTACTGGTTCATGTACTGGTTCATGTACTGGTCCATGTACTGGTCAATGTACAGGTCAATGTACTGTCCATGCACTGTCCATGTATTGGTCCATGTTATTCTCTATATATATATTCATGAAGCTCAAATCCTCCTCTTGTTTTCATTCTCTGAATTTTTTCTTGCAACTCTGGCGATTTAAAAGATCCCCTGTCCCTCAGAATATTTTGAGTCAGTCAGTGTATCAGTCAGTGTATCAGTCAGTGTATCAGTCAGTGCATCAGTCAGCGTATGGCCACAAACCGATTGAAATGTTTCAGTAAGGGTTTATTGCAGGTTTTATCGGTCTGTTGACTATATGTCACATCACGACTAGTCCATGGACAGATTGTTTATATGTACTTTCAAATATCTGTGCACACTATGTACATTTTAATTGACATGCAAAATTACAGGTAATAAATTGATATTGCATGTGATATGATTTAGCATGATATTGCAAGTGATATTGTATGTTTAATACATTGCATGTAACTTTGCATGTGATACTTCATAATATTTCAAGTGATATTTTGTGTGATATTGCATATTACATGTGCAAGACGTGTGCTATTACATTCATGTTCAAGTTCATGTTCATGTTCAAGTTCATGTCCAATGTCAGTTCCAATATCATTTCCAATATCATTTCCAATATCATTTCCAATATCATTTCCGTGTTTTCTCACTTTCATTTCATTGCCAATAATTACTATGAAAGGTGAAGTTTTGTCACCGCATCGCGGTTACCCGATTTCTAGTATTCAAGTTGCGTTCGTACTTTCCAAAAAAGGTCCTCGAAAAATTTTCAAAAAATTCATGAAGGAAGCCCACCATGCCCGTATGACACCCACCCGGTTTCGCCGACCTTGATTCATTTTTCAAGGTCGCAGAGCACTTTGAAGTCAGATTTTCCATACTTTTGAAATGCCCAAATCTCATCCGGTTACGCCCGGATTTCGTTTCTGTCACTTTTATTAGGTTCCACATGCTTTTTGCAAGTTACAAAGTGAGACTTCCGAAAACGCAGGTCCAGGTCCAAGATGGCTACGGCCATTTTTAGTACTAAGCGATTGTCGCACGAGATGTCAGAAACCGTAAGCCCCAGGGTTTTCAAAGTGAGGCCAAAAGCTGGCTTGGTGGCCGGGCCAGTGCTGTAAGTTATAACTGTGGTGATCCCATGTTTGGTTATGCAGTTACATAATTTTAAATATTGACCGCGTCATCAAAACCAGCAATTATCCTACGGTGCACCCCCCCCCCCCTTTGAATTATGCTTTTTGCTGAAACTCCTGTGGTCTAATACTGTAGAAAGCCAAAATATACCTAATTCAAGCCTTCTCTATGTTATATAAGCAACCTGCAAGCTGAAATACTTGCAGAAGACTCCATTCTAGCAGACGACACATGTCTTATGGTTTCGAGTCCCGCAGTAAACAAAAAGCTGTGCTGTGATTGGCTGGCTTAATGCAGGTGAACTTTGAAGTTGAGGCTGCAGGCCAGTAAATAGCATGGAAATTGGTTAGAATGGAGTAGATTAGCATCACTATGGCTGTGACATGGACCGGGATTGCCCCGGAAACAGGTCAAAACAGAAAAACCGCATATTTTTGGCGGGAAAAGCTGAAACACCGCATTGTGGGGGTGCCGGTGGCAGTTCAATGCCTTTCTGGTCCCCTTCCCCCTAGAATTGCATGGTTTTGTGATTCTAGGCCTTTGCATAGGCCTATGTGGGTCCATTACGGCATTCGCATGCTAAAAGATAGGAAAATGGGCCTTCCGGTCAGAATCAACCTGAACGTACTCGGGCCAAATGTCTTGACACATTACTAATCCTCACTAGTAGAGCAGCATTTCCTGCAAAAATGATGAAAATCGCATCATTTCTGAGCCCCCAAATTGCCAAAAACCTCCGTTTTTGCATTTTTCAAGAAAAAATCGCCCCGTCACAGGAAATTGATTTTGAGGGCTGAAAGTGGCTCTGAAAGATTGCTTGGAGTCGGACCCATAACCTAATACCCTTACTTTAGTTACATTGTACCAATAACACCACGATTATAGGCGGTGAAGTTTTGTCACCGCTTCGCGGTTACCCGGTCTCTAGTATTCAAGTTGCGTTCGTACTTTCCAAAAAAGGTCCTCGAAAAATTTTCAAAAAATTCATGAAGGAAGCCCACCATGCCCGTATGACACCCACCCGGTTTCGCCGACCTTGATTCATTTTTCAAGGTCGCAGAGCACTTTGAAGTCAGATTTTCCATACTTTTGAAATGCCCAAATCTCATCCGGTTACGCCCGGATTTCGTTTCTGTCACTTTTATTAGGTTCCACATGCTTTTTGCAAGTTACAAAGTGAGACTTCCGAAAACGCAGGTCCAGGTCCAAGATGGCTACGGCCATTTTTAGTACTAAGCGATTGTCGCACGAGATGTCAGAAACCGTAAGCCCCAGGGTTTTCAAAGTGAGGCCAAAAGCTGGCTTGGTGGCCGGGCCAGTGCTGTAAGTTATAACTGTGGTGATCCCATGTTTGGTTATGCAGTTACATAATTTTAAATATTGACCGCGTCATCAAAACCAGCAATTATCCTACGGTGCACCCCCCCCCCCCCTTTGAATTATGCTTTTTGCTGAAACTCCTGTGGTCTAATACTGTAGAAAGCCAAAATATACCTAATTCAAGCCTTCTCTATGTTATATAAGCAACCTGCAAGCTGAAATACTTGCAGAAGACTCCATTCTAGCAGACGACACATGTCTTATGGTTTCGAGTCCCGCAGTAAACAAAAAGCTGTGCTGTGATTGGCTGACTTAATGCAGGTGAACTTTGAAGTTGAGGCTGCAGGCCAGTAAATAGCATGGAAATTGGTTAGAATGGAGTAGATTAGCATCATTATGGCTGTGACATGGACCGGGATTGCCCCGGAAACAGGTCAAAACAGAAAAACCGCATATTTTTGGCGGGAAAAGCTGAAACACCGCATTGTGGGGGTGCCGGTGGCAGTTTAATGCCTTTCTGGACCCCTTCCCCCTAGAATTGCATGGTTTTGTGATTCTAGGCCTTTGCATAGGCCTATGTGGGTCCATTACGGCATTCGCATGCTAAAAGATAGGAAAATGGGCCTTCCGGTCAGAATCAACCTGAACGTACTTGGGCCAAATGTCTTGACACATTACTAATCCTCACTAGTAGAGCAGCATTTCCTGCAAAAATGATGAAAATCGCATCATTTCTGAGCCCCCAAATTGCCAAAAACCTCCGTTTTTGCATTTTTCAAGAAAAAATCGCCCCGTCACAGGAAATTGATTTTGAGGGCTGAAAGTGGCTCTGAAAGATTGCTTGGAGTCGGACCCATAACCTAATACCCTTACTTTAGTTATGTTGCACCAATAACACCCCAATTACATGTGGTGAAGTTTTGTCACCGCTTCGCGGTTACCCGGTCTCTAGTTATTATTATTATTATTTTATTTCACTTTGAGCTAGAGCTTTGAAATTTGGTACATATATAGCCATGGGTTAGTAGATTATTTTTCCAAAAAATCTTTGACCTTGACCTTGAATTCAAGGTCACAGGTCATCTCAAAGTCAAATTTTTTAAATTTTCAAAGTGGATTATCTCTCTTAATATTAAAGTTACAGATTCAAGTCTAAGGAATCTTTATACAAACATGATTTGCTACATTTTTCATATGTGGCCATTTTTGTACTATGAGGGTAAAAGGGTATTTACCCCCTTTTGACAAAAACCAGTTGCTCATGTTTTCAGAGAAAACTATAATGGTTAGAGGCTCGGTTTTTGCTGTAATTGATAGCCTGACTAAATACCCATGGTAAGTGGGGTTTTATATTTTGATCAGAGAAGGGGTTTTTGAGTTATGACTGATTCAAAAATGGGTGTTTTGTCAAAAAAGTGAAAACATTTTTTAACTTTGGTTTGAATGGAGGGATTTTGATGAAACTTGGTGTGTATGAAGTATTCATGAATTGGAATCTTATCATGCAATAAAAATGATGTTTTGGGGTAATTACCCCAAAAGGGGTAAATTCTTATAACTTTTGATTGACTTGGACGATTGTCTTCAAATTTTTCAAATGTTCAGTATGCTGACTTGGAAACATAGTGCAAGTACAATTTTGATGCTGTGGGGTAATTTACCCTCATAATCAAGGTCGAAAGGGGTAAATGTGTTTTCGGAACACTTCTTGCATATTTAATGTCATATTAGGTATCAGGTGGGTCTTACCTTTTCAATGTAGGTGTTGCAAGATGATAGTTGTTGTTTTTAGGTAATTACCCCCAAAAAGGGGTAAATAGCTATAACTTTTGATTGAATTGGACGATTTTCTCCACACTTTGCACATGTTCCGTCAGATGATTTTGAGATATGGTGCTTGTAGGTTTTTGGTGTTCTGGAGTAAACTACCCCCGTAATCAAGGTGGAAAGGGGTAAATATGTATTCTTAGCATTTCTTGTATATTTGATAATTTATTAGGCATCAACTTGGTCTTACATTTTCACTGTTGGTGTTACAAGATCATAAAAGTTGTTGTTTTTTGGCATTTTGTAATTTCCCCCAAAAAGGCATTCTCCCGTAGTCATCGGCTCACTGCTCGAGCTGGCTCTGCCAGTGAGCCTCTGACCTGGATGGCTGCAATAACTGTGGTTATGCAGATGACTTGCGAAGGACAGAGAGCGCACAAATCAGAGAGGCTGTTACATTTAAAGCAAGATTATGTCATTCCAGATTGCTCACTGTTGATAGCTGTTGCTGTTGATCCGTTTGTTGTCTTAAGTTTCCTCATGTCTGACACCAATCTTTATGATTGAAGCTTTGGCTATTACATTCTGTAACATTTAGGCTTATTCAATTCAGTAGTGGTGGGTCTGCACCACTCACATCACGTTTCATGATTTTTTGCTCTTTATGGGCCTTTGTTGTATAACTAGAAAATCGCCCATTAATTTATATCATTAAATGTTAGTAAATACACTTCAGTAAAATAGATGATCATGCCACTGGTTTTTTTAACTGAAATGTTAGGAGGATAACCATGGCAGATATTAAGCATCATTTATTCAGAAAGATGCTCTGCAAACATACATGCAGACTCGGTAATATTGTAAGATTCCTTGAATTGGCCATAAATTTGATATAATATCTATATCTGTTTATCTGTCAACCCACTTCTCATGTCCATAGCACGTCCAAGCATGTGCTGGATGTCATATCAACGATTGGACATACACTGCCTGAAAAATTTGGCATTAAAAATACACTATCTATCTATCTATCTATCTATTTTTCAAAGTTAAAAGTATCTATAGATTAACTGGATATGTCAGCCCTCCATGGTCATTGCCTTGCTTTGTGGTTCCCCATAACTGCACTGCCTGCTCAGAAATGCGTTCTGAACATTTCAATCTTGGACCAAGTCAGTCACTGCCCATGAAGCTTTCTTGAGAAACCTAACAGCCAATCAAACTGGAATCAATTGCATGGCTGATTGTGATTGACATCTGAACTGTTCACAGTTACAGTATTTGTTTTAGGACTCTTCACTCATTTCACAGTTTATGCAACTTTCAGTGACAGTTTCTTGTTTTCAGTTTGTATGCTTTGTTTCATTGTTCAACATTATGAAAGCTGCCTTCTGGTTGGCAGAAACCACTGGGGCATGGCTCATTTAAATGTGACTGATATCACAGGAAAAACTATCAACAGAGTCAAAGCCTCGCTGTGCCAGCTCGCACTAGAGGCTTTGACAATGTGAAAATGCCAAAAAGGGGTAAATAGCTATAACTTTTGATTGAATAAGACGATTTTCTTCAAATTTGTCACATTATCAGTATGCTGACTTAGAGACATAGCGCAAGTACAATTTTGATTTTGTGTGATACTTTACCTGCATAATCAAGGTCGCAAGGGTAAATATATATTCTGAAGCAAAAACGTTTGATTGTAGGGTTATAAATCCTCTTAATTATGGTAAATTTGGTCAATATTTTGCCAATAATCCCAAATTCTTTCCCAGTCGATTTATTCCCTACCTTTTCAAAGGTTGACTGCTAGTTATTATTATTATTTTATTTCACTTTGAGCTAGAGCTTTGAAATTTGGTACATATATAGCCATGGGTTAGTTGATCATTTTTCCAAAAAATCTTTGACCTTGACCTTGAATTCAAGGTCACAGGTCATCTCAAAGTCAATTTTTTTTAATTTTCAAAGTGGATTATCTCTCTTAATATTAAAGTTACAGATTCAAGTCTAAGGAATCTTTATACAAACATGATTTGCTACATTTTTCATATCTGGCCATTTTTGTGCTATGAGGGTAAAAGGGTATTTACCCCCTTTTGATGAAAACCAGTTGCTCATGTTTTCAGAGAAAACTATAATGGTTAGAGGCTCGGTTTTTGCTGTAATTGATAGCCTGACTAAATACCCATGGTAAGTGGGGTTTTACATTTTGATCAGAGAAGGGGTTTTTCAGTTATGACTGATTCAAAAATGGGTGTTTTGTCAAAAAACTGAAAACATTTTTTAACTTTGGTTTGAATGGAGGGATTTTGATGAAACTTGGTGTGTATGAAGTATTCATGAATTGGAATCTTATCATGCAATAAAAATGATGTTTTAGGGTAATTACCCCAAGAGGGGTAAATTCCTATAACTTTTGATTGACTTGGACGATTATCTTCAAATTTTTCAAATGTTCAGTATGCTGACATGGAAACATAGTGCAAGTACAATTTTGATGCTGTGGGGTAATTTACCCTCATAATCAAGGTCGAAAGGGGTAAATGTGTTTTCGGAACACTTCTTGCATATCTAATGGCATATTAGGTATCAGTTGGGTTTTACCTTTCCAATGTATGTGTTGCAAGATAATAGTTGTTGTTTTTAGGTAATTACCCCCAAAAAGGGGTAAATAGCTATAACTTTTGATTGAATTGGACGATTTTCTCCACACTTTGCACATGTTCCGTCAGATGATTTTGAGACATGGTGCTTGTAGGTTTTTGGTGTTCTGGAGTAAACTACCCCTGTAATCAAGGTTGAAAGGGGTAAATATGTATTCTTAGCATTTCTTGTATATTTGATAATTTATTAGGCATCAACTGGGTCTTACCTTTTCACTGTTGGTGTTACAAGATCATAAAAGTTGTTGTTTTTTGGCATTTTGTAATTTCCCCCAAAAAGGGGTAAATAGCTATAACTTTTGATTGAATAGGACGATTTTCTTCAAATTTGTCACATTATCAGTATGCTGACTTAGAGACATAGCGCAAGTACAATTTTGATTTTGTGTGATACTTTACCTGCATAATCAAGGTCGCAAGGGGTAAATATATATTCTGAAGCAAAAACGTTTGATTGTAGGGTTATTAATCCTCTTAATTATGGTAAAATTTGGTCAATATTTTGCCAATAATCCCAAATTCTTTCCCAGTCGATTTATTCCCTACCTTTTCAAAGGTTGACTGCTAGTTTGTATTTATAATTACTCTAGAGAGAGGGTAAAGTTTCCCTTTGATCAAGGTTTGAATCACCTGAAAGTGCAATTAGCCCTTAACCCAGTAAGACAATTCAGTTATACTCTTTTGTCTGTTGACATAAGTTATGTGCCCTTTTAAACGTTGGGCGGGTAAATAACTAATTGTTTTAAATCTTAATACTAATATTTAGCAAATTGCTGCAGTTATTTTAGTCTAATCTATTTGAGAAGAAGTTGTTGCACTTTTGAAACACAATGAGAAATGGCATGAATTAAAAGGTGTGGGACTTAGAAATAGGCCTACAACTAAAAGTGGGGTCAGACAGACTGATAAAAAGTTCTGATGGAAAATTTTAAGATGTAAGAGGATTAGGAAGCAACTGTGGACAACTTATAGTCTATATATTATGATATAATTTATAGACAAGGTTTCTGAAGTAGATTTTGTAATTAGATGCTGTAAATATTACATCTGAGGATCATGAAAATTTAGCAAAGTGCCAAACCATGTCTGTTTTCTCATTCATACATACTGGTTTTATCGCAAGCACACCTGACATCATCTGACAGATTGCCAAAAACAAGTAGCTTTCGGGTTGGCGGAGTCATGTGCTCTCTTAGCGCCCGCTCTAGTCAATGGAATGTATCGTCTCTTCATATGCTAGTCTTATAGGACAGTATAGTAAATACGGATGGGAGTACCTGGGTCTGTCCAATCATTACAATAAATAATTAATCATGCTTCATTATTGACAATGACTTTAGGAGTCCTTATACATAAATTTGTATGTATACCATATATATATATATATATTATCTAGAGTCATAAATATGAATCAATGTTGTAATAATGATAGATTATCTATTTAATAATTACTCTTTATGACACACAAAGATTATATATATATACAGTAATGGAAGTTTCTAAAGACCATGTCAATATTTTGTCAATAAAAATGGGCACTTTGCTGAAAAATTTCTTCATGGATTTTCTTACCTATACCATAGGAGCTCATAGGCTGTAGCCAATATATATCTTTTTCAGTAAAATGAAACATAACAAGGTTGCTCACTCCTCACTTGGCCTGAGTTTTCCAGGAGCCCAGTATAACACTGTGTACCGTTTGCTCTATGCGAAGCGACCCAGTTAAGGCTTGGGTTTGGCTTCAGTCAACGCTTTAGACAGTTTAACAGATGTTTTTTGTGCCTTAAGTGAAACTACATCTTTCAGGCAAATTCAATCAAATGTTAATATAGCCAGTATGCTAGATTATATTCTCACCCATACAGTGCATGTTTTTATATATCAAAATATTTTTTGTTGTCAAAGATTACGTGATTCTAATAAGAGGGACTTTGGAACAACTGGACTATTTTGTGTGTTTTTGGATAAAATTGGGTACTTATACTATGTTTGAGACTGAAATATTCTCCAATGTGCTTCACTATGCTGGTAGGCCTATGGATATACAGCTCAACTTCATGAAGCAGACACACTTTTAAAACTTCAACAAAAAAGTGGGATGTTCCAAAATGGAAGTTATAAAGCAATTTAAATGGAGTTAATTGATTCCCGAAACTATTGACCAAGTTGTTTTCCACATTAACCAATAAGCCTTTTCACACATTGTTGGTAGATTTTCCTATCTAAGAAGTAAAATAGACAAGAAAACATTTGGGGTCATGCGAAAAAGATTATTTGGTCAATAGTATTAGGGCTCTTTAACCCTCTTTAAATTGTTTCCTGCCTTCCTTTATGACACTTCCAAGATTTTGTAGTAGTTTTAAAAGTGTGTCTGCTTCGTGAAGATGAGCTGTATTTGTAATGTATCCAGAAGCTTGCTGTGAAAAAATTCTACAGAAACATAGTGTTTTAGTTTAGGTTTGGCTTAGAACTTACGGGTTTGGCTTTTTTGAACGCAGGTCGCAGGTCTTGTAAATATGTAGGGGTTTCATACTTATAACTTTTTGGTTTGACGTGTTATATAACTGACCTCTTTTGTTGCATTCAGTAATATGTACAAACTAGTAAAGCCCATTGAAAGCACAGAAACTGATAATTAAAGAGGAAGGAAAATAGCGATTTTGAAATGATTTTATGAGAAGAAGGAGAGGGTTAAGGAAGATTAGGTGAAGGCTGTGGCTTTGAATAGTGAGAAGGGCCTGCAATAATAAAAAAAAGTTTGCATGAAGTCTGCAAGGCAAACCTAGTTAATGCATGTACATATAAAGTATCCTTTTGTACTATTGAGTGAAGTAATCAGCTGATCAGGCCTGCCAAAACTGGTTGAGAGTTGAGTGGGAATTGTGAATGTGGACTGCGTATAAAAGGTAAAGAGCAATTGATATAGTTTTGATAGATATACACAATTGAAAAGGAAAAGCAACTTCTCTATAGTCTGATTATTGATACCTTCAATTGCTGTTAGAGCAGTAAGGCTATGTGCTTCGATTGACTCAAGATGGCAATATAGCCATGTGCATTTGGCTGGAATTTGGCTGCAGTAGGATAGTAAACAAACTAGCATTCACCCGTGATAAAGGATATACTTTGGCAGTGTGGAGAATGAGTGAATGAATGAAGCAATGTGGGTATAGATCTATGTATCTATGTATATATCTATCTATCAATCTATCAATGTATGTGGATTTATCGAAATTTTCCTGATCCATGCCCACAGGCCAATTTGTAATTTCATAACTCACAGTGAAATAGCAAGGGCTCAATGGGCAGTTCAAGGATGTCAGCCATTCTGAAGTGGGCATTTGTGGCCAGCTTGGATGCCTCAACACGTTCCCGATTCATACCCACACGCCAATATCTGTACCAAATTTCATAACTCTAAGCGAAATATTTAGATCACAATGGGCAGTTCAAGAAATGAAGAAAGATGGCTGGCAAAATGGCCACCATCTTGGATTTCTCAACATTTTGCCGATCGATACCCACAGGTCAATACCTGTACCAAATTTTATAACTCTTAAGTGAACTATTAAGGTCACATTGGGCAGTTCAAGAAATGAAGAAAGATAGCTTCCAAAATGGCCGCCATCTTGGATTTCTCAACATGTTCCTGGTCCATACCCACAGGCAAATACCTATGGCAAATGTCAAAACCGTAAGTGAAATATTAAGGTCACAATGGGCAGTTCAAGAAATGAGGAGAGATTGCTGCCAAAATGGCCACCACGTAATGGCCACCAGTTTGGATTTCTCAACATGTTCCTGATCGATACCCACAGGCCCATACCAAATTGCATAACTGTAAGTGAAATATTGAGATCACAATGGGCAGTTCAAGAATGAAGAAAGATGGCTGCCAAAAGGGCCGCCACAGAATGGCCGCCATCTAGCATTTCTCAATATGTTCCAGATCAATACCCACAGGCCAATACCTGCACCAAATTTTATAACTCTAAGCGAAATATTAAGGTCACAATGGGCAGTTAAAAAAATGAAGAAAAATGGCTGCCAAAATGGCTGTCATCTTGGATTTCTCAACATGTTGCTGATCCATACCCACAGGCAAAGGTACCTGTGCCAAATGTCATGAGTGTAAGTGAAATATTAAGGTAACAATGGGCAGTTCAAGAAATGAAGAAAGATGGCGGCCAAAATGGCCACCACAAAATGGCCGCCATCTTGGATTTCTCAACATGTTCCAGATCAATACCCACAGGCCAATACCTGTACCAAATTTTATAACTCTATGCAAAATATTAAGATCACAATGGGCAGTTAAAAAAATGAAGAAAGATGGCTGCCGAAATGGCTGCCATCTTGGATTTCTCAACATGTTGCTGATCCATACCCACGGGCCAATACCTGTGCCAAATGTCATAAGTGTAAGTGAAATATTAAGGTCACAATGGGCAGTTGAACAATGAAGAAAGATGGCTACCAAAATGGCCGCCATCTTGTATTTCTCAACATGTTCCTGATCGATACCCACAGGCCAATGCCTGTACCAAATTTTTTAACTGTAAGTGAAATATTAAGGTCACAATGGGCAGTTCAAGAATGAAGAAAGATGGCTGCCAAAATGGCCGCCACAAAACGGCCGCCATCTTGGATTTCTCGACAACTTGCAAAATTATACCCATAGCCCCATACCTGTACCAAATTTCATAACTCTAAGTCGAAAAATGAGAAAGCCTTATGAGTGAGTGTAAAAACTGCCACACAAGATGGCCACACAGAATACTATTATAGGATGTAAGACTATTATGGGATGGCAACCACAGTTGGAAAGAGAGCTGAATGGAAGAACAAACTGTAATAGAAACATATCGAGAAGGCAGTGCAAGTTGTTGGTATTTGGATGAAAAGGTAAAAAATCAACATGAAATGAACTGAAGGTTAAATTCTGTCAATGGTGAGCATTCGGTCACATGACTTGGCTGTAATACATGTGATGTATGGTGCAGAATATCTAGATACGGCCAACATTTTCAATCATGGGTAGGATGGATGGACATGAAAGAGGAGAAGCCCATGGAAATGCAGCTGAACATGAGTGCAGAGTTTGTGGATTAAAATTTTTCATGAAGACAGCAAGTATAAAAAATATGTGCACAAAACAATTTGTCAGTTTTTTCCTGTACAGCGTGTTGGCTGGTATTGTTGTCATTAGTGGTTGTTTCACTCAGTTTCAAAGTTTCAAAGTGGGCAGGAAAATGGAACTCAGGTTGGTTTGAAACTCCAACTGCATCTTTCTATGGGCCTTCTTGAATGAAATTTCAGAAGGCGCTGGCTTGAGAACTTGGAGCCACACAATTCACTCAGATGTTCTTGCGGTCATGCTTCTCTCTTCTGTGCCTTGCTAGGGATGAATCCCGGATGATTTTCTCACTACATGATTTATGGTGATTAATGCAGTTGTGAAATTTGAATGATCTTAATGCAGTTGTGAAATTTGAATGATCTTTTACATTTGTTTGATAACTAATGACAATACTGCAGCAGGCATGTATTGACAATTTTGATTAAATAATATGATAATGCCGCAGCATAGAAGACGGGACTTGTAAATACTCGATTGGTTGACAATATTCATAGGTAAATGTCAAGCATTATTTTTTTGCTAATTTCATGTTTTTTGGGAATTTTCTTTTTTTTTAATGGAATTTTTTTATTTTCGGAAAATTTTTTTTATTTGAATATATTTTTTTTTCGGAAAAATTTGTTTTCGGGAAATTTTTTTTTTTTGGAAAATTTTTTTTCGGCCAATTTTTTATTTTTTCAGAAAAAAAATAATTTTTTTTTTGGCGGAATATCAAACAGAAGAAGAAGAAGAAGGTAGTCACGTTGTAGTCACGCGAGAAGAGAAGCAAGTGCCAGGATCATATTATGGGATGTCTGAATCACTTTTTTTTATTGAACCATCTGGAGCACTCCACTCGCCTGATAGCCTTAAGGGACGAGACACCTCGCTTCGCTCGGTGAGCCGGTGGCTCTGTCCCGTCTATTAACCTATCCATACAACCAAGTTTACTTAACTGTCATTCGAAGCTCATAATATGAAGATAAATTCTTTCAAAAATGTAAACATAGAGCTTTTCATGCTGTGATAAAGTATTATTATTGTGTACAAATCAAGAAATGCAGGGCTCTCCTTAAGTAGTTTAAGGCTTCACAATCAACTAAACTCACTAAAATTATGGAAAACAAGCAATTCTGTTGATTGGAAGTGCATGCACTTTAAATCTATCAGTTTATGATCTGTAAATGAATGTTTAATGTTACATAGAATCGGCGGAGGTACAGGAAAAAACTGACAAATTCCGTTTTGTGCACATTTATGTTGTACTTGCTGTCTTTGTGTAAAATTTTAGTCCACAAACTCTGCACTGATGTTCAGCTGCATTTCCACGGGCTTTTCCTCTTTCATGTCCATCCATCCTGCCCATGATTGAAAATGTTGGCCGCATCTAGCTATTCTGCATTTGTACATATTGCTAAATGCAACAAAAGAGGTCAGTTATATTGGCACGCCAAACCAAAAAATTATAAGTATGAAACCCCTACATATTTACAAGACCTGCGTTCAAAAAAGTCAAACCCGTAAGTTCTAAGCCAAACCTAAACTAAAACACTATGTTTCAGTAGAATTTTTTCACAGCAAGCTTCCGGATACATTACAAATATATCCATACCAGCATAGTGAAGCACATTGGAGAATATTTCAGTCTCAAACATAGTATAAGTACCCAATTTTATCCAAAAACGCACAAAATAGTCCAGTTGTTCCAAAGTCCCTCTTATTAGAATCACGTAATCTTTGACAACAAAAAATATTTTGATATATAAAAATATGCACTGTATAGGTGAGAATGTAATCTAGCATACTGGCTATATTAACATTTGATTGAATTTGCCTGAAAAATGTAGTTTCACTTAAGGCACAAAAAACATCTGTTAAACTGTCTAAAGCGTTGACTGAAGCCAAACCCAAGCCGCTTAACTGGGTCGCTTCGCACAGAGCAAACGGTACACAGTGTTACGGGGCTGTTTTGGTGTTCATGTTTGCAGTTAAGGGGATTAGCATGCATTCATCCAAAAACATTCTCCAGCAAATCTAAGAATTTGAGGTTACCAATTTACACAATGAGGTTTATTCACGATTGACCATATGGTCAAGACACAGATTAACAGTTTCATGTGTTATCAACTACCAGTTAACTTCACAGCTTCAATGCTTCTTTCGTATTTGACCACATCCAGCTCAGTTTTGTTTCAGTCATGGAACAATGACAAACACAAACTTGTACTGACAATGGGATGATGGGGTTTGAGGGGAATTGAGCTGAACATTTATTTTTTATTATCAAAAACTGTATGATACGTCAGGGGGTGACCATGAGATTTACAGGAGGGGGGCTTGGAGTTTTCCTCGAAAGGAAATTATATTTATTTTGTGGTGTGACAGTAATTTTTTGTTTCAACGCCCATATCCAAAAAATTTCTATTTTGAAATCAAACAACACCATGTCAAGAAATACCCCCACCAGAAATATTTATTTTTAGAGTGCTCAGGAAGAGTTTATTCTTGATTTTTCAAATCCAAACCGGAGCTTGCTCCACATATATACATATATATATAAAGTTCATGTGAAATGACTTTCTCTTTTTATTTTCATAATCAAAAATGATAATATTTTTTACTCAGCTGCACCTTGTGTGAATGCTGGCACTTAGTATGCCAAAAGATTACACATATTTCAATTGAGGCAAAATGTGCAGGGATCAAATTTTATTTTTTGCCCTGTATTCTAGAAACAATTAAACCTCATGTTGGGATACCACCCCATTGACCCCAACACACTCACGGTGACTCCCCCAGCCTACAATTCCCTGACCTAGACCCCTTTTGCCCTCACCTAGTCTCAAATTCCCTCATCTTGCCTAAAATTCCCTCAACTAGCCTGAAATTTTGTCAACTGCCCTCAACTTCCCTCAACTACCCTGGGCTCCCCTCAACTATCCTCGGCTTGACTCAACTGAACTTAGCTTGCCTCAACTACCCTCAGCTTTACTCTCTGTATCCTTCAACTACCCTTGGTTATAGATTCAACATTGGTTGTCCAGACAGGAAAAATAACCCAGGTCCCAGAGGTTGACCTAAATCTTAAGAAAGAGATTTTTTTTTTAATTAAGACTCTTTCAGGAAGATAACAATGATTTGGTCCCCGCATTTCTTTTAAATGTTGAAAATAAGCAAGTTCTAATCCTTCAGCTCAGCAATCAGTCAAAGCTGAGCTGTTATTCACACTGTCTCTTGGTTGGATCCTCATAGCAACCAGGCACGACTGTCTGCCAAACTGTTTATGGTCAAAAACAATAGAGAGTTTTCAAGCAGTGGTCAAATACAATGAGATTTCAAAAACTGTGACACAACTCAAGAAGGTGTCTGGCCATATGGCCAATCGTGAATAAACCTCATTGTGGTCACTCACACAACTGTGGAAATTAAAAGAAAACCAAGGATTAAAAAATTGCTATTTCACGCAAAACTTTAGATTACAACAAGCTGTAGCCAACAAAACTTTAAACAGACAACAACATCTAGATTTTAAGGCAGTTTATGTGATTGCAAGGTACATACAATTCCTTGGTTTCTCCTTAAAATTATTACACATCAAAGCACAAGAGTGTTCAATGTTTTGAAAACACCACTAGAAAGTCCAGAACATTTCATTTGCAGCATGGTGATCAATGTGAATGTCATTTTGTTCGAATGTGTACCTTGCAGTGATTTATGCCTCTGAAGTTAGTTAGGTCTAAATGTAACAAGAGAGGTGCTTGTTGCCTATCCACAAGTTTGCCAAAATAAAAAGTACAATTAACACTACACTTTAATAATGTGCTGTGATATTACTACAGTTGCGTACATGCAAGATCTAGCAGTTGTGAATATATTCAGTATCTTGATTACTTTCTACATGCAAGATTTACCTAATAGATACACATGCATGTGCTCGATCTTGCACTGGTATGCTAGATAATGCACAGGATAATGCATAGATCCATACAAGTGCTTGATAATGCATCAGGTGCTAGATGTTACATGTACACTAGCGATGTGCCAGATGATTCATGTGTAAGTGTGACCTGTACACCAGCCAAATGTGCTAGATTTTGCAAAGTATATGTAATATATGCCCCACAGAAGCGATCTGAGAAGTGCAGATTGTCACCTAATCATCCAAAAAGCAGATATTTAAAAGCTGGAATGTAGGCAATTGTGGTCTCCAGCACCCATAGGGGAAATGTGACAGCAGTGCCCCATTTTAATGTAATTTGGCTAACTTTGACTTTATGGTTTTGTGGCGGCAGCGGGCGGCAGCGGGCGGCAGCGGGCGGCAGCGGGCGGCAGCGGGCGGCAGCGGGCGGCAGCGGGCGGCAGCGGGCGGCAGCGGGCGGCAGCGTAAATTTCACGGCGGTTCCGGGCTCTAATTTTACACACATGCCCTATGGTCAGGATGGACACAATGGAAACCACATACCTGTTGTTCTTCAGTCCCATTTGGATCATTCTGAGAAGAGACTTCGATCTCCATGGCAACCTGCTTTGGCTGTCCACCATCACGAGGGCCTGGCTTCTTTCTAGCTGACACCATCTTGGGTTTCACTTGGCACACATTGGCTCTTCAGTTGCCCTCGTCACAATCAAGAAAATGGAGGTCCACAAAACTAAACAAGGAAGAAGGTATCGTTCACGACTGTTCAGAGAGTTTATGATGAGGGGATTAAGGAAGTTGGACAAGGTCAAGGGGGAGTTTTGTTGAAAGTTGCTGGAAAAATTGTCACCCCCCCCCTCTTAGGTTCCATGTAAATTTTTTGGTACCCCCTTCCTTCAGGCATCCCAAGCAATGCACACATGGTGTTATCATGGATCTAAAAGTTAACCTTATGGCTCTATGGTAGTACGTATACAGCTACAAATTCGCAGACTTTCGCACATAAAAACATATGGGGCCTATGTTTAAAATATTAGTACCCCTTCCACCAAAACTCCTACCCCTCCTCTGGTCATAAATTTTGAACGGTCCTTTAAGACCATAAAACTCTTTAATTGGATACTTATAATGCAGTAAAAAGTCAGTGTGTTGTTATCTTAGATGTCCCTTTGCTTATCAGCTTAAACAATATTGAATTTGAAACCACCACAATCTGATGAAAAACTTGTCTTGATCTACTTCTATAAAACCACACACAACCATGATGACTTTTATAACCACAACAATTACTTCACAGCATAAGACTACCAATACCATCCATACATGTACATCTGTATGCCCTGTCCTAATTCAAAAATACTTACTACAAATTGTGGATATATTCTGTAGCCATTCTGGATGTGCCAAATCAGTTCTGGGCAAGAGAGGGCTTGTGGTCATCTTATAAAGACAACCAAAAAGTTTCAGTTGCGGTTGCTTTTTGCAGGGGAATCCCCTGATGGTTACTGTGGACAGAGGGAATAACACAGATAACATAGGTCATAATTCTTGTTATGTAAGCTAGATGGCAGTCAACTCCATAAACAAACCATGCACTCTGCCATCTGCTGGTTAATATGTAAATGGCACTGCCATGAAATTCGCGCAGCATTGTCATAGCACTACTGCATTATTTTCAACTTTCCATGCAGAAGGTCAATTTATCTTTTTAAAGGACTGGGCAAATGGGCTGATAGATCAGATTAGATAGATAGATAGATAGATAGATAGATAGACAGATAGATAGATAGATAGATAGATAGATAGATAGATAGATAGATATAGCTGTGTAATGTAAATCTGTGTTAAATTTGGATCTGTATATTTGGATCTATTATGTAAAATTATTGATGTTACATATATGGAGATCAATTAAACCATAGCTATTCAGAGATGACTGTTAACCATTAGACTGTTACATAATTTGTTAATAGTTAATGAAGATTATGTAACCTTAAGTGTTGTTATGATTTCTTACTTGGTGAGTCATTTAAGTCATTAACTTTTGTGTTGACTTTTAATTGTCAGTCACTTCTTACAATCAGGGGTATGGAAATAATTATTTTCAATGTTGATACACATGTTGATTTAAATCCCTGAAATATGTCATTGGATGTTGTTATACGACAAGACTGAAATTTTAAAGCTGTTTTGGAAGATATTTGAGGTATTTTAATTATTTACCAAACTAAACTCTGACTAAACTACTAGCTCCACTTTTATGGCAACTACAGGCACTTCCTGTTCAGGCAGTCACTGTAGACAGGAGCACCACACAGAATGAGCTGTCCTTGTGCTAAGTGAGCTTCGCTCATGGCTGCCTTCGGCAGCCATGAGCTGCGCTCATATAATTATTCTAAGGATTGACACACAAAGATCTTCCTGCTCCAGGAAAATAAGGAGTGGTTATGGTCAGCCATGCTTCAAAAATTAAAATGGTTGGTAGGCCTACCTACATAAATTTTCTTTTTATTCAGCAATGTATCAGTGATGTAGTCGAGGCCGGGACATCCGAGGCCAAGACCGAGACCGAGGCATGAGCCTCCGAGACTGAGGCAAGGCCGAGGCCATCAAAATGTGGCCTCGAGGCCGGCCTCGAGGACGAGGCCGGTCCCGAGGCCTCCATCACTTAACCAAAGACACCCGAGACCGAGGCAAGGCCGAGGCCATCAAAATATGGCTCCGAGGCCGGCCTCGAGGACGAGGCCGGCCTCGAGACCTCCAACACTGCTATGTATATTGAAAATGCCACGAGAACAACAAAGAATATATATATAGGTCAAAATTTGATAAGTCTGAAACTGAAAAAAAGGGCAGGAAGGCACATGGAGGACCTCCTGTTGTCATTTGTCATAGACAAGGATATTAGCAAAACGTATAACACAAAAAATATGTGGCAGAATATTTTTATCCCATCCAAAAATAGCATTGAAGTGGCCAACCCCCCTGAAAATGGCCTGTCTCCACCAACATTTTCTTTGAAAGATCACATCACAAAAACTAGTACAGGATCCTGATTCAATTAAACTCTTCCATACATGGAAACTTGACTGCCAGTCTTCTAAAATCTAGTTACCAATAGCTGAAATAATATCACAGACAACATACAGACTGTTCACTCCCATTGAACCCTGTGAAGCCTGTGTCCTACATAGCGCCCTCTGCAGTGTGGAGTGGAGTGATTCTGCTGCAGCAGCAGCAGCTGCAGACTTAGCACAGTAAGACAGGCAGAGAGAAGACAGGAATGACACAAAACTCTAAAACGTTTGATTTGAATCACTTTATGCACCTTAGAGGCCAACAAACACAACAACAATGCATATATATAAACAACAAGTACATAAATGTCACACCATACTGGTCCATAGAGGTATTATTTAGACTATGGTCACACAAATTACATAACAAACCAAGTCACATGTGAAAAGAGACTTATCAGTACACTAAAACAGTGCAAATTGCAAATGTTAAAACTAGTTACAAATTACAAATGTGAGAGAGTAAGCATTTTTCTATTTCTCTTTTGGTGAGGTTCACTCATCTTGCTGTTTTGCTCTTTCAAGAAGTGATGTAAACGTAATTTACAAAACAATTGGACCATGAACTTCAAAGCAGTCTGACAACCATTAAGTCCACACACAACAATCTGGCATTTGTCTAATGACATCAACTTCTCTCTGAGTTGCTTGAAAACATTCTGTGATTGAATTATGAAACTGCTGTTTTGAACAAAGCAAGATTCCATATCTGATACAAGGTCAATCATATTTTTGTGAGGAAATACCAGACCTTGATCAGGTGATGCAAAACTGTATTTCTTGTGGTGAAGGAAAATGTAGTCATTAGTGCTGGCTGTATCTGGTGAGATGTCCCAAGAGGTGGAACACCCATTGCAGATATCTGATTGATGCTTTGATCTTGCTTTGTGAATAAGGTACCCAGCAATATATGCAATAACATTCTGATCCTGCCAATTTTCAGGAACGCCGTGGCTGCTCCTTACTTCTGAGCAAATTTCATTGGAACTGAAATCATCTGTATTGATATCTACTACATTTGTTGCAACATGACAGTTGGTGGGCTCCTGCATGGATGGCTGGTTGGTGGGTTCCATTTCAGTGACATTTGATGTCAGACTTTCTACCCCAATTAGAAATTCATCAATGTCATCCTGACAGTTCTTACCTGGGATAGGGACAAATATATTGTCCAACGCAACCTGTCTATATGCAGCATTGAACTGCACAGTGTCCGGATTGATTCTGTGCCCACCTTTGTACCGAATTTGGGCAAAAAAGTTTTCTAATCTGTCTTGATTTAACCTATTGGTTAGCAAACAATCAAAACCCTCAATTTTGAGCTCATCCCATAGCATTTTCAAGCAGCTAATGTTGTGTTGCCAGCCTAAAATTGATGGCAATTGTTTGCCTTGTGGTTTTCCTATTTGCTTGAGGTGGGGCAGCCATTCCATGCATTCATCCAAAAATGATAGGTGAGGAGAATTTGGAATAATTCCTTTTCTGAAAATGTGACTGTCATGAAGTGAACGACTGTTAAACACATTGAAAAGACAATCCATATTTTCAATGAACTGAGCTGTTGCTTTTGCATCTTGATCACCTTCCCATTTGCCAAGGTCATGCATTGCTTCAATGCTTGCAGCAACTGTGTGGCTTAGCACTTGGGTAGCAAGTTTCACGGACATGGTCTTGAAGGCTGGCACATTGATGTGCTTTGATGTCAATTTTGGTGCCATGCGGATGTTCCTGGGATGATCAAATTTGTAAAGGTCTCTAATGAAGCTCCATTTGATTGACTTGCCATTCAGTGTGAAACCATGCTTTTTCATGTTGTTACGAGTGTTTTTTATCAGATGGGGAGGGTCATACAATACAAATACTTTTGTTCCTTCATGGTCAGTGAAAAAAGGATTTTCTTTTGTTACACCTAATTGGCGAAGCATCAGACAATTATTGCTGCCTTGATCGCAAATCAATACCTTTGGTTGCAGTCCTGATTGTTTAATACTTGATATGGCATCCAAAAGTAATGACTTAAGTTTCTTTCCTTCTATTGGGCCACTGGATAAATAGTAACCTACTGGTTGCTTCCATTTGTCTGCAATTCCAGCAACCATGAACACACCTGCATGATTAGCAATTTTGGGAGACCTATTTGATCCATAGTCTTCCAGGCCATCAATCAGGTCTCGTTTTCTGTTGTACTGCACATACTCTTTAATAGCCATCTCATCGTACATGATTGCACAGAGTTTAGATTTGCCTTTCATGTGTCGCACTTTTAGTTTAAAAGCATCAATCAGAGACTGGTTAATTCCTGGAGAAATGTGAACTTTTGCCATCACTCTGATCAAGGTCGATCTACTGGGTAAAACAAATACCCTTCTCAAAAGTCTGTAGCACTTGGGACTGGAGTGGTAGAGCTGAAGTGCAAGTGTCTTGTCATCATCGCTCCATCTGATCCCCTGATTTTTAATACCTGCAAGCCGGACCTGCGCAGACACAAACTTCAATGCATTGCCGGAAAGGTGTCTTCCCAGCTGATTGATGAGGCTGGACTTTGCCACTTTTTTCCCCACTTTGGTGTTTTTCATACGCCGTATACTTTGCCCCTGTGTCTTGATCTTGGACCTCATTTTTTCTACAGTGTCCTTTAAGATTGGAAGGCTGTCCAACTCCAAGATACCAGGCTCTGAATTACTGGGTCCTTCTGACTGATCAGTCTCTTCTTCTGGGGCTACAATATATGTTTATTAATGTTTAAGAAACTGACCTTGCCAAAAAATAATAATTAAAATTTATTGACTTAATCCATCCTAATCATCATGTTAGAATGCATAGTTCTCTTACTTGGATTTCTACGCTTTCTTTTTACATCAATGACATCATGGCGTATAGCAGGACCTTTCCTTTTTCCTTGCAATGGCTTAGGAGGATTTGGTGCCTCGATGATTGTTGTGATGGCATTCCAATTCAACCCTCTGTGGCTAAAAAAAAAACAACCTCCTTATTCAAACTTTACTTTCTTTTTTGCATTTTATGTTATCAGCATAAATCAATATTCTGACCGAAATAATTTGACAATTAATGAGCAACATCAACTTACACATCTTGGGGCACTTTAAATTGGCTTGGCTCAAAGTGCTTGCAGCAGACTCTATGGTTGCTCACTACCTTTTTGTGTGGGATGCTATCAAGAGAGGCATTTCTCAAATTTCTGATCCAAACAAGAAATCTGAAACATTCAATTTGGGAATGAGTATTGAACCCACACATACAAAGGGTAAAGGATAAATTGCCCATAACAATTTTCTTATTATTTTTATGAATCACTATTGTATCGTAAATGCACACTCATAGAAGCAATGGTCTGTCCTGTTAAGCCTGTAACCTGTACAGAAATAAAGGATGCAAAGCCCATCCCCCACCCAACACTCATAGAGATTAGCTCAAGACTATAAAAACAGAAACTCACCTTTCTCTTTCTTTTGGTTTATCTGCTGGAAATCTGTGATAGGCCACATGCTTATCCCTTGAACTATAATTGTTGCAATTAATAGCGGAACACTCATATCCATTGGCCCAATTATCCTTCTTAGAAGGTTTAGAATTAGACATGTTTGGATCCAAGCATGTCTTTACTCCATGTGACAACACTGAGTGGATTACCAAATATACTCTAACCATTTTACCAGGATGCATGAGTTGGGGTATAATGGACTGCAGCTGCATTACTTTACTCCTAATTGTAAACATGATGATAAAGTAATGTGTTACTTGACATATTCCAAGATAATTTCCTCCTAAAATGTGACCTTTGTTTGGAATGTAGACTTGAGAATTATAAGCTAACAGGGCCATGTGGAAATATTTAAGTTTTACACACATATATTATCACATTAGAGTGTTTTCAACACTCCTTATAGCATTCTAGCTTTGGGCTGCCCAGCCCAGTCCACTCCACACTGAAGAGGGCAGCACCTGTCAGTCAAATGGCGGGAAACTGGAGTGAACAGTCTGTATGTTGTCTGTGATAATATTCTGTATAAGAGCAGGAGGCTCTTGTGTCTGTGTCTCCAATATTGCGTCATTAGCAACACACCGGATTTGTTTCTCAATAAAAATGAAAGGGACACACATTCTGTGAGAAAACCTTGTGTCTGATGTTGTCTGGGAACCCAAGAAAATAACTGAGCTATCTGTAGCTCTGTATCATTTATGTAAACCAAAAAGTAGAGTATTTCTGTTGGCATGTCAGTTGTCCTATCTCAATTTGTCATTAGCAAAGCCTTGCTACTTTATTTTGACAGCATATTTCTGGACCAAAATCACTGTGAACATGTGTCTGGTGTTCATAAGGTCATTGCATGCACACATTGCCGGACTGCCAGTTTTGCACTGGTCTCTACAAAGATTTTTACCTTAATTATCATTAGCGTCACGCTGTCATTAGCATCATGCCAAAAATGGCTTATTGCCTTTATCTCACTAAAATTTTGTTACAGGTGACTGGAGCGGAAATCAGTTGAACATATATTATCAATAAATGTTTCAACAGAATATTACGTAAAATTTTGGCATTTCCTTGCATCTAACATGCTTAGCATGAAGTTTGATGCTGCTCTGAAACTACTAATCAAATAAGGGTGCCAGTAACATTTTGTCATTCTATAGCTCAATGTGTGCAGAATAGCCACTTTCCTATACGTTGGTAATACATTCTTCAGCTCTTAAGTGGTACGGATTTCAAGTTATAGGCATGATGCTAGTGACACACATATTTGGTGTTTTAATTGATCAAAATGCAGTTTCTCAAATTAAAATGGCACTAGAGACCTGGAACTTGGCCCAAAATGTGCAAGCAACTTGCCTAATCATTGGCAATATATTGTTTAGCCCAAAGTGGTCAGGATTTCTTAGTCAAAAAACATTACAGCTGTGTTTATCACCTCAGTGCAGATCAGCAGAGCATTGGGACCCTTGGACATGAAAGTGCAATGATAGATGATTGTTTGACCCACCCAATGCAAACTTTAAAAGGCATTTCTGGAGCAAAAAATTTTCAAATTTTTTTCAACTGAAATTTCAACGTTTTCAAATTTTGACCCATATGGACTTATTGCATTGAATACAGCTAGGCTTGTGATTGGCTGACAGAGATGTTGAATGGTATAAATACACAACCAGTAATATATCCCACGATAGGCAGTGGAGTTCTGGCAAAAAACCATGCATGTGATTCACACCACGTGGTTCATCGGAAACAATTCACCAGCTTTCATATCACACTACCCATTTTGCTCTACAGTTAAGACTGGTGAACATATGAGGCAAAATATGACACCCCCGTCTAATATTTTAGGCATTTTTGACTAAATTAAACATTAAAACTTCCTGGCTCATGAGGCAGGCATTCCGAAAGTCCAAAATTTAAAAAAAAATCATATTTGGTCATTCTAGAGATTGGAGAATGGGAATCACTGCAATCTGCAGATAAAATAAAAAGTATTTTTTGAACAGGACTACGGACCATATTACAAGTTTTTAAAATGGTTTCAAATGAGCAACAGAGATGAGCAAAAAAAAAAATTGCCGCATTGAAATCATAATCGAAGCTCATGACCCAATGCTATGAAAAATGGTGTGACAAAAGAAATGTGACCAACACCAACTACTCATTCATTTTTAATGAAATACAAAAAAAAAGTTTTTGACCACCTGAGACAAATGGAGACCTTCTTTTGAATACCAACTTATTATAGTCTGTGGTAATTTTTCATCCCTGAAACACACGCATAAATACCATAATATTAGAGTTCATTATATGGCTGAATTGATATCATCCCCTCTTTCTTCACCCAAGACCTGTATCCTCTCGAGACCTCGAAGTGGTGAAGATACAGGGAAGGATGCAAATTCAGCCATATTAGAACCTTTTTATCTCGCACTATGTTGTATTCTTTCAATATTCAGTATTTTTAACTGATGTCCATGACTACGTTATACCATGCAAGCAAAATGTCTAGACAGTTTGTTTAATCCTGGATAGATGTCGCACTTTCATAATTGATATTGCTAATGTCAAACAGGGAAGGATATCACAACTCTTGATTGGGCAAAGACAGGGAAGGATATCATGATCCATCTTTTTGATTGGCTCAAGCTGCTATCCTTCCCTGCAGATGTGACATCCTTCCCTGGTTCTGTCACATTTAAGAAAATTTGCTGATATCTGACCTTACCTGAAAAAACACAGGGCAGGATAACTGCATGGGTGTGGGAAAACATACAGATATGGTGCACATGCAATGGTTGATCTTGTACAATTCATTTTTTTGATAATGTGTTGTGGCAAACAAATAATTTCTTCTTTTCCAGTATTTGCAAATTGTGTGTGCAAGCATAGCACAGTCCCAATGCAGTCTCCAGGAATCGGTTAGTCTCCACTCTCCAGGCATTGAAATCTTATGTAAATGTGCAGAAGAAGCTCGCATGCAAATGAGCCACAAAAGACAGAGTGAACTTGAAACTAATGTTTTTTCTTTAATACTGTGGACATGTTTTATTGTTATTGGTTAATGACAATAACATTGAACAACAAGGACATTTTAATTTCTTGAGTCCATCTGCCACAGAGAGTGGCATCGGCAAATACAGAGAGTTTGTAGAGTCTGGTTTCATAAAAACTATGTGTTGTCCGTTTGCATTATTTCTGATGATGAAGGGACATCTACATTAAAGTTTGCCCCCCCCCCCCCCCCGGGCACTCTCCCCTAATAATAATCCATATGACAACAGGCCCGTAGCCAGGATTTTTTATGGGGGGGTGTGTGGAAGGCAATGAAGGGGGAAATGAGGCCCGTAGGGCCGAAACTTTGCGGCAGGGGGTATGGGGGCCGCTCAAGGCCCCCAGAAGCCAACAGATTTTAGACACTCTGAGACACATTCTGAGCATTCCAGAGGGTTAAATTTGATGGAAAAATTCCCAAATAAATTCAATATGGCAACATCTTAAATGTCAAAGAACACAGTCTTTGTGAGTTTTGACCTTTTCTTATAGCCTTGTCATACAGTAATATATTAAAAACCCAGTGTTTTGAGCAAATAATTTTTCAGATCACAGGGTCTTTAATATTTTGCAAGGAAATATTTCTGCGATTTGAGAAAATCATCCATTTTGACCTTATTAAAAAAAGGTCAAAACTCACAAGACATTTTAATGTTCACAATCTAAATAAATGCTTCAAAAGATGTTGAAAAGTCTGTTTTCACTTAAAAGCAAGTTATGATTTTAACATCATGAACTGCTTTTTGAGACTTTACTTTTAGTACCATTAAGCTTTTGTGAAAACACATAGACATATAATTATTAGAGTTATTTGCAGGGAAATTAGAGAGGCGTTGACTCGTGCTATGTTGGGGGCAGTGAGGGTCCTGTAAGAGTGGGTCATGGAAAGAAAAACACAGGAGAGGAAGGAGACAATTAGGAGATTCCATAGAGGGTTGCTGAGGCCAGAGCCATGCTGAAAAGGCAGCGCAGAGTGTGTGTATCAGTTTTTAGGCGGGAGGTAGAGAGGGAGAATGCAGAGAGGGTAGAGGCAGAGAGTTTAGAGGCAAGGATGGAGAGGGCGGGACCTGGGGAGGAGGAAGAGATGAACGGGACAAAAAACAATTGGGGTGAGGGTAGAAAAGGAGTTTCACCAAGGGAGGTGCAAGAGATGGAGGTGACAAGAGCGGGGGAAAGGGAGCAGCTATTGCTAAGCAGGCGAAGAAAGGGAGACAGATCTATAGAGGTGACTGAAGAGGGTATAGTAATGGAGAATGTAGAGAGGTGCAAGTCAGATGATTAGGGAAGGAGGAAGATGAATAAGCCGGCGAAGGCTTGAGCTAACAAGAGGAGGCAAAAAGTAAGGAGGAGTTAGTCTTAATTAATTTAATCATTTATAAGGAGCCCCAAGAACTACGGATGAAGCAGAAAGGCAGAATACAGAGAGAACAGAGTAATAGTTGGACAAGGCATATATATGTCAGGGAGACAGCAGACAGGGAGCAGAGAGGAGTTGTTGGGGAGGAGAGAAAAGCTGTCGAGGAAGAAGGAAGGACAAGAAGGAGACAGATGGGAAGACCAGAGAATGTGGACGCCGCATTGGCTAAGGATATAGGAGGCAAAGAGAGAGACAGAGTAAGAGATTGACGAGGGGTGCAGAGACACAGGAAGCAAGACCTAAGGAGGAAAGAGCTATTGGGGAGGCGACCAGGACTGGGTTGAGGCAGAAAGGGATAATACAGAGAGGCGAGAGTCAGAGGCCGCTAGAATGAGAGTAACTGGAGATGGAAAGGGAGAAACCCAGAGAGAGAGAGAGAGAGTAAGGAAGAGTGGAAGCAGGCATTAGCGAGGGAGGAGGCAGCGAGGGATATGTCTAGAGAGGAAAGTGACTGAAGAAGGAGGAGGCATACCGGGAGGAGAGAATCATTGTGCCCCCCTAAAATATTCCTATTTACGGGCCTGATTTTAAAACACTTTCTTTTGTTTTTGGAGTTTTGTTTCCTCTTTTCTTCACTTTCCCATTTTGGAAATTGGGGGAAGTTCTGGTAGATATGGGGCAGTGTAAACACACCCTTCACACCCCCTGGCCATAATTTTATTTTGGAATTTACATACTTTGGAGAAGAGCCTGAGCCACACGGACCTTATGTTCGAGAGCAATACAATTTTGTATGCTTGTACGGGAGACACATGCTCATATGGCCAATTCCTGCTCGGTCCCTCAAGACCATTCAGGGTTTCTTTGTGAGGGAAGGCCTCATGACAGGATACACCCCCTGCTCCCTTCTCTTATTCCCGCAATATCAGTTATCTCCCATTTTGCCCCCGATTTCCCCCTTCTACCCCCTCTTCCACCAACTTGCCCCCTCTTCTCCCCACTTCCCCCCTCTTCTCTCCTCTACCCCCTCTTGCCCCCGCTTCCTTACATTTACCCCTCTTCCCCATTCCCCACTCTTGCTCCCGTTTCCCCCACATAACCTCCTCCTTTCCCCAATTTCCCTGCCTTTCCCCCTCACTACCCCTAATTAAATGTTCTTATCTTGGCATTACCCCGGGGCCATACGGTGGGTGGTGTATCTTCTCAATACCGCTGTCTACTCCAATTTTGGGTGTAGTTTCTTTCGCATCATTGCCCAGTGCCTTTCAACATAAAAACACCTCCCATATATGGATAGGGGAGAGCGGGGCACAGTGAGACGGTGGGCACAGTGAGACAAAGCCCGTAGCATCTACCTGGTACTGTTTACAGATCAACCCTTTTTTTTATAGTACAAAAATTAAGTAAGTGAGAGACTGTCCTATATCATGAATGCCTACGCAGCATATCGAGAGTGGAATTTCAATATTTTCGTTTTTAGCCTGTAAAAGTAAATAATGTTGCTAAACGACTTTTTGTTATAATTCCCAAGAAAAATGGTATAATGCAAAGCGATTGCCAGGGATTCAAACCTTGGTTGTTTGTCTTAGTTTAGTGAGATGACGAACCACAATGCAGGCATCCGGTCCGCAGGATTCAAAAATTTTATAATCAGAGCTGCGTGGGGCACAGTGAGACAGTTTGAAGAGGGGCACAGTGAGACATCACAAAATACACTCGAAACAACCTGAATGTAATGCATGGCTCACAATTCACTATTAAAAACAAAATACCTGCTATAAACTACTGATTTTAGTGAGTATTATCCACAGGGAAGCATCAAAGAAGAATTTTGATTAGGATGTAACAGGTGCGGCAGGTTAAATAAGTCATGCATGTGTCCCATGCGATGAAGTTTCAAAACATGCTCAAAAAAGGACCTAAAAAATCACCTAGCCAGCTGCTTTTATTAGAGTATAGTAGTTTCTGTTGCACAATTGATAGAACAATTGCGCAGGTCCTGATGATTGGCGGTTATGACAGCGGATGCCCTGTCTCACTGTGCCCCGCCTGCTGTCTCACTGTGCCCCACCCACGGGGCACATTGAGACACTTAACGAGCACAGACATAACTCAAAGTTTCTCCAAACCTGTAAAAGGTAGGAACCTGAAACTACTGGACAATATACCCAACGTCATTACCTATAATGTGGACCTGATCTCATATAACTCGTTGCTGCCAACATTTTGGAAGACTTCAAAATAAAAAAAGTGTCTCACTGTGCCCAGCTCTCCCCTATACACTTTTTCAGGGCAAAAACTACATAAAACCTCTTGAAATCGGAGAAGAAATCTATACCCCCTATTTCAAATACTACAAGCTAGGCCTACTTAAAGAAAATTCGGAATGGTTCCTCAAATGGTTGCTGTGTTTCTTGAGCAATGCTTACATTTTTGTTTGGAAATAAATCCAAGCAAAAGGCATTGCAGACCGCGTGAATCGACATTCTCGGATTCTCGCAAAAACGCGTAAGATCATTGTGGATTCAAGGGGGAGGTTGGGCTGTGGGGGGGTGTGTACACACCCAACACACCCCCCCTGGCTACGGGCCTGGAAAAAATATCACAAGTTATTGGGACAGAGCCATTTCTGCAAGATAATGAAGTGATCATAAAAGTCATCTCTCCTGTCCTTAACATTGGCACAACAGGAAATCAAGGTCCACCCCTGGTGAGACATGTGCTCTGTGAATAAGGGTTCCGAATTGTAATCCAACTTTTTGCTTCTGACGACTTCCACCAGACACAACGGCTTCTTTGATAACACAATGATTCTGTAAGCTCCAGTTTCATGCTTCATTTTCACCTGAAACAGACATGAGCCAATTAAGGAATAACTCGAGATCTTGGGTTATAGGCAAATTGAACAAGTGTCTTTTTTAAATTGTATACACTACTACACAACTACACCTGTAACGAAGAGTTCATGACAGGCAATAGAGGGTACCATTTGTGACAAAACTTAGTAACAGCAGACTGAGCTGTCCACTGATTTCGACAATATTCATCATTGCACTCATCTACTAACCTGCATTCATGAGGCAAATGTTGTATCCAGTGCATTCTTTTTTACAGCGAAACACTTTGATATAGAATTAGAGTGGACTGTGGCACCGTGAAAATGGCACTTCGTGACTCATGATAGCAGATGAAGTGTCATCTTCTCTGCTTTCAACATGGGAAAAATAGAAGCTGTTTGATTAGTCATGATCAAGAGAAGGCCATTTGACTTCTCATAACGGATTTTAGAGTGAAAATCAGATGCATAATCCTTTCGTTTGGCTTCACCAACAAGTGGGATGAGTCTCCTTCAATCAAATTAACATTGAAAGTATTGGGTTTGATCATGACAAATCATCAGCATGACACACGAAGTGTCATTTTCACAGTGCCACAGTCCACTCTAATTCTATGTCAAAGTGTTTCGCTGTAAGGATCCAAAATAGGGAAATTTAATGAAATATGGCTGTAAAAACCAAATCTTCATACCTTACTGGTCGTTATTTGAACCTGTCCTCTGATTTCTCCTGGCAAAATCTGTTCTGGCAACAAGTTCAAAATGCTCTTTCTGCCCAGAATGGAAACACCGCCCATCTCATAATCAAAGCTGATTGTTACGAGTCCTGGCTTCAGAAGAATAAAAGGTAATAAACTCATTATTAGATTATAATGTGACTCTTATTACTTTAATCTGGAAGTAGCTTGATGTTGTTGATGTAAATATGTTTACTAATAGTCATTGCAATTATAAAATGTCTGGGGGACAGTCTGGCTATTGGGATAGGTATCCATATAATATCTAAATGCAATAAATGTTAAGGAAATCAGTTGGACATACCTGTTCACCACTGTCAGAGCTATTGGCAGGCACACACCATTTCTCAACTGAAAAATGCCCAATCATTGAACCATACATCATTCCACTATATCCCGCCAGTGTCCACTTTCTTTGCAAGAGAAGTTCCCCGATCATACCCTCGGCTGAAGCAGTTGACACATTCTTCATCTTCACAGAACGGTTTATGATATCCAAGGCATACATTTTGGTGTCAGGAAAGTTGTCGCCTTTCTTCAAGCTTATGTTACCTTTCTGTAAGAGGAGCAAGTGAAGAATTTGTGAATTTATCAGTCCAAATTTTAAATTTGAAGATTGTAAAAGTATGATCAGATGTCTTAGAATTTTCAAACTTTCTACTCTCATCCATGAGAAAGTTTTATCTCAAACTTCTAAGCTGGACCACTTCTATTACAGCGCTGCACTTTGATACTGAAAAAGAGTGTACTGTTGCACTGTGAAAATGGGACTTCGCATGTCTTCATACAGATGATTTGTCATAATCATACCCAATACTTTCAATGTTAATTTGATTTAAGGAGACTCATCCCTGTTGTTGGTGACAGCCAAACGAAAGGATCATGCATCTGATTTTCAATCCAAAATCAGTTATGACAAGTGAAATGGCCTTCTCTTGATCATGACTAAGCAAACTGCCTCTATGTTTCCTATGTTGAATGTGGAGAAGATGACACTTCATCAGCTATTATGAATCACAAAGTGCATTTTTCACAGTGAACTGATCCTCATTTTTTTCTTTATCAAAGTGCATCACTGTAATGGGTTTTGTAATTCAGTAAAGTATGATGTTTCTTCCGTTTGTCAGGTCCATCTTTCTCAAATAACAGCAGATGTTATATCATATGAACCAAATAGAAGAGTATAGTACTACAAGTATATTGCTCAGATCAGATTATCATTTGACTTCCAATACAGGTCATATATATATTCTCAATTCAGATTAAATTCTTACCTCCTTAAGTCTCGGAGATGACAAGTTCTCCATGAGGACTGTAGGGAAGATCTTGAGAGGTATATTTTGAAAAGCTGGAATTCGCCCGGAAAATGTCACTTTGTCGTTCAAATAGTCGTACTTGATGGTGAGGATCCCTAAGGTCTGGATAATTAAAAAAGTGTACAATGACAACATTTCAACAAATTATCGGAATATATCCAGGTCACACCAATATATTCTATATATGAGTGAAATATACTTTTAATTTAAAGCTTCTGTAGGTTAGGCTAATATTGAATGATTTTAGAAGGCTATTCATAAAGTTTTGTCTGTGGTTGAAGTACTATTGATACACCATGTTGATTTTTGTCTTTGGAGGTTCTCCTCTTTGTTGATCTTTTATTCTAATACACCTTTTTCTGTGTAGAAATAAAGGCTGAGTTTTAAAAAATTTCAACAGTATTTCACCTTTTCTTCTGCATTTTCTGAAGCTCCATCTGCACTATTTAAACTTCCAGGTTCCAAATTTTCAGACTGAAAAAAGATTTAGTGATATTCATTCTCTTGACACTTGTTCAGTGGACACTTGTATTGTTTATTCAAGTTCTTCAAGATGGCACAGATTTGATATTAGACTCTACTCATATTTATATAAACATAATTTCATAAAGCCAAACACCATTAGGACCTCACCTCCAGCTGATGAGACCTCATGACTTCCTCATAGGACGGTGGAGGTTCCAGGTCGTCAAACGTTGACGGAAGTACTTCATCACCAGGAAGGACAATTGCAGAAGCCGAGGCAGAATGACTGAATGGACTACAACTTCCTTTGGGGGAAATCCACTTCTGGAAGACTGAATGTTTATTGTTGGAGTCAAATTGGGAATGGTTACAACTGGCTATGAGTTTCCATCCTTTCTTCAACATCTGGTGTTCCATCCTGGCTTCGGTCAACTCTTGCAAGGCGATGAACATCTTCAGGCCATGGTATGTGGAGTTGAAAGGAACCCTGTGGCAGTTATCATTGACTGAAGGCCCCTTGATCTGAAATAACAGCATCACATTATTGTGTCAACTGGTATAGAATGCGTAACATTTATTCCGTGATGAAGTTGGCTGGTGGATTGACTTCACAGACGTACCGAAGACTTTTTGGGAGAGAGACTGGTATTTGCCTAAATTTCATGTTCCAGATTTCACATATATATAAGTTTAATGGAATATTGTGGGAACAATTGATTTTCAAAAATATATATTTGATCATCTTCCCCAATTTTTAAGCTCCTTTGCCCAAATTTGTAGCGTTCACCAAATTTGTGGGTGGGGGAGGGGATTGTTTCTCCCTGTCCAATCTCCGGTGCGTGTACGATTGAACTTGAATGATAACTTTAAACAAATGTTTCTCAAAGTTAATGAATGACCAGGTGGTTCAGCTATCTCCTGTTAATTATTCATACCTCTTGGTCCTCATGAGCAGTCTCCGGAACAACTGTAGTTGGTAAATGAGTCAGGATATTTTTTCTGCCAGTGAAGATGATATTGCTCTCTTCGTAATCAAATTTGATTGAGACGCAACCAACTTCCTGTTTAAAAATAAAAAGGTACAATGTGAGTAATAGAGATAAATTCACATTGTTTGTAGGAAATTGTGGAAGGTAGCCGATAATTCGCATGAACTGTAACCCCCGCTCGCATACGAAACAGTTTCAAATATGAACAACAGTAGGGGAGAGCAGGGCACCATGAGCCACGGGGCACCATGAACCATGGCCCCTACAAAAAAAACGGCGAGATAGAACTGCTCGATAGGAAGATCATATACTCCTTTATTAGTGTAGAATGGCTAGGGTAGCAATCATAATCTTTCCTTACAATGTAGGACCAAGAATTGAAAAAATACTTTTGACCAGTGAATTTGAGTGAAAAGTATAATATCGGGCAGTGGAACTTTTACTTCTGGTACTTTAACTATTTCCGGCATCATCATAAAACTTAGTCTTCTTGGAGAAGGTAAGGCATGTGCTAGGATGATGTCATAACATTGATACTATGATAAACTGGAAAATGGTGACATGCACTAATAAATGAAATTTACAAATGGGGCACCATGAGCCACTTGGAGATAGGGCACCTTGAGCCATTTTCTATAAAGTTTTAATGTCCAATTAAAGCTGCATTTTAACAACAGCTCTACTGTTACAAGACATCATCAGCTGTTTAGGACACATTTGTGCTATTTCATAGAAAAATATGTAAAATCCGTCTGATCCATATTGTGGTGTATGCCAAGGAAAAATTTCAAGTAAAACATCTGGTTTATGAGGTATCAGTTCTTTATCCCATGTCTATGCACATTTTCTCCCCGATACTGTGTTTTTCCCTGGCCAATACAGCAGGCAAAAAGTCAATATCAGGGAGAAAATCAGTATATGGTCAGCTGACCTGTATACGACGTTTTTTCCCTGTAAATACAGGGAATATACTGAAAACAACCAATCAGAGAGCAGTATTTAGACACACCCCCACAAATCCAGTATTATAACAAAACAACCCAAGTCAGGGTCACTGAGTAACAATATCACGAGCTGTTGTGTGAATTAATATCACTCGAGCCCGCACAACAGCGAGTGATATTGTACGAAGTGCCCTGACGCGTGGTTGTTTTGTTTTTATCACCTGGTTTTACCTCAAATTTTCAATTATAAAGAGAGACTATTTTCTGCCATTACAAAAATGTGACGTCGCCATGGAGCAACAATGGATGTGACGTCACAATCCCATTGTTTTGGCCATTGCTTGGTTTGTGACGTCATCAGGCATCTGAAATGCCGGTGATGTCATAACCATTGTTAAAAAATATCGCTCTTGAAGGGTGGTATTTTTTACAATATCATAGGCCCTGATATTTTGACTGTAAACAGTGATATTCACAGCCAACCAGGTGATAAAGCGTCACAAACTCTGCTGCTGCTCAGCATCTTTTCTTGTGATTTTGACGACGCACAAAAATGAGCGGTCTTTTCCATTTTTAGAAGGATCTATTAGGGCTAGAGACAAGCAGTTTGAAGCATTAGATCCAGGAGAAAATATTGCTTTGGATTGATGCAATTTTTACTTCCTATTCAGTATAGAAAATTTTTCTAAGCAATTTTCGGTAAATTTGTTTAGTTTTTTCCAAAATGACTTTGTTGTACAAATACTGATTTATATAAATTTCCATCATGATGAGGACCCCTTTTTATTTTCTTATATTCGGGTCTCGGGAATATACTGAGGTCCCGGGGACTATACCAGGGATGTACTGCACCTACCCATGGTATAACCTCATATTACAGTTGAATGAGAAGGATAATACATATATGTAAACAGCCTCCCATGCCATGGCTCATGGTGCCCCAGGGACGGGGCACGATGAGCCGCTAGACTACATTTTTTAAAGACAATGTTTTGACTATTTAAGAATTAAGAATATAATGTAACAACACTGGATAGTGTAACCAACAGGTCTTGCTGTGATTATATAAAGCAACCAGCTATTTACCATTGAAACTTTAGGCTCAGGAGCTTAATTTCGGAAAAGCGGCTCATGGTGCCCCGCTCTCCCCTACTGTCAGGATTCCGAAAGTAACCAAAACACAGTAACAATGCACATTGTTAAAAGAATAACTTTCTTTCATCTCTGTGATATTTTCCAAAATGTACCTCCTGTGTCGCAGTTCCTCTGCCAGCTCCATTCTCCTCAGGCCCAAGCCATGCTGTGACAATGAAGAACTCCTTTAGGTCTGACCTTTTCACCTTAACAGACAACCTGGCACTACAACAAGCCAGTGTCCACCCATGTCCTAACAACTGGTCGCTGAAGGTCGCCTCCAGTAAGTACAGGTCGTTGCCCGAAGCTTCGATGGTCACTTGTCGGTAATACTCATTCAGGATGTAGATTTTGTATTGTCTTCCTGAGCAGGTTATTTGAGCCTGAGATGAACAGAATGAGAAGGTTAGAAGCAAAAAGAATGTTTACAAGACATGAACATAAGAGAAATCAGAAAAATACCGTGCAAAGCACTGGAAGGTTCGAATCTCAAATTTGAAAAGGAGAAGGCACATAAAGATAATATGCAAAGGTCGGTGGAAGTATAATTCTTACTGAAAAGTAGAATGCACGAGATGCTCAAACATTTATATATCTGCTTGATCTCTCCACCCAATTGCTTCAAGCAAATTTTCTCCACGCACTACTATCCATCAAATTCTATTTCCCCTATTCTATCTATGAAATTCTATGCACCCACATCATCCCATAATGATAATTGACAGAAAAGTTTGGAAAAATACTGTGCAAGCACGAAAACCGCGGTAGTTGTTATATAGGCACTATTATATTGCCTATTGGAAGGGATGGATTACCAGTCAACCAGGTGACAGACAACTCCAGTATCATGGCATGGCTGGGAGTGCAATACACATGAAGTAAAGACATCACCAAAAGTCCCAGGATGCACTTTAATTCGGGCGATTTACCCTGAAACCATTAGAAAATGTGCTAGCAGTTGTTTTTCATGACGGCCAAGAATTTTGTTCACTTGGGTCCATGAATGGAGTGGAGAAAGAATGAAGGTTTTGTAGACTTGTTAAAATTGACCAGGCTGCATTGTGTCTTGTGACAAATCATTGAATGATTCATTTGGTTCATACATTGTAGGTCCATGGATGCAGAATTGCAGATCTATGCATCACCTCTGCTCTGCTACTTCAAAGGAGGCTGAATACTTCCCATTTGAACTGTTTAAAGTGTTTTTGCAAACAATAATAATGCACTGCTCTTTTTTATTGTCTGTGATAATTCTTTTTCTTGACTTTTTTTAAACAATGGGGCCTTCAACAAAACACATTGCACCATGTACCCTCTTATCTCAGTGTTGACAGGTCATCCCGGGCAGGTCATGCATTAACAGGATTTGAAGGGTATTTTTACCCAACTCTCCACCCCTCCAGAACATATGTGGCATGTCACTGGCACCTCAGATTGGCAAGTTATTGGTTTGTTTTCCCACATCATGACACATGACAGATAAGCATGTGCACTGTGAAGGATTTGCTGTAAAAACTTACTTGTTCTTGTTTACTGTGATAGTTCACATTGCCTAAAGTAGAGTCCACATTTCTGCAGTCTTTCTGAACTGACAGCTTATACACTGTATAAGCTGTATAATACACAGTCTGTCTTGAGATTACATATACTGGATACATGTTGACTGATTGGCCTGCAGGAGCATATAAAGCAATTTAGTACTTGCAGATCACTCAGCTGGTCATTTTGTCTGTAACTGGATATTGGGCCCTCCTACAATAAATTCTAAAAAAGAGAGTAAGAGCAACACGCAGGATGTCTGGTGAAATGGATTATTTATCAGATTCTTCAGATTCTGACAGGTCTGAAGATTTTTTTGACACTGACATCACTATTTTGGAGCATGTAGAAGAAATAATGCAAGATATTCAGAAGTCAAAGATAGTTTTGAGAAAATAATTCCAGTCATTTTTGACAGTGTACATGAGATTCTTGGTAGCAATAACACAGTGCATTGAAAAATCTAATTTTGAAATAAAAGCATAAATAGAAGGAGGACATACCTGCTGCCTTTCTAAAGTTCATTCATAGATATGCAAACTGGCACAGGCAGAAAGTCAGAATTGGGCTTAGAAATTGAGTAAATGAGCGGCATAGGTCCTGTCTTCAGCCAGCCGTCAATCCAGCACAACACTGATCGCAAGAGGTGAGAGATTCTCACCTAAAAAAGGACAGAAACTGTCACAAATGTATAAGTAGGGGGAACGGGGGCACATTGGGATGCTTTTAACGTCTACTAATTTTGCTCAATGCTGAAAGCACTGAAGAACTCAGAAGTTTGCATGAATATCACCAATACCATTGAGCTTAAATGCAAGGCATAATAAACTAGACTTCACATACCCTTTTGCAGCCAGAGAGCAAAATGTGAGTCGAAAAAATGACTGTCCCAATGTGCCCCGCGGGGCACATTGGGACATCAGCCGGGGCACATTGGGACATCAATTGAAAAATCATTTTAACACTCCATGTGCAATAGATATCACATATAAGTAGTGCGTAAGACAATATACAGTGCATAAACACCTTGTAGTGCCAATAGTTCATAACTTTAAACAGTTTTAAACATTTAACATAAAATGTCCTGGGTGCGGACATCTATGTAAGTGACACACAGTGCTTTGCGACAAATTTGTTCACAGAGCATGGTAATCCACTATACCTCTATTCATTGTGGCCTGAACACCTGTTGTGGGCTGTCCCAGGTCATTCAGTTGCCTTGGACACTTAAATTCTGCCATATTAAGTGCGTCCCAATGTGCCCCAAATTCACTGTCCCAATGAGCCCCGATATGACTTTTACACCAAAATGCTAATTTCTCGGACACCAGTGAGTGTGTTTATACGGATAGCAATTCATAACTGTTCGTTAGGATATATAAATTCATACAAGCACTGAGAAAGCTTCATTGTTCATGGTTTATCCACAGAATGGTTTGAATTGAACCTGTCCATATTTACTTCAGTAGTAGCAAAAACAAACTTTTGCTCGCCATACTTCTGCATGTGGCTGTAATTTGTCTATAAAACCATGGAAACATCAGGATGTGAAATTACAAGATATGATGGCACTACCATATCATATACCTTGCCAGGATCCAAGAAAACCCCACTGTCCCACAGTGCCCCGCGTCCCAATGTGCCCCCGTTCCCCCTATTCTGACAGAGCTGTTTTTCAGTATAGTTTTCCTAGAATTAGTGCTAGAATTAATCTCACTCAAGTTTCTTTCATTTTATTTTGCAGGGAATATGGGAAAGACTTCTGACCTTCTCTTTGGTAAAAAAACAATATAAATATATAATTATATACAATGTATAATATTTTATCAAGTTTGAGTGTTCATTTAGATTTGTTGAAGTATATTTAAATTATCAGATAGCTTTAGGTGTTCTTAAATTCATTTCAATGTCTCACCTTATATTTGTGAAATGACAAAATCTGCTTGTGTAATGCTACAGGAATGATAGAATCTGGAAGCTGGATCAAAGACTCATGTCTCCCAGTAAAAGTTATTTTGTTTACAACATTCTCAAAGACTATCTTGACAAAAGGCCTCATCTGAAAATAAGTTGAAAACAAAGCACTATAGATATGATATCTGAATGATGTGAACATAGAGCAATAAGGGGGTAGATCCATGATGTGAACAATAGAGGATACTGCACAGCATTTCAAGGCTGAATGTATATGTTGTATAGCATAAAATACTAAGTAGAGTACACACAATGTAAATGTGTTGATGTTAGATGTAAACACTTATAATAAAGGGACTTTCATTTAATCCAATTCATAGTGCTAACTTCTTTGCACAGATCAATATGGTTGATACATAAATAGATAACAAATTCAATACCTTGAGTAATTTCTTGATGTGGAAATAAAGTATCAGATAACTATTTCCCCTATTTCATAGTTTCTCCATGGCAGTTCCTATTTAAGCACTGTGCCCTGGATAACACAAAAACAGTGACAGGGCAACCTACTTTCTATCCATGCATCCCAGTGCACAACAAATACATACTCAGAGTCAAGTGTGGGCTGTATGTCTAGCCATGGAAAGGGTGGATCACATAGTTTATCATTCTGTATTTAGTGGAATTTGGACCGTATAGAGCCCTCAACTTGGTTTTTCCAAATCAATTATCTAAATTGACTTTGCCAAAGTTGTGAACTATTTGCAAATATGACAATTATATTCTGAATCATTGTCATGGTCATTGTTGACTCTGGTTTAAACATGATGCTTTGCACCAATCGATTCTAAAGTATATTGTGACCTGTTCTCTATTTACCTATGGCTGAATTGAAGGGGTTGCACAGGATGAGTTGGGCAACTGAAAGACCCTGGGCATCCCTGAATTAATAGGGTTGCCCGGTATGTTCCAGACTGAGACTCCCAGTCTTCTCATCTCATCATCATATGGCGGTCACCAAAAATAAAAGTGCAGCTCCCTCCACAAAGATGCAGGACGGGTCCCCTCTCCCACTGGACATGACCCACGGGAGTCCCAGATCAGTGCCAGATTGTATCAACGCTTAGTACGGGTTATCCTGTAGAGTGGTTGATTCCTATAACTTTACTTTTGACAGGGTTACTGGAAAAAAAACTTAGTCATGTTTTGAGCTGACCTCATGAACATACATTGTATAATGACTAAATTATTTTCCAAGTTAAAGGATAAGTTAACCACTTTAGGATAACCTGTGCACACAGAACAAGCAATGGTGCAAAAAAATCAGGTCCCCCGGTGGAAAAAATGATTTTTTGGAGCTAGCCTTGTGCGCCACCTTCTGGATAAAAAAAATGAATTTGGGTAGCAGGACAGTGTTCTGCGGGATTTCTATGCTGGCCTGCATCTGGGAATCCACATTTTACTTGTAACCGTGAAAGTCTCTGATTGGCCACTTTGTTAAATGGCTGATATCAGGCAGGGCAGGAAACGGACACCTCAAGAGAAAATTCCCCCTTCTTCAGCTGTTCTCAAATGTGCATAATCAAGTTACTCTATATGTGTCCATTCCCTGCCTGCTCATAAATCTTGATTAAGATTCCATAATGTTATGATCCCCATTGGTGTGAAGATTTTTTTTTCACATTGCAAAGCCATATATGTACATCTGTGGTCTAGTGTATTGCATGCTGGACTTGTAATTTTGAGGTCCAAAGTTCGATTCCACTGCATGGCAATACTTGAAAGTTAAATTTAGGTACTGACAGGGAGCCTTCTGGTGATAGACATGACCAACAGTGGACAAGCAAAAATTGAACTCAGTTATCATTGAAACTCCCACCTCATCGTCCTATGTGCCCTGTTAAGCGTTGATACAATCTCACACACGCGATGGTCTGGGATGGGAACTGGCAAGATAATTTCAAAAGTGTGAATACATGTGTTTTTGTTCTTGACTTTTAGTTCCCCTTTTCGATCAGGCCTTGGTTCCAGTCGAGGAAATATAACATAGTGACTTGTGCAAAAATAGTGATTGCATTTCTATTATTTCAGATAAATTTAATTTTCCATTATTTGGATGCAACAATCTGAAGATCAAGGAAGATCTTCCTATGCCTGATCAAATTTGGTGGTGTGAGACCTGTTGGCCTACCTAAAATTCAGAACTTATCCCTTTGTGATAGTATATAGTATTGTATTCATAACAGAATGTATGTCTTTTTTTCATCTTAAATGTCCAAAATTAAATGGAAAAAATAAGTGCAATGTAAGTCTTCTCATCATAACAGCCTTCCACTTTAATAAAGAAAAAGAATGGACTGTTTCACTATGAGAATGGCACTTCGTGTGTTATCATGCAGATGATTTTGTCAGGATCATATCCAATACTTTCAATGTTAATTTGATATAAGGAGACTAATCCCGCTTGTTGGTGACAGCCAAACGAAACGATTATGTAATTTTCACTCTAAAATTAGTTGTGAGAAGTCAAATGGCCTTCTCTTGATCATGACTAATCAAACTGCCTCTATGTTTCCCATGTTGAAGTAGAGAAGATGACACTTTATCAGCTATCATTGGTCAAGAAATGCATTTTTCACAGTGTCTATATATCAAAGTGCCAGTGGAAGGCTGTAAAACAGTCTAAAGCGTTTCCATTAGACCCAGAAGCCGTTTAATTTCAGAAAAACAGATGGCTTGACAGTTCTTTGAATGGCTAAGCCGGCTAGCCATTTTTGATAACGGCTGATTACGGCTCACAGATGATGTGGCTTGAAATGGCTCAGAGTGGCTAAGTCACCATAACATAGGTGAGGCTCTGGATGGGGCAGTTATAGGGGATGGGGAATTCAAAAGTAAAATGGCCAAGGGACAGGTATTCAAAAGCATAACGGTCAAGGGACATGGGGGACATTAAACCCCATCCAGAGCTGAGGGACATGGAATTCAAAATAACGCTTATCAATGAGACATTATGCTATACTTTAAGAATTTTCAACAATTGTTATAAGTGTACATGCATAGGCATAGGATAGACTCTCCATTAAGGGGGGGGCAGTCCATAATTGGGTCAATGGGGCTCTCTGCCTGAATTTCTCAAATCTTTGTCAGAATGCAATGTCAATTTAAAAGGTTGCCAGATTTTTTTTAGAGGAGAGACTACCCCCTTGGTTTCTACGTCTATGCTTAAATGTTTATCAGGAGATACCTCTGAGATAGACCTTGAAGAAGTACCAATCTGCCACATACTCAAATCTATATATACATTTTTATATATACATTCAAACTAAATGCTAATGAGATGCAAATTAGGTCATATCACGTCACACGATGGTTGCCAGCTAAAAACTCCCTCCACAGGCCTGTCCTTCCCCTACACCCTTCACCTACCCTTCTTTCACCCTGTTCTTCTTCTGATGCCATCATAAATTGCTGTTTCCCTTGCTGTTTAATGCACTTTCTGTGTAACATCAACGGTAGTTCCCTCTCTCTCCACCAGACCTCCTCTTATGCAAATTACCTCCTGGGTCACAAATTGTTCGACCCTAATATGTTATGCCAGATGGCAGCACCATCTTAATCTCATGGAAATACAGTACTTGACTCTCAACTTTTCATCAACATCCTATCACAATTTCCATTCACCTGTTCATTCCCTTATTTGCGAGTTCACTCGCATTTGTGAGCAAACAGGGTTAAATAAGGGTAGTCAGAAATTTAGGATCGTTTGTGAGAGACAAGGGAGCACTTTTTAAAGTTTCTTTTTCATGAAATTAATGAAGAATTGGCTAACTTGAGGCGCCTTGCTCACATTTGTGTCTTTGGTGTCTTGTTTAATTACAATTTAAGTTTTTAGTTTCAACAAAATCACGGCAAAACAGGAAATAGAAATACTGTTGTTATTGTTTTACTGCCCTCTGATTGGCCGAAACAGTTGCGATCGTTTTTTGGACACTTCTAATGGGGCTAAAATTATAATTTTAGGCTCTTTAGAATCCCAAATCCTTGAACCATATGAATTCGTTTTTTTATGGAGATATCTTTATTCATTGCCGAGAATTCGTTGAAAAAAAATAAAAAAAATATGCACAGTGTTGATGCAGGTGTGAATCTTTATAGGCTCATTTCAGCCGCTTAGAATCATCAGATTTTCACCAAATTTTCACACAACGCAGTTTAGAACCTCCCTGAAGAAACAAAACCATCATTTCCTGTCCGACTATTCATTAAAACCCCTTATTTTCGCTCGTACGATCGCGTCTTTTTACCGCAAATCACTTCCTTCTTTTATCAAAATTTCAGATTTTTCACTCTCAACTTCTCTTCAACTTTTAAACCACTTGTAGTCATCGTAGAAATCTCTAAGTAGGCTCATTGTCTTCGCAATTTAATTCTCTACAAGCTGGTGTTTTTTATTTTTCAAAACAATCCATAATAACTTCTATAAAACGTCCGTTTCACAACGTTGTTTCACCGCTACACTTAGTGTAGTATAGGCCTACATTCCAACAACCAATCAGATCTCTCAATTTCTAATTCCCCTTTACTCATCAACCTAGTCCTCTCACGACCTCATCTATCCCCTCATAACATCCCTCTATCCTTCCTCTCTTCCCCAGTTCTTCCCTTTCTTCCTAGAATTACTATATACTTCAATTTTTCACTTCCTTCTCATACTGTCAGCCCATTGGCTGTCAATATAAACAGTGTATCCCATTTTCATAATCTAGCTCTTTGTAAACATTGTATCTCATTTTCACCATCCAGCATCACATCTTCATTTGTAAACATTGTATGCCATTTTCACCATCTAGGACCCAAACGTAAACATTGTATATGGTTTTCACCATCTAGAACCAAACTCTATTTTGTAAACAGTGTATAGCATTTTCACCATCTACATCACAACTCCCTTTTTTGTATAAATCCCTCACTTCCACTTCTCTCTCATCACCCCTTTCCCCTCACTTACCCCTCCCTTCCTATACATAACCCCACCCATCCCTACTTTACCCCCTCCTACCCTCACTTACCCCCACCTTCACTTTCACCCAAAACTTCACTTTTTCACTTTTCTCCCTATACTTAAATTACTTCATTCACCCTCACTTACCCTCACTTACCCCCATTTACCCCCACCACCTTTACTCTCTCAACCTCTCTCTCTTTCTCCCCTTACATCCCATACTTAAATTTCTCATTTACCCTCATTTTACCCTCACTTACCCCCACCACTTTTTCCACCCAAATCCAAATCTTTATCCCTCTACACCTCCAACACTTAAATCACTCCACTTACCCTCACTTAGCCCCACTTACCCCCATTTACCCCCACCACTTTTTCCACCCAAAACTCCTTTTTTCTTCTCTACTCACTTCCTCTACTTAAACTACCTCAATTACCCCCACTTACCCCCACTTACCCCCATTTACCCCCACCACCTTTTTCACTCTAAACTTCTTTTTTCTTACCTACACACTTCCCTTACCTAAATTACCTCAATTACCCCCACTTACCCCCATTTACCCCCACCACCTTTTTCACTCTAAACTTCTCTCTTCTTACCTACTCACTTCCTTTACCTAAATTACCTCAATTACCCCACTTAACCCCACTTACCCCCAATTACCCCATTTACCCCCACCACCTTTTTCACTCTTAACTTCTCTCTTCTTACCTACTCACTTCCTTTACCTAAATTACCTCACTTACCCCCATTTACCCCCACTTACCCCCATCACCTTCCCCACATAACATATATCTTTCATCATTTCTCACCTCATCATCACTAGTTCTCAATATGAGCACCGACCCCAAAAAGTCTAATGTTTCCACACGATCGCGTAGCCGCTCCGAAACTCGAAAAGAATCAGGGTGTGCAGATTACTCTTTTTATGAAGGTGTCAATGGTCCTTTTTAGGTTTTCGCGTTCCTTCTTCGTAGTGGTTACTGCTTCCCATGCATATGTGGCAATTGGTATTATGCAGGCCTTTACCACCTGCCACACCATTCTCATCTTAATACCTTTAAGGTCTGGGCTTCTTGCTATAGCCATAATTGTGTTGTTAGCCGCTTGTACTTTCTTCTTTACTTCATTAAGTTGTTTATTCCATTTTTCCACTTTTTGCAACCATCAGTACCTGAAGTTCGGGGGGAACGGGCACTGCCCCCCCTGGTCATACCACTGCTAAGTTTATCGTCTGTTATATTTCTCCGATCATGTATGGAAATCTAGGCCCCAAATTCGACACCATTTTCCCAAGAATCAACACATCAAAGCAAAACAACATAAGCATGGTGAACTCGCATGTGTTCCGCTTGCGACACAAATTCTAGTTGGTTTCTGTGATTTCAATGGGCTTTACTGGTCAATATATATTGCAGCTGCAATGTAAACTTCTAACTTTAATAAATTCACTGGGCCTCATCTGCAAACTCAGGAAGGTGCTTCAGTAATGCTTCATGCAATTTCCAGACCAAATCTACTTTTTGGCAATTTTAAAAATACCACATAATAATACCGCATAAATTTGAAAGAACAGTATGTTCTTACTGTTTTTAAAAAACATTCACTCAACTCAGTAGTGAGGCTGATATTGTTTCAAAATTAGGCCTACAATAATGCAAATATTAAATTACCTGAATATGCTCATCACTCAGAATTAACTCAAAACTCAGTAATATAACTACAGCATGCTAGGGTCTATGGGATTTTCCGAATGCCTATAATATAAGACAAATAAGAGCAAGTATTCTACTGTTGTGAATGTTGATAGGCCTAAAGTCAACTTTCATCAAAAATATCTGTAACATTTTATAGTTTATACTGCAGTTTGGCCTAGCGTCATCCCATGTTGATAACTTGTATACCTTTGCAATCGTCTTTTCAAGACGATTCCGCTGATACCAAATATGCCTAGGAAAAGTTAAGACAAACGGCTCACAAAATTAATGACTGCTCATGGCTTGAAATAGCTGAAAGATTTTTCAATTGGCTCAGCCAAAAGATTAAAGTGGCTGGCGTGGCGGCTGCTGGCGGCGGCTTCGGGGACTAGTTTCCATCACTCCAACTGCCTCTTCCAGTTTGTTCTCATTCCAACTGGAAGGCAGTTTGGCCACCAGATGGCTATAAATATCCTTTATCCAAACACTCAGGCCACCTAGTGCAGAAAGATCTGAGGATTGGCATTAGAAATGAGCTGTACATATTTTCCATTTCCATGCTTTGACTGGATTACTTCGAAATTGGCAATGATACTAGGGGAAGTTTCGAGGAGACCAAATGAGATGCATAAGAAGGGGTGCTTTAAATCGGTTCTTGTCAAGAAGTCTGAGAGTGGGTCTTCCTAAGTTTAGCTAGGGCAGTTTGGGTGGTAGGCTTGCTGATGCTATGTACAAAACAGTTGCTCTCCAATGTCCATCAATGACCAATTGACCATCATTGGAGAATTTGCGAATTTTCAGAACGTCTGCCTCAGAAATAAACTTATGGTGGGATTTGGCTGATAGATTGGTTATTTTTCTGCTCTAATTATTTTCTTTTACTTTAACATCCTATATTAAAACACGTATATTTGGTAGGCCTATATCAGAAAATAACGTGCAAACACATTAAGCAGCACAGACAGTGCATGGTTCCAACACAGGCACAACGGTCACGGATATACTAAAGAGAAGAAGAAGAAGACATGGTTGAACTTTGACCCGTGGAAGCCAGTCCATTTTAGTTTCTTTATAATATTTTCCAGAAGGGCACCAAAAGTGACTGGTCAAAAGTTAAAAACCTATAGAGAATGTAGAGTAAATTTGAATGAGATTTGTGAAAGAGAGTGACCTCCAGAGTGCTAACGAGATCGCATGAAATTCTTGGGGTAAGAGCAGCTGTGCTGCTAAAAAAATGAGTGCGCTATTTGATGTGCTGCTCATGCAGCTACTGCTTCATGAATATTCTGAACTTTTGATATCAAATTTGGAAAGCAAGTTTTGTTTTTGTTAACCAGATTTACGAACAAATCAGATAGTAGTCACTATGCCAGCTGACCATACACCCAGTATAAATAATGTCAGGTAGCTGTCTGCATATATTATCCTTTGGTTTTGATTCATGATTTATGGGTTAATACTTTGTCACATATGCCTTGCAGCTATTCAAAAAGATCAAACCAGTTTAATCACCTCATATTAATTTGAGGCCATGTACAGATAAAACTATAGATGATAACTGTAGAAAGACCAAGCTATAGGCTACTATAAGGGAGCAACAGAAGATGCCATTATGTGGAGAGAAAATTGATATAGTTTGCTAAAATATAAACAGAAGATCTGTTTGTAAATGTGTGATCATTCTATATCAGCTCAAGATTTGGAATATTTCATTTAACCAACATATTATTTTGTGACACATGGGAAAACAGTGTTCTCCAGATACAAACGATTTATCAGGACATTGACTAGACAGATGCTGAGAACTAAACAGTAAATGATATAGCATATCCATTAGGGTGGTCCAAAAACACTTTCTTCTGAATTTCTCTGATTTGAATATTGCATTCTGATCTTATATGGATAGAAAGTATTGTATAAAAATTTCAGCAAAATCTATTAATATTTAGAGGTGGCACAAAGCTGTTGAAGTTTAACATGTAAGTGCCCATTGGCAGACTTCAAGATCTTCGGTCTTTGCAAATCTTGCTATAACGGCATATTTTTTTGATCAAGTAACCTTTTTTTTAGTATGTCTAGGATGCCCAATCCAGTCCTGATATTCTTTCTGACTTGCACATTTTCGTAGCAGGTCAGCATAGGTATTACATAGGTCAATTATCAGGCCTTTTTCATAACAAGAATCCGAGGATTCAAACCCTGGGTTCTGTTGGGAATGAGTAATAGGCCTAAGCATAAGATCCATGGATATAACATCAAAGTAGCACTGCACTGCGAAGTGCAATCAGCTTTGACACCTGTCAGATTGCCTTCAAGTGCTGGTCCTCAATGGCAATTTGGTAACCTGAGGATGAAAATAGGCTTTAGAACTTGCAGAATTGCAATTAGCATTGTTAGACTGCTTTGAGAACAGATGCACTGCAAAAAGCAAATGCTAAATGCATTATTGGCCTTCCTTGAAACACATGGACGATTGTCATGTGGGCGATATTATAACGCAAAGTCAGCTTGAAAACAGTCCCTCAAGACTCAAACAATCTATCAAAAAACCGTAAAAAAAAAAAAAATTTAATAAAATTTTTTATTTTTCTTTCAATTTAAAAAAAAAAATCAACTCAACCCAACTCAACCCAAACCTGAAACGCATTTTACTATAACATCATTAGAACATGAATTGGCTATATTGGCTGTACCCACACCCCTATTCATGCCAGGACAACACTTCTCAGAAAACCTCTCAGACTGGTTTTTCAAAGAAAGTACCCTGGGTGAATCACCCAGGGCAAAAGCAGGCATATATTTCACTTACTATGAACATTAAATAAAAGATAGCTCCCAGATATTACTTTGCCATGCCATTTTATCATATGCTAAAAAATCAGGAAAAAATATTCACTTTTTAGAAAGATCTGGGAAATTGACCGATTTGTCAGTTGCGTGAATTAGGAATTGCATTATAAACTTCAAGGGCTTTGTGCCACCTCAAAATATTAATCGATTGGGCTGAAATTTTACATGTGTTTGTTTTGCCTATGTGGCCATCAATTTCCACTTTCAAATTGGGGGTTTTATGAGTCTTGATTTTTCCCATTGAAATGTGGACCACCCTAATATCCATATGCATACTAGTTATTCCTGGCCTATATTTCTTTTATAACAGGTTCACAAATTGTACGCACACCTACAAGCAAAATTGCTGCTTTCCACTTGTAAATTTTCCCCTCAAGCAAAATAAACTTGAGTACAAAACAGTACTTGGTATGCAACACAACCCTGGGCTAATGGCTTACAGCTATGTGTTTTAAATGCAACTGCTTCTGCCATTCAAAGTACACTCCTCTTTCCTTTGAAATATTTTGATCTATAATTAAAGGGTCAAAATACAAGCAGGTCAATCTAGTCAACATTTAATAAAAGAACACTCAGCTTTATATCATGTCAGTTGTTCATAAAGCATGTAAATGGTTATTTCATGAATGTTCAGGTGAAAAAAAGAAATCATGAACCATGGTGATAAATGGAGGTCTACTTTCGTGTGATCCCAATTAAGGTATAACATGCTTACATCAGTTCATGAGCAAATAATTGGGATTTATTAGCTTCCATGATCAGTTAGAGAGAAAGTGAGGGCGATTTTGCATTGGAAGTTGTGCCCTCTGTGTGCCATGATGCAGGATGATGTGTCATTGTGAATTAATGGGGTTTAAAAGCACCTGAATTTAGGGAGATTAATACTGTTACTTGGTGACTAACAAAACGAATTATAGTTATGATTTGACAAGAGGCCTCTCCCATAGCTGGTCAAAAAGCCTCCTTTGGTTTTCATGGTAATAGAAAGATCATGACACATCATCACTCAGATTCATCAGCTATCACAAATTTTACCCTGAAATGGTCTTCCTTAAATGATGAAATTGCTGCAATTAACTTGTTCAATAGGTAGGCACATTGCATGTGCAAAGCTCGTTCAGGTTATTTATCGGTCTATTAATATATTTTATATTTTAGAATAATATTTCTTTATATTTTAATCTATTTGATACATTTACACATTTCAGCAATGTATACATTTGTTGCTAAATAAATATAGAGTACATATGCACATACACTTAATTTTGATTATAAATTGTCCTCTGCCAGGTTATAGAAATTATCCTACAGAGTCGTGCAGTATATTTTGCTATTCACCCCAAAGCTATTCTGTCACACCCACTTAACACGAGCCCCTTATTAAGACCCCTCAAGGTCCCTGGTTCTTGTGTTGACCTTAATACCCAGCCCACCTGTATTGCTGTATTGCTGTCTTGCCAGTCTTGGGGACAATAGCAGCTGGAGGTATATATTGTATTCTGGTGGGTGGAGAGGCTCAAAAAGCAATGCAAAGGATCGACAAAAAAGTCAAAGAATACATTGCTGGAGTATTGGGTTACAATCAAATAGTAGCAAGTATGGAAAGAAAGAACAACTTCGAAAACATATTTTATATATTTAGTATTTTGTCTGTATGTACAATGTCATGGTGATTTTATCTCTCTCTCTCTTTTCTTTTCAATTCGTTTAAAAGACAATTCATCACAAGCCCCTCCTGCAAACCTAATATGACATGTGGTGCTGCATAGTTACTTGGATTTGCATAAATCTCAAGTGATGTCTGGATGGAAATTTGGGAGCAACTCTAGATATATAAATCTGTGTATACACTTTGACATTGTATTTGAGGCCAGTATGGTCATACACAACATCCAGAGTACTGTCAGTCATGCAAATTCAGCTTCACCATTCAGACCATTCAGTGTGTTGCAGCTCTGAAACAGATTGGAGGAAGAAAAGTTATATTTTGCAGGACATTGACTTAAAATTTTGTGACATTTGGTACTTCTGGTCAAAATGTTCAGGTACAGCAGAAATCAATGCTTTCCTGGCATTGGACATTCATAACTCAGTCACAGGACTGAGGACAGGACTCTTTGGTTACACAGCACTCCTGGGTCTCCTCATAGCCTCACAGGGGGCCAATGCAGGCAGCCCACTTGCCTGTCCCATGCACTCTTTTGAGTGATCACTGCGATGCGGTCTAATTCACACGAAGGTGGGCCTCTCTGCTAAACAGACATGCTCCCATGAGCTCTGGTGATTTGTCAAATTCTCTTTCTTACATACACTTGTTATTTACTAAAACGTGTAAAAGGTGCATTACCTCTAGAAAGATTTTCTCCTCATTCTTACCTGGATAATCTGGATCATCAACCCAGCTGGTGCCAGGATTACCTTCACTCTTGGAACTTACCTCAGGGCTGTGGACATGGGCCAATCCAAGGTAAACATTCGATCTATTTGCAATTTCGTATATCACATTTCTTTTTTCTTTTTTGCAGAGAAGTATGTCTCTTTGCTTCCATGCACTTACATTGTGAAGATTTACTTTTACAATATGTATATTTTAGCAGATCTTCTGCAGGTTGTAAGTGTTGTGTCATTGCAAGTTGGCAATAATACTTCCCCCCCCAAAGAACATCCAGTGGTCCACTGGACATGCTTAAGTTTCCATTCTATATATGTTTTTTTTTCTTTTTGTGACAGCTTTAAATGTTCAATATATACATATGGCAAATAAAAGAAGTGCTCAATTTTAAACTTTGGAATTCTCAAAACAGGACATCTGCAACAGGTCTGATTTGGAGGCTGACTTGAGTGATGTAAAACAACAACAACAACAACAACAACATAAAAACAACTACAAAAGGACAATCAAGTGAAAAGCATTTAATTAATATGCAACTTTTAAAGCATATGGCGTTTATGTTTTGCATTATCATACGAAGTAACTGAAGTACAGAGAAACTGTATATAGATCTATGTGAACATTAATTAGTGTCCAGCCCCTGGCCTATTTGGGGTTTTAGTACTGTTTCATTGTGTATACAATTGGCAACATTATATGTACATTTATGGCAATTCGAAGATCATTTAGTGTCTAATGGAGGCCTAAATGTCAACATGATAACTATATACAATGTACAGGCATGGACTGTAATTACTGCGCATCAAATTATGCTATTATGGAATTTGATTGACATGTACTTCTGATATTGAATGGCACTTGCCACCATACATTTTATTTTAGTGCATTAATCCTGCTTGCCATGCATAGTCCAGTATCAAAACAAGATAAACAGAATAGGATGCAATATTTGTCCTTTAATTATTCATGGCGAATGCTCGACAATGCCAATGCTAGCATGTGCATGCCAAGTCCCCTAAGTTTAATATTAGCAGCCGAACAAGGGTAATAGGATTGAACTGGATCAAACTTCACTTCCTGAAAACAAAATTATTGAAATTTGGCAAGTAATTGGATCAAATATTCACTGTGGTGGCCACCAGTAGATAGCTCGTTGTAAAATTATGAACTCAGATAAAGCAATGGGGAAGAGAAATTACTCCAGATAATAAAGGTAATGTGATCCCCTATCCTAAGATAAAATAGAATGAGGTGATATGAGTTGGACAGAATATAACACTGGAGTATGAATTTACTAGATTCTTTTACAATAAGTTTACATATGCACTGGATGACTTGAAATGAGCAAAAATAAAATTAAGAAAAACGTTCCCAAAATCATATATGTGGATTCTCTATGTTGCCAAATTAAATTTAATAACTAAATTAAAGTTGCATTAGATGCATTGAACTGTTTTTTGCATCTTCGCATTTGAATTAGCAACTTTTGGCGTCTTTTCTCGTGATGAATTAGCAATCTTTTGCATCTTAATTATTTTCAATTGCAAATACTTGTTCCCATATTACATGTATGTTGAACTGAGTCAGAGTCAGATGAAAGCTCACAAAACCCATGCAGATGGGCACATTGAGCAGATGTCTCTTGGTAATGAGAATGCCTGCACTTGAAACACATGATAGTGATGAAAAAGACATGAAATGAGGTTTCATGGGATGAATTGGGGTGGAATGGGCTGCAATGAGGAGGAAGCTACTGGTAATGCCAATTGGCATGCGATCGCAATGGTAGAACACTGTAGAATAGAATAGAGCGTGTTCTAGGCATCAGGTGGAAATTACTGAAAACTAAACAAAAAAGCAAAACAAAGAGAAAACATACCATTTACAAACACTTTCTGCTGAAATTGAAAGTATTGGTAATTATCAAGCTATTCCTAAATCAATCTGTGATTTTTGGCAGTACTCCTAAATCTGATGGAAATTTCATTTACTTGTCACAACACATGATTATTCACTGTAGCAAACTTTTCAAAGTACCAACACCACAGCAAATTACACATTGTCATCACACTATCACTCAAAACTATTTTGCAGACAATATATAACACTTAAGTTAATACCATCACATTCTGGGTGTCCTCTGTATATATATTATAGCAATGAAAACATATTTGAGTCAGTGGGACATTTGCATTATACCATTGTACATCAAATTATATGCCATTTGTCAAAAATATAAATGTACGAATATGATATTGTATGTGTCTTTGTCCCTTCAGACATATTAGTGTAAGCATCATATTACAATACAGATTATGATCATATCAAGTTAATGGGATGTGAACATTACATTTGTGTCTAAAATTAGCTGCATAATATGGAAGAGCTCTTGTTGGGACATCCTGCCTAGCTGAACTGAAACCAGCCAAAAAAATCAGATTATATCGCTGTAAATATTATTTTACATGAAACAACTATATCCAATTCACCATTGCTTTTGGTAATCACCAATCACAGGGCAAATATATGGAGCTAAAGGTAAACACTTGGACTTTTGATCACCTACTAATCAATCAGTTGCCAAGGCCTTGCCACTCTGTTGCCATGGTAGTACCACAGGTAGTTCACAGGTAAATGGTAATGGTGTAATTCGGTATGGCCATGCAGAACCTGTCTTTCCTGTAATGCCACCAATTGCCTCCAGCCTTAAACAGTGAAGCTATAAATTTTCCTTTGAATTTGGTAAAGATTGGCAGTGCTGTACAGTTGTCCATTTAAAGTATCAATAAATTGACAACTATTGACAGAATAACGATCACATGCACGGTTTGGAGACCAGATTGAGATCACCAATTGTTCTGCAATTTCAAGCCAGAAACCACCTGAAAAACCAATGCAATGGCGGAATTTAGCATCAGGCTGCCATTTAAAGGATAGCATGCATGCTTGAAAACTCAGGGCCATTTAGCACTTCAAGTATATTTCTGTAACAGTCCTTGGCGTGTCAGAATAGTAGTTTCAAAGCAAACACGAAGCAATCATTCTTGACTCAGTTGACTGGCGGAAAAAAAAAAAAATACGAAAAGAAGTCTTAGACTTCCTTTAATTGACCTATATCTATATTTGTCTGAGGCAGACACGACCAAGGTTTGTGTAAAACCAGGCATAGATTTTCAATAAAAATCATTTTTATATCTTCAATTTTATCAAAGAAATTTAAAAAAAGCAAGCGCAACATTTGTCGATTTTGAACAAAGAGTTGGAATAGACATTGAACACCAGCAGTGACATTGTTTTGTGTTTTACACAAACTTTTCTGAAGTGTGTGGTCTCATGGCTGCAGAAATTTGGATGTTTTTTAAAGTGTTGATTATTTGCTGTTAGTGGCTACAATTTCCAAAAGAAAATCCAAAATATACATTAAGAGTCAGTTTGCTGTTGTCATTTGAATAATTTGATGGCATCTTGATGCTATGTGTCACTATACATGTAATATGGAAACTGACATGCTCACCAACAGCTGCTTAGCATCCTACGCAGATGGACCTCATCAGAGCCACTAACAAGGTCTTAAAGTGGGAGTCATGTTACCAAGAGATATGCTGCTGGGAGGCTTGGTTCATGTGGCACAAGCTTGAGAAAATGGAAAAGTTTGAAGCTTTACTGAAGAGGATGGTGCATGATGTAAATGACCAAAAGAGATTGTTGGAAACTGACCCTACATAACACAGATGATCTCATAAATTACAATGAAAGTTACAGCACAGGTCAGAAGCATTTAGCTGGAAGTGGCTATAAGGACATAATACTTTGCAGACTATTTGCATATCCCTTGAAAGCATGCATTCTGACTAAATGCTTAATTGCTTATGAGCAAGCGAGTTCCCCCGTGGCCTAATTGGTAAGTGGCTTGTCAACTGGCTTTGAGGGCGTGGGTTCAAATCTCACCCCAGGAACTCACTTTAGTCCGAGCCCATGGGACATTAAATGGAGGCTGGTTGTATCCAGTATTCTATGCTGGGGCAACTGAAACACCCTGGGCATCCCTGAATTAATAGGATATGTGCCAGACTCACAGTCTTCTCATCTCATCATCATACGCCAATCACCTGCCTCGATATAGCCCACTAAGGTGCTGCAGAGGCGTAAAACACAAACAAACAAAGCTTATGAGTAGGCTATTGTGACTTTTGCTGTGATATCCAACCTTAGTAGAGTGTTGGTTTCAGAAATCATATAGTTCAACTGAATTTTTGTCAAATCATAAGGCATGGCTTCTATAAGATCGACCTTGTCCTACCACTCACTATAGTGTCACAACCTCTTATAGTTGAACCGCTTGCTACCAGCCCAGTCTCCTCCAATCAAGTCAATCTGTTGTGACAGACTGACATGTTATTGTATTCTGGGTGCTTTGGACAAATAATGCCCTGGAATGTTGAGTGATGGACAAATATCACAAATCAATCAGATCCATGTGTTGAGATCAATATTTCAATTTGCAGGTCCCACCAAAAGAGAAGTCATAATGCATTTGAAGAGGCCAGTGTGGGACAGAGCAAATGATTGGTGTTTTTAATGGTTTTTTGAAGTTTTAATTGATGTCATTTTTATGCAATTTCTGTAGACTGATCTATCTGTTTTCTGTAGATAGATAGATAGAAAGATAGATATATTTATCGAGAGATAGATAGATAGATAGATAGATAGATATCCTGAGTGCAATCTGGATTAAAGAGTGTATTTTCATGTTTGCTGATGCAAAGGATGTTCCTGTATGTTGCTGAATTTCCCATCCCAATGTGTTTATTTTTGTGTTTACCGAAAACTAGCGGTGTGTTAAATTTTTGTGCTACATGTTTCAAGTTTATTTTTAACCAATGCAGTCATGAATCGTAGCATGAACTGAGATCTCCAGTCTGCTTCACACACTTGTTTATTTTGCATATGATGGATATAAGAACAAAATTGAATGTTCCTCATTTTAAGTGTTTTTTCAAAATGACTTTTCTGCCCCTCTGTCTCTTTGTCTGCCCAGCTGACATAACAATCATTTTCAAGTGTTCATCTTACTCAGGGAGGCTCAGGTCCTCAGAAACTGCAGAAGAGAAGGAGTTATAAGAAACAAGAATCCGCGGATTCAAAACCGAACTACTGAAATGAAGGTCCTTGCCCTTACCAGTGAGCAAGTGATGTGCTTGGCACTTTGATTGAAGTGCTGGAGATTACCATTGAAGTATACTGTTTTTGGGCACTAGTACATAAATGCATGCTATGATGGGGAATGAGAACTTCATGGTGATAGAAGAAAGAGGCAACATATATATTTCAAAATTTTAATATCTTTAGTTGAATTACAAAGTAGAAGAGGTGACAGTTGCAAGTGTTGGAATTACTTAGTTTTGGTGAAATGACACAGTGTGATGTGAGCAATGTGTTAGCAATAACTGTATGATGAAGAGTTCAGTAATTACGCCATGACAATTGGTCCACATTAGGCTTATGTGGAAGGGGCTGCGAGTTGAATAGAAGTAATTGTCATGTGCACTCTAAGAAAAAAAGGTGCGAGGGGTGGAGCAAAACACCTGCAAGGTGGATGTAAAAACCTTTGGGGTGGACAAGGTTCTTCATCATCGTTTTGGTGCATCAAACAAGGGGTGTATGAAAAAAAGGTGCATCACACATTATAGGGTGCATCACACGAGAGGTGCATCACACTTTACAAGGTGCATGGGGTGCTTCACCATCCTTCCATGGTTTCTGACACTGGATATGGAAAATTACTAAATAATTGGGTAGCTGGGTTATTGCATAAAAGTGCCAGGCAGTGCCTAACTGACAAGCTGGTCTGCAGTGGGAAGGCGAGGGTGGTGATCCAGGGCATACTTAGAAATGATCTTGGGGGGGGGGGGGCAGAGAGGAGGCATTACATGAGGCGAATGGGTAGCACTCAGGGTTTTTCCTATCTCCTCTATGTCAACTTCAGGCCTTATGGGAAGGCCATAAATACACCACTGACTTTGCTGACCTGCCTCCTGTCGCATATCCTGGTAAGTTTAACCATGCCAGCTTCAACGGAATGCTGCAGGTGTATCTGTGAGGCAGCTGACAGCAACATTTACACCAGAACTGCTACCTTTCACATCTGCTTATTAATGGTGGGCATTTCTACTGAAAACAGACGTAATAGGCAGCTGTCCCTGTTTCCAATTTGATACCCATTCACCTTAAGATGCACCGTCTGCAACCACAGCCTGTCTACTCTCACCTGCCTGTACTGCACTCTTACTTGTCAAGTGGGGCAATGCTACATTAATTGAGGAACCGCCAGAAACCAGATGCCAGACTGATTTACTAGCAGTTCAGAAAATCATGACCAAGAGTGGTAAATGTACTATTCACCAGCCTCAGTGCAATGGGCAGTCCATGCTAATGTAATCCTGGGAAACTCAGCATCTTTAAACAAATCTGAATCAGGAATTTTGACTTAGTTGAGCAAACAGCAATTTCTTTGTCTGACTCAGGAAGTCTTACCTACAGCAAATAAGATTGCATAATTGGTTATAATATACTGTTTAGGTTTATTGCACACCTTTATATGGATTGTTTAATTAGGTAAGTAAAGTAATTGGGATAATCTACATCACAATACGTCTTTAATGAACTAGCTTGTGATATTTTCTTACATGGGACAAGTGGCGTCATCTATAATGCAAAGCTTTTTGCAATAAATTCTCAATTGTTATGTATGTGGCCCACCTATAACAGACATGAACTCGTAAAATTTGTTTATGTATAATTTTAATATTATGTTAACAAATTGTATCTTAATGTTTATTTGAATATGTACTACACTCTCGAAAGAACATTTTCAATTACAATGCATGTGATTTAAAGCTCATGTGTAATTATTTCAGTCCTCTGAACTTCAGACACATTTTGACCACAATAAAGCAAGCAGAATTGTAGATATACAGAAATTCCAACTTACATGAGCATTCAATTATAAAATGCTGAGAAGGTGAAGACAACCTCCTTTGTTTCCCTCTCACAATGGTCATCAGTTATCTGAGGAGTTGTAATCTTCAGACTGACGACCAGCAGGACCCAATTTGGAAGACAGTGAATTTGTCTCACTGTGAACTTTACGAAACACCCACAAAAATGAAAGCTCTCAAAAGTTATCCACCTTTTGAGGAATGGTTTATAAGCATCCTTGTAAGAGGCTCCTTTCCACCCTAGATTTGGTCATGCCACGAACCCCCAAAGGTTCTACAAACCAATCTACACTGAAGAACCTTGTAGGGTTCTTGTAAACTCCCCAGGGTTCTTTGACCCAGGGTGCTTCCCAAGCACCCTATGAAAAGGTGCTTCCAGGCACCCTATGGGGAGCTGTATTTGTGACAAGGCGAAGCACCTTATTTGGTTGTTCTGTAATCTTTTCGTTCTTAGAGTGTGTCAGATGAATGTAGATCCATGTCCGGTTCAGGCCAAGAGGCATAGCAGCGTATTAATTAATTTAAAAATAAATAAATTCAGAGATAAATTTGTCTCTGCTTCGTTCTCTTAAATGTTTTTTGACAGCTTTTTAAAACCTTTCTTTCTGTTTATGCTTTTTATGCCCTCTGGTAAACGGTTCCAATCCTTAATGCCATTAATATAGAAAGTAGAGTCAATGCCTTTTGAGTGAGGAACTTTGAAATTGGAAGATCCGGATTGGGTGTTATACCTGGGAAGATGTTTCGTAAAATTCTCCTTGAGATAAGCCGGAGACCTGTCATAGTAAATATTATGAACATGACCAAGTCTAAGTTGTTTTACTCTACTAGAGATGTCTAAAAAGCCAACCGAGTCCAGTTCTTTGTAGGTAATTTCGAATCTAGATGGTAAGTTGAGAATAAACCTTACCATTCTGTTTTGGATGGATTGTAATTTGGATTTAAATTTTTTACTTAGGCCTTCGTACCATGAAGCACAGGCATAGTCAATGTGACATTGAATTAATGATACACATTTGGTTTGACCAAATGCGGCTACAATATTTTCTTCTAAGCTGTGGAAATTATTAGCCACTGCACTCTGTTGATCCATCAATCCATAATATGACTGACCTGCAGTCCTGATGTTGTATGTGCTTTTTTGCATTTGCAGCTCATCTGGCAAATCACTGAATGACAAGTAACCATTTACATCAGCTTTGTGTGAAGTTTGCAAGTAAACATTGTTGCCTTCATATAAGATGTTATCTAAATCATTTGAATTGATGTTGCATGATATGGCAATTTACAAAGTGCAACAAGTGCATTACATGTGCATTGTTTGCCTTTACTAAGATCTGAGAAAAAATCTGCCCCTTGGTGGAATGTACCACAAATAGTACGAGTGCTGTACACTGGCATCACATCAACATTGCTTTGAGTCATCATAATGCTTTTACAGGTGATTTCATTAGTACGAGAAGCAGCATAAATTCAAAATAATTTTAAGTGTAATGTTTTAAGAAGTCCCAATGCCAAACTAATGCACATGTCTTAATTTCTAGAACAAAAAAAAAGTATTATTTTTCCTATTGTGAATGCAAAATTTAAATGTTGTGAAGAGTAACTTGATGTTGCAAAATAAACATGGAAGTTGCAAAATAAATATTACACCAATTCATTCATCCACCGCCACTAAAGTTTCCAGGGTTTGGACGCTACCGGGCAGTCCACCGCCACTTAACTTCTCAAAATTTTGGACACTACCGGGCAATCCGCCGCCACTAAAGTCTTCAAAAATTTTGGACACTACCAGGCAGTCCACAGCCACTAAACTTTTTTCAAAATTTTGGACACTACTGGGCAGTCCACTGCCACTTGACTTTTTTCAAAATTTTGGACACTACTGGACACAGTCCACCGCCACTTAACTTTTTTCAAAATTCTGGATACTACTGGGCAGTCCACTGCCACTTGACTTTTCAAAATTTTGGACACTACTGGACACACTCCAAAAGCTAGCCAATGAACAGGCCTTCACTCATGTAATGCAAATTAGGCCAATTTCGCAATTTCGCACTTCCGTAAGTGTTAGAGGCTCAGTTGAATGTCTCAAGGCCGGCCTCGGAGCCATATTTTGATGGCCTCAGCCTTGGCTCAGTCTCATTTCCAAATCGTTGGTATTGCCTCGGTCTTGGGTGTCTCTGGGCCAGTGTTGGAGGTCCTCGAGGCCGGCCTTGAGGCTACACTTAGATGGTCTCGGTCTTGGAGGCTGATGCCTCAGACTTTAATGGTCCGGCCTCAACTACATCACTGGTTACAGGTGTGATTCTCACATGGATAGATAGATCTCTCTGAGAGCCTTAATGTGATATGCCATATGTCTCAGAGAAGTAAACAGTCGCTTCATAAATTGCCGGTAAACTTTCGATCCTGGGTGCTGATTGACGCTCGTGAGGTAAATCGATGATAATATATGGTTTGGAAAAATTTGTCTATTTCAGATTCTCTGTGTGATTCTTTAGTGATTTTAGTTTAATAATGTCTAGCATTACACATGCAAAAACTCAGAATAGGCTTAATTCCATACCCACAATATTTCGTACATTTCAGACCCAAAATGAGCACTTTCCTTCACATAAAATGCCAATTTTAGCAAAATAAATGGAATTTTGAGGGAACACTTCCAAATGCAAAATATGGCACAATAGATGATTGAAGAGAGGTAGAGAAATGATTGGGGTCTTAAATTAAACACAAGTTATTCCATTTGTATCTTTAATAGGTAAGGTAAAAGTCGTACCTCAAGTATTCAGAATCAATCTCATAAATGACAATTTTGGCAATTCACAGCTTTTTTTGCAAAATCAGAGATATTCAAATATGCTAAATCTTCAGAACTATTAGAGATAGAGACATGGGGAATAGTGTGAAAATGTTCGTAATACCCAAGTTTATATACAAGTTTCATACACATATGGGGTCTATATCTAATAGTTTCTGAGTTATTTGCAAAAAACATGATTTTTATGGTGGCCATCTTGGATTTATGGCTAATTTGGGGTGTTCCACCACACGGATTTTCCAGGACTTTTAGCTTGTCTTTTTTGAAATATTTAGGGACCAAATGCCACTGGAACCATTTGTGTTGCAATTTGTTCTAGGTCATTTCACATAATGACTAGACTATTCTATAAGATCGACCTCGTCCTACCACTGACTATAGTGTCACAACCTCTTATAATTGAACCACTTGCTACCAGCCCAGTCTCCTCCAATCAAGTCAATCTGTTGTGACAGACTGACATGTTGTTATTGTATTCTGGGTGCTTTGGACAAATAATGCCCTGGAATGTTGAGTGATGGACAAATATCACAAATCAATCAGATCCATGTGTTCAGATCAATATTTCAATTTGCAGGTCCCACCACAAGAGAAGTCATAATGCATTTGAAGAGGCCAGTGTGGGACAGAGCAAATGATTGGTGTTTTTAATGGTTTTTTGAAGTTATAATTGATGTCATTTTTATGCAATTTCTGTAGACTGATCTATCTGTTTTCTGTAGATAGATAGATAGAAAGATAGATATATTTATCGAGAGATAGATAGATAGATAGATAGATATCCTGAGTGCAATCTGGATTAAAGAGTGTATTTTCATGTTTGCTGATGCAAAGGATGTTCCTGTATGTTGCTGAATTTCCCATCCCCATGTGTTTATTTTGTGTTTACCAAAAACTAGCAGTGTGTTAAATTTTTGTGCTACATATTTCAAGTTTATTTTTAACCAAAGCAGTCATGAACTGAGATCTCCAGTCTGCTTCACACACTTGTTTATTTTGCATATGATGGACCTAGGAACAAAACTGAATGTTCCTCATTTTTAAGTGTTTTCTCAAAATGACTTTTTTGCCTTTCTGCTCCTCTGTCTCTCTTTCTGCCCAGCTGACATAACAATCATTTTCAAGTGTTCATCTTGCTCAGAGAGGCTCAGATCCTCAGAAACTGCAGATGTTTTAAAGAGAAGGAGTTATAAGAAAAAATGGCCCAAGATAAAAAGTTAACAAATAGACATTGTCAGTTGTTTCTGGAAAACACTTGCTCATGCCTCGACCCCAGTACTTATGTTTGTTTTTTTGTAAAATGAATCTCAAGATGTTAGAAAGAGTTTACTTTGCTAAACTTTTAGTATTAGTATGGATCTGTAGTCTGCACCTTGTATAGCCCCTGAATGCAAGCTTTTCTCTGAAAGGATCCAGGTCCTTCCTCTGAACAGGGTGATGTATATATGTCTATGGTTTTATGCATAAGCACCAAAATATGGGGCTGAATAGTCTTGGATCATCTGTGGATTTAGAAAAAGGATTTATCACCAATGAAATTATGATTGTGTAATGTGTATGTCATTATATACGAAAATTATACTATTTGCACGGTTACAGTACCGTAATATGGGGTGAATCGGGACACTGGGATGAATCGGGACAGAACAGAAATGTGTTCTATTTCTTAAACTACAGCTACTTCTATTTATGCCAGATTCAAAATTTTTGGCACACATCTGGCTTGCATTAAAAATTGTGGTGGGGTTTTATAATTCTAACTGCAGGCAGTGAGGAGCTGCAGCACTTTTAACTTCGCAAATTGGCAAAACATTCCTTGTATCATAAAAAGTATAATACAGAGCCATCAAGTTCACAGTAAACTTTTTTCAATTTAAAATGGTTTCAGGAGATCAGGAGAGTAGGCTAGATATGGGATTATGCATGTTTGGTCATGGGTTCAGATCCAGGTCAATGGCTAAGTTTCGAAATTAATCAAAAATATACTCTACCAATTTTCATTTGAGTGTATTGGCGTGGCATTTTGATAAATATTATAGAACTTGGCATCATTTATTATGGATTTAGTCCAGAATTATCAATCACCAGAAAAATTAGCAAATAACTACAGTTTTTGATAGTTTTCTGTCATTTATGACATTTTTTTAAATGTGCATATTTTCAAGGGAATTTATTTCAGATTTTCCTCAAAATAAATATTTTGCATATTGAAGATGTTTTCTAATGTTTAATCACAAGAAACATTAACTTAAAGAAGCTGGGAAGTATTGATTGTAATAATGCAGTGTCCCGATTCACCCCACACTGTGGGGTGAATTGGGACAGTGGTTTTTTGGGCCCTAAGCATTGGCAGTTTAAGATATCATTTCAAGCTCCTATTGAATCTTAGATCTTCTCTTCGGACACAATTTGACACCATATTTCGATCCTGAGTTGATTTTTGGCCATGCTATCACTGAAAAACGACCAAATCTGTCCCGATTCACCCCATATTACGGTATTTATTTTATACAGCTATTCACTGTACATACAGACCCCTTCTTGTATCATTTCTGTGAATGACATGTTTCTGAGATTGTAATCAGCTCTCAAGATTGATGAGCATTGAGTAGTGTCAGGCTTTTGAGCCATATATTCTGTGTATTATGAAAAGAAAACTTGAAAAAAGGAAGAGTGAAGAATGGGAAATAAAGGAACAGAAGAAAATCAACACTTGCCTCCTCGTGTATACTTTTGTAAGTCGTGCATTTCCCGAAATTGAAGGGGGTTTCCAGAATTAACTCCCATCAGCTCATTTAATCGTGATATACTAGCAAAATGTTTTTTTGTGTCTTGGCTTGGATAAACAAGGCCAGACTATTTCACCACATCCTCTCTCCTCGTATTACCTTGCTTTTTTCATTTCTTCATTTTATTTAACATTATCCAGATACATGCTCAAAAACAGTTTCCTTCTCCTTTTCTCAAAGAAAAAAAGTTAGAAATGGGAGGAGAGGAGTTACTGCATTAATGCAATATATGCATGTTATATTAGTATGATACTCCGGATTTCTCTAGCATGTACAAAAACTGTCGCATGGCATGATGCTTCCAATGCAATGCACATGCAGCCAATCAATTCTGACAGTCAAGTCCCTGGTCAGCTCTTGCTATTTCGAATGAATAATTTCTGCCATCTTAGAAAATAGTCAATAAATGTTTTCCCACATTATGTGCCATGCGTTTTTCGATTTTTTGCTGGCTGTTGAAGAAACAGTGTGGCAACCCAAGGAAGGCCTGCAATTGCTGAGGTCAGTAACAGTGCCCTTTTTCTGGAAGTGAAGAATATACATATATGTAGTTTCAGTCTCAATAAAATACTGTGGAGGCCTTCTAGCTATAGCTCTTCCTGTGCAATATTCAAATATGTAGCACTTAGTTTGTGGAGATTGCTGTAGGTGACCATCTTATTTCTCTTGAAGCAATGGTGAAATAGGAGCTTTCAAATGTTTTGAAGTCAGACCCCAATCCAAGCCAATCCCAAGGTCCCAACTGCATAATTGAACGATATATTTACTGTATTGTGCAGCTGGCCCTCAAATTATAATGTCATTTCTGACTTCTACTGATTCAATCTTGACAGAGACTGTTACATTTCTTCCCAGGAACTTTCACATATTTGTATGGTTTCATTATTAACTCTTTCTTGTATACTCAGATTGAACTATTCAGACCCCTTTGAATGGCGACTTGTGAAGGTCACCCTGTCAGTGATGAAGTGTTGGGTAAATTCAGTGCACATTTGCAGACATCAGTTTCAGTAAGGGGCACACAATATTAGCTTAGCGTAAGTATAACACTAATAGCAATGGATGGTCTTTGGTGTTAGCATAAATCACTAGCACATGTGAGGCACATTTGGTGGTTGCACAAGGACTGACAGCACGACCAAATCACTTGCCCCATGTCTGACATTGCCCAGCCCCTTGTTGCACATCTCTATTGGCACGTGGCCATGGTGAATTATTTGTCTTTCTGGGGTTGAGCAGAATTTGGACTGTGCACCACAGGAGATCTGATTAATTGATGGCTGTATAATTATCTCCACTTGCGTTCTTAATAATGGATAATTGCTTCCATGGTGTCCTTGTCTTTGTATATTTTTTCTTGCTTCAAGATTTTATGGCCCTCTGCTCTGATGCATTGTGTTTTGTACTTACACAAAGCATCTTAAAAGTGCTTGTTTCCCTGTCTGCATGATGACTTTTGTTGCCATAACATAAGTACACTGTAATGCAATTCGGTGTCGGCCTGCAATAATATATCAAATCGTATGTACCATGTATGACCAGTCTGGTGAAAATGAGAACTGCATGCTGCTGCCACCTGGCACAAAAGTTGATTTTGTATGCTACATTATTGCTGTCCCAAGAAATAGTTCCAATTTCATTGCACATTCACAAAATTTCTATTCAACATTGATGTATACCAGAGTCAGACTCGGCAATCACATTCTCTAGGAAGTAGACAAAGCCATCAGCACACTCAGAAACAGCCCCGGTGTCTTCCAGACAAAATTGTGTGTGTTCCTCTGATCGAAATGATGTGGACGCTCGCAGGAGCTCGCGGAATAGCACACTAATCACTAGGTGGCAACACAAGACAGCATATGTTCTAATCTGTGGCAATGCAAGAACAGTCCACTTGTAGACAGATGTATGACATTAAATTTGTAGCATGCATGGGATGGTAATATTAAAACATATACTCATAAAATGCCTAATCATAGGGAGTGAAGTTGGCATCCATTTAAGTCCCTAATTTACAAATAGGTCATAGTAGATCTGTGAGTATTGACACTCAGTGACAGCAAAACCAAGAAAAGCTTGGGCTATGGATCTTCACCCTCGGACTATAGCATGGTAATTTTTCCTGCTTTTTCAAAGTCTTTTTTCTGGGCTCCTTGCAGTGAATGTTATAATTGTGAAATACCAAGGAGAGACTAGTATCAAACTCTTTGTGGTGAGGTGTTAGTCAGCACATAGTTTTCATATTTCGGTTTGTCAGTAGTTGAGTACTTCGTGTTTGCTATATTAACCACTCTTGATTATAACTATGGAAGATGTCATGCGTGCTTATTCCTTGGAACGTGACATCGGTGCTTCTGTTGCCCATTGGCACATGTTTATATATTATGATGATCCAATCCCAATAACAACTGCTATTACCGACTCATAGACTTTAATTTTTACAGAAAAGTACAGAACCAGTACTTAGATCATGAAATGTGGAAAGTATGACTGCTGGAATTGTAGAAGAGTCCTTTAACGGAATATGACTTGGTCTTTATAGTAGACCTTGTGACCATGTAAACCACACTTACGATTAAATAGGCCTACACTCTAAAAATGGATAATGGTTTTTGCACAGAAGTTTGGTTTTTCCAAAGACCCTCAACTTTATAGCAATATGTCTGTAGGGTGTTTCCAGAAAGCCTAGTTGGAATGATATGGAGGAAAAACTCCAGAACAAATCAAGGTTTTTGAATTAGCTTTATTTTTTAGAGTGTATAATCAAAATATGTGTTCAGTAGCAGATCCAGGGGTGGGGGGTTTAAGGGGTTCAAACCTCCGTCCAACATTTTCTGGATCTGCCCCTGGTATTCCATAATGATCAAGAGTGTAGCTCAAACTTACGGCTATATATCTCTATTCTAAATGTTTACTGGTTAGAGTTGTTATTATCGAGTGTCCCCTGAAAAGAGTATGAAGACTAAATGAATTATTATCATTTTAATGTTTTCTGCACATTCGTCCATGTGAAATGAATATAAATATTCTAACTGTTCCCATGCGAGTCTCGTGTTTAGCAGGTCTTCCCTGGTTGCATACAAAAAGGTGTCAAATATTGCCGACCTATCATGCACTGTTTCATGAGGGGCTGTTATGCTCTTATAAATGCCTCATATTATTATTATTACTATAGACACTTCAGAGGGTATCCATGTGGAGCAAACACATGATGTTCTATATGGAGGTACTGAAGATCTACAGACGGACAGACAGACAGACAGACAATATTCATTTATTTGACCATAGAGAAATACAACATGAAATAGTTCCAAAATAATTACATATATACGGTCTTTGGAGACCCACATTAAGGCTACTGCCGCTATCATGTGGGCCACCAAGAAACAAGCGTATAACAATAAATTAAAAAATTAAAATAAAATAAAATACAGTTGTACACTAAGTATGTATACATTTTATAATTTATGTGCTATGAATTAATTGAAGTTGTAGACAAAGACAAAGTGTACTTTAACCCTAAGAATAGCTTTAACATTGTGCTGCTCGGGTTGTACTGGCAATTTGGAAGACAAATCTATGGCATTTAAGCTACACTACTTATTATGCACCTGACAAAGACTGTGACTATTTCATTGCCCTGAGATTTAGACAACAGCAGAGAGTCCAACATATTTGTTTTTCACTTGGTGATAAGTAGATGTGTCTGACGGTCGGAACCTGTTAACATTTTTTGTGAGGTATCGGCGAAACATTGACATCTGGTGGGAAACAAACATAACATCTGAGACACCACTGGGGTTTGTTTTACATTTTTATATTAATCGCAGTCAGTCAACTTTCCCTTTGACTTATTATATTGTTGTTTAATGAGTAGCAAAAATGACCCATGAAAGCACTTTTTGGCATACTCACAGCATCTAATTTCTCACAAGATTGTTGGAATCAAATATTTCCCTTTGGATACAAAACTTTTATTTGCCATATCAGATATCATCGTTGAAGTTGATCTCACATGGCCAAGGTATTTGTATTCATCATTGATGACAATGCAGCAAAAATTGTTGAAATGGCTGTGATTTATATAATGTTATTAGTTACTTATTACCAGTATGCCAATAGTGATGCCATGCACTGTGTGCAGTCATAGATCAATAACCTGTACACAGTGAGCTTGAACAAACTTTGGGGTTAAAAAAATTGACCAAGAAAGCGATTAACGCAGTGATGTAGAGGAAGGTCAGGCGAACATTTTGATGTATCATATGAAAAAATCTGTTGGGAATTTATTTAGATATTTGAGTTTTAGATTTTTTATTTATCACACCCTATTCTAAGCATGGAATCTTCATCAAAAAGTGATCAGAATGACCAATTTTTCCTGTTTGGTAATATCTATGATAAAAGTCATTATTCAGAAGTAAAAATATGCAGTCATTGTCAATGCAGAAAGTATGTACCACTACATCAAGGCTGACAGGGTGTGATAAACCTATAACAGCTAACATTTCTGCCTAAAGGCCTGGGAAAATGTTTGCAATACCAGGTTCTGTTAGTTACATAATTCTGGTAAATAATTTTAGCAAATTCGGTCTTATCATTTCATTTTAACAGGCTTTCATGTGTATGTTTGTGCATTTTATCACAAATTTTGCCTCTGTAAACAAGCATTTCATAGCAATGTAAAAGGATAGACAAAGTTGAGCTAATTAACGTACAACGCATGCATATAATGTTTGTAAGTATCTGCTTCACTATTAAGTTGAATTCCCTGATATTACATGAACCGTCTTTGCTATTGGCCAATATGCAAAAACAGCATTAAAAGCTATAAATAAACATTTATATTCATACTTAATGTTTTTTGAGTACTTAAAATTGATGATGGGTGTTTATTGGTGATGTAGGTTATCTGGCATCAAGAATCAATCAATGTTTTAATTGTAGAGAACAAAAAAATTCACATAAATTCAGTAAATTAGGTGAAAATTTAGTTAATACAAACATGTACAACTATTTCTAATTAAGACTGTAATGTAAAAGTATTTTACTCCATTACTAATTAAATGTTTCCAAACATTCTATCTACGTGTTTTCAGATGATTCACTCAACATTTGCTACACTTTACACGGTTGCAAAAGTATGTGTTTCACAGTGGTGAAATTTCATTAAAAAACACATAAAGACCTCAATAATACACCATAAAGTTCAAAAGTGAGGTAGATTCCACTACCATTATTCATCAGAATGATGAAACTCCGGACAAGCTGGCAAATAAACATATCTTATACGTTTTCTCAGAAATGTTTATTTTTATAGGTTTATCACACTCTGGCAGTCTGGATGAAGTGGTATGTACCTGCTCTTGTGGCAATCACTGCATATTTCTTTCTCTGCATAATAACCTTTATCTTAGATATTACCTAAAAGGAAAAATGGGCAACTTTGATCACTTTATGATGCAGGTTCCATACTGAGAATAGGGTGTGATAAATAAAACATCTAAAACTCAAATATCTCAAAAAATTCCCAACAGATTTTTTTATATGACACATCAAAATGTTCGTCTGACCTTCCTCTACATCACTGCGTTAATCGCTTTCTTGGTCAATGTTTTAACCCCAAAGTTTGTTCAAGCTCGCTGTGTGTAGTATTATGTGGTTAAGTATACTTATTTCCATAATATTTAGTACTTTCGAAACAGCTAGGCTATACTATAATAAGCCTAAATGGGTATGGTGGTATTTTGAGATGTACAAGTGGGTACAGAGGACTCAGGATATCTTCACGAGTGGGAGTACATCTCAAAATACCACCATACAGCCATTTGGTCTGTTTATACCCCATATTGTAACTCAAAAGAAAGCTGAACTTCACTCTGATGATCAATACTCAACAGTGGCCTCAGCCAATCAGAGTACAGATAGCAGCTCAACTGAAGATGTCACAATGTTGTGACGTCACCATGGCCATGATGTCAAAATGGTAAACAATGCAATGACATCATCGACAATGATCAAACCATGCGGTATACAAAAAACCATTGAGTATACAACGCAATACCACATGGGATAAATATCCACTGCATTTTCATGTGGTATTGTAAACATTATGGGGTTTATGAAAATACCTCCTACTTTATCAATAACAAGCCCAGATGAATGTGTGAATTTGGCTCAGAATCAACCAATCCGGCATGTCTGAGTTCACTGGCAGAAAAAAATATACCAAGAAAGTCTTAGACTTCCTTTCAAAGACAAAGATCTATATTTCTGTGACAGACATGACCAAGGCAAGGAGATTTTCTATCAAAATCATTTTTATATCTGCAATTTTATCAAAGAAATGCTGGAGGGAGGGTTAGTCTAGTAATAGCATGCTAGGCTGTCAATCACTGGGTCCAGGCTTCGAATCCAGCTCTTGGATTCAAATCCAGCTCAAGGTCACTTGGGCTTACGTTGGACGGCTGTTTCACGGATCCCTCCCCATGCATTGCCGTGTCCTCCTCCCGTCCTACTTTGCCTTCCCTGGAAGGACACAATGCCCCAATCATCCATCCATCCATCAAAGAAATGTGAAAATATTGGAACTTCTTTTGTCGATTTGGAACAAATAGTCCCAAATGGACATTGGACACCAGCCTCAATCAAAAGCAACAACAAAGAATTTTGTTCAAACAAACTGTTCTGAAGTGTGTGATTGCTTGGCTGCAGAAATTAAATTTAGCGGGGCAAATTTGTCATGAATAGGCCAGTAATAGTGCATTTATACATTGAAGCGTGAAACTTGGCACACATTTCAAAAATGTCTTAAAGAAAATATTTAGATAGGGAGCCACTTCAGATTTGACCTGGTTGATCCATGGCAGCCATTTTCCAAAATGGCGGCTAATTATCAAATTTTCCTGCTTTCTGTGAACTGCCTATAGTTTGAAAGTATGAAAACAGTGCTCATTATTCCTTCTACAGATCTAAAAAATATTATCAATTGATTTATGAATTGAACTGAGGAATTTTAGGGTAGTCAGGGTCCTTTTTGTTAGAACTGTTGAAGAAAATGTATCATTTTCGCGGTTTTCCATAGTTTCATGGAATCTCAACTGATTTAAAAACTAACTACATATTTGAATTCATTGTAAAAAGAGCTTTCAAATGAATATTCACATTAATAGTTTCCATGAAATCTTTGTCAAAATTAACGAAAAAACAAAATCTTCAAAAATCAATTTACTTTCATATTTTTCCATTTTCGCATCAAGTTTACGAAACCCATTGATGCGGGTACTCATTTGAAAGCTCTTCTTACAAGGAATTCAACTATGTAAATTATTTTGAGATTTATAGAGAATTGGTGAAACCATCCGTAACCGCGAAATCCAGTGTTTGAATCAATATTCCTATTATAAACAAAAAGGATTCCAACAAGCCTGAAAATAGACCAAGGCTACCAAAAAATGTTATAGTAATGTACTGAATACTTAGAGAGGCAATAAAAAACAATATTTACGTGTATTCTATTTGTAGGAACGACACAGAAAGCAGCAAAATGGAAGAATTGACCGCCATTTTGAAAAATGGCTGCCAGTAGCCACCTAAGCTAAATCTGAAATGGCTCCCTATCCAAATATGTTTGTATAGATGTTTTTTAAGTGTGGGCCAAGTTTCATGCTTCTATGCATAAATGCACTATTTTTTTACATACCTGCCCCACTAATTGTTTTTCATAGCGTTGACTCTTGATAATGCTGTTGATGGTTGCAGTTCCCAGAATCAAATAAAAAAACACACTAAGATTCACTTAGAGTCAGTGTGCTGTTGTCAGTTGATGACATGCATCTTGATTTTGCCTGTAATATGGAAACTAACACAGTCACCAACCTAGGGTCACCAACAGCTGCTTAACATCCTCCCCAGACATGTCCTATCAAGTCACTAACAAGGTTTTAAAGTAGGAGTCATGTTACGTACCAAGAGATATGCGGCTGGGAGGCTGGGATCTTATGGCACAAGCATGAGAAAATAGAAAAGCGTGAAGAATTGCTTAAGAGGATGGTGCATGATGAAGTTAAAATGACCAAAAGAGATTGCTTGAAACTGACCATACATAATACAGCTGATCACATAAATTTCAATGAAAGTTACAGCACAAGTCAGAAGCATGCATCCAGGAGTGGCTGGTGATGTAATGCTTTTCAGACTATTTGCATATCCCTTGAAAGCATGCCCTCTGACTAAATGCTTAATTGCCTATGAGCAGGCTATTGTGACTTTTTCTGTAATATGCAACTTAAAATCTTAAAGGACAACTCCACCCAAAATGACTAATTTAATCAATTTTTATCTTGTGACAGTATAGGGTGCTGCAAGTATGTCCTACCAATGCTTAAAAAATTGGTTTTAACCTGAAATTAGGAAAAATATGTGAAATTGGGTTTTTAGCAAAATTCTGTGGCTCTTCAGCATGTTCAGTCAGCTGATGAGTGACGTAGGGTAGGGTGGGCCTCCCCCTCTCCTCCAATTAATTGAACAAATTGGAGGTGTGGACTGCTTCTATTTTTTCCAACTAATATGCCTGTGACAAACTGTCAATGAATTAGGAAACTGATATAATACCAGCTGTGAAATGTGTGAATTTGCTACACTTGGGATGCAAACTCTTGTTTGTGCAAATGACAATAGCTGCTAAAAAACTGAATAATTCAATTACAACTTACAACCAACTGAAACTGAAATGTCTTGCAAATGCTTGTGATACGGTCTATTGAGCAGCCAACTCCGCCCAACTGTCAATCATAAGAATAATTATAAATTCTGGGGTGATGATTGGCTGATTCTTGAGATTTTATTTGGCACTGGTTAATTTGCCTCATATTTGCCAAGTCCAGAACGCATCTTGTGATGGCAGCAACTGGTATCTTAGATAGACAGAAAGACAGAGTGTCAAGATTGACAAATATGTGAAGATAGATAGACAGACAGCTAGACAGACAGACAGACAGACAGACAGACAGACAGACAGACTAGATAGATAGATAGATAGATAGATAGATAGATAGATAGATAGATAGATAGATAGATAGATAGATAGATAGATAGATAGATATGGTGTATTTTACTTGAAAGCTGCATGGGGGTGTTGCTTCATCATTATACATTTAATTAGGCCCTAATTGTACATTTTGCGATCTGGTCTTGCAAATTGTGGTCCAAATCAGTCACTGCTCACTCTCTCAACCTTGAGAAGATCAACCAATGAGATTTCACTGCATGCCTGAATGATTTCACATTTATACTGTCAGCTTTTTTAGTTTCATCCCTTTGTTCATAAAACATTTCACAGCTAGGCCTCACTGTTCTTTCATACTTCCAAAGGTCATAAAAGGTCATCTATTTGAATATTCATTACCCAGTCCTATGTGTCTTGCTCAGTTTCTGCCTACAGGAGTCGCTTTTCCTTGTGCCAAAAATTTGGCCAACATCAGGAACTAAATTAATTTTTTTTAGGGATTTTGTTTAGGAGAATTTCAAAAGGATCACTGTCATGTTTCTGTAAATGGTACATCTGAAGATCTCAACCAATAAAAAAATTGCACTATTGTGTGCCTTTAATAGAGTGTTAGTTTAAGAAATCATAGTGCAATGTTGTGGATTCATCTTGGCCCTTTTACCTGTATAATTACAACTGACTCTTTGTCAAACCTGATGGCTCAATTCTGTGAGACTGACCTTGTCCCACCACTCACTAGTGTCACAACCTTCTACAGTAGAACCACTTGCTACCAGTCCAAACCCCTCCAATCAAGTCAATCTGTTGTGACAGACTGACATGTTGTTATTGATTCTAGGTGCTTGGGACAACTGATGCCCTGGAATGTTGATAGGTGGACAAATATCACAAATCAATCAGATCCATGTGTTTAGATTGATATTTCAATTTGCAGGTCCCACCACAAGAGAAATTATAATGCATTTGTAGAGGCCAGTGTGGGACAGAGTCAAATAAGTGATGTTTTTAATAGAGTTTTTATGGATTTTAACACTAACTGATCAGTTTTGGCATTTTATAGTTAACATCGGTTTTGGGGAGTTTTAATTGATGTCATTTTTATGCAATTTCTGTAGACAGATCTATCTGTTTTCTGTAGATAGATAGATAGAAAGATAGATATATTTATCGACAGATAGATAGATAGATGGATAGATATCCTGAATGCAATCTAGATTGAAGAGTGTATTTTCATGTTTGCTGATATGCAAAGGATGTTCCTGTATGTTGCTGAATTTCCCATCCTCATGTGTTTATTTAGTGTTTACCAAAAACTAGCAGTGTGTCAAATTTTTGTGCTACATGTTTCAAGTTTATTTTTAACCAAAGCAGTCATGAACTGAGATCTCCACTCTGCTTCACACACTTGTTTATTTTACATATGATGGATGTAGGAGCAAAAGTGAATATTCCTCATTTTAAATGTTTTCTCAAAATGACTTCAATTTTTGCCTTTCTGCCCCTCTGTCTCTCTGTCTGGCCAGCTGACATAACAATGATTTTCAAGTGTTCATCTTGGTCAGGGAGGCTCTTGAAAGTCCTCAGAAACTGCAGATGTTTTAAAGAGAAGGAGTTATAAGAAAAAATGGCCCAAGATAAAAAGTTTTAAAATAAAACAAAAATACCTAGTCAGTTGTTTCTGGAAAACACTTGCTCATGCCTCGACCCCAGTACTTATGTTTGTTTTTTGTGTGAAATGAATCTTAAGATGCTAGAAAGAGTTTACTTTGCTAAACTTATAGTATGGGTATCTGTAGTCTGCACCTTACAGCCCCTGAATGCAAGCTTTTCTCTGAAAGGATCGAGGTCCTTCCTCTGAACGGGGCGATGTCATATATGTCCATGTTTTTATTCATAATGCACCAATATTTATGGGGCTGAATAGTCTTGGATAAACTATGAATCGTGAAAAAGATTTATCACCAATGACATTGTGATTGTGTAGTGTGTATTTTATTAATAACAAAAAATATAACATTTCAATGGTTACAGTATTTCTCTTATGCAGCTATTCACTGTATATACAGCCCCCTTCTGTATCTTTTCTGTGAATGACATGTTTCTGAGATTATAATCAGCGCTCACGATTGATGAGCATTGAGTAGTGTCAGGCTTCTGAGCCATATATTCTGTGTATTATGAAAAGAAAACTTGAAAAAGGAAGAGTGAAGAATTGGAAATAAAGGAACAGAAAAAATGAACACTTGCCTCTTCATGTATACTTTTGTGAGGAGTCATGCATTTCCAGAAATTGAAGGGGGTGTCCAGAATTAACTCCAATCAGCTCATTTAATCATGATATACTAGCAAAATGTTTTTTTTGTCTTGGCTTGGGTTACATGAACTTACATGGCTACACTATTTCACCACATCCTCTCTCCTCATATTACCTTGCTTTTTTATCTTTTCATTTATTTGACATTATCCAGATACATGCTTAGAAACATGTTTCATTTTCCTTTACTCAAAGAAAAAAGTCAGAAATGGGAGGGAGGGGGAGATACCACATTACTGCAATATGTGCATGTTATTTTAGCATGATGCTCCAGATTTTTGAAGCATGCATACTGGCTGGCATGATGCTTCCAATGCAATGCACATGCAGCCAATCAATTCTGACATTCAAGTCCCTGGTTAGCTCTTCCTAATGAAAAATTTCTGCCATCTTAGAAAATAGTCAATAAATGTTGTTCCACATTATATGCCATGCACTTGTAGCTTTTTTTTATTGTTGTTAAATAAACAATGTGACAATCCAATTTTTGCAATTACCGAGTTCAATATAGGCCTATAGTGAGCACTCTTTTTCAGAAAGTCAAGAATAGTTTAAGTCTTCAATAAAATACTGTGGAGGCCTTCCTCTTCCAGTGCCATATACAAATATGCAACGTTCAGTTTGTGGACATTGCTGTCTTTCTAAGGTTAACATCTTTTTTCTCTGGAAACAATGGTGAAATAGGAGCTTTTTTAAAATGTTTTGAAGTCAGACCCCAATCCTAGCCAATCCCAAGGTCCCGACTGCATGATTGAACGATATATTTACTGTATTGTGCAGCTGGCCCTCAAATTATAATGTCATTTCTGACTTTCACTGATTCTATCTTACAGAGACTGTTACAATGCTTCCCAGGCACTTCCACATATTTTTATGGTTTCATTATTAACTCTTTCTTGTATACTCAGATTGAACTATTCAGACCCCTTTGAATGGTGACTTGTGAAGGTCACCCTGTCAGTGATGAAGTGTTGGGTAAATTCAGTGCACATTTGTACACATCAGTTTCAGTAAGGGGCACACAATATATTAGCTTAAGTATAACACTATTAACAAAGGATGGTCTTTGGTGTTACCATAAATCACTAGCGCATGTAAGGCACATTTGGTGGTTGCACAAGGACTGACAGCACGACCAAATCACTTGCCCCATGTCTAACATTGCCCAACCCCTTGTTGCACATCTCTATTGGCACATGACCATGGTGAATTACTTGTCTTTCTGGGGTTGAACAGAACTTGAGCTATGTGCACCACAGGAGGTCTGATTAATTGATGGCTGTATAATTATCTCCACTTGCGTTCTTATAATAATAGATAATTGCTTCCATGGTATCTTTGTCTTTGTATATTTTTTCTTGGTTCAAGATTTTATTGCCCTGTGCTCTGATGCATTGTGTTTTGTACTTACACAAAGCATCTTAAACGTACTTGTTTCCCTGTCTGCATGATGACTATTGTTGTCAGAACATAAGTGCATTGTAATGCAACTTTGTGCACAATATATACAAAATTGTATCTGCTATGTATGACATAAATTTACTTGTATGCATGGGATGGTTATATTAAAACATATACTTCATAAATTGACTAATTACATGGAGTAAAGTTGGCAGCCGAACGTACAAATAGGTCATGGTTGATCTGTATGCATTGACACTCAGTGACAGCAAAACCAAGAAAAGGTTTGGGCAATGGATCTTCACCCTCGGACTTCAGCATGGTAATTTGTCCTACTTTTTTTCCCCAAGTCTTTTTTCTTGGCTCCTTGCAGTAAATGTTATAATTGTGAAATACCGAGGAGAGACTAGTCTCAAACTGCTTGTGGTGAGGTGACAGTCAGCACATGGTTTTCATATTTCGGTTTGTCAGTAGTTTAGTACTTCGTGTTTGCTATATTTACCATTGGCACATGTTTATGTAATATGATGATCCAATCCAAATTACAACTGCTATAACCGACTAATAGTCTGTCATTTTTACAGAAAAAGTATAGAACCAGTAGGGGAGAGCGGGGCACAGTGAGACACTTTTTTTATTTTCAAGTGTTCCAAAATGTTGGCAATAACGAGTTAAATGAGATCAGGTCCACATTATAGATAATTACGTTGGGTATATTGTCAAGTGGTTTCAGGTTCCTATCTTTTACAGGTTTGGAGAAATTTTAAGTTTCGTCCATGGCCGTGGGCGGGGCACAGTGAGACAGCAGGCGGGGTACAGTGAGACAGGGCATATGCTGCCATAACCACGATCCTCAGGACATGCGGAATTGTTCTATCAATTGTTGCTACAGAAACTACTGTACTCATATAAAAGCAGCTGGCTAGGTGATTTTTCAGGTCCTTTTTTGAACATGTTTCGAAACTTCATCGCACAGGACACATGCACGACTTATTTAACCTGCCGCACCTGTAACATACTAATTAAAATTCTTTCTGATGCTTCTCTTTGGATATGTTTTTAATAGTGAATTGTGAGTTATGCATTACATTACATTCGTTTCGAGTGTACTTTGTGATGTCTCACTGTGCCCCGTCTCAAACTGTCTCACTGTGCCCCACCCAGCTCTCTATATGAAATATTTGAATCCTGCGGACCAGATGCCTGTATTTTGGTTCATTGTCTCACTAAACTAAGACGAATGATCAAGGTTTGAATCCCTAGCAATTGATTTGCATCAGACTACTTTTTTTGGGAATTATAACAAAAAGTCGTTAAGCAAAATAATTTACTTTTACTGGCTAAAAACCAAAATATTAAAATTTCACTCTCGATATGCTGTGTAGGCATGCAGGATATAGGACAGTCTCTCACTTACTTACTTTTTGTACGATACAAACAGTAAACAGTATCAACTATACGCTACACCACAGGCTTCGTCTCACTGTGCCTGCCGTCTCACTGTGCCCCGCTCTCCTCTACTCAGATCATGAAATGTGGAAATTATGACTGCCGGAATTGTAGAAGAGTCGTTTAAGGGAATATGATTTGGTTTTTATAGTAGACCTTGGGACCATGTAAACTCCCCCACTTACAATTAGATATGCTCTAAAAATGGACGATGGTTTTTTGCACAAAAGTTTGGTTTTTCCAAAGACCCACAACTTCATAGCAATACATCTGTAGTGTATTTCCAGAAAGCCTAGTTGGAATGATATGGAGGACAAAACCTAGAACCAATAAAGGTTTTTGAATTAGCTTATTTTTTAGAGTGTATAATCAAAAAATGTATTCCATAATGATCAAGAGTGTAGCTCAAACTTACAGCTATGGATCTCTTTTCTAAATGTTTACAGGTTAGAGTTGTTATTGTAGAGTGTCCTCCTGAAAAGAGTATAAAGACTAAATGAATTATCATTTTCATGTTTTCTGCACATTCGTCCATGTGAAATGAATATAAATATTCTAGCTGCTCCCATGCGAGTCTCGTGTTTGGCAGATCTCCCCTGGTTGTATACAAAAAGGTGTCAAATATTGCCGACCCATCATGCACTGTTTCATGTGGGGCTGTTATTGCTACTGTAGACAATTCAGAGGGTATCCATGTGGAGCTCATACACGATGTGTATTATGGAGTTACTGAGGATCTACAGTTGGACACTAAGTATGTATACTTTTCATAATTTATGTACTGTGAAGTAATTGAAGTAGGCAAAGTGTATCCTGTGCTTCCCAGATTGTACTGACAATTTGGAAGACAAGACAGTAAAATTTTAGCTGCACTACATATTATGCACCTGACAAAGACTGTGACTGAACCATTTCATTTCTCTTCAAACCCTGGGTTTTAGACAACAACAGAGAGTCCTAAATATTTGTTTTTTACTCGGGGAGTAGATGCATCTGATGGTCTGAACCTGTAAATATTTTTCTGAGATATCAGTGAAACATTGACATCTGGGGGGAAAACAAACAAGAGCTGACACTACACCACTGTGGTTTGTGTTGCATTGTTGCACTGTATGCTATGCAGTCAACTTTCTCTTTGACTTATTGTTGTATAATGGGAAGCAAAAATGACCAGTGCAAACAGTTTCTGGCGTATCCACTGCAATCTGATTACTGACAAGATTGTAAGATTCGGATATTTTCCTTAGACTCTAAATTAGAGAACAAGACTTTGTTTGCCATATCAAGTGCAATCTTTGAAATTATTCTCAGTTCTCACATGGCCAAGGTATTTGTATTCATCATTGATGACAAAGCAGCAACAATTGATAAAATAGTATGTGATTTATAAATACAATGTTATTATGCCAATGGTGATGCCATGCACAATGTGTAGTCATAGATCAATAACCTGTAGTGGTTCTGTGGTTATGTGAACTTCTGTTCATGCATAGTCTTCAATACTGTTAGCTACTGTTGAAGCAGCTATGCCTCCTACCTTATCAATTACAAGCCCAGGTGAATATGTGAATTGTATTCAGAATCAACCAATCCAGCGTTATATTTCTGAAACTGCTTCTGCCACTGTATATAGCCTGCAGCTGTATTACCTGGTCAGATATCAATACTCAAGCCATGATAGAAGTATTGGCACTTTGCTGACAGTTGCTGGGCACCGTGCTATTGGAATTGGGCCTGTAGATGGTGATTTGTTTTTGGAGCAGCAGCAACCCATTGGTTGCTAAGCATCCCCCTAGCTGCAGCATCCTGCCCCAGTGATGCTGAACTGATGCAGCAAAGTGATGCGGATTCACATCATGTTGTTGGTTGCTGAGGCAAGGATGATGGGTTAGTGCCCAAGCACACTTGAGGTATGGCTCTTGATGTTTACAAGTGTTATCTCTATTAACGTCTATTGTTCTGCATGAAAATCTGAAACTACGTAGCTCTAAATGCAGTGTAAAAATATAAATAGTATCTAGTAGGTTTGTTAGTGACATGCATGTGGGAGCTACTTTTAAAAGTCGATGCATAGCATAGTAGTATGACTAGAATCTTCTCTTCACAGCATGAGAACCAGCAGTCAGCTGATGCTCACAGGTCAAAACACAAGAGATTAAGTGAAGATTTAGGTGGACTGGGGTTGCAGGTGAAGTGCAGAAATATGTTATGTGGATGCCTGGATGGTGTATTTAAAACTTTCAAACCATACAATACCACTAGTGGCACTGGATGATTACTGCTAAGAATCTGTTACAAGGCATTGTATGTCACATGGATTATATACAGAGAAGTTTTATTGATCTATACACACAATGACTCCATGTAAATGTTAAGTATACTATTGATTGAAAGTATGGATTGGTTCTACTTGTCTACAGAATTATATATTACAAAGAACATGTATGCAGACACCGAAAACCGATAACTATATTGCGGTTTGATTGTGCATTTTGAGTAACTATTTCTGTTTAATGGAATTGCAGCTGGGTGGTGTTGTGGTTAAGGTTCCCGAAATTTTCAGTGGACCTTTATGAGCAAAATCCCAGCTGGTTGTCGTTCGGATGAGACGTTAAATTGGCGGCAAGTAAAAGATCCCTAACATGGGGTAAATGAGTAACATGTTGAGCGCCCAGAACTGGGCTAAGGGGGCTGCACTTACCATATCTATCTATCTATCAGTCAATATTATCAAAGGTTAATCATTTCTACATGGTTTTGTTAAAATAAAAAAGAAGAAGAAGTATTTGTGGAGGCTTCCCAGAACATGTTGCAGTCAAATGAAGTGAAATGGTTATAATATACTTACTACAATATAAGCACTCCCCGACAAGTTGATATATACCTATCACCAGTGATGGATGGATGATTGGGACTTTACATCCTATATTTATGCGCTAGCTGGGCTAATTAGAACATGAGGAGGACATGGCAGTTAGGCGAAGGATGATTGAAACTGCCATCCAACCCAGGTCCAGGTTACCCGGCAAGAGCTGGATTCGAACTCTGGACCCAGCGTTTGGCAGCCCAGCACCATGAGCTAACCTTCCTCCCGATGGAAGTCCATAGCGAGGTGGCAGGGTCTTTAACTTGTTCGATATAGAACACTGAGCACTTAATTTCACAACCATTGAAAAAATGAGTGGATATCAAAATGATCCTTGTGAGGGCATATATCCCTTACCATGTTATATTTGCGTCAGCGAACTTAGCACAACAATAGCTCATAAATTTTGAGTAAATATGTCAGTGGACTGAAAATGAAGGACAGCCTGTAGGCCTACTTGCGATGGGAGTTGGTCCCTGATTCAACAGTTAGTTTCGGTGAAGTAAATATACCTGAATTTGTCTTACAATGTCACAGCAGTGTCTAAATAATTCAATTTGGTGCTTAACTATCCTATTCTGTTTCAAAAACTCCATTTTCACTCTTATTTGTGTTGTCTGCATGAAAAAGGCATTTGCCTATATAGATGCTGCTGACAGGTGTCGCCACTAGCTCTAAAAGATCAAACCATGAGACAGCAGGCAATGGTGATGTCACCATTATCAGCCTGCTCTCATGATGTCATCAGTGATGATGTCACAATAATAAGTTGGCAATTGTGACACACAAGTGGTGACATCGAAATGAAACAACAGGTTAGTCATAGTGAGGTGATTGTTCTTCATTTAAAAATTTTGGGGGATGTAATTTTTTTGGGATCAAAATATAACTTTTTAGGATCGAATATAAATCTCTTGTGATTGGCTGACACAATCCAAGTGGAGAATAGGCATAATTATTGCTAAATATTGGATACTTCTCTTTAGCAGTGAAGTTTCACCAAAATTAACTTATATTCCCTAGAAGTCTATTGGACAATTGGTTTAAAATAGACAAAAAATCAACAAGGGAAACAAAAAATTGTGCTGCTATAATAGACACTTTATATAAGGACCCAGTCAAGTTGAGTCAAGTGTTTCTTCTTCTTTTGTCTTTCTGTTCTCTATCTCTGGAGCTATCTTGTTTTCTTATTTTTGTGCTTCTTCCCATCTTTTTCCCTGTCTTCCTGTGTTTATAACTACAAGTTAGAAACTGGGTTAAATGCACGTGATCCTCGACTGAGTGGAACCTTGCCAACAACATATTGCTAAAAATACAAGAAAAATAATCAGTTAGTGAGTGAAGTCTACTACTTGTACTAGGACAAAAACAAATTGCAGATACACTGATTTTATATCAATGGTCCTTTGATTGATGTTAAGTATGATAAGTAATGCCAAATGATTTCCAGCAAAATAATAAGGAGAGCCGCTGGAATTGGACTATTGCACTCTTAAAACAGATTGGTTGAATATACCAATATATTGGTTGAAAACAACCAATTTTATATGTTGAAATAGGACCAACCAATTCATTGGTTGCAGTCAACCAATCAAGATTGGTTAAGCTACCAACCAATTTAAATTGGTTAATCTCTCTAACTGTTACTTCAACACATGGAATTGGTTAAACATTAACTTTAATAATTGGTTGAATGAAAGAACCTTATTGGCTAATAAGGAATGGATTATAGTTAGTCAACCTCATGGTCCTAGGATCGCCCCTGTAGAATTCAGTCTGACAGCTGTTATAAAATTGCCATGGTCCATGGCTTACCTGATTAGCCTATATAGCATCTAGTGCAAAAATTCAGGATGTAAAGCCATTGAACCTACATGCTAAGGCTCACCCCAGCTGAATGGCTATTCACAAATAAGTTGTTATTTAACTCATCAGGGGTTTCATTTTTTGAGGGTGGGGAGGGGGTTATTTTATTATATTTTTGTTAGTTTTTTATTTTGCTTGAGATGAGATCTGAAAAGAGAAAAAAGATAATAGTGACAAAAAAAACAACAGTTTATCATAGATAAAGATATGTGGGGACAGAGAGATGGAGAAAGTTTAGCTATCCACCAGAAGGCACTGGAGATGGCTCTAAAAATCAGTAGACTTTTCTTCCTTGTTTTACCAAGCAGTCTACAGTCCATTCACACACCATTAAGATAATAAAATACACTTACCTTCCATAGATATATGTCACTGCAATTCTATATTGACTATGGGACATTCCTGTGGGATCTAGAACAATTGTATGTGACTGACTGTTCAAGTTCTTGGTCACCATGGTTCTCCAACCAAATGTTTTGTCTACCTAATCTTTAACATTTAAAAGCTATTCATTTAATATTTTTTTGGAAACAGTTTATGTACAATTATGTGACTCATTGATATAATTGACATGCCTGTGCATCCTGTCGGATTTTTATAATTTCAAAGTTACACACCAAACTTGACTTGACAATGGATATAGATGGCGACACATGGCTCTCTATTGCTCATGATTCTTCTGTTGTGAAATGCTAAGAATTCTTGGACAAACATGATATGAGCGCTGATCTTATTTATTACACTACCTTGGAACTGTTGAAATTTTAAGTCAGCTGTAATGTGTAAGCTGGGATCACAGCATAAATTATCAGATTATACACTGTTTGTTTGTTGTTACAACTCAGTTATGCTTTTATTGTTGATAAGTTCAATGATTCCTTGCTAATCCTTTACTCACTTGTTCATTTAAACTTCTGTGTACCACATAAACTTGAATAGATCCCCTCCCTCATCCTTTCTCTATTTTAGAGCTATGGACTTTTATTTCAAGCGGCTTTCATGGACGTCTTTACCCCGGGGGGGGGGCACTCACATTGAAGTCATACTACATATGTGCCGCTCAAAAGATAGGGTTTTTAAGGGGAATTCCTGGTCATAGTGTCATTTTTTGAGGCCTGGGGAGCCTGACCATAGGGTACACTTCTCAATTGGACATCAACACAAAGGTTTGGGCTTTGAAATAGCAATCAGGCAATGTCTAATTTGCATTGATCTTTCAAGTGTTAGGTGTCATTCTTGATTAATTGCAATTGTGTTTTCACACCTTTTCTGGTGACTATTTCTTTTTTTATTACATATAATAGGCTATAGGGCCTATATAATAACCTGACCATAGGGTATGAAATTTGGGCTCCGAAAACCTGACCATAGGGTACGAATTTCCGAACGCGCGCCGCACATTCGCATCAAAATCCGGCTGAGTACTAGAGAACTGCGCGGGGCAGGTATGCCCGCGCGGGCAGCGGGTACCCGCACCCGCAAGGTGCCCGTGGGTACCCGCGGGCAGTCAGTGCGGGCGCGGGGCGGGCGCGGGTAGAAAATTGCAGGCGCGGGGCGGGTGCGGGCAGGCCCTTGCGGGTGGTTCGCGGGTGCGGGCAGTAATGCGCGGGCACTTTCACTGTCTGCCCGCATTGTTTGGCCAGTTTTAGACCATAATGTATTGTATACTACTCATTAACTTTCACTCAGTAACAGTTACATATGTGTGTATCAAGTTTGCCATCTGATCACTGATTTTTGATATTAATATGTATGAAACAGTATGATCCTGTTAGGCAATCTATTGTTATCAATTTAAGCCTGTTTCCATTATTTAAATAACTTCAAGTAAGGCACTCAGTAAAAAAAACCTATTTTGACAAAATGAACTAATTAGATACAGAAGATTAGTTCAGAAAGATAGCACTACACATCATTAAATGCATTCATTAATTAGCCAAAATGTGGAATTATGTAACAGAATGATACTGGTATTGTACCATATACTGGTATCTCCCAGCTCACCCCAGGAGGTCATAAAACAAAGGGCTATTTGCACCCATTTTAAAATCTTTATCTCTTGTAATTATAGTTTCTACATAGCCATTGAGATACAAATCAGTTTTTAAACTATTACCTATTCATGAAAAAACTTAATAATTGGGTATCTATGGACAGAATGTGAATGAACAGTTATGACATAATTATGTTTTGAACCGATTGATTATGGAGTCATTAGTGAATTTTGATTGCATAAACTGGTCTGGTATGCTATTTCATCATAAATAATGATACATGTATAGCTATATCTCAATATGTGTAATGTGTCTTTTACTGACATATATGCATTTATGGAGATTAAGTCAATAAATCTGGATCATTGTTTTTAAAATATTTTTATGAATTAAGATTATCCAGGGTTGTAATGCGGGCAGTTACCTGCGGGCGCGGGTACCCGCTGTTGCCCGCATGCGGGTGCGGGGCGGGTGCGGGCAGATTATCCTGCGGGCGCGGGCTGCATGCTGCGGGCGCGGGCAGAGACTGCGGGCGCGGGGCGGGTGCGGGCAGGACAGTGCGGGCGCGGGGCGGTCGCGGGCAGGAAAAAGGTGCCCGCGCAGATCTCTACTGAGTACCCCCCCGGGGTCTTTACACGTAAATGTACACTATTACAACTTTTCCTGCATGTGTAGGTAAGGTGGCACTGTTGTTCCACTTCCTGTTTGATCATAACAATGTCTTGTGAAAAGCACATGTTTGAAAAAAAGTCAAATTACTATGTATCTAATTGTTGTCAGCAACATAACACCATGCAGCTCTCTCTATGTAATCATTGTTGGTTATATCTATGCTAAAGTACACATTCAGACTTCTTTGATAATGAATTAAATGGCTTCAAAGTTGCCAGGTAAGTTGGCAAAAGTTTTCTGTGTTGACATGGTTTTAGGAGAATTTTGATCTCTTACCTTGCATATTGTCGTCTACAGGACAATACATTTATTTTGCCCTCTCCAGGTATATCCCTTGCAATGAAGGTTTAGTAAATAGATAATTCCATGTTGATAAATAGACCTGAAAATGTCTCAATTGAGATATTTTTGGCAATAAGTCCATGGCTCAGCTCTGATATCTTCTACTTTGACAGTGTTCATGAGGCTCTTTCAAGAAACAGGTGACAAGATTTTAATCTTGTTGTATTGTTTTGCACTGATTGCTGGCTATAATCCCCTGTCTTGAGCCTCAGGTCAATAGACTCTGAACTTGACACCCATTTAAATGTGATTAAAACTGGATTCTCATTCAAAGGGTTGTGTGACCATGTTTTCCTGGCTGTATTGAGGGCAGCCTTTATTTTAAGGGGCTGCTAATCTGCTGGGTTGAGGAGTGACACTTTATTCAAATAAATATGACGTAACCATTTTTCTGACCATTGGAGTTGGTTGAATAATTTTCAACCAATTCTAGTGGGTTGCCCTCAACCAGTCAAAATGGTAGTTTCAACCATAATAATTGATTGATTTTGCCTCAACCAATTGATTGGTTGGTCTTTTCCCAAAAATCCACCAATCTGTTTTAAGAGTGTGCGAGAACAAAAGTATAAAATAATGAAATATGCTTATTGTTTAATTACATTTGCTGAGCAGATATTCAGATTAATTTGGGATGAAAAATTGTTTGGTGGAGTGGTCCAATTGAACAATTTGGACAATATTGATCCACAATTATGGTACACATGGCCTCAACATTTAGCTGGTCCTATCATGACAACTGTTCCCTGCAGCTTGTGTTTTGAAATTGAAAAAAAAACAAACAACAAAAACATGTGTAGAATAATAGTCCCCTAAAGAATGTTATTTGTTAATATGGTATGTTGAAATTGATACATGTTTGAGAAAATAGCATGTTATCTTTATAATTTGTAAGTTAGTTATTCAGCATAAATATTTCTTTATCACATGGAATTCACTTGGCCTTAAAGCAATATATCATGTCAAGTTATTAATTACACTTGGCAGTGCTGTTACATTGTCCCATAAAATGTGTATTTAGTACCTATAATGAGTAAACCTGCATTGTGTTGTTATCTTACGTTCTTGTGACATTGAGGTGATTGTCCTATCATCATGTTTTCTGTGATATTGTTTATAAATGCATGAACACGAATATTTTAAAATCTTCAGAGATTAACTGTTAGGCCTATGTCTTATGATTGATTTTTTCTTGCTAATAAACTCATTTCTTGAGACAAAAGTATAATAATATTGTGTGTCTGTTCATATGATAGTAATTTAATGACAAGTTTAGATTATTTCTTACGATTTTTTTAATTTCATATCAATACCACAATGCTTATTCTTTATATTTGTATTTTTCAGAACCCCACAGCGTGGGACATAACACCATGAAGATGGACGAGGAAGGGCTAGGAATGCAGTGTTATTGGACTGCAATTGGATATACCTTGACTGATAGCAATTAGCGATTGCACCGACGATTGCGGGGCAATTGCACTTACTAGCAGCATCAAGATGTTGCTAATTCGGCAAGGCCTCCGACTCGGGCGGCCAATGAAGATTGTCCTTTTTGTTGTCGCCTGTGGGATCCTCCTTCTCATGCTCAGTACCACTGGAAATGTCAGCTGCGGCCTTTTCAATCGTAAGTTATTGCAAGCATATTATAGTTTTTTAACTACATGTAAGAAAGTTAGGACTTATTACAGGATAAAGGCGGGTAACACATTGGACTACTACCATAATAATGTTGCCTCTTCAATTGAATTGCATTTAGGAATCTTTGCATTAATGCACATATGTTTTTATTACGACCAGGAACACAAGAAGAGTGGACTGTTTCACTGTGAATATGGCACTACGTGATCATGATAGCTGATGAAGTGTCATCTTCTCTACATTCAACATGGGGAACATAGAGGCTGTTTGATTAGTCATGATTATGAGAAGGCCATTTGATTTGTCATAACTGATTTTAGAGTAAAAATCAGATACATAGGCCTAATCCTTTCGTTTGCCTGTCATCAACAAGGGGGATTAGTCTCCTTAAATCAAATTAACATTGAAAGTATTGGGCTTGATCATTACAAATCATCAGCATGATGACACACAAAGTGCCATTTTCACAGGGCAGCGGTCCACTCTTTTTGCATAATTAAATGTGAAGCCAGGCAATTTCAGCAGTGTAGCCGGGCCATGCAGTCCATGCCTTTTAAGATAATCTATTAATGATTTTTCATGCTGCTGTATTCTCCTCCACTTGGAGTTCAAATATTATACTGTGTGATGTGAAGCGGTTTTATTGAAAAGTTTAACTTGAATAGTAACTGTAATGGATAAGTGACTGACTGTATGTCCATGCATGGCTCTGTCAAATCTCCTCAAGCAGTTCTGTCTTTATTAAGTTCGACCTGAAACCTAGCCAAGAATTGAAGTGATGACTGCATGCTCTAAGTAAACATCTCATAAGGACATGACCTGAGAAGCAGTTTGACCTTGACCCCTTGACCTTTTGATCCCAAGGTCACCATGAGGTCAATCACATGAGTAGACTTTTTCGAGATATTTGAGAGCTTGTTTGTTTGCAATAATACAAGTTGCTGAACTAGTATGGTTTGAAATGCAGACTGCAATGTGAGAATTAGATGCCACGAATATTATATACCCCTGAGAGCACTGGGGAAGGACTTCTATCAAATGTGTTGTGTATAAGCAAATATTTAAGCAGGACTCACTCTTGAGTTGAGAGTAGAATAATATTCTTTATCACCTGGTTGGCTGTGAATATCACTGTTTACAGTCAAAATATCAGGGCCTATGATATTGTTAAAAATACCACCCTTAACAATGGTTATGACATCACCAGCATTTCAGCTGCCTGATGACATCACAAACCAAACTGTGGACGAAACAATGGGATAGTGACGTCATGTCCATTGTTGCTCCATGGTGACGTCACATTTTTGTAATTGCAGAAAATAGTCTCTCTTTATAACAAAAAATTTGAGTTAAAACCAGGTGATAAAAACAAAACAACCACGCGTCAGGGCACTTCGTACAATATCACTCGCTGTTGTGTGAATTAATATCACTCTCGCCCTGCGGGCTCGAGTGATATTAATTCACACAACAGCTCGTGATATTGTTACTCAGTGACCCTGACTTGGGTTGTTTTGTTATAGTATCATGGGAATGAACATATGGTGTCCAGATGTCTGAACGAATTTTAGATTTAACTTAATTCTTTTTGTGTCACAGTGCTCAATGACACGGATTAAATAAAAACAAATTATTGACATTAATAGGTAGGTCCTCAAGTCCTCATACCAATAGAACTGTACAGTAGCTTACAGTTGTATGCTCAAACAGTATAATATTGTGCACATGCAATGGTGGGATCATTTGTGAACCTCACACTAATCAATTGAAGAAAAAAAGTGACAAAACACACACAGGTAAAAAACAACAACAAAAAACACCAGAAAGTGATAAAAGGAGAAGGGTCTGAGGCTCCTAGATTTTATTTCGTGCTCCTTTGGTGGTTTGCCAATCTTTCGCTGTGATCCAAAGAAAAGCTTTTCCTGCAATGTTTGCACAGTCAACAAAATAAGAAAATTCAAATATTTAAACTTCCTTTCAGTGTCTCTATAATATATGACAAGTTCTCCGAATGCATGGTATAGTTTTTGTAAATCTGGTATGACACAACAAACAACCCTGTTGTAAGATATGATATACCTATTTATAGGTTATTTCATGGGTTGGACCTGTATTTCCCTGATATTTTCACCCGAGACCCTGTATTTCCCGAGACCCGCAGGGTCGAGGGAAATACAGGGTCGAGGGTGAAAATATCAGGGAAATACAGGTCCTACCCATGTCATAACCTATTTATTCCATGTCTAATTGCCCTAAATATCTTTTCTGACAAATGAAAAAATTTGCGAGCAGAGCGATCGTTGGGAAAAGTGCCGTAGCGAGGTCAAAAACGATCGTCGGACAAAATCTGATCCTGTCGGTTTTTTAAGCTAGTGTTGACCTACCTGTAGCACTTTACCGGGTTCAAATCGGAGCATTATTAACTGAGCCCTGACCCAAAACGTCTGGTACTGACTTTTCATTTTTTCAGCTTTCTTTTTTTCTGTTGACAGTGCCATGTGTATTGTGACGTCGTGACGTCATGGTAACGTCATCGCTAAGGCCTGCTCTGATTGGTTGAATCTCGTATTTTCCCTGTCAAACTCATTAATTCTTGTATTTCCCTCTGCAGCTCATTAATTCTGTATTTTCCCTCGTATTTTCCCTCTGGTATTCGTATTACCCAGGGAAAAAGTGCTGTATCAGGGAAGAAATGTACCTAGACATGGAATAAGGATGGGTATTTTCTTTTGTTGAATACTGATTCAATATCACCTTTTTCCAAGCTTTTCAAAGGCAAACGCACTGTACTTTCAGCTTGACTTCAACAATTATTATTACTGACTAACTACTGGTTTTGACTTTTGACTTGTCACTCATTGTCATTTTAAATCATGAAAACGTCCATTGATTGTTTGAAATCACATGCAATCGATAGAAGTTTGTTAGAGATCCTTTGATCAGTTAATTAAATTATTGGAAAAAAAAATCAAGTTTCGTGTTTATGGAATTTTATTTTATTTATCATTGATGATGAATAAAGATGTTGAATCGATTTATAAATGATACAGACCTGCACTGGTTTCTAAATTCACCAAAAGTAAAATTGACATTTCAATTTTATGAACTATTAAAGTCAATTTTCGGTGACAATTGACCTGCAAAATACAATTTGTTGGAGGGTTCATACAAACAGTATTTGAATCTGGACAGCTGTTCAAATTAACTGAACATGCTGTTCCTGTTTTAAGATCAGAAATCAATCATACTGTCAATTTGAAATGAAGAAATCGGTGAGTCGTGCTGTATGTGTTAAATAACGTTAAACACAAATGCTGTGGTGTTAATTAGTTGTTGTTTTTTTTTATGTTAGAGCTCTTTGCAGATTTGAGGTCCAAACACTTTCACAATTAACTTTCAATTTGGTCTAGAGATGTCACTGGCTTAAAAATGTTTTGTTTGTGTCAGTTATGGTTAATCAGTTGATTCAGAGCTCATCATATCTAGCAGCATTGGTGACAATAAACAAACTAATTAAATTACTTTAGGTACTTTATCAAATAAGAAGATTAGGAGACCAACAGAAAACTGTCAATGACGTGGCAAAGCAAGTTTGAAAATTGAAAAGAAGAAAATTAACTTTTCAAGTGGACCGCCAATCGGCAGAGAGCTTTGAGGGACCATCTATGCATCACGAAGATTTTTTTAAAAGTTTTATCTATCTATCTATCTATCTATCTATCTATCTATCTATCTTTCTATCTATCTATCTATCTATCTATCTATCTATCTATCTATCTATCTATCTATCTATCTATCTCTCTCTATCTATCTCTCTATCTCTCTATCTCTCTATCCATTTACACTTTCCTTCTAAGAGGACAACCATTTAATATGAAGGGGGGGGGGTTTAGATTGTTTTTAAATACATACTTTCTTGTTCCTTTTGGCAATAGATAAATTCTTTTTGGGCAGTGTTGAAATAAATAATTTCTGCTGGTCTTCTTTTTTATAACAAGAGTTTTGCTTGATTTTGGAATAAATATTGGGGGGATTTGCGCGCTTGAAATAAATAATTTCCCCTGAGGAAAACTCCAAGCACCCCATGGATATCGCCTCAACTATTTTGAATAATATAATAATTTTAGGCTTGTAGAGAAAAGCCTGGTTTGCACGAGATACCAATAAAATTAACGGAGATCCTAATGAAAGGTCAGAAAGTTTTCACAAATGATCAGTCCACAAATCAATCACTTCATTGATAGACCCAGCCAGTCAAGGGATCCAAACACTTCCCTATCGATAAGTCAAAACATCATCGATCTGAACTTCTGCAGTGCTAGCTTTTGATGCTGAGTTTGAAGAACTTTTATTTCGTTGTTTACTTTGATTTACCATGTCAATTTTAAGCCATATCTATAGAATTATTCTTCGAGTCACATATTCACCACATATTCAAATCGTAAAGTGAATTTATCTGGTTTCTACAATTGATATGACCTGTGTTTTAACCTGCTGTTTTAGGTTCATTGTCAGCGGACTCAACCATGTACATCAGATTGATCAGACTTCTTAACTGATTGATAATTTGTTATGAAAACTAGAGTGTCAGGTGACCTTTAAAAGATCTTTAAACCGCGAATGAATTTTCAGATTTTTTCAAATTTTATTGACAATTGTCATTTTGTCTTTTTTCAGGCATCAACGGCACCCATGTTAATGTGGATGGGCAGAGTTTTGTCCTGGAATCCTCTGTGGATTTGTTGCGAGTGAAGAAAGTTGTCGTTCGGAATGTTCCTATTCAAACCGAAGAAGCACAATATTTAGACGGTGAAGTCGGAGGGGCGGAGATTGTTCTGGAGAAAACCGGACCAACAACATTTAGTCATTTACATCGCGTTCAAAACCCACATACTAGTCAGAGATCATTAACCACACCTCCAGTAATTACAAAGACATTAATCAGCCAGAGGAATACCACTGAGCATAAATATCCTTGGGGTTCCATCGATAGGGAGTGAGTATACATTCTTACCATATTCCCACTTGAGGTTTACACATTTTGATGATAATATAGTATAATTATACATCTATAGGCCTATATACAGTTGACAGAAAATTATTCAATCCCTTTTTGTTTTCTTATCTTATTGAATTCAATAGTTGATGAGTCTTTCAAAAATGAGTGTGATAAACTCAGAATGTGACAAATCATTAAAAAAAGGATCACATCACATATTAGATCATGTCTATATTTTTCATTATTTTACACATCTACGAATGTGTGTAGGTGCAAAAACGAGCATTAACGAATTTGTGGATATGCAAAAACGAGCATGTTACTCGTCTATATGTAAAAATGAAGATTCGTGTATATGCTGCATTTTTCATTTGTGTAACTGTCATTGCTAACATTCGTATATATAATGCTGTGAATGAAACCTAAATCTGGTGGGCAGTTGCATTTCATATAGGGGTCATAAATGTCAGAACTTATTCACAGCAGATTTAGTATGTGTTGCCTAGTATGTGATGGATGCTATCATGTAACCACACTAATTTTGCAAAACCTGTTTACTATTGGAGTCTATGGGAAAACTTCAAAGGGGTTGAATAATTTTGCTGCCAAGTGTAGTGAATAAGATATAAGAAATATTATTATACATTGCCTGGGGTGTAGTTATTCTCTAGATTGAGGGCTTGAAATCCTGTTTTGCTGGCCCTTTTCAGCACACATATCCCAGGACCCAATCAAGTCTTTCTTCTCAGATCAAACATGATTAGTGAAAATATTTGCATGAAAAACAAAATGTGATGACTTTCTGAGTGTCAGGTTTTGCATGCTGGAGTGTTTTGTGGAGAAAATACCTATAAGCTATCAAGCTATGGAGCCATGCTCTGAGGATTTATTGTATGCAGTCTTTGTTTTTCCCTTAGATATTGGAAGTTTGTTGTTTTGTGATGTGAAACGTTGGTTGCATTTTTAAGACAATAGAAAAAAATGTCAAAATCTAAGTATAATTGAAACAAACACCAAATATGCACATTCATTCTTATGAAGTTTTTATACATCTTCAATGAAGATTTCGAGGGCGTTTATTATTTGTCTGCAGTAAACTTTTGGCTTCATTCATTCTAAAGCAATTTTGAGTACGAAATACAAAACCAGAATGATGCAAATGTAAAAGAAAACTATTTGACTGTCTGAGTTTACAATCTCCCACAAGAGACTCCACTTGCCACTTGAGGGGCATGGCATCACAAAAAATATGAAAGTGACCTTTTTGGTCACTACACATAAATGTGAATGCACATGAAACTCTGTTTCTAATACATTTTGTTTCTTCTTTCTTTTTTCAGATGTGTAGATATACGATATGATCGGGAATCTCTACCCAAAGTGTCTGTGATAATAACCTTCCATGATTCTGAGATTTTGTCGAATATTATTGAAACCATTCACTGTATACTGCAGCGCACTCCACCGCAGCTACTTCAGGAGATTATACTGATTTCTGACAATGTTAAAAAAGGTAAACCATCAAGACATAAAAGTTGTAGTGGATGAAATGTTCCATTAGTTCAAGTATAATTTAGTGTATCATTTTGGAAGGTTTTTGACATTTGGAAATCTTTAACCCTCTCAAGAAGTTTTTTTGTACCTCAGGATTTACAAGCTCAGCCACGGTTCAATGTTGAGTAACCCTTACTTGAATACCTGAAGTATGATGGATTTTTTTTTACACAGGAAAAGAAGTTTGACATCTTCTCAGAGAAAATTTATTTAAAGAAAACTCAGCATATCAGAAATATGTTTATAATGGCTGCCATTGGTCGGTCATTCCACTGTCACTGGTGTTTTTGATATCTTCATACTTTATTCATTTACATTCTAACGAAATTCTTAATTAATCAATGACAAAAAAAAGCACCTTGTTCAACATTTTTTCTAAAAATATTTCCTCATTCTGTTCTGACTGGTATTGTTGATGGTTGGGTTTTTTTTGTTTTGTTTTAAAATCAATATTTTGATAAAACATGGTGCACACCTTTCACAAAAATGGCTTCAGGCTTCAACTGCTTATTTTTTGATACTTCATTTTCCTGATAAATCGAGAAGACGTCAATTTAAATCTATTCATGCGTCAGAATCAAATTGATCAACAACTACAAAAAATGTGACAGGGATTAAGTTTTCGATCAAAAGCAATTTGAATGGTCGGTGTTCTAATAGGGGTTTATTTAGCTCTGGTATGTGCTAACAGTGAGTCATCCATATTAGCAAAACTTCCCTAAAGGCTTCAAAACACACAGAAAACCAGTTAAATTACTGGTAATCATTTTCAAAGATTTTCTAAAGCTTGGCAATCCTACATTTTGTAAATTCAGGTTGTAGTGATCAGCCATAACTGATTACTGATGTCCTGTTTATCTCTATGTGATGTACTTCAAAATTTTCAATCAGTTTTTCGAAGTTCTCCTTCACACTCCTTCACACTCCTAAAACGTTTATCTGGATGACAGAGAACCTTTTGCTCTATGCCCACAATATCTACTAAGACCATTATCCTATCTCTACTCTAGTCTCACATATCTTGACAGTATCTAAATTTCTCCTTCTTTTTCCCTTCCCAGAGGATCTCAGAAAAGTCCTCATCTATGTGTCTTGTCTTAAATATCAGTGAAAAATATTAAGAGACGTCTAAAGTTCCTTAACTGCATATCCCTACAAATAAAGTGTCCCCTCTATTCTCAGAGATCCTCTTCAAGATAATCTTAGATTAGTGTATGTACCACACAGGTGTCCACAATATTTTGCAGAAAATCTGACCAGAATCTCAACCAAAATGGCATATCTTGATCTCTGGATCTCTTGACTTCTCCCATTTTCATCTCTTCCTGGGAGTATTATTATGATTTCCCAATATTTTTTGAAAAGTCTGTCCAACATCTCACAGACTCACAAGTTTTCATCTACAAATCTCGACTTCCAAATCCTGATATATTTTGTCTTTGAACAGTCTTTCCCTGTTGTTTTGTGCTTCTCACAGAAGTCCCCATTGGAAATATTTGTAGCAAATCTGTATGACATATCAATCTTAGGATATCTCAGGATCTAAATTATCCTTATTTTCCCTCTCTCTCCCAGAGGATCTCAAGGGGGTGCTGGACCAGTATGTGTCTGGCCTGAAGACTGACATCATCAGGATGATAAGGAGTCATGTGCAGTTGGGGCTGATCAAGGGCAGACTGACTGGCATCAGGGCTGCTAAGGCACCTGTCGTGGTCTGTATGGACAGCCACATGGAGCTGCAGGAGAGATGGTGAGTTGCAGAGGAAGGTTTCATATCTATCAAAAGTTCCAAACTGTTCTAATGGAAACATTTACCTATACAAAACCATTCAGTTCAAGGTTGGGCAAAATGGCAACTGAGATACATGGATTCATTGATTGAACTTTATGTGAAATATTTTGGATATATACGGAGCATACGACATCATGACAATTGAAAACAATAGAACATTTGCCACTCGTGGGACATATTTTTAAGTCTTGGCGTGTCAATATGAATCTACCAGTATATCTCTCAGTCATGAATCAATCAATTAAATATTTTTAAAATGTCAGTTTGTTAATTATCTGCTTCTCCTTGCAATCTGGTTTAGTAAATTACCACCACATTTTTACTTGGAAGGCAGAGTAAATTCACCTTTTTACTAAACAGAATGTTCCAAGAGCACCTTTTCTATTTTTTTCTCATTTCTCAGGCTGGAACCACTCCTGTATGAAATTAGCCAGAACAAGAAGACCCTGGCTGCTCCCTATCTGGACTGGATGGAGTTTGACGCAGATTGTGAGTATCATTCTATTAGTTATCTAATATGAAGTTACTAAGATAACCACAGTAGTAACACAAATTTCTAATATATTTCAAATTTCTCTTCAGTGAAAAAGTGGAAGATCACTCATGGGGCCAGTTCATGGAAGACTTACTTTGACTGGAACTTTGTCTTTGGATTTCAGGAAATTTCGTTCTCAGACAAATTAAAGCAGTCCAAACATGTCTCGCGACCAATCAAGTAAGTGTGAGATGGATATTGTGCAATGTTGCATATATGAACTTATGGTGTTATTGTATAAGAAAATTTCATTTTTCCTGAGCACTACAGACTGGGAGCCAAGCTCAGTGGCAGTTTGTCAGGCAGCTATTTCTTGGTTCAAATCAAGTACTTGCAACCCGGATCATGTTGAACCAATGTTTATTCATTTGCCAAGCTGCATTCTGTCCTCAACCATTCATTGTGTATTTTAAGACTACTCTTCTTAACTGCTCATCATGTCCTTGCACGGTCCGCTACCGTCCCACATGTTATGCCTAGTTCTCATGACGATGTAGCAGGGCTTTCTTGTTGCGGCGCTTCTTACTTTTCCAGGAAAGTAGGAGGTGGTTAAACTACATTCAACAATTCGGCGACGATAATTTCGTCTACGGCGCATCTTAAACTTCCTCGCCAAAAGTTCCTAGATATCACGTGACCGTTTGGTGAAGCAAGAACTTGCTTCACGAAAGATTCAACCTGTTGAATCTTTACGAAGCAAGAAGTCACGATGCAAAAGACCTGAAAGACCCCCAAAGTGCTTGGGCGAAGGTAGAGACAGCTTCGGCGAAGGTATAGACAGCTTGGGCGAAGCTAGAGAGTGCTTGGGCGAGGCTATTTATCATTGAGTCAATACAACTTCGGCGACGCAACAGCACAACTCGCCGTCACAAACAAGCTGTTGAAACGCCGAAACAGCTATTTGCCTCACCGTAACAGGTATTTGCTTGGGCGTAATTGAATATTTGGGCGAGGCAAGAGGGTGCTTGGGCGAAGCAAGAGGCTCCTTGGGCGAGGCTAGTTTAACATTGAAGCAATGGAACTTCACCGAAGCTCCTGCCAACTCGCCGACACAGTCCTGCTCCTCTTTGGGGGTTGCTACGGCTCCAATTACGAGCGATTCGGCGTAGAAAACGAGTGCCTCGTCGTCCTAGGAACCATCTACGACGATGTATGACCTCTAATTGATTATATAATTGTCCAAAAATGATTTGAAACGCCGAAATGTGGCTTCCTGGCACCTAGACAGCTTCGCCGTCACTTAACCACTGTTGTGAGAACTAGGCATTACTGTCATTGCAAAACTAAAGGACATCAATCCCTTCTGCTCATCCTCCAAGAGCAATATCTTTCCTTGTCATCTTCTGATGTTCAGATAAAAACTACTTTGAGCTGGCCGGCTTTACTAAGTTTCTTCATTTCACAAAATTTAATGTCAATGACACAACCATGGCAGATATTGAAAATACCTGTAAAAAAACACACTAGTCTCATAAATGATTTTAACTTGATTGCAGTTGTCCAGTTACCATAGGAACAGTTTTCGCCATAGACAAGCAGTGGTTCACAGAAATCGGGGAGTTTGATGATCAGATGGAAGCCTGGGGAGGAGAGAACCTGGATTTACCAATCAGAGTTTGGTTAAACGGAGGTCGAGTAATAAACGTACCGTGTTCGCATGCGGCTCATTACGAAGCTCCGAACTCACGATCGTACAGGCACGGGTGGGACCCAATGATCAACAGAAATTACAAGAGAGTGGCTGAAGTATGGCTGGATGAATACAAGAACTATCTCTACTACTACAGGCCTGAGTTGCTGGTAGGTTTTATTTATTTTTAAGATTTTTGTTGGAGTGACACTCATATTGCTTTCTCCAATAAATTCCTATGTTGTTGCCAAGCAGCATTGGAGGCATCCTGAGGCTAATAAGAAGGTCATAAATTATGTCATAAACTGAATTGACTTGTGTAGCATAGTGTAATAATTGTTAAGTCTTATGCTTATTATAGTACACAGATGATATATGTATGGTTGCATTTCATGACTTATTACAATTACTTGGTTTTTTAGTAATTCTGTAAAATTGAAATAATTCCAAAAACTTTCAACTAAAATTTATGAATATTATTCTTTGATATTTCAGACTATGGACGCAGGCAACCTGACCAGCAGATTTGCTCTCAAGAAAAGGGCCAAGTACAAATTCAAATGGATCCTTGATAATGTCTTCCCTGAACTTGGCATTCATGACAGAGACTCCTTCGCTCACACGGGTGTAAGATATTGACTATGTTAATATTATGCTAATTAATGCTAATTTAAACTTAGAACATAAAGACTTCACCTCACAAGGTCACGTGGGATTGGTAATAACATCAAAGCCCTTGTGTGTGAGAATGGTGTCCATTTGATGTATGGGAAAGGAGTTCAATGGGAATTTTATGTGGTGTCTTTGAAGTAAATTTCAAGTAATTTTTGTAAATTAACAACTGTAGCATCATGCCACATGTAGCTGGAGAAGGAGATGTTTCAAATTTTCAATCCAACAAAATCTGATTCTGTTTATCTAATCTTTTATACGAATGTATACTTTTGCATTGGACTAGTCCAGGCTCTACATTTATTTATGTTTTAATGCATTTTGTAGGCAAGAAATGTGAAGACCGAAAAATGTCTGATGGTCATAGGCCTGTACAACCCCAATGCCGCTCAGTGTGAATATGACCACCCTGCCAAACAGGTTTGAATTTGTTTTGCTTGCAATGCTGTAGCACAGGGTCAATATAGTACAAATGTATTATTTTCTTTGAATATATTGTATTACTTGTAAGTCTATATCTCCTGGGTTGAGTTGAGTCTGATTTCGAGATTTAGAGATTTTGGACTTTGTCATCACTAGATTTTCAGATAGTCTTTCATGGACAAATACACTGACAATCAATTGCATCTACTTAAAAAAGCGGAAACATACATCTAATTTGCTGAATTGCTGGCATTGGCAACTACTTTTACTCAGATGTAGTAACATGCATTGTACGTCTTGGCCTGCCTATCCACCTTTATCCCATGCATGGTTTTGTTAGCTTTCAAAAAGGTATTTTTATACATGTCTCCTTTATCTGCAATTGTTAAAGTTGAAAAATGTTCAAATCAGAACATTATCGATATTTGCCAAGTGTCAACAATATCACATTGCTTACATTTCTGCTGCATAGCAATGCTAATTGGTTGAATCTCATTACTTTTCAACTTTGCCTTGTGATGGCACTGATTTAGAAGTGTTTTAATGATTTGTTTGCGTCAGACACACCTACCAGCATTCATGTGTCATTAAACAAACTAACTTAACTTTTTTTGCAAGATATGCACCTCATAAGAGGATTAGAAGACAAACAGGTAACTGTGGATGATGTGACAAAGCTAGTTGGGAAGTCAAAAATGAAAATATTAAGGTTTTCAATTGACCTCTAATATGCCAAGACCCTGTCTACAAGTGGACTGCTCTTGCATAGCCACAGATCAGAACATATGCTGTCTTGTGTTGCCACCTAGTGACTAGTGTGCTATTCCGCGAGCTCCTGCGAGCGTCCACCAACTTTCAACCAGAAGAACACACACAATTTTGTCTGGAAGACACCAGGGCTGTTTCTGAGTGTGTTGATGGCCTTGTCTACTTCCTTAGAGAATGTGATTGCCGAGTCTGACTCTGGTATACATCAATGTTGGATAGAAATTTTGTGAATGTGCAATGAAATTGGAACTATTTCTTGGGACAGCAATGCTGTAGCATAGGAAATCAACTTTTGTGCCAGGTGGCAGCAGCATGCAGTTCTCAGTTTCACCAGACTGGCCAAGATCTGTAATGATTATGTTAGCCAGGGAAAAATGCTGTATCTGGGAAACAATATGATCAGGCAGGGGATAACAATGGGTACAGCTTCAGTGTCCAATATCAGCTTTCCATCTAATCCAATATTGCCTTTTTCACCTCATTTTTCACTTATTTCCTTCAGGGCTTTTTCTGGAATATGATGGGGGAGCTTCGTTTTCCCATCCACATTTTCAACACCCAGTATGATGGCAGGCTGAGGCAATATGTGCTTAAGACAGATGAGTTCATATCACGCTACAAATCTCCACAGAATGCAGTATGGTTCCATTGGAAGGTAAGTCTTGCCATCACTGAACAGTTTGACTGAACTTGAAGTTGTTTAGGCTATATGATATTCATGTGTATATTTTGAGACAGACACGGTTTCAGTCATTATATATTGCCTTTATGGAGATAAATAATTAGACACATTCCATAGGTGATGTTCTCCATTTAGTTTGAAGAGCAAGTAGGCCTACACTGTAAAATTTGAATTTTGAGTCAGCTTAAATGATTGAGAGAGATGGTTGCACAATTAGTTTGAGCTAACATAGCAAGTTGTTTTAAATTCTGACAGCAGAAAGATGATCATAACTCAAAACAAGAAGCTGTGTTAGCTCAAACAAATTTTGCAACCATCTCACTCAATCATTTGAGCTGACTCAAAATTTCAAATTTTACAGTGTAAGAGAGGCAAAGAAGGCAATGCTAAAACCAGCTTATCACCTTGAATAAATCGAAAAATCATGCAGTTGCTCCGGTAGACTCCTGTGTCACAACCTCTTTTTCACTGCAGTTTCTGCCGTATTTATCTTTGCATTAAGGACTCTGAAATATCCACCAAAAATCTGAAAAATGCATTTCATGTTTGGATTACCATGGCACCTGAAAAACTTGACTGTCAAAACAAACAATGGAAAAAATAATGTAACACGAATAAATAACTGCTCAGCTGAGCTGACAAGGAAAATAAAGAAGAGAAGATGATCTGTCTTCAGTGAAATGAAACATTCTGTCAGTTTTTTGGTATCGTTTTTATAGGGATGAATGTTTTGACTATCAGTTGTCATGTTTGATATCGAGTTAAGCTAAATTGAAGAAACAGAATTATGCTAGTGAAAAGTTCAATTTTGATGCAATTGCTACTTTTTGTGTGAGAGATGGAATTGAGGAATTGATCTGTACTCATAATGTTTACTATACCTCATGAAAAAGCTGTGGATGTAGCCTGTGTGGTGTAGTGTCACTTGTAGATTCAGGATGTCTTTGACTCATAGTGGTACATCTCAAAAGCACCATATGCATTGTGTCTTGTATTAAAATATGTCTAAGTTTCAATTGGTGCAATTGATATTATTATTTTTTGTGTCTGTATAATTTCAGGGAGGACCCTTAATTGATGCAAGGAACAACCTCTGTCTGGAGGGGAATGGCTTCCAGCTGTCTATGCAGTCATGTGACTTTGAACTTCCTGCTCAGCAGTGGTACTTTAAGACTTATACTCCTGAGTATGAGGAATTTGTGAAATCCCCAACCCCTACAAGAGACACACATTACCTGAAGCAATTACATGCTGTTATCAAGACAGCATTCAGAAAGGACTGGGTCAAAGTGAACTCCTTGATTGCAAGTTACACAGACGTTCCACGAAATACGATCAATCCCTGAAACCTCTAAACTTCAAGTGAAGTTATGAAAAGACACAATATTATGTTTTTTAAACAGCAAAGACAACGGATTTCACCTTTACCCGCTTATACTGCACACTTTTTTGATGATCATGACACTTGCATGAATTTATCTTTTTTAAGTGACCGCATCCTCGAAAGGCAGGTTTGACATTCGGGATTTTTAAACAACGACACACAATATGTCAATAATTACTGCACCTCCCAAAGCGATTTGCCGTTCGGGATAATCTACCAGATTCTAGATCTATTACCTGAATTTTTTTTGCAAAATTTGTTAATTTGCATGCCTTACAAGATATTACTTTGTATATATGGTGCTTCTGGAAAGGTACGATGTATTTTAGTTAGATGATTAGCTGGCCTAATGCTTTCTATCATTGTGCCTTATTCTAAGCTTGAAAAATATTTTTATACAATGTGGAATGTGTATACTGCAAGTGACCTTATGTGTATGTGAATTGTTATGTACAGAAGAGAACATGACATTTTAGTTGAATTGTTATGCGTCATTGTTTTGTATATAGTTGTTATGTCCATACAGAGTTTATGCAATATACTGAAATGATGTACTTTGTAAAAATGTGGATGTACTTATAAATGCTGTTTTGTTTCTCATGAACAGCCATTGGCATTGGGTTTATCATGCAGTTTATTAATAGATTTATCATTATTTTATCTTTGATTTGCAAAAAATTCATAATAAGTGAATTTGATAATAATTTATGGATACATAATTTTTATCTTCAGCTGATAACAGATTTCTGTGATAAATAAAATTAAGGTATTTAATGAATTGGATTTTATGCATACGGTATGCAAGCATCTGTTATTTGCACTTCTTTACGCATGCTGAAATCCCAACAAATATTTCACATATATATTAGGTGTACATATATATAGGTAAGATCTCTTTTTGTAATTCTTGATTTTAAAGCCATTTTCACAATTGCTTTACGTTTTTTAAAAATCATTATACAAAATTCATTGACCTCAGTAAAGGTCATTATTGATAATTATTAACTTTTTAAAATCCTTCCTCCTATATTAGGCCTAACAACACAGCTGATAATTTCTGAATACTCTGCCACCCAAGATTTGTTCATTAAATTTGCGAAGCTGTCATCTTACACAGATATTGTACCATGGTCTTTCCCATAAAGTATTGGGAAAATCTGAGGATTAAAGAATTATAACTACATTTCAGTCTTTAAGGTGACTCAACCGTGGTACACTGCACATACTTCTGAGCAGCCTGGTTGCCTAGCAACATAGCGTCACCACTGCTGCAGGCCCTGAAAAAGTTGTGACGTTACCATTTTCTGCTCTTTTTTTTAACAGCATGGCAGCCAGTAATTTGCTATTTAAATGAGATCTAATGCAGATAGAAGCATAATTATTTTTTTATTGAATGCAGTAACACCTATTCTATGCTAATTCAAAGTTTCAGCTTCTCGTCTTTATCAAAAGAATTTTCTCAACTAATTTCAGTCAACTGTCTAAAATTGTCTTTATTTCTTTAAATTGACATTGGCATTGTCATGGTACTGCAGTTAAAAAACGACTCGGTGAAATTTTTTTATTTTTGGACATTTGTTTGACAATAACCTGTTTATGATATTTGCAAATTTTAAAAAAAATCTGTATGATCGTTTTCCTAAAATTTGATTACTGCCAAAGTTGATGCATGAAAAATCTGCAATTAATTAGTGTGTTTGTGCCCTTTGAGCTCTTACAGAAAAAAGTATTTTAACCTTTTTCTTCAAATTTGTGGCAAATGTATTGGTTTACATCCATGGGAAGACATTTCTGACATTTTTGTGTGACAAATGTATGTAATGCTTTATTCTGTGGTACATAACCAAAAACTCAATTTATAACTTTAAAGCAGTCATCAGGCCAAATATGCTGTTACCATGGCAACCAAACGAGTCGGTGAAATTTTTTTATTTTTCATTTTTGGAATGTCTGGGTCCCATAGAGTACCTGTACAAAATTTTAGAAAAATCTGTATGATCAAACTACCAGGCTTGAGTCACCTTAAGTTGAACTTTGTAATGCTTATCTTGAATCCAAAGGTGCTTCGAAGTATAGAAGTTTGTTGAATGATCTTAACATGAATTTACTGTAAACCTCATTGTGTACCTAGTACTACTTACTTCATTGTCATATGTGTTTATGAATGGATTACAAATTTCCAGTGACAGAGAAATGAATTCATGTGATGTTGAAATAAATATTTCCTAACTTTCTTCCCTTAGATTTAAGTGCTTTAATAATGGTTGAGTGAGTGAGTTTGTGTTTTACGCCCCATCAGCACCGGTGTGGGCTATTTAGAGGAAATTAATAATGGTTGAAAAGGACAGAAAGGATGCTCCTTTGTTTAGTTTTGTCAAGTTTAAGAGGCGTTTATACATACTAAAATTGGAGTGTATGGAAAAGAGATCTGCAATTGGCACTCTGCCTGGAGCATGACATATGGCCAGTGATTGGTCAGTTGCTTTTTCCCCATCTGTGACAAGAAGCTGAGGGCATAACAATGATATGCATGAAGATCATTGGTTGCATTTCATTTTAAAACAAGACTCAAGAGTCAAAAATCAATCAAAATTCTACAAATACATCAATTTCACGTGTGACATATCAAATTATCAATTGCAGGCAGTGCAATCCATAGTACTGTAAAATGACTGTTGTTCTATGAACAATACACCTATATATCTCCATGTTTACTCCTTAAAAAAAGCTAGCAGCTGGCGTGATTAGCTGATTTTGTAAATGCAAGATCTTTTCAGAGGTTTTCCATAATCTGAAAGATTAATAGCCAAGAAACCAGTCCTGTTAAATTCATGGACATGATTATACATAACTTTACAGCTCTTTACCTATTTGTCCGCGAGAACAAATAAAGCCCTCTTCAGACATTTCCACAGAATCAACCGGTATAAAAATTAGGAATAGGAATGGGTTTGTGAGGTTGAGCACTAAACTGCAGAGGGCACATTGATATAACTGGCCTGAAAAAACAGCACTATGGAGTCCACCTAGTGGTAGTAACAACACTACCAGCCTTCTTGTTTCAGATATGTTGCGGCATAATGGCATATTGTTGAGGGACGAAGTGGTTGGGGAGGAAGAAGTGGAGGAGGAAGAGGACAAAGTTCGAGGAGTAATGTTTCCTGGCATCATCTCCTCCTGCAGAACATGGTACTCCACCTCATAGGCACGAAGTTGGTCCGTGAGGTCCAGCTGAAACGTCTGCAATACAGTTGAAATAAATCGTATCAGATCATTATGTGTTTCAGTACCTTCAGCGTATTCCTTTAGTAACAACCAATATGCAGCATTTTATCGTTATCTTTTTGTTTCATGGAGCGCAGTTAGAACCAACCAGATTATTAGGTAAAATGCTGTAAGTATCAAGTTGCAAAGTAAACCTGCAAAATCACTTGTTTGTTGAAACTGCTATAAAGGCTCTTTATTGACTGACCGGTCATTCTGGTTACTGTTGACCAGAATAATGCTTTGATGTTACCAATAAACAATAGTCAAGTGATAGCCATTATTATTGGCTAACTTTATGACTACCTATTACCCAATACCCATGTGGCATCATGATGCCTCTAACCCATGCAGTGTTCGAACATGACCTTAGAATTATGTTGCTCAACAATGGCTGACATCAAAGGTATTGTAATCACCTAGGACATTATTCTTGCTTTGTGCATGTAATAAAGTATGAGAATGACAATCAATACAATGTAATCTGTATTCACTGAGAAACTGGCTTCATAGTTCCAAATATCATTGGCATATCTGTCATTGGGTGCTTGCTAACAAAGAAGAAGTCGTCTAAGGTTAATGAACGGTGCAAGCAGCCGAAGACTGATTTATGAACAATTGCACATTATTTGATTGGGAGATTTAATTGTTCGGAGTTATATTTGAAAAGCAGGGTCTTTTTCATGAACTGCAATTGTTTCGGAGGAGTCAAATTCCTTCCTTGATCAGTTAGTACTCATGTATCTTGACAGCATTTTAAAGGTGCAAGCAACACAGTGTAAGTTTTAAAAAATACCTGCTGACGCAAGTGCTACCCTCGGCCACAGATGCTGCTGTTTCAATACAAATTTAATTGTCATCAAGTTTTAAAAAAGATGACCTCTAAGGTCACAGAAGTAGTTCAGGGTCATTCACGTCAGGAGGCATTGAAGGTGTTGCAGTGATGCACAATCCCTGTGAATTTGGCGATCAATGGTTCAGTACAAATGCAGTTATGTTATGCACAGGCTGTTCACAAATATAGCTACTGAGGTCACAGAAAAAGGTCAAGGTCACTCATGCCAGAACTCCTTCAATGTTTTTCTGTAATACACAATCCCTATTAGTTTGGTTGTCATGGGATCAATATTTAACTGGAGTTATCATGAACACTAGTTTTTCACAAATATGGCTACCAAGGTCAAAGAAATAGTTCAAGGTCACTAATGTCAGAATTTCTACAAGGTCTTATGGTAATACACAATCCTTGTTAGTTTGGTGATTCTAGGATCAGTACAAGTGAAGTTATGGTGTACACAAGTTTTTTCACAAATATGGCCGCCAATAGGTCAAGGTCAGTCGTGTCAAAACTTCCTCAAGGTATTATGGTAATACACAATCCCTGTTAGTTTAGTGATCCTAGGATCAATACAACTGGAGTTATTGTGTACACAAGTTTTTTTCACAAATATGGCCACCAAGGTCACAGAAATAGGTCAAGGTCAGTCGTGTCAAAACTTCCTCAAGGTATTATGGTAATACACAATCCCTGTTAGTTTAGTGATCCTAGGATCAATACAACTGGAGTTATTGTGTACACAAGTTTTTTTCACAAATATGGCTGCCAAGGTCACAGAAATAGGTCAAGGTCACTCATGTCAGAACTCCTTCAAGGCCTCACAGCGATACACAATCCCTATTAGTTTGGTGATCTTAGGATCAATACCAGTGGAGTTATCATGTACAAGGTCACTCATGTCAGAACTCCTTCAAGGTCTCACAATGATGCAAAATCCCAGTTAATTTGGTGATCCTAGGATCAATACCAGTGGAGTTATCTTGCAGACAAGGACGGTGGACAGACAGCTAGACAGCTAAACAGCTAGACAGACGGACAGACAGACGTACGCCACTGCACTCTGCAATACCCAGGCCATGTGAACATGGCCGAGGGTAAAAAGTGCAGATTTCACTTAAAATATTGAAGTTTTGCTTGAAATTCTTGAATCAGTCCTTCTGACTTTTGCTGTAAGAAAATTGACTTAGCCAAATAATTCCTGGGCACCTACACCAGGGATGGATATAAAACTAATCACACAGAATGAAGTGTAGAGTAGGCCTATATTTCGGTTCTTCAATAGTGTTTCCTTAGCTGAATACCTTGAGGTGACCCTGTATAATCATAGTGGAGAATAGGATTCTATGATTAATAAAGCTGGGGGCAGTAATTAGAGCCTTGAGAGACAGACATACAAGGCCTGTCTTTGCTAATGAGACCTTCTGATATATAATTATCTGTAATAATGGAGAAAGACTTATTCAGCATCAGGACTCGATATAAATATTAGAGTCAGGCACTGCAGTATATACTCTATGAGTCAGATTCATCTTGGCTATCAGAACACTTTGAAGATGATATATATATTTTGAAGCAGAAGTAGACAACAATGAGCCAAATTAAAGGAAGCCAAAAATAATGCCATGTTTTCCTCTTAAGTTTCAGTCTGAGCTTTTCTGTGAATGCTATTCTGTTTGCCTTCCCCACTGCAATGTGTAAAGTTTTTGGAGGCTTGATGTGCTAGACTCAGGCTTATTCCCTTGAATGGCATTTTCACATTGTCAAAGCCTCTTGTGCGAGCTGGCACAGCGAGGCTTTGACTCTGTTGATCAATTTTTCTGTGGTTTTTGTCAGGATTAGATCAGTTATGCCCTGGTGGTTTCAGCCAAACAGGAGGCAGCTTTCATACCTATGACTGAACACACTTGAAACCATTGCAAACAATCCATGAATGTTGAACAAAGAAATGAAACATACAAACTGAAAACAAGAAGCCATAACCTGAAAAATACATGAACTGTGAAATCACTGATGAGTACTAAAAACAAACAGTAAAACTGTGAACAATTCAGATGGCAATCATCATCATCCATGCATTCAATTCTGATCTGATTGGTTGTTGGGTTGCTTCTCAAGACAGCCTCATTGGCAGTGACTGACTTAGTCCAAGTTTGACATTTTCAGAACGCATTTCTGTGCAAAAAAAAAGAGGGGAGCCTTGTGCCCGTCTGATCAATTCAATATAATGAAGGAAAGACTGAAGGGAGAAATGAAGGAAGGTGAAGGGAGGAATGAAGGGAGGAGTGAAGGGAGGAGTGAAGGGAGGAGTGAAGGGAGGAGTGAAGGGAGGAATGAAGGGAGTAGTGAAGGGATGAGTGAAGGGAGTAATGAAGGGAGTAATGAAGGGAGTAATGAAGGGAGGAGTGAAGGGAGGAATGAAGGGAGGAGTGAAGGGAGTGAAGGGAGTAATGAAGGGAGTAGTGAAGGGAGGAGTGAAGGGAGGAATGAAGGGAGGAGTGAAGGGAGGAGTGAAGGGAGGAATGAAGGGAGGAAGTAATGAAGGGAGTAATGAAGGAGTGAAGGGAGGAATGAAGGAAGGAATAAAGGGAGGAATGAAGTGGGATAATGAATTGAGGTAATGAGGAAGGGAGAAAGCTGAACGGAAGAAAGGGAGGGAGTAATGGAGGGAGAGAGGGAGGATAGATAAATATATCAATAGATATATATGGATCCTTACAAAAAAATTGACAGAGAAATAAAAGGTAGATTGATGTATAATACATAATACTGACTGAAGTGAAGAGTAAATATCTATCTGCAAGTTAAATTGAGTGCTTGCATAGTATTTTTGAGTCTGTTCTAATCATAAAGATTAATGTCAAACATAAGGAAACTTCAAACAACAAGCAGGTCAGCAGACAACAGCTATCAACAGCTATCAACAGTAAGCAAATTTAATGAGTTGATCCACCCTTAAATGTCACAGCCTCTCTGATTGTGCGTCCACTTCCCTACGCAACCAATCAGCTTGAAGCTCTAAAACCACACTTTTTTTGGCCAACCAGGTCAGAGGCTCACTGGCAGAGCCAGCTCGAAAAGTGAGCTGATGACCACGGGAGAATGCTTGAATGGATATGGCTGGAGAAATGGTCAAACATGTTAGGTAATGTTAGGTAAACTGCTGAACGCAGGCCGACGGCCTCTATGTTCAGATCGAAAAGTTATATAGATTTGCATGTGCAAATTAAAGGAAGCCAAAAATAATAACATATTTTCCTTCTCAAACCCATTACTTACTGGCCATACATCAACACTTCAAAAAGGCTAAATTTGTTTTCATTGTTGTCACAAACTTATTTGACAAGGTTACTTTTTTATTAAATATTTAGTTGAATAATCATCAATCCTACACCCAGAGAATCTGAAGCTGAATCTCCACTGAAGTACAATCCTACAAAGCTAATATACGATAAAGTGAGATGTTCATATCATTATGGATCACAAGTTACAAAATCTTATGTTTCGAAGAGAAATTATAAAGACCCAAATTCTTTCCTGCTTTTGAATTTGAAATGACACAATCTCTGTAAGCACCATTCCAAAGATACTTGTACCAATGGGACAGAAGGGCCATTGCCCATTCAGAAGCAGGTCTTTTGTGTTTCATTGTTTCCTCAAATTCCTTGCTTTCCTTTGGAAGGCTATTGTGCAAGTTGTTTTGTTTCTCTTTCTATCAGCTTCCAAACTTCCTTCCTTCCTCTCCTTTGTGTTTATAGTGTTTCAACCTCTAATAATCTTACTGTAGCACTTTCTTGCCCAATAACAGCATATTTCTTCTTTTTTTTAGCACTGATATAGCAATTTTTACTAAACACCCGCAACTCATGGTTTGGGGCGAGATTTGAACCTGTCTCTTCAAAACCTTTCATTCTTGTATTGCTATATGCCACAACCTTGCTTTTATCTGAAAAATAGTTACACAATAAACAAGTTAAAAATAATAATCCCAACATGCATAATTATGAACATCAACAGATTTTGAAATCTAACTCCTGAATCAAATCTTTGAAGTATGCAATCATGAGAATCTAATCATGAGTTTTCCACAGAGTTCCATTATTCTAGGTGAATCGGCTGGTAGTTGGCTAATCACCCAATCTCTGCAATGATAATTGCTATTAGTGAGCTGACCATACGATCAACTGAACCATTGCCTGTTATTCTGTAGGAACAGATGAATGAGACAAAACAAAGCGGAAAGAAATTTGATAAAAGCTTGTCATGAGCAGCCTCTGCACTGTCTGCAGACATGCCTTAGCAGATTTCCCTTTGCAGATCCCTGCCTGTCACAATCACACAAGAAAGTAATCTGTCTTGAGCAGAAAGTATCATGTTCACAAGAGCAACTGGATTAACAGAAAAATCCCAGGAGACACATGTCTCTATGACACTGCTCATATTTCTTCGCTTTAAGAATACATGGGAAATATGTATAAATACACAGTATCACAAATACAAAGCATTGCTGATTTTATATGCACTTACAAAGTAGAATATCTACCAGATGGAAAGATATCAAAAATATTATGTTCTGAAATTCTGATTATAACTTTCAGCAAAACCTACAACCATAATTTTAATTTCAGACCCATTAGCATAGTTATTGTAGTATTGTTGATGTTACTTATATGTTTTGTATTAGAGAGAATATCAAAAAGGAAAAAGTTCACATATCGAACTCAGATACCTTTGACATGTACACTGTAAAATTTGAATTTTGAGTTGGCTTAATTGATTGAGTGAGATGGTTGCACAATTCCTTTGAGCCAAGATAGCTTGTTGTTTATAAGTTATAACAACATAAAAATTATCATAACTCAAAACAACAAGCTATCATGGCTCAAACAAATTGTGCAACCATCTCACTCAATCATTTGAGCTAACTCAAAATTTCAAATTTTACAGTGTAGGCTACAGCCGTAGCCTGCATTTACCTGTGACTTTTACCCCACACCACGATAAAAAATTGCATATTTTCATGATAGCGGTTTGATAAGAAGATTGGGAGGCAGAACAGATATATGAGTGACCTTTACAGTTTCAATACCTGTATCAGAAACAGTACCCTGCGTGCAAGAATCCAGCTTGATGACAAAGCTTCAATTGGTTGCTTCTAACTGACAATTGCAACATGTAATTGTCAGAACTCAGAAGGACTATTAAATGTTGGGCAACTTCACAGGCAGTGATGCAAATATTGTGCTGAAAGCCTTGAGCTTCCATTAAACAGCTGACAGCAAAGTGACAAAATGTAGCTGTTGTCACGCATGTCTTTTTCTCTTAAAATGTCAAATCACTAGTCAGTTCTCTTTTGCCAAAGCAGCCACTGAAGTCCTAAAAATCATTTGGATATTTGCTTTTATGTCTCTGAGTGACTTTTGTTTGCTTTATATATTGTCTAATGTTGCTAATGGTAGCATCATGCTCATCAAAGTCCTTTGCCTTGCTCTGAATTTCACTCTATTTGATAAATTCAACATGTTGCCTGGCTAGAACTTTGTGAACAGCCTGCCTTAATCCTAAATTTCAGCCAAAATAAATAAATATTTGCTACATCAGGTATCACTGAAATTTCAGTCCAATCTTTCCTGATAAAAACAAAATGGATAACTGTCAATTTTTTTTGATTTTACAATCCAATGAAGAAAAGTATCTTTTCACCAGAAAGAAAAATTTCAATCCACACTTCTGATAGCCAGTGATTTACACAGACCTGCATGAGAACAGTTTAAAGCTTCTTGTCAAGTTAGATGCTCCATCAATGCTGTCAAATAAGCCACTCAAGTGTTTTGCAGTGTTGGCTCTTTTCCCAAACATCACCTGCAGCCAAAGCGCAGTCACTTTTTCTCCTTTTTATGACAGCCTGGCTTCAATGAATGTTTTATCAGCATGGTGGCTGCTTTTAATCCATGGATATAATTCTTCTTGTTGGTTATCTCATCAAATCTGTCTACACCATTGATGTTTGCACTACAGCTTTCTTGATTCAGGAGTATTTCATGCATATGCATGAGAACAGTCCAACCACTCAATATCCACACAGTATTCTCTTAATTTCTATGAATTCATTTGGTTTGTAATTGCAAAACCTTTTGAAATCTTAAAAATTAATTTCACTTTTATTGCCAAAAAGATGTGACACGTTTGGAGATACCAGCATGCTTCATGGTTAGCCCATTAGTTGTCTGCTTGAATCTGTGAACCCTGGTTTCTGTATCATCTGACTGAAATAGCTACTCACATGAATTATTGAATGAGACACAGACTCACCTCCTCCAGCAGTGTTTGTCCAGTCTAGCCCACATTTCTTGTCTCTAAATCACGTCTGGGTTTCATTATTCATACCCTGGTTTTGCTGGACATATGGAGACAAAGGACCAAGTGTACACTACAACACTGTGTCCAATAAATGAGAAAGCTTCAAAACTTCAGAAGGGTCAATGCATGCAGACTTAACAATGCACATGTGGCAAGAAGAGCGAGGTCAGGTACAACCAAGAAATTTGACAGTAATTAACCTAGACTGTTAAACAGCCGTTTCCACAATCCTTCACCTCATTTCTGCATCTTCCTCCTGGACAATTAGCCTATCATGGGCATAAATAAAGGCCTCATCTATCCATCCATCCTTGGATTGTGACATATATAACGTATATATATGGAAACAAAATATTCAAAGACAGAAAACGATATGTGAATCGTTCTGTTTTAGTTTTTATTTTTTGCTTTTCAAATTTTGTTTGTCACAAGATTTACTCAAAATAAATCCGAATGTGTGCTTTCTTTGAAGTATGAGGCACTTTAAAATTTGTCTGAATTGTTTCGCAAAATTACTTGTCAGGCCCCTGGTGCCATGAAACAAAGGCAGTTCTCAACATCCTTTGATAATGTCATTTTGGGCCACTGCTATCTGTTCTGTGGGTACTTGAAAATGCATTTGATACTGTTTCTTGCTGGCAACACAAAGCTAATTAACAGAAGTTATTCATTAGCCAGTTCATTAATAAGGGAAGACCAATGCAACTGAGTAATGGAGGTAGCAAGCATGACATGTTGCCAAGTTCTAGGTGCACAGCATTTGATCTGGCAAAAATCACTCTCACAAATATTGTTCTTCAACTTTGTCTAATAGAAACTTTGTCATAAGTTTCATTAGAATAGCTGACATGTGACAACCCATGAATGACAGTGATGAATGGATGTGTTGCATTGATTTAATTCACACTGTCATGTGCCATGGAAATACAAAGATCACATAACAGTTCTGAAGTTACAGGTCAGTAAGGCATATGGAAGACATGTGAACATCAGACATCCAAAGTGAGTTGACTCTGCATCATAAAGTAATTTGGAACATCAACAACTTGTATGATGCATTTTAATAATGCATAAATATATAACATATGTTAAATGTATTCCAGGAGACCGGTATTGAAAGCCATCGGAAAGAAATTCCAGTAAGTTCCCCTAATCACAATTAAAAGGAAGGACATCTGGTAAATTGTAGTAGCCAGGACAGTTTCCAGTCTGAAGTGGCAATCTTGGCAGGAGCAATCAGAACCATCAAGAATAGCCTTGGAAACACTCAACCTACTCCTTTTGCGACCAAAACTGTATTCTAAGCCTAAACTCCATCAAAGGGTTAATCCCATCCAGTTAACCATAAAAGAGTGGACTTAATAGCCTATAGAATTTTATTAGACAATAAAATATCATCAAGATACATTTGTCATAAAAATGAACTAACTACAAAGTGTAAAAGAAGAAATATTTATGTATAAAACGGAGATAGTAACTCAGTCCAGACATTTTATTTTGGCAGTAAGTTTTTAGCCAGTAAAACAATCCATGATTAAGTCTGAGGTTTAATTTTCGGTTTATTAACCTCTACAAAACCTTTTTATGATAACGGTTTGACAAAAAGATTGGCAGGCAGAACAGATATATGAGTGACCCTTACAGTTTCAATACCTGTTTCAGAAACAGTACCCTGCATGCAAGAATCCAGCTTGATGACAAAGCTTCAATTGGTTGCTTTCTAACTGCCGTTTGTTACATGCAATTGTCAGAACTCAGAAGGACTGTTAAATGTTGGGCAACTTCACATGCAGTGATGTACATTTGCATGTACTCGTATCCAACCCTGGTTATGATTGAAATGTGGTGTTCTCAAGCCATGCGACTGTCTTTTTACCTAGCTAAGTAAATATAATGGACAGTCAAGGACATAGTAAAGCCTATAAGTTTCATATTTATTAAAATTTGTCACAAAATATATAATTGATGCTAAGTGACCATTGCTTATTTCTCTGACTAATTGACTGCCAACCGAAAGCAAAACACTTTGCTTGTTAAACACCAGTAATTGTTCACTATGACAACCAGTGATTTACACAGGCTGACTGGCAATGACTGCAGGTGATGCATTGTTCTTCCTTACAACAACTCACAACAGCAGTGACTGTGGGAAGCAAACCTTTGGCAAGGAGAAGAATGTAAACCATTTGCCTACAGGAGAACAGTTAAAGCTTCTTGTCAAGTTAGATGCTCCATCAATGCTGTCAAATAAGCCACTCAAGTGTTTTGCAGTGTTGGCTCTTTTCCTAAACATCACCTGCAGCAAAAGCACAGTCACTTTTTCCTCCTTTTCACAACACTGTAAATTCTGAAATTTTGAGTTAGCTCAAATGATTGAGTGAGATGGTTGCACAATTTGTTTGAGCCATGATAGCTTGCTGTTTTGAGTTATGATAATCTTTATGTTGTTATAACTTGCAAACAACAAGCTATCTTGGCTCAAAGGAATTGTGCAACCATCTCACTCAATCAATTAAGCTAACTCAAAATTCAAAATTTACAGTGAACAACCTAGCTTTGATGAATGTTTTATCAGTATGGCGGCTGATTTAAAGCCATGGATATTTTTCTTCTTGTTGGTTACTTTGTCAACTCCATCTACACCATTGATGTCTGCACTTTACAGCTTTCGTAATTCGGGAGTATTTCATCAGAACAGACTAACCACTCAATATCCACCAAGTCTTTTTCAATTTTTATGAATTGAGATGGTTTGTAATTGCCAAACCTTTTGAAATCTGGAAATTAATTTCAGTTTTATTGCCAAAAAGATGTGACATGAGTGGGGATACCAGCATGCATGGTTAGCCCCTTTGGTTGTCTGCTTGAATCTGTGAACCCTGGTTTCTGTATCATCTGTTTGAAATAGGTACTCATATGAATTATTGAATGAGACACAGGCTCACCACCTCCAGCACTGTTTGCCCAGTCTAGCCCATGTGTCTTGTCTCTAAATCGCTTCTTGGTTTCGTTATTCATACCCTGGTTTTGCTGGATGTATGGAGACAAAGTACAAAGTGTACACTGTACAGTACAACACTGCGTCTAATAAATAAGAAAACTTGCTGAACTTCAGAAGGTCTGTACCAAGAAAGACCAGATTACAATTAGCTTGGGAACTTGAGAGTGACCTTCCAGAACAACAAGGCCCATTTTCACCAACATGGTATTAAGAGTTGAGCCAGGTCTGAGCTAAGACCTGGTCTGGCTAAGCCAATCACTCAAGCGGAGCAGGATCAAGGAATTTCAGTTAAGTGAAAGCTTATACATATTGTGGTAACAGATCAGCTGTTACAAACACCATGTCTCAATTTCCCAAACAAATGCAAAGATATGGCTACACAAAAGAGGGAGGGGCTTGTAAATGAGTTAAATGAGATCAGGTCCACATTATAGGTAATGACGTTGGGTATATTGTCCAGTAGTTTCAGGTTCCTACCTTTTACAGGTTTGGAGAAATTTTGAGTTGCGTCCATGCTCGTTAAGTGTCTCACTGTGCCCCGCCCACGGGGCACAGTGAGACAGCAGGCGGGGCACAGTGAGACAGGACATCTGCTGCCATAACCGCCGATCCACGGGACCTGCGGAATTGTTCTATCAATTGTTGCTATAGAAACTACTGTACTCTTATAAAAGCAGCTGGCTAGGTGATTTTTTAGGTCCGTTTTTGAGCATGTTTCGAAACTTCATCGCACAGGACACATTCACGACTTATTTAACTTGCCGCACCTGTTACATACTAATCAAAATTCTTTCTGATGCTTCTCTTTGGATATGTCTCACTAAAATCAGTAGTTTATCGCAGACATTTTGTTTTTAATAGTGAATTGTAAGCTATGCCTTACATTCAGGTTGTTTTGAGTGTATTTTATGATGTCTCACAGTGGCCCGCCTCATACTGTCTCACTGTGTCCCAAAGAGCTTTCTTTGTAAAATTTTTGAATCCTGCGGCCCGGATACCTGTATTGTGGTTCATCATCTCACTAAACTAAGACTAATAATCAAGGTTTGAATCCCTGGCAATTGATTTGCATCATATCATTTTTCTTAGGAATTGTAACAAAAAGTCGTTTAGCAAAATTATTTACTTTTACTGGCTAAAAACCAAAATATTGAAATTCCACTCTCGCTATGCTGTGTAGGCATTCCGGATATAGGTCAGACTCTCACTTACTTACTTTTTGTACTATACAAGAGGGGGTTGATCTGTAAACAGTACCAGCTAGACGCTACGGGCTTTGTCTCACTGTGCCCGCTGTCTCACTGTGCCCCGCTCTCCCCTATTCTCAAAGTATCACAGTCTCTCGCACAAACATCAACTTTCATATATTTACTTTTTTGTCTATATTTAAGATGACATTCAAGGTGTTCATCAGAGTCAACATTATCAACCTGCTCTACCCGAACCAAAATGAGTTCAAAGTTGGTGATCTAGAATTCTCACAAATGAGCAAAATGTGACGAGAAGTCACATTTTGGTGACATCTTGGTGTTGAGGTCTCTGACCTGCTGTAGTGACATATTTTGAATTGCATCATCTAGACAGCATAAATTTCAGTAATATTTATTTGATTGCTGGCGAATTTTTAGCTTCATGTTACTTTTTTTTTTTTTGCCAATTCATTCTGATATTTATAAGAATTATTTGCTCTATGATTTACCAAAGTGTGTGGAATGGTGAAACTGGCCTCATTTGCATAAGTTCCTTTGACTTCACTAAACCAGGTATAAGGCTGTCAAGACCTGGACTAACTGTTAAAACTATCTTGGTGAAATCGGCCCCAAAAGACTTGACATTGTAACTACAGCAGTTCAAATAATCCTTCACCTCATTGCTCTGTCCTCTTGCTGTCCTAATTAGCCTACCGTGTGCATAAATACAGACTGTAGAGCCCCAATCATCCATCCATCCGTCCTTAGCATTGTAACATTCGGAAATTTCCAAAGAAAGTAAACAATATGTCAATCAGTCTGTATATTTTACTTTTGCCTTTCAAATTTTGTTTGTCACAAGATTGACTCAAATGATTCCAATTCTCAGCTTTCTTTGAAGTTTGAGGCTCTTTGAAATTGGCCTGAATAGTTTTTCAAAACTGCATGTCTGGCTCCTGATGCTATGAACAAAGGCAGTTCTCAACATCATTTAAAAATGTCAATATTGCCTACTGCATGCTGTATGTTCTGCAAGTACTTGAAACATTTAATGCATTTGATACTGTTCCATGTTACCAATATGAACCTAGTTAATGGAAATTATTCGTTAGCCAGATCATTAACGAGGGAAGACTAATTCAACTGAATAATGGAGGTAGCAAACATGAAATATTGCAAGTTTTAAGTGCACAACATGTGATCTGGCACAAATAACCCTGACAAATATTGAACTTCAACTTTTCTAATACAGCCCTGTCATAAGTTTCATTACAAAATAGAGCATGTGACAATTCACGAATGACAGTGATGAATGGATGTGTTCCAATGATTAGATTCACACTGACATGTATCATGGAACATAGATTACAGGCGATTTCATTAGTACACGATTCTTAGGTTTTAGACCCACCAAATACATGCCGTTTTCAGTTAATCTGATTGGTTCAGAAACAACAGAACGTCACACATTTGATTTATCAAACGCAGTAAGTGTTGGTTTAGCATTGATTCCTCACAGCCAAGTGTGAATAACAAGAATCGCATGGTAATGAAAACACCTGTAATCAATAAACAAAGATCACAGAACAGTTCCAAAGTTACAGTGGAGCAATGTATTAAGGTACATACTTGAACAGGATATTTCCAAATTGGGTTGAATGCATGATAGGTAATCTGAATCATTAACGGTGCAGTGAATTTTCACAAGCATGTATGTATAATATTTGTTACAGCCAACAAATGACAAATGCTTTCAGAATTGCACTGACGTGTTCCTTGCGAGGTCAAATCTCTATCTATGCAATATTATTCTCCAAGACTCATTAGCAATTAGTGCGGTCATATCCTATACTTTCAATGCTATCAAAACAAGTCAGGGCCCATCAATTAGGTCACAAGTTACTCAACGACAAATTGACAGTTTATCTAAATGCAATGGATAGGGCCTGTTGTGAGGTCATTAATGCCCACAAAAATCTGAATGTAAGTACTTGCCATTCTTCGACAGTAAATATATTCCTAGAGACTGGTGAAGAAAGCCTTGAGAGAGGTACTCCAGCAAATCTCACTAATCACAATCATAAGGAAGGACATCTGGGAAATTGTAGTACCTACAAGACAGTTTCCAATCTAAATTGCCTATCTTGGGCTAGAGCTATCAGAATCCAACAAGAATATCCTTGAAAAACACTCAACCTACTCCTTTTGCGACCAAAACTGTATTCTAAGGGACCGTTCAGAATTTATGACTGGGGGGAGGGTGGGAGTTTTGGCCGAGGGGGTACTAACTTTTCACACGTGTTTCAAGGGGGGTATTAATTTTTTACAACACTTCCAAGGGGGGGTAAGATATTTTAACAAAGAAAAAATTTTAAAAAACACGCATAAACTCATTCTATTTGGACTTTTTTACGCGCAAAAGTCCGCGAAATGACGTGAATCTGTACGCGTGGCCATGTATAACAGTATATATATATATGTGTATTGCTTTGTATGTCGAGGGGGGGGTACTAAAAATACTCATGAAACCAAAGGGTGGGGTGCTAAAAATCTGCATGAAACCCAAGGTGTGGTATCAATTTTTGACGAGAAGTTCCAGCGAAACTCCCACCCCCCAAGTCATAAGTTCTGAACTGTCCCTAAGCCGAAACCAAAAGAGTTAACATACCATCAGACTAATGGCAAAGGAGTGGACTTTTTAATTAATCTCCTTGAAGTCAGTGGCAACCTTGTCACCCTCCTTGGCATTTCATAGAAGATGTCAGTAGTTGGTAGACACCACATTTTAAAAAGAATTGAAATTGGAAAATGTTCAAAAGGCTTCTCAGTCATCAAACACTTATGGAGGTAAAAAGGAACGGTGATGGATGTTTTATCTTAAGTCTTTTTTTCATAGATTATATCAAACTTGAGGGATATTTAGCACCGTTGTGAATAATGGAATTATGAGATGTTCACAATGAACAATGGGACCTCTGTGTCAAGACTATTGCAATTGCATACATCATAACAAACTTCTACATATCTTCTCTTTTTACTCGGGTAGGATATTGCAGTGGTTGTTCAGACACAACTGACTGCAGATTATGAACAGGGCAGCCCTTTCAAACTCTGAAGTCCGTAGGGGAGAGCGGGGCACAGTGAGACACTTTTTTTGTTTTCAAGTGTTCCAAAATGTTTGCAGTAATGAGTTAAATGAGATAAGGTCCACATTGTAGATAATGACGTTTCGTATATTGTCCAGTAGTTTCAGGTTCCTACCTTTTATAGGTTTGGAGAAATTTTGCCCCGTGGGCGGGGCACAGTGAGACAGCAGGCGGGGCACAGTGAGACAGGGCATCTGCTGCCTTAACCGCTGATCCTCAGGACCTGCGGAATTGTTCAATCAATTGTTGCTACAGAAACGTCTGTACTCTTATAAAAGCAGCTGACTCAGTGATTTTTTAGGTCCTTTTTTTAGCATGTTTCGGAGATTCATCGCCCAGGACACATGTGCACGAATTATTTAACATGCCACACCTGTTACATACAAATCAAAATTCTTTCTGATACTTCCCTTTGGATATGACTCACTAAAATCAGTATACAGCAGGCATTTTCTTTCTAATAGTGAATTGTGAGCTATGCATTACATTCAGGTCGTTTCGAGTGTATTTTGTGATGTCTCACTGTGCCCCGCCTCAAACCGTCTCACTGTGCCCCACGCAGCTCTCTTTATAAAATTTTTGAATCCTGCCGACCGGATGCATGTGTTGTGGTTCATCATCTCACTAAAACTAAAACAAATAATCAAGGTTTGAATCCCTGGCAATTGATTTGCATAATACCAATTTTCTTGGGAATTATAACAGAAAATTGTTCAGCAAAATCAATTACTTTTACTGGCTTAAAACCAAAATATTGAAATTCCACTCTCTATATGCTGTGTAGGTATTCAGGATATAGGACAGTCTCTCACTTGCTTACTTTTTGTCCTATTCAAAAGAGGGTTGATCTGTAAACAATACCAGCTGGAAGCTACGGGCTTTGTCTCACTGTGCCTTCCGTCTCAATGTGCCCTGCTCTTCCCTATATGAGACTTAAGACAGTTCATTTCCCTCCAAGTGGCAACCAACCTGTGCCTCAAGGCTAAGCGCTGCACTATAATTGTGCTCCTGCAGCGTATGGTGCTCCATCTCATAGGCATGGAGTCGGTCTGTACATTTGATACCGTCCTGCAACATAAATCATTCATATGAACATTATTATCTTAGGGATAATCAAAACTTTTTTCAGCGGTCCGTGCCAATATTCAAGGGTCATACTGCAGTCCCAGACAACCAAGTCAGCCAACAGCAAATTTACAACAATGTCAACAGACTGTATTAACCGATAGGACATCCTGCTCCCTCATGACCTGACCAACAATGCATGCTTTCATGTGGCCATTAAACCAAAGTCTAGTGGAGGCTTATGGTTGTTAATGCCTGAAGTGTGTAGTGGAAGCTGATCTAAAAACTTGGGTTATCGTCATGTAGCTGACATCAAAGCCATTGTTATTGCTAGGAGTACTATGTTTCTGTGCAAAGGTCATCAATATCAATAGAATTGCAATCATTCTACTTTTATGCCATCCTTCTTCATGAGACAAAATGTCCTTTTGGGAAAACTGTCATATTGGGTTGTTACAAAGTTTAAGGCCAAAGCCTACACGCAATCAAAGGATTTCCTTTTGGAGATAGGCCTTGCCATTTCAACCTGTCAATTATTTAATTTATTTTTAAAAAACATTGAAAGAACATGAGTCATAAGAAATATTTGCACCATTTATTTGGTTATGACTCTCTCCATCTGGATGATGCCCATTTCTGGCAAGGTCGTTTTCAGGAATTTCACAATTCTTTCCAAGGAGTCATACTCCTTGATCAATGCTTTTTGTTACACCTCAAATGCAATTCCTCTTCTGTGATTGGTCAGAATGACGCCACATGACAGGGATCAGAAAAGACTGTTGCCCTCTCAGAGGGCATCAGGTCACCGAATTCACATTGAGGCTGGCTGCTGATCAAGATGGCTGTACAGAAGTTGGTGTTTGAACCACAGATGTTACCTGAACCTTTTTTATCTGATGAAAATGCAAAATACTATTTGATCCAAGACATTGCTGCAGCTTCACTTGTTTATTTCAACTGAACTGTGTATTTGTGACCATTGTGACCCACTGCATTGTGATGTCATAGAGTTGTGACGTCACCACAGTGAGGCTATAAATAGATCATTGCTCTTCACAAAATTAAATGACAATAGAACTTGTGGATAGTATCATAAATTTATTTGACTTTTAAATCTGGATGACTACCTGATCAATGTCAAAACTTAGACGGAGAAATTGCCTGTCTCTCCAAAGTTATCTTTTTTGTCAGAATTGCATTCAAGGTATAACAAAACAATTATTGACTGTAACTTCGGGCAACAGTGCAATCTGTTTGACCCTCGGGAGTGACAGGCCTTTGGCCTCGTGAAACAGCAAGGTGACTGTCACTCCCTTGGGTCAAACAGATTGCACTATTGCCCTCGTATCAGTCAACGTTTGTATAATGGTTGTGTAGCAACACCAGGGTAACCTTGGACACAACCTCCTTGCTAGGAGGACATCAGACAAATGAACAAAATAATGCTAGTAGGTTAACAACTGTTGCAGCGTCCTTACGGACAATTGCAGAGAGACACAAATACACTTGGAAACACAAGCAAGAGACATGATTTGACTGACTGTTGGCTTATTACCTCAGGAGTCAGATAGCTATGAAGTAAGGTTTGTTATTTCGAGCTGACAGTTAAAAAAAAGAATCAATGCCTGTTATTCTTTGTGAACAAATGAAATGAATAAGACCCACAACAAAATGGCTAGAATTTGGTTGGAGCCTGTATTGTACAGCTTCACAGATTCCCTTTGCAAACCGTGCCTTTGCAGATCCCTGCCTGTCGCAATCACACAAGAAAGTAATCTGTCTTGAGCTGAAAGTATCATGTTCACAAGAGCAACTGGATTAACTGAGAAATCCCAGGAGACATATACATCTATGACACTGCTCATATTTCTTCGCTCTAAATATGGAGAATATAGAAAAGATGCAAAACAAAAAACACAGTATTACAAATACAAAGAATTGCAGAGTCTACAATTGCTACCAATGAAAATATCTACAAGAGACACAGATAGAAAGAATATCCAAATAGAAACAACATATTGTTTACTAAATTTCTTTTCTGAATATGTAGTAATTAAAAGTCATGTCAAGTATGGTAATGGTTGTATGAAATGTAGAAAGGTGAAAGCTCGAGCTTAAACCCCCCCCCCCCCGCCCAAAAAAAAAAAAATTAGCTCACATGCATGAGTAGGATTCCACTGACGAAGCTGAGGCCTTAGCTATAGTCAACCTGGGTATCCACCAGGGAGTAAGCCTTGAGCAAGTTGAAGAGGGAAGATTGACCAGCCCCGAACTGCCTGGTAAAGCGTGAATGAGTTGCGAATGTATGACCAGTTAAAGAGCATGTAAGACGATAAATATCTTCTCCTGCTCAAGTCATTACATCAATATTTTAAAGTTGAGACTCAATTGCATATTTTGAATAACAAATACCTTTTTAAACAAACATTCATTGCTTCGAAGATACAGCACAGGGCTTTTTGATATGCAATTTGATTAGTAAAGCAGAAGCATATTTTTCCTATCAGAAATAATATTTTGTCTTCATGTCTGAAAATCTTCCTGTAAAAAAGAGACAGACATTAGTATTTGTTGATCCTTGCTTGCATAGTTGCCTGATATTTTGCGACCAGTAAACAAGTGTGCAGGCATTACAGAATTAAAATATGTTCCATAGTTGCAGTGAATCTGATAAATGAATTGCTAAGATAGAGTTGACGAAGTAACCAACTGGAGGAAATATACTTGAATCTAGGTAGTTACGAAAAGAAGAAAACATAGGCTGCGCAGCAGCAAACCTTCAGCGAATAACACCTTTACAATTACATCATAAAATTGTTGAGTTTACCAAATTGCACATGTTATAGGTATGCAACAGTGGTCGAGTAACGGCCTTCTATTATCTCTATTTGCCTGCTGCTCTGCCATCTGCCCATGGGTTTGTAAAAGCTGGGAAAGGCCATTGAGGTTTCCCACTACATGTACCAGCCTCGCCATTGGATTTGTATCAGGGGTCTTTGCGCTAGATAGGGGTTATAATAGTGCAAAAGTAAGTGCACCCTCTGCTCCTATCTTTTAACATTACGCTTAGGTATAATACAGTCAATGGTATAATACAGTCATTGGTTCAATGATTCGTGCAATATCATTTATGTTATGGCCAGTACGGTGAGACAACTTTATCATTGTCTTCAATGGTAAATCTCTATGGGTTCACTAATTTTCAAGCACAACTGTAAGCTGTCGGTTGGAAACCAGAAAATATAAAGATTTTATATTTCTCAAATGTTTTTCCAATCATTGAAAAAGTGTTAAATGCACATAAAAAAGCACTGCTACATTGTATAGGTGATATGTGTAAAATGTCATTGCTGTATATGCAATAGTGGGTAAGTTTTGGCTCCAATAATTTTTTCTCAATATTTCAAAAAGTATAGAATATGTATCAGTTAGACCATGAAAAGGCACAACTAGACCACATCAATCATATGTGTACCAAGCTTTATCCATGTACATTCAATAGTGACCAAGTCTTGGGCCAGAAACAAAATTTGTTTTTTTCAGCTTTTTTTTTCAATATTTAAAAAAATCGTTTAATATTTTCCATCACAGCTTTCAAAAGGCACAACTAGACCATATGGGCTATATGTGTACCAAACTTTATACATTTACATGCAATAGTTACCGAATCTTAGCCCGAAAACCAAAAAATACATATTTTTCTATTTTTCCTCATTTTTACAAAAAGTATAGAATATGCATCAATGAGACAATCAAAAGGCACAACTGGACAATATAGGCCACATCTGTACCAAATTTCATCCTTCCACATGCAATAGTGACTGAGTTTCGGCCCAGAAATGAACAAAAAGAATTTTCATTTATTTTCTATTATTTCAAAAAGTATGGAATATCTATCAATCAGACCATCAAAGGCACAACTAGACCATACAGGCTATATGTGTACCAAATTTCATCCTTGTACATACAATAGAGGTCGAGTGCTGGCCCGTAAATGATCTGTCCGCCCAAAGGCCCGTCCACCCGCCCAGCACACCGATAACATTTTTACCCTAGTGATAACAATACCTTCTTCGAACTTCGTTTGCTGAAGGTAAAAAGTGACCACGCCTTTGCTGCGCGTGATGTTTAGGCAAAGAGCTAATGCAGCAAAATACTTGAGTAGCTTATTTGACAGCATTGAAGGAGCGTATAACTTGATAAGAGGCTTAAAACTGTTCTCCTGTAGCCAAATGGTTTACACTACTTCTACTTGACAAAGCTCACTCCTCTACTGTTTCTGCTGTTTTAAAGGCGGCTAATGAATTACCTGCAGTCATTGCCAGTCAGTCTGAGTAAATCATCAGTTTTTGTAGTGAGCAGTCAGTGGTGTTAAGACCATAAAAGCTTCTGGTCTTTACTTAACAATCCATTAGTCTTTGAAGCAACCATTGGTTTTGAAACTTTTCCAGTAACAAGTTTTAACAAATATCAAACTCATAAGCTTGGTTTTGTAGATGTCCTTGAGAGTCCATTATGTATATACTGAGCAAGGGGTATTTTTTAAAAGACACACATTTCTGCAGTTATGCTGATAAACTCTGTATATTTCAGGAGCCGGATTAGAAATATCACCGTCCTACAAGAATGCTTTCTTGGATTGTGTCATTGACCAATTTGTCACTCTCATATCGTGCCTTAAATAGCTAATTTTATTTATTGAAATTTCAGTGATATGTGATGATGCTTATGTCTGAAATTCAGGGTGAATCCTAGTTAGCTAGAAACTTTCAGTGTGGCAACATGGTATATGTATTTATTTTCTAATGAAGGGGACCTCTTTACAGGCGATTTCATTAGTACACGATTCTTAGGTTATAGACCCACCAAATAGATGCCATTTTTAGTTAATCTGATTGGTTCAGAAACAACAGAATGTCACACATCTAATTTATCAAATGCAGTAAGTGCTGGTTTAGCATTGATTCCTCACAGCCAAGTGTGAATAACAAGAATCGCATGGTAATGAAAACACCTGTAAGACAAGATAGTCACTATGGAGGGGCCATGCAATTAAGAGTGAATCCTGGTTAGTCAGGAACTTTCAGTCTGCAAACATATAAATTCTTAATTTATTCTCTATTTAGGGCAACCTCTTTAAGCCAAGATAGCCACTATCAAGGGGCCATGCAATGGCACCCATATAAAAAGTAACAAAGTCACTCAGAAACACAAAATGAAATGAACAAAGGAATTTTGGGATTGCTGTTTTGGCATGACAGAATGAAAGAGATCTGGTGATTTGACACTCATTAGAAAAAGGCATGCGTGACAACAGCTACTTTTTGTCCCTTTGCAATTATCTGTTAATGGAGGCTCAATGCTTACAGCACAATATTGACATCACTGCCTGTCAGTGTCAAATTGCTCAACATTCAATAAAAGTTTTTCTGACAATTGCATGTAGTGACAAATGTCAGTTTGGCAATTGAAGCTTTGTCATCAAACCGGATTCTTGCTTACAGGTTAGTCTTATAATGATATAGTATATTAGTTTCTTATATAATGCTGATTACAGTAAACTGCTCACTGGCGGTTGGTGTGGTAAGATCATGTTAACTATAACACTTCCTGAAATTGATGTTGTTCAGTTTCCTTTTGAAGTTTTCAGGAAGGCTATTCATGGCTTTTGTACTGAGTAAGAGCAGTCTTCAAACTAGTTCTGATTCTTCGTAACAGGCACTTCTAACAGCAAAAAAAGCACTGCCTTGATAACATCACGAGGCCACTCAAGTTTTCCTAAACTTATGGATGAATTGGTTTAAAGATAATATGCTCAAAGTGAACCCTGATAAAACTGATTATCCTGGATACTAGTGGATAGGAAAAGCCACATGTCTTATGGAGGTTGAAATATTTGTATTGATGACAACAACATTTTTCCCGTGGATAAGGTTGCATAACTTAAGTTAATTGCTGTTGAAATTGATTCACATCTTAATTTGGAATTTCATGAGATAGGGCTATATATGAATAGATGGAATTGCTGCGAAGGAGTAATTTTTGAGAAATATTGTGATTATGTCTGGCATGGTTGATGTTTATTTTATGAAAAGAACGTAATTGGTTTGATCAATGTGGAATGCATCTCAATGAAATAGGCTTATTATGATTTGACAAATGTAATGTTTATTGGAAAGTGAAGCTACTTTCTTTTTTAGTAAATCTAGTATAAAGACAAGGTTATTTTGGTAAAAATTATTTTTAGAGGTAATTTCTAATTAGTTGTAGTCTTGGTTGTTAGCTTTGCTGTCTTAGTTGTTAGTGGTAGCCTTAGTTTTGTTTTTATTATTAGATAGAGACATATTTTAATATGATTGAAGCTTGGACTGGCTGCCTGAGTTGGTGTTGGTCAAAGATGTGCCATAAACTGAATATTTATATGTTCTTATAAAAGGCGTACTAGGCCACTGGCTCTTATATTGTTAATATTGTTTTGAGAATTTATCGAGTACTTCCTCGACTGAGCTAATGTTGTACTTTTTGTATACTCTCGAGACTCAATAAAATTTATTCTTATCTTATTCTTATTCTTTCCATTGGATACCATCAAAAATTGGGATGGTCTAAATTCATTTTGTTGACATACGCTCCGAACACCAGTTATGGAGTTTAAAAGTTTATTTAATAACATCTTGAATTGGATGAGTAAATAGATAAATACAAATCATTGAATAAAATTGGGGTTCGAGTATAAGGTATCTTGAATACATGTAGAAGCAAGGAACAAGAACAGTCAGAACATGAAATTAGGTCAGGAGAGTCCGAAACTCCTCACTTCTTGGAGAAGAACGAAGTGATCAGCCACACAGTGTTATTATCTGAGCGATCCTAAACCTCAGGATGAGAAAGTACGCCTGTAGTATTACACTAAGAGGCGAGATCACAAATCTGAGGAAATGGCGGTTGTAGGGGTGGATGGTGGGTCCAGAAAATTTTTTAGAGAGAAGCGACGCATGCGCACAAGCGCTGTGGTGAGTAAAATGCGGATCTGCAGGACAGCGGTTGTCAGATCAAGAGGCCTTCGCTCGTCAACAAAACTGTTCCACTGCGTTGAAACATGCTTTTGTTGACATACGCTCCGAACACCAGTTATGGAGTTTAAAAGTTTATTTAATAACATCTTGAATTGGATGAGTAAATAGATAAATACAAATCATTGAATAAAATTGGGGTTCGAGTATAAGGTATCTTGAATAGATGTAGAAGCAAGGAACAAGAACAGTCAGAACATGAAATTAGGTCAGGAGAGTCCGAAACTCCTCACTTCTTGGAGAAGAACGAAGTGATCAGCCAAACAACCCACAACGTGGGTTGCGCCAAGAAGAAGAGGAGAGAGGAGGAGCAGGCTAAGTGAAGGAACATGGTATTACACCATTGCCCTCAATCATTGGATAGGAAGAGGAATAGTAAACGATCGATCCACCAGTGAACAAATGTTATCAATAAACGACAGGTCAGGGTCAAACCTTCCAAATGGATAGAGGGAGAATAATTATATGTTAGGGCCCATAGATGTTCCTGTGGCATTACACCATGAGGATGAATGGGTTATTTATTGACAAATAGGTATAATATGGTCCTGTGGCCTTACACCATGAGGACACTGAAGGCCTTTTTCCTGTGGCATTACACCATGAGGATGGAGGAAGGTGAGGTACGGATAAATGTATGGAGCATGTTCCTGTGGCATTTCACCATGAGGAAACATGTTGAAGAAATGTGAAAGTGATATTGATGAGAATTTGTGTCGACCCACCGTAGGAATTTAAGAAAACTGGCCTTGTGGTGTGGACTGGTTCTGGCCTTTTTGATCCGCAGGCCCCTTTTGGTGAGACGAGATGTCTTGAGACGGTTGGTTAGACATGGCACAGAGGTAGATAGGGTGACGCGCTCCACAGGATGGACAACTGTGCGAGAATAGGCACGGTGAGGCCTCGCACCTTTGACTTGCAGAGTGGAACTTGTAGCAGTACCCGAAGGGCACTGGTGGCGTTGAAACTGGCCTGTCAGGTCGGTTGTTCCTTCCTTGAGTAAGGTATTGGGTTGTGGAAACCGCTTTAGCATAGAGTTCCACTCGCATGTGGGCAAAACTGTAGCCGGCATTGACAAGCTGGGAACGGAAGTTTACATCGTAGTCCAGCCAGGCATGGTTGTCTTCCGCCAAGCCAAGTACATTGTCCATGTGAATGAGTAAACTCTGCGGATCAGCTTTTCCTTGGCGGATGAGTTCACTGGATAGTCTCATAAACGCTCTGGCCCAAGATAGTGGTGTGAGGCGATTTGTGGCTGGCCTCTGCTCTTCAGGGATAGGGTCCGATGAAGTCAGAGCATTAAGATCCACATACTCCCCCTTCGACACTTTGTCTTGCACTTCCCTAGTGAGGGAGGTGAATAAGGGAAGGGAGGGAGTGCCCATTAGTGATCCCGCTGACGGCTGGTCGTACTGGCCCCGCTGCACAGGAGTAGGCTGTTTCCCAATGGCTGCATATTCAAGAGCCCTTACTCTCTCTTCCAGAGAGCGGCCATAATCATAGTGGCTCTCCTCCTGGTTGGGGTCTGACCTTTGAAATACGACCGGAGTATCCCGATGGGTAGCCGCTGGTACGGGGGACACCGCCCAATTGGATGTTGATGGCGACCGCCTCTGTGATGGGTTTGGCGTGACTCGTGGTGATGATTTTCCACGTTGACCTTTGTTTTTGGGCATCTGTAATTTCAAAAAATATTGGATTGGCCTGAGGCACGAGATAATAAAAAATTAGTGATCACGAAAATTAGTGGTGATCAAAGAGAAATAATTCATAACAAAATTAGTGGTGATCGGAAAGAAAATAATTGATCCCAAAATGAGTGGTGATCTGATATATAAAAATAACTGATCACAAAATTAGTGGTGATCGGATATAGAAATTGATCACAAAATTAGTGGTGATCGGGTATAGAATAATAATTGATCACAAAATTAGTGGTGATCGGGTATAGAATAATAATTGATCACAAAATTAGTGGTGATCGGTAGGGAGAAAAATATAAATAAAATAAAAATAAATGTGGTGATCAGGTATAAGTCATAGTTGATCACTGAAGTAGTGGTGATATAATATAGGCTAAATAAGTGACCACAAATAGTGGTGTAGGAGTATAGAATGTTTGAGGAAGAAAAATGATTTTGGATATTAAATTAAAGAAGAGAATTGGAGAAGGTTAATTATTGGAGTTATTAGGAGTAATTAATACATATAATATTGAATAATATTTTGAGTAACATGAATGGATAAAGTTATAAATAATGTTTTTGGTTGATCATATGATGACCAAGAATATTGAAGTAGTGATAGTTTAGAAATATATAGATGTTTGAAAATATGGGGAGATAAATAGAAAGATTATTCTTTAAAAAGGATTGTCTGTGGCATTACACCATGAGAAATCCCTGCTTATTAAATTAAATATTTAGATATTTGTAGAAGGCCTATTCCTTCTGTGTGGAGTTTTTTTGTTTTTTTTTTAAATGCTCCACAGCTGTAGTGCCACAGCTATAGGGACAGATTGTTCTAATGAAGCGGAAAATAAAATGTCTTGGACTCCAAGTTGGAGAGGATTTGAGAGATCAGCTGAGTATTGGAGTTCTAGGTGGCAGCAGCTTCCAATGGACTTCGCCCAGTCTTTGGTTTGGCGCCCTCTTGTGTGAGTGTCAAGGGTCATCGATGTGGATTAGCCTGGAACAGTGGAAGGCCCAAAAGTTGGAAACCGAAGAATCTGTGATACTATACATCTGGAGTAGGTCCTTGATGAACAGGACGTCACAACTGACGATCTTTGAGGTGAATGAGTGCAAATCTATTTAGGTTGCTAGGATACGAATCGAGGTCCCGCAAGTCCATCGCCATGACTGCTTCTTCCACGTGGTCGGGACAATGTCGTTTTGGAACCAAGAAAACGTGTCTCCCACGCTTCCACAGTGCAGTGAAAGATGCCCAAGTGTTTCCAAGCATGCACAAGAATCAGCATATACTGTGAACAAGTATTCAAACACTGGTATGTGTGTAAAAACCTTGGTAATTTAACAGAAGTCGATCGCACGTCTGCCTTCTCCAGAAAATTTTTTAGAGAGAAGCGACGCATGCGCACAAGCGCTGTGGTGAGTAAAATGCGGATCTGCAGGAGAGCGGTTGTCAGATCAAGAGGCCTTCGCTCGTCAACAAAACTGTTCCACTGCGTTGAAACATGCTTAAGTGCTCAGCTAGATAGAAAGACAGATATATAGAGTTGTTAAGCATGCCTTTTTTAAAATTGAAATGTCAAAACCTAAGCTCTATCTCTTGTGTCTCTTGCAAAAGCAGCTGCTGAAATCCTGATATTCATTTACTTTCATGTCTTGTAAGTGACTTTTTGTTGTCAAATTTTGCTGACTGTAGCTTGATGTCATCGCAAATCCTTTGTCATGCTGGAAATTTCAGACTACTATCAATTTCTCTCAGACTGAACTATTGTGTAATTAAGAAACCTGTTGAAATCTTATAAATTGATCTCAGTTTTATTTCCAAACAGACGTGACAAGAATGGAGATACAGGCATGCTTCATGGTTAGCCCATTGGCTGTCTCCTCGTTTGCTGTTAACCCTGGTTTGATTGTCAAATAGGGCCACCAGACTGAAAAACTACTTATATGAATTATTGAATGAGACACAAGCTCACCTCTTCCAGCACTGTTTGCCCAGTCTAGCCCGTATTTCTTGTCATTAAATCACGTCTGGGTTTCATTATTCATACCCTTGCATTGCACAAATGTATAGTACAACACTGTGTCTAATAAATAAGAAACCTTCAGAACTTAGGAAGGTCACAAGTAACTCTACGACAAATTGACAGTTCATTTAAATGCCATGGATAGGGCCTGTTGTGAGGTCATTGATGGCCACAAACATCAGAATGTAAGTACTTGCCATTCTTCGACTGTAAATATAATCCTGGAGACTGGTGAAGAAAGCCTTTAGAGAGGAACTCCAGCAAATTTCACAAATCACTATTATAAGGAAGGACATCTGGGAAATGGTAGTACTAGGCAGTTTCCAATCTAAATTGCCTGTCTTGGGCTAAAGCTATCAGAATCTAACAAGAATAGCCTTGAAAAACACTCAACCTGCTCCTTTTGCAACATTAACTGTCTTCTAAGACTAAACTACATCAAAGAGTTATACGATCAGGCTAACGATGAAGGAGTGGACTTTTTAATTAATCTCTTTGAAGTCAGTGGCAACCTTGTCACCATCCTTGGCATTTCATAGAACATGTCAGTAGTTGATAGACACCACATTTTAAAAGGAATTGAAATTGGACAATGTTCAAAAGGCTTCTCAGTCATCAAACACTTCATGATCAGATTATTGAGGTAAAAAGGCACAGTGATGGATGTTTTATCTTAAGTCTTTTTTTCATAGATTATATCAAACTTGAGGGATATTTTAGCACTGTTGTGAACAATGTAATCGTGCGATGTGCATATTGAACAATGGGACCTCTGTGTCAAGACTATTGCAATTGCATACATCATAACAAACTTCTACATATCTTCTCTTTTCACTCAGGTGAAATGGCTAGGATATTGCAATGGTTATTCAGACACAACTGATTGCAGAGTTAGGAGCAGGGCAGCCCTTTCAAACTCTGAAGTCCTTATATGAGATCATAGGCAGTTCAGTTCTTCCAAGTGGCAACCAACATGTGCCTCAAGGTAAAGTGCTGCATCATTGTGCTCCTGCAGTGCATGGTGCTCCACCTCTTAGGCACGAAGTCGGTGTGTACATGTGATACCCAGCTAAACACCTGCAAGAGAAATCATTGTATCAACATTTTATCTTAGGAATAATCAAAACTTTTTTGAGCGGTCCGTGCCAATACTCAAGGGTCTTACTGCAGTCCCAGACAACCTATTCAGCCAACAGCAAATTTACAACAATGTCAACAGACTGTATTAACTGACAGGACATCCTGCTGACTCATGAACAGACCAACAATGCTTTCATGTGGCCATTAAACCAAAGTATAGTGGAGGCTTAAAGTTGTTAATGCTGAAGGCTGTAGTGAAACCTGATCTTAAAACTTGATTTATCGGCATGTAGCTGACATCAAAGGCATTGTCACTGCTAGAAGTACTATGTTTCTGTGTAAAGGTCATCAATATCAATAGAATCACAAGCATTTCACTTCTATATCGTCTTGCTTCATGAAACAAAATGTCCCTTTGGGAAAACTGTCTTATTGGGTTGTTACAAAGTTTAAGGCCAAAGCCTAAAAGCAATCACAGGATTTCCTTTTGGAGATAGGCCTTGACATTTCAACCTGTCAATTATGTTATTCATTAAAAAATGTTGAAAGAACATGATTTAGATATTTGCACCTTTTATTTGGTTATGACTCCCTCCATCTGGATGGTGCCCATTTCTGGCAAGGTCGTTTTCAGGAATTCCACGATTCTTTCCAAGGAGTCATACTCCTTGATCAATTCTTTATGGTTGCCAAGCAACACTAAGGCAACCTTGAACACAACCTCCATGCCTTGGAGAAATATCAGATGTGACAAAAGAACAAAATAATGCCATTAGGTTAACAACTGTTGAAGCATCCTCTTGGGCAATTGCAGAGAGACAGAAATACACATGGCAACACAGGCAAGAGACATGTTTTAGATTACAACAGGTCAAGGGGGCGAGGAGGGCTCAAGGATCAATATTCATTCAACTAGACAATGGGCATTCAATTGGTTGCCTCAGATGCAGTGCATCAGCATGGTTTATGTATCAATAATATCATAACACTCCTGTTAATAACAGAATATCCCTTTTTACAACAAGACGGACAGACACTGAGCCCTTCTGTCATGAAAGGAAGAGTACCAGAAACCTTTCTACAGAGTTCCAATATCACAGGAATAGCATATCAGATGAATCAACTGACAGTACTGTTGGCTTTCTACCTCAGATCTGCAATAAGATTTGTTATTCTCGAGCTGACAGTTGAAAAAAAGGAATCAATGAAATTTATTCTTCGTGAACAGATGTAATGAATAAGACACAACAAAGTGGCTAGAATTTGGTGGAAACCTGTTTTGTTGAACATGTATGCCTTCACAGATTCCCTTTGCAAACTGTGCCTTTGCAGATCCCTGCCTGTCGCAAACACACACAAAAGTAATCTATCTTGAGCTGAAAGTATCATGTTCACAAGAGCAACTGGATTGACCGCGAAATCCCAGGAGACTCATACATCTATGACACTGCTCATATTTCTTCGCTCTAAGAATATGGAGTTATAGAAAAGGTGCAAAAGTAAAAATACGGTATTACACATACAAAGTATTGCGGAGTTTACAACTGCTGACAATGAAAATAACTACAAGAGGCACAGACAGACAGAATATCCAAATAGAAACAACAGAATGTTTACAAGTTTTTTTCTCTGAATATGTAGTAATTACAAGTATGATAATGGTTGTATGGAATGTGGAAAGGTCAAAGCAGAAAGATTTTTAAAAAAAACACACAGCCCACATGCATGAGTAGGATTCCACTGACAAAGGGAATCAACCAGGGAGTAAGCCTTGATCAGGTTGAAGAGGGATAAGTGACAAGCCCCTAGCTGTCTGGCAAAGTATGGGTAAGTACGGAATCTGAGACCTGTAAAAGAGCAAATGAAAGATTATAAATATCTTCTCCTGCTCAAGTCATTACATCAATATTTGAAAGTTAAGACTCAATGGCATAGTTTTGAAAATAAATACCTTTTTATCAAAACATTAATTTTTTCAGAGATACAGCACAGGGCTTTAGAGATATGATGGGCTCTCTTTGATTTGCAATTTGATTAGCAAAGCAGAAGCATATATTTTCCCATCAGAAATATGTTTTTGTCTTCATGTCTGAACATCTTTCTGTGAAGACACAGACATTAGTATTTGTTGATAAACGCTTGCGTAGTTGCCTGATATTTTTATGACGAGTTAAGAAGTATGCAGGCATCACAGAATCAAACTATGTTCCATAGCTGCAGTGGTCAGATAAATGAATTGCTAAGATAGAGTTGATGAAGTAACCAACTGGAAGAAATATACTTGGCCATAATGCAGCCGCCATGCTGATAAAACATTCATCAAAGCTAGGTAGCTACGATAAGAAGAAAAAAGTGACCGCGCCTTCGCTGCAGGTGATGTTTAGGCAAAGAGCTAACGCTGCAAAATACTTGAGTAGCTTATTTGACAGCATTGACGGAGCATATACTTGACAAGAAGCTGAAAACTGTTCTCCTGTAGCCAAATGGTTTACACTACTTCTACTTGACAAAGTGCCACTCCTCTACTGTTTCTGCTGTTTTAAAGGCGGCTAATGAATTACCTGCAGTCATTGCCAGTCAGTCTGAGTAAATCACAAGTTGTCGTAGTAAACACTAAACAGTCACTTTTGTTAACACCATAAAAGCTTCTGGTTTTCAGTTAACAATCCATTAGATTTTAAAGCAGCCGTTACTAGTCCTGTAACTTCTGTCAGTAATAAATTATAACAAATATCAAACTCATAAGCTTGGTTTTGTGACTGTCCTTGACAGTCCATTACTTATACCGAGCAAGGGATATTTTTAAAAAGACACATAGCATAAGAACACCAAATTTCAATCTGCTATACAGTTATTCTGATAAACTCTGGATACATGAGGAGCTGAAATCGAAATTTCCTCGTCTTACGAAAAATACCATGCTTCTTTGGATTGTTACATTTACTAATTTGTCACTCACATATCCTGAATATTAAAAATAACAATTTTTTTTGCTGGAATTTCAGCGATACGTAATGATGCTTATATCTGAAATTCATGGTGAATCATGGTTGTTTAGGAACTTAAGAACTTTCAGTCTGGCAACATGGCATATTCTACATCTATTCTCTATTGAGGGGGACCTCTTTAAGGCAAGATAGCCACTCTCAAGGGGCCATGCAATGGCACCAATATAAAAAGGTAACAAAATCACTCAGAGACACAAAATCAAATGTACAGAGGAATTTCGGGATTTCAGCTGTTTTGGCATGAGAAACCGGAAGAGAGCTGGTGATTTGACACTTCAATAGAAACAAATAGTAATAGAGTTTTCTGGGAGATTTGGCAGTTTTAGTAAATTATTGTGCATTTTTTCTAGAATCCCCAAATCTTTCGATTGTTGAATATTTAATGCTTGTAATTACACATCATGATGTCTAGTACATAAATACAGCATACTGGCTATGTTTTGTTATAATTGAATTGGTTTCTTGTCTAAAATTTAAGATTTTGTGATTAACTAGGCTGCTTCACATAGAGCAAATGGTACACAGTGCAAAGCTAACAACCAAGTCTACAACTATTTGTACAACCGGCTGCAGGTACTACATTTGATTTGGTAGATCACTCCAGCTTTCTGTTCCTTTGGTGTGGTGTCTTTGGGTTGTACCAATTGTTGTCTAAGAGTATTGGGGGGCTGATGGTAGATCTTGACATCATGCTTTCTGAAAATTCTTTCCAGTGATTCCGAGACACCTTTGATATAAGGAAGACCGATGGATGGCTGTTTCTTCTTATTGCTGTTATTCTCCTTCAGTTCTCTTTTTTGTTGTTTCTTGTTTGGAATGTTCATCATCCAAGCAGCATAGTTGTTGGCAGATAGGGCGTCTTTCACATGTTTCAATTCCTTCTTCCTGTCTTCCTCCTCCGTGACCAGGTTCTCCGCGCGATTGACAAGAGTACGCACCACTGACCGTTTGTGTTCGAGGTGGTGATTGGAATTAAAGTTGAGATACTGGTCAGTGTGCGTACTCTTGCGGTAGACTGTGGTTTTGGTACTGCCATCTTCCTGAACATGGACAAGGACATCGAGGAAGGACAAGACTCCGTTGGTCTCAGCTTCATGCGTGAACTTGATGGAAGGGTTGATACTATTGAGATGTTCCGTGAATTCTTCCACCTCGTATTCATGTAGCATCGTAAACGTATCATCGACGTAGCGATACCAGATTTTGGGAGGGTTCTTCGCTGTACTAATAGCTCTGCGTTCAAAGTCACATGATTTGACCCTGGGCAGTCATGTGACCAGTTGAGCATTTTCCAGACAGCTGAGGAAGTCCATGAGAGATGGACGAAAGCTCTGGTGAGTCAAAACTTGGACCTTTGTGCATTGAAATCATCACAAAATTATGGAATACCAAAGGTCAGGATTAAGCCTTCATTGTTTCATATTGTTTTGTGAATTTCTTGAGTACTTCCTCAACTGAGCTAATGTTGTACTTTTTGTACACTGTCGAGACTAAATAAAATTTATTCTTAACTTATTCTTATTCTTTCCATTGGATACCACCAAAAATAGGAATGTTCTGAATCTATTAAGTGCTGCGCTAGATCGAAAGATCGATATATGGAGTTGTTAAGCATGCTCTTTTTATTGAAATGTCAAAACCGAAGCTCTATCTCTTGTGTCTCTTGCAAAAGCAGCTGCTGAAATCCTGAAATGTATTTACTTTTATGTCTTGTTAGTGACTTTTTCTTTCACATTTTGCTGACAGTAGCTTCATGTCATTGCAAATCCTTTGTCATGCTGGAAATTTCACACTCCTCTCAATTTCTCTCAGACTGAACTATTGTGTAATTAAGAAATGTTTTGAAATCTTATAAATCAATCTCAGTTTTATTTCCAAACAGATGTGACATAAATGGACACAGAGACATGCTTCATGGTCAGCCCATTGGCTGTGTCCTAGAAGCTGTTAGTCCTGGTTTCAGTGTAAAAGAAGGCCACCTGATTGAAATAGCTACTCTTATGAATTATTGAATGAGACACAGACTCAACTCCTCCAGCACTGTTTGCCCAGTCTTGCCCATATTTCTTGTCACTAAATCATGTTTAGGTTTCATTATTCATACCCTTGCTTTGCTGCACATGTGAATAATAAATATGAAACCTTCAGAACTTCGGAAGGTTACAAGTAACTCAATGACAAATTGACAGTTCATTTAAATGCAATGGATAAGACCCATTGTGAGGTCATTGATGTCCACAAAATAGCTGAATGTAAGTACTCGTCATTCTTTGACTGTAAATAAAATTCTGGAGACTGGTGAAGAAAGCCTTCGAAGAGGAACTCCAGCAAATTTCACAAATCACAATTATAAGGAAGGACATCTGGGAAATGGTAGTACTAGGCAGTTTCCAATCTAAATTGCCTATCTTGGACTAGAGCTTTTAGAATCCAACAAGAATATCCTTGAAAACACTCAGCCTACTCCTTTTGCAACCAAACTGTCTTCTGAAGCCTAAACCCCATCAAAGAGTTAACATACCATCAGGCTAATGGCAAAGGAGTGGACTTTTTAATTAATCTCTTTGAAGTCAGTGGCAACCTTGTCACCATCCTTGGCATTTCATAGAAGATGTCAGTAGATGATAGACACCACATTTTAAAAAGAATTGAAATTGGACAATGTTCAAAAAGCTTCTCTACCAACAAACACTTCATGATCAGATTATGGCTCCAGGTAAAAAGGCACAGTGATGGATGTTTTATTTAAAGTCTTTTTTTCATTTATTATCTCAACTTGAGGGATATTTTAGCACCGTTGTGAACAATGGAATCATGCGATGTTCATATTGAACAATGGGACCTCTGTGTCAAGACTATTGCAATTGCATACATTATAACAAACTTCTACATATCTTCTCTTTTCACTCAGCTAGGATATTGCAGTGGTTGTTCAGACACAACTGACTGCAGATTATGAGCAGGGCAGCCCTTTCAAACTCTAAAGTCCTTATATGAGATTTAAGACAGTTCATTTCCTCCAAGTGGTAACCAACCTGTGCCTCAAGGCTAAGCACCTGCACCATTGTGCTCCTGCAGCATGGTGCTCCACCTCATAGGCATAAAGTCGGTGTGTACATTTGATACCTAGCTGAAAACCTGCAACATAAATCATTCGTATCAACATTTTATCTTAGGAATAATCAAAACTTTTTTCAGCAGTCCGTGCCAATACTCAAGGGTCATACTGCAGTCCCAGACAACCAATTCAGCCAACAGCAAATTTACAACAATGTCAACAGACGGTATTAACTGACAAGTCATCCTGCTGACTCATGAACAGACCAACAATGCTTTCATGTGGCCATTAAACAAAAGTATAGTGGAGGCTTAAAGTTGTTAATGCTTGAAGGCTGTAGTGAAACCTGATCTTAAAACTTGTTTTATCGGCATGTAGCTGACATCAAAGGCATTGTCACTGCTAGAAGTACTATGTTTCTGTGTAAAGGTCATCAATATCAATAGAATCACAATCATTCCACTTTTATACCATCCTTCTTGATGAGACAAAATGTCCTTTTGGGAAAACTGTCTTATTTGGTTGTTACAAAGTTTAAGGCCAAAGCCTACATTGGCCTACAAGCATTCAATGGATTTCCTTTTGGATATAGGCCTTGACATTTCAACCTGTCAAAAATGTAATTTATTAAAAAATATTCAAAGACCATGAGTCATAAGAAAAATTATTTTTTAAATATTTGCACCATTTATTTGGTTTTGACTCACTCCATCTGGATGATGCCCATTTCTGGCAAGGTCGTTTTGAAGCATCGTCACAGGCAATTGCAGAGAGATACAAATACGCTTGGAAACACAAGCAAGAGACATGATTTGGATTACAATTGCCCAAGGGGGAGGGAGGATTCAAGGAACAATATTCATTCAACTAGACAATGGCCATGCAGTGCATCAGCGTGGTTTATATATCAATAATATCAAAACACTCCTGTTTTAAAATAACAGAATGCCTCTTTTTACTATGAGATGGATAGACACCGAGCAATTGTGTCATGACAGGAAGAGTTCCAGAAACCTTTCTACAGCGTTCCAATATCGCAGGAACAATATATCAGAAGAATCAACTGACATATGGCTTATTTCCTCAGATCTGCAGTAAGATTTGTTATTCTTGAGCTGACAGTTATAAAAGAGGAATCAATGCCTGTCATTCTTTGTGAACAGATGAAATGAATAAGACGCACAATAAAGTGGCTAGAATTTGGTGGGAGTCTGTTTTGTGTGGCTTCAACAGGTATGCCTTCACAGATTCCTTTTGCAAACTGTGCCTTTGCAGATCCCTGCCTGTCGCAATCACACACAAAGGTAATCTATCTTGAGCTGAAAGTATCATGTTCAAAAGAGCAACTGGATTGACTGTGAAATCCCAGGAGACACGTGTCTATGACACTGCACATATTTCTTTATATGGAGAATATACTAAACTAAAAAACAATATTACACAAACAAAGAATTGCAGAGTTTACAACTACTACCAATGAAAATATCTACAAGAGGCACAGATAGAGTGTAAAACCTAAAAAAAAAAGCTCACATGCATGAGTAGGATTCCACTGACAAAGCTGAGGCCTTGGCAATAGCCAACCTAGGTATCCACCAGAGAATAAGCCTTGAGCAGATTGAAGAGGGATAATTGACCAGCCCCCAGCTGCCTGGCAAAGTATGGGTGAGTGGAGAAGGTGCAACCTCTAAAAGAGCACATGAAAGACGATATCTTCTCCTGCTCAAGTCATTACATCAATATTTGAAAGTTGAGACTCAATGGCATAGTTTGGGAAAAAATACCTTTTTAATCAAATCATTCATTGCTTCGGAGATACAGGATGGATGGATGGATGATTGGGGCTTTATGTCCTGTATCTATGCACTTGGTAGGCTAATTAAGACAGGGGGAGGACACGGCAATGAGGCGAAGGAGGATCAAAACAGCCATCCAACATAGGCCCAGGTGGCTTCAGAGATACAGCGCAGGGCTGTTAGAGATATGATGGGCTCTCTTTGACTTGCAATTTGATTAGCAAAGCAGAAGCATATTTTTCCCAACAGAAATATGTTTTTGTCTTCATGTCTGAACATCTTTCTGTAAAGATGCAGACATCAGTATTTGTTGATACACGCTTGCGTAGTGGCCTGATATTTTGTGACAAGTTAACAAGTGTGCAGGAATCACAGAATCAAAATATGTGCCATAGCTGCAGCGAATCTGATAAATGAATTGCTAAGATAGAGTTGACAAGGTAGCCAAGTGAACCAACTGGAAGAAATATGCTTGGCCATAAAGCAGCCGCCTTGATGATAAAACATTCATAGAAGCTAGGTAGTTACGAAAAGAAGAAAAAAGTGACCACGCCTTCGCTGCAGGTGATGTTTAGGCAAAGAGCTAACGCTGCAAAATACTTGAGTAGCTTATTTGACAGCATTGATGGAGCATATAACTTGACAAGAGGCTTAAAACTATTCTCCTGTAGCCAAATGGTTTACACTACTTGTACTTGACAAAGCGCACTCCTCTGCCATCTCTGCTGTTGTAATGGTAGCCAATGAATCACCTGCAGTCATTGCCAGTCAGTCTGAGTAAATCACCAGTTGTCGTAGTAAACAGTCACTGGTGTTAAGACCATAAAAGCTTCTGGTTTTTAGTTAACAATCCATTAGTCTTTGAAGCAACCATTAGTTTTGTAACTTTTGTCAGTAATAATAAATTTCAACAAATATCAAACTCATAAGCTTGGTTTATATATGTCCTTGAGAGTCCATTATATATACTGAGCAAGGGGTATTTTTAAAAAGACACACATTTTTGCTGTTATGCTGATATTTCAGGTGCCGAATTAGAAATTCCATTGTCCAACGAAGAAAACCTCGTTTTTTGGATTGATTCATTGACCAATTTGTCACTTTCATATTGTGCCTTAAATAGCTAATTTTTTTACTGAAATTTCAGCCATATGTGATGTTGCTTACATGCATATATACTTCATTTCATTAATGAATGTCTATTACTGTATATAGCGATTCATAAGTCCTTCACTGTTTATTCCTTACTGACAGTTAAAATTGTTTATTTAGCCAAAGCATATGTCTAAATTTGAAAAAATATTTTTTGCTCCTTGGTGGCCTGTATGATAGCGGCTCTTGCCTTAATGCAGGTCTCCAAAGACCGTTAATAATTAATTGGTTGTATTTTGAATTGTTTTTCTATTATGGTCTGAATAAACGAATATTGTCCGTCTGTCTATATCTGAAATTCAGGGTGAATCCTAGTTGGTTAGGAACTTTCAGTTGGGCAACATTGTAAATTCTGCATTATTCTCTATTGAGGGAGACCTCTTTAGGGCAAGATAGCCACTATCAAGGGGCCATGCAATGACACCCATATAAAAAAGTAACAAAGTCACTCAGAGACACAAAATCAAATGAACAAAGGAATTTTTGGGATTTCTGTTTTGGCATGAGAGAGCGAAAGAGAGCAAGTGATTTGACACTTCAATAGAAAATGGCATGCGTGACAGCAGCTACTTTTTGTCCCTTTGCAGTTGGCTGTTTAATGGAGACTCAATGCTTCCAGCATAATATTGGCGTCACTGCCTGTCAAGTTGCCAAACACTTAATAAAAGTTCTTCTGACAATTGCATGTACATGTAATAACAAATTTCAGAAAGGCAACCAATTGAAGCTTGATCATCAAACTGGATTCTTGCTTAGAGGTCATTCCTATAAAAACAAAAAAATTAGTTTCTTTTATAATGCTGATAACAGTAAACTCCTCACAAGTGGTTGGTGGAGTAAGATCATGTAAACTACAAAACTTCCTGAAAAGACATGTTTTCAGTCTCTTTTTGAAGTTTTCAGGATGGCTATTCACTGAGTATTCAGTATTCATAGCTTTTGTGCTGAGTAAGAGAAACCCTGGTCTCCAGACTTGTTTTTATTCTTCATCACAGCCTCTTCCAACAGCAAAAATGCACTGCCTTGAAAACATCACGAGGCCACTCAAGTTTTCCTAACCAGTAGTCTTATGTATGAAGTGTTTTAAGGATAATATGCTCAAAGTGAACTATGATTAATTTCAACTGATTATCCTGGTTACTTTTGGATAGGAAAAGCCAATTGTCTTTTGAAAGTTTAAATATTGTATTGATGATAACAAGATATATCCAGTGGATAAGGTTAAGCGTAATAAGTCACTTAAGTTACTTGGTGTTGAAATAGATTCACATACTAGTTTTCAATCTCATGGGATAGGGCTATATATGAATAGATGGAATTGCTGCAAAGGAGTAAATTGTGAGAAATGTTGTGATTATGTCTGGCATGGTTGATGTTTATTTTATGAAAAGAACATAATTGGTTTGATCAATGTGGAATGCATCTCAATGAAATAGGCTTATATTGTAATTTGACAAATGTAACGTTTATTGGAAAGAGAAACTACTTATTTTTTAGTAAATATAGTATAAAGACAAGGTTATTTTGGTAAAAATTACATTGTGTTACATTGTTTTCAGAATTTCTCAAGTACCTCCTCAACTGGGCTAATGTTGTACTTTTTGTATACTGTCCAGGCTAAATAAAAAATTTTCTTATCTTATTCTTATTCTTTCCATTGGATACCACCAAAAATAGGGATGGTCTAAATTTATTAAGTGCTCAGCTGGATAGAAAGATAGATACATACCGTATATAGAGTTGTTAAGCATGCCTTTTTTAAAATTGAAATGTCAAAACCTAAGCTCTATCTCTTGTGTCTCTTGCAAAAGCAGCTGCTGAAATCCTGATATTCATTTACTTTCATGTCTTGTAAGTGACTTTTTGTTATAAAATTTTGCTGACGGTAGATTCATGTCATCGCAAATCCTTTGTCATGCTGGAAATTTCAGACTACTATCAATTTCTCCCAGACTGAACTATTGTGTAATTAAGAAACCTGTTGAAATCTTATAAATTGATCTCAGTTTTATTGCCAAACAGACGTGACAAGAATGGAGATACAGGCATGCTTCATGGTTAGCGCATTGGCTGTCTCCTTGAAGCTGTTGGCCCTGGTTTCAGTGTAAAAGAAGGCCACCTGATTGAAATAGCTACTCATATGAATTATTGAATGAGACACAGGCTCAACTCCTCCAGCACTGTTTGTCCAGTCTAGCCCATATTTCTTGTCACTAAATCACGTCTAGGTTTCATTATTCATACCCTTGCTTTGCTGCACATATGGAGACAAAGCACAAATGTATAGTACAACACTGTGTCTAATAAATATGAAACCTTCAGAACTTCAGAAGGTCACAAGTAACTCAACGGCAAATTGACAGTTCATTTAAATGCAATGGATTGCACCTGTTGTGAGGTCATTGATAACCAACAACAGCAGAATGTAAGTACTCGTCATTCTTTGACTGAAAATATAATCTTGGAGACTGGTGAAGAAAGCCTTCGAAGAGGAACTCCAGCAAATTTCACAAATCACAATTATAAGGAAGGACATCTGGGAAAATGTAGTACAAGAAAGTTTCCAAACTAAATTGCCTGTCTTGGGCTAAAGCTATCAGAATCCAACAAGAATAGCCTTGAAATACACTCAACCTACTCATTTTGCGACAAAAACTGTCTTCTAATCCTAAAATCCATCAAAGAGTTAACATACCATCAGGCTAATGGCAAAGGAGTGGACTTTTTAAGTTATCTCTTTGAAGTCAGCGGCAACCTTGTCACCATCCTTGTCAGTAGATGATAGAAACCACATTTTAAGAATAACTGAAATTGAACAATGTTCAAAAGGCTTCTCAGTCATCAAACACTTCATGATCAGATTATTGAGGTAAAAAGGCACAGTGATGGAAGTTTCATCTTAAGTCTTTTTTTTTTAAATAGATTATATCAAACTTGAGGGATATTTTAGCACTGTTGTGAACAATGGAATCATGCGATGTTCATATTGAACAATGGGACCTCTGTGTCAAGACTATTGCAATTGCATACATCATTACAAACTTACATATCTTCTCTTTTCTCAATTGAAGTAACTAGGATATTGCAGTGGTTGTTCAGACACAACTTACAGCAGATTTAGGAGCAAGACAGCCCTTTCAAACTCTGAAGTCCTTATGTGAGATTTAAGACAGTTCAGATCCTCCAAATAGCAACCAACCTGTGCCTCAAGGTTAAGTGCTGCACCATTGTGCTCCTGCAGCGCATGGTGCTCCACCTCATAGGCATGAAGTCGGTCTGTACATTTGATACCCAGCTGCAACATAAATCATTCATAGCAACATTTTATCTTAGGGATAATGAAAACTTTTTTCAGCAGTCTATGCCAATACTCAAGGGTCATACTGCAGTCCAAGACAACCAATTCAGCCAATGGCCAATTTACAACAATGTTAACAGACTGTATTAACTGACAGGGCATCCTGCTGACTCATGAACAGACCAACAATGCTTTCATGTGGCCATTAAACCAAAGTATAGTGGTGGCTTAAAGTAGTGACGGCGTAAAAGCTGCAGTGAAACTTGATCTAAAAACTTGGGTTATCGTCATGTAGCTGACATCAAAGCCATTGTTATTGCTAGGAGTACTATGTTTCTGTGCAAAGGTGATCAATATCAATAGAATCCAAACCATTCCACTTCTAAACCATCTTGCTTCACCAGACATAATGTCCTTTTGGGAAAGCTGTCTTATTGGGTTGTTACAAAGTTTAAGGCCAAAGCCTACAAGCAATCAAAGGATTTCCATTTGTGGATAGGCCTTGACATGAACATGAGTCATAAGAAAAATATTTTTTAATATTTGCAACATACCATTTATTTGGTTATGACTCGCTCCATCTGGATGATGCCCATTTCTGGCAAGGTCGTTTTCAGGAATTCCACAATTCTTTCCAAGGAGTCGTACTCCTTGATCAATGCTTTATGGTTGCGTAGCAACACCAGGGTAACTTGAACACAACCTCCATGCCTTGGAGGATGTCAGATCTGACAAAAGAACAAAATAATGCCATTAGGTTAACAACTGTTGAAGCATCCTCACGGGCAATTGCAAAGAGACACAAATACACTTGGAAACACAAGCAAGAGACATGATTTGGATAACAACAGCCCAAGGGGGAGGGAGGGTTCAAGGAACAATATTCATTCAACTAGGTATCAATAATATCATAACATATAATATCACAACAGAATATCTCTTTTTACTACGACACTGACAGACACTGAGCCATTCTGTCATGAAAGGAAGAGTTTCAGAAACCTTTCTACAGGGTTCCAATATCACAGGAACAACATATCAGATCAATCAACTGACTGTTGGCTTGTTAACTGAGATCTGCAGAAAGATTTGTTATTCCTGAGCTGACAGTAAAAAAAGGAATCAGTGCCTGTTATTCTTTGTGAACACATGAAATGAATAAGACGCACAACAAAGTGGCTAGAATTTGGTGGAAACCTGTTTTGTTGAACATGTATGCCTTCACAGATTCCCTTTGCAAACCGTGCCTTTGCAGATCCCTGCCTGTCGCAATCACACAAGAAAGTAATCTGTCTTGAGCTGAAAGTATCATGTTCACAAGAGCAACTGGATTGACCGCGAAATCCCAGGGACTCATACATCTATGACACTGCTCATATTTCTTCGCTCTAAGAATATGGAGAATATAGAAAAGGTGCAAAAGCAAAAATACGGTATTACACATACAAAGTATTGCGGAGTTTACAACTGCTGACGATGAAAATAACTACAAGAGGCACAGACAGACAGAATATCCAAATAGAAACAACAGATTGTTTATAAGTTTTTTTCTCTGAATATGTATATATATATAGGTTTTTATTGACTGAAACATAGGTCACATTTGACCAAAAAGTCAGTTACAAGAGATATCAATACACAGGTTAAAAACAAGAACAGAAACAGATTCTAATACTAACACACTAGAGATACAAAAGTCTAAAGCTACTTCTACATAGAGAAATGAAACATTAATCACAGTAGCAATAACATATTTTAAAAACACACTATGCTAGACATACTGGCAATATTTAGCACTGAGGCGGCTTAAGATATTTCTTCATAGTACATAAAATATTTCTTCATAGTACATACAGAGATAAACATTATTCACAGTAGCAATAATAATATATTTAAATCACACCAGGCCATATATACGGCCGTTATTTAGCACAGAGGCGGTACAGAACCATAGTATATAGCACCAACATATATATACAGATTTATGAGGGATGAAACCATAGAGAAATGAAGTCAATGAAAAACGTTCAGGTTGATGAATATAATATATACAACACAATTATATAAATTTGCTATTTTATAAATGGGCATGACAGCAACATAAATATGCATACAGGTACAAGGCATATATTCACAAACAAATTATTGCTAGCAAATCACATGTGAAAACAATGTGTCAGTGCCATTAGCCACCCTGACCTTGTGGGCTGATTTAATTAATTAAAATTTACATTAAGCGCTGTTATCAGTTTTAATGACTATGTTTAAGAATTTGCCTAATGCAGAATTTATTTCAGACGATTTATTTGCTAGAATTTTAATAAATTGAGCTTTAGGACTTAACACGGAGAAGTTTTCTATCGTTTTGGCTGCCGTGTCAAATAGTACTGCTCTATTGTCTTTCCAAAAATCACAAATCATAAGACAGTGAAATTCATCCTCTACAAGTCCAGATGTACATCTTTTGCAAAATCTTTCATCAGCAGGTATGTAGGGGCGTTTGTGTCTCCCCAGCTCTATCTTTAAATTGTGAGAGCTTAGCCTGAATCTGGCTAGACTGCGATATACATACATAGGTAAGCTAAAATTTAAATATGGTTCAATGCGTAAGTCTGTTTTAAATAGTTTATATGTTCTTAGTTTTGGGTTTTTATCACTATCGTTTATGTCAGCCAACATATCTTCCCCTGCTTTCTTATATACCAAGGATGCCATTTTACTGGGCTTCATTTCAAAATCACTAATTCCATAAGCATTGAGTACTTGTTGTATTCTAGACAACCAACAAGGCAACTTTTTGTGGTTCAGAACCACTTGGATTTCATAACATTTACGAAGTAGTTTTGGACAGTTTTCCATTTTTAATCTATGCCAGTAGTTAATTGCAGATATTTGTTGTCTATAGATCAATGGGAATCTGCCAGTATCTGCTAAAATTGCTACAGTTGAAGTCTGACTTCGGACCCCAAGAAGATTTTTGAGAAATTTAAGTTGTATTTTTTCCAAAGAGTCAATTTGCTTAGTTGGGAACCAGATTTCACTGTTATATTCTAGAATAGGCACTATGTGGGTATCAAACATTTTAAGACTAAGATTAGGCGAGAGATATCCAACTGTAGATTTTACTCTCTCTTTCAAGGCATGCATTGCTTTTTGGGCTTGTGATGCCAAGTGTTCATACATCAAGCTGTGAGTGTTTCTTTTATTACTAATTATATGTCCAAGGTACTTATATGAATCAACAACTTCGAGTTGCTCATTATCAACCGAAAACTGCTGCTGTGTATTCTCAGATCTATGTCTACCACTCGGCTGTATTATCATCACTTTACTCTTTTGCGAGTTAATAAGTAAGTGCCATTTTCTGCAGTAAGTTGCCAAGTTATCTAACAGGATTTGCATACCTGTAGCACTCTCTGATATAAGTACTAAGTCATCTGCATATAACAAATGTGTAAAAGTTGTGCCATCGATTGTTAGGCCCTGAGTTTGATCAAAGTATTCTCCCATATCAGAAAGAAACAAGTTAAATAATTTTGGGCTAATAATACCTCCTTGTAGGACACCATATGTACTTTCTATCTTTGAGCCAAGCTGGCCTTCCCACCTTACCTTGGCACTGGAGTTAGAAAACAGACTTTGAATAATATTTAGAAGTTTACCACGGTAACCTTGTTTTATCAATTTATAATACAAGAATGAGCGGTTGATGAAGTCAAATGCTTTTGAAAAATCAACAAAAGTAATAAAAAGTGTTTTTTTCTTAGAAGCTTGGTATGACATCAATGTATCCAAAATAAATACATTATCACTAGTTCTGCAGCCTTTGCAGAAGCCAAATTGATTTGGGTCAGCTGAATCGGTAGCCTCCGTTTGGAAGATTAACCTTTTATTTACAATTGATTCAAATATTTTCCCCATACATGCCATAAGGGTTAATTTACGATAATTGTCTGGTTCGCTGCGACTACCTTTCTTATGCAATGGTTGAATTATGCCTTCGGACCATTTCTCAGGATAGATCCCTTTATCCCAAATATAATTGAAAAGGATAGTTAGAGGCTGGATCATGTATTCAGATAAATATTTATAAAATTCATTGCTTATACCATCGATGCCAGGTGCTTTACCTAGCTTAAGACTCTTTAATTCAATCTCTACTTCATGAGTAGTGATGGGCGCATCAGTCATAACTGGATCATTAGAAAAGGAATTATCATAGTTTCGCACAAACTCCTCGATTTCTCCAAGAAACTGAGTATCAAATTTCAGATTAGCATTTTCAGGTGGACACTGTATACTCTTGTATACGTATTAATTACAAGGGTCATACTACAGTCCTAGACAACCAAGTCAGCCAATTGCAATTTACATCCCTGAACTGAACTTTATTAATTGACAGGACATCCTGCTGACTCATGAACAAACCAACAATGCTTTCATATCGCCGTTAAACCAAAGTATAGTGGGGACTTAAAGTTGTGATGGCCTAAAAGCTGTAGTAGAACATGCTCTTAAAACACTGTTTAGCGGATGTAGCCGACATCAAAGGCATTGTAATTACTAGACATAGGCCAACTATGTTTCTGAGCGTAGGTCATCAAGTTCATAAAAATCGCAATCGTTCTACAGGGTGACCCACCTCAACTTGTGCATGACTTTAACATTTTACTGAAGACAACAAAAATGAGACAGGCAAGTTTTGAAAACATATTTGTCGAATTGGTAGTAATGGCTGTTAAATGAAGTGAGTAATACGCCTCTGCAGTAATTCTATCAAAAATGACAGGCAAGTGAAAATGTGTCGCTGTTTTATTTTGTGCCAAAAAATCAGCCGAGAAGAATTCAAAGTGCACCAGCATCAACAAAGTCCTCTATGCAAAAGGAGGTTCTTGAGGAAGGGAATGGATGGTGTTTGTGAGATTTAGAGTCCAGTGTATGTTACCTAGTCAGAAAATTTAGAATGACAACCTGTCGGAGATAAAGAAGTCATAATATGGCAAAACAATTAGCATAACCGACAGTCAGATGATTTCCAACAAAAAATAGTAAGGTATTATGATTGTCAGAGTCAATAGAAACAAAAAACATGCCACTCAGGTTTTAAAAGCAAAGAGAAAAAGTATAGCAACACTTCTACCAAAATCCATTTTTGGTGTCATCTAGAAAGTCACAAATTTCCATCCCTCAAAATCTAGTCTTATTTTGACCAACATTTGTGATGGAAAAACATCATTCTTTAATACTACCAGGTGCAGAAGATTCCCCTCAACAAATTCACCATGTCATTTGGCCTAGAAATCCAAGCCAAGTAATTTTTCTTGGAGATATAAGATTCATTGATGACAATTTATGTGTATTATTAATAAAGCGGCTGATACACACATCAATGCTCAAGTTGAAGGTGATTAATGATATTCCCATGTAAGATTAAACTATTCTAATGCTTATTATGAGTGGTAACAACAATTTTTGCCCAACTATCATAGGTAATAGACCCCAAGAAATTACTGGTATGAAAATGGTGCACTGCATTAGGATAGTATTTGGGCTTCCTGACTCCGTAAACCCAAACCTCCTTCAAAGAAAAGCCCTGGCACTGCTTTGTTATAGCTTCTGTAATACAGTGAGCCGAAAAAAAATTTCCAAGGTTGACAGAGCTAAATTGTAAAAATAACGTGCACAAGGCACTTTAAAGGGCGCTCCTATAACTCATGACACTGCAAGTTCTTGAAAACCAAAGAAACCATTAACCATCTAGTCCATTTGACTGTTTCATTGTTTTCCTTCTTTCTCTAATATGTCAAGCTGTCAGTCTTGCTGTGTTTTTAGCTGTGTTTCTAGGTTTCTACCCATCTATCTATTTACAATGTATCTATCTATGTATCTATCTTCCTTGCCACATATCTTTCCATCCAACGTACTACAATACATTGACGCAGCATGCAGAGTTGTTTTGTCCCAATTGCTGACCTCTTGTTTTGACAAATTCTGAGTGTGGGAAACCCCCCTGAATGACATCACAGGACTCCCTCTTTCCAGTTTTTCTTGGATGGTTTTCCTGGATCTCTAAAATGGTATTTAAACTATGTGCATGTCCCTGTAAAGTTGATCAATCCATTCTTGGCTGATATAATGCAATGTGTGAAGTTTTGAAGTCAATAGGAGCTGTAATTTGCCCATAAATCGACCCACAAGATTCTTCAGGATTTCAATGACAAGAGGGAGCTCTCTTAGCAGAGAGCGCCCTAAAAAATCAGAAGAAAAGCTATGCGAAAATTTGAACTCTTTCTCTAATATGTCAAGCTGTCAGTCTTGCTGTGTTTTTAGCTGTGTTTCTAGGTTTCTACCCATCTATCTATTTACAATGTATCTATCTATGTATCTATCTTCCTTGCCACATACCTTTCCATCCAATCTACTACAATACATTGATGAAGCATGCAGAGGTGTTTTGTCCCAATTGCTGACCTCTGGTTGTTTTGACAAATTCTGAGTGTGGGAAACCCCCCTGAATGACATCACAGGACTCCCTCTTTCCAGTTTTTCTTGGATGGTTTTCCTGGATCTCTAAAATGGTATTTAAACTATGTGCATGTCCCTGTAAAGTTGATCAATCCATTCTTGGCTGATATAATGCAATGTGTGAAGTTTTGAAGTCAATAGGAGCTGTAATTTGCCCATAAATCGACCCACAAGATTCTTCAGGATTTCAATGACAAGAGGGAGCTCTCTTAGCAGAGAGCGCCCTAAAAAATCAGAAGAAAAGCTATGCGAAAATTTGAACTCTTTTTCTGAGTCCAATTTTAACCAAAAGTGAACCAAACTTGCATAATACTCTTCTCTTGGCTCTTGTCACTGAAAATCCAATTTGGTTTTGCATTGGAAATCCCAAACTTTTTCAGTAAACACTGTTTTTTACAACATCAATGCACAAGTTGAGGTTGATCACCCTGTACTTCTATACCATCTTGCTTCATGGGACAAAATGTACTTCGGGGGAAAACTGTCTGAATGGGTTGCTACAAATTTAAGGCCAAGGTCCACAAACAATCAAAGGACTTCCATGTGGGGTAACAAAGCAAAAGGGCTACAGGCCTTGACATTTAAACCTGTCAATTACATAATTTATTAAACCTTATTTTAAAACGTTTTAAAAAATATTCAAAGAACATGAGTCAATGAGAAAAATATAACCAAAAGTACTATACAGGCTTTTTTTGAAACAACTTACTTGGTTGATTGCGCTCTCCATCTGCCCTTTTCCGGCATGGTCTTCTTCATTAATTCCATGATTCTTTCCAAAAGTCATAGTCCTTGATCAATTCTTTATGTTTGCCAAGCCACACTAGGGCAACTTTGAACACAACCTCCATGCCTAGGATAAATATCAGAGTTGACAAAAGAACAAAATAATGCCATTAGATAACAACTGTTGAAGCATCCCCGTTGGTAATTGCAGAGAGATACAAATAAACTCAGAAACACAAAAAAGAGGCACAATTTGGATTATACCATTCGACACCTCTGTCAGCCAATCACATTACAGTATTTCAGGGGAATAATTCCCATATTCTTTGTTGTCCAGTTATCCTCTCATGTTTGACTGTTTGAGTGTTTGTCTCACCGTATAAGCCGGTTATTCACCATGGGATCAGGAATATGTGTTTATCACACCTCGGCCTAAAGGCCTCAGGTGATAAATCACATATTCCCTCTCCCGTGGTGAATAACCTTTACTTACAATGGCCCAAGGGGAGAGGGAGGGTTCAAGAAACAATATTCATTCAACTAGACAATGGCCATTCTATTGGCAGCCTCAGATGTAGTGCATCAGCATGGTTGTGTATAAATAATATTATAATACTCCTGTTAATAACAGAATATACATATTTTTCCTATGAGATGAAGAGACACTGAGACATTTTGTCACGTAAAGAAGAGTTCCAGAAACCAGGGCATTTGAACTGATAATGGATAGTATTGGGTAGTGATCATACAAAGACAAGTGTGCAGTCTTTTGTGGTTCTATATTAGATAAATCCTATATTATTTCTCCTGTTTGACTGTTTGTGTCATGGAAAAACCAGCTAATCACCTTGGGATCGCGTGAATGTGTTTATCACCTCTTAGACTAACGCCCTCAGGTCATAAATCACATATCACTCTCTCATGGTGATTAACCTTTACTTATCCTCAACATTCCTGAAAAATATGAAAAGAGTTGGAAAGCGCCAGGGCCGTAATAAGATTATATAAGTCGAAAGCTCCTTTCTAGAGTGTTCTAATATCTCAAGAACAATACATTAAAGGAATTATTCTCAAGCTGACCGTTAAAAAAATAGAACCAATGCCTGTTATTCTATGCACAACCAGATGAATAACACGCAAAACACACAACAAATAGGCTAGAATTTGGTAAAGGCCCGTCATTTGCAGATTTTCTTTGAAAACTGTACCTTTGCAATTCCCTGCCTGTCACAATCACACAGGAAAGTAATCTGTCTTGAGCTGAAAGTATCATGTTCACAAGAGCAACTGGATTGACCGCGAAATCCCAGGAGACGCATACATCTATGACACTGCTCATATTTCTTCGCTCTAAGAACATGGAGAATAATACAGAAAAGATGCAAAACTAAAATATACAGTATTAGTTGATTAGTTGCAGAGTTTTACATACATACTACAAATGAGAATATTTGCAAGAGGCACAGATTGAAAGAATTTCCTCATAGAAACAACAGATTGTTTACTTCGAGCAATTTTCTTCTCTGAATATGTGGCAATTCTAAGGAAGATAATTGTTGTTCGAAATGTATCTTTGTGTCAAAGCAGGAGCAAAAAACAAAGAAAAAAGCTCACATGCATAAGTAGGATTCCACTGACAAAGCAGGCCTTGACAATAGCCAATCTGGATATCAACCAGGGAGTAAGCCTTGAGCAGGTTGAAGAGGGATAATCGGCCAGCCCCCAGCTGGCAACATATGGGTGAGTTGCGAATGCGCGATCTATGAAAGAGCAAATGAAAGACGACAAATATCTTCTCCTGCTCAAGTCATTGCATCAATTTAATTAAAGTTTAGACTCAATGGCACAGTTTTGAAAACAAATGAATTTTTAATCAAAACATGCATTGCTTCGGAGATACAGCACGGAGCTGTTAGAGATACTATTATGGGCTCTCTAATTTGAAATTCAACTGGCAAAGCAGAAGCATATTTTGGCCATCAGAAATATGTTTTTGTCTTCATGCCTAAACATCTATCTGTTAAGAAACAGACATTAGAATTTCTTGATACCCGCTTGCAAGGTTGCCTGATATTTTGTGATGAATAAACTAGTATGCAGAAATTACAGAATAAAAATATGTTCCTTAGCTAAAGACCAATCTGATAAATGAACTTCTAAGACAAAGTTGACAAAGCAACCAACTGTAAAAAAAATACTTGGCCGTAAAGCAGCCGCCATGCTGATAAAACATTCATCGAAGCTAGGTAGTTGTGAAAAGAAGAAAAAAATGACCGCGCCTTCGCTGCAGGTGATGTTTAGGCAAATAGTGCAGCGGCATAGCTACAGGTATCATAACAATTGTGCATTTTTGGAGGAAAGCATGAAACTTGGCACACCTTTAGAGCATAAAGAAAGGAACATTTTGAGATATAGGGCCACTTTGTATCTTTACCTGGGGCCATTTGACAGCCTTTTAAAGATTTTGCTTCAAAAACGCTAGATTAATATCAATTTTTTACCCGTATGACCCAATATCTTTGTGATTTAAAGCAATATGTGCATGAAATTTGGCACACTAATAGTCCTTTACCAGGGGAACATTTTGGTATGCCACACTTGCTTATATCTGAATGTGCTGATGGGTATATAGACACATTCCCAAATAAAAGCATTTCATGTAATGCGATAAAAATATGTTGCAATTCAATTGCCAATGCACATGAAATATATCATTTGCAGGTTCAGGATGTCATTTTCCTGAAAGTGATTCAAAATAAGGTCATTTTGACATATTGGGCCACTCTGTAACCCCAGTTGTTTCCAAATGACAGCTCATTGAAATTAAAAAGTTACTTGAAGTGAAAATCACAAACGGGCATTTCTCTGGAAAAGGTCTATAGACAGCCAATGCCAGAACTCATAATTATACAGAATCATATGACTTATAATTTGTATTCATAGAAGAATGGAAATTTTAGGGGTATTGTGGCACTAGGTGATGGGTATTCCTGATAGCCTGTTGACTGTATGTCAGTGTATGATTGAGCCTTATTATGGGTTTACCGACACACTTCTTTTTCTTCATTTTATCTATGTGAACGAGAGTAATGGGTGGGTCAGTTTAAAGCTTAATAATGCTGATGACTCTCCTCAGAGGCTGCAATGTGCCAATGTAAAAATATTTGTCTTACACCCATGTAGCATTTTATTTCAATTTATACTACTATTATTGTTCTGGTCATCCTACATGTGTAAAATTATAAAATAAAATTCAATCAATCAATTGATATCAAATGTCACTGAAATAATAAGGCATACTATAATGATTTAATGCTATTGCCTCTGACAACCTGCTTAACAAAGTGTGTGAGCAGGTAAATTGACACAAATTAGAAATGGTTCTTATTTCATTACAATCTATATATGTAATCTGTACAACCCATAGAAAAAAAAGAGTAAAAAAATACTTTCCCCCTGTCATGTAACCGCTGTTGCAAGAGTGAGACTGACATTGTGACTGCCTTCCTTCTACACTAAGGCAGAGCAGGCAGAGACTTCTTCAAATAATATAATTATATTTCTTCATTAAATAAATTTCTGAAATTCTTCCCTTTAACCTTAAACCTTCACATGGAGTGTCTAATATAGGAGGACTTCAGACTAACGCAGTCTCCCTTTATCGAACAGCTTTAGCTGGAGGAGACTGATGGTTTTCAAGGACCTAATCCATGCATGAGCAAATCCACTTATTTGCCATGCAAAATCAGGCTGTGTTTTTGACAATTGTATTACTGACAGCTTCAAATCAAACAAACAGCGTTATACAGACAGCCATGGGCAAATCAGGGTGTACTTTTAACACTGATGTTGCCGACACCTAAAACAAAACAGACAATGTAATATAAACAACCTTGAAGTATCTGTTTCAACTACCAGCTGAGAATATACTTGCTAATCTCATAATGTCCCTTGCTTTTTCATAATGTTGCTTGCTGCATCTGAATTCTGGCAGAGTCTTTCGTGGCTTACGCCACTCAGAAATAGGTCAAGCAATTGTGTAGCATGCACACAGAGGATGTCAGTTTACATTGACCATAGACATTGAAAGATTTTTTTAAATATGTGCAAGCCTGCATGGATTAGATTAATATTGTGAAATAGATTATAGACTCTGTTGGCAGTGAGGGAGGACATACAGATGTTGATCCACAATTTAAGCCTCACTTCATCAGTTATAGTGTCCAATATAGGAGACCATACAGATGTTAATCCATAAATTTAAACCCACTGATGAAATGAGTCTAAGAAGGCAGACTTAGGCAGTCCATGTTCCTTTTGCAACTGATTCTTCAAGTTTAACTCTTAAGAGAAGTTTACAAGACATATTCACTATTAAAAGTGGGAGCCATTATACATGTCATATAAATGCACTCGCACTTATTTTAATGGGATCTAATCACACGTCCCAGGAGTTTTGTAACTTGTTATGTTCTGACATTGATCTACAATCCTGTCTTCCCGTTTCCCTGATGTAACGCCTCTCACAAGTTTCATACATGACACACATATTAATATAAATAGTTCTGATCTTTACATGGCTCTGTCGTGTCTTTGGGATTGAGTAACTTTAAAAAATTCATCAAAGCTTGTTAAATTGTTTAATTTGTACATCTCTTTCTGAATGAAAGACTCTGAATAAATATGCAAGTTCACTAACATAGGCTAACTATGTCAGGCCTGGTGCTGCTCTTTTGGTGTGTTTTGCTTGATCTGTTTCATTATACATATGACGTAACCATATGCTTTTTTGGCAAGTTTTACTTACTTCTTCTTGTCTTCTTCCTGGGACATTGACCTGGATGGAGCAAAATTGAATTACTTAACTATTTTCTCAGAAATCTAAGAATGAATGACCATCTTTGGTGTATCAGTATATCAAACAGACATAGCAAACAAACAATTCTGTGTACAATAATCCCAAAGACACAACAGAGCCATGCTAAGATCAGAACTATTATGTGTGTCATGTATGAAACTCATGACAAGCTTTACAATAACGGAAATGGGAAAACAGGATACAAAAACAGCTACACAACTCTTGGACGTGTGATTAGATGCCATTAAAAAGGGCAAGTGCATTTATAAGATAATGTATAATGGCTCCCACTTTTAATATTGAAGTAAATGTAGAAACAATGAAAACCAGTACTTATGGATTAAAGGATTGCTGTTTTCCAATAGGTCTTGTAAACTTTTCCTGGAGTTAAACTTGTAGCATTAGTTGCAAAAGGAACATGGACTACCTTCTTAAGACTCATTTCATCAATGGGTTTTAATTTATGGAGTAACATCTGTATGGTCTCCTATATTGGATACTATACCTGGTGGAGTAGGGTTTAAATTGTGGAGAAACATCTGTATGTCCTCTTATATTGGACTCTCCACCTGAGGGTTTAAGGTCAAAAGGAAGAATTTCACAAACTAATTTAGTGAAAAAATATAATTATATAATTTGAAGAAGTCTTTAATCTCTCCCCAGTGTGCCTGTAGTGTAGAAGGAAGGCAGTCACAATGTAAGTATCACTGTGTACTACAGCGTTTTCATGTTAGCAGAAAAGTATTTTCTTCTTCTTCTTCTTTTTTTTAGAGGTTGTACAGAGAACATGTAGATTGTGACATTTGTAATATAGATTCATTTACCAGCTACCTGCCACAAATAACATTTGTCAAGTAGGTTGTCAGAGGCCATAACATTTAATCATTTAATATTCATTATTATTATCTTAGACTCATTTGATATCAGTTGATTAATTTAATTGATTTGAGAATTGAGTGTACACGTATATAGGAAGACCAGTACATTAAAGGTTGTATGAATTGAATTAAAATGCTACATGGGTATAAGACAAACAATTTTATATTGGAACACTGCAGCTTGTGGGGAGAGTCACCAGCATTATTATGCTTTAAACTGACCCACCCATTACTCTTGTTCACATAGATAAAATGAAGAAAAAGAAGTGTGTCTGTAAACCCATAACGAGGCTCAATCATACACTGACATACAGTAAATAGACTATCAGGAATACCCACCACCTAGTGCCACAATACCCCCAAAAGTTCCATTCTTCTATGAATACAAATTAGAAGTCACATGATTCTGTATAATTATGAGTTCTGGCATTGGCTGTCTATAGACCTTTTCCAGAGAAATACCCGTTAGTGATTTTCACTTCAAGATACTTTTTAATTTCAATGAGCTGTCATTTGGAAACTACTGGGGTTACAGAGTGGCCCAATATGTCAAAATGACCTTATTTTGAATCACTTTCAGGAAAATGACATCCTGAACCTGCAAACAATATATTTCATGTCTGCATTGGCAATTGAATTACAACATATTTTTATCGCATTACATGAAATGCTTTTATTTGGGAATGTGTCTATATACCCATCAGCACATTCAGATATAAGCAAGTGTGGCATACCAAAATGTTCCCCTGGTAAAGGACTATTAGTGTGCCAAATTTCATGCACATATTGCTTTAAATCACAAAGATATTGGGTCATATGGGTAAAAAATTGATATTAATCTAGCGTTTTTGAAGCAAAATCTTTAAAAGGCTGTCAAATGGCCCCAGGTAAAGATACAAAGTGGCCCTATATCTCAAAATGTTCCTTTCTTTATGCTCTAAAGGTGTGCCAAGTTTCATGCTTTCCTCCAAAAATGCACAATTGGTTTGCTATGCCGCTGCACTAAAAGAGCTAACGCTGCAAAATACTTGAGTAGCTTATTTGACAACATTGATGGAGCATATAACTTGACAAGAGGCTTAAAACTATTCTCTTGTAGCCAAATGGTTTACACTACTTCTACTTGACAAAGCGCACTCCTCTACCATCTCTGCTGTTGTAATGGTGGCCAATGAATCACCTGCAGTCATTGCCAGTCAGTCTGAGTAAATCACCAGTTGTCGTAGTAAACAGTCAGTGGTGTTAAGACCGTAAAAGCTTCTGGTTTTTAGTTAACAATCCATTTTTCCTCCAGCTGCTAGAATCCTGAAATTTAATTTTAATTTAATGTTCCTGAGTGATTTCTTGTTCTAAAATTTTGCTTATAGTATAGCTTCATGCCATCATTAGTCTTTTATAAGTTTCATCATTCTGGAAAATTCAGTCTACTTTCAATTTCTCTCAAACTAAGCTGCTGTGTAATTAAGAAACCTTTTGAAATCTTATAAATTGCGCTCAGTTTTATTGCCAAACAGACGTGACAAGAATGGAGATACAGGCATGCTTCATGGTTAGCCATTGGCTGTCTCCTTGAAGCTGTTAGCCCTGGTTTCAGTGTAACAGAAGGCCACCTGATTGAAACAGCTACTCGTATGATTTATTGAATGAGACACAGGCTCACCTCCCCCAGCACTGTTTGCTGAATGCAGCCCGTATTTCTGGTCTTCAAATCACGTCTAGGTTTCATTATTCATACCCTGGGCTTTGGTGGACACACGGAGATATAGGACAGAGTGAAGACTCTGAGGACTACATCGCTGTGTCTAATAAAATACAAAGGAGGATCAGTGCAAATTCTGCACAGAAAGGCCAGAAAAGAAGAAACCAAGGAATATATGAGTGACGGTCAGAGACCGTCGCAGTACAGTAACAATTTCTTGGCATTCTAACGACTAGTGTTTTACTCTAGACACCACAGCACCCCTGCATCCAACTTGCAACAATCAAGACATCCTTATCTTGTGATAGCTTCTCTGTTGATTTCAGATAGAAACTACACAGATAACAAAATGTATCATCATGGAGAATCGTTGTGAATGAATGCATGCTCTACATGCCATCATGTACAGTTGAGGTCAAAAATTTGCATACAGTTGATGATCTGGGGTAGTCTGGGAAGAAGTGGTGACTTGGCATATGCATTATGCAGGTGGGCATAACGTTGAAGACAACTCTGAGGATGCAAAGGCTGAAAGACACCAGAGCTGTGAGAATGCCATGTGAAATCAGCTCTAGGGCAAGTCAATTCCTACAAAAATTGTTTATGTAGTTGTCCGCATACTAAAGAGACGATTTGACTCAAGATAAGATTTTATTCTCAGTAGCGGCTTCTTTCTACCTTTCATCATCAAGAGTCCTGCTCCATGTTATACCCGCATCAATATGCTAGTCGACGCCTGAACTCCATACTCTCCAAGGTCATTGCAGATTTCTTTATAGTCACTCTTGGAACCTGTTTTACCAATCTGGCTATCATTTTTATGTCAACCATTGTCAGTTTGGCCCTTTGTCAAGTTTGCCATAATGCACCACTGACCCTGTGAGTCATGCAACGACCAACTATGCACTCTGCGAATGAATTGGGCATCTCAAAATGCTTCCAAATGGCTTCCAATGACATAGCATTCTTGCATAAGCAATTAATCATATAATTTGAACTCTTTTACCTCCTCTTTACTGTTTGGATTATCCCATCATGAATTACGGAGAAAATGAAAAATTGGTTCCGAGAGCTAATATGCATGCATCGACTTAAGTTACAAAATGTGGAAAAAACTTTGAGAATAACCTGTCTGAACCTTTGTTTAACAAACTATGATATAACACTCAATGATTTATGAATTAGAGGCACAGGTATGGCATAATACTACCATAGTCCAGGAGTGTATGCAAACTTTCGACCCATCAAGTTTGGACAGGGTGCAGATTAATGCTGCATATTTTTAAGGGGATTTAGTGAAACTGACCAATTATAGCCAAATTCATTACTCCAATATGTAAGAAATAAGGGACAGAAATGCCAGATATGCTGACCAGTTTGTACTTATGTAATAGATCTTTAACTATTTCCTGTTCAACTGTATGCAAATTTTTGACCTCAACTGTAGTATCATTGATTCAAGATGTCTTTGGATTGCTTTCTGATAACTCACTTTTCAAATCTCTGTTTTCACCGAGGCTTAAGGCACTTTGAAATCTCTTCTTTCTTAGAAGTCTCATGCAATTTGAAATTGGTCTGAATCTCTTCCCAAAAACAAATGTCTGGTTAATAATGCCATGCATGAATTGAAGGCAGTTCGCAACATCCTTTAATAACAACATCAATATTTGCTACTGCTATCCGTTTTGCACATACTCGAACATGTGTTTGACACCGTTCCATGCTGGCAACACGAACCAAATTAACGGAAATTATTCATTCACCAGTTCATTAACAAGGGAAGACAAATGCAACAAAGTGATGGATCTAGCAAACATGGCATGTTGCCAAGTTCTATGAAGAAAATATGTGATCTATAGCAAATAGCCCTGACAAATATTGATGAAATCTTAAACTTTGTCTTGTATAACAATCCTGTCTTATCCAATAAATGACAGTGATGGATGAATGTGTCCCATTGATTCGATACATGGTATCAGTATCATTACATGGAATACATGGAATCATAACATGAAGTAACTTGGATTATTGACAACTCATTAGTTGTTTCTCACTCTGCGTGTATAATATATATCAAGGAGACTGGAGAGGAAATCTCAAAGCAAATTTCTCTAATAACAATTATAAGGAAGGACGGTTGGGAAATAACTGGAAATTGTAGTACCAGACAGTTTCTAATCTAAATTATAGATTTTGTGCAAAAGCTATCACAGCCTATCAGAATAACCTTGCAAAACACTGAACCTACTCCTTTATATACCAAAACCGTCTTCTAGGCTTAACTCTACAAAAAAAGTTAAAGAAGTACATTACTGAGAGAAAATGCATCCTTTGTTAATCTGCTCTTACATTAGCAGGAGATGGTGATTTCAATTATATTTTGACTTCAGACTTCATGAAATCAGGCAAAATTGCATAGATACTAAAAACTATTTGTAGTTTGTGACATCTTGTACTCAGACGACGTATTAGTTGAGAAAGCTCGGTGCAGTGTCAAATCAAATTTAAGAGAATCATCTGTGAACCAGCGACAAATCAATGGAAACTATGAAAGCAACTTTCAGTAACATTCATAAACGTGAATTTGCATCATCCCAAGTCATACCATGACAAAATGGCCCATAACCTTTGCTAATTCATGAATACTTAATTAACTGATCAAAGTTTGAAATGGTTGCTTCTGTTTCACACAGTTACAAATGGAGAAATTGTGTATTGTTGAAAGGTGCTATCACAGTTCCGAAAATTCCATTGAATTATGTATTTTCACAGTTCTGAAATGAAACTGTTTGAAAGTTTGCTTGTTTTACAATGTTTTTCTTAGTTGCCAGTAATCCTCTAAGTGTCCATAATCGGACTAAATCTGCCTGCAAAATGCTTATGACCTAAATATGCAGCCAATCACAGAAGAGGTTGGAAATAGCAGAAAGCCCTGTCCATTTTAGCAGGGCTTGCGTGGGGAGGATGTGAATTTATGGATTATTGGACTATATATTAGTTACACTTGAGGTCATCTATCATATGTCATATACAGCCGGGTGTCATATACAGCCAAACAGCAGGAAAAATATGTGGAGAAGCAAGCTGCTGTTATATTCCATCAGGCTAATTTGTGATAAAAAGACTTTATACTACTGAGCTCTTTGAAGGCAGTGGCCTCGGCTCTATCATTGGCATTTCAAAGAAATCAGCGGTTTGTAGACACTAAAGCAAAGTTATTACTATTGGAAGAACTATTTGAATTTCAGGAAATTGGACAATATACAAGAAGTTAATCAGTCATCAAATACTTCATGTTCAGATTATGAACCACCACTGGGTTTAGACATTTGCTATCATAATAATTAAAAGCTTTGATATTGAACGTAATATATCAGAAAAGATTGACTGGATAAGCAGAAAACAAAGATCATTTGTACAGGAAGACAAAATGTTCAGCATTGTTGTGAAATGTGCAAGAATATTTACAGGAAGTGCTGTACCAGTGTACCAGCCACCTGAGGATTGGCCCTTGAACAACATGTACGACAACACAGAGAATTCGACGGTGAGATGCTGTATTTTATGACAATTCCCTTTCTTTCAATGGTGTAGTTTTTTCTCAGTATTAGCATTCAGTCAGGCAAAGATGAATTTCAAGCACCACAATTCTATACTACAAAAATATGAGCCATATTGCATGAAATTTCAACAAACAATTCACAAGTACACCAAGATAGAAAGTAGTCAAAGTTACTTGCCACTCAAATGAACAGGTAGGCGTTTTCTTATTACTGCCATCAAGATTACCAGAGTATAACATATCACTATCCTCCGCTTCATTTCCCCCTACACAAGTCCCCGGTAAATATTCATAAGATACCAGGCTTGGGGCATCCTCACATATCTGAAGATAATATCACTCTGGCTCATCATTCAGATGACTATCTGTTCATCTGCTTGTCCGGCCAAGATTAAAACGAGACCAGTGCAATATAGCCTGGTTGTCATGACAAATTGTAAAATTTGTCACCCAATTTTTGTCAATCTAACAGTCTTGCAAGAAGAATACTTCCTCTCTGTCTACGGAGGATGATCCTTATGCCGATAGACATATATTGCAGATGGATATAGCTAGCTAACTTGCTACACAGATAGACAGATATATGTACCTTGTTTTTGCTAAAGATTACAGGTGACATAAACTCAATATTAATAACAACATTTACTGAGCCATGTGACCAAACTAGACACAGGCTGTCATCCAACAACAAAATAGATGCTGACCATCTCACCATTATTGCATTTGCAGGAATGATTATTAGAATTACATACAAGACAATACAGCATGTCAATGTCAACTTGATCAGACAACAAAGAGTTGGTCCTTTGCTGCTGAGTTTATAGGATTGTTACTGCCCTGGGCATCATCCTTTTCCTATTATATAGACTCAGTACTGGTACAAGTTCACTGCTGCAAATTTTTCGTTCTTGTAGAGACAAATGCTGCTCAATATCTTGTGAGGCTGCTACTTCTTTGGTCGTGGACAGGCTTTATCAACAGCTTCTCACACCTCCAGGGTTGTTTTCCATGGAAAGAAACATAATACCAAGGCTACAGAAATGAGAGTTACCCAAAAAAAAGAGGGAGACAACCAAAACTCCCAAGAGCATCGTGTCAGACGTATATCGTGTGAGTACATCCAACACGATGACATATAGCCTTGTAGCTCAGCTCCCTATGCACTTAGAGTTTTGGTTTATGGCTTGTCTGATACCCCTATTACCTGGCCTCATCCCTGTTCAACAATGATATAGCTGAGGGGTAATGGTGGGGCTATACAAGCTGCTGAAGTGTCAAAAATCTGTAAATCAGACTTTACGGAATTGCCTATATTTTTATCCCAATATGACACATACACGCATTGTAGTGAGCACACATACACGCGCGTGTACATGTAATTGCGCGCATAGGTACGGTGTATATGCGTTCACGATCACTTGTGGACATGTCATCCGGCACATGCGTGGACCGACATTGACACGCACACGTGTATGTGCGATCGTGGACATGCCATCCAGCGCAAGCTTGGACATGCCATCCAGCGCAGTTTTTTATATCAGAACACAGGAGCCCCTCCAGCAGTAGCGTAGCCATGGGAGGTGGAGGACTGGAGGAGGGGTCTTGGAAGGGTATCATAAAGCAATAGACCTTTTTCTCAGACTTCCCTCCCCCCAACCAGAAATGAGAAAAATCTGGATGAGACCCTGATCCCCCTACCAGATACGAGAAAAGCAGCCCTTGTAATCCATGGTATTATTTTTTGCCTGTACCTAATGAATTTCCTTGTAACCTTAAAAATAAAAAGTTGAAACATAGAGAGCAATGATTCAATAAATTTTCGTAGGCAAGGTTGGCATCATTGCATTGCAGGATTGAAGACCAGTCATGATGGACCAAAGCTATTTGGAGAAAAAATTTTTTTTATTAGAGACTCCAATGTTATAAGTATTGCCGCGCCCCCCTTTCAAAAAATCCTGGATCCGCCCCTGTAAACTACCCATATGCGCTAGAAAGCATGTACACGAATCCAAAACCTTCGTGCCTGTGCGTTGTAGCACATCCATGAGCGTGTATGTGTCAAAGCCATGAATGCATGCAGTTCTTTTGGTTGCTCTATAACTGCAATGACGTTTTGTTCCTTGTTGAAACGACAAATTCTCATTTCTCAATTTTATACTTGCATCAAGATATTCCATGACATTGTTCATGCAGGTAATTTGTTTGAGTTTTATGGCATGATTCTAACTTTCTTAGCCTGCTTCTTCAATCTTCATGTTTCGTTTCTTTGAAATCTCTCGAAAATCTCCTGAAAGTATGCTTATCTCTTATCTTGAAAGTTTGCTTAAAGAAATTTTATCCTCCAAATAAGAAAAAAAGGTAGGATAGAAACATCAAAAAAGAAATTGTATCCATCATAAAAAGATGAAAAGCGAAGAGATAAATTAAACTGCCGGGAGACCACTGAAAGGCCATGGAAATCATCGATCATGCAAAAAGCACTAGGGAGTGATCTATGAACACAGAGGGAAATCCATAAACACCGTGAAATAGCCATAAACCAACATGGTAATCCACTGGCTTGGGCCATAAACCAACAAATGCACCTGCATCCTGTTTATCACACAAATGTCTTTCTTCAAAGCAGACAATTACCAGATGAAATAAATGTGGCTTGAACAACTTTGTGATGTAATAACCATCCCCATATAACCAACAAACCGTATAAAACGAGAAATGGGAGTTACAAGTTGCTTTAGATGCACAGAAATATGATTTGAAGCTTCATGTATACAGAACTAATTAATTGGCACTCATAAACTTGTGTGATTTATGAGGCAGCCAACCACATGATATCTTCTGGAAATGTTGTATTCATGATTACCCATATTAACGAGCTTTATAACCCAATCACAAAGAAGAGACTCTCCCCAAATTTCAAATCTTTTGCCAAAAGGTCATCAAATAAGCAACATTCAATCAATGATGGACTTATTGTTTGACAAGCATGGACTAAATACTATAGGTAAAAGAACATTGCTGATATATACACAACCATCACGGATTCCAGACACATATCACGACATATGCAATAAAAATATCATTTTACTTCACATGGTTTCAAGCAGTTTGACCAATGAGCAGGCACTGAAGAACCAGCGAAAGGAGGTCATTAACCATTGTTTCGGCCTAAACTGTCTACAAAATTAATCTGTAAGTACACCAAAAACCATATAAAAGGAAGACCAGGAAAAGCGTTGTTTACAGAAATTAATAGGCAAGGTTATAGAGCTCTATCTAGCAATTGACTCTTTGACTGCATCTATGACATCATAAAGTAATAAAAGGGTCTGACTGATAAGTGATGTATTGCATGATATATTTCCCTTTGATGGTGTCATATGTTTTTCTGTTTCAGCATTCAGGCAGGCAAAGATGAATGGTAGGCGGACTACAATGAGTTGAACTGCTGCAGAAAAATCAATTCAAACGAATGCTAGACCCAATGAGTGACATCTTCTGGTTGTTGCCCTCACCAATATATGTTAGCATATCACTATCCTCCACTTCATTTCCCCGTACAAGTCTCGGTAAATATTCATAAGATACCAGGCTTGGGGCATCCTCACATATCTGAAGATAATATCACTCTGGCTCATCATTCAGATGACTATCTGTTCATCTGCTCGTCCGGCCAAGATTAAACTGAGACTGGTGCAATATAACCTGGTTGTCATGACAAATTGAGAGATGTATCAGCCGTTTTTATCAATCTAAAAGACTCTTAAGAAGAATAGGCCCTTTTTGCCATGGAGGATGGAAAAATACTTCAAAAGATAGACACATCACACATGTTGTAGATGGCCAGACAATTCCACATGCATTCATAAATGGAGTTAAATATAAACAATATTTAAGGGAATAGCTTCTAACAACCTCTTAATTTGTTTACCACTGGTCAACGTTAAGCATGTTTACTTTCTTAATAATGGTTCGCCATTTGCTCTAATGTGTCTCATAAATCAGGAAGTATAATATTTCAATTTCCAATCTGTCTTGGTTGGTTTTAGGCAGTAGGTTCTGCAGATTTTCAGACATGATTCTGTAAAGCATGTGCAGAGATTTATTTTCATGTATGTATACATGTATCACATTTCGACTAGCTTATCCAGAATTCGTAAATCATCAATGAGCATTTTACCGAAAATGGGTGTTTAGTTCTCAGTCGTTTTCCTTGTTACAAAAACACATATCTATGCTATCTTCAAGGTATATTTCTGAAAAGTTCTAGGAAAAAAAAATAGATTGAAAAATTGACCTCCTTTGTTTAGTAGTTGCACAGATCTCAACTTCATCAACAAGGTCCACCACATTCATAGTTTCAGATATCGTTGCAATTTATTGCATAAGTAGACAAAGAAAATAATTTAACTTCATTCATTAACAGTTTGGTTTCTTTTTAAGTTATCCACATGGCATAGTATCACAGAGAATCAGGGTTCAATCTTTAGTCTGTTGCAACTATTTACATTATAGCATCAGCTTATATATATAGTAAATCAAAGAAAATCTAAATTTCAATTCAAGCTAAGATAACCAATGATGAAGCCTGAATAGAAACTGATAACAAAGGTTTGAATAGCAAAAATATATATCTTGCACCGAGAATACAAAGGCAATCGTCTTCAATGAAATATTTACAGTGGATAACAGAATTGTTTTAATAAATTCAGTACTACTATTCATCTAGCACTTCAAAGTAAGCACAATAAATAATACTCTCTGTAAATGGAACATACATAACAGATCACAAAACATAGTTAAATATACATATCAATGAAGATTGCTTTGGTTTTGCTACTGTTTATTCAACTCAATCACTTCTATCACAATTAAATTAAACAATTTTGACCCAATAAATGCATTTCTACCTTTCTATACAACTCATTATAAAGTCTGTTTGTCAGCCAATGCAGTGATGGAGACTCCATCTTGTTTTAAATGAAAATATTAAATAAAAAGCAAAAGTTTCAGAATTTGGAATTATCCAAATTAGAAAAGAATTTGGACAGAGATCTACCATGTGTGCAAAATTTCCCCAATATCAAAGGACTATAACTATATGCTAATTATATAACTTTATAACTATTATTATAGTTAGCAACTTGTTTTCATTATTACTAGTACCTACTTTAAATTATTAGCTTTGAAACGATTCAAGCCATCAGATACCAACAATTTATCAAACATGAAACTACTCCCATTAATTTGTAAATATATACCTGTTACCAATAAAGTGGCTTTGCTTCAAATTAACCTCTTAAAATAATCAACCTTTGCTAATTACAGTCTTACATTAAAGCCCCATGATAGGTACAACATTTTCTTCAACAATAGGTAAGAATCCACCTTTGGAAAGCTGCCAGCAACTTCAGCAGGTGAGTCAGCTGTTAAACTTATCAAATAAATAATTAAATATCATAAATCTAATAATTCATAATATAGATGCAAATAATACTTTATATTTAATCACAGAACCATCTGAAACCATGTTTGGTCATGTAAGAAATTGAATTTTTTCTACCATAAACGACCCTCAGGCTAAGCAAAACCTATCAGCTGTTGTGCCTTTTAAAATATCATATTTCCAGTGAACCTCTCAATGATGAAAATAACATACTACCCTAAGAGCCTATACCAACAGGCTACATACAATCTTATTGTCTAAACTACAACTATGATACCATATGTAACTATGCCTTTCTAATAACATCTAAATCGAATCATTGGGATAAACTGGAATACTTTATTGGTATTATGTAGTGCGGTAGACATACTTTGGAGTCCAGAGCCGCCTTTGGCAAAATACAAATATAACAGTGTCCTTATCTACAATTTATCTACATCATTCACTATGGATTAATGAGTGCAAGTGTAATATTGCAAATATTTAGCAGCAAATATGCTGTACAGTGTAACAATTATCCAGGACAGATGAATATTTTGGCAATGTTTCACATCTGGTATTCCATTCCAAGTGGATATTAGTAAATTTCCTCAGAACTGATTGGTATTCCTTTTTGGACGAAGTAACGATAACTTTCAAGGTTTGAAGCTTTCAGGTTTTATTAATATCCTGTTATCCATACTTTCACTATTCTCATTGAGACGTTGGTCGATTGATATCTTGGTTTGGCATTAAATGTCTTGGCGAATTGGGACCACTGCCGGAAAGTTTTCTTTTGGTCAGAGCAGCAACCTCGCGGTCCAATTCAGTCAGCGAAGTGCCACTCCTTAGTTTTATGACATTCTCTTCCACAATGCGGTTGACTATTGGATTGTGGATGGGAGAGTTATTGATGGTAAACTCAGGTGAAATGGCTGGGATACTCAAGTCAATTTTCTGCAGAGTGTGTTCAGGCACAACCGATCGCAGAGTGGTTATGGCATTGAGCAAGGCGGCCCTTTCGAGCTCTAAAGTCCTTATATGAGATTTAAGACGGTTCTGTTCCTCCAAGTGGCAACCGACCTGTGCCTCAAGGCTAAGCACTGCACTGTTGGCCACCTGCAGCTGATCTAACAGTTCCTGGTTCTGCCTCCGGAGGGCAGATTGAGATGCCTCGATATTTTGCCAGGTAGAGCTGGCGTCAGAAGGCGGAGAGGTGAGGGACGAAGTGGTTGGGGAGGAAGAAGTGGAGGAGGAAGAGGACAAAGTTCGAGGAGTAATGTTTCCTGGCATCATCTCCTCCTGCAGAACATGGTACTCCACCTCATAGGCACGAAGTTGGTCTGTGAGGTCCAGCTGAAACACCTGCAACATAAATCGATCATATCAACGCATTTTAAAATCGGAAGAATAATCAAAACTTCCTTCAGCAGTCGGCGCCAAAAGTCATGGGTCATATCACTGACCAGGACAACATAGTCAGCCAAGATATATTTTAAGTTTAAAACAACGTTTTCAGGCTGTTCATTAACTGATAGGCCATTCTGTAGCCTTATAAACAGACCAACAATGTCTTGATGTCACCTATAATCCATAATCTAGGGGTGGTTTAAGATTGTGACTGCCTGTAGTAAAACAAGATCCTGAAACTGGTGCCATTTCTATGCAAAAGTCATCAAGTATATAAGAATCACAATCATGATGTCTTTGGGGAAAACTGTCTGACTGGTAATTAGCTACAAAGTTGAAGGTCGAAGGCAACAAGCAATCAAGTGACAAGTATGTGGGGTTAATGGGCAATTGTTTTATTTACTAAACACTGAAATATTTATTTGTCAAAATTCCTCTTTTCCCATTTCCATCACTTACTTGGTTGATGACTCTCTCCATCTGGATGATGCCCATTTCTGGCAAGGTCGTTTTCAGGAATTCCACGATTCCTTCCAAGGAGTCATATTCTTTGATCAGTTCTTTATGGTTGCCTAGCAACACCAGGGCAACCTTGAACACAACCTCCATGCCTTGGAGAAATATCAGATCTGACAAAAGAACAAAATAATGCCATTAGGTTAACAACGAATGTTGAAGCATCCTCACGGGTAATTGCAAAGAAACACCAAGACAATTGAAACACAATGTCATGCAAGAGACTTCACTTGGATCACATCAGCTCAAAGGAAGCTGAATGAGCAATCATTTATTCTGCTACAAAATGGCCATTTAGTTTGCCTGACATCAATATAACTATAGGATGAAACAATTGATGAAGCTTCCAATGAAGCTTATCATCATGATTTTTATATCTGAGTACTTTAGTGACATGAATGGAACCATTACATAAAGACTGACAGATTTGGTTGGATTTTTCTATTTCTAAACACATTTAGTCTTGGGCAAATTAAAAAAAAACTTTATTGTACTCAAGCACAGCTCAATCCATAAAAGTGGGGCATGACTTAATATTGTGAATGAAAGACAATCAACATTAACAAATTTTATGAAACTTTAAAGGAACCCAGAAAAACATCTTCATATCAACGGTACTAAGTTATGCACTGTTGTAAGGACGAATAATGGAAAAGAAATAAGCAGCTATCCTTACCAAAGACCCTGGCGACAAAACCAATAGGAAACTGAGAAGCGAAGAGGGTGAGGAACCATGGGGCAGCGTAGAGGGTGGGACCAATCTCATGGGTGTCTAAGTGCATGTAGAGGTCAGGGTAATTGTCATGTAACAGTCTAGACAACTGGTACATCTGAATCTGCAGGGCTGTCATGTCAGGTTGGTACTGGCATCGGAATCCCAGGTGAAACATCATGTGCTTCATCGTCTCAAAGGCTTCCAATTCTGGCATCTGAAAAAGAACAGTTTTATTAATCAGTCAGTAATCATAGGTCACACATGACTAGACTTCATTTAATGCATATATAACAAGAGTAAATGAACATAAAACATGTGCAAGGTCAATCACAGATGTATTGAACCAGGTTGTGAAAAATATAAATCTCTGTACACTGTGTACAGGTCTTCTCTGAAACCAAGAACGTGAGAACGTTTTATTGTTTCATTTTATATTTCACCGACACTAGACACATTAACCTTCTGTATGTAGACGCATACAACAATACATAGATGCTGGACAGGAGCATAAAACAAAAAAACTCACATGCATGAGTAGGATTCCACTGACGAAGCTGAGGCCTTGGCAATAGCCAACTTGGGTATCCACCAAGGAGTAAGCCTTGAGCAGGTTGAAGAGGGATAATTGACCAGCCCCAAGCTGCCTGGCAAAATATGGGTGAGTGGGGAATGTGCGACCTGAAAAAGAGAAAACGTAAGACAATTTGATGATAAATAGTATCTTCTAATAAAGACTGCTGACGTTATTGTGTCAAGAATTGAAATTTCAGACTCAGTAGCAGCATTTCTGATGTTAATTATATAATTTTTGTTAGAGAAACACTTTACACCATATTCAAGAACTGCACATTTATATATAGAGCTTTGATTGGGAGGCAAAAGAGAAATATATAGGAGTATCTCAAACAAGTCCATTGCTTTTTCTGTTGACTGAGTGCCTTAACAGTTTGAATACAAGTTTGGAAAACTATGCCCCACAAGCAAAAATCCAGTATGATGACAAGGCTTCAATTGATTGCCTTTCTAACTAACATTTGTTACTCATAAATGTCAGAAGAAATTCTGAATGTTGGGCACCTTGACAGGAGAGGATACAAATATTGTGCTGGAAGCATTGAGTCTCCATTACGTAAACAGCTGACTGCAAAGGGGAAAAAGTAGCTGTTGTCACGCATGCCTTTTTCTATTGAAGTGTCAAATCACCAGCTCTCTCTCTCTCTCTTGCCAAGGCAGCTGCTGAAATCCAGAAATTCATTTAGACAGCTGCTTTTATGTTTCTTACATTTGTATTGTCACATTTTGCTGATAGTAGCTTCATGTTCATCATGATTCCTTTGTCATGCACAGAGTTTCAGACAATTTGATAAAAGCAAAATGTTCCCAGACTGAAAGTTCCTAACCAACCCTGAATTTCAGCTGACTGAGAACAGTCTGCTGTGGAGGCAGGTGAGCGAACCGTGTCGGACATACTCACAAGTTGTACGTCCGACAAGATGACATTTTGATGTAGATCAGCTCCTATTGTACTTGGAGCTTTGGTTGATGGCTTTCTGATACCCCTATTACCTGGCCTCATCCCTATTTAACAATGAAATAGCTGAGGTGTAATGGCAGGGCTATCTATACAAGTTGCTAAAGTCTCAAATCTGTAAATCAGACTTTACGGAATTGCCCGACTGTTAAGGAGTAACTCCTTGTCAAGTAGAAGTAGTGTAAACCATTTGGCTACAGGAGAATAGTTTTAAGCCTCTTGTCAAGTTAGATGCTCCATCAATGCTGTCAAATAAGCTACTCAAGTATCTTGTGGTGTTGACTCTTTTCCTAAACATCACCTGCAGCGAAGGCGCAATCACTTTTTTCTTTTTCACAACAAGTCAACTACCTAGCTTCGATAAATGTTTAATCAGCATGGCGAGGGCTGCTTTACAGCCAAGTATATTTTTCCAGTTGGTTACTTGTCAACTCTGTCTTAGCAGTTCATTTATCAGATTTGCTGCAGCCAAAGACGATGTGCCAGTTCCTCTATGCTGGCATATTTGTAAATGAGTCCAAAAAATATCAGGCATGAAACCGGATGATCTTTGATTGACTTGTGGCGTGTAACAAAAAATATTAAAAATTTACTCTAAACTCACCAAGGTCAATGAGGATAGCATGCTGGTGCAAGGTAAGCTGTCTCAGCAGTTGCTCGTAGGATGTGTTGATGTCGGGATGGACGGACAGTCTCTCCATCACCTCTGGATGCTGCTGCTGATGCTGGGACACCAACAGCCTCCAGATCTCTCCTCTCTTCCTCTGGGGAACTCCTGCAATCAAGCAATATAGTAAAATGCACTGTAAATTTTGAATTTTGAGTTAGCTTCAATGATTGAGTGAGATGGTTGCACAATTTCTCTGAGCTATCATAGCTTGTTGTTGTAAGTTATAACAACGAAAAGATTATCATAACTCACAACATCAAGCTATGTCAGCTCAAACAAATTGTGCAACCATCTCACTCAATCATTTGAGCTGACTCAAAATTTCAAATTTTACAGTGTGATGAAACTGATAATGGAGTGAAATAAGGTGAATAGCATAAGCAGCAATTGTGCAGTATCCAGTTGTTATACAGTTAATACGGAGAATGCCGGAGATGAATAACAGTCCAGGTGATTACCTGTGACAGGTTCACCACAGGTATCTGCAGCTATGTGGGGATCCCATCACGCCACAATCTAGTCTGATACAGTAGCAGATTGTTGAATACAATGAGTTGGAATAAACATGTCAAAAAATGACAGGTTATCAGAGAATACCAAAATACAGTATTATTTTCAACTGGCTCCTCAAAACATTTCTGCAAAATCCTCTGCCAAAGCATAAAAAATATACTTTGCTTCAATATATCCCATATCATGTTCTATAATAAACTGCTGTCTGAAACTGACATTGTGTTCACTCCATTCCTTATAATGAAAAAGACAAATGGTAAGCAACTATGATAAGTTGAACTGCTGTGAAAAAATGGTTCTATGGTTCCACCATTGAATCAAACCCAAGACCAGGCTTCAAACATGTAAGACATATTGCATCAGACTTTTATAATCAATTCACAAGTACACCAAGACTGAAAGTAGTCAAAGTTACTCCCTACTCAATGAGCAGGAAGATGATCTCTTATTACCGGCATCAAGATTACCGGAGTATAACATATCAATATCATCTGCTTCATTTCCCCCTTTCAAGTCCCCGGTAAATATTCATAAGATACCAGGCTTGGGGCATCCTCACATATCTGGAGATAATATCACTCTGGCCCATCATTCAGATGACTATCTGTTCATCTGCTTGTCTGGCCAGGATTAAAACGAGACCAGTGCAATATAGCCTGGTTGTCATGACAAATTGTGAGATTTGTCACCCATTTTTATCAATCCAACAGTTGTGGAAGAAGAATAGGCCCTTTCTGTCTGTGGAGGAGGACCGTTAAGCTGATAGACACATATTGCAGATAGCTAGCTAGCTTGCTAGCAAGATAGATAGATAGTGTGCACCTTGTTCTTGTTATAAATGATGCATGATATAGACTCATTATTCATAACAACATTTACTCCGCCATGTTACCAAACTAGACATGGGCTGTCATCCCAGATCAAAATGGATGCTGACCATCCCACCATTATTGCATTGGCATTCAGGAACGATTATAAAACAGATATAGCATTACCCTGGGGCATATGAAATTTCATACCATATCAGAACAGAAGAGGTGCGTTGGGATTCAAAGTATGAATAAAGGATCAATCACCTGACCAGCTGAATCAATGGACTCACACACATTGGTATTGTTCTGCGCATAGGGAACCGCATGGATTAGTCAGACTGGTCAGACAAAAATTTCACCAATAACAATGTTTTTGTAAAAAGGTGACGTAAATATAATTTTAGTCAAAAAAGCAATGACATAATGCCAAAGGAATTGGGAAACCGGCAAAGGATAAGAGAGAATAACCAGAACCGCAAGCGGTTTCAACGCTTGTCTGTTGATGTGAAATCTATCAATGTGTGCCAGATTATCACCCACAGGCTAATACCTGTAGTTAATTTCATATTCCTAAACGCTATATTAAGTTTATAATGGGCAGTTCAAGAATGAAGAAAGATGGCTGCCAAAATGACCACAATCTGGGATTTGTCAGCATTTTCCTGATCCATGCTCACAGGCCAATAACTGTCCTAATTTCATAACTCTAAGCAAAATAGCAAGGTCACAATGGGCAGTTGAAGGATGTCAGCCATTTTGAAGCGGCCATTTTGTAAGCAAAATATTGAGATCATAGTGGGCAGTTCAAGAAATGAAGAAAGATGGCTGCCAAAATGGCCACCATCTTGGAATTCTCAACATGTTCCTGAACCATACCCACAGGCCAATACCTGTACCAAATTTCATTACATTAAGTGAAATATTAAGGTCACAATGGGCAGTTCAAGAATGAAGAAAGATGGCTGCCAAAATGACCACCACAAAATGGCCACCATCTTGGATTTCTCAACATGTTCCCGATTCATACCCACAGGGCAATAATACCTGTACCAAATTTCATAACTCTAAGCGAAATATTGAAATCACAATGGGCAGTTCCAGAATGAAGAAAGATGGCTGCCAAAATGGCCGCTGCAAAATGGCCGCCACCTTGGATTTCTCGACTTGTTCCCGGTCCATACTCATCGCCCCATACCTGTACCAAATTTCATAACTCTAAATGGAAAACTACATGTAAGGTCACAATGGACACTTACACAAACCTTAACCGGGACAATGCGCCAATGCCGAGGACGATCAAGTGACGACAATAGCTCTTATTTTTCAAAGAAAACAGACGAGCATTTTTTTTAAAACCAGATAAGGTTGCATTACTTCATTTTGTGGAAAGGGTGCATGGTCAAATTGGTCATTCTGCACAGGCTTCAGAAATGAGAGTCACCAGAAAAAGAGTGCGACTTAATTGAGTTTTGCTCATCCAAGTTCTGGTGTATCAAAATGAAAGTAAAATGTATAGGCTTACGTAAAGCCACTGATATATCGGTATTTATTTATAAGCTGGTGAATGAGGTTATCCATTCATTATTCACAATTTATATCTGGATTAGATACGTTTACATAACATGAAAAAAAGTGCCGATTCAGTTGTTTGTGATATTCACCTGTATAACCCTCAGCTTTATGGCAATTATGAATGTATTAGTTGTAGCAGGCCTACATCAATTGCTCTGGAAATGAAAGTTATAGATATCAAGCAGTTTATTGAGCTATGTGACATGGGCAGTATTATTCAAGAGTCATTGTTGCTTTTCAAGCAGACAACACCTTCAAAGTTTAAAGGGTCTCAGGTGTTATCAATGTTCAAATTTGTTGATCACATAACACAAGGCATCAAGTGGAAACCTGAGCTGTGAATGAATGCAGTTCTTTTAGTTGCTCTATAACAGCAATGCTGTTTTGTTCTTTGCTGAAATGACAAGTTATCATCTCTCAAAATCATATTTGCATCAAGATATTCCATGATGCTGTTATTGCAGGCAGTTTGTTTGAGTTTTGTGGCATAATTTTAACTTTCTTAGCCTACTTCTTCGTGTGTCATGTCTTTGAAATCTCTTGAAAATCTCCTGAAAATCCGCTTATCGTTTATCTTGTGAGTTTGCTTTATGAAATTTTATCCGCCAAAGAAGAAAAAAGGCGGACAGAAAGATGAAAAAAGAAATTGTATCCATCATAAAAAGATGAAAAGCGAAGAGATAAAGTAAACAACTGGGAGACCACTGGGAGGCCATGGAAATCATCGATCATGCAAAAAGCACTAGGGAGTGATCTATGAACACAGAGGGAAATCCATAAACACTGCGAAATATCCATAAACCAACATGGTAATCCACTGGCTTGGGCCATAAACCAACAAATGCACCTGCATCCTGTTTATCACACGAATGATTTTCTTCAAAGCAGACAATTACCAGATGAAATAAATGTGGCTTGAGGAACTTCATGAACCAAAAGCCATCCCATATAACAAACCATATAAAACGAGAAATGAGACATGTAACAGTAATTTCAGCGAAAATACTGGTTGATGCTGTACAGAGTTTACTGAAACTCAGAGACATTTGGTGATTTATGAAATTACATAGCAGCCAACATAATATATTCTGGAAAGTGGAAATGTTGTATTCATGATTAGTTATTGAGCGACGAATCCCAATCACTTACAAAAGGCCCTTCCTAATTTTCCAATCTTTAGCCAAAAGTCATCAAATAAGCACAACCATTTATACTAATGAGGCACTGATATCCACTCATGCCAGAGCAGGAGGCAATGGAGGCATATACCATAATGAGAAGATAAAACTTGGTTTTGTAAAACAATTTGCCAATCTCTCACAAGCACACATCTTGTCTCGTAAGAAACAGTTTTCACACCAGGAGAAATTACATTGATGGCTTGTTTTAAAAATTTCATCAATGACTCGCCATGCTTTTGCATCAATAGGTCCACTGACATCCATGGCAGACGTACCAGACAAATGAATCAATTGGAGCATGATGGATATGAGCACAGCTTGGATACAGGCTTATATTATGACATATACATCACAGACCAATAAAAATGCTGATGTAGAAACCTACCAGCTTTGACAGCATCGTGCAAGCGTCTGTAAGGGAAGATGGCCTTGCATCTGACGTATTCACTTCTCATTCTCTCCCACTCCTGGGTGACGTCCTTCAGACACGGCGTGATCTCCTCGTAATCCAGTTTGATCCGCCGCGTCTCCACCGCGTCCTGTTTTTCTGAAAGACGTGTGATGGTTTTTAATCAATTACAGGTCTTCTCTGTTAATTGGGGGGTTTCATAAAAAAAACAATAAGCTGCAAAAAATATGTTCTAAGGAAAACCAAATGGAGAATCGGAGTGGCAAAAGTGGTAAACAGTGCATGGCAAATGCAGTACCACAGAAGACATCCGAGTTGAACTGACGCTGCATTTACAGTATTTTACACTGTATATCAAAATCCAGAATATCACAGGGACTATGAAATTAATGTGGGAATTTATATCTACAATACAGTATCCAATTCACGAATCATTGAAATAAAAAATGTCATAAAATCACTGGTTTTTCTTTTCTTTCAAAATTTTTATGAAAAATAAAAACTTTCCAGAAGCTGTCAGAAACAAATATATCAAGACAAATCCTTTTCAGACAGATAATGAAATATGACAATTGTCAGAGTGATATTTAATTCTGTCATGGCTATTTCACTCTCCAGTGCAATTGAAATTTAATACAGCCATATACTTTTAAATACTTAAAAAAAAGACCACATTAGTGAACAAAATCAATACATTCATATGCTTGAAATAGAATATATAAGTCTGAGTTACAAAAATCCAATGGAAATCTCCCACACCAAAGAAAAGCTTTTGACATAATATAAACTAAATCAAACCATATGGAAACTACAATTGAATACTACCTTTGTCTTTAGTTAGGCCAGGCATTGCTAGAGAGGTAAGTACTCCAACCCAGTTAGTAAATAGTGTGTAAATTACAAGCTTCACATAGAGACAAGCACCAAACTGCACTGCAGGCTAAGTGGATAACATGAATGAGATTTTCCAGACTCTATTTTCCAAAATATTTCACAGAAATTTACTTGTACTTCCTCTTTGGGACACATTTCTGATAATGCAATCAATATTATCCCATTGAGGCCACTTTTCCGGTACGTAGTTGTTTTTCACACTTCCTTGGTAATATTTATACGGATTACAGGATAAGCGATGTGGTTGTTCGCTTCAGCTAATCAGTTAACAGCAATTAGGATGTAATGTAGGGCAATAGCCGCAATACATTTATTTTTCAAGTGTTATTGCAAAAAACAGTATCAGATTTTATTAAATCTAAGATGACAATCAATGATTACTCAGAGATCTCTGCGAAGCGTCAGCGATAAATAATCACAAGTTGGAGCTAAAGAAGTCTTTTAGCTGTAAAGGATATTAGAATGGCCTACTAAATTAGTGTTAAACTGAGAAAATTGTTATTAATGAGCATCAACTGTTACAGAGCAAAAATTGATATGAAGTCAGCTACAAACCAAACAAGACAGTCCCTGCAATAATACATGTATGGGAAATTGAATAAAATGAAAAACAAAAACCACATAACCACAAAACTAATAGTGATAAAACCACAACCCATAAACAACAGCAAACTCTGCAATCTAAAAACTATACTTACTTGGCACTTCTGTTATGGATAAGAATAATACATCATGTTTACTTTCATGTTGTTTTTTTTTGCTTTTGTTCCCAAATTCAGATTTTTTAAAAGTGACAACAAAAAAAACTTAAAATAAATTTATGTTTGTAGAAGTATTTTTTTATTTGCATTATGTTGAGCATATAGTGGCAGGGCCAATACATGTATCAAAATTCAGTAAATTATAATGACAAAATCATCCGTCCAGACACATGGAGGATTAGTTTTTAAACTAAACAGATGAAGATACAAACCTTTGAGGCTGACGTTTTCGCGTTCCATCCGGATGAGCAGTAATGTCTCCAGAATTGCTTTCCTCCACATTGCCCGGATAGTCCGGGAATTCATGACCCGTACCGGTAGCGACCCATCACAGGCATCTGCAAAGTATGTAAAGGAATATTACTCATATAACCCGTAATGTCTCGTTGATTTTTATTTTGATGCTGTTATACTGATGTCCATTTCTAACTGTTGTCCATTAGTTAAGACTGAACGAAATATTGTACAAATCTGGCTTGCCTTCTGTTCATAAAATAATACACATGAACTACAACAATGTACACATAGACTACTTGTCCAAATCAAATGAATGAGAGAATCAGGATTAGACATAATAGACAAACTGTCTACTACACTTACCCTTGAGCCATGCAATCAGTGAATAATTAAATTTAAAAGGTCCCAAAAAGTAGAGAGAGAAATATACACCCATCCTACGGTGTACTTCAGATCTATCTGTTTGCAATGTGAACAACCTGATACATGTTGGCTATACATGTCTAATTATATCCACACTAAAGAAACTACTGATTACTTCTGACGTAAAAATAAAAAGCCTTCAATAGAACATGTATATCTATAGCACACGACAACATTGCATAAATAAGAAAGATAGATCATGTTAATGACATGATTGAAGTCTTTACTTGTAACTTGACGTCAGTGGTGTGTAGATGACAATGATTTAATTGTGACTTTGATACACAACATTCAACTTGCCTACAGAAATTCATTGAAATTTAGAATGTTTTTTGTTTTTGTTCTTTTTCATATTCATAATGCAGTCATATGCTGAGAATGCTATTTTTGTATATAAAGTGTGGATATGTGACATGAACATATTTTACATATAGGTTAGTGCATTTTTTTTTAAATATGACATTCAAGAAGTATATAATATACCTGCAAACAGTGATCCTATATTGACAATGATATGCATAAGTCCATTGGTGTCCATGTGGCTTTGAGCAAACAGAGCTCCGTCTGCTATTTCTCAAGGGCTAAATGCAAATAACGTTGTTGACGCTGGCTTTTCTGGATAAATACTTATTTTGAATATTCCATAAATATAAAATACTCAAATGTGTCCAAAAGTGTACATTAAAATATTGTAAATATATTTGTCGACCTTGAAAGTACCGGTTAGGAGATATTGACAATAGTCCACTAACCAGGTTATACAGTAAAAGTAGCCCAAACTTTTGAGAAATATCCTCATTGAAATCTATTTTAAGGATGACTAAAATACCTACTCCTTCAGAATAGTGCACAACCTTAACCACAGCAGGGTCAGAAACAGGAACGTTCTCATTAAGAGCTATTAAGAGGCTGCGGTAAAGGGTGAAACGCTTTGATTTTTTAAAAGTTTTTACCCCACTCTACCTTAACCCCAGAGCTACAACAATATTATAAGAGCCCTATTGTCTGCACACGTACAGGTCCAAAAAACATTGAATGAACAGCCACCCTTTACCAAATGAATGGTGTAATTGCTGGCTCACGGTGTGCCAGAAATAAGTTTGTTAAAAGTCAAACTGTTAAATGTTTTTATTATCTCGTCAGACTGATCATGGACTTAAAAGAGGCAGCGTCCTTCAGAATGTCGGAAATGGGGTTACATTGCATGCAGTAGATCGAGCACATACCATGCAGTCCAGTAGGATAGGATAGGATAGGATAGGATAGGATAGGATAGGATAGGATAGGATAGGATAGGATAGGATAGGATAGGATACAATAGGATAGGATAGGATAGGACAGGATAGGATAGAATAATACAATACAGTCACATAACAAGAACTACTTGGTAAATCAAAAACAAACACTTAACAAATACACAGCCTGATCAGGATACAACTCCATTCTGGATCATTCATACTAATTAGGTTGAGATGACCCACCTGAAAAGGAACTTTCTCTTGACTTGGAAATCCTAGTGAGAATATTGAACCTCCAGGATCCTTTCCTCTCTGAGATGGTCCTGGTGACTCCATGGCCAAGAGTCTGGTTGGTGTTGCTGTCCTGGTGAGTCAGTGGTCCATTGGAAATGTGGGAGCTTGAAAAATTAAAGAAAATATGCTCCACTCAGTGCACTCATTCACAAATTGATTTTGAACAACAACCGAGTTGAGTTACTTCATATATTGTATGTTCACACTGACCGAAATATTCACCACAGGTAGTCATATATATGTAACATAGATTATATATTCCACTGCACTGTGCACACTGGCAAGCTATATATCCATGGACATGTGCAAATCAATATCAATTTGACTTTCCTTTGCTTGGATCATAACATTAAATTCGGTTTAATGTCACTCCATATTTTGTATATTGTATGGTAAACCTCGATAACATGCAGTATTTCACATGCAGGATATACAATTAAACATGATGATATGATAGAGCTTCAGGTCTGCTCATCAGCATGATCAGGTCCACTTGTATTTTGTACATGTGCAGTCGATAATAGGCTGTGTAAGTTATATTCATAATATTCATAACACATACAGGGTTAGAGATTGACAAATAACAAAGTTAGTCCATGAAATGAATGAAAAGGTAACTAAGAAGTGTCATTTCAGGGAACATTATAATATACAAAACAAATAGTGATTAGTAGGTTATACGTGTAGTCCCATTGCTGGATGAAGGTGAAAATTCAATGATTGTTTATTCCGAATGTAAAATTGTGTTAATCTCATTATTTTAATACGCCCACATGTAAAGCACATATGCCTTGTGATCCCAGATCCATGCAATGCTTTTTGCCCATACTAACTGTCCATCATCCTAACTGGCTGCCAAATTATGAGCATGTGATGAATGAAAAACCTCTCTGGCAAAACATTAATCGTTTAAACCTGAATGTAAAATCACCTTGATAAGCCTGGACCAAGGTTACAGGCATCCCACACAGCGAATGCTATACCTCACCTTTATGAAATGAATTTGCATCAGGTCAAATCATACTCAACAGCTGTTGGCTGTTCATGATATCATCCCAGCCGTATGAAATCCACCATAAATAATGTTATCAGCTGATAATGTATCCCACTAAACAATTTCATGTGACTATAAGGTTATGCCAATATTAGCCGCTAAGTTACGATAATATTAGTTGCCAATCTTAGGATCACCTTTTCCAGGAAACTTCCCAATTTATGTCACAATGTTAGCATATGACATTACCTCATAATCAGGAGGTAAGGTTAGGATAATGTTATAACATAACATTAGCATGTAATGTTAGCATAACGTTTCTGAGGAAACTTCCCATTTCCTTCTCAGAATATTACCATATAATATTACTTCAATTTACTTGATAATAAAGGTGTAAGGATGAGATACTGGTTGATATGGAGTGGTGATCGCTTTTAAGATGATTGCCTGGTGTTACTGGATGACATACACAGGTAATATTCAGCTGATATTGTCATAATCATGACAGTTCACATGCAATGTTCTGTTCATATGACCCTCACATCACAGAATATTACAGATGAGACACAGATTGGCGCACTTAAAAAATATTTTATACAGCACATGCAGAGAGAAATAGCAGTTATATCAGACAATCAGTTGGCTCCAAGTGAGGAACTTTCCCAGGAGCCAGAATGAGCTGGATGGGCTTCTCTGCAGCCCATTGTAATAGTGCTGTTTCCAGAGGTCCTCCAAGCATGGACTTCTATGTCCAACCAATATAATGCTTGGAACTGGCCAGGGGTTTCTGCCTTTCACTGTCCAAGGTAACTGCAGCCACGGCAAATGAAGATGCGGAATCCTGGAATTGAAAAGGTAGAAAGTTTTAAGAAGAAGTCACAGACAAACAGATAAAAATACAGGATTAGTGAGTTAGTAATAAAAGTGAAACGAAACTGAAAAGTGAGAGACCAGGCCTAGCAATTTGCCAGGTCACCAAAATTATCAGCTTGTTCTTTTTACAGAACAGCCCAAGTCTCTCTGGTGATGCTGATACACTCACCTTGGAGGGTGTCATGCATTTCCAGGATCAATCTTTGTGGTTCAAGGAAGAACATATCTCTCTTAGCTTCTGGCTGCCATACATGTTTTTTTACACACTTCAAGCAATTGACATCAATATCAATTGACATATTTACCAGTTCGTAGGCAATGATGCAATAAAAAATTCAGTAAATTTGTTATCTTTTAATTAATCATACATTTTACACTCGATTGTGGTAAACATTTGGACTGAGCATGGAGCAGGTGCTGAGCGCAGGCCATGTGGCTCCATCTATAAATTGACACTTTAACACAATGACGACTCCATATCAACTGGTACACAGTGAAATTTGAAAACTTTGTTGCAGCAATATTTTGAGCTGTCTCAGAATGCTCACAATTTTCCAGCTGCGATGGCTCACTGCTATAAGTTGTCCAAACGAGTCATAACATTAAGCTGTGAAAACACGAAAGTTTCAGTTGTTACAGATGAGCCTCAGGCTGTTGGGATTTCTTCACAAGAAATTAATTTCTAAATTTTCCTTGTGTTGCAATGGCCTGTGTTGAATGCAAGGATGTGGAACAGCCGCCTGGCTGTTGATCGTCTGTGGATCTCAAAAGATCTACAACTTCACTCTTCATTCGAATGCATCTTGGGCCTGTCTGGGATGTGCTAAAATGAAGCACACTTTATCAGGTGGATCCCCTTAAAAGATCACAGCAATATTTTGGGATTATTACCCACATTCATAGTAACTTTATAAGAAGGATATCACAAATAAAAACTAAAAGCGACATAAAATAAATCAAAACAGCTCAATATTTTCAGTTTTCTCAGCTTGAAAGCCCAATTCAACACAGCTCAGTATTTTGAGTTATCTCAACTCAAAACATTAATCTATGTTACCTCAATTACAGGGGGGAATCCAGAAAATTCCGGTGGGGGGGTCTAATGGGCTATCGCGTCGCGGAACGCACAATTCGCGACATTCCGCGACTGCGTGCGGGTAAAATTAACATGTAAAAATATATAAATTTTGGTCTGGTGGGGGGGGATGCATCCCCCCCATCCCCCCTGCGTCCGTCCCTGCTCAATCAACTTGTGCAACTATCTCACTCAATCAATTGAGCTGAATCAGTGCCTCCAATTTTACAGTGTATCTCAACCTTACCTCTTAATTACACAGTAACATTAATATGCTAATATTCTGACAAGGAAATGGGAAGTTTCCTCAGAAACGTTATGCTAACATTACCTGCTAATGTTATGTTATAACATTATCCTAATCTTACCTCCTCATTATGATGTTATGTTATATGGTAACATTGTGAAATACATCGAGCAGTTTCCTGGAAAAAGTTATGCTAATGACTAGCCACTAATATTATCGTCACTTAGTACTGATAATGTTATGTTAATATTACCAGAATATTGGACAAATCATCTTATTTCTAACACTTCCTTAAGATCCTGGTCCGGTTAATATAACATTATAAGAATGTCATAAGTGTCATATTACCTTGTAACACCCTGCTCAGAAACTGGTGATGTTACGGAAATGTTAGCTGTTTGGTGGGATGTGTGTATTGTATGTAACTATATCATTGAGATACACCACAGAGTCGTTTAGCTTATAATGTTAACAGAATTTGTAATTGATAACCTAATTTGTCTGGATAACATTCATTATGGCATTTGTGAAAGATAAAAACCTGTTTTGAACTTTCTCAATAAAAAATTACAGTATATTCACATTCTAGTAAATTGAAAAGTTCATATGGGCCAAATTCCTATGATAAGAATGTTGGAATTTTTTATGCCAAATAACGTTGAAAAGAATCTCTCATCATGGCTAAAGTTAACCCAACTGCACCAAATTATATTTTTCCATTTCTAAAAGATTCCTGGGGATTTGAGAGGTTCAAGAGAAAATTATGACTTATGAGGACTTACTGAGAAAATATAACGTTGATTGAAAGTCTTGTACTCTGATGAGACTATGAAACTCCTCAAACAATTAATTATTGAACATTATCAAACTGCTGACATCCATTTATATTTCATAATATACATTCAAGACTGAAAAATCAGAACATGGATCTGTACCTTCGTCGGTCAGAGCTTAAGAGGATGTTGACACTCCTATCACGTCATTTGGCAGGGATATGTGGTATAAACAAACTATTATACATCTGTAAGGGCAATTTATAGTGAGACTGTTTCCTCTCCAAAGGCTGTTAAGCTTGTTCAGCCTGTTTAGTGTTTCAGCTGGTGCCACTGGCCATTTATCCAAACGTGGTTAGTGTTAAAACAAGCACGACCAATATTCTCTCTTAATCAGATTACTGGAGATTAGGCCTGTGGAGCTCAGACTATTTGGCCTTGAACCTCTGTTGCTGACCCAGTTCTTATTTGGGCCAGCTTTATAGGCGTACTTGCAAATGAATATACACTGTACCTCCATATTCCATAATAGTTCACTTGCTACAAAATAATATAATATTTAGCTTTCATAGCCAATGCAGTGTGATGGCAATGAAACACTTTAACGTGTATTCCCATCTCTGAAGAACTTAAAAACAACATTGACAATGTCATGCAAAACCTCAAACCAATCTTGACCACTTTCCAACTAAGTTAGCCAGTATACTAACCAGCTGACTAACGTGAAACAATCTGGCCAGTATACGAACATGAAACAATCTTGACAACTTTCCAACTCAGCTGGTCAGCATACGAACATGAAACAATCTTGACCACTTTCCAACTCAGCTGGTCAGCGTACAAACATGAAAAACTCTTCCAACTCAGCTGGCAAGTAAACAAGCATGAAGCAATCTTGACCTCTTTCCAACTTAACTGGCCAGTATAAAATTTACAATAATTTTGACCACAGTTACATGTAAATCATAAGTTACTGTGTCATTGTGAAAATATGTACTCGGAAGTCTCTCTTACACTTGCTTGATGTGATAAACTACTCACGGGGTTCTCTTAGGTGGCGCTGGTCTAGGAGGCGCACGTGACAGCCTTCGTTGATCACGTGGTCTCTCATTCATCCCACCAGGTGGTGCAACGTCATTTTGGGTTGGGGAGGGAGGTTCGTTATTGATGGTGTTGAATTCTCTGACAGCATCATTTGGCCCCAAGGTGCCCACAGTGGAACTTCTGTGTCTTCTTGGAGGGGTGTATGTTGGAGGAGGGGGTTCATGGACCTGTATCCGGGGTGGAACGGCAGTTCCTGAAGGATCTGGGGACATCCGAGGACGAGGAGGGGAGTTGTCCGGTGAGTACGGGGTGGAATCCTGCGACTGAAACATGGAAGAAAAAGGTCACCAATTTAAGCAATTTTTATCGAAAAGAGTTATTTTTGGTGACAAATAGGGCTAATAGCCATACTATAAGCAAAAAGAGCCACCTCTAGTCTAGGATTTCGTGAGTCAACAGGGTATCTGACCTCAAAATCGTGCAAGTAAACTTTATTGTTGATAAATAAAAATTTCAGACGACAAAAGGCAAACTGTGTTATAAATTCACTAATAAAACAAAGATGGACAACAATGACTTTTTAGAAATATCGGGTCATTTTGGTACATGTATGATTGTATACAAAAGTTTAAAATAAAATGGTGTACAGTCCAGATGTTCAATAAAATAAAACATCCCAAGGACCACACACTGTGCTTTAATAGTCAGATAAATTTCAAGTTCAAGTTCAACTGGGTTCAGTTTAAACGTTTTTCAAAGTTGTATGATTTTTTAGCGTCCGACTTGTTCTATATGAGTAATCTTTCACACAACACTCACAAGTTAGCACACAAACCATGCATGCATGAAAACATACTTATAGACTATAGAGTGCACAAAATGGCATGCGTTGCAAAAAGAAAGCATTGCCATGAGGTTATTTTGAAGGAGCTGGGATAGAAACCTGTGACAAGTACAAAACGTTCTAAATATTGATATTACTTCAACCCATGAGAGCTAGTATAATTAAAATATGAAAACATGCTACAATATTATATTATAACAACACTAATAAGCAACATATTAAAAGAAGAAGTAAGGTGTACTTACAAATGACCTGGATAAGGCACGGTGGTTGCCCACCTGCCAGGGGCGCCCTCTGGAGTGGGGGTCACAGGTCATGTTCTCCCTCACATCAAGTCTGTCTTGTCTCTGCACCAAGAAAAGAGAGGAAGAAGAAAAATATAAATACTTGTGATGTACAATAGCTTAATCGGCAATTGAAGTTGTACATTACTCTAGATTACACTACATTACTCAAGATATATACATTTATAAACACAGCAATTACCAATATGCAAGACTGCGCCAAGACAAAGGCAATTTCCAAAATTGGTTTTATCCAGATTCCTATATTTAACTGATTTCCTGAAATTCTAATTTATCTATGACAGTCACAACAAATCAGAAAAATACCAAGCAGAGACCCCATTATGTAATAGAATGGGTGTCCAATAGATCTATATAGACTCGTAAATGAGAAAAAAATTTCATCCAATTTGAATGTCTCTGCGGATGGTACCAAAATTATATACATGTTTTTTCTGGTTGAACCTCACTGAGCAACCATAAACCTACACAATTTTACCTATAGATGTATGCTATAAATGGTTTATGCTTTTGATGATAAACATGTTCAGGAAATATTTTTATTTATAAGGTACGTGACACCTGAGGAGGGCAATTGACACACAGTCATGCTTCTCGGTATCTCACTTTTGGTACCACTTGCAGAGATAGCATCATGTTCCGATGAGAATCTTATCAAAAGTAGACAGTTGCATAAACACACATCTATGGTTTTCCTGTCTAAAATGCTGTGGCCTTCCATTTAAGTTTCACTGTATACGGCTATTTAAGTGGAAATTAGATCCAAGAATTAGATCGGGCAGACTGCAGACAGGATGACAGTAATGAAGTCTGTTGCATCTTGTCTGCCTTGCTGGCCCAATGCTGGGGTCGCAGGTTGCATGTGGAATGCTGTTATGCAATCACCCAGCACATGTGCCATCATGCCCAAGTTGATTTCCCTCTAATGAATTCTGATTTCCTCCACAAGTGAATTACACCAACAACGTATCAAGTACTTGAAGTCTCATGCAATATTGCTCTTCAGCCATATCAGGTTCCTGCTTGCATCTGAGGTGAATCTATGTTGCATAAATCGAGGGTAGATAGATATATAGATAGATATGGTAAGTGCAGCCCTCTGTGCCATGTTCTGGGCGCTCACGAGGGTTGATTGATGAGATGGGAGAGAGAGCAGGAGTCCTCAACATGTACACATTTACCCCATGTGAGGGATCTTTTATTGCTTGCCCAGCAAAGACACTGATACAAGGGGCCGCCAATTTAACGTCTAATCTGAATGACATCCAGCTGGGATTTTGCTCATGAAAGTCCACTGAAAATTTTGGGCTCCCCACCCAGGGTTCGAACCTATCCATGCAAAGACTTTCAGCGGAGCAGGTGGGCATCTAAGCCATTTGGCCATCCAAACTGCTAGCAAATTGATTCATTATGACATCATGGAATTATTATATTTTAGGTCTGAAAGGGGAGGGGGTTTATGGCATTTGAAGACGGACAGAGGGGTAACCCTCGTGAAATAGTTTTCACTTACACACCCTCGAAGGAAATAGATTTGACTAATACCCTCGAAATCAGTCAGTATTTGTATGAGATACCATGCGCTGTTCCTCATGGGTTTTCCATGTGGATCACTGCCAAGTGTGGGATATCAATTTATACGTAACCGATGATTAATAATATGATATCAGTTCTTGAGTCTAGATAATATTGTGACTGAAAAGTTTAAAATAAAGTGTCAATCTGGTTTACCTAACAACAGCTGTCAAACCAGTTCATTCTTCAGAAATAACACAAGAAATACTTTCGATCTTTTAAAGTTTATACTATTTTTTAAAATCATTATGGAACTACTGACTCAGTGAGGTAAATAAATCATGCAGTACGTGTGGGACAAAACTTCGAGAACAGATTGGCAGGGAAAAAAGAGAGATGAAAAAGTCTTCCAGACAACGCTATCGAGTGTGTCCAATCAAGGGTCATGAAATATGATTTGTTGCTGATACTATCTCACTCTTTATGTGATTCTAGTCTGGGAAGCCTCAAGGAGTGCTTTTTCTTCGACAACGATCTAGGATGATTCTGCAACAGCTCAGCTGTCATGACTCATAAGGGGGCTTAAAAGTTACAGCTCAGTTGCTCACATACCTTTGGGTTCGATTCCCAAGCAAGGCCATGTAAGATGAAAGTTTCATCCTGCACCACAGCTGAGGTTATTGACAAAAATACAGGATGTAAAGCCCTATAGATCCTATATATTAACAAAATGGGGTTTACCTCCCCAAAGATGCATAAATATTGTATAGAATGTACCTACAATATTCTCAGGCTATTTTTCAATACATTTTGGGTGTATAATTGTTCCAAAAGTATAATGGGTTATCCAAGCCAGCAGATATCCACCTTCAAATTTTCAAACTTCCAAGTACACTGATGAATTTGGGTAAACACAATTTGCAAAAACCTATTGGCCACATGGAATTAATCTTATTCTCAAATGTCCTAGTTCCAAAAGCTGACGGAGCAGAAATTGCATGCACAATAAATACTGCGGGTTGAAGGAGGTAAAACTGCTTTGTCTTTTTTCATGATCGTTGAGTTCCTCAATATCTAATATATATGTGTATAACATTCTGCCTGTATCATATCTATATAATATGCAGCAATCTATTTGTTCTAGTTTTTGTCATATCTGTTGTGCACTACAGGGGCATCCGCATCCAGGGCAGTCATATTTTTTGTGTGACAAACGCAAATTCTCTTAGATTCTCTAAGATGCTGTTAAGCATATTACTACTGACTCACTGATAGTAATGGAATACAGCCAGCTATGGTTCCTGTCATATCTTCCGCATTTCATCTTACCATAATGGCATATATGTCGGAGGGGAAAGATGAAAGCAAGGCTCAGCAATGAATCACCTTATCGTCTAGCCTTAGTAGAAACTTGCTCTGGGGAGTCCCGGACAGTGTATAATAATTGTCTTGCAACAGATGATTCTGGTGAACATTCCAGATAACAGACTTTCGCTTTTGAAATTTACTCAAGTTAACATACTAGGAGAGTCCCGGGATTAGGCTGCATGGTGCCTCAATAGGACTTCTTGGAGTTTGACTTTGAATTTTAAAGATCAGAAGCCCTGGTCCATCCTGAATACTAGAATAAAAATGTATACCTGTGGGATTACAGTCACTGTGATAGTACTGTCTCCTGAACATATCTTGCTTTAGGTCTAGTGGTGTAACTAGGAGGTCTCATGAGGGGTACTCGACCTACGTCAATATACAATTATCCAATATTACCGCATAGCCTCATCTACCATTTCTCCTAACACCAATGCCATGAAGTCTTAACAAGACATATACCAGGTCTGTACTGCTCAGGCTTATCAACAAAGACCCAATTAGTGGGATATGGAAGTGCTAATGCAAGATGAGATGAAAGAAGGGAACTCTTGACTCATCATAAATAGGACTTTCAAGTTCCCTGACAGTAAGTCACCCTTGATGGAATTAGAAGTGCTCAGTCTTTCAAAGAGAATGACATTTTCCATACATCGTAATCATGGTATTGTCAGTGTAATAAGAACCCTAAGAAAAACAGGAAACTTGAAACCAGAACTCTACCTCCAATTACCAAACAATGTTGGTGGCTGTAGGCATCTGTATGTATGCTCTCATTGCATTAAGCATAATGTCACAATTGTCAGAGTATTCTAAATCTATTATAAATTTTCAAATGTCCACAGTACTGCTTTGTCTTTTTTCATGATCGTCAAGTTCTTCAATATCTAATATACACTGAAAGACAAAAGTTATGCATATGTTAGGAGGGCAAGATGTTCAAGGGTTATGGTCAATATGATGGTTCCATGGTGTAAGACACCCGAAAATAGGGTCACAAACAATAAATCACTGAACCGGGAAACATTTTTGTTTTTAAAAATGGCTGACAAAGGGGAGTTTTCAGAAAACACAGTTTTTGCTGTTGACCAATACCATTTGCAGGTATGAGGTTTCATGTGAGCTTAAATGAATCCTTAAACATACAAGCACACAATTCTTTTACAACTGAATGTATTGTGTCCCCAATTACAGAATATGACGGGGATGAAACTATTGGAATGGTGCAGGTGTGAAAACCCAGCTTAATGTTGTAGAGTGTAAGATGTTCATCCGTCAAGTGTATCAAAGAAAGCTGCCTGTTACAGGGAGGTAGGGTAGACAAGGAATAAACAAAGAGGTGTTGAACCCTGAAAAACAACCGGAACTCAAGATACCCTCCATTGTAATGAAGGCATGTTTCTGGATGTTGTAGGGGATGAGAGGAATTCACAACCTTCGAATGAACCCCAAGACCATTATCTTTAGACTTTATGGTTAATTTACGTAAAGCATGTGTTTGGTAGAACCTTATATTAAGCACACAGATGAGGTTCTTGAATGCACAGCATATGCATAACTTTTGTCTTTCAGTGTACATGTATAACACTGCATATATATACATTTTGCCTGTGTCATATCTACAATATGCTACAAATCTAATTGTTTTAGTTTTTGTCCTGTCTGTTGTACACTACAGGGGCATCCGCGAATCCAGGGCAGTTCTAGTTTTTGTGTGACAAATGTAAATTCTCTTAGATTCTCTAAGATGCTGTTAAGCGTATTACTACTGACTCACTGATAATAACGGAATACAACCAGCTATGTTTCCTGTCATATCTTCTGAGTAATATCTTGCATATATTGGCATATATGTCAGACTGTCAGTGGGAAAAGATGAAAGCAAGGCTCAGCAATGAATCACCTTATCGTCTAGCCTGGGCAGAAACTTGCTCTGAGGAGTCCAGGACAGTGTATAATAATTACATCTTGCAACAGCGTTTCTGTTGAACATTCCTGATAAAAAATGACAAACTTTCATCTTTGAAATTTCCTCATGTCTTCAATGATAGATTGGGCCACATGCATGGTGCCTTGATTGGATCACTTGAAGTTTGACTTCCAATTTTATGGATGAGGAGACTTGGCCCATCCAGAATACTATTAATAATTTAAACTTAGGTACCACAGTGGTAGTACTGTCTCTTGAACACGCTTACTTTTCCGCCCAATGGCATAACTAGGGGCCTCTAGCAGTGAAAGAAGGGAACTGTTGACTCATCATAAAATAAGACTTACAAGGTCGCTAAGAGTACAAGTCACCCATGGTGGAATTAAGATCAGTCTTATGCCCCAGTCTCATGGCGGCACCCGGAGAACTATTTAAATCGGCGTCGAAGTATTTCCTGGTAATTATGATGAATTTGGGTGATCCGCCGTCGACTTTTCACATCCCCCCCAGGGGAAGTTTTTGTTCCCCTCAGCGGTTCCAAGAAATGGAAAAACTGCGCGGTGGATGTCAAAAAAGATTCAACAGGTACAAACTTTTTTTTCATGACGGCGGAACAGAGCCAAAAATTTTCTTGATTTTTGGATGTCCGGCGGGGATTTTTTCAGTGAGAACGTCTCAAAAACATCTCCGGCGGGATATTAGGACATCCCCTGCCCCCACGGGGACCTCTCCTGCCCCCACGGGGACCTCTCCTGCCCCTGGGGGGACATTTGAAGCCTCGCCGGCAGTTTTTGACATCCCGCCGCGGTGAAATAGGTTCCCTGAGGGGCAGTTATAGGTTCCCTGAGGGGTACTTTTTATATCTCGGGGAGATATAAAAGTATCCCTCAGGAGGAGGAAATTCCTTTCCTCCGGCGAACTTTTGGGGACGGCGTACAACTTTTCTTCCCTGCAGTGAACAAAAAGAACCCCGCCGTGATATACTTTTAATTAATTATGTAATGGTTTTATAAACATTGTATGTCGCCGGGATGGTCATTTTTTTCCTAGAATTCAACTCAAGCTACCCCTCAGTGGTAAAAAAGTTCTCCGTAACGTGCCGTGAGACTGGGGCATTAGGTGTTTTCCATATCTCATGGCGCAGTCTGAGTAATTATAACCCGAGAAGAAAAACAGGAAACTTGAAAACAGACTTCTGCCTGTAATTGCCACACAGTGTTAGTTGGCTGTTGTTGGCCTGAGTGTGTATGCTCTCATCACACTAAGCATAATGCCACTATCCTACCTGTCCAATTAGCCCAATTCATCTCAAAAGATTGAAAAACAAAATCCATTGTTTACAGGGAGTATAAAACAAAACCAATTTTACGATGCACCGGGTTCACATGGTGTGACTTAATTAGAGAACTAATGGTATACCACACAATATGCCAAGTTGATCAGGAAGATGCCTAACATCTCCCTGGTTCCCAGGCAACGTTAAATCATAATGTCACTAATGACAAGATATGGAGCTTGATCACTAGCATTTAATAGAAAGGAGTAACATGAAATGTGGATGTGGAATGCATTATCAAACAACTTATAGTGCCAAAGCCATTAGCCGCCAGTATAATGGCATTGCAGCATTGTGTTGAACACAAAGGAGTGTTAAGTTCAACCTAATTTAGAACAAAAGTTAATTAGACGTTGAAAGACACCAGAAGCCCTTCAGCCAGATGCAAATTCACAAAGACTCAAGTGTGTAATGAAAATGGGGTATTGCATGGAGGTGTTGTATCACCTGTACACTTCAAGGATTCATGGACAGTTTGGAACTCTACTATACATAGTACAACAATGTATAAGATAATGTAGGCAGGCTGTATGCCTCCATCATTCCATCAATCCAGTGCCCATCATATACCTAACACTATATATATATACATATGTAATCTTTTTTTGATATCTTCATACCAAATATATGCATAAAAAACTAATTTAAAGAACCATCATAAGCCATGAGTAAATTTTGCCTCTTATCTTTTATGCTCAAAGGAGGAATTATTGCCAAACCAGAGACCACATTGATCGATCTGTGGAGTGTGGAATGACCTGGCTCAATCCAGGTCGATTACCATAACTCTACATGTATTCCTATATTTATAACTCTAACTTTTTGTTTGCAGTGCATGATGGCTCTTTTTAACAGAAAACGGAGTTGCAGAATTTTACCTGGCATGTAGCTTCAGCTGATGGAGAGTCTTGTGCTACTGAGCAGTTGACCTGGAAATTCAAGACACCTAACACCAGTTTGGCACACATGTAGCCTATTTGTATATTGTATGTACACTGTGTGACTGTGTTTTCTGCTTCGTATTTATCTAGCTCGGTATGCAAGGAAAAGATCAGCATCACGAATAAAATGTCATACCCCGGAGAAAAAGTGGAAACTTGAAAACAGAGCCTATGATTTTAAAACACTCTGCAGATCAATGTGAAGGAAGTGTAGGGCCACTTTCATTATACCTCCCTTCCCATCCATAATGTCACAATCTTGTCTCTGCCCAATTAGCCCAAATCATTATGCCACAGCCACACACTGATCAGGAAGATGTCTAACATTTCCCTGGCCAAATTAAGTCATAATAGACATCAATGTCATCATCACTAATTATAAGATAAGAGCCTTACAAGTGCAATGGAAAGTAGCAGCATGAAATATGGATGTGGAATGCATTATCAAACAACTTTTAGTGTGAAAGCCATAAATCACCAGAACCGTATAATGGCATTACAGAAGTGCAGCATTGTGCTCATGACAAAGGGAGTGTTTAGTAATGCCCAATTTAGAACAAAAGTTAATTAGATGCTGAAAGACACCAGAAGCTCTTCAGTCAGTTGCAAATTCACTGGCCATGACTCAAAGTGTTTAATGACAATGGACACATTATGGAGTATTGCAAAGAGGCGTTGCATCACCTGTACATCTTCAAGGATTCATGGATAGTTTGGACATTTTGCTCAACATGGTATTCAATGATAAGGCAATGTTGGCAGGTTCTTGGCCTGATATATTTGGCCTCTTCTATCATTTATTCCCGTGAGAGGAATTATTATCAAACTAAAGATCACATGGATCGATTAATACCACAACTGTAAACCAGTTGGTTTTGATTAGTTAAATAGTGATAACACTTTTTGAAGAAAAACAAGTCTGCATTCTTAAGGTTTCACAATAGTACAGTGCCATGTACATCGATATTACCTGCATGTAGGCCTACCCATAGTGCCCAACACAATATTACTTGCACACTATAAAATATGCTTGGTTTGGCAAAATCTGATTCTATCTGCACGATAAGCAACATTTGCTGATGTGATAGAGGGCCTAACACAAGGCCAATTAATGTAGAAGCTTCTCAGGACGGGAGTTCCCAGCAGGTTAATGCAGTGTAATGCAGAGCCACATACATAATATGAAAGCTTCTATACTTCACAGTCCTCACACCAAGGACCTAAAACCTTGGGAGTTGCAGAATTTTACCTGGTGTACAGCTTCAGCTAATGGAGTGTCTAGTGTTACTGAGCAGTTGACCTGGAAATTCAAGACAACTAACACCAGTTTGTCACAATGTATTTGTATTTGCAATTTGCGTGTACATTTGGTGACTCAATTTTTGCCTCTTTATATTTAGCTCTGTATGCAATGCAAGCACAGGGCCTTGAAACGAATACATAATGTCATAAGCATACCTTCTCACAAATAAGACAAACAAATCACTTTCAAAGAGATGAAAAAGGAATTGGCATCTACTGAGGACTTATTTCAAAAGGTCCAAGTATAACAGCAAGAATTAAATGCAGAGAATCCTAAGTGGCTTTATCCCCGTTTATCTTATCAAATTCTTTCTCAGTCGCAACTAAGTAGTGGCATTATAAGTGTGGCAAACTTCCATAGAATTCTCCAGACGAACTGAGAAAGTCATTCTAGCTTTGAGAATTTTGACCCCAAAAGAAAAGGTCAAAACTAACAAGACTGCGTTCTGAGTCGCTTCTTCGGGAATCACGATCCTTCATCTAATTTCTCGAACTAAAATGTATATCTATTTCAAGGTTGGGCTGATAAGGCTGTATCTGACCAGGGTCATATTTTACTTTTGGTGTGCGACAAATAGTCCATCTTGATATATTTCGGCCCTTGAGAACATATACAAACCCCGAAGGTAAAATATTGGCGCTCCATATACAGTAATGCTGATAAGCGACCCTCTGGTTCAATACGTGTCGGTCATGGCATTATACAATGACAGATAGATGAAAGGTCATATGATAACATACATACATATCTATCCAAACTATGTATTTTACACTGACCTGAAGCACTGCACTCCTGCTGCTGGCGTTGTCATAGAGGTGCACGTGGGTCTGCTGCTTCGTCTCACACATGTGCCTCAGCAAGATCATCAGCATCTCCACCTGCTCCGAGATGCTGCCCGGGCCCTCCCTCTGCAACAACAAACATGTTATCATTAATTATAATATACCCTACATGACATGTGTGCACTTACATTTTATTTTGTTAACAGAATACTGGCATTGAGATGGCTGTGGGTTCAAACCACTGCCATAGTGCCATATATCTCACCACACTACATCAATTAACTTGCATACATGGTGATTGCTTTACCTAAATCTTCTTGAATCTTTGGAGTTCACAAACTAAGAGAATATCACATGCACATTGTAAAATTTTAATTTTGAGTCAGTTTTAATGATTGATTGAGACGGCTACACAATTCCTTTGATCTGACATAGCTTTTTGTTTTAAGTTATGACAATGGACAGATCATCATAACTTAAAACAACAAGCTTTGTCAGCTCAAAGGAATTGTGCAACCATCTAACTCAATAATTTCAGCTAACTCAAAATTTCAAATTTTACTGTGTAGACTGTGAATTTGAAAACACATGTCAAAATTTACCGACAGCAGCTATTCTACAAATTGAGCAAGATTGAAGTATGATCAATTCAAGTGAGGTAGGTGCCTGTGTGTCTGTAACCCACTGAAATGCTACATCCAACAATGGAAATTGGCCAGAAGATTGTTATCTACATCTTGTTATTTATCACTCTCATCAGTCTTGTATCCTCATATTCATCATGTTTTGCAGTGAGAACTAATAATAACTCAGTAAACCAAAAATACAATTCTCTCTTGGAAATGTATTATTAGGAAATATCCAATTATGATTTCTTAGCAATGGCAACCATAACAAAGCTGGTGCCACAACGAACTTTGCAAGTCTATTTATGGGGAATTGGGGATACAGCGTGAACAGAAAGTGAATGTAGGTTGAAAAGGAAATTAGGGACAGCTGTTTTCAACGCTGCAGTGCTGTTGGCTTCCACAAAATCTAGTGTACAGAATGCATGTTTCTCAATCGTTACAAAGCAATTACTATAATTGTAATAACAGGAAACACTGGTTTCTATGGATGTTAGAGTATAAAAAAATCTTATCCAAATATTTTGAAAATCAGTTGATATTTGAGGTAGATAAGTTTGCATACGTTGACGTTGTTGCCGATTAGATCCAATGTTGTTCATTTCTGAACCAAAGACAAGTGCATTTTCATCGTAGGGTGACATTATTGGCTACATATTCTCTACCAGGGGCACATTCTGGTCAGGTTCCCAGGTGTCAGTCATGTCCAGGGTTTTCCCCTGGATTAGCTTCCCTGCTCTGCTTCTCATAGCGGAACACGGCCTGTCACACCCGCTGGTCAAAGTGCCAAGCTCATAAAACACTATTGACCTCTGGGGGCAAAATAGTTGGACAAATATTTCATCTTTCCTTTTTGATAGTCACTGGAAGAGAAGCGATGCTAGCTAGCAGCTACTCATATCACATGAGGATGGTTTAAGAAAAGGTGTCCATATCACTTTGTCTCTAATTATTGTTTGTGTTATGATTGAGGAGATTACAAAAGCTTAACCAATTTCATTTAGTATGTAACCATACTATAGACCTATTTGAGCTTCCATCTTCTTAAGTTTGACAAGGAAATTCTAAAATGGTTATAAAGCCTTCAATTAGCTGCATTGATTCATTTATACCACATAGACTATCCTAATTTAGCCTGCAGGAGTCTTTGAATTAAATGAACTTGTGTTGCTTAAGTGGAACTTTAATAGATTTGAAATGATCTCTCTCCCAATATTTTATAGAACATTTGAAACTAGGCAAATTAAAAGTTTTAATTAGCAGGTTCCAGTTAACCATAATGCAATTGGTGTCTCGTTGCCATTGAAATAGTAATCAGCTCCCAGACACCAATATTGTGATCAAGCCTCATGGTGAATGTATTACAAATCATTTTATATTTAAAGGTAAAATGTCCATACAGAGAGTGTTTTGTAGATATATTGTTAAAATCACATTTGAACCTGTTACAGTCGCAAAATTACAAGTCTAAGATACAGCTATTGGTGGACATCATTAATGTTACAATGTGTCCAAATCTTCTCACAGAAATTAAGACGAATGCCTTCACCCACCTTGGACTAAAGAATGGCAGCAGAACAAGCCAGGACCAAACATTGAAGGACAAGTGAAAATTGCCAGAAACACTGTCTATGCTCTGACGGGCACGGGACTTCACAGCGAGAACGGCTTGAGCCCGATGACCTCCAGACATATCATCAGGACGTATGTGACCCCTAGACTCCTCTACGGCCTGGAAGCAGTCATACTCAACAGGAAACAACTAGATGAGCTAAATACATTTCACAGGAACCTGATCAGAAGAATACAGGTTCTACCGCCCAACACAGCCACAGAAGCAATCTACCTTCTTTTAAGAGAACTTCCAGTGGAGGTGGAACTCGACACAAGAGTCCTTACCCTGTATGGTGCCATCTGCCGTGTGGAAGAAAACCAAGCTCTAAGGATGCTACTGACCAGACAGACAGAACTTGACAACAAAGACAGTTGGTTCAATCATGTATTACTTCTTGCAGTTAAGTACGACATCAACATCTCGACACAAAGTCTGTCCCCTGTGTCAGTACTGTGATTAAAAATTACTGGACTCGCCAGATGCTAGAAGGAATAGGGAATAAAACATCAACTAAATGGAGAGACTTCCATCACCTAAGTGAACTACAAGGACACCCTGTGTGGACCTCATGCTAACTTAACTCAAGACACGTTCCAGGGGCAATGATTAGAGCAAAGTTGCTAACAGGGACAATGGGACATGTATGACTAAAAAAGAGAAGAAAAGCCAAGTTCAACAGGAAAACAGAGGAACCAACGTGCCCCATCTGCAAGCTCGGTAAAGAAGACATACAGCACTTTTAACTCAGATGCCCTGCACTACACGAAGAGAGAAGCAGCGCCTTGGAATACATACAGAAATGGACATAAATTTATGTCAACTGTACCCAGCAAGCCCTGAAAATTAAAATAGCCATTTAAAAACATTAGTTTTTATTCCTAAGTTTCTTATAACATTGATTTAATGTTTGGTAAATGTGAAGGGCTTGTCGAATAAGTACTTATTTTATGATTTGTCTCACAATAATCCATTACTTCAAATGACAATTTAGGCTATTCTATGTGAAGTGATTAATTTGTCATAATTAACATGTAAGACTAACTAAATAAAGTGACAACTAATTAATTTCTCTGCGTTGAGTGAGGCTTAGAATAATTGCTTTTCAGCAGATACATCACATCTCCCCCCTGTTGATAAATCTTAATCTGGTTAGACAATGCATTGGTCCCTGTTGGAGTTGCACAGTTAATTGATTTAATGTGGTCCTCCCAGCAGGTTCTCTGGCGTTTCCAAATTAGAAAATCATCAATCTATGCCAAACACCTACTCCTTTTCTGGGCTGCAAACCTCTTTTTATTACCTGTGTAGGTGTTTTCATAAGCACACGATTCTGGTCATTCACAGTTGACAGTGAGTTTATAATGCAATCCAGGTACTTACTACGTTCGATATCAACTATTTATTGTCTTGTTTATGTTGATGTATACTTTTCGCTTTAATGATGGTCCAATTTAAAATTAAAAAATATATCAACTGTGTGACGTTATATTATACCTTGACCAATCAGATCAAGCTACCAGAACCGCAAGCGGTTTCAACGCTCGTCTGTTAATGTGAAATCTATCAGTGTGTGCCAGATTATCACCCACAGGCCAATACCTAATTTCGTAACCCTAAGCCATATTTTAGGGTTACAATGGGCAGTTCAAGAAGATGGCTGCCAAAATGGCCACCACAAACTGGCGACCATCTTGGATTTCTCGACATGTTCCCGATCGATACCCATAGGGCAATACCAGTACCAAATTTCATAACTGTAAGTGAAATATTAAGGTCACAATGGGCAGTTCAAGAATGAAGAAAGATGGCTGCCAAAATGGCCAACACAAAATGGCCACCATCTTAGATTTCTCAACATGTTCCCAATTGATACCCACAGGCCCATACCTGTACCAAATTTCATAACTCTAAGCGAAATATTGAGGTCACTATGGGCAGTTCAAGAAATGAAGAAAGATGGCTGCCAAAATGGCCGCCATCTTGGATTACTCAACATGTTCCTGATCCATACCCAGTACCCACAGGCCCAATACCTGTGCCAAATTTCATAACTGTAAGTGAAATATCATGGTCACAATGGGCAGTTCAAGAATGAAGAGAGATGGCTGCCAAAATGGCCGCCACAAAATGGCCGCCATCTCGGATTTCTCGACATGTTCCCTATCCATACCCAGAGGCACATACCTGTACCAAATTTCATAACTGTAAGGGAAATATTATGGTCACAATGGGCAGTTCAAGAATGAAGAAAGATGGCTGCCAAAATGGCCGCCACAAAAAGGCAGCCATCTTGGATTTCTCGACATGTTCCGGATCCAGATCCATTGCCCCATACCTGTACCAAATTTCATAACTCTAAGTGGAAAATTAAGGTCACAAATGGACACTAACAAAAACCTTAACCGGGACAACGAGGATGACGCCGCCGATCGAGCAATGACAATAGCTCTTCGTTTTCAAAGAAAACAGACGAGCTAAAAATGCCACATAGCAAGTTAGAGAAGACCTCTAGAATCACATGCTAATCAGTGATGGAAATGAAAATTTTTCGTCTGAGCTGTCTTGACAGTGGCGCGACAGTGGCGTGGCCATTTCAAATTTGTTTAATGGAAAGAAAATTCTGCCATCAGAACATAATTATGCCCAATCTTACCTAAAAGACAATTTGGAGAGCTGCAGGAAAGCAAAGTCCCCCCAGTTTTTGTATCCCCATGAAAGTTCCCCCCTATTCCCATCAATGGTGCCAGGTCCAATATGGACTTTCACAAGGTTTATGTAGGTCAGGTGCCTCAAAACAAAAATTCAATATAGGCCTAATTATTTAGATAGTAGTTCAGACTTTCAAAGATTGATTTGGGAAGATAACAAGACCTTTTACAGTGGACGATGCTAGCATCCAAACTTTTTCTCCAAATAAGTATTCCATATCTATGAGCAAGAGATATATTTGCAAACAAAATGTTACATCTTTGCAAACAACTTGTTTAAATTAATATTTTTATTATTTCTTAGTCATTTCTGATGCCAATTGACCAATTTATCAAACTTCATTGAAAGACTATCACAACATTGATATTACATGTACATCAAAGGGCCAATGTTAGTGCTTATTGTTTTTTCTCGTGTAAAATCCCTCTTACACGATTCTTTTACTGATGATATATTTCTATCCTTCAGGCAGAAAAGATTGGAATATCAGTGATCAATTTTGTGTTTTGTATTTTCGCCTCTGCAGTACCTTAATCAGTAATCAGTTACAAATATTATTATTTAATTGCTTATTCAGCAACAGGAATTCATTAAACATTCTTTATGTCAATTCATCTCATTTCATCAGAAGGAGATCACAATATTGAGATTACACCAAAGAGCCAATTGTCCTGTTTCAATCAAAATTCCTCTAAATTACTCTAAATTGAAGTGATATTTTTAACCCTGAAATTGCCTTATTTTGAAACATAATTGGACTTGGCAGGACCACATTAATTAAGGGAGTAACTCTAGTGTTGGGTGAATAATGGATTGTCTAACCAGATTGCAAATTAATCGATTCGAGGAGGAGATGCATAAATGTATCTGCTGAAGCAATTAAACTGTGAAGCTTCACTCAACACACACAAACCAATTGCTTCTAAGATTTGTAAGATTAACTATTAGCATGTGATAAAATTAATGAAGGTCTATAGAGAATTTAACAAATGAAATAATGACAAATTTATCAATCGCTCTACCAATGCGAAATACTGAAAAGAATATTAAACCTTACCATGACAGCTGCCAGAGAGAACGTACATAATTAAATCCTGTGTTAAATTCATTTCTAAACAGCATTTGAAGGGGACATTTTACCTTTGAAACAGATATGTTATATTAATCATCCCATTCACCATTTGCTGTTACGATATTGGTGTCTAGGAGCTGATCGCCATTTCAGCAGAAAGAAGACACCAATTGCATCATGATTAATTAGATACTACTAATTAAAACTTCAAATTTCATAGAATTTCAAATATTCTACACTTGTAACATAATAAGAGTGATAATTGGAAAAGTTAGAAAGTTACTCATGCAAGCTCGTTCTCATTGACATCCTAGACAGGATCAATGACCGGTAATTTACTTATACATGTACATGTATATTTGTAACTTTCAGGTATGTGGAACCATGATACAATGGTAATCATCAATTTAAAATCTCCAACACAAACTTTGATTGAAACAAAGCAGAATAAAATCAGATGTATTCCTGGAGTTTAAAAAGATAGAGGAATTTAGTGCATTTTTAAAATTGTTTAGATCAGATAGAAAGGCATCATATTCGCACACATACTTTGTCTCAGACAAACATATCTGTGACATGTATCACTCACTGCCATAGAAGAAAAAAAGACTAGCCTACAAAAAAAGTAAAATTCTTGTAAAAAATATTAATGAAAATAAAGATGAAATATTTAGTCCAAGAGCTGACACACTTTTATTTATGTTTTTAGCGCCAAGTAAACCAATGAATGTGTATTGTTCAGAATTTTTTGTAGTTTTCAGATATATGGTTTATAGAAAAATCTGTTCGGACAGTTTTTAGAAAATTGGTTACCATGACAACGAAAACACTAAAATTGAAAACTGCCATAAATAAATTTGAAGTAGCATAACTTGAGATACGTTTTACGCAAGAAAATGAAATTCTACCAGTTCATGTTGGGAAATGAGGTCCTTTCCACAAAAAATAAACATGACCATATATGGTCATAAAAGGGGCAAAATGCTAGTTTTATTGAAAATTTTCGAATATTTTCAAAAATTTCGGTTTTCCAGTTGCTGTCCGAGTCTCAAATAAAGGTTAGCAGGAATTAAATCAGTCTTGGTGAAATACATATCCTGCCTGCTTACCAAAACTACCAAATCAGCAGTCACCATGGCAACTATTGTGAACTGAATGGCCACCATATCAACCAATGACGAAATTCACTTTTATAATTAAATAACAAGTTCCTTGGCACAAACACGAATAGCATCTTATACAGTGATAAAATTTGGCCAGTATTGAGAAATAAATTGATTGTCAATCTTAGAGGGTCAAAAATTCTCATTGAAGGAATTTGGTTGCCATGGAAACCAAATGTTGTTTTTGTCACTTCCGTCCTAATTACACAACATAGGATAACAAAAATGTATTTATAATGTTTTTAATTCTTTGCTGATATGATTTAAATTACATTGATAACCTAGATTCCTTATTGCTATAGCAACATTGCCAAATATGGTCATAGCAGTTGGGTATTTGAGTGATTCAATACAACATTTCTGGAATTTTAAGCAAACTAATTCCCAAGTGAGCACACTGAAATCTATGCATGGCAGTTACCCCAACGTGTGACATATCATTTGAAAGCTTAGGAAAGGGAGAGTTCATATTTGTATATAAAACAGTCACCATGGCAACAAGAACCCCATAATGGTGGCCATCTTGTATAAGTGCAAGTTCTTGGATGGCTTCTTGAGATATTACAGTCCTCGTCATATTTACTTGGAATCTTAAGTTCTTTTCTATGCTGTTGAACTTTGATATCAGAGATGACTCTATTTAAGCATTGCAATAAATTAACTACAAGCTGTGATGTCATTTTAAACTAGAATAGAGTCATCTCTGACATCACAGTTCAACAGCATAGAAAAGAACTTGAGATTTTACGCAAACAAGTTCCCAAGTGAGCACACTGCAATCTATGCATGGTAGTTACCCCAACGTGTGACATATCATTTGAAAGCTTAGGAAAGGGAGAGTTCATATTTGTATATAAAACAGTCACCATGGCAACAAGAACCCCATAATGGTGGCCATCTTGTATAAGTGCAAGTTCAAACAACTATACAGTATTCATCATGCCCATAACAAACAAATTTGAAGCACATACAACACCTTGTCGTTTATAAGATCATTGACAATTATGCCCAAATAAGTGATTTATGACCATAACCAGAGCAAAACGAAGTACCTACAATGTATACTTGCAGTACACCCTGTCAGTGAAGAAGTACAAAATCAATATAAAAACAGTACATTTATCCACATTGCAAATGTATAGTTTAATATGATTTTGTGCTGATATGCTGAGTGTGTACTGATTCTATAGTGCCATCAGCTTATTTTGCCATCAAACCAATTGTGGTTCCTGAGATTACGGATGGTAACTGAAAATGGTGATTTTCCTGTAGCTTCGGTTCCACTGGGCAATTTCAAAAATGTTTGTGCTGTTGTGTAGCTAAATACATTTGACTAAAACACCCATAGTGATATGGGGCCACTTCCAGTGGTTGTCGAGTAATAGGCCATCAAAATATAGGACATTCCATGTTTGAAAGGCCCTGTGACCTTGAAAAATAGGTCAAGGTCACTTTTTTTTTAGGATGGTCCGTTTTAGGCCCAGAGGTGCCCTGTGGCCAAGTTTAGGTTCCAGCATTCTTTATTCTCTAGGCTTAAGTAATTGTGTGTGGTTTATTTAATTACATTGGTTTGGCCTAGGAACTGGCATTATACATATATGTGGCCTATAAAAAATATTCATCTTTAAATACTTCAAATTTACTCCAATTGTACTGCAAAAATGCTTCCTGCTATTGCATGCGTAGCCAGTATGCTCTTTTTATACTACCTGCAAGGGAGCATATTCAGGGTGTATGGTGTACATATTGGTAGTATAAATGAAGCGTTATTTAGATAATTTGAGCGCTTCAAATGCGCTTCTTTTGTATGGTAAATATGCTGTGAAAACACTGCATTTGTACTTCAAATGCCAATTCTATATGAAAAAGTCTCTGAACCATGCAAATAGTCATTGGGCAATGTACTTCTTTTCTTCCAATATACTCCAATACCAAAATGGGATATACTTATTTTGTGCTTTGCTGCGCTGCAAATGTACTTCTTTTTGCTCTGGGTAGGCAGAAGAACTATTCACAACAGTCCTGCATGGACCCAGAGCAACAGAAGATTGCAGTCCACAATTAACATCTCAAGATTGGCAAGTTGCAGTTTCTACTACCCTGCAGCAATGTTGCACTTTCAGGAGCACGGTTGTGAAAACTATGTAGTTATCAGTGGCTTGTGCACCTCCCTTTTACCATTTAAGGGGAGCATCAACATACATAATGCCAGTGCACAACCTCCACAGTCCATCCGAAGACCTGTGTCATTCAACTCAGACATATCCTTTAAACAATCGGATATGGATAAACTGAGTGTTTTGGCAGAATACATCCAGTTTTGGGCAAAAATGTTCTAATAAACAATCCCAGTGATTATCCCACTCTCTCCATAACAACCTCATTCCCTAAGTAAATTTGCTCTATATTGTATGAATGCTTAACACAGGGTATGTTAAAATGGTTTTCAACTCCTACAAGGGCCATTCTTAAATTTCGGGACAAAGGGTATAGCAAAAATGTCCTGTAACGGAGGGGACATTGTGGTAACGGAGTGGAATTTTGATGTAAAAAACCAACTGTAGGAACAACAACAAAAGGAAAAACAATAAGAGATTGATGTAACTATTATTTTCAGAAGTACTTCATCTCATATCAGTAGATTTTTTTTATTCAAATGTCGATTTCTTGCTCATGATCTGGTAACGGAGTGGACAGTAACGGAGTAGAATGATTTTTTTTGCTTTTCGCTCAATACTACTTTTTTTTGAAGATTAAATAAAATAATTGTGGAATATTAAAGCTATCACCTTCAGCAATATATACATGAAATCACTCTTTAAAACTATCATTGGTAAGCTTGGAAATGAAGGTAACGAAGTGGACATTTTGATGGGACCAAAAACATTTTCAATGAATATTATATGTCTTAATTTATTGAATATGTGTTTTATGAAGCCTGCAAGGCAGTTGTACTATGGCGCATATGCGACTGATGATATTCAGTGAAAATAGCTCATAAAAAACAACAATGAACCGAGCTATGGACAAAAAAATTGACATAAATTAGTGACACGTCTGTTGTATCAATTAAATCAATGAAAAAAGAGAAAAAAAACTGAATGTGAACTAGATATAAATTCAAGTCTATATTCTCATAAATCATGCAAAGAAACTTTGAAAATAATGGTACATTAGGAGGAAAATGAACACTTGATTTTGTCATGTCAAGTCGAGTGACAGGGAAAAACCATTGATTTTGCATGGATTACTGGACATAATCCAAAAAAAAAAAGGTGAGAATGACTCATAACTTATTTTCTTACTAGTTTACTGGAAATTTATTTTTATAATTTTGCAAAATGGGTGTAGTTACAATGTAATTAAAACTAGTTATCTGACTCATGTTCAGCATTGACACAATATCATGCAGTGAAATTACTTAACCATTTATACAATCTGGTACAAGGGTCATTCCTGCCACGATTAGAGGTGCTGCAAGCTGTCTCTGTTGGACTGTTACCTGGGTCGGTGTTTGGAGGGTCAAGTCCCAACCTTCCCATAAAACTGAGAGCATGCATGCTGTTTCCACCTGTCACAAAGTTATTTTGCGTGCTGATCCAAGATATAGTGGTAATTTCATAGCAAATTCGCATAGTTTTGTAAAATGTTTAGGTCAACAAAACTCACTCACAAAAGAAAGTGGTCAAGGCCAGAAGTTGAGGAGAGCAGAGGGTAGTTGAGGGGAGTGGGGGGTAATTGAGGGAGTTTGAAGCCAGATGAGGGTATTTGAGGCTAGGTGAGCTAATAGGTTAGACTGCAGCCTTTGCATATCTTGGCATGGCTTTCCCTACCTTGCAATTAGTTTTCACCAAGTGTCTATATTTTTCAAGATTTGATGCCACCTGAAAAGTAAGTTTCGACTGAAGTGTTCTCTATCAAGAGCACTGGTGCAATATCCACTTTCAGAACAAACAGATAGGAGGTAACAATAGCATTTTCATTCATAATAAAAAAGTCATCTTTTAATATTATCAGTTCAGTTAATTGAAACTAGTTATCCAACTCATGTTCAACATTGACACAATTGCAGTAAATTACTTTTCCACTTCAAGATAACTCGTGTTAAGCGGGTTGTATCCAGTGTTCTATGCTGGGGCAACTGAAAGACCCTGGGCATCCCTGAATTAATAGGGTATGTACCAGACACACAGTCTTCTAGGGATGTCATCGAAAACTACTTTTTTCCGATACGATTATCGGCAAAAACCTTTCCGATGCATCGAATGTATCGATACTTTTTCACATACCAGAGAAAAGGCAAAAATCCAGCTTTATTGTTGAGTCTTTGGTAAAAAACTGCAAGAATCCCAAATTTGCGTCACCCACGTCCTCCATATTGAATCTCGCTGTCTCGTTCGCGAGATTTCAGACGAGAACAGAGCAATGATGGCGCGGTTTTGACGTAAACAAGGTGAATTCTGCTGGATTTCTCGCAATATTTCGCAATAAATACGATAAATGCAGTGAAAATAATTTATTCGATACTTGCGGTATTGTATCGATACGTTATTGATTCGGAAAACTTTTCCGATGCATCGATTTCGGCCGTATCGATGACAGTCCTACAGTCTTCTCACCTCATCATCATACGGCGATTGCCTGCCTCGATATAGCCCACTAAGGTGCTGCAGAGGCGTAAAACACAAACAAACAAACAACTCATGTTAAGCGTTGATAAATCTTGCACAGGAGTGTATGCAGGCATGATACAGTCCATGGAAAACCCCTGGTCAGCTTCCCGCCAAACACAAACACTTCCATCTGACTTGTGGAACCTATACCTGGCAGGGAAGATTGATGAACGAGCTTAATTAAGGGTAATGCTTATGATTATTTAATTCATAATATAGAATGACATAGTTCGCTCTTTGAGCTTTAAATTAGTGTGTCACATGGGTGAGAAAAAAAATGTTAAAAATAATCTGGCAACCGAAACACAATTTGATACCTTGAGCACTGTTTACTCACAAACCATGATCCCATATTTGGTATAGTTTTCTGCAAGTTAGTTAGCAGTATAACATTCTCTGCTTTTGCAGAAACAATGATATCCAAAATTTATAACAAAAGACCTTTGAACTAACACTTTTATGCCAAAAATATACTGAAGATATTGTGTGAACATCATGTTAACATCTTGCGAACATGACAAGAAGCAACCCTAAAACTTGCACTTTTACAAGATGGCCATCATTATGGGGTTTTTGTTGCCATGGTGACTGTTTTATATACAAATATGAACTCGCCTTTTCCTTAGCTTTCAAATGATATGTCACACGTTGGGGTAACTACCATGCATAGATTGCAGTGTGCTCACTTGGGAACTTGTTTGCGTAAAATTCCAGAAATGTTGTATTGAATCACTCAAATACCCAACTGCTATGACCATTTTTGGCAATGCTGCTATGGCAATAAGGAATCCAGGTTGATCAGTGTACTTTAAATCATATCAGCAAAGAATTAAGAATACTATAATCACATTTTTGTTATCCTATGTTGTGTAATTAGGACGGAAGTAACAAAAACAACATTCGGTTTCCATGGCAACCAAATTCCTTCAATGAGAATTCTTGACCCTCTAGGATTTACAATCAATTTATTTTTCAGTACTGGCCAAATTTTATCACTGTGTTAGATACTATAGGTGTTTGTGCCAAGGAACTTGTTATTTAATTATAAAAGTGAATTTCGTCATTGGTTGATATGGTGGCCATTCAGTTCACTGTAGTTGCCATGGTGACTGCTGATTTGGTAGTTTTGGTAAGCAGGCAGGATATGTATTTCACCAAGACTGATTTAATTCCTGCTAACCTTTATTTGAGACTCGGACAGCAACTGGAAAACTGAAATTCTTGAAAATATACGAAAATTTTCAATAAAACTAGCATTTTGCCCCTTTTATGACCATATATGGTCATGTTTACATTATTGTCGGAAGGACCTCATTTCCCAACATGAACTGGTAGAATTTCATTTTCTTGCATCAAATGTATCTCAAGTTATGCAGCTTCAAATTTATTTATGGCAGTTTTCAATTTTAGTGCCTTCGTTGTCATGGTAACCAATTTTCTAAAAACTGTCCGAATAGATTTTTCTATAAACCATATATCTGAAAACTACAAAAAATTCTGAACAATACGCATTCATTGGTTTGCTTGGCGCTAAAAACATAAATAAAAGTGTGTCAGCTCTTGGACTAATTTGCCAGAACCTTTTTCCCCCCAAAGGTCGATGGTGTTTTATGAGCAGTCCCTTTGACCTGTGGGCTTGCAGAAAGCCCCTGAAAGTAAAGCAGGGAAACTAATCCAGGGAACACCCTGGGCATGACAGACACCCTGGAACCTGACCAGAATGTGCCCCTGGTAGGCAATAAAGGTTTACCAAGCACCTCACCTTTTTGCCATGAAACGTGAAACACATTGGGTACAACAAAATGCATTATTCAGAGTTGTGACTGGACTGGCTTGATTTTAATGCATACCTTGTGGAGCCCTTCTAACATTGATGTCAAGGCTTATTTAATGATAGGCCTACATGAGGTCTAAATATATATGTTTGCATCTGACTGTGAATGTGACATGCATCAGAGAAGAGTGCCCATTAACAAGTATTAATAACATCGAAGTTTAAAAGTCTCATCCACAATAGAACACATGATCTATTTAAAAGTCTCATCCACAATAGAACACATGATCTATTTTATTTGCCTGAAGCTGTTTTACCATAGCCCAACACAAAGAGCATATCTTTGGATAAGAGAATGACTGGGATTGAATTTCATAAGTGAGAATCATATTCAAGAATGTCATGACTTATTTGAAAATTGAAGATGGATTTTTATACACAAAGGCTTCAAGAAGTACTTTGTGCATTGTGGGTGTTTTGAGAGAGTCTGTAGAGCAAAATGTCAAATTGATGTCACACGCTATGGAACAAAACTAGACTACACTAAAAATACATGTCATCAGAGGTCATCTCATCATCATCATGATAATATAAATTTATATATTCCATTGACAGACATGGCGTTAAAGAAAAGGAAAGAATATCAAATCGTACTATAATTTTGCTTAACTTTGGGACAATTCGTTGCTTTGTGTCCTAAGTACCCCTACCGTGAACAAATCAGAAGACAAAAAAAAAGAAATTTGAACAAATGTTTTATTTCGAAATATAAGTATTCTGTAAGTATGGTGTGTCTCTTTTTGGTTGTGTCATTGTATGAGCATCCCACAGAATTTTCATAAATTTAACAATCAGAAAAAGTTTAATATAACTCCAATATTTCTTTTGGACTTCATTTTAATCTGAAGGCATACTATTAAGTAGAAGTTCAGACTTTCAAAGATTGAGTAGGGAAGATATAACTAGACATTTTACAGTGGACCGTGCTGGCATCCAAACTTTTTCTCCAAAACTATTCCACATTTACGAGCAAGAGACATCTTTGAAAACAGGATGTGACAATCTTTGCAAACAACATTTTGGAATAAGGGTTCAAATTACTTCTGATGCCTATTGTCCAATTCATCAAACTTACTGAAAGAGAATCATAACATTGAGATTGCATCAAAGATCAGAGGGCAAATTGCTACTGCTTATTGTTTTTTCGCATGTAAAATTCCTCTTACAGCCACTATGTGTGATGATATATTCCTACCCTTCAGGCAGAAAAGATTTGTTTCTCCATTCATTCAGCCTGTCCAATACAAAATGAATGTTAGAAATCAGTTACAAATGTTATTATTATAATTACTTATTCTGCAACAGGAATTCATTTTAACATTCCTTACATCAATTCATCTCATTTCATCAGAAGGAGATCATAATATTGAGATTAAACCAAAGAGCCAATTGTCCTGTTTCATTCAAAATTCATCTAAATTTCTAAATCGAAGTGATATTTTTAACTTTGAAATTACCAAATTTTGAAACATAATGAGACTTGGCAGGATCACATTAATTAAGGGAGTAACTCTAGTGCGAATAATGGATTGTCTAACCAGATTGCAGATTAATCGATTCAAGGAGGAGATGCAGAAATGTATCTGCAGAAGCAATTAAACTGTGAAGCTTCACTCAACACACACAAACCAATTGATTCTAAGATTTGTAAGATTAATTATTAGCATTCGATAAAATTAATGAGCGTCTGTAGAGAATTCAACAAATGAAATAATGGCAAATTCATCAACCGCTCTACTGATGGAAAGTATACTGAATTTGTGATTTAACAAAAGAGAATTAAACCTTGACAACTGCCTGATGGAAGGTAAATAATTAAATCCTGTGTTAAATCCATGTCTAACAATAAAGCAGCATTTACAGGGGACATTTTACCTTTGAAACAGATGCATTAAATTTATATTCATCATTCCATTCACCATTTCCTGTAAAGAATTGGTGTCTGGGAGCTGATTGCCATTTCAACAGAAAGAAGACACCAAATGCATCGTGATTAATTAGATACTATTATTTAAAACTTCCAATTTCATCGAATTTCAAATATTCTACACATGTGACATAATATGAGTGATAATTGGAAAACTTAAGAAAGTTACTCATGCAAACTCAAATTGATTTTCTTTTTCATTGGCACACTAAATCGGATCAATGACCGGTAATTCACCTCTACATGTATGTAGATAGATATGGTAAGTACAGATATGGTAAGTGCAGCCCTCTAAGCCCAGTTCTGGGCGCTCACGAGGGTTGATTGATGAGATGAGAGAGAGAGCGGGAGTCCTCAACATGTTACACATATACCCCATGGGAGGGACCTTTAACTTGCCCAGCACAGACACTGATACAAGGGGCCGCCAATTTAACGTCTCATCCGAACGACATCCAGCTGGGATTTTGCTAATGAAGGTATACTGAAAATTTTGGGTTCCCCACCCGGGGTTCGAACCCATGCAGGCAAAGACCTTCAGCGGAGCAGGCGGGAACCTTAACCACTACACCACCCAGCTGCCTATGTATATAGGTAAACTTCAGGCATGTAGAATTATGGAACAATAGTAGCTATCAATTCTACTGTTTGAGTGAAACACATCACTAAACACATCCTTGGGATGCAAAAAAAAATTGTTGGTCCAAAAAATGCTTGTAAGAAATTATTCATGAAAATAAAGATGAAATATTTGTCCGACTCCTTCGCCCCCAGAGGTCGATGGTGTTTTATGAGTGGTCACTTTGATCTGTGGGCTGCCAGAAGGTGGTCAAGCGCCAGAAAGTAAAGCAGGGAAACTAATCCAGGGAAAGCCATGGGCATGACTGACACCCTGGAACCTGACCAGAATGTGCCCCTGGTAGGCAATAAAGGTCTTCCAAGCACCTCACCTTTTTGCCATAAAACGTGAAACACATTGGCTGCAACAGAAATACATTATTCAGAGATGTGACTGGACTGGCTTGATTTTGATGCATACCTTGTGGAGCTCTTCCACATTGCAGTCAAAGCTCATTCAAAGATAGGTCTATATGAGGTCTATATGTATATTTGTACTTGACAGTGAATTTGTCATGCATCGGAGAAGTGTGCCATTATAACAAGTATTCATGGCTGGAAAAAGTAGGGATCGGGCATTTCACAGGAAATGTTTTAAGAAAAGCCCAAATTTCTGACTTGGAAGTAGTTGCTTGATTTGTGACCTTTCATGGGAATTTTGTCATACTTAGTAAAATTGCCTGGAAATTCAGATTTTTTCTTGCCCTGAAAGTATTACTAGCATCACAGTTGAAAGAGTTTTTAAAGATGAGGTTCTTCACATGCGTTGCACCATCCCATATATCACCAAAATCACCTTTTTTAAATGGGTTTACAGAGACAAGATAACTTAAAAGTCTCATCCACAGTATAGAACACAAACTATTTGCCTGAAGTTTATTTACTGTTGCCCAACACAAAGAGCACATATTTTTGGATAAAGAAAATGGACTGGATTGAATTTCATAAGTGAGAATCATATCAATAAATGTCATGTCTTTTTTTAAATTTTGATTAATACACAAAGGCTTCAAGAAGTACTTTGTGCATTGTGGGTGTATTGAGAAGTCTACAGCGCGAAATGTCAAATTGATGTCACACGCCATAGAACAAGAATTATACGTGTAGACAACACTGAAAATACAAGTCCTCAGAGTTGAACTAATAATCATCGTGTTAATATAAATTTATATATTCCATTGACAGACATGGCGTTAAAGAAAACGAAAGAATATCAAATCGTACTAAAATTTCGGACAATTCATAGCTGTGTGAAAGTAGCTTTACTGTGAATAAATCAGAAGAAAAAAAGGAAAGGCGTGCAAATGTTGTATTTCGAAACATAAGTATTCTGTAAGCATGGTGTATCTCTTTTATGCTGTGCCTTTGTATGAGCATCCCACAGATTTTTCATACATGGCATTATATGGCATATGCAACAGGCAGCAGCAGTCAGGCAGCTTATCCCATGGGAAAGCCAACAGATGTTGTGAACAGTAGATCTCCCACACAATGAGATATACAACAAAAAAGGAAGACAAAATAATCACCAAAATAAATTGATGTCATACGCAGGGCAGAGTACAATATGTACAAAGTCTGCGAGCAGCTCACGAATGTACTGGGAAATTTGTGATGCTATGATGGAACTTTCTAATGAGTTTTCTGGTTCTCATGGTATGCCATATAGACAGACCACAAAGATCATATCAACCTGATACAAGGCATACATAATATTGGTATCCTGGATGAGCTGGCTTTAATAAAAAAATCACTGTAAAATAAGAATAAGTCTGAGGCCGCATGATTAAATCAGAAAGTAGCCGAGCAGAAAATTTAACTTCGCAGAACATCACACGCCAAAATTTCAATTGATAACTTGACACACACAAGATATCAGCTTAAGTAATACAAGCTACAATACATGTATAAGGCAGCCTCATAAAAACTATTGGGTCAATCTTCTAAGGATATCAGAGACCTCTCCAAGGCTCCCTTGATCGAGCTGCTACCGAGGAGCCACCATTCACATTTTCATACATTAACTAATTTGACCATTACATTCAGAATTAAACCAAAATTGTAAATGTAGATGAACAGTTACGAACCTTGAGCCTGTGCATGATGGTGGCCTGCTCCTTGTCAGGTAGAAGGTTGATTCGTTGGTGCAGCATCTGTAAGGCTTTGGCTGGAGCCACTCCTGTGGAAGAAAGAAAGATAATGCTATTAATGAGAGATGCACAGCCAATCTCAGCCATACTAGACATACACATTGCCGTTCAAAAATAGAAGGTGTGTGATAAATGACAGTTTGTGATCATGTGCCATCATTGAAGCAAGAGAGATCTTTCTTGGACAGTTCCAGAACAGTCATCAGGTTATGTAAAGGGTGAAAGCTGTACACCATAGGAAAAATTACTGGAACGATTTTGTTGACAACAAAGCTGAACAATCACGAATGTACCTCGATGGACACATAAAATGAACACAGGAAACTATTGAATTAGGAATAATTGGCCTCGCTGATTAGAATTACATCGAAAGGCTTGCATATATCTGAATAGGCTGAAAGACAAGCGATGTTTGAAAAGGTACAACCATAAATTTAATGTGAATTTCTTGCCTTCTTCCATAATCTCTATAAGCCAGGAAGGAATAATGCTTATAGGAATATGTTGAGATAAACGTATGTGTGCACACAAATTGGTGTTGTTATATAGGCCTAATCAAATGCATGGTGTCAGAATGAAGCACAGTAAAACAAGGCCCCATCAACTCCATTTCAACTGTCTTCACCTATTAACAGGACATCACATAGTAGTGAGATACCGTAAATGCAACATGATATTGATGTCTGAAATTTTGCAATATTAGTAATTTCTCATTTCCAAATAATCAATATATAAACTGTTCCTTTAATTTTCAGGGAGTGGGACCATTAAACAGTATTAAGGAGATCTGAGATAAAAAAGTCACATCAGGCTGTAGAAATTATAATCTACTTTTACGTTTTTAATTCCAACTAGACCTTGCGTGGTGGCAGAAAAAAACACATAACACTTGTTTGGCTAATTGCAACAATTTGCTGGCCTCCAACTGCATGATAGATGGCAGCTGGCATTCGACTTAAATGGCACTGGAACTAATTATGTCAACTGCAGACTCACCCAAGTGCTCCATACAGAAAAGGCAAATCCAGAATCAAACGAGTATATATACCAAACACAATTCTCTCCTGCAGGTTCATAATGAATTATGGAAGCAAGGTTGCAGAAAAAAACCACAGTGCATTCTACAGACAGCCAATGTTAATGCTCTAATTGTACAAAAAGGGGCAGGTGGAAAGAAAATGAACAGAAAAAATCTAGCAGTTGCATTAAAGTCTAAAACATAGAGATAAGGAAAAGCATATAAATTGATATATAAACCCCTTAAGTACCTAGTAAGTCCAATGATCTCTTGCAGTATTGTACACATCTGACTCAGTGTTAAAGGCTATTTAGAAGGTCACACATTACTGGAAATTATATTAAAAATACCAAAGTTATGACACTCTTTGTTCACATTCAAACACATTCATTGATGTTATCTAATCTATAAGTATTCCTGTGGGTCTCTTCAAAATATTTCGAACATTGAAGAGTTACACATATATTTGGTTCCCTTCAATAAAAACTTAATTGACTTGCCTCAAGGCTAAAACCTCGGAGATGATAATATCTTTATATTGTAAGACTTCGATTAAAAAAATAAAAGGAACCATATACAATCATGGATAAAAATCCTACATAATATTAATGCCTACCTTTGAAGATCTAAATGACAGCTCTCAAGTCATATCATCTGATGTGCAGATCAAGTACATGAACTACTCCATAACAGTTAATCTAAAGCTGTATGAGCCATCATCTGAAGTTGCCTACAGAAGTATGGAAGAAAAGCTGATTCACTAAAGCAGACCTTCAATATTCATGGAGGAAACTAATCTCATTTAATTGATGCGCTCATACTATAGGTATCATCAACTTTCTTCAAACTGCCTGTGGCAGCTGCAACTTTGCCACATAGGCCAGTCGGCCCCTGACTTAGCAAGCCATGTTTATGACAACACTAATACAGATGTGAATTTGTTCCTTTCTTCCATCATCTCTATTAGGCAATACAGAATAATGCCCACAAGAATACGGGAAATTAAGAAGCCAAATCATAAAATAGAGGTTTTTGATTAAAATATCATTCCTGTAAGTTGATTAGAAGCTGACATACAACCGAAAATGAGTTCGGCAGCCATCTTGGCCGCCATCTTGAATAACAAATTTTCCCAAAGAGTGACAAAGTGGCACTCCACACTGAATCCACATATTTGGAACAGCACCCTTAAATTACCCATATTCAATCAAAAAACATTGTCTGGACCCTAAATCCAGGTTATGCCTGTGGCTATGGACTATAAGGCCCATAAATGTCATAAAGCCACACAGCCCGGCATTTGCTGTGTCATACCAAAAACCAGACACTGTAGATGTTCCGAAAGTGGTTTTCATGGAAAGATAGATGTCAGCAAAATATGACACTCATATATCGTAAGTCTTCACCGATTAACAGGACATGAAATTGCAGCGAGATACCATAAATGCAGCATGATGTTGTTATCTAATATCTTTAATATTTGCTGAGCATGTTTAGAAAAATCTGAAATTGTCACCTTGTACTTTCCATTTTTCATTTCCAAATAATCAATACACTCCAAATTACGTCGTCCATTCAATATTTACTGGAAGTTAGACAATTAAAACTTTTTTATGGAGATAAAAAAGTCGCATCAGGTTGCAGACATAATAATCTAATTTCACACTTTAAATTCAGACTAGACCTTGTCTGGTGGCAGAAAAAACTTCATTACTTGTTTGGCTAATTGCAACAATTAGCTGGCCTCCAACTGCATGATAGATGGCAGCTGGCATTCGACTTAAATGGCACTGGAACTAATTATGTCAACTGCAGACTCACCCAAGTGCTCTGTACAGAAAAGGCAAATCAAGAATCAAAGACGAATATCTCAAAGACAATTCTACCGAACTGGTTCATGATTAATCACGGAAGTTCAGTTGTGGAAACAACTGCAGTGCATTCTACAGACAGTAAAATCCAAATGCTCTAATTGTACAAAGAGGGAGCACGTCGAAAGATAATGAACAAAAAAAAATCATTTGCCAGCAGACATATAAAATTGTAAAACGTAGAGATAAGGAAAATTTAATAAACAATATTAGATTAAAAATATAAACCTCCAAAATACCTAGTAGTGCAATGATCTTTTACAGTATTGCATACATAAGACAACCAACCAATTGGTACAAGAACCCCTGCCACAGAAGGTGTGTCATCTATTTGCAAAGTGGTATAGACATACATTATCACTTTTGAAATTTCAAATTAGTCAAGACAAAAGCTGTAACAATTAACAAAGAACAGTCATAGATCCATTGTGGTCAAGAAAAGACAGAAATTATTGGACAAAGGGCAATTTCTTGCTAAATAACATCTGACCAATGGCAGGAACCATAAATAAGGATCACAATAATGGGTCCAAGAGTGACACAGGAGCTTACCATAACAACAGGCAACTTCCGCCTCTAAACTCTAGCCATTCATCATGGCTGGACTTTCTATTCTTCTGGAAGTGTTGGTAACTGTATAACAAATAGTTTTATGGCTTTTTTTTTGTTCAACATTAACAATGGTCAATTCTCTTCACCGAAGTGATGGTAGGGAGAATAGTCTCCAGCAGGTACCGCCACTGTAGCTGCTTCAAGAAATCTCCCAAAATCCAAGAAAAAGTGTCCCAACCCAACTACACATTTTTTCCCGCTTTTTAAGGCCAAAAGACAGGGGAATTTTTTTAATTTTTCCATTATATCATATAGTAGGGTATTTAAACTAAGAGTATATCAATTGTTTTGGTCGGGATCAGTGCTGCTTCTTTACGGAAATTAGGAATATACATTTTAAAGTCAGTTTAAGCCAAGATATGCTTTGAATACGCTAGTAAGTTGCATTGGAATTGATAGAATATTTAATTAGCTTTAATTTGAGCCATAATTCATAATTATTGACCCAGGGATAAGGCCAGTAGGATTTTTTTAATGTTGGGGAAACACACCTCTTGAACTGGGGGACAGGCAGTTTTCTGGTTAATTTTTGCTTTTATTTGCTCCTAATTCCCTCAAACTGATGGATTAATAAAATCTAATGATACTGACAATGCCTCGAATTAGTTTTAGTATAAAAAACATTTTCATAATCATGTTTACAACTTTTAATTATAGTTTACTGCCAATTTTATGACAGTTCAAAATAGGGGTGTACTGCACATGTAAAAAAAAACTGAATAATCAAAATCTGATTGCTAGTGCCTTGCCATATTTCAGCCAATCATTGTGTTCAAGATTATTGGTTATCTTGTATTTGTTTGGGGGATAAGAGCTTCATATTCCTGAAAATACCTGCATCACGGCAAAGCTAAGCTAAGTCTGGGAATATAGCTCCAGAATATACAAAAAAACAAACACCAATGATGAAAAAATCATTCGAGTGACTGTGGTCATTGATTTTTGAGTGATTTAGGCCTATAGACCTTCATATTTTTCTTTCAAAAGACAAGATTGATGATGCCCTGCTCACCCTATCTAATTTACGCTTAACGTAGCGGTCTTATAACCGTCACCACACCCAAACTGATAGTCTAATTCAACTAGAAAATTTGTTAACATACTCTGAGAACTTTAAATTTTCAAAATCGATCGATTATTAGCGAATTTAGACCAAAAACAGACAGGAATATTTGAGAGTCAATTGACAAATCTGCTAAAAATTTCTGCCAACACATGTGCATTGTGATGCTTTTCCGGCATTGCTTGCATCTCCAGGACCAATTTCTTTTGTTGAATTCCACAACAAGCATTTCGAGAGACTTCATGAAAAAAACCAGGAAAAAACTATCATTTTCCATTGAATTAATGGCTTGGGACGCTTTTTTCACAATTTTGACTTTTTTCTCTCTCCCTGACAGACTTCATAGGGGTCACTAAAAATGGCTCCGGGGTACAATAGGGGTATCAACTGGCAAAGATTGTGGTTCATTGTGTATACAGGGATGTGTAAGAAGCCTCTCCGACAGTAAAATTATTAATCCAATAAATATTAAAAAATTGACTATTCTCCCTAGTGATGGTGATAAATAACACATTATTACAGTAGTAAGTTTCTCTTCTCATCACCTCACAATCCATAATGCATAATTTCTGTCTTTTACCACAAGATGGATAATCTACCATGAATAAGGCAAAAGCATTAGTAGTAAGAAGGTGTGAAGCTATTTGGATGATTTAGTCCACACTGGTTGCATGTACACTCTTCATGTTACGCAACCCACACATGAAGGTCAATCCAATTCATTACTTCCCATAATACAAAGAAGGCTATTCAGAAGGTCTCATTTTAACGGAAATTCTGTTAAAAGACCATTTTATGGTACTCCTCATTGAGATTTCAAACACATTATCTGACATTATCTACTTCTGTGTCTCCCCAAAATGTGCTGAACATTCAAAAGCCACACATATATACAGTTCCCTTCAACACAAATTTTAATTGAGTAGCTTCAAGGCGGATACCTCTTAGATGATAATATCTTTATATTGTAAGACTTCAAAGGGACCGAATGTAATCTGGGATTATAATTAAATCCTACATCACTATATAATTACCGCTGCCTAGCAACACAACTCACCAAATCCAGCATGGTTGCTATGCTCAATGTAGCCACTAACTGCCCTCCCTTTCACTCCCATCCCCCAAATATGCCAATCCACTTCATCTAACCTCTTCCCTCCGTGTTAATGGGGGGTCCCCTCCTCCCTACTGCTCAACAGTATTCCGTAATAATCCTTCAAAAGTCTTCATTTCTCATCCCCCATCCACCACTCCATTTAATGTAAACAAATGATTTTACCAAATAACAACAGAGGGCTCTGCAAATCTAACCTACACACACAACTCCCCTATTGGATTATGTATGAACAACATAATGCCCCAGTGTCCACACTTCAGGTAGGGGGTAGAGGTGTCAACTTATGCTATCAAGCGCCAATGGGTGTAATGTTTAAATGGGTCTCCATGGGTGTAAATGATTGCCATTGGGTGTAAATGATTGCCAATGGGTGTAAATGTTTGCCAATGGGTGTAAGTGTTTGCCAATTGGTGTAAATGTTTGCCGACGGGTGTAAATGTTTGGCAACGGGCGAAAATGTTTGCCAACGGGCGCAAATGTTTGTCAACGGGCGCAAATGTTTGCCAACAGGCGCAAATGTATGCCAACGGGTGCAAATGTTTGCCAACGGGTGCAAATGTTTGCCAACGGGTGCAAATGTTTGCCAACAGGCGCAAATGTTTGGCAATGGGCGCAAATGTTTGGCAATGGGCGCAAATGTTTGCCAACAGGCGCAAATGTTTGCCAACAGGCGCAGATGTTTGCCCACGGGCATAAGTTTGCCAACGGGCGCACATGTTTGCCAACGGGCGCAACTGTTTGCCAACAGGCGCAAATGTTTGCCAACGGGCGCAAATGTTTGCCAACGGGCGCACATGTTTGCCAACGGGCGCAAATGTTTGCCAACGGGTGCACAGGTTTGCCAACGGCTGCAAATGTTTGCCAAACGGGCCAATGTTTGCCAACGGGAGCACATGTTTGCCAACAGGCGCAAATGTTTGCCAACGGGCGCAAATGTTTGCCAACGGGCGCACATGTTTGCCAACGGGTGCGCATGTTAGCCAATGTTGGCCAACGGGCGCAAATGTTTGCCAACGGGCGCAAATGTTTTGCCAATGGGCGTAAATGTTTGCCAATGGGCCTAAATGTTTGTGTCAACTTATGCTATCAAGCCATAACTTATGCCTTGGCTCTCAAACCTCCTGTTCGTAGAACGGGTATAATGCTAGTAATATTAATGCCTACCTTTGAAGATCGAAACGACAGCCTCATTCCAACTCATACAGATCATGATATGCAGATCATATTCATGAACTACTCCAAAACAGATAATCTTGAGCTGTATTAGCTCTCATCTCAAGTTGCTTTAGATATACATTCAGGCCTACAGAAGTACAGAAGAACAGCTGATTCACTAAAGCAGACCAGACCTTCAATATTCATGGATAAATCTAATTGAATGGATGCGCTCACACATTTAGGTATCATCAATGGACTTCAAATTAAAGTTTCCAAATCAGGCTTCACACTTTTGGGAGTAATACAACACTTGGAACTGCCTAGAGCAGGAAAACATTTCAGTTGTTGAGCTAATTGTTAGAATTTGCCGGCCTCCAAACTGACAGATGGCAGCAACTCACACACGAACTGTAACAACTGTCACTTTAAAATACACGAAGCAGAGAATACTTACAGAATAATAAGTATATATTCAATTCCATTTGTACAGGGCAAATTCTTTACAAAGCAAGTTTAAAAACATATTCAGACAGTTCCAAAATGTTAATCTGGTACCGTAAAGGTTGAAAGCAGAACCGTTTCACCAGGTAAAGTTAGTGTAAAGATTGTTTCTACACCACGGCTGAACAACCATGAATGTACCTTGATCAGAAAAAATATGTAATTCAATCAGGAATAATTCACCTTGCTGATTAGAAGAACATGCAGGCTGAAAAGCAAGACATGTTTAAGACAACACTACTACAGATGTGAAATAGCTGCTTTCTTCCATCATCTCTAAGAGGCAATATTGTCGAATGCTCACAGAAAACGAGAAATTAAAAAGACAAAACGTCAAATATTACATTATAAACTTGATCCTAATTGTACAGTACACCTAATTTCAGTGTCATATGGAGGCTAATAACTTGATAATCTACAATTAGGGTAACGCGGTCCATGAATGTCACAAAGCCACATAGCCAGGAATTGGTCATGTCATAGCAAAAACCAGACACTCTAGAAGTTCTAGCAGTGGTTTTCGTGGAAAGATATCAGCAGAATATGACAGTCATATATCGTAAGTTTTCACCTATTAACAGGATATGAAATTGTAGCAAGATGCCATAAATGAAACATGATATTGATATCAAAAATTTGCAATTTTTGCTGAGCATGTTCAGGAAAGATCCTAAAATACAACATAAGTTAAATTTTCATTTCCAAATATTCAATGCAGTCCAAATCAGTTTCGTCCAATGGACATTTACTCGGAGTTCGACTGTTTTCTGGAGATAAATAAAAGTCACTAGTTGCAGACATATATATCTAATTTCACGTTTTAAATTCAGACTAGACCTTGCCTGGTGGCTGAAAATAAAAAACACATTACTTGTTTGGCTAATTGCAACAATTTGCTGGCCTCCAACTGATAGATGGCAGCTGGCATTCGACTTAAATGGCACTGGAACTAATTATGTCAACTACACTCACCCAAGTGCTCTGTGCAGAAAAAGGCAAATCCAGAATCAAAGAAGTATATGCTTAACACAATTCTCTCCTGCAGGTTCATAATGAATCATGGAAGCAAGGTTGCGGAAACAACCGCAGTGCATTCTACAGACAGCACAATGTTAATGCTCTAATTGTACAAAAAGGGGGCAGGTGGAAAGATAATGAACAGAAAAAATCATTTTCCAGCAGTTGCATAAAACTGTAAGTCGAACCTGTAATCAATAACAAAGAACAGTCTCAGATCCATTATGTTCAAGAAAAGAAATTATTTACAGAGGGCAATTTCTTGCTGCATAACGCCTGGCAAATGGTAGGAGCCATAAATAAGGATCACAATAATGGGTCCAAGAGTGAAACAGGAGCTTACCATAACAACAGACAATTTCCCCTGTAAACCACCAACCATTCATCACGGCTGAACTTTCTATTCTAGTGCATGTATATGTACCTGTATAACAAATAGTTTTACAGCCTATTTGTCAAAATTAGCAATGGGCAATTTTGTTCACCAAAGTGGTGGCAATGCATTACATATTATTACGGCAATGCATTATCTTTTTTCATCACCTCCCAAATCACCATGCATAATTTCTGCCTTTGACGGCAAGATGGATAATCTAGAATGAATATACTTCTTGCTTGTATACAGTGTACACTGTTCATCGCACACAATCCACATGTGAAGGTCAATCCATTTCATCAGTCGATCCTATGAGTAATGCATAAAAGGCTATTTAGAAGGACACATTATTGGAAATTTTGTTAAAAAAAATTAAGGTCATGTTATGACACTCTTTATTCAAATTCGAATACATTCATTGACATTATCTAAAGATACTTCTAATGGTCTTCCTGAACATGCCAAAGCCAGGCATATTTGGTTAACATCAACACAAACTTAATTGACTTGCCTCATGGCTAAAACCTCCCAGATGATATCACCTTATCCTGTAAGACTTCAAAGGGACCATAAGTAATCTGGGATAATCCTACGTACTAATGCCCAGCTTTGAAGATCGAAATGACAGCTCTCAAGTCACATTTATTCTGTTTCAGATCACGTAGATGAATTCGTCCAAACAGATAATCTAATGCTGTATTAACTTTCTTCTCAAGTTGTCTCAGATACAAAGAGGTGCAGAAATAATGTACAGCACATTCACTAAAACAGACCTTCTATTTGCATTAATTGCACAAATAAATCTAAATGGTTAGATACACTCATCAACAGACATCACGCTAAAGTTTCCAAATCATGTTTCATGCATGCGAGAGTAATATCACACCACGCCCTGCCTGAGGCAGGAAAAACACTTCACTCATTCAGCTAATTGCAGCAATTGGCGTGCTGGCCTCCAAACTGATAGATGGCAACCGATTCACATGCACAATGAAACTTTGTTTTTGTAAAATATCACAGAATAAGTTTCAACTCAATTTAAGGCTCCATTTAGATGAGGCAAACTCTGAATCAAGGAAAGGTAAAAACATTTTCTGATATGAAACCCCCTAAACTGGTCCTAATTCATCACAAGAGCATGGTTGTATGGAGTGACCACCGTGTTACGCCGATAATACGGCCTGATTTATTCTGACAACTGAAGAAAGTATAATTATTAATTAATGACACTATTGTGTAAAGGGAGCAGAGCCAAAATAATTATATACGATGCTACATAGCGCACAAATTCTATTCCTACTGCAACAAAATAGATCAGCCGAGGAAGTAGTTCATTTATTCAAAAGCATGCCATTGATTTATATCTACCATTCAATGTAAATGCCCATAACTTTTTGGCTCACTCATGGTGACAAAAACAAAAAACTTGAGACAGGTCATAAATGCCATTATGTCCAAGAAAAGACAAAAAGTATGGGGCAGAGGGCAGTTGCCTGAAATACAATGTCTGGCCAATGGCAAAGGCCATAAATTAGGATCACAATAATGGGTCCAAGAGCGAAACAGGAGCTTACCATAACAACAGGCAACTTCTCTCTGCAAAAGACCTGCAATTCATCACTACTGAACTTTCTATTCTTGTGCAAATTAGCACTGACTTTTGTATAACAAACAGCGTTGAGCTTTACAGTACTATTTGTCAACATTGACATTGGCTATTTCACTTACTGCAGATTCTATAAGTATGAGTTTCTCTGGCTAGTTTACTCACTATGTACGTAGCATTTTCAGCTAACCTGATTGGACCTGGGCAATAAAACGTCCTCCAAATCAGTTAGTTGGACGTAGAAAGCAATGGAATGTCAATCTTCTGCTTCAGTGAGCAGCTCAGTTTGACAACTTAAATCAGATTAACAGGTGAATGCAGGCAGTCACTGATATTACCAGACACGTCAGCTGTAATTGAAATACGTTTTTATGCTATTCAAATTAGTTTTGTGCCATGTAATTCAGTCTCTAAACCAATCAGATGAACTATATTTGCTACGTTTTACTATGCTATTGCCGAAACTCATACTTATTGAAATTGCAGTAATCAAAATTATAGCAGCATATATTACAGAAGTATATGTCAAATCTTCATCATATGCTGCAATGCATATGGATGATTAAGTTAAAGAGACCTTGTTTGAGCAAAAAAAAAGCTTTTTCTGACTTCAGGAATCTCCAGACTGATAGATAACATGCAAGTAAAGTTACTGCAATTTCAATAAGTATGAGTTTCTGCAATAGCATAGTAAAACGTAGCAAATATAGTTCATCTGATTGGTTTAGGGACTGAATTACATGGCACAAAACTAATTTGAATAGCATAAAAACGTATTTCAATTACAGCTGACGTGTCTGGTAATATCAGTGACTGCCTGCACTCACCTGTTAATCTGATTTAAGTTGTCAAGCTAAGCTGCTCACTGAAGCAGAAGATTCACATTCCATTGCTTTCTACGTCCAACTAACTGATTTGGAGGACGTTTTATTGCCCAGGGTCCAATCAGGTTAGCTGAAAATGCTACGTACATAGTGAGTAAACTAGCCAGAGAAACTCATACTTATAGAATCTGCAGTAACATTCAGCATATATTGTAAATGGCACTGAGACTCTGTGAGACTAGTTATGACCAGCAAAAAGTCTCCAGAGCTCAATATAGATAAGGCAAACCAAACTACTACAAACACAGAGGAAAATTTATCACTGAAGTGGAATTGCAATAATGACAATAATACTTTTCACAAACATTGCTGCATTATAAATGTCCTAATTGTGTGGAAAGAGAGCAGTTGCAAAGATCATGTAGCGAAAAGTAATTCTATGTCTACTGTCGGAATAAAATCAAACAAAGGAAAATCTCCAATTCGAACAACTCAAGTGACAAAAGAAATTACATAGACTAGAAATAACACCTCAATGGTAAGTGTCAGAAGTTATTATTTTGTATAGTATAAAAGAATTAAAAATACGTGACCAAAGGCAGTTTCTTTTGAAACACAATGGCGAGCCAGTGGCAGGGCCGCGGGTGCCATAAACAAGGATTCCAATAATGGGTCCAAGAGCGAAACTGGAGTTTTCCATTACAACAGGCAACTTTCATTTGCAATTGCCAACCATTTGTCACTGCTTAACTTGCCATTCTGTGCAAATTAGCATTGTACAACAAACACCAATTAGCTCTGCAGTATATTTATTAACATACACAATAGTTGTCATTCGTTGATTTATCATGTACCAGAATGGTGGCAATACCACACTCATCATATATAATTCCACCGCAATTACAACCATGCATGACGTCTTCCTATTAAGGTGAGTGGAATTATCCACAACGAGGGTAGCAACAGCATTAGTAGTAAGGAGGTGTGAAGCTATTTGAAAGATTGATTTACCAGTTGCATGCACACCATGAGATGAAACCCACACCTGGACGTTTTTCATTCAGTCCATGCTATCAGTTAAGCCGCAGGTGGAAAACACTGTAAGGCAAGGATTCGAGGATAACAAGCCATGGATTTATAAAAATATTCATTCACATTTCAAATCATGTCAAATGAATCTTCTGAAAGGTATTTCTGAATTCTTAGTTAAGATTACTTTGTAGATCTTAGAATCGATGTAATGTATGTCGATCTAATAAGGATTCACCTGAAGCGACACGATTGAGAGGAGAAAAATGTCTTTCAACAAAGCCTGAAGGTAGGTAAATTTTTACAAAGCAAAAAGGAAATATATCATTTGACAAAACATCAAAGGCCTTGGATTTATTGTGGGATTAGAAGTCAATGTTACATCATGTCAAAATCATTTTCAAATTGAAGATTAAATTATAGATTTTCTCAAATATAGTTCCTTTCAGATTTTGGCAAATGAATGAGATATACTGATTTAGACCCTTATAGAAATGTACAATGGTAACTGAATATTTCTGCATATGGTTTACATTAATTAATAAGTATAGATTGCCCAAGTACTATATCGTATCGATATGGACTTTTTTTTATAAACAAGAATTCAGAATATGGCTATGACCAATAACTTCCTTATCTTCCCTGGAGATACAATAATTCAATCTCAAGGGAATAATGACACTTGTTCCAAATTCACATCAGACCAGGATCTGTGTAATTGGATTTCATGCTTTCAGAAATAAATGTTCAGACAAGCTAGACTTTAAAAGCGGCAAAAAACATGTTTCACTTGCTCAGCTAATTGCTACAATTTGCTACCTTCCAAACTGACAGATGGTAGCCAACTCACATGCAAACTCCTAAATTGAAGTGAGACTAATTATGACAAGTAATAGAATTCCCATAATTGGACCACCTAACTTTGAAGCCCGAGTGCGCCAAACTTGCATGTTATGGGATATTAGTTATCTTGAAAATTGAAAAAACATATATAGTGTATCAAAAATTCTATAGTCATAACTTCCTATTCATACTGGAGAAAACAGACCCATTTTCTTCCATAGTTGGGTGGTATGAGGCATGCAAGGTACCTGAAATCACATCAAATGTCTATCGTCAGCATTAGGGCCATTCTCACAAGTCAGAGTCTGTCACTGCGAGTTGCACAGAAAGACAATGGATAGAATATGATGAACAGAGGTTATGCCCCAAGAAACAAGGTTGGTCAAAAGGTAGTTTCTCAAGACATGCAATGTCCGGTCTGTGGCAGGAGCCCAAATAAGGATCACAGTAATGGGAAAGGGCAAAACTGAAGCTTACCATAAAAATAGTCAACTTCTCAGAGCCAAAAACAAACCATCCATCACTGCTAATGTTTCCATTTTTGTGTAGGTTAGCAACTTGCTTTGGTATAACAAGCAATTTTTAGCATTGCAGGCCATTGTAAAAAATAACAATGTCACTTTTTTGCATACAGAAATATAATATTATTTCTAGCAAATATATCAACACAAACAATAATCAAAGACCATAGTCCTATTTTGTGTTATCATATCTTAAAAATTCCATAATTAGGACACCATGTATAGTCCTGTCATAAACCTGACTGAAACCAGTCTGTTATTCAAGCAGACGAGTGAGCGAGGCTGCAGACTGATGAAATTCAAGTCGAATTGAGTATCGAATTGGCTTCTAGGTCACTGGGACTGCTGCCTCTAAAGTCCGCGCTGCTGCCTATCAGGTCCGTGCCCAGCAGAACTGAGCTGGGCTGCTTCAAAAATGTATGTGAGCGAGGACCTGATTGGCAGCGCCAGCAGTGAAATGTTGTAGCCTGCTCGCTAACGCTCGCAACTGATTCAACAGGCTACTGTAGCCTGGTCATAAACTAAATTCACATACATGAGTGCATAACCATATTAATTATATGATATTATATCTTTCCATTTCAAGGATTAAGATATATATTCCAGTTCTTTCTTTAAAAACCTGAAGGTATTTTGTGATGGCTAATATGGCTAAATTATAACATCTTTCATCTATCCCAACATCAAAGGTATCACATATAATACAGGATTAGAATAAAATCTTCTGGAATGTTGAGTTTCTCTTTGAAGATTTAAATGACAACCATATCTCAGAGACGATCATTCTCATATACAAGTTTATGCATCTATGATCCAAATCATCTAATTCTCATGCAGAGTTTGATTTCTATTGAATACATACTTCTATGTAACATCAGTATTGATAGATTGATATAGGTAATTATCAACTATGTGCATGCCTCACCGGTTACACATCATCAAAGCAGCCACTTTCTCTGTCAAGAAGAAACCATGCTATGAAGCGAAGGCAAAAATTCCTATGTCCATAAACAGTCTGTACTCCCTCCTCAGTGATGTCATGTAGTATTTGAGATCACTGACCATATGACAGATATAGGCAGAGTTAGACTAGGTTGTCTCGTCAGGGATTACCAGCGTCATTAAGTGGCTTATCCTCAGCCCACTTTGCTGCTTATGTGAGGCGGGCAGTTTCTGTGAAATATGTTGTGTAAATACTGAATGAGCAATACTGAATATGAACATTCTACGGGCAACATAAATCCACAGAAATGGGGAATTCCTACTATATGGAATAACTCTGTGCTTTATGTGGCAGAAGAGTGTGTGCAGACTACATCATTTATCCAACAGCAGCCTACTCTACTACTCAACCAAATTGACTCAAATCTATGTGCTGATAAGAGCTAGGGCTGCATTATTAGGCATTCTTCACTAATAGACAGATAAGATATCAGTCAATTCCTTAGTCTGATCTGCATTCTGTGGCATCTAACATCAGGATGATGTCTGCCATGTCATGTGACACGTAGTAGTAGTAGTAGTAGTAGAACATTTATTGCTTACTGTACACAAGATAAAATTTACATCCACAAACATCTGGTACATATAAAAATATTAGGGCTATCACGATTACAGAATTTCAAAATCGATTAATCTATGGCCTAAAATCGAATCGTAATCGATTAATCGCCGTTTTCCCGCCATTCTGGACAGCTAGTGAAGTTCTGTATCTTTTTACATCATTGTCTTGAAGCAGAGTTTAGAGACTTGGATATTCCATTGAAAATGATAATTGCAATTAGGACTTCACACTTCATTTTCTCCAATCTGCTTCATTCAGATGCAACCAATCCAATTAGCCAGTCCAATTGACCAATCCAGTTGCAATTCACCCTTAACACCTGGTAATTGATAGCCATTCAGTGCCTTCCAGGTACAAATACACAAATAACAGATTAATCGATTTTGCAAACAGGAATCGATTTTTAACTAAAATCTAATCAGCGATTAATCGGTCAATCGTGAGAGCCATAAAAAATATTAACAAGAAATCACAAATTAGTGTCCATTGGTTCTGAAGAAATTTGTCACATCATAGCAGTATCTGCTCATCGCTCCACAGTCCAAATTACACATGAGGAAATTTAAACAACTGAAGTCCAAATTTGAGAAAGTGTCTCTGATATGTTGAGTCAAGTGCATGTAGTTCTGTCTCAACGACACCACACTGGCACAACCTGAACTCCCGCGGCGTCCTTGACCATCTCCCTGTTTCAATTCGGAGGTAGTGAACTCCCAGGCGAAGTTTGTGGTGGCTATTCGGTGTTTTTCCATGATGCTAGATCCTTGGCTGTACATTGAGTGCACTGACAGTTCAGGATTGAATTCCAAATAGGTGGTTCTCCTTGTGGATGGAGATTGTCTAATCATTGCTTTAGTTTCAATCTGGCAAGCATCAACATAATTGTACATGTCATGTGATATCACTCTGACATCAAAATGAAAATGAAAACCACAATACAAAATCTGAAGCAAGGCATCTGAAAGGAACTAAAATGCACTTGCATTGTACCAACTTTTCAGACATTACCAAACAAAACACAACCACAAGGCAATGGAAGTTCCCAGATAAGATATGAAGCTTCTGTGTGTTCTTTGCCTGATATGTGGTTATTCACACTGGGTAGACAGCAGAAATCAATAGACTGGAGATTGCAGAAAGAGGTTAGTTTATCTATGGGATAATTCAACTGGGAGTAATGGTTTGATTATACAAAGCAGTCTGGACGTAAGGCATCATGAAGGGCCAAACAATTGTTAAATTCGATTTTGTCTCATGTCACAAATGCGGCAATGCTTTTAAACAATGAAAGCTTTCTTTGAAGCATCTCACTGTAGCATACCACCAAATATATACATGTATACTCTATAGTCTTCAGGCAGCTGATGTTTCTTTGATTGCTTTGTGCCCACACACCTACAGATGTAATGCCAGAAGCATAGCATCCTTACTCCTTCTTTGGTTGCAGGCCATTAAAAAGGCTAAGCACAGGTAATTTGGGTCTATTTATTATTGCCGACCAGACACCAAATAAATACATCTTGAGCAAAGCTTGTTGTCTTAGGAGTGAGGACAGGAGACACAATGTTATCTAAACTTCACATTTATGGAAATTAACACATCAATTGCTAATGAAACACAATTCTATTGCTTTTTAAATATCCTGATTTATGAAGGTAAAGTTTGCTGTGGGGACTTGCAATAAAATGTAGCACTTGGCCTGCTCAAAAGTTAAAAAATTGCCCCCAGCATGCATGACAAGATCGATGGACCAGCATATGACTTGCTAACCATTAAGCCATTTGGTCATCAACTGCGACAGCCTTTATCATGAGATTAAGCCTCATGTGGATGAGACAGTCAAGGCCATGAAGAGTTTATTACCTGCACTTCATGTTGAAGTAAGCACAACAATGACAAGCTGACGGTTCGAAGCTCTCTTATCTGATACAATTCTAAGTTATGAGTCATGATAATGTGATTCAGCCTGATCCACTCACATGAAAGTGCTATCATTGTGGACAAATTTATTCATACCCATATAAGGATCAGCCTATTCTTCATTATAATATCACTCATTACATACTATGAGGGTGGAAGGGGTAAGCTCAACTGCCAGTGCTCTGGCATTCCATTTGCCAGATCCCAGGTTCAAATACAGTTGCCAAGAAGATAAAATGGCAATACTTTTTTTTTTAGTTTGGCCATTCAATGCATGGCTGCCATTTGCAATCACCTCGACAAGACACCAAGTTGTGAGGAACTTTAAAGGTTGGTGACTTAGTGTGCAAAGTATGAAGAAGCTAAAGGACACAAAAGATCAGTAAATCAGTTGAAAAGAAGGCTGCAAGGTACATGATGTGGTTGTGACAAATCTAGGTCAAAAACAGATCTAATTTCTTCCAATTGTTCCTCATCGGTGTCACATGCCATTGCCTCAGTAGCGAGTTTGTTCTTATGTATACGATACCGAAGCCTTTCATGAAGCCTAAACTGTGTCCATAAACTGTCTATATTTCCTCCTCAACCATTCCAAGCATCTGGGATCACCGACCTTGTGACAAAAGGAGGCTCGGTTAGGCTGAGTTAGGCCAGGCTGTCTGGTCAGGGATTACCAGCATCATTAAGTGGCTTATCCTCCGACCACTTTGCTGCTCCTGTGGGAAGGGCAGTTACTGTGAAATATGTTGTGTTGATGTTGAAAGCGCCATACATTCAGGTATTTAAAAACAAGAAATTTCTGCTGTATGGCATGATTTTGTGCTTCTTTTGTGACAAAAAGCGTGTATCCATTATCCAATACCTGAGTTACACAGCCACAATGCATCATACTTGAAAATTTACCTAAATAGATAATGCTATTTATATCATACAAAACCAGTAGAATTTGTAAATTCACTATCAGATTAATTTTCTTCACTGATGTAGGGATAAGATGCAGGCATCTTAGGCCTATTGCGACTCTTTGCAGGTTTCAATGGTATATGTGTTATGATAAACAATGCTGATATTACCTGGGCAAATGTAGATGTTACAAAAGATTGTTTAAATCTCATTCCATACAAATACTCTCCTTTCCATAGGTCTGTATTTGGTAAATCACAACTATGAGATTACAATGGCAAGAATTACAACTACCAAATAGAACCGAAGCTTGTGTATTGCGCAGAGCTCCCAGACATCATCGAGCGACTCTAAGGCTACAAAGCATCAGATAAGATATGAAGCTGTTGTGTGTTCTTTGGCTGATCTGTGGTTATTCACACAGGGTATACAGCAGAAATCAATAGACTTGAGATTGCACAAAGAGGTCAGTTGATCTGAGAAGCCACCACAGCCACCCTGGTGCTTCAGTTCAATACAAGCGATTTTTGGGGGTAAAGCTCTGCCTTATTACAATCACCATCACTTCAATACATTCCAGGCAGTAGAAATCCCAAGTATTTAGCAAAAAACACTATGGTTTGAAACCAGAAAGATCTTTATTAAACTTGCCAGAGGTCATATATAGTGTACAGCATAGAGCGGCATAGTCGATGCAGAGCCTTAGGAAGCTGATGCCTCTTTGATTGCTTTTTGTGTAGACACCTTGGTTGCCTTTAGCCTACAAATACGATTCACAGTAACAGTAGCCCTAAAGCTATTGGCAGCATCTTTGGTATCTTCTTTGGTATCTTCTTTGATATCAGGCCTGTATCATATACTTGTTTCCAGATTAAAGCTTGTAGTTTGATGCTGACAGGTTATAACGTTACCTCAAAGAGAAAGCAGGAAATTGGTGATGATGCATATATAAATACAGTTTATATACCAAGCAAATAATAAACTTTCTTGACCATATCTCCCATACATATATATAAGCCTGTAGTTATGTTCTGTAAGCAAGGTTGGAAGCTACAACTCAAGATATAAATTTGTCCGGTGTATATATACTGCGATTGATGGTGCTGACAATACGACTTTACGTTGATGCTGAAGTAATCTGAAAAGGTCACTAAGAGTTTATCACCTCCATTTTATGACAAAATGAGGACAGCAATCACAACTTTGGCACTGGAGCATTAGATTCTGACGCAGCAGTAATTTATGAGTTCATATCTTGCATCATGTCCTCTTAAAAATGATATCCTGCATACCGGTAGGACAATATTATCCTCACTGATGAATCAGCAACTTTCCATTCAGATGCCTCATTTTGGGTGACTCATTGATGTCCAAAAGTTTGTTTAATCTTGTAACGTAAATATAAAGGTTATGAAACACCCTGAAAATGTTGCATATATAAAACCGACAAACCAAACATTCGGACTAGCGAGTGTTCACACATGCGATAAGTACTTTGTGTAAAATTAGACCCATACAGACACAGATAGACATCAGTGCTCATTCTTGATATTTCTTAGATCAAATAACACATTTAAATGATCTGGGTTATTTTGCCTGATGGCTATTGTACATGAAAATCCTGTATGAGCACCAAATGACTTTTTTTTCTGTTTTACTCAAATTTTCTTTGGTGAATACTGGAATAGCAACATATGCAGTAGACAAATTATAAGTGCTTACAGAAATCCAGTGCATTTTTGTAAGCACTTGTATTTCCTAGATTGTAAGTGTTTGAGTATTGCTCAGTTTTGTTCATTAAATAGAGCATCAGCCATATCAAGGCCGGCCATTTAAAATAAATACCATGCGGACTAATAAATATATATATATAATGATACCATAAATTTATGCATATACATTGTAGTTAATTGACTATAACATACAATGTATGGTGACAAAGATATTCTTATTAGCTAATCACATAGATTCAAGCATTAACCTAGTGACCCTGTTAGGAAACTGAAGAACAAAACATTTTACGACTCTTTTACTGGAGGCTCTTGTGTCTCTGACCTCACTTAGGCTCTAATAGTCTCAAAGAACATTGCTTTCATCACCAAGCAGGCTCTTATGGCCTCGGTCCCCAAATGCCCCCCTTATGTTCTTTGTACATTCATGGTCCAATACTCAAAGTCAAGGTGTCAAAGATATTCAAATATGGATCAGGCTTTAAGAAATCAAATGCACCGATAACTTCCTCATCTACACTGGAGACACAATAATTCAATCTCACGGGAAAGATAACACTCGGTTCCTAATTCACATCAGACAAAGATCTGTGTAATTGGATTTCATGCTTTCAGAAATCAATTTTCAGACAAGCTAGGCCTTAAAAGTGGAGGAGAACATGTTTCACTTGCTCAGCTAATTGCTACAATTTGCTACCTTCAAAACTAACAGATGGTGGCCAACTCACATGCAAACTCCTAAATTGAAGTGAGACTAATTACGACAAGTAGGGCTAGGATTGGACCGCCTAACTTTGAAGGCTCCATGTGTCAAACTTGCGTGTGATGGGAAATGAGATAAGCTCGAAAATAAATGAAAGAAAATATACTGTAAACCTGTCCAATATTCCAGCAATGCTATCAGACAACAAGCTTTTTTAAATGATCTGCAAATACTATATCTATAGATGACACATCGGGTTGGAGCTGTATAATTCCTCCATTTCAAAGCATAGCCCAGCAACCAGGCCAATCGAGGAAATAGGTGACATTTGCAAGATATGTGATGGACCTGGTGGTGCTTCTATTATAATTACCTTAGAATCAATTTGAAGATCAAGGTTGTGGTAGGAGACCAGTACCTTCCCTGTGGGGCATTTTGAGTCAATTTGATGCCAGGGGGAATCAAGCATCAGTTTAAAGGTGATGCCAGATTCCCACTGAGCTAAAAATTAGATCTATCAGAACCATGTCCTATAATTTTACCATTGTTTTGATAACCTCAAATGCATGCGCTTTTTATACATCATTTACTTCTAAGCAAATGAAAAAATTAACACTAGTATCATCAGGCAATTTATTTAGATACATGCACATTCTATATTTATGGCTATAAGTGTAATTTACCTCCAAATCAAACGTCAATAGCCAGTATTAAAACAATAGCTTTAGTGAAGGACAATGAAATCCTATAGAACTTGATGGACACAGGTTACGCCCCAAGAGCAACATTGGCAGAGAGCAGTTTCTCAAGACATACAATGTCCGGTCAGTGGCAGGAGCCTCAAATTAGGATCACAATAATGGGCAAGGGCAAAATTGAAGCTTACCATAAAATACCTGACTTCCCAGAGCCAAACACAAACTATCAATCACTGCTAATGTTCCATTCTTGTGTGAGTTAACAAGCTGCTTTGGTATGTATATATATAAAACAAGCATTTTTCAGCCTTGCAGGCCATTGTGGAAATTCACAATGCAAGGCTAGTCTTTATTGCAATTTGCACAAAAATTATTTCCATCAAGACCATATTTGGCATTATTATAATACGATATGATATGAAACCGCATACTTATAATAAGGATATCATACAGTCCACCCAGAGAGATTCTTTGTTTAAATTCTATATTCCCATTTCAATGATAAAAATATATACAATTTTTGTAAATAAGCCTGAAGTTATCTTGCTAGATCTTATAATGCTCAATTATAGCATCTTTCATCTATCCCACATCAAAGGTATCACATATAAAACAGGATTAGAATAAAATCCCATGGGAATGATAAGTTTCTCTTTTCTCTTTGAAGATAAAGTGACAACCATATCGAAGAGACTTTCTTTCTCATAACATACATCTATGATCCAATCTTCATGCAGACCCTGATTTCTATTGAATACATGCTTCTCTAACATGAGTATTGATTGATTGGTTTAATGAATTGTTAACTATGTGCATGCCTCAGCGGTTACACATTATCAAAGCAGCTAATCTGCTTATGAAGCAGAAGCTGTGAAGTCAAACTGTGATGTGAAGTCAAAAAGTCCTATGTCCATAAACTGTCTGTATTTCCTCCTCAGTGATGTTGTGCAGTATCTGAGATCACTGACCTTATGACAGATATAGGCAGAGTTAGACTAAGATGTCTCATCAGGGATTACCAGGGTCATTAAGTGACCTATCCTCAGACCACTTTGCTGCTTTTGTAGGGAGGGCAGTCACTGTGAAATATGTTGTGTAAATACTGAATGAGCAATACTGAATATGAACATTCTATGGGCAACATAAATCCACAGAAATGGCGAATTCCTACTATATGGAATAATGCTGTGCTTTATGCAGCAGAAAAGTGTGCACAGACTGCATCATTTATCCAACAGCAGCACTCTCTACTACTTAACCAAATTGGCTCAAATCTATCTGCTGGTAAGCACTGGAGCTGCATAATTAGGAATTCTTCACTAATGGACAGATAATATATCAGTCAATAACTTATTCTGATCTGACTTTTGGCAGACTTTGATCATCTGCAACCAGGAAAGCACACCCCTGTTGTCACTACTGAGACAAATTGAGATGTTGCAAATATATTTCTCCTTTCACAAAATTCATAATCCAATCAATATTTCACATTTTTAGATAACGGCATACATTATGAAAACGGCATTGGATGCCATGCATTTGCATCCCAGTGAGCATCTGATGGCATTTGACATCAGGATGATGATTGTGATGTCATGTGGCATGTCATGTAACAATTGTTACATCACCCCACCATCAAAATGTTCCAAAAACGCCCACTGGGATACCAAAATCTGAAACAAAGCAATTGAGTAGAACTAAAATAGATTTATGTTGTAACTGCAAATGAGTACATAATATGTGTTGCATTGGAAGAAGAAAAATAAACTACACTGTAAATTTTGAGTTTTGAGTTAGCTTAATTGATTAAGTGAGATGGTTTCACGATTCCTTTGAGCCAAGATAGCTTGTTGTTTGCAAGTTATAACAACATAAAGACTATTATAACTCAAAACGGCAAGCTATCATGGCTCAAACAAATTGTGCAACCATCTCACTCAATCATTTGAGCTAACTCAAAATTTCAAATTTTACAATGTATGAAAGCTCCAGATACGTGTAGATATGAAGATATGAAGCTGTTATATGTTCTTTGCCTGATCTGTGGTTCTTTGCCTGATCTGTGGTTATTCGCACTGGGTAGACAGACAAAATCAATAGACAGCAGATCGCAGATCGAGGTCGGCTTATCCATGGGATTGGGATTCAACTCAATGGCAGGCTGTGTCTGGAGGTATCGGTTTGATAATACAAAGCAGTCTGGATAAAATGCATCACAAAGTGCAAATATATAATTTCAAGGAATAATCATGTGATATATGCAGCAATCCTTTTGAACAACCAAAGCTTTCTTTGAAGCATCTCATATCACCAAACATACATATACTCTATACAGCAAGCCTTCAGGCAGCTGATGTTTTGTACCCAGACACCTACAGATGTAATGCCAGAAGCAAACAGCATCATTGCTCCTTCTTTGGTTGCAGGCCATTAAAAGTCTATTTGCAGGTAATGTAGGAATATTTACTATGCCGACCAGACACCAAGCAAATACATCTAGAGCTAAGCTTGTTGTCTGATGAGTGCGGACAGGAGAGGGCTAACCAGACACAATGTTATTTCAACTTCACATTTATGGGAATGAACACATCAATTGCTAATGAAACACAATTCTATTGCTTTTTAAAAATCCTGATATATAAAGGCAAATTTTGCTGTTGGGCACTTGTAATAAAATATAGCACTTGGCCTGCTCCAAAGTTAAAGAATTGCCCGAGCCAAGCATTATATGATCGACGGACTGGCACATGACTTGCATGCTAACCATTGAGCCACTGGGTCATCAATTGTGATAGCCTATATGATGAGCTTAAGCCCCCATCTGGATGAGTTAGTCAAGGCCATGAAGAGTTTATTACCTGCATTTTATGTTGAAGTAAGCACAACAATTACAATCTGATGCTTCGAAGCTCTATTATCTGATACAATTCTAAGTTATGAGTCATGACATGTGATTCAGCCCGATATATTCTCATAAAAGTGACATCATTGTGGACAGAATTATTCATACTCATATAAGGATCTGAGGGTGGAAGGGGTAAGCTCAGTTGGCAGTGCTCTGGAATTACATTTGCCAGATCTTGAGTTCAACAGTTACTGCAGCTCTGGTCTGGTCACCTGGTCCACCTGAGCTGGATGGCAGTTTCAAGCATCCTTCATCTCATCATCATCATCGTTAAGTTTTCTGTGAAATAGTGCAATAATCAAATCTAATCCCCTTTAGAGAATAAAGTAGACCAAATAGCAGTAAATGGCATTTTCTATTTTGGCCATTCAAGGCATGGCTGCCATTTGCAATCACCTCATTGACAACAAGATATTAAGTAGTGAGGACTGAGTATGAACTGGGAGGGAATTGCCTGGATGAGACAACTTAAATTAGAAAGGTCAGAGTGTAATGTATGTGGAAGTTAAAGGACTCAAATAATCAGTCAATCAGTTGAAAATAATTTTCAAATGTATGTTATATATAATGTGGTGATTATAAATCTAGGTAAAAAAACAGATCTAATTTCTTCCAATTGTTCCTCATCGGTGTCACATGCCATTGTCTCGATAGCGAGTTTCTGTTTATGTATACCATACTGAAGCCTTTCATGAAGCCTGAACCGTGTCCATAAACTGTCTATATTTCCTCCTCAACCATTCCAGGCATCCGGGAGCACTGACCTTGTGACAGAAGGAGGCCCAGTTAGGCTGAGTTAGGCCAGGCTGTCTGGTCAGGGATTACCAGCGTCATTAAATGGCTTATCCTCAGACCACTTTGCTGCTTCTTTGGGAAGGGCAGTACTGTGAAATATGTTGTGTTGATGTTGAAAGCGCCATACATTCATAAATCTAAAAACAAGAAACTTCTGCTGTATGTCATGATATTCTTTTGTGATGAAAAGTGTGTATAGCCTTTCTTAGTTACCAACCATTTAGCAATTCACCCAAATAGATTATCAAACTAATGCAGCAAATGTCATAACCACTAGGATTTCTTAATTCACTGTTAATGTTCCTCTCTGATGTAGGGAAAAGACGCAGGCATTTTAGGTCTATTGTGATTCATTGCAGGTTTCAATGGTATATATGGTATGATAAACAATGCAGACGAAACCAGGACAAAATGTAGATGTTACAAAAGTGTGTGTAAATCTCATTTCATACAAAGACTTTTTTCCATAGGTCAGTATTTTGTAAATCACAACTATGAGATTACAATGGCAAGAACTACAACTACCAAATAGAAAACTACAACTACCAAATAGAACCGAAGCTTGTGTATTGCGCAGAGCTCCCAGACATCATCGAGCAACTCTTTGGCTACAAAGCATCAGATAAGATATGAAGCTGTTGTGTGTTCTTTGGCTGATCTGTGGTTATTCACACAGGGTATACAGCAGAAATCAATAGACTTGAGATTGCACAAAGAGGTCAGTTGATCTAAGAAGCCACCACAGCCACCCTGGTGCTTCAGTTCAATACAAGCGATTTTTGGGGGTAAATCTCTGCTTTATTACAATCACCATCACTTCAATGCAATCCAGTCAGTAGAAATCCCAAGTATTTAAGAAAAAAAAAACACTGTGGTTCATAGCCAGAAAGATTTTTATTAAACTTGCCAGAGGGCATATGTAGTGTACAGCATAGAGCGGCATAGTTGATGGCGAGACTTTGGAAGCTGATGCCTCTTTGATTGCTTTTTGTGTAGACACCTTGGTTGCCTTTCAGCCTACAAATATGATTCCACAGTAACAGTAGCCCTGGAGCCATTGGCAGTATCTTTGGCATCTTCTTTGATATCAGGCCTTTATCATATACTTGTACATAGACTAAGCTGAACTAAATTGTGTGACATTGCACACAAGGCATCAAGCAGGCGTTGCCAGATTAAAGCTTGTAGTTTGATGCTTACAGGTCATAACATTACCTCAAAGAGAAAGCAGGTAATTGGTGAGGTTGCATAATATTATACCAAGCAAATCACCATTATAATTATTCGAGCAAATAAACATTCTTGACCATTTCTTCCAAACATTATATTTAAGCCACATTGCCAATAGTTATGTTCTGTAAGCGAGGTTGGAACCTACAACTCGGATGCCAATTTGTGAGGTGTACAAGGAATGTATATTCCGCGATTGATGATGCTGACGATATGCCTTTACGTTGATGCTGAAGTAATCTGAAAAAGCCACTGAGAGTTCATCACCTCCATTTATGAGAAAATAAGCACAGCAATCACAACTTTGGCACCGGATCATTAGATTCTGATGCAGCAGTAATTTATGAGTTCATATCTTGGCTCATATCCTCCTAAAAATGATAGCAAGCGTACCGGTAGGACAATATCATCCACACAGATGAATCAGCAACTTCCATTCAGATGCAATGTATTGGGTCACTTAATGGTTTCCATAAGTTCACTTAATCTTTTAATGAAAACATAAAGGCAAATTTATTAAGGTTGTGACCAACGCTGAAAAATGTATGTATGTATAAATCAAACTAAACCAAACATTCAGCCTTGCATGTGTCCACGGATCAGATAAGCTTTGTGTAAAATTAGACCCTTACAGGATGATCGGACAAGAATGCAATCATTATTTGTCCTCAAATATCTTTTGCTTCATCACATTTCTTTCAGCATCAACTTGTCCACTATCCATCAGGACACAATCATTTTGCTTCGACATTCCTGTGAAATTGGCAAAAAACACCCAGATCTATGGTATGGGTAATATCACACCCTTTTCAACTGAAATTTTGTTCCTTTCTCTGAAAGCTTCATTTTAGTATCTTGTTGTAGACTGTAGAGTCTGTATAGGACAGTGTCCTATACTTTGTTTCTATAGTGATAGTAGTGACTTCAAGCTTTTTCTCTCCGTGAGATGTGGAGTTTATGGTTGTCCCATAGAAGCTTCTGTCAGATAAGGCCTCTCAAAGCTGTCGTAAAAGTGGCAACTTTCCACAAGAGCCTCCTGTGCTGTGTCTTGCAAGGACAGGATAGCCCATGTGCCTGGCAAGTGTGATGTGTTCATCCTCTCCATGATTCAATGGTGTTGACTTCCCACTGGAGCCCAAGCCATGAAATTCAAATGTCTTGGCTCATTTAGCCTTGCACCAGGAGGTGTACACGTATCTCATCTGAGTTACTGAATTATTGGAGAGTGATGCATAAATGTAAATCAAACTCCAGGTCAGAAGCCTTCCTTTTTCATACTTTGTTAGGTGATGTTTGTTCTGCAGGGCTGCAGGTTGATATAGTTCAGAGCAATGAAACTGACTATGGCTTTTTTGTTCACTTCTGAGCATTGGGTAACTGTAAGGTTGATCTGTGTACCGTCATTCCAAGTTGCCATAAAGTGGTGATTTAATACTCTGATATCACTTTCCAAAAATGTCGCTGACAGTCACACCTGTTATCATCAATCACCGCATAAATGGCTTTGTAATTCGTAAATGGACCCCCTGTATGTTTTGTGTTGAAGTCATCACATTGTGGGCAATGTATTAATCTAACACATAATTCAATGCAAATGTGGTTCAGCTCCGCTGAAGGTCTTTGCCTGCATGGGTTCGAAACCCGGGTGGGGAACTCAAAATTTTCAGTGTACCTTCATGAGCAAAATCCCAGCTGGATGTCGTTCGGATGAGACGTTAAATTGGCGGCCCCTTGTATCAGTGTCTATGCTGGGCAAGTAAAAGATCCCTCACATGGGGTAAATGTGTAACATGTTGAGGACTCCCACTCTCTCTCCCATCTCATCAATCAACCCAGAACTGGGCTTAGAGGGCTGCACTTACCATATCTATCTATCTATCTATCTATCTAGATAATTGGATATCACAGATCATTATCTGTTTTACCTGAAATGGATGCTCATTGTTATGGATGGAGGTCACTTCTCATTATCTGGCAATGCAAACCACCCATTGATGCTAAATATAACATGCCCAGATGTCGGTCATTAAAAGAGTCACAAACAATGTTACGTTGTCAATTCCCTCAACGAGTTACATAAAAACTGAAGAATTAAAACAAACATCACAAGTTAAAACTTTGTAGGGATATTGCATGTATACAAGAGTCAAAAAGAAATGTTGAATGAAACTTCTCAATAGACTGCATTCCAGTGCACGGGATAATAAAACAGGAATAGCGCATGGCTTAAGTGCATACCTGGTATAACCTGCAATCTCATTTAGGCTTCAACAAAAGGTGTCTGGACGGTATCCAATTGCTTCAGAAATAGCACTCGGGAACTGGACAATGATGACGCAGTCCTAATGTTGATGAAATGCAGTTCCATTGACAAATTGCTAAGCCTGCTTTTAAAAGGTTTTCTTTCCTGTGACTGTCAAGGAGCCCCTGTGATCTCAAGATAGCATGTGTGGAGAACATGGGGACCATCTACAGATAAAATGTTTTACTTCAAAAACATAAGTAAGACTCTCTAGCAAACTAACTGTTGTAGCAATTATGAATAAGAATGGTCCTTAGCATTTTTGTTATGGAAAATGATAATTTGTCTTTGTATTTGTAGTTATATACCAAGGCCACTTAATGTATTTTTATATAGTCAAGGATGCAATTGATGTGTTTGCTTTGAAAACATATTTCTCTGATAAACAGCCTCAATATAAAACAAGCATTTTGCAGTCCTGAACTACCCTTGAAATAGAGCTTCTCTTTAGAACATGTTTGTACATTTTTCATGTCTCTTTCTCTTGGAAGTGTATGGTATTCACTGTTCAAAATAACGCTATCAAGAGCTTCCCGGATCATTTGACCTTTGCACATGATACAAGCAATATATCCCATGCAATGATTTTCATTGTAGCACCATTGGAAAGATAATATTATACATGACAACATGTTTATAGGTAACAGATTATGAATAAAAAGACTATAACAAACATTCATCGTGAAGAATACAAAAGACAAAGTTCGGATGACACAATACTCCATTGAGTGCTTCCTGAAAGTTATGTTCTAAAACCAAAAGAGACAAAGCGGGGCCAACGATACAAAAGGCTACCAAGACTCCAAGAGTGATAAATACCAAGGTTCTTCAGTTTCCAACAGAGGTCATTAGGTTTCTGTCAGAATTTATGTGATTAGCTAATGAAGGACATCCTTTCCTGATATCAATCTTGAGGTCTACTCTTTGTTGATGCAGCAGAGAGCATTTGCAGGCTTCGTGTTTCCGCAAAACTCTCAGGAGATAGACTAAGTTCATAGTGGTTTATGAGCACTGTGTCTTCAGAATGAAGAATTAGAAACTAACAGTGAACATATTTAAAGCACCAACTTACAATTTGATCATCTCTTCAGCTTGGTGACTGAGATACAAAAATTTCAAAGGAAAGGAAAAAGATTCAATGCAATTTGCTGCATGAAATTAAGAAAAAGCTCGTCACTATATACCAGTTTTAAGTTGTAATTACTAATGACTTCCGAAAATGTTTAAACTTTGCCAATGATGGGCCATCTGTTCTTTTACATGTTTTACAGCTGCTGAATAGTGAGTTGATGGTGGCTGTTACTTTCTCATCTGCTGAAGTTTTCAAACAAGTTTTTATTTTAGAACTCATTAAATTCATTAGTTTCTTTTAAACTTTAAAGAATGGATGTGAAGAATTTACAGCAAAGAGGCTCAAAGGGAAGTGCAACCTTTAAAAACAGCACTGAAATGGTAGCTTGTTAAAGTTACTCTAGATTCCGGAAAGTATGTTTTTCACCAAGCAGTGTCACAGAAAAAAGAGCCAAAACTTTGTTTTCGGATATCCTAACATATATTTGTAACAAGCACGGCTACAGGACAACAGTAGGACAACTCATCAAATATTTATCCTAAAAGCCAGTCTATCGAGATGGATAATATGTATTAAAAAGCTCTGCATATCAGATTTATATATATGTTGCTTAAATCTTTACATGAAAGTTGTGAGGCAGGCCTGTGTAGTTCCAAATATGTTAGCAACAAGTTTTTAAGTAAATAACAAATAACACTGTTCCTTGAATCTAATGCACCCAAAAGGACCTTGGGAAAATTGCATTCTATCAGCTCCATAATAACATTTCCATTAAGGTAAATTGCATTGCTCTACAGCAAGTACAGATGCCCACTCTTTATCATAATGTCTATTGGCCTTGATATTCTTTTAATCTTGAAAGATGAAAATAAAGAACCACAAACGTACTGGAAGGCACTTCCATGGTAATTTATCTAATACCATGAGGCTATGGCAACTACATTGATATCTATTGGTCATTTTCCAATAGTAGACCACCTCTTATTCTTTATCATATTGTGAATGGACTGCCCCACCAATCCCAAATATGGGTCCAACCCCTCTTACAACGTCTGCATCTGCAATCGATGATCCTGCCAATGAGCATGCCAGACCATCTGGCTACTCTGGGGTTCGTATTTTATCAAGTCATTTGAGCCGTAGCATCTCTTGGACTGGCATAGAAATCAGTTGACTAGGAATATGAATTAACTCAATAGCATCTTGATTCTTGAAAAATTAAAGAAATTTGATTTACAAAAACTAAGTATTGCCTCACGAGAAATTGTGATAGATGACAAAATATAATAGAAGGATTAACTCAGTCAACAACATAACATCAAACTGGAACAAACAGCCTGAATTTAGTTTCAACTGCTACAAACTGTCTGCAGAATACAAAGAGCCTTGGCAGATAGTTTACTTTTTTTTTTATAAATTGATGAAAATCTGGATTTTCAACCTTAACTTTCAGACAAATATCATTTATTATAATTTTGTCATCATACGATTGAAACAAGGCTAAATGTTCCATATAAAATAAAATTTGTTAGAATCACAACAGAACAATAATTAATTTTCAAAGAAGAAAAATCTTCCATAAACTGGACACTTGTAATGATTGCTTGGCCTTGTGGAAAACAGGATGGGCCTTGGGAGACTCATCTAGCCTGAAGGAGAACTGGACTGCAATGCAATCATTACTTGTCCTTTTTCTTCATCACATTCTCTTTTTTGTCCAAACATATCCATGACCCATCAGGAAACAATCATTTTGCTTTGGCATATCTAGAAAATTGTCATTAAGAAGACCTGGAGGAGAATATTGTTTCCTTTTCACACATAATGTTGCTTGTTTCTCTTCAAGCTTGGTGTTAGTATCTTGTTGTGGAGTCTATAGTGCAGTGTCCAGTACTTTGCTTCCATAGTGATAATGGCAGACTTGGCCTTTTTTCTCTCTGAGATGTGGAGTTTATGGTTGGCCCATAGAAGCTTCTGTCTAGATAAGGCCTCTCAAAGCTGTCGTAAAAGTGGCGATTTCCAGAAGAGCCTTCTGTGATGTCTCTTGGACTCTGGGTAGAACAGGACAGCCTTTTTTCTCTCTGAGATGTGGAGTTTATGGTTGGCCCATAGAAGCTTCTGTCTAGATAAGGCCTCTCAAAGCTGTCGTAAAAGTGGCGATTTCCAGAAGAGCCTTCTGTGATGTCTCTTGGACTCTGGGTAGAACAGGACAGCCCATGTGCCTGGTCTGTGTCATGTATTTGTCCCCTCCATGATCCATTGGTGTTGACTTCATTCAGCCCAAGCCATGATATTCTAATGTCTCCGCCATTGGTCTGGCCCTCTCAGCTCATCCAGGCTTTCACCTCTGAGTCACTGATTAGTTGCAAGATGATACATGTACATAAATGTAAATTAGACCATGGTCACAAGTATTTCCATATTTTAAGGAAAGAGTAACCATTTGGCTTTGTTCGGTAGTGTTATACTGCAGAGCTCCTGTTACATCTGAGGTTGTGGCTAAGTAAAAGGTTCTTACAAGCAGGATAATCCCAAGTAGCTATAAAGTGACAATGTATTACTTTTTTAAATATTAAGGATGACGCCAACCACCAATATTTTAAATATCACTTACATAATTTCTGTTAAAACAAATCATCACTTTCATGAATGAACCACCGAATCAACTTCTTTATCTGTTGTGATGACACACATTACTTGCATAATTTACACTGTACAAGATTATCACATCATTAAAAACAAATATGGTGACTTATAATAGGCTGTCATATATCATTATCTGTTTTACCTGAAATGGATCCCTATTGTTACCCATGAAGGTCAATCATAATATATACCACCATAATTAAGGTATGCTAAATATAACATGTAGATATCACTCACAAATTAAGTAATACTCAATGAAGTTATACAGATATATATGTTGTAATTCCCTTCAGTAAAATTGCATGGATACGAACACTGGAGGTTTCCAATAATCATCGCACCTTGTTTGGTCCCCCCTCAATAAAAGTTCAAAAGAAGACACAAAAGGAACTGCTGAATGGACTACACGGGAGAGTAAAACAGTGCTAAAACAGCAATAGAGCCTGGCTAAAGTGCATACCTGGTATAACCTGCAATCTCATTTAGGCGTCCACAAAAGGTGTCTGGACTATATCCGATTGCATTGGGCATAGCACTCAGGAACTGGACAATGACAATCCACTCCCAATGTTGATGCCATGCAATTCCATCGACAAATTGCTAAGCCTGCTTGTCCACATTAATTGTAAAGTTTTTCTTGCCAGCGACTGCCAAGGAGCTACTGTGATCTCAAGATAGCATGTGTGGGGGAAATGGAGAAACAGATAAAATGTTTTGCTGTAAGAACCTACAAGCAATATTTTAGAATGAACTTACCATACAAGAAGACATTTTTAAATGGTCCTTATAACCATTATGTTATAACAATAGATAGCGACCAATGGCTAAAGCCACTTATTTCTTAATTTCTGCCTTTAAACTATGTGATCCAACCTTTAAGCCAATTCTTTCATGGTCTTTTGTAATTATTCCAAGTCCTTGATATTTGTTATCTTCAGTTGGTCATAAAATGATGTCAATTAATTTCGCCTAAATTCTATGAATTTGAAAGTAAGCGCATGTCCCAGACTGATTTCCATGCCCTGGTAGCGACTCCAAACCATACGTGGTAAAATGTGAGCCTCTGAACAGAGAGAAAATCTGTTCAACCTCATCCTCAAGGTCATTGGTTCCAGATAGAGCAGTACACCAAAAAGGCTGAAACTATGCAGTTTCCAAGGCCAACCCATTTACAGTGTATGATGGGACCTAAGTGTGTGATCTGGCATTGGAAATGTGCAATATATCAAAACATCCTGCTGCTTTAGGCGAATGACCATGAAACTGCACATACCAAGAATGTTATGTCATCGTTCCTTAAAATTAGTTCTGTGCAATGCCTGCTGTCTTTATGAAAATATAAGGACCGTGTACGACTGTAAGTAGTTTTGAAATGTACACCATGTTTGTTGTCCAAGGCTACTAAAATTATATCTCAAGGTGGTGGCGGTGTTCAACATGCTTTGAACTATGTATTTTTCTTTGATCAACATCCATGATATTCAAACCAACAATTCGTTGTTCTGAAAATATCCACAAGAAAGATAGCTGAATTCTACATGGTATACGTACATTAACTTAACATTTTCTTTTTTAAGTTTCCTTCACTTCTTAGTGCGAGAATTATGGTATCTTCTGTTTAAAATGAAGCTGTCCTGGACCACAAAACTTTTTTCTGATCATTTGACCTTTACGACTGTGTCACAATGCCTTTTGAAGAATATGAGAGACAAAGCCAGGAAGGATGACCCAATAATCTGGAGGGTGCTCTCTGAAAATAACGGCCCAAGGCCAAAAGAGACACAGCAGGGCCAGAGATATAAAAGGCTACCAAGTGTGACAAATGCCAAGGTTCTTCAGTTTCCAACAGAGGTCATTAGGTTGCTGTCAGAATTCAAGTGATTAGCTGGTGAAGGACATCCTTGACTGATAAAAAGTCTGTTCTTTGTTGATGTAATAGAGGAAATGTGTATAGGCTTCTTTTTTTTTTTCAGAACACCATAGGTAATGGGATAAGTGAATGAGATTTTTGTTGCTCTGTTTATGGAATAGAAATACGAACTTGCTATATTAGATCATCTCTCCTGTCACTGACCAAGATTTATATTCGAAATTCTGAAAACAAAAAGATGCTACACCATTTGTCCCATGAAATAAAGAAAAGCCTACAACTACTAGTTTTACATCGAATTACCAACAACTTCTGACAAGTTTTAAACTTTGCCCATGATGGGCCATCTGCTCTTTTACAGAAACTAAATGAGCTGATGGTTGTTGTTGCTTACACATCTGCTGAAATTTTCAGACAAGTTTTTATTCCAGAACTCAAAGAACCTGAAGAATTAACGTACCAAAGGAGCTTGAAGGAGAGCTCTTCCAATATTTATCATAAAGCCAGTCTTCCAAGATAAAAAGAAGTAAACATAGATAATAAAAACAAACTCTAGAATATATCAACAGAAGTCTCTGTAGCTCAAATGTTGTATATTAATCCATTATGGAAATTGTGAAGCTGGCCCCAGCATGTACTTAATATGAAAGCAACAATTATGTTCAAAGCATAACAAAAAGTATCGTCCCGAGAATCTAGTAATACACACAAAAGGACCTTGGGCATAATTGCATTCCATCAGGTCCATTACATGGTATTTACATTGAGACAAATTGCATTGCTCTACGGCAAGTACAGATGCTCACTCTTTACTATTATCCATGATGACCTTGTAATCTTGAAGTATTACAATGCAATGACATATATGAGTATTGGTAGGCACTTCCATGGTCACTTACCTACTACAGGAGGGTTATTCCCAAATATATTGATATCTATTGCCCATTTCCCAATAACAGACCACCTCTTATTCCCATATCATATTGTAAATGGCCTGCCCCAGCAATCCAAAATATTGGTCCAACCCCTCTTGCTGTGTCTGTATCTGCAATCGATGATCTTGCCAATGAGCTAGCATCCAAGCTCAGCCAAGGCTCAGTGCAGGCTATTTGGCCACTCAAGGGCTCGCATTTTATCAAGTAACTGGAGTAGTAGCCTCTCTTTGACTGGTATCGGATTCAGTGGTCTATGAGATACGCCAAATTGTCAATTCCTGTGACACCCTGTGCAATCCCAGTCAGCAATTTATTCATATGACCATTCAGTTAAAATAACAGCAAATTCAATTTTGAACACTGAATTTAATTGAAAATGTGAAATTGAGAAAAGCATCTCAAGCAGTTGAAGAAATTTTATGAAAAAGAAATCATTAACGGAAGAGAAAGAGGTGTCTGACACAAATATGTACCAAAAGACTCTTCTGTAACTAGATATATTGATGTGCATCAAGTCTTCTGCAATACTAATAGTAAATGGCAACACACACCAAAGATTTTGACCCTTGCTATTCTCGAGTGAAAAGGATCTGGCAAACTGCAACATGTCTGGAAATAGCATCATCAGTGGAATTGCATTGCATCAGCATCAGGACCTCATTGTCATTGTCCAGTTCCTGAGTGCTATGTCCAATGCAATCGGACACCGCCCAGACATCTTTTGTGGAAGCCTAAATGGGATTGCAGGTTATACCAGGTATGCACTTTGTCAAAGAACTATTGCTGTGCAGTCTGTACACTCCCTGATATAGTCCATTCATCAATTCTGCCCTACACTTCTCTTTGTTCCTTTGTCCACACAATACATGCAAGGATGCACTGTGTGGGATGCAGTAAGATTACGGGAATGATTTGCATATAGCTGCATAAAGTGGTATACAAAAAGACTGTTTCTAAACAGATCAGAACTATGACCTACTCATTTTGCCAATGAAAATTGTATGGATCTATAACACCACACATTAGCCAAGAAAACCACTTTGTACTTGCCAAGTCAAGAGGTTCAAGTACCAAGTAAATGTAAATTTAGACTTTTTTATAGTCCATTACACCGACAAAGTCAGTCTCAACAGACTTTACAATTACACCCTTGAAAGGCCTGTTCAAACATGAGCCTTTCTCAACTCCCCAGGGAGTATGTAGCCAGGCAGTCGTTTCAAGCACACACAATGCTAAGTCACTCTACAATCGCCATCACTGCCTATAGCCAAGTACCAATTTACACCTGGGTGAAGTGAAGCAAAGAGTTACGGAAGATTAGCTCAGTTCCTCTGTGCCATGGTTGGGAGTCGAACCTGCAACGTCTCAGTTACCAGGCAAGTACCTTATCCGCTAGGCCAAGGTACTTTATATAAAGTACTTAAATACAGCCAAGTACAAGTAAAAAAGCACTTGACCCCAGCCCTGAAATTTAGCTTTTCAACAATCATGATTGTCCATTCTAATACAGCTGTTTCAATGAGTATATGGTGTTATTTTCTTACTAGCTGTGCAGCATTTTGGCTTCCTCGGATTAGTTAATAAGACAATCAGGGGAAGCTAAAATGCCACGTTGCAAGTTGGAAAACAGATCCATATACATTGCATACTTATAGAAATTGCTGCAACAAGAAAATAATTTATGGCATCACATTAGCGCATCAAATATGTATGCCCGTCATTGCTGCATCATTCAGTCATTCATGCTCATTGCGGGTGATACATATGACTCTCATCATAACAAATAAAGAGAAAGCAAATTGAGGTGTTTACAAACAGATTACCAAGATGCACTCTAACAATAACATCAACAATAACCTGTAATCATATATATATTATATAATGCAACTGACAGGTTTCATTTTGTAAAATAGAAATTATGCCAACTAAATGATTTTATATCAAACTACTCAGGGACAAATACAACCAACACTGGTTTATTTCTAATGTCTCACTGGCAACTACAAATCATCTAAGCCATTACAGTATGGTTTTAACTTTTGATAAACATGATCACTGAGCTGGTAATTTTTCAATTATCTCCCGAATGAAAGCTATGCAGGTTTTTTTCCGTTTGCCAAAATATTATTCTCAACACAAAACCAGAAGATACTGCTACAACCATCAAAGTAAATGGAGGAAACACCTAAGACTTTGCATTTTTATAGTTCGCTGTAATAATTCAGAGACTCAGATGAGACAAACACCTGCTGGTGTAAGGCTTCCTGACCATGGGGAATTGGAGAAGAGAAATTTGAATTTACGGGCTTGACTTCTGGAGCTGAGTCAACACCAACAAGTCACAACAGGGACACATCACGCATCACAAGAACCATTGGCTGTCTCCAGAAAATCGCCTCTTTTACGACAGGTTTGTCAGGTCTCATCGACACCCACTACAAGCCTAAATGACAACTCAAGAGAAAACACCTCAGAAATAAAGTCAAGAAATTTAGATTTAAAAAAATATATATATTACAAGAACATTTTTACTACGTTGTACGTAAAATGAACACATATGCAACCTGTAAAGAGATTCTATCATTCTATATATTTCACTTAATAATAAATAGGATGTACTCAAGGCCTGTCATTTTGCCACTAAACACAGCTATTGTTGGAGATGCCCTTTAGCAAAGTCTTAAATGGCCGATTCCTAGAAGCACTGGGACCGAGAGACAGCAACAGATTTTAAACTTGAAGCATGGCTAAGCAGTTATTACACAAGTATCAATCAAATATTTCAAGACTGATTACAACAGCTGAATATTGGAGGCACCGCAATGAGCCAATTATAGTTGAGCGAGAACCTCGATCTTGTCTGGAGTCGTCTGACTTGTCTCTGACTGTCTTTCGGTGTTACAGGCGATTTCATTACCATGCGATTCTTGTCATTCACACTTGGCTGTGAGGAATCAATGCTAAACAGGCACTTGCTACGTTGGATATATTAATAACTGTATGACGTTCTGTTGTCTCTAAACCAATCAGCTTAACTAAAAATGGCATGTATGTGGTGGGTCTAGAACCTAAGAATCGCGTACTAATGAAATTACCTGTAATAAAACCTCTGATATATCAGAATGGATATTTAACAACAGCAAGAGATTGTAAGATACAATCAAATCAGAGGTCCCAATAATACATTATGTCTACATACTGTGTATATAATACATTTAACTGAAGACCCAATAATATTGTATATATATATCAGAGTCTTGAAATTATAAGAACAGCTTATAAATGAGTGAAGCAGAAAATTAATAGCCTAAAGAAACATCCTAAATAGCATCCAATTCATACATGTATGAATTGCCTTTTTACAAGGATGATCCATTCATGTTGAACAATGTGTCTTAATTGAACATTAATAATGTACAAGATGAGACAACATGGATCAATTATGACTACATGGACACTTTTATTGCAAAGGAAGATGGAGACAGGACATCCTTCAGGCAAGATGAGTCTGCCACTGACATTCTGAATACATTCTGCATATATACGATGTACGACACACACTGTATGACATTTATGCTCCAGAGTACTGCGCATAACCTGCATATGGAATTTCCTGTCTGATTCATGGAGCAGACATTTATAAGCATTGAGCAGGCAATGTTGCATTCTGCATGATAAGCACTTTCCAACTTGCTTGAAGGCAGATTGTTCTAATAAATAAATTTTAAAACCTTAAAAAGGGTTCATTGCATGATGTGATATGCCTTTTATAATGTAAAACCATCAATGAAACAAGCTGGAAGAGTTCTATGCCATTCAAAATTTACCTTTTCAACATGACACATTTCTCCGTTGCTCAATTTATGAAAATATAAACAACAATGCAACACAGCAACTTGGCAATGAGGTGAACGATGATTGAACAAGAAAATTTTTTTAGAAAAAAAAATAGGGCGATTTTACTTTGCCACCATAAGGAATTTTTGATAAATCAAAGCTTCATTTTACATGACTTACGTGTATGTCTTTTTCTAACATATCAACCATTAATCCACATCCATACATGTAATAAAATCTGTCTGTAAACATCTATCTTGCTTTTTTGCTGTCTATCTCAGAGCTGCAAGTTCAAGTTCTGGTGGATTTCCCAAAAAACATTTAATTCAATAGTTTCAATTCTGAAATACTTTAATGCATACAGGGATATGCACAAAAGGTTATCAACATCACTTGCTTGGTTGTGTTTATATCAGCATTGCATTGTGTGCCCAATTAATGGGTAAATTTTTTTTTGAAAGGATCTAAAGAATGGAGTCAACTTGCTTGACAGTTAGGTCTACTGATCATTTCTCAAGATTTGACAGCAGCAACTGATAAGGCTTTGTGTGTATTACAAGTGAAAAAGCTTGAAATACAGATGTACCCTTAAGCACAGAGCCTTAAATCTCCCACTGCCATGCTTCATTGCACAGAGGAAAAAGTGGGTCACAGGCTCATGCAACAAAAACAGCTAATACAGTAGTGCCTGCATTTAACTGAGACTGAAAAAGGTTTTGGTGCAGCTTTTATAGCCCGGTAAGCTGCACTAACATTAGAGGGGTCTTATTCAGCATAAAAGAAATATAATATATCCAGTTTCAGGTCTGAATGCTCTTAATTGCATAAAAAGATGTGGCCTTAAATTGGGATTCTTCTGTATTTCTTGGAAGTGCTTCTGCCCATACTTTGATGACGTTTTTGCACACTTGTTGGCAGATTTTCTTTCAGGGGTGATGAACATACTGAGGGCTCCTTGCAAAGAAAGAAAGTATTACAATACATAACAGCGATTGGCCTGTGCATCGCCCTAAAAATGGGCCCAGGTGACCCGGGAAGAGCTGGATTCGATCACTGGACCCAGCGATCGGCAGCCCAGCACCCTATCACTAGACCAACCCTCTCCCCACACCTGACTGATGGACTACTTTTCAAAAAATTATGCAATGATGGGCAACCTATCATTTAAATATGTACATCAGTCAGGTGCCTGAAACGCAGCTTCTTTCCAATCTAACTATGATTAGCTAGTTGACATTTCCAGGGCCTTCCTGCTTAAATCAGCTACAATGTAACACTTCAACATGTCCCAGCCCTTGACCACAGGTACTTAGGCATTCTCTTTTCCTAATCAACATGCCTGAGATGGCAAAAATATCTTGCTATTAGCCATACCAGGAACAGTTGCCATTGCCTTATGCCAGACACTTTACGACTCACTAGCCGTTTCTTACTGTGGAATTAAGCTCCTCCAAGAAACAGGCAGCAAAGATTATAGGCATGCCACAAGGATCTTCTCTTTGTCCTCTTGTCTCACAATCTGCCTCAACCTGCAGAGATGTAAGTGACAATACTCAAGGTTTACCAGCAATATTTACAGTGCCAACTTTGTTTGGTCAGGAAATGACAAACTTATTGCAAATGAACTAAGAACTGAGCAAATTCACACAAGAAAGCCACCAAAAATGATGCTGCATACTGCAGACACAGCGAGGCCAAAGATATAAAAGGCTACCAAGAGCGACTAATACCATGGTTCTTCAGTTTCAAACAGAGGTCATAAGGTGGCTCCAGGAATTTATGTGATTAGCTGACAAAGGAGGACCCTTTCAAATATCTATCTTGAGGCCCAGTTTCTGTTGATGCAGTTAAGAGAATTTCAGCTACACTAAAGGTTTTATAAAATCACTTTGGGGATAAATTCATAAAAGGTCTTAGCCCTGTTCCAAAAACTGTATGAGAAAAGAACATGTTGAAAATACAAATAAACTAAATAATTAGATCTGGTTATTTCCAAATAGGCCCACGTGGACATCTACTGGACATAAATTTATCAATACCAGGCCCTTCTTATTCTTATGCCAAAAATGGACTGGCAAAGTAATCAAAACCATTGGTTCAGCCTCTCTCACTACATCTTTATATGGAACTGACGACCATGCCAATGAGGTAGATCAGGTTTTCTGGCTACCAAGGACTCACATTTCATCAAGTGGCTTGAGTAGTAGCCCCTCTGTGACTGCCATGGCAATAAGTGGCCTGGGAGATATGCCAATCCAAGCCTCTCCTTTGGCAATTTCAGTAACTGGTCCGATTGACTATTCCATTCAAATAACCACAAATTGAATTCCCCTGCTGACACACATGGGAATAGCATCTTGAGAAGTTAAAGAAATTAGATGACATACAAGGTTCAAAAAGGTAAGTCTGGCCTTCAATCAAAGAAGATGGAAGTCTATGAAGTAGAAATAAGCATTAAAAGACTTTTCAAGCAATTATTGACATGAATCAAATCATTCAGCAATACATTCCAAACATTTAGTACATTGGTACTATTTTTGGCAGTCCTGAGGCAATATGTTCTATAACAGGACAAAAAAATTAGACTGACACTTGTGTTAAAATAGAATCATCAATGGAACTGTATTGCTCAGTATCATAAATGCAGAAATCCATTGTCAGAGTCCCGTTCTTGAGTGCTATGCCCAATGCAATCGGATACGGTCCAGACACCTTTTGTCCCTTAATGAGATTGCAGGTTATCCCAGGTATGCACTTTGGACAGCCACTATTGCTGTGTATCCTCTGATCTACAATAGTACATTCAGCAGTTCTGTTTATTGTATTGGACACTTCTTTTGTGCCTATTCAGCACAACCCTTGCAAAGGTGCACAGTGTGGAATACAGTGAGAAGTGGACAACATATCTGCATCTAGCTATCAGTTGTATAAACCGGTAATATGATACACTGTGCTCGGAGTACTGCCACTGTTTACGAGGATAAAACATGCACATATTTCCACTGAATGACGACAAAAATATAGTCAAGCTTGTCAGAAACATTTAGACCAGATTTATCTGCAATGCATGCAGCAATAGAATTACTGGAAGGTAACGGTGCATATAGCAAATACAGATTCACGATTAAAAAAAGATTACTTATGTTGAATTATCACATTCAACCCACAGTCGCAAACCTGTTTGTGGAATTATTTAGGTGTATGCTATATGTAAATTTCATCAACTTTCCCAAACGCGACATTATGTAAAAGCATTTAATAAATAACTTCACCATGCAGAAGGATGGCACAGTGGTTAAGATTCCCGCCTGCTCTGCTGAAGGTCTTTGTCTACACGGGTTCAAACCCCGGTAGGAAACTGAAATTTTCAGTGAACCTTCAAGAGCAATATCCCAGCTGGATGTCGTTCAGATGATATATGTTAAATTGGTGGCCATCCTATTTTGAGAAGGATTTTGATATCGACAGTAAAAATAAATAAACAGCCACACGCGAAAAAATGGCAATTGACATCTTAGACATTGTATCATGATCTGTAACTTGTTAATAAACAGGCGTATGAGTACAATTTTCAATGCATGGGGAAAAGCCAAAATGCCAGTTCTTCATTACCAAGACAATCTCAAAATATGTAAAACACACCGCAGTAAATGAGAAAACACCTCAAGACTTCAGCATATATATTTCGCATTTGTATACAGCTATCTGTAAATATTCAGCAACTCAAGATGAGACAAACACCTCTGGGTGCAAGGCTGCCAGACCACTGAGCTGAGAAATTTGAATTTCATGGCTGGAGCTCAAGAGCTCCGTCAACACCAACAAGTCACAGAAGAGACACATCACACGTCACTTGTCACCAGGTGCATGGGCAGTCCCGTCTCACCAAGACGCATCACACGAAGCACTTGCAGAAAATCGCCACTTTTACGACAGCTTTGAGAGGTCTTATCTGGATGAAGCTTCTATGGGCCAAACATAAAAACAACATCTCAAAGAGAAAGAACTCTTCAGGTCCACTCGTAGCAGAGCAGTAGATGCTGCACAAGACTCCGCAGGAAGGCCAAGAATATAAGGATTAGCTGCACTTCTAATCGGAACAAAAAATACCACATGGCCAGACATCTCAAGGACTCAACTAAATATTCAACTGAAAAACAAAGAAGTACCAAAATGTGGTAAGGACTGCGAAGAATACAAGAAATTGAAATCACACCAACAGAAGTTATAAGAACTGTCAAGTCATCTAGATATTTCACTTTCTAATTTGTCATCGCTAGCAAAGTGGACAAAAAATTTTCCCAAAGCAACAATAATACCTGACGACAATATATATATGTACACATTTTATTAGACATTCAAATACCAGAAATGATACATATGTCTGGCACAATTTACATTTCCGAAAAGTGTCTCACTTTGCCCCACCCTCTCCTATTGCAGAAACCTAATAACTATTTAAGATATACCTAGAGACTACCTCAAGGCCCATGCACAACATTAAAACATATCTCATTCAATGAGTTTTATTAATTGAACACATGAGTCATGAGTAGTGATATAAATTCATGAATAGAGTACAAATGAATAGCATAAAGTGACATGCTCAAAGATAAAGAAATGAATCAAATGTATCCTATTCACATAAAAATGTTTGATGAAGACAGTGAGCTACATGAAGAATTGGCTAATGCTGAAATGGGGCAATTCACACAAGATGATAGAGCATAGTGACTGCATGTACATTCTTATTGCAGAGAAAGATGGAGACAGGATATCCTTTAGACAAGATGAGTCTGCAACTGACATTCTGAATGTATTCTATATACATATGATGTATGACACTCACTGCATATGAAATTTATGCTCTAGAGAACTCCGCAGAATGACACTTCCTGTGTACCTTATGGTGTAGGATTGAGCTGACTATGATGCATTCTGCACAGCAAGCGCTTTTCCAACTTGCTTCAAGGGACAAGTCTGTCAAAAATGAAATATAAAAGTGTTTGAAACTGAAAAGGGGGACTTCTTTGAGTGAAGTGGCATGCTTTTTATAAACTATGTCAAACAATTAAACGAACATGCTGAAGGTAAGAGTTTCTTTTCATCTTAATTAATTATGCCATTTGTGCAGATTTCAATCCATAACCTGAAATTTTGGAAAGAGATAATAAAATCTGAACCAGATTCTTTAGAATACCTCTTGAATATTTGATACAGAGAAGTCAGAGATAGACAACCCATCATTCAAAGACATGTGCATCAAACAGCTTTTATATTTGATAATCACCCTTTCTTTCTATATGACTAAGATCAGCTAGTTGACATTTCCAAGGTTTTTCAGCTTGAATATTCAAGCAACCAAACCACTTCAGCATGCCCAAACCCTTGACCATCAACATTCTTTTTTTTTTCAAATTGAAATAGGCCTACTTAAAAGCCAAACGTCTTATAGCACTATAAGCCACATTGGCATCACCAAGTTAAAAGATGAAACTCACCACAGGTGAAAGTGACCATGCATCATTTCAAAGGCACTGAAGAAAAAAGTCTAGCTTTCATTTCCATTTAAACCCCTCTCATTGCACACTCTAGAAGAGGTTAAGTGTGACGTGTTCTTTAGGTACTACTTTCACAACACTACTGTCTCCCTGTTTTGAACAGGTATACTGAGAAGACATCAGTGACACCATTGCGACAAATGCTTGTTTGCCAGATCGAATTTCCCCAAACAACTAAGCAGTAAATAATATAGGCACACCTCACACCATATTTAGCATTTGTATACACCTTTTCTTTAATAATTCAGTAACTCAAGATGAGACAATCACCTTTGGGTGCAAGGCTGTCAGACCACTGAGCTGAGAAATTTGAATTTCATGGCTGGAGCTCTAGAGCGGAGTCAACACCAACAAGTCACAGGAGGGACACATCACAAGTCACTTGTCACCAGGTGCACTGGCAGTCCCGTCTCACCAAGACGCATCACACGAAGTACTTGCAGAAAATCGCCACTTTTACGACAGCTTTGAGAGGTCCTATTTGGAGAGGATCTTCTATAGACCAAACTTCTCAAGGAGAAAAAAAGTTTTTCATGTCCACTAGTAGCAGAGCAGTAGATACGACAGTAGGCTGTGATGCCTTTAATATACGGAATAGAATTCATTGCATTACATGTACTTCTAATCTACACAAAAATAGCACATGGTGTGACATCTCAAGGACTCAACTATATAAGCGAAAAACAGAGAAGCATCAAAATGTGGAAAGGACTGTGAGGAATACAAGAAATTGCAATCGCACCAAGAGAAGTTATCAGCACAGAGTAGTTTCTACCTATCTGTGTATATCACTTTCTTATATTAATTTCAATGCCAGGGGATGATTACAGATGCAGTAACTCAATATGTGTTGAAGTATTGTATAAATCTAATATAACTGATTAAGATATACCAAGAGATTACCTGAAGACCCGTCACCCAATATCAAAACATATCATATTCAAAGACATTTATCTTTAAGATTTTTAATAATTTGATACATGAGTAGTGATATAAATTAATGAATGCAGTACAAAATGAATACCATAAAGTGACATGCTCAAAGACTTTAATAAAATGTATCCTATTCACATGAAAATGTTTGATGAAGACAGTGAGCTCTATGAAGAATTGGCTAATGCTGAAATGGGACAATTCATGCAAGATGAGACAACATAAAGTCTAATAACATGACTGCATGGACATTTTTATTGCACAGGAAGATGGAAGACGGGATACCCTTCAGACAAGATGAGTCAGCAACTGACATTCTGAATGTGCATGTATTCTGCATATGTATGATGTATGACACTCATTGCATGTGACATTTATGCTCCAGAGTACACCACAGAATGGCACTTCCTGCGTACCTTATGGAGAAGGATTGAGTTGGCCATGATGCATTCTGCACAGTAAGCACTTTTCCAATTTGCTTCATTGCACATTTTTTTCAAAAATGAAATATAAGAATGTTAAGACTGAAAAGGGGGACTTCCTTGAGTTAAGTGAGCTTTCCATTGTGGAAGGCTCACCACGAATTTCATGCCTGCATTGCAGTGCGTGACTGAGAGTATTTACAATTACAATTAAAATTACAAAGCTTTTATTTCAATCTAAACACCTCTCTTTGTACACTCTAGCAGAGGTTAAGTGAAACAGGTTCTTTAGATGCTACTTTCTTGACACTAATGCCTGTCTCAGTGACACTTGATTCTTCCACACTTGGTGCAGGTGTCCTGGGAAGACAATCAGTGACAAGACAGTGATAAATGCCTGGTATGCCAGATACAAGCAGACTCTCACTGTGAAATTGAATTCCTCCAACAATTAAGCAGCAAACGTACATCAAGGATACATCAAGGTTACCCCAAGGATCTCTACTGATGCCTAGATCTGCAGAAATGTGACTGGCAATACTCATACTGTCTTTTGAGTCCTGGGCAGGGGCGGACTGGCCTATGTGGCAAAGTGGCAACTGCCACGGGCCCATCCACTCAGGGGGGCCCACAAGATGTTAAAAAAATAAAAATTTAAGAAAGGAGCAAAATTTTGCTGTAAAGTTCATGATTATGTGTCGAAAATACACAAACTGAAAAGGACAGTCTCCTCTCATATGGAGGCCCCCAACCAAATATTAACAATTTGCCAAATTAGACCTGTAGAATTTTTCTTTTTTAATTGGAAATAGCGCCGACAGCAGAGACATAGGGCCCCATTGACTTATTTTGCCACGGGCCCGAAATGCCGCCAGTCCGCCCCTGGTCCTGGGACACCAACTGGTGCCTGGTCTGCTTGGTCATAAAAATACAATAACAAACTTGTTTCTATATAAACAGAGCAATGGCAACTTTTGAGTCAAGAAAGCCATCAAAACAGACACTTTTTCAGTAAGTAACTTGTTTGTCATTCACACTTTTTGTCACTCTAGAGCAATGTTTTTTGTCTTTATGGAAATACCATGGTTTTTTCAGTTTCATGCAGAGGTCATAAGATGCTGCTAGAATTTATGTGATTAGCTAATGAAGGAAGTCCCTTCCTGATGTGTGACATCAATCTTTAAGTTAGGTCTTTAGTGATGCATTAGATGGCATTTGTAGGCTTCGGTGATACTTATTGTTTTCTCAAACCACTTCAGAGATGGGATAGGTTCAAAAAGGTTTCCGCCCTGTTTGCCGAGTAAACAGCATTGGAAAAGAACATGTCGAAATACAAATAAAGCAAAGGCTAGATCAACATTTCTTTTCACCTTTGTGAAATGGTAGACGGATATATCCGCAAAACAATGCCCGACAACAAAAGATTTGGATAATTTTGCAGCTTGAAAATAATGTCTGGTTCACTACCAATTAGCTTCATCAACCTACAACTTCTAAGAATATATTTTATCTTCGTCCATGATGGGCCGTCTATCTGCTGTAGAATGAGTTGAGCGGTGGCTGTCACAGACTCACTGTCTTACTGTCGGCTGGAGCGTTTAGAAAACTATTTTCTAATTACACAATTTAAATGGCTTCGTTAAACAATACACTTTGCATCAAATGTGCCTGGAAGGAAGATTGTTACATACATTTGTAGCTCAGCATTATCTGCGTGTTGGTCTTCATCTAATAACATCTTTTCCTTCAATATTAAACTGATCCTTCTTCTGGCTACTACTGAATTGATGGTATATGTTCTCTAACCACTTTTTATGCCAAGTTTGGCTTACCTTTATTTATGTGCACAGGAAGGTTATAACTAAATTCATTGATATCTAATGATATCTGGCTGCCAAGGACTCACATTTTATCATTCTCGACAAGTAGTCTCTCTCTGACTGCCATGGAGATCTGGGGTCTGGGGGGGTATCCAATCAATGCATCACCCTCGACAATCTCAGCAACCAGTCCAATTGACCAATCCATTCAAATAACCACAAATTGAATTCCCCTGCAGACACACATTGGAATAGTATCTTGGGCTTTTAAAGAAATTATATGACATACAAAAATTTGAGTCTGGTCTTCAATCAGTCGTTCAAGATAGGAGTTTTTGAGACTGCAATAAGTATCAAAATATGCTTCATTCAGTTACTGGTATGAATGAATCATCAGTAATAGATTCTGAAAAATCTTTACATTGTCACTATATAGTATCTTTTGCTGCCCCAGGGCAATAGGTCTTTTCACGCGGACTATAGGTTAGGCAACTTTCGTCGATAGCCACATCAATGAAATTGCATTGGAACTGCATTGCCATTGTCCAACTCCTGGAGATGCAGTCTTGACACCTTCTAATGTGATTGCAAAATTGCAAGTGTTACCAGTGTATATTCATAGCCACCCACTCTCATTAACGAAATAATGAATTGGGCCTATTTTCATTGAAGTGATAATGAATTATGGCATCACATTAGTACATCACATATCTGCATTGCATTATTCAGTTCTATATATCTGGGGGCTATTCTTAACTCCCAACACATCAAAACAGATCTGTTGACCGTGCGCTCACGGAAAGCATGATCACGATTGAGCATCAAACATGAAGAGATTTTTCTGCCCTACATTTTCTGTCAAGGGCCATCATTTGGATGCCGAACTATGCCATTACTCGCAATGCCCTTCAAGAAAGACTACCTAACTGCAGGCTTGAGGCCAAAAACGCAGCTTTTCTGTAATATCTTCAGCATTTTTTACCTTCAAACATTGGCTAAAAGCCTAAACACTGAAATAGACGTGTCTGTAGATTGCAGCTGAAGATTGAAGAATCATAAGCCAAAATTAAGAGATATCATATTCCAATTAATATAGCTTGTATAGTTTACATACTTTCAACACAGGCCAATAAAGATTGTCAACATGTGAGAGTTGTAACATTAATTTGTACAAAATTCATTACTGAAGTGACCTGCTCAAAGGCAGAGAATATCAGTAAAAATCATATATTATGATGATCCTGCAATGGGGCAGTTTATACGAGATCAGGCAGCATAATGTCCAACATTATGACAGTATGGACATTCTTATTGCTGAGGATGACTGAGACAGGGTATCCTTCAGAGAAGATGAGTCTGCAACTGACATTCTGCATGAATTCAGCATATATACGATGTATGACACTCACTGCATATGACATTTGTGCTCAAGAGTACTCTGCAGAACCTGCAAATGGCACTTCCTGTTTATGTCATGGAGCAGAAACTTATAAGTATTGAGTATAGGCTATGTATATAGTTTCTTTTCATGTTTAATTTATGCCTTTTTTTAAAGATCATTCACTTCTCTTGCATGGTTCTCCACAATGTCATATGCACTGTCACAATCAAAATATTTCAAAGGGTAATTTTTCATTTTCTTTCATATCTTCTTCCTGCTCTACTTAAGACGGTTGACAAGTATGTTGTAATTCTGATAGCCACTAACCATGTAACCAGACTACACGTATACTACATTTGAGTCTGACAAGTGGAACACAATTTGAATAAAAAAGATATTGACAGTTCATCATTCAAACTGAATTCATGAATTTATGTCAGATCATCACATTGCCTTTCTCTATCTTACTGAGATCAACTCGTAAGGTATTCCCACAGATTTTCTGAAAGAATCAGCAACTCTGTTCCATTTTACCAAGCTGTTGGATGTTGACATTCTTCTTTGCTAATTGACATGCTTGAGAGGCAGACTGCCTCCTACATTTAGCAAAACCAGCAACACTTCCCGTTGCCCATCAAGCTTTCTGCAGAACACCGTTTTGCTCAACTGTTTTGGTAAAACAGAAACTGCCATCATGCTTTCTGCAGAATGCCGTTTTGCTCAGCTGTTTTGGCAAAATAGAAACAGTGGTTAGACTTAGCCACAGACGAATGGCAAGGAAAAATTGGTCATCCTCAATGAAATTAAATTCCTCACAGGTATTACTAAATGAAAATAGCCATGAATCATTGCCAAGTCATAAAGAAGAGGTCTACCTTTCACTTCTATTCCAAGTCTCTCTCTCTCTTTGTACACTCCAGCAAAGGTTAAGTGAGACAGGTTCTGTCGACGCTTCTTTGCTTGCACAACTGCCTGTGTCTGTGACACTTCATGCCTCCACACTCTGTGCATAAGTATCCTGGAGAGACACAAGTGACACCATAGTGACATATGCTTGGTATGCCTGACACTAGCTGCCTCTTGCTGTGAAATTGGACTCCTTCAAGAAATAGGCAGCAAAGATTATAGGCATACCACAGGGATCTCCACTTTGTCCTCTGCTCTCACAATCTGCCTTGAGCTGCAAAGATGTGGAGATGTGAGTAACAATACTCACAGCTCACGGCTCATGGTACTGGGAACAAAATCTACTCTACTCAGACCTCAAAATGGAATGAGCACTTGATATTCTATTTGCATTAGGACCAGAGCTGTATCACAATTTTAGAGTTATATCATAAGACGTATATAGCAACAAAAATTCCAAAAGCTTCAATATCTCATAAATTTCTTTGACAAAAAACATCAATCATTCTTTCAACAACATACAATGTATATATATATACAGACTGCAAAATCTAAGGGAGCCGTGGTTTGAACTCTTTGCATATCAAATGGGACAATAAGCACACTCGAAGGTCTGCAAATGAGATTCCGTTAATGCTTCATAAAGCAAAATCTGAAAATGCCATTTGCAACACATTTCCTAAGACAGACATCTCATACTAAATATACATAATTTACATATATATGTTCTCCCAGAGAAAATCGCAATTTTCGCACTCTCTGCAACTTGCTGACAATCTCAATCCATATTTTATGAGACAATGAAGAGAAAGAACCTACAGAAAATTATGTTCTCCTATTTAGACATGACTGATAATTATACACCTCTATTAAATGTCATTACTTCTCTCATATTTTCTCCTGTTATACATTTTTGAGAGACTCCCGAGATTCATCCTTTTTATAAGATTGTTTTTTTTAAATGAAGATGACCTTATTCTTTTTCATGAAGATGACTTTTTTTTCAACGATCCAAATTAATAAGCAATACAATACAACCGAAAGCTCTGTGATGCAGGTCAATTTTGTCCTCTATATGAGAAGATCCCAACACAAACAACAGATCACATAGCAAACCTAACCTCCATACATTTAATAGTATTCCTCAGTCTTCTGTTCCTTCTCCATTTACTTTGAATAAGGTCGTGAGAGACAAGTTCTGTTGACAACGTTCTGATTACTTGCTGTGTCTCCACAACTATGTACATCTAGCACATCTTCCTCCAGAAGCTGGTGTATGTTTAGTATTCCAGACACTATCTTACTGACTGCAATTGAGGTCTCCCAAAATTGGCAGCAAAGATAATAGGTATGCCAGCCTGTGCCTGAAGGCAACTGTGTTACAACTTCTGTGCTCACTGCTTGGTAATCGCCCATAGTGTCTACTGGACACATTTCTACAGTGTATATGACTCATTTGGCCCCCAAAATAAAGGGCCAAAAAGATAGCAATAGATTATTTAAGTTTTAACTCACAAAACAACGCCAAGCAATTACACAAAAAATTATTACATATAAAATTAGCCATTGTCAGAAAAGTTAACATTAATTTTTGCAAAATATTCTCATCCCCTTCTATTGTGAATATATAATCGTTGTCTTTTCAACTGTAAAATTTTCCCCTTTTACATTTTATTCCCTTTCTTCACTTTCCTTCTGGATAGTGGACAACTTCTCTCCTCTATTTGCCTTTTCTTTTGCATCTCAAGTTTTCAACACAAATTTTACCTCCCTCAATATATCTGTCTGTGATTTCTCCATATACAATTCCTCAACCGTTTAGTTCCCTACCTCAGATTACCAATCCTGCTCAGTGATTATTCTTACTAAGTTCTTAAATTGGGTGTGTGCTAACAGGTTATCCATCCAAAAAGAAATCTAGAATTGCGAAGTTTCTCACATCACCTACAATAGATCTAGGCCGATTCTGAATTCCTCAATCAATCTGCAGAACCGAAAAGCGAACCAAAAACTCATGCTTCTCGTGTTCTGAAAGTTTTGTATGGAACTATTTCCTCTCATTTTCTTTGCTGTATCTGCCTGTTGAGGATGTTCAATGCAAGGTTGCATGGTAGAGTCAATAATTGTACTGCATAACTCTTCACTGGATAAATTTCACGAATATTTCATCAATTAACCATGATTCTTCATTTATTGGTTATATTCTGTTTGTCCCAGTTACTCTTTTTTTGTTTTGAACTTTGGTACTTCTAGAAGATACTGCTCAAAGAGTACGTAAACGACATATGTAGGTGGTTCTGCTTCAGACATATATAATTATGATATTTCAATAATTAAAATCATCTTCATAATAATACATCTAATAATTAAACATATATACGCTAAATGGCCCAAAGGAAACAAGTTGCTTGACACGGACCTTGGTTTAATTGACTGAATGATTGGCATCTTACAACACAACCCTGAAGTGACTTGAACTGATGGAGCTAATAATTGAGCAATTGCCTGAACTCCCAAAGGCTAATCCCAGGGGCAACAAAAGCCAGAGTGTGTAATGCAGCACTTGCTCGTTTTGTTTGCAAAGGATTGTTGTAAATATGCCCCACATTAAACATGCATTGGTTCTTTGAGTTGATGATTGGCATCCTTGTTCACCCAATCATCCCACATCACAATTCGTAAAAGAAACCCCATATCCCATGACCCAAGACATGAGTAAATAAAGAATGTCAAGCTCTGTGGTGAAGATATGTTTTGTCTCTTTGTTGAATAATTCAGACCGCAAGTAGCTTTAAAATCGTTGGCGCTTTGTCAGTGTTTCTTTGTTGCTTTAGTCTGTTTGGCGTTTCACCTACCACTTGGTCTAGAAGGTCAAGTTGGACAGGTTTTCAGAGAAGTTCTGTTGACAACTATATGATCATTTGCTCTGTCTCTGCCACTTTATCATCTTCCTGAGAAGCTGCTGTACGTTTAGTGTTGCAGACAGTATCTTACTGAAATTGGGGTTCTCCCAAAATAGCCAGCTGAGATAATAGGTATGCCAACCTATGCCTGAAGGCAACTGTGTTACAACTTCTGTGCTTACTGTCATTCTGCTGCCAAGCCCTTTGCAAGCTGTGACAATACATGCAATACAAATGGACAAAAGGATTCTAAGAACAACAGCTTTGTAAATCAATAAAAATCATTGTCAAAATGAATCAGCTTTACAGAATTACCATTGTACTCATTAATGTACTGTACCATAAACGAAAGTAAAATTATACAACCTTGTCTCATAGATGCTATTTTTAGCTGGATTATCACAGCACACAGTTTCTTGGTTTTGTGTGACAAATATAGGAAAGACACCTTACAAGGCAAATAGCTGTGAAGTACTAAATGACCTCTTTCAGTCATAAAAACTGAGATACTTCATCAGTCAACATCAGTACTAATCAACCATAAAATATATATAGAGCTCTATTATCAAAAAGTTGCAATAAAGATTGAATTGTATAGCAGAGTACTGAATGTTTCCCATGAACCGTTGGTTCTATTGACTCTATTCTGTCTATATAAATTCAGGGTGCCCACCGAACATTGCACAAAATATTATAGGAATATAGGAATTTTTTACAGGAAAATATAGGAGGTTTTCACCTATTTTAATGAGAGAATTTAGGAAATATTTGACAGCGAAACCATCGGCAAATCACAGGATTGCTTCCATCATAAGCCGCGAACTTCATGTCGCGGACAAAAACGCGTCTAAAAATTCATATATCTGAGGGGAAAAGACTCTTAAGCTTTTTATCGCGGACAAAAACGTGCATATACGCGCGAAATATCTTGAAAACTTGAACAAAATAGGAAGTTATAGGAAGTTTTCCAAAACAAAGGAAATTATAGGAGGCCTTAAAAAATATAGGAATTATAGGAAATATAGGAGGAGTGGGCACCCTGTATAATATTTCAATGGATATATCCCAGGGGGCATCTGATGTCACCTTATGTTTATCTGATGTCAGGGACGTCAACTAACTTCATCCTGACGTCAAATTGAGTCAAATGCCCACAGGGATGATAGATAGATTGTGCTACATCTGTGTGTCATCATTTCCACCTTCAGACATTTTATTTACAACTACCTTTCAACATATTTAAATCAATATTTCTCACTTATTATATTATTTAAAACTCGATGAGAATGGCTTGCAGCTAAATGTTTTTCGTGGTAAAAACTAAGTAAGTACAAATAAATTTGATTTCTTTTAATTTATTCTGAACAAATTAATCAAACACAAACCAAAATTGCTGATATTTTGTCATCAATCACCTCCAACTTCCAAGGTCTAGGCAGTAGTGTGTAGAATATATTTAAATTTTCTCAATCCAGCAAGTTTTAAAAACTTTGCGTACACCAAAAACTCATCAATTCTGCCAGTCTGTGAGTAATTTAGAAACCTCCAGACAACCATCCTTCAAGTTCAATTGATTCCTCTCGTGTTTTGCAAGTTGTTTGTGGAAATTTCTTTTTATGTTTCCCTTTCTCATTTTTTACTTGGCCAGTCCGTTGATGTTTTTGTGTGAGAATGCAATAATGTAGGCTTCTCCCTTCATCCCCTACTTTTACACCACTTTATGCCACTTTGTAAAAAAAGAAAACTTTTCTTATAGTCTTATCAAATGTCATTGTAAGGTTTGGCTGCGTCCTTCAGTCAGTAACAAATCTTTTTTAACAAAAAAGTTTCTGACAAACTTTCTGCCATGCTTGGTGACATCAAGTTGTAGGTACCAACATAGCAGTAGGCCTAGATCTACAGATTGTAACATCATTACAAATTCAATGTCACCTCGACGAAAATCAGCTCTCCCTTTCTACAACTTGTTTTCTCGGATCAAATCCAAACGCACACTTCTCCGCATCCAAATCTAATTTTCATGAACGATTTGAGGTCAAATTTAATCAGGGCCAAATTTGATTGAAAGAAAATTACAAGCTTATATTGCTTTCTGCAATTGCACCACGATTCCCATGAAATGCAATTTGTTCCATTTGAACGTCTGGAAAGAATTCTTTAGGAACAAAACGAGACATTCAACCACAGGAAGAAGCATGGGTAGATTGGGAAAAGATGATTGTGGCACAATTATTGCATCCGAGCTTATCATGTCTTGAGAATCATTATATCTAATGAAATTTTGAAGATGCTACATTCATCAAAATTGCCACCATTAAGAAGCAGATCTGTTTTGTCTGTTAGAAGGAAAGCTTATCAGATAGGTAAGTATTGTCTCCACAACACCTGACGTCTGGCGGCTTCACAATGATTATCTCATGCAGATGCAGCTGACATTGCAAAAACTGTAGATGCATGCAGTAGGCCTATATGCAAAGAATTGCAACTGAGTGGTTCAAAAACAGATAGCCTCAAAATCGGGGTCTTTATTCCAAAATCATTGAAAGCTTACATGTCAACTACCAACACATATTTATATATCCATATGTGTAAAATTAAATTTTAAAAAAATTGTTTGTAAAAAGAAATCAACCTGTATTATATCCTTCTATCAATTAGTGGAAACATTAATTGTCTTGTCCATGTCTCAGTGTCATACCTACTACGAAAAAATTAAGGATAGGAGTCCATCTCTGGGTATATACAAAACACTCAAATTTATTGCATGTGGCAAAGTTTTGCGCATACGAAGCAAAAACTCTCACTGAGTCTCAGCAACACTCCATGCAATTACACTTTGACACTGTCGCAACCATAGCACAAAAAGGCACCCACCTTCCACTTCCTGGCACAGCTTGTGGTACTGATGCATGGGGCAGGCTTCGCAGACCACCAGCTGCCTGCTGTTTTCCTGGAAAGCCGTCTCAAAAGCCAGCCTCAAAGCCTGCAGAACCTCCTCCACCTACAGAGAAATATAGGCATCAATTATTCAACTGTTAACGACCACCAATCCATACATTATATCTTTAGATCTTTTGACAAGTCACCCCCAATTCCACTCATGCTAACTGCCATGCATATAGGCCTATGTACAAGTATTGCAAGTAATTCCGTTAAAATATCAAAAGGTTAAACAATTTTGGCTATACAAGTTTTCAACATTTCGGAACACAAAAAAACTGGAACAGGCACGAGTTCAGGGCTGAAATATTGATATTCGATTTTTCTGCTGCTTGAGAGGCAGTCAGTTTGCTGACTTCTGAGATCAAGACCATTGCACATGAAGTAACAAAGTGAAATACAGAGATACCCAGAATTTCCATAATTAATATCAATGTCTCTTTTCAGCTCTGAAGCACATATTTTATAAGCTTAAATCCAATATCTCAAAATGTAAAATAATATGCTAGAAACAATGTCCAAAAATACAAAATGACTTTCCAAACAAGAGCGAAAGGAGAACAAGCCCTCAACAATATATGCACAGCTTTGCAGACCTATATTTTGGACGGAGCTTATTAGGGGTTTGACTCCACAGAAATGTCATTGGCTTTAATTTGACATTCAGGGAGTGCAACTCTCCCTAAGGATTAATCTAATGCAAAGAGGTGAACATCCTCCAACAGAGGATATTGCGCTTATAGGTCAATGCGCTGCAGGGCATTTGTGCATTTTGATGTTATATATTTATAAACACTGCTCATCCTATGACAAGCGCCGAATAAAAATAAAACAAGAGATACTATCATATTAGGCCTAAAAGACAAGTTTTACAGGTAGATTGTTATTACTAACCGCAAAGTTTCAGGATATTTACCATGCATATGTGCACGACACTCGTAGGGTTTTCCTTAAGTGAGTGAGTGAATTTGTGTTTTATGCCCCATCAGCACAAGTATGAGCTATTAAGAGGCAAATTTTCCTTCAATGGTAACAAAAATGATATAGATAGTTAACCTTGTATATCTTAGAATATCAAGGCTATGACGTTTTAAGGAAAAATCATAATCAGTAAAGAAATAACCAAGATATAAACATGACATTTATATGTATAGGATGATGATTTCAGCATCTTTAGCTTAACAATGTAAGAGATATAGATATATAAAACTGGCATATAATAGAGAATCTCCACAAAATCATGCAAGAAAATCCCTGGGGCTTACACGAATGAGGATGGAATTACTTTTAGCATAAGCTGAGGTGATTCCTTTCATCTTCATTGCAGCTTATTTTTGGTGAAATCATTTTCCAATCCCCAGAGACTCGTTGATTAACTGAGTGCTGACAGATTGCTTTTTTCTCGGTTTAAATGAAACCAAACAGACCAGGTTGTTATCCCTTGAATCCCTTGCAGTTATCCCCAGATTACATATGGAAATCATTTGAGAATTGCAGCATTATCACTTGCAGATAGAAGCAATTACCAACATTGGCCACATCCACCCCCTGGGACACATAAATCTTACTTCAAAACCTGCAGTATTATCTCCTTTCAAAACAAATGCCATTTCAATAAGCCTCTCTAATCTTCACAGGTTTTTAATTTCAATTTATAATATATCCAATGGCAAGATGCCAAAAATCCAGGTTTCTGATTAAGACTGATTTAATGACGTAATAATGCAGGTAAAGCTGAGAAAGAGAGATTTTAAAAACAAAAATCACTCTAGCAACATTTGTTAGGAAGAGTACTCCCTATCTATCTATTTCCCTGTCTATATATATCTATCTATTTCCCTGTCTATATCTAATATCTATCTATTTACCTATCTATCTATCAGTCCACCTGTCTTTTTGATGTTTGTAGCCATAAATCCGTATCGATAATCTATCTATCTTTCTATTCTTTAAGGTAAGCATAATCCAACTGACCAAATTAATCCACGGCTTTACACAAGTATCCAAGCTTCAAATTTACAAATGCACCTTCCATTCTATAATGACACACAGTAGTTGATGATATTTATTGGCTGGTGATTGCTTTACTAAATGCATCAAGACTAATCAAGGCTGGACTGATGTCTTCATTACTTCCAGTTGCTGTAGTAATTGCTCCTATTTACTTTCTTTGCACAGCTTAGTGACAGCTAATTGTTCAATATTCATTCCCTGGCATTTTAAGTGAGTCTGGAGCATTTCATTCTGGGTGCTTCGTATTGAACAGTAATATATATGGGCATTAAATAGAGGAATAAATGAGGCAAAAGCACATGGGCTAGCCATTTCAGGACCCGAATCCGAGCCCGTGCGATGAAAAGGATTTCGAACAACCTGTCGTACAAACCAAACACAAGAACGGAGATACATGCATGGGCCTGACAATCAAACCTTCGTGATTTCTTTATTATCTCTGAAAAGGAGCCTTCCTGTGCATGTTTAGAAATGGTGGAAAAACTCAATAAATGTTGAATGTTCTACCTTTAACCACAAGAGTTCAAATGTCAAGAAGGCTACCGTAAACACGCAGACACCAAGCCAATACGTGTTGGGAGAGTTCCTGCAGTGGTTGTTGCGTGGGTGGAAGCAACAGTGACTTGGTGTGATAAACATTGAATGGCAAATAGGCTTAAAGCCAAGAAAACACTAAACAGCCAAAAGCACTGCATGGTTCCTTAACTGTATAATATGAAGATAGAGTGACGGCAGTTACATATAATCAAGGATTATAGTGTGTCTGTTAAATTCCTGCCATGGGCTCATTACTGGTTCAAAGGTCATTCAAAACATTGCAATGACTGGTGCATGACAACCTCTTTGCCATATAAGCCCCTTGTTTAAAACTTTGTCTCTCATCAAAAACCAGATTCTCGAGATGGGAAACACTGTACTTGAAAATCCTCAATTAAAATTTCAACTATCACTTCAACATTTCTCGCCCAAAGACTTGGCTTTCAAGTTGGAAGTTTAAGACATTCTTTTTAAGAGGACACAAAATGTAAGACCCCATTCCCTGCCATTGGGTATCCATGTTATCACAGACAGAAGTGAAATGAACTAGAACAGAGATTTCGAATCAGAGACTCTGCCACACATCACAGAGACTTGAATATTCAAGAGTACCTATCCCCAGAGAGTTTGACAGAGATGCAAGCAAGTGCTGATGCAGTGCACTCAGGTCCCCACAGTGGCTCCACAAGAAGCAACTTAATTCATCCTCAACAGCAACACTAACAATGTGCAGCAGCAGCAACGGTCATATCAGCATAGATAACCACATGCAGCTAAAACTTCTGCAAAATCAACAGCCTGACAAATCAGTGCCAGAGTGTCACATGAAAAATGGTTTCTTAATAACCACATAGAGCATGAGAATATGGGATTACTGTCACATAGGAATATTTCATGGGGGGAAGAAACAACATCGCCAATGTTCAGTAACCAAAAAAAGTAATCACCAAAGGCCATTCTAAACACCAGAAATTGTCACATCAACATAACAGCAAACGCACGTCTAAACAGAAATGAAGTTACAAAGCTTAATGTACATTTGACTTAAATTCAACTCAAGAGTGAAAAAATTCAAATATTCCTAACAAAAATTTCTGTGACAATAAAACCAGCATAAGAGCCAAATAAATGGGAGCAAAGACTGCTGCAAAGTTATATATTATCATGATATTGCATTGAGATAAACATCATTTGATGTGGCAATGGGTAGCAATAGCCTTGTTAAAGGTCCAACTGATAAATAAACAAAGAGGTCATTTGCATCCAAGTCATTTACAGAATCCAGAAGGTCTTGGGAGGTTTTCTCTCAGCTTGATGGATGGCCGAATAACACACATTTACAGAATTGCCACTGAGATAAATGCTGGCCCAAGGTCTTCTCTGGCATTTAATGCAAGCCAAATGGCTTTAAAGAAAGTTTTCGAGATAACAAGATATAAAATATTGACAATTTTGTACACTGTTGTATAAAGATGCTTAAAGGAAAAGCTTCAAAAGATTTTAAAGAAAGAAATACCATACACTGTATATTTCCAGTACGGCTTTTGGGAATCAGTTTGAGTAATGATCCAGTAAATCCAAACTGCTTTTTTAAAAATCCATGTTGGTTTTTGCATGAAAGTTTGGTTTTTCAAGAAACCATTTTGTATTTATTATCGTTTTCATAGCTACGTGTTTTTCAAGTTTGCAATTTGCTTCATTCCAAAACTGTGATGTCAGAGATTTAGTAGAATAATTTCGTTTATTACAAGCACAGATTTCAGGAAACTGCCAAAGTGCAGTGAAACATGGATGATGTATGTTTCAGCTTGCCCTGGCTTAAAGATGCTTAAATAACTGTAACTGAACCAAACAGATTACTTTGCTCAAACGAAAACTTTGCAATTACTGACAAAAAAGTTGTTTGAAATTGTGATGACTGGTGTCTTGTGAAAAACAGCAACGCATTTTGTTTGGAAAACAATGAGGTGCAACACTTAATTGCCTTAAGACATGCGTTGTTTGCTGTGGTTGTTCACAAATAGTAACATTGCCTGAGAGTTTTAAATTCCTTTGTCATTAACTGTGATGTCAAACTCTGAACTAATATGTCACAGATTGAAGATTAGACCAATCACATTGACAGATACTCCCTGATGTCAAGGTTTAACTGCAAAACGAAGTTTTTCAAAAAACATGTACCTATGAAAACGATAATAAAAACCAATTTTGCCCTTACATTTTTTAGAGTGTAAGGTCTGGTTGACCTCATATCAGAACATAAGCACCATAGACTGCCAGTCCATCATTAATTATTCAAGTTACCATGTATATTTACGACACTCACACGTTCACAATATAAATCCTTCAAATGGACAACAGCTACAAACAACATCTCTCAGGAGACCATGAAAGAGCCATTGATCTGCCAAAGGTTCATTTCCATATACATCTAACAGTAAACACAGAATCAATAAAACCATGAATTAAACTGAATGCAAACTAAATCATTTTCCTTTCAATCAGTAGTGCTTTTGACTGGACCAGAATCAGACCGGTCAACTATGAACAAAAACTAAAACTAGACACAGAAGCCAGACAGGCTGCGAATAAAACCACCTCTTGCTTTAATTTTGTTAGTAAAAAGGATATCTAAACACAAGTGCGACAGAAATATTTCTATAGATTTCTTGACAATATTTGTGTGAAGTTGGATATCCAAAGCCTGACGTGCCCAGCACTATATTGAACATGGTACTGTGGTTTATAACATTGTCAGTAAATCCATATGTATGCCAGACCCGTACCAGCAGCACAAGCTTCAAGAAGCCTTTATAGTTCCTTGGCCATCTCACCATTGGGCAGTGGGCAATGTAGCACAAGTACTAAGACCAAACAGCCATTAGAAGGAGAAGCATCTGACAAAGGTTTCTGGGAGTCTCCCAATTCATCACTGATATGTAAGAAACCCTAACCTGCTTGAGGATGTTCTAAGGTTTCCCCAGCCATATTCAGATACAGATTCATATCATTTATTTACCAAATAAATACACATTATTAAACATAAAATGATAATTACTAAACCTGTCTGGAAGTCTAATAAAGCCTAATTCAGTAGTATGTATAGTCACCATGACCCCCATCAAGATAACACTGTAGGTATAAGCCAATACATGTGTAAAATTGTTTTAACATTGTCCTTCCTGATTCAATGACCAGCACCAAACTGCTGGAAACTAAATCACAACAGTCACCCTTTGCATGTAAAATTTTGAGATATTCTCCGTTTTGCATTAGGATGTCTGTTAAATGCAAAAGGATGTCCTGTCTTTTCATTAAAGCAAGAAGATCTAATATATCCCCTGAAGGTTCTGGAAAGAGTTATCATTTGATGTTCGAGAATCTAATTCAAATGCAAACTGTACGCTTTCCCTTTAGCCTCTCTGCAAAAGTTCAAAGAGCCTGTACAAATATATGAGCGTTAAACTGCAGCCCGAGGCTCTATGATACAAGATGTTTATGGCAGTATACTTTAGCACACATCCGTTTTGATTACATATCAAAGGGTTGTGTACCATACAATAAAGACAAATGCATTTTTAAAATGTACCCGAGTATTTGCATAGGCATTGTTTGCATTGAAACATATAGTCGGCTTTCATAATACCTCACTACGCCATGCACTTAAGTTAACATAGGCCGATGCACCAAACTTCTAATTTGAGCACTTTTTAAAATATCACAGCACCAGATAACAAAGCTATATTGAAAGTTGATCATAAAAGGTTCATTGCCAAGATTCTATCTTCCTATCTTGAAAAAGTTTTCCTGATAGCATTCTGATATTCATGGAAATATTACACAATTGCTTTATTGCGGCATCTCCTTAGTCAAATCATCAAAAGAACTTCCCAGTTCTTATTATTAAAACGTGTTTTAATCTTCCTGATCGCTTCGGATTGCCAAGAGTTAAGTTCAACTGCTCAGCAAAATGAGAAAAAACAACAACAAAGGACATGTGCACACAGATTGCACACAAAATGCACAGAGATTGCAACAAAAAGCATCACAGACCAGGGGAATCAGGATTGAGAGCCCAGCCTGCTCAGCTCATCAAGAGACAATATTGGGAAGCGTGGGTGGAGGCTGCAACACCCAGAGGGAGGGCAGACTAAAAAGAGAAGATATTGAATCTAATGTTGTATCACACCGATACTTTTTGAGGAGGCTATCTAACCCATGTTTAGGTGGAACGCTACAGATCTCTTTGGCTCAAAATACTCTTCAGAAGACTCAACATTTAAAAAAAAAAAAAAATTGGGTATTAAAAAAAAAATTGCCGATGCTTGTTCAAATGGCATTTATTTTGAAAAGAGAAAATACTGGAGTTATAAAGTAGGATTAATTGTCCTCAGGGTAAATGTGATGATGCTCATAATTACTTCTTTGTGAAATTCTGTCCAAATTGTTTTTTGTTTTCTAACACTTTCCATATGTAGTCTGGTCTGTTTGGTTTCATTTCTAACTGAGAAAAAAGCAATTGGCTAATCAACAAGTCTCTAGGGATTGGAAAATTATTTCACCAAAAATAAGCTGCAATGAAGATGAAAGGAATCACCTCAGCTTATGCTAAAAGTAATTCCATCCTCATTCATGTAAGCCCCAGGGATTTTCTTGCATAATGGAGCTGATGTGCAAGAAATGGATATATCTTATACATTATTTAATATTTTGGAGCTAAAGATGCCTGGTGCAAATATTATGTCTGCCTCTTGGCTATTTCCTTTATAAAATTTCAGAAAGGTGCACATGCTATCAAGAAAGAATAATCTTTGAATCAATTATATTTTGGAGAGCAAGAAATGTATCAGGCGTCATAAATTGACCTATAAAATCACTTTCCAGTAATTGATAAATGTCGACCAGAATCTACCCAATACAAGTTATTTTGACAACTCTCTGTGCTTCAAATTCATACTTGTATAGCAAGATACATTGTCATTAATACTTGTCACTTGCTGGAGAATTGTACAAAGTGCAGCAAGACTAATCAAGACAAACTAATGTCTTCATTACTTCCGGTTGTGGTGCAAAGTAATTGATGCTATTTACTCAGTTCAGACAGCTAATTGTTGTTGCTCAATATTCATTGACATTCATTGGCATTGTCAGTGAGTGTGGCATATGTCAACTCATTTGATTTTAACTCCAACTGAGTTGGCTTCAGTACATATTCTGCGAAATAACAGATCTATAGATGACGACCAAATCACCTTTAGGTCGGGAATCAAAACACCGCTCCAAAAGAAATTTCAAACTTGGACGTTTGAATTTACCTTGCTTCAGCAAACATGAAAAATTGCAGCAGGCTATTATATAGGCCTGATTTAATCTAAACCACAATTTAAGCACTAACATCTTATGCTCATGTTATCAGTGACAAACTGAGCTCTCAGCAAAACACCAAATGTCCATTATAGTTGTACATTAATCTTTGTTTGTCATCATTCAGCAAGGTCAGCATCGATCATCTGACATCATTAGGAACAGGGACACCTTTGCTGAAAATTCTCTTTGGTTCTACAAGTATATATTAGTTTTTTAAATTATACTAGGCTAGTGTCTATAACAAAACCTACTTCCAAAAGAGCTTTTGTGAAGAAAAAAACTTGAAGCTTGTTTGTCTCAAATGGCAGTAAGATGTAAGACCCAATTCGCTGCCATCAGGTATCATAGCAAAGGGGGGAGGGGGTTATCAGAAGAGAGATAGTGAATCTGAAACTCTGCCACACATCACAGAGGCTAAAATATCCAAGAGCATCCCAAGAGAAATTGCCAGAGATGCAAGCAAGTGCTAATGCAGTACACTCAGGCCTCCACCAGGAGCAACTTAATTAATCTTCAACACAATGTTAACAGCTCTTACGGCAGCCATGACCATATCAGTAGATAACCACATACACTGTCATGCAGTTAAAACACCTCTGCAAAATCAACATGCCTGATATGTCAGCACCTGACTTTCACACAAACACAAACAATATCGTATATAGAAAGAGATTGGGAATATGGGATAACATCTAGGACTAGGTCAACTTACAGTAAAAGCACCAAAAGCATTGAACTTGTTGGCCAATTTTAAGCCAACACTAAAAGTTGAATTATGCATACCATTGTTCGTATCTATGCTCACTCAGATGCATGTTTTTCATAAGACTGCAATTTGTATCAAAAAGCAGCATGTGACTTTGTCTCTTGTTACAACAGTAAATTGTGATTAAAAATGCATAGGAACACAAACGGCCACTCCAATAACAAAATAAAATCACAAAAAGAAGACATCCAGACAAAGCAGGAGATCTATGTCAAATCAACAGCAACATCCAAACCTTCACTGAAATGAAAGTTATTTGGCATAATGAATACAGGATCATTGAAAAAAAAGTGAAACACAAACAGATCTAACTTACCAGGAACAGCAAAACAGCTTTTAGCATCTTTGACAACTTAAACAGCAAAATAACTGCAGCAGCACAAAACGAAGCCATATCAGATTGCCTTGACATTAACAGCAATAGATGCAGCAATGGGTAGTAATGGCTTTGTTGATGGCCCAACTGATAAATAAACAAAGAGGTCGTTTACATCCAAGTCATTCACAGAAACCAGGAGGTCTTGGGACGTTTTGTATGAGCTTGATGGATGGAAGAATAACACACATTTAAAGCATTGCCATTAAGACAAATGCTTGCCCAAGGTCTTCTGAGGCATTTTCTGTATGCCAAATGGCTTCAAGGGAAGTATCTCAAGATGAAATGTACAGGCAATTTGACACACTGTCACACAAAGATGGCAAGAAAAGGAAAAGGTTCAAAGAAAGAAAGACCATTTTCCATAATGGCATTTATGGGAATTAGCTTGAGTAATGATCCTCCATCCTCCAGCACTTCTGAAACATTGTAAAGCATTGATTGTTTGGAGAAAAATAATCTTTGCACTGGTACCAACAGCGCACAACTTCGTAACAGTGGAGAAAGAAACATCATTTTCCATAATTGCATTTATGTGAAATCAGCTCTTCAACACGATGTAAGTTATTCTCCTGTGCATTCTACACAACTGATCTGTTTATTTGTGGAAGGTCTGGACGATGGCAGACTTTAGCATCAGCAACACAGTCTGACACCTAACTGAATTAATGGAAATAATGCCAGTTCATTGGCAATTAAAGCCACCTTATATTTTTCCAACACTTATACTTCCCAATAGTTTACCTTTCAAATGAATGTCAGCTACAAGCAATATCTCTCAGGAAACTTGATCTGCCAAAGGTTCATTTCCATTAGCATCAAAGAATAAACACTGATGGTCAATAAAAACCATGAATTAAACTCAATGCAAGCCACCTTCGAAAGCGACTGTTTGGGCATCCGCCCAGCCGCCCATGCATTTTTTAGCTTTATATTGTCTTATTGGAGATTTGAAAAAATTCTTGAGACAGGTATCAAGTTATAATAGAAAATAAGAATCAGATGACTTTTTCAGTGTGAAACAGATAGTAAACTAAGACAATTTGTCAGTAAATCCACTTTTATGCCAAACAGTAACAGAATACTTTAAGAAAAAAGTGCCTAGACCATCTCACCACTGGGAAATATAGCACAAGTGCCAAGAAACAAACAGCCATAACAGCTATTAGAAAGAATGCATTAAACAAAGGTTTCTGAGAGTCTCCTGATTGGTCATCCATATTAAAGAAACCCTAACCAGCTTGCGGATGTTCTGAGTTTTCACCAGCCAAGTTAGCTTCACCATGACCACCATCAAGACTAAGAGCAGTTTGACATTGAACACTGCATTAGCTGACACATGTTATTTGTCATTAGGGTTTTGCAATGTCCTTCTGGATTCACTGACCTGGGATAAAATGCTGGGGACTTCTCCCCATCACTCACCCTTTGCATGTAAAGCAAGATTCAAGATGTTCTCAAATTTGCATTAAGTTGTCTGTTAAATGCAAAAGGATGTCCCATCATTTCATTAAAGCAAGAAGATCTAACATTTCTCCTGCAGGTTCACGATAGATGATCATTTGATGTTCAAAAATCTAATTCAAATGCAAACAGCACACTTTCCTTTTAGCCTCTCTGTACTGGTTCACAGAGCCTGCAAATATCTGAGCTTTGAACTAAAGCCCAAGGCTGTGTGATAAAAGATGTTGATGGCAGTGTACATATAGCATTCATATTTAGACATCTCATTACGCTTCAAATCTATTCAGGTAATAATAATAATAATAATGGTAGTTATTTATATAGCGCCTCTTCCAGTAAACTGCTCAGAAGCGCTTAGCAAAACATAGTGTCGTTAATTCTAATCGCTTGCCGGAGTATTGGTCAGAGTGCATCAAGACTAATCAAGACAAACTAATGTCTTCATTACTTCCAGTTGCTGCAGTAATTGTTCCCATTTACTTGGTTTTGAAAGGCAGCTAATTGTTGTTGTTCTATATTCATTGATATTCATTGGTGTTGTCAGCGACAGTGGCAGTTGTCAACACATTTGATTTTAATTCTAGGTGAGTATCTTGGATCTCAGTAAGTTGGCCGTCGTACATATTCTGCTATATAAATTATTTAACAGATGGGTCATTCCATGCAAAATCAACCAATGGTCCCAGCATGACCATCTCCGATTTTTTTCAAACTTTCTGCGTGTCAAAAACATTATTAGGAAAGATCAATTCCAAAAATGACAGGGTGATAGTTCCATTATTTTCAGAGTTATGATAAAAATAAGTTTGAAAAATTGGAAAAAATACTGAAAAACGTCCATTTGTAAAATTGTCATTACACTTCAAATTTGGACCCGAACTGTTTGATTTTTTTATACAATGCCAGTGACACCCTCAACTTATAAATAGAAGCAGTAAAGTGCTTTTCCACAAGAACGCCTGTCAAACAGAAGTTGACTGATTTATCACACTAAAATCCAATATTCATGATTTTTTTTGCCTATCTTTAACACATCCCAAAATCTTCATATTTCACATGGTAGTTCTTTGCCATATAGTTCATGAGTAAAATAAGTATCATTGTACAAACAATACCGGTTGTTGATATATATTGTACTCTGAAATTTAGATTTTCACAAAATAACCCATTTTCAAGCCACTAAATAGCCATGTGGCGTAGGTGATATGGAAAAAACAAATACCAAGCATGAAAGAACTTGGCAAGAGCTTCAAAATGATGTATAGAAATGTGTGTGTATTTGAGTTCTTCATACTGAATATCCACACTCAAGTTGAGTAGATTTCAATTTGACCAAAATTTTTAAAAAATATACGGCTGAGTATTTTATCACATATTACATATTGTACTTGTTATACTAATCATTCTCAATGAGTTCTACTTGTTCTGGATGACAATTTTTGGAAATGAATGAAGTAAATTGTCAACAAATCAATGTTCTCATAAGGTTTCATTGAGCCTAAATTATAAAAGATAAATTCATCGTTTAGCAGAGATCATATATTGATGAAAGGCGTGTGACAACCGTATTCATCTCACATAGGGCCTAAATGAGACTTTATCCATTGGCTACTGCAATTATATATTTAGCAGCAAGAAATACCACATAAGACTTTTCTACAGGGAAAGTATGTCACATTTATTTTGCTCTTTTGTAAATCATATTTCGAATGGATTACACTTCATCCCAGAATTTTTCAGGTGGCTTAAAAAAAGTTTGCTCGAAGTGCTACCATGCACAGTTGCACACCAAAACCTGGCATTTTGTTGTTAAGATGGTGATTTATATCTTGGTAATTTGATAGACATCTCATGGCATTGTGTGGATGTTTTCTGATGTCAAAAGGTCCAGACATCAATGTTGGGTGCCTGTTGACCGTATAGTAACTTTTGAAATCACTGACTACTCATGAGCTGCCGGCAAAAAATACAATTTTAGCAAATTAAAAACAGTGTCATATGTAATATGTTTGATAGCTCCCCAACTGCAGCCCTCATTATCTTATATTAAGCTGATAGTGTTTCAAATTGGGCACCTATTATAATTCAATTTTTATCATTTTGTGATGATTGAAGTACTGAGAAAAAGTTGCGAAAATTTTTCACTTCATCCCAGCGGATAACTAGTTAAAAAGTTCAGATAGTGTTATTTTACACAGCAAATTCTTACTATTAATTTTAGTACATGACAGGAAATGATATTTGTCTTATTGAATAACTACTGCAATCCATTTACACTATTTTTTCTCCATTTGCAAATAAATAAAAAATTATCAAAGTTGAAAAAACACCAAAATTGAGTGCTCATCTTCAGAATGAAGGACTCAAATACACACGTATTTCTATATATCATTTTAAAGGTCATTCCAAGTTCTTTTATGCCATGTAGTTGTCTTTTCTGTATCACCTACGCCACATGGCCGTTTTTTTGCTTGAAAATGTGTTGTTTTTCTGAAATTCATAAATTAAGCAGACCGTCATTAAATAACTGCTGGTTTTGGAACATTAATACTTCTTGTACGTATGCTCTATGTAGGAAAGTAATACCATAAAAAGTATGAAGGCTTTGGGAAGTATTTAAGGTTACCAAAAAAAAATCATGAAAATTGGATTTTAGTGTGATAAATCAGTCACATTTGAAAATTTCTGTGGGACAAGCAATTTTGAGGAAAGCCATTTCTTGGCTTCTGTTCATAACTTTGGGGTATCTTATGCGTTGCAAAAAAAATATCAAAATGTTTAGGGCAATATTGAAAGTTTGATAGCCATTTTAAAAACGGACAATTTCTGACATTTTTTTCATATTTTCACAATTCATTTGATCATAACTCCTAAAATATTTGAGCTATCGTCCTGCAATTTTGGATTTGCTCTTTCCTGATGATGTTCTTGAAACGTAGAAGGTTTGAATGGAATCAGAGACGGTCATGCTGGGGATTTTTGGAAATTTGGTTGATTTGGTGTGGAATGACCCAGATCTATAGATGAAGGTCAAAAAGGCTTTAGGCCAGGAATCAAAACCCTAGTCCATGACAATTTTCTTTCTAATTTGTTTTGGTTTACCTTGCTTCAGAAGACATGGAAATGCAGCTGGCCATATATAACATAGGCCTAATATCAATTTGAGCATTTTGGTCTTTTTGGTCGTTAGCATCATATCGCTATAACATTATAAACACTCATGTCAGCAGTGACAAATCGACCTCTCAGCAAAACACTTACAGCGAAACACTTTGATATAGAATTAGAGTGGACTGTGGCACTGTGAAAATGGCACTTTGTGTGTCATCATGCTGATGATTTGTCATGATTGAACCCAATACTTTCAATGTTAATTTGATTGAAGGAGACTTATCCCACTTGTTGGTGACAGCCAAACGAAAGGATTATGCATCTGATTTTCACTCTAAAATTTGTTATGAGAAGTCAAATGGCTTTCTCTTGATCATGACTAATCAAACAGCCTCTATGTTTCCCTAGGTATGTTTCCCATGTTGAAAGTAGAGAAGATGACACTTCATCGGCTATCAGGAGTCATGAAGTGCCATTTTCACAATGCCACAGTCCACACTAATTCGATATCAAAGTGTTTCGCTGTAATGTCCGTTACCGTAGTCGTACTTCAATCTTTTTGTTGTCATCAATTACGAATGTTGGCACTGATCATCAGACAACATGAGGAATAGGGAAACCGCTGCTGAAAATTATGTTTATCGATGCGGATGCTTTTGAAATTGGATGGATGTAAGATGAAAGACCCCTTCCACAGCCATCAGGTAACCATGCTGTCAGAACAGAGATAGTGAATTTGAGACTCTGTAACACATCAGAGAGACTTAAATATCCAAGTGCATCCCCAGAGAATTTGCCAGAGACGCAAGCAAGTGCTAATGCAGTACACACAGGCCTCCATTATGAGCAACTTAATCATCTTCAACAGAACACTAACAGCACTTACAGCAGCTGTGGTCATATCAGAAGATAACCATATGCAGCTGCAACATCTGCAAAATCAACAACCTTACATATCAGTCTCAGAGTGTCACAAGAAAAACAGTATCATACAGACATTAGAAAATGAGAATGAGAGTTTAAGAAATGACAGCGCAAAAAAAAACAGCAGCAAATTCAGGAATCTTTCTATGCAAGATATTTTAAGAGAAATAAACAGTCATATAACAACAAAAGAAAATATAAGATCAAAAGCATGCACGTTTTCTTAAAAACAACCAACCATAGCAATAACACAAAGCAATGGAAAGGATCACGTACCAACATCAGAAACAGTATTGTAACAACAACAGAAAAACAGGTTCATAACAGAAATAAAAGTTAAAAAGTATAAATAATGTTGGAAGAATAAAATCCAACTGAACAGCGAACATTTTTTGACAGCAGATCATGATATAATTTTCCAAGCATAAACAACAACACTGCTTTCCGAAAGTAGTGAAAAACAGAACTTGCAGAACAGCCAAAGTAGAATATAAAGGAGCCTTGTTACATTGGGTTTACATTAACATCAATAGATTAAGCAATGGGTTGCAATGGCCTTGTTGATTGCCCAACTGATTAATAAACAAAAAGGTCATTTGCATCCAAGTCATTCACAAAATCCACGAGTACAGGTTTTGTCTCAGCAGAATCTTGGTTTCTGGTCTCAGCTTGATGGATGGCAAAATAACACACATTTAGAGCAGCTCCACTTAGATAAATGTCAACCCAAGGTCTTCTCAGACATTTTATGCATGTTAAAATGACAAATGGCTTTAAGGAAAGTATTTCAAGATGAAATGTATTGACAATTTGACCCTCTGTTGCGCAAAGATGCTAAAAAAATGAAAGAGTCGAAGATTTCAAAGAAAAAAGACCAGTTCTCATAACGGCTTTTATGGGAATCAGCCTAAATAATGATTTTCCAACTCATCTTGAACACTACAAGACATTGATTGCTAAGAAAAGATTTATGTATTGGAGAGTAGCCACAGACAATTCATAATTGCATTTATCTGAAATCAGATGTTCAAAACCATATCAATTATTCTCCTGGTGTTCTGTAACACTGACTGCGGAAGGCCATGATCGATTGTCGACCTCAGCATTAGCAATACAGTCTGGCAGCTGATTAAATTGAAATAATGCCAGGCATTGGCAATCAGAATTACCATACATTTTTCTAACACTCACTCAACTACGAGCACTATTTCTCTGGAGTTTGTTGAAGGGGTTCATTTCTATGTGCATCTAGCAGTGAAGGCTGATAATCAATAAAACCATGAATTAAACTGAATGCAAACTGAAGCTCAAAAGGAATCATTCAACTGTCCTTTCAGTTGTGTTTGTAACTGCATGAAAACTAGAACTAGACATAGTGTAGAACGACGGAAGGGTATAAAACTGCCTTATACCGTAATTTTGATAGCAAAGAGGATTCCACATGAGTGTGACAATTGTGAATACAATGCCTGAAAATTACCAAACAGCCATTAGAAGGAGAAGCATCTGACAAAGGTTTCTGGGAGTCTCCTGATTGGTCATCCATATGTAAGAATAACCCTAACCTGCTTGTGGGTGTTCTAAGGTTTCGGTGACCATGTTGGCTGCTGGCCATGACCACCATCAAGGTCAAGATCAGATTGCTCTTGAACACTGCATAAGCCCACACATGTGTGAAAGCTTTTAACAGTGTCCTTCTGGATTCAATGACCCAGGCCAAACTGCAGTGGAACTTCATCACATCACTCAGGCTTTGCATGTTAAGCAAGATTCAAGCTGTACTCAGATTTACATTAGGATGTCTGTTAAATGCCAAAGGATGTTCCATCATTTCATTAAAGCAAGAAGATCTAATGTGTCCCCTGCAGTTTCTGGATGCAGTGATGATTTGATTTTCCAAAATCCAATTCAAATGCAAACTTCATGCTCTCCCTTTAGCCTATCTGTAAAGGTTCACAGAGCCTGTAAATAGCTGAGCTTGAAGCTGCAGCCCCAGGCTCTGAGAAAAAGATGTTGATGGCAGTATATGTGCAGCAATTGTGATTCGGCCTACGTATCAAAGGGCCGTGGACTATACAATGTCACCAAATATTATAACAGATATTTTCATGGATTTATTATAATATATAGCAGGCCTACATAATATCATATGCAATTAAGTCAACATCAATTAATATACAACTAAGTAGTCTTAAAATATCTCATCATCAAATGAAACTGTTTAAAATGGAAAGTTGGTCATAAAAGGTTCAGTGGCAAAGTGTCAGACCTTTTATCTTTGAACATTAAATAAAACATGTCTTCCTGATTGCAATCTGATATTATTGGAAATATTTCTTGAAATATCGCACTATGGCTTTATTGTGATATCTCTTTGGTAAAATTTTGATTGGGATTAATCATTTCATCAAAAGAACTGCCCAGTTTCAATTTATCGGTGTTTGTCCTTCATGTTTCTGATCACTTCAGATTGCCAAGAGTTAAGCCCAGCGGTACCAGCTGCGCATCAAATGAGAAAAAAGGGCAACAAAGGACATGTGCACACAGATTGCACACAAAATGCACACAGATTGCAACAAAAAATTTCACAGAACAGGAAATCAGGATTGAGAGCTCAGCCAATCAAGCGACAATATTGGGATGTGTGGATGGAGGCTGCAACATCCATAGGGTTGGCTGGCTAAAAGAGAAGGAGAGCAAAAATGAGAAGATATTGAATCTAATATATATCCAAAATGACAATGACTGATTTGGGCTTTGTCTTTTTGACTTGGATCAAATGGCCTATTTAACTATGAGTCTATTTGATGTTAGGCTAGATTCACATTAGCCAGAGGATATTAGACTGGAATCTCATTGGATTCTCAGTATTTTCCAATGAGAATACAGCGTATCATCGACTAGCCAATGAGAATCCAGCCTAATATTTCACTTGGTAATAGGCCTATTGGGCTCAATACTGCAATAGTGGAAAAAAGTGTGAACTCCATCTTACCTGTCTTGTTCAGGTGGTATACTATTATGTCTTTGGCTGATGTCCACACAATACACTTTTTTTGAAGACTGTTTTTTTTTTTACAAAACATAAAATGGGTATATCAAACCCGGTAAAAAATAATGATGCCTGTTTTAGAATGAGGCATTTCTTTTGAAAAGAAACAATACTACAGGGAATTCACTATTCGGGTAGGCTTGGTGTGTCCCAGGGGTGAATATGGTTGAAGTTGGTAATTGCCTCTACCTGAAAGTGATAAAGTTGCAATTCTCTGTAAATTGTTTCTTGTTTTCAAATGATAATCAGAAGATAATTGGAAGGGATTCAAAGGATAACAACCGGGACCATTTTGTTTCGTTTTTTTAACAGAGAAAAAAAACAATCCGTCAGCACGTAGCTTATCAACCAGTCTGTAGGGATTGAAAAATTTGGCAAAAATAAGCTGCAATGAAGATGAAAGGAATAAACGTAAGCTTATGCTGAAGTAATTTCATCCTTGCTCATGTAAGCCCTGGAGATTCTCATGCCTGATGCTGGTGATATGATCTATTATGCAGGTAATTGATTTATCATTGATAGTTTTCTCTCTTTTCAAGCAACGGATGTTGTGTAAATATTGTCTCTTGGCTATTTCCTCTATAAAAAAGAGAAAGGTGCACATGTATGCTAACCATGCTAACAGCAAGAATGATATTTGAAGCAATGGTGGATGTATTGTAAAAGTACTAGGCCTAAATATTATATGTTTGCAATGACAATTTTATCTTACAATAGCTTACAGACAGGGCCACAACGATGAGATAAGGTGCACAAGTTTTTGATCGAATGAAACATCCAATGTCAACTTGGTGCGGCCAGAAATCAAACCTGGGTCCTCATTGGGTCTCCAAAGTTTGTGACAGTGAGAAAATATCAAGAAAACCTGCGATACGCATTTGAGAAATTTCACTCTGAAAATTAGGCTTCAACAATAACTGCTACACGCGAACATGAGAAAATGCTTTCATATATCAAAACAGAAATCCAGAATTTAGGTCTTTTGGCATAGTTGGCATAATGTCATTATCATAATGAACATGCAATCCTCATGTAACCAGTGACAAACAGGATAGGAGATCAAAGCAAAATACTAAATGTCCATTAGCTTTGTGTTTGCCATCGATTAGAAAGGTGCACACTGATCATCTCAGCTGACAAGGTCAGGAAGTTGCAGCTATTTGTAAGTATGTGGGCTACAAGTATTTTTAGGTCTACAAAACAATGGAAGCATTTCATTGTTCTTACACGAAGTTAAAATTAAAAGCATTTCCTGCCAATGACACTTTATTATGTTTTATTTCAATTATTACGTTTACCTCATATTACAAAGCCAGGAAAGAAAAAGGAAATCATTCAAAAACATTTGAGATTTATATAGAAAATGAGCCTTCCTCAAAACAAAACCACCTATTTTGTAGGAGCTCTTGCTGAATTCACTCAATGCTGAATTTCCTCCCTTTAACCAACAAAACAGTGTGTCAAGAAAACCAGTGTAAATACACAGAAACCAAGCTAATAGATGCAGAGCAGAGTTTCTACAATGGTTATTGCGTGGGTGGAAGCAACAGTGACTTGCTCCAATAAACGTTGAATGTAAAACAGTCTTAAAGCCTTGTGGAGCACTTTGTCAGGTCCACTTTTAAAGCTATGGAAGACATTGTCTTCTTCAGCATATGACATCATGGCAAACAATATAGCCAATGCCCATCATATTATGGAGATTTTGTAAATGCTACTTTGTCAAGTTTGTCAGGTCCCATTGGGCTTAGTAATAGGGCCCGGTTGATTTCTTACAGTCTTACCAAGCTACTGCATTGCCACTGTAATCCATATTATGCTACATCCTAAAATAATTACTGTGTCATCAGTAGCCCTCAAGTTTCCAAGCAGTGCAACACGGAATCCTTGAGTTCCAAAACAAAATTTCATGTAATGCTGTACACTTTCAATCAAAAATAATGTCATCTGTTTGAACTGTGAGGTAACAGCTTTTTTCAGAGACATGCATGCCATTCTCAGCCATCAGGAGTTGGAAGAATCAGAAGAGATTGTGAATCTGAGTCTCTGCAACACATCACTGAGGCTTAAATATCCGAGAGCATCCCCAGAGAATTTGACAGAGATGCAAGCAAGTGCTAATGCAGTGCACTCAGGCCTCCACTAGGAGCAACTAAATGCATCTTCAACAGAACACTAACAACACTTACAGCAGCCATGGCCACATCAGAAGATGACCACATCATGGCCCACATGCAGCTGCAACCTCTGCAAAATCAACATGCCTGACATATCAGTGCTTGTCTGCTGGAGGGTTTACACAAGCACAAACACAAATATATATATATATAGAAAATAGCAAGAGATTGGAATATCCAGGTCTACTTTTATAAGTTAGTAACACCATAGTGAACCTGTTGGTCAATTTTAAGCCAACACAAAAATTTGACATATCTGAATATAGTATGCTCAGATGGGGATCTTCATTTCATTAAAAATTGCATCAAAACAATATATGAATTTATAACATGGTCTTTTAAGTCACAACAGCAAAAGTTAGCTCATAATCACAGAGAAACACCATACAACAGTACACGCAATAAATTACCAGAAGCAGATATCCAGAAAAGGATCAAGAACAAAAGCAGTCTTTAGCAGAAATGAGTTTTTGCATTATGTGTATGGGATGAATTAATTGAAAAACACTTTTGCAAGAAGATTAATTTTCCCAAAAACGGAAAAAGACGTTTAGCATCTATGAAAACTAAAATAGCAAAAACAGCTGCAATAGAACAAAAAGAAGCCTCATTAGATAGCACTGACATTAACGGCAATAGATGTAGCAATGGCTAGCAATGGCCTTGTTGATGGTCCAACTGATAAATAAACAAAGAGGTCATTTGTATCCAAGTCATTCACAGAATCCAGGAGAACAGCTAGGTCTTGGGAGGTTTTGTCTCATCTTGATAGACAGCAGAATAACACACATTTACAGCATTGCCACTCAGATAAATGCCAGCCCAAGGTCTTCTCAGGCATTTCTGCATGCCAAATGGCTTCAAGGGAAGTATCTCAAGATGAAATGTACAGACAATTTGACACACTGTTGCACAAAGATGGTAAGAAAAGGAAAAGGTTAAAATAATTCAAAGAAAGTAAGACCAATTTCCCTCGTGGCTTTTATGGGAATCAGCTAGAGTAATGATTCTACATCCTCCAACACATCTTAAACACTGCAAGACATTGATTGTTTGGACAAAAAATCTTTGTATTGGTACCAACAGCACACAACTTCAGAAAAGTGGTGAGAGACACACCCATCTCCATAATTGCATTTATCTGAAATCAGCTCTTCCAAACCTTATCAAATCTTCTATGGGGTAATCTGCAATACTGATTGTGGAAGGCCTGATCGATTGCAGACCACGGTATCAGCAACACAGACTACTGTTGGCTAATTTAATTGACGCCATTGGCAATTAAAGTTACCATGTATATTTATGGATCTCACACATTCACATTGTATGCCTTCAGATGGATGGCAACTACATGTAACATCTCTCAGGAGACTGTGAAAGAGCCATTGATCTGCCAAAGGTTCATTTCCATGTGCATCTAACAGTAAACACTGATAATCAATAAAACCATGAATTAAACTGGATGCAAGCCATCCTCAAAAGAAATCATGCGACTGTTCTTTTAGTTTTGTTTGTGACTGCCCTTGCATCCAATTAGTCATCCATGTGTGTGAAAGCTAAAAAATAGATGCCCATACATGTAAAAGCAGGGCTAGAAAACAAGTGAATTTTCAGCTAATGAAAAAAGCGTGATTATTTTATTGTCCAGGCGAAACAAAATCATAACCAGTTTGTATGTAGGATTTTCCACAATTTCCATTAAAATTTAGACATTTTCTTGCATGCAATTAGGCCTGCAATGCAGAAATTCCTGATTTACCAGCCACATGTATAGAGCAGTATATAAGTAGAAATATAACCATCATGATGGCTGTTATAAGCTGTACTTTTGTATAGAACTTAATAAATGCCTCAAATTTTTTTCAATCATGCATGCTGAAAACAGTATGGATGGGCTGTGCTTTTGACTTTAGCCGTAGAAGTAGCATACATTATACCATGGAAAGATGACACTGATAAGAGGTCACCATGAAAATTTAAAATTGCCTTCCTTTAATACAGGTGGCAGCAAAATTATTCAACCCCTTTGTATTTTCCCATCGAGTTCAATAGTTGACAAGTCTTGCAAAAATTAGGGTAGTGACATGAGCATATATCAAATCATGAAAAAAGATAACATCACATATTAGACAACATAATGCCAAACTGGTGTGAAGGAGACCAGATTTGACAGGCAGTTTGCATTTCTGATAGGGGTCAAACATTTGCAAAATTATTCAACCCCCTTCCTTCCATTGGAATAGCATTGGAGCAGGGGGGTTGAATAATTTTTCAAAAGTTGTGACCCATATGTGAAATGGAGCCTGCCATTCGTATTTAGTTATACCTCACAGCAGATTTGGTATATCTCATCTAGTATGTGATACTATCATACTTTTTATGATTTGATACATTCTGATGTCACTACACTCTTTTTTGCAAAACCTGTTTACTATTGGAGTCTATGAGAAAACATCAAAGGGGTTGAATAATTTTGCTGCCAGGTGTATGTGGGTGAACACTTCCTCCTTTTAGTATTCTCAGCCATGCTAACATTCCTAGGAATAACCTATCACTTGTTTATCACTTTATGGTGTTTTTTTGTAAAATTTTGATTTTGACCGAACTTCCTTGTCCCAGTGATATAGAATGTGTCCTTAATCTTCCTGATTGCTACAGATTGTCAAGAGTTAAGTTCAACAGCTCAGCAAAATCAGAAAAAAAGGGCAATAAGGGACATTTCTTCAACAAAACTTCACAGAACAGGGGAATCAGGATTGAGAGCCAAGCCCGCTCAGCTTGTCAAGAGACAATATCGGGATGTGTGGGTGGAGGCTGCAACACCAAGATGGAGGGGAGACTAAAACGAGAAGATATTGAATATTATGTTTCTGCATCACATGTGCTATCTTCACAATATTTTTTCAACACTTTTTGGGTATCTGATATGATACAACACGCTTTCAGAGACCCAAAAACACATCACCACATTTGTCACCTACAATGTATCCATACTGAAGTCCAAAATATAATTTATATACGCTAAATACTGCAATATAAACCCAGAACCGGAACTTCCAAAACAATGTATATTGAATTTCATGTAATGCCATATATGCTCTTAGTCAAAAACATTGCCGATCAGTAGAGCGATTAAGGCCTTGACACTGTCTGTTTCAACTGCAAAGTAATAATAGCTTGTTAAGAGACACAATTATGACCCCATTCTCAGCCTTCAGGCCATGTTATCACAGAGAGAAATGGAAAGAACCGGAACATGCACGGATTGTGAATCTGAGACTCTGCCACACATCACAGAGGCTCAAATATCCAAGAGCATCCCCAGAGAATTTGACTGAGATGCATGCAAGTGCTAATGCAGTGCACTCAGGCCTCATAACTAAATTCACTTTCAACAGCAACACTTACAGCATTTACAGAGGCATTGGTCATATCAGTCAACAACCAGATGCAGCTGCAACATCGGCAAAATCAGCAAGGTTGACATATCAGCACCTGAGTGTCACACCAACACAAGCATCATCGTATATCAAGAGAAGCCAGAGATTGGGAATATTGGATTACATCTAGGTCTTCTTGCATGAGTTAAGGTAACAGCAGGGAATACAGTGGGCTTGTTGGTGTATTTTAAGCCAATAGTTGGCAATACTAAAAGTTTATATCAACAGCAAATATACATACCACCTGTACATATACTGTACATGCACACAGATGCAAGATTTTCATTAGATTATAAAACTGCATCAAAAGCAACATGTGGCATGATCTCGCCTCGCAACAGAGAAACACCAAATAATTGACTGGCATGCAATAAATCACCAAAAGCACATACCAAGAAGAGTAATCAGTTGTCAAATCAATGGCAACAGCAGTTCTAAACAGAAGTGAAAGTTATCTTGATTAACGTTTATGGGATGAATTACTTGGAAAAAGAACAGTTATATCTTTTACAAGCACATCAATTTTCCCGAGAACAGCAAAACAGCATTTTAGCATCTATGACAACTTTTCATGTGCAATAGCACAAAAAGATGCCTCATTACATTGCACAGACATTATAAAACAGTTATTGAAGCACCCCACTAGTAGCAATGCTCCAGTAGCCTTGTTGATGGCCACCTGATAAATAAACAAAAAGGTCATTTGCATCCAAGTCATTTACAGAATCCAGGAGGTCTTGGGAGGCTTTGTCTCAGCTTGATGGATGGCAGAATAACACACATTTACAGAATTGCCACTGAGATAAATGCTGGCCCAAGGTCTTCGTAGGCATTTTTGAATTTGATACATGTATTGTTGCACAAAGATGATGAGAAAAGAAAAGGTTATAAAAATTATTCAAAGAAAGAAAGACCAATTTCGATAATGGCTTTTATGGGAATCAGCTTGAGCAAAGATTCTCCATCCTCCAGCACATCTGAAACACTGCGAAGCACTGATTGCTTGGGGAAACAAAATCTATGTACTGGTACCAACAGCACACAAATGGTGAAAGATACACCATTTCCTATTTTTGCATTTATCTCAACTCAACTCTTTAAAACTATATCAACTCTTCTACGAGATAATCTGCAATACTGATTGAGGAAGGCCTCATTTATTGCAGACCTGAGTATCAGCAACACAGACTGATGGCTAATTGAATTGACGCTTATGTATTTTTATAACACTCGCCTATCCACATGGTATACATTTCAAATGGATGATAGCTTCAAGTGATATCTCTCAGGAGACTGTGAAAGAGCCATTGATCTGCTAAAGGTTCATTCCCATGTCCATCTAAAAGTAAACACACATAATCAATGAAACCATGAATAACCTGTACGCAAGTTGCCCTCAAAAGAGAAATTATTTCAATGTTCTTTAGTTTTGTTTGTGACTGTTCTGGCATCGGATTAGTAATCTATGTGTGCAAACTAAAATAGATGCCCTATACAGTATGTAACAATGTATACTGTATAGGTGTATAAGCAGGGTAAGAAAACATTTGAATTTTCAGGCAATGAAAAAATTAGAAAATTTTCCATGAGTAGAAGCAACATTTTCTGCAAAGAGAGATGATGATGCGCCAAAAGGCATAACAAAAATCATAGCCAGTTTTTGAAAACTTTCCAGTGAAATTTAGAAATTTTCTGGAATTAGGTCCACATACCCAAATCCCTACTTCACAAGGCATGTGTGTAGAGCGGATACATGAAGACATAACCATTGATGTTATTAAGTTAATTGTGCTTTTTTTTGATTTTTCCCAAGTGGGTGTGGCAATAAACTTTTGGAAAACTTCACTGTTGCTAAAAATACAAGCAACTAATCTTGTTATGTTCCATTGACACACATGCTGTACACTTTTAAAATACCCGGCTCTATCTTCGTACGCACATTACATTGTCAGTAAATCCATATGTATGCCAGACCCGTACCAGCAGCAGAAGGCTTCAAGAAGCCTTTATAGTTCCTTGGCCATCTCACCACTGGGCAATATAGCGCAAGTGCTAAGAAGAAACAACCGTTAGAAGGAGAAGCATCCAACAAAGGTTTCTGGGGAGTCTTCCGATTGGTCAAGCGAATATTATAAGCTATACATCTGTCATGCTTCAAATGCACATCTGGTGCAACTTCTCAATATTCTTCTTTCAGAGAGATAGTCCATCAAAGCTTCTTCAAACAACAAACCTTTTTTAGTAAAATGTGCAGAATGCAAAAGTCATTTGTATTTGCCAGTCTCGATTTTTTCTCTTAGATATGTGATCAGTGTTTTGCAGTGTCCTTCTGGATTCAGTGACCTGTGCCAAACTTCTGGGAACTGTATCGCAACACTCACACTTTACATGCAATTCAGGATTCCAGACGTTTTCTGATTCGCATTAGCGTGTCTGTTAAATGCAAAAGGATGTCCCATCATTTCATTAAAGCAAGAAGATCTAATGCGTCCCCTGCAGGTTCTGGAAAGAGTGATCATTTGATGTGCAAAAAATCTAATTCAAATGCAAGCTACACACTTTCCCTTTAGCGTCTCTGTGCTGGTTCACAGCCTGCAAATAATTCAGCTTTAAACTGCAGCCCAAAGCTTGAGATAAAAGATATTCAAAGTGCAGCTATTATAATTTCATTTCAAAATGTTGTCAAACACACTTATAGTGAGGCCAAGCGGCATACGCAATATAGTAGTACAGTGTACACCTGAACTATCTATAAGCTACACATAATAACTTATCTTTCTTCTTTTTGGCATTCCAATGTGTTTGGAATTTGGAAAAATTACACAATTGCTTCACAGCTTGAGTCAAAAGCTTAGATGCTGGAGGGGTTGAAGATGTCACCATGCATGCTGAAAATGGTCAATTATGCTATGCCTTTGACTTTAGCTGTAAAAGTAGTATACATCAACATGTTGTAGACTATATTAAAGTAGTATACACATAAAAATGGTGAAGACTATACCAAGACTAAGCTGTACAATATATATATATAAACTTTTATTTGACAAAGGAATATCATGAAGATACATGTGTCATACAAAATAGAAATAAATAGAGTAAAAAACAATGCATATATAGGCCTATTGTTTCTCCTAATTGAGTCACCGTCCCTGATTTTGTACAATATGAAACTGATAAAGAGGCCACCATAAAAATAATAATGGCAAAGTTTCTTTCATAAATCTCTGAACATTTCTTCCTTTTAGTATTCTTAGCCATGCTGACATTCCTGGAAATAACCAATCACTTGTTTGTGGAGTCGTTTTGTAAATTTTCATTTTGACAAAACTTCCTTGCCCAGTGATTTATAATGTGTCCTTAATCTTCCTGATTGCTTCAGATTGTCAAGAGTTAAGTTTGACTGCTCAGCAAAATCAGAAAAAAGGGCAACAAGGGACATGTGCACACAGATTGCACACAGATTTCAACAAAAAACTTCACAGAACTGGGGAACCAGGATTGAGAGCCAAGCCCACTCAGCTTGTCAAGAGACAATATCGGTATGCGTGGGTGGAGGCTGCAACACCAAGATGAAGGGGAGACTAAAAAGAGAAGATATTGAATCTAATGTTTCTGCATCACATGTGCTATCTTTACAACACTGTTTTGGTATCTGATATGATACAACACGCTTTCAGAGACCCAAGAACATATCAGCACATTTGTCACCTATCCATACTGAAGTCCAAAATATATGCTAAATACTGCAATACAAACCCAGAACCAGATAGTTCCAAAACAAAATATTGAATTTCATGTAATGCCAAATGCCCTCAGTCAAAAACATGGCTGACTAGTCTAACAATTTTAAAGGGCCTTTTCACTGTCTGTTTCAACTGTGAAGTAACAATAGCTTGTTAAGAGACACGATTAAGACCCCATTCTCAGCCTTTTGGCAGCCATGTTATCACAGAGAGAAGTGGAAAGAACCTGAACAGGCATTGCGATTCAGAGACTCTGCAACACATCACAGAGGCTTAAATATCCAAGAGTATCCCCAGAGAATTTTCCAGAGATGCAAGCAAGTGCTAATGCAGTGCACTAAGGCCTCCACTAGAAGTAACTTAATTAATTTTCAACAGCAACACTAACAGCACTTACAGAGGCATTGGCCATATCAGTAAATAACCAGATGCAGCTGCAACATCGGCAAAATCAACAAGGTTGACATATCAGCACCTGAGTGTCACACAAGCATGAACATCATGCATCGTATATCGAGAGAAGCCAGAGATTGGGAATATTGGATTACATCTAGGTCTACTATGAATTAAAGTAACAGCATGGAAAACAGTGAATTTGTTGGTGTATTTTAAGCCAACACTAAAAGTTTATATCAACAGCAAATATACATAACATCTGTCTGTGTAATTATACTGTACCTGCGCAGTGCACACAGATGCAAGATTTTCATTAGATCAAAAGCAAAAATATTATATGCGGCATGATCTCTACTCGCAATAGAAAATTCTGCTTAAAGACACTTGTAAGAGAAATACCAAATTAATTGACCAGAAACACAATAAAACACCAACAGCACATATCAAGAGAAAGCAAGAGTTGTCAAATCACTGCAACAACAGAAATTTAAGTTATTTTGACTAACGTTTATGGGATGAATAACTTAAAAAACACTTGTAACTTTAACAAGCATATCAATTTTCCCAAGAAAAGCAAAACAGCTTTTTACATGGAAAACTTAAAAAGGCAGAACAGGAGCAGTGGCACAAAAAAACCTCATTAGATTGCATCAACATTAACAGTAATTGATGTACCGCAATGGTAGCAATGCTCGGGTGGCCTTGTTGATGGCCACTTGATAAATAAACAAAGAGGTCGTTTGCATAGAAGTCATTTGCAGAATCCGGGAGGTCTTCGGAGGTTTTGTCTGAGCTTGATGGACGACAGAATAACACACATTTACAGAATTGCCACTGAGACAAATGCTGGCCCAAGGTCTTCGTAGGCATTTTTGAATTTGATACATGTATTGTAGCACAAAGATGATGAGAAAAGAAAAGGTTAAAAAAAAGTATTCAAAGAAAGAAAGACCAGTTTCGATAATGGCTTTTATGGGAATCAGCTTGAGAAAAGATTCTCCATCCTCCAGCACATCTGAAACACTGCGAAGCACTGATTGCTTGGGGAAACAAAATCTATGTACTGGTACCAACAGCACACAAATGGTGAAAGATACACCATTTCCTATTTTTGCATTTATCTCAACACAACTCTTTAAAACTATATCGACTTTTCTACGAGATAATCTGCAATACTGATTGAGGAAGGCCTCATTTATTGCAGACCTGAGTATCAGCAACACAGACTGATGGCTAATTGAATTGACGCTTATGTATTTTTATAACACTCGCCTATCCACATGGTATACATTTCAAATGGATGATAGCTTCAAGTGATATCTCTCAGGAGACTGTTAATTGTGCTTTTTTTTGATTTTTCCCAAGTGGGTGTGGCAATAAACTTTTGGAAAACTTCACTGTTGCTAAAAATACAAGCAACTAATCTTGTTATGTTCCATTGACACACATGCTGTACACTTTTAAAATACCCAGCTCTATCTCTGTACACACATTGTCACATAACATTGTCAGTAAATCCATATGTATGCCAGACCCGTACCAACAGCAGAAGGCTTCAAGAAGCCTTTATAGTTCCTTGGCCATCTCACCACTGGGTAATATAGCGCAAGTGCTAAGACTTAACAGACATCAGAAGGACAAGCATCCAACAAAGGTTTCTGGGGAGTCTTCCGATTGGTCAAGCGAATATTATAAGCTATACATCTGTCATGCTTCAAATGCACATCTGGTGCAACTTCTCAATATTCTTCTTTCAGAGCTTCTTCAAACAACAAACCTTTTTTAGTAAAATGTGCAGAATGCAAAAGTCATTTGTATTTGCCAGTCTCGATTTTTTCTCTTAGATATGTGATCAGTGTTTTGCAGTGTCCTTCTGGATTCAGTGACCTGTGCCAAACTTCTGGGAACTGTATCGCAACACTCACACTTTACATGCAATTCAGGATTCCAGACGTTCTCTGATTCGCATTAGCGTGTCTGTTAAATGCAAAAGGATGTCCCATCATTTCATTAAAGCAAGAAGATCTAATGTGTCCCCTGCAGGTTCTGGAAAGAGTGATCATTTGATGTGCAAAAAATCTAATTCAAATGCAAGTTGCACACTTTCCCTTTAGCGTCTCTGTGCTGGTTCACAGCCTGCAAATAGTTCAGCTTTAAACTGCAGCCGAAAGCTTGAGATAAAAGATATTCAAAGTGCAGCTATTATAATTTCATTTCAAAATGTTGTCAAACACACTTATAGTGAGGCCAAGCGCCGGCAAGCGGCATACGCAATATAGTAGTACAGTGTACACCTGAACTATCTAAAAGCTACACATAATAACTTATCTTTCTTCTTTTTGGCATTCCAATGTGTTTGGAATTTGGAAAAATTACACAATTGCTTCACAGCTTGAGTCAAAAGCTTAGATGCTGGAGGGGTTGAAGATGTCACCATGCATGCTGAAAATGGTCAATTATGCTATGCCTTTGACTTTAGCTGTAAAAGTAGTATACATCAACATGTTGTAGACTATATTAAAGTAGTATACACATAAAAATGGTGAAGACTATACCAAGACTAAGCTGTACAATATATATATATAAACTTTTATTTGACAACGGAATATCATGAAGATACATGTGTCATACAAAATAGAAATAAATAGAGTAAAAAAAATGCATATATAGGCCTATTGTTTCTCCTAATTGAGTCACCGTCCCTGATTTTGTACAATATGAAACTGATAAAGAGGCCATTATAAAAATAATAATGGCAAAGTTTCTTTCATAAATCTCTGAACATTTCTTCCTTTTAGTATTCTTAGCCATGCTGACATTCCTGGAAATAACCAATCACTTGTTTGTGGAGTCGTTTTGTAAATTTTCATTTTGACAAAACTTCCTTGCCCAGTGATTTAGAATGCGTCCTTAATCTTCCTGATTGATTCAGATTGTCAAGAGTTAAGTTCAACAGGTCATCAAAAAGAAAAAGGCAACAAAGGACAAGTGCACAAAGATTGCACACAGATTTTAACAAAAAACTTCACAGAACAGGGGAATCAGGATTGAGAGCCAAGCCCGCTCAGCTCATCCGGAGACAATATTGGGAAGCGTGGGTGGAGGCTGCAACACCAAGATGGAGGGGAGACTTGAAAGAGAAGATATTGAATCTAATGTTTCTGCATCACATGCGCTATCCTTATAAAAAATTTTCAACACTTTTTGGGTATCTGATATGATACAACACTCTTTCAGAGACCCAAGAACATATCACCATATTTGTCACCTATATCCATACAGAAGTCCAAAATATATGCTAAATACTGTGATATAAACCCAGAACCAGATAGTTCCAAAACAAAATATTGAATTTCATGTAATTCCATATATATATATATGCTCTTAGTCAAAAACATTGCTGATTAGCAGATAGATCAACTGTGAAGTAACAATAGCTTGTTAAGAGACACCATTAAGACCCCATTCTCAACCTTAAGGTAGCCATGTTATCACGGAGAGAAGTGGAAAGAACTGGAAAGGGGATTGTGAATCTGAGACTCTGTCACACATCACAGAGGCTTAAATATCCAAGAGCATCCCCAGAGAATTTTCCAGAGATGCAAGCAGGTGCTAATGCAGTGCACTCCGGCCTCCACTACAAGTAACTTAATTCATTTTCAACAGCAACACTAACAACACTTACAGAGGCATTGGCCATATCAGTAAATAACCAGCTGCAGCTGCAACATCGGCAAAATCAAAAAGGTTGACATATCAGCACCTGAGCGTCACACAAACACAAACATCATATATATCGAGAGAAGCCAAAGAATGGGAATATTGGATTAAATCTAGGTCTACTATGAATTAAAAGTAACAGCATGGAAAACAGTGAATTTGTTGGTGTATTTTAAGCCAACACTAAAAGTTTATATCAACAGCAAATATACATAACATCTGTCTGTGTAATTATACTGTACCTGCACACAGATGCAAGATTTTCATTAGATCAAAAGCAAAAATATTATATGTGGCATGATCTCTACTCGCAACTGAAAATTCTGCTTGAAGACACAAGAGAAACATCCAATTAATTGACCAGTAACACAATAAAATCACCAAAAGCACATATCAAGAGAAAGCAAGAGTTGTCAAATCACTGCAACAACAGAAATTTAAATTATTTTGACTAACGTTTATGGGATGAATAACTTAAAAAACACTTGTAACTTTAACAAACTTATCAATTTTCCCAAGAACCACAAAACAGCTTTTTACATGGAAAACTTAAAAAGGCAGAACAGGTGCAGTAGCCCAAAAAGATAGCATTGACATTAACAGTAATTGATGTACCAATGGGTAGCAATGCTCGGGTGGCCTTGTTGATGGCCACCTGATAAATAAACAAAGAGGTCGTTTGCATCCAAGTCATTTGCAGAGTCCAGGAGGTCTTGGGAGGCTTTGTCTCAGCTTGATGGATAGCAGAATAACACACATTTACAGAATTGCCACTGAGATAAATGCTGGCCCAAGGTCTTCTCTGGCATTTTTTGCATGTACAGACGATTTGATACATTGTTGCACACAGATGATGAGAAAAGAAAAGGTTATAAAAATTATTCAAGGAAAGAAAGACCAATTTCCATAATGGCTTTTATGGGAATCAGCTTCTTGAGTAATGATTCTCTATCCTCCAAGGCATCCTTTAAAAACACTGATATTGATTGCTTGAAAAAAAAACATTGTTATTGGTACCAAAACTACATTGTTATTGGTACCAAAACTACATAACTTCAGAAAAGTGGTGAAAGATACGCAAATTTCCATAATTCTGTACTTATCTGAAATCAGCTCTTCAAAACCATATCAACTATTCTACGGGATAATTGGCAATACTGATTGTGGAAGGCCTCATCGATTGCAGACCAGAGTATCATCAACACAGACTGATGGCAAATTGAATTGATGTCACTGGCAATTAACATATATTTTCATAACATCACTTATCCACATTGAATACATTTCAAATGGATGCCTGATTAGGTATATCTCTCAGGAGACTGTGAAAGAGCCATTAATCAGCCAAAGGTTCATTTCCATGTTCATCTAAAAGTAAACATGCATAATCATGAAACCATGAATTAACCTGTATGCAAGCCAACCTCATAAGAAATCATTCGCCTGTTCTTTTAGTTCTGTTTGGGACTGTTCTGGTATGCAATTAGTAATTCACAAGTGTGACAACTGAAAATAGATGCCCTATACATGTATTTAAGCATAGCTAGAAAACATGTGAATTTTAAGGCATTGAAAAAATAAATAAACATTTTCCAGGCATAACTTAAACCATAACCAGATTTTGAAAATCTTTTAGGATCTTCAACAATTTCCATAGAAATTTAGAAATGTTCTGGAAATTAGGTACCCAAAATCCCTACTTCACCAGGCATGTGTATAGCAAATACATGAAGAGATATAACCATCAATGTTATTCAGTTAATCTTGCATTTTTTTTCCATTTTTCCCCAATTGGGTGCGGCAATAATCTTTTGGTAGAAGCAACTAATTGTGTAAAGTTGCATTGACACATATGCTGTACACTTTCAAAATACCCAGCTCTATCTCTGTACAAGTAAAACATTGTCAGTAAATCCATATGTATGCCAGACCCGTACCAGCAGCAGAAGGCTTCAAGAAGCCTTTATAGTTCCTTGGCCATCTCACCACTGGGTAATATAGCGCAAGTGCTAAGACTTAACAGAAACTCAGAAGGACAAGCATCCAACAAAGGTTTCTGGGAAGTCTTCCGATTGGTCAAGAGCATATAAGAAATCTCAATTCGCTTGTGGATGTTCTGAGGTTTCAATAACCAAGTTAGTTGCTAAATGTGACCATTAATCACTGCTTTACTACAATGTATATGCAGACATGTCAAATTACAATTGATAATTTTCTAGCTGAAGATACAATTGAGAATGGCTGTATATTGCATCAAACAACAACCATTAATCCCTGAGATGTTATTTGTATAATAAGCTGTACATCTGTCATGCTTCCAAAGCAAGTCTGATGCAACTATCAAACTTCTTCTTTCAGAGACATAGTCCATCAAAGCTTCTTCAAACAACAAACCTTTTTTTGTAAAATAAATGTGCAGTATACAAAAGTCATTTGCATTCGCCTGTTTCGATTTTTTCCCTTAGATTTGCGATAAGTGTTTTGCAGTGTCCTTCTGGATTCAGTGACCTGTGCCAAACTTCTGGGAACTGTATCGCAACACTCACACTTTACATGCAATTCAGGATTCCAGACGTTTTCTGATTCGCATTAGCGTGTCTGTTAAATGCAAAAAGGATGTCCTATCATTTCATTAGAGCAAGAAGATCTAATGTGTCTCCTGCAGGTTCTGGAAAGAGTGATCATTTGATGTGCAAAAAATCTAATTCAAATGCAAACTGCACACTTTCCCTTTAGTGTCTCTGTGCTGGCTCACAGCATGCAAATAGTTCAGCTTTTCACTGCAGCCCACAGCTTTGTGATAATGGATGTTCTGACTGCATGCAGCTATTACAATTCCATTTCAAAAATGTTGTCAACCACATAATTGTAGTGAGGCCATCAGGCCAAGCTGCATACGCAATATAGTAGTACAGTGTCAGTGACGGATCCAGACAGGGTAGTCTAGGGGGGCCCAGAGGTATTTTGGCATTCGTGGGCCCACGTTGCCAAATATTTTCATTAAAAGAAGACTATTATTAATCTCAGTGGTCTTGGGGGGGAGGGGCGCGGGTCCCTTAGGTCCCCCCTGGATCCGCCACTGAGTGTTCACCTGAACTAACTAGAAACTTCACATATAACTGATCTTTCTTCTTTTACGCATTCCGAAGTGCTTGGAATTTGGAAAAAATTACACAAATGTTTCACAGCTAGAGACAAAAGCTTAGATACTGAAGCAGTTTAAGATGTCACCATGCATGCTGAAAACAGTATGGCAGTATGGATGTGCTATGCTTTTGACTTTAGCTGTAAAAGTAGTATACACATGACCATACAACCACTGAAATTGTGCGTCAAGATGGTTTAGACTATATACTTCGAAGATCATATTGCACAATGTATACAGGCCTATTTTGTCTCCTAATCTTGTCCCACTGATACAGAATGTGTCCTTAATCTTTCCAATCACATCAGATTGCCAAGAGTTAAGTTCAACTGCTCAGCAAAATGAGAAAAAGGGCAACAAAGGACATGTGCACACAGATTGCACACAAAATGCACAGAGATTGCAACAAAAAGCATCACAGAACAGGGGAATCAGGATTGAGAGCCCAGCCTGCTCAACTCATCAGGAGACAATATTGGGATGCGTGGGTGGAGGCTGCAACGCCCAGAGGGAGGGGAGACTGAAAAGAGAAGATATTGAATCTAATGTTTCTGCATCACATGTGCTATCTTTACAACATCTTTGAACACTTTTTTGGTATCTGTTATGATACAACAAGCTTCCAGAGACCCAAAACATTTCACCACATTTGCCATCCATGTGTCCTTAATCTTCCTGATCACTTCAGATTGCCAAGAGTTAAGTTCAACTGCTCAGCAAAATGAGAAAAAGGGCAACAAAGGACATGTGCACACAGATTGCACACACAAAGTGCACAGAGATTGCAACAAAAAAACTTCACAGAACAGGGGAATCAGGATTCAGAGCCCAGCCTGCTCAACTCATCAGGAGACAATATTGGGATGCGTGGGTGGAGGCTGCAACGCCCAGAGGGAGGGGAGACTGAAAAGAGAAGATATTGAATCTAATGTTTCTGCATCACATGTGCTATCTTTACAACATCTTTGAACACTTTTTTGGTGTCTGTTATGATACAACAAGCTGCCAGAGACCCAAAACATTTCACCACATTTGTCACCCATATCTAATGTTATCTACTAGCATTCACCCGTGGTAAAGGATATACTTTGGCAGTGTGGAGAATGAGTGAATGAATGAAGCAATCAATCAATGTGGGTATTGATCTATGTATCTATCTATGTATCTATCTATGTATCTATGTATCTATGTATCTATGTATCTATCTATCTATCTATCTATCTATCTACCAATCTATGTGGATTTATCGACATTTTCCTGATCCATGTCCACAGGCCAATAACACAGTGAAATAGGAAGGTCACAATGGGCAGTTCAAGGATGTCAGCCATTCTGAAGTGGCCATTTGGTGGCCAGCTTGGATGTCTCAAGATGTTCCCGATTCATACCCATAGGCCAATATCTGTACCAAATTTCATAACTGGAAGCGAAATATTTAGATCACAATTGGCAGTTCAAGAAATTAAGGAAGATGGCTGCCAAAATGGCCGCCATCTTGGATCTCTCAACATTTTCCCGATCGATACCCACAGGTCAATACCTGTAGCAAATTTTATAACTCTAAGTGAACTATTGAGGTCACATTGGGCAGTTCAAGAAAGGCAGAAAGATAGCTTCCAAAATGGCTGCGATCTTGGATTTCTCAACATGTTCCTGGTCCATACCCACAGGCAAATACCTGTGGCAAATTTCATAACTCTAAGTGAAATATTGAGATCACAATGGGCAGTTCAAGAATGAAGAAAGATAGCTGCCAAAAGGGCTGCCACAAAATGGATGCCATCACGGATTTCTCAACATGTTCCAGATCAATACCCACAGGAGAATACCTGTCACAAATTTCATAACTCTAAGCGAAATATTAAGGTCAGAATGGGCTGTTAAAAAGATGAAGAAAGATGGCTGCCAAAATGACTGCCATCGTGGATTTCTCAACATTTTCCTGATCCATACCCACAGGCCAATACCAGTGCCAATTTCATAAGTGTAAGTGAAATATTAAGGTCACAATGGGCAGTTGAACAATGAAGAAAGATGGCTGCCAAAATGGCCGCCATCTTGGATTTCCAAAATGGCCGCCATCTTGGATTTCTCAACATGTTCCTGATCGATACCCACAGGCCAATGCCTGTACCAAATTTTTAAACTGTAAGTGAAATATTAAGGTCACAATGGGCAGTTCAAGAATGAAGAAAGATGGCTGGCAAAATGGCCGCCACAAAACGGCCGCCATCTTGAATTTCTCGACAACTGTCCAAATCATACCCATAGCCCCATACCTGTACCAAATTTCATAACTCTAAGTGGAAAAATGAGAAAGCCTTATTGGTGAGTGTAAAATGAGCACACAAGATGGCCACCGAGAATATTATTATAGGATACTAGCTGCTGGAGTCCAAAATATATGCTAAATACTGCAAGAGATTTGGTTTTAAGACCACTGTAATCTGCCACAATCAGTAAAATGTGAACAAAAGAGCTTGGATGGTATAGTCCCATCTTCATTAGTTCCTCTTCTGCAGAGCAACAATCATAACAATGCAACAATGAGGCACGTGACCCCAGCTATACTTCCGGTCCGGTCCTATCTTTAATGAATAACCAAAGAGAAGTTTACGAAGGGGAAGATACTATGGTTGTACCATGTGCATGTATTTAGGTTTCTCTGCAGTACTTTCCACAGTGACTCAGCAGTGAACATTGCAAGCTAAGTCCTAATGTTATCCCCATCTAATGCTATCATGAAACCATGAATTAACCTGTATGCAAGCCAACCTCATAAGAAATCGTTCGCCTGTTCTTTTAGTTCTGTTTGGGACTGTTCTGGTATGCAATTAGTAATTCACAAGTGTGACAACTGAAAATAGATGCCCTATACATGTATTTAAGCATAGCTAGAAAACATGTGAATTTTAAGGCATTGAAAAAATAAATAAACATTTTCCAGGCATAACTTAAACCATAACCAGATTTTGAAAATCTTTTAGGATCTTCAACAATTTCCATAGAAATTTAGAAATGTTCTGGAAATTAGGTACCCAAAATCCCTACTTCACCAGGCATGTGTATAGCAAATACATGAAGAGATATAACCATCAATGTTATTCAGTTAATCTTGCATTTTTTTTTCATTTTTCCCCAATTGGGTGCGGCAATTATCTTTTGGTAGAAGCAACTAATTATGTAAAGTTGCATTGACACATATGCTGTACACTTTCAAAATACCCAGCTCTATCTCTGTACAAGTAAAACATTGTCAGTAAATCCATATGTATGCCAGACCCGTACCAGCAGCAGAAGGCTTCAAGAAGCCTTTATAGTTCCTTGGCCATCTCACCACTGGGTAATATAGCGCAAGTGCTAAGACTTAACAGAAACTCAGAAGGACAAGCATCCAACAAAGGTTTCTGGGAAGTCTTCCAATTGGTCAAGAGCATATAAGAAATCTCAATTCGCTTGTGGATGTTCTGAGGTTTCAATAACCAAGTTAGCTGCTGAATCTGACCATTAATCACTGATTTACTACAATGTATATGCAGACATGTCAAATTACAATTGATAATTTTCTAGCTGAAGATACAATTGAGAATGGCTGTATATTGCATCAAACAACAACCATTAATCCCTGAGATGTTATTTGTATAATAAGCTGTACATCTGTCATGCTTCCAAAGCAAGTCTGATGCAACTATCAAACTTCTTCTTTCAGAGACATAGTCCATCAAAGCTTCTTCAAACAACAAACCTTTTTTTGTAAAATAAATGTGCAGTATACAAAAGTCATTTGCATTTGCCTGTTTCGATTTTTTCCCTTAGATTTGCGATAAGTGTTTTGCAGTGTCCTTCTGGATTCAGTGACCTGTGCCAAACTTCTGGGAACTGTATCGCAACACTCACACTTTACATGCAATTCAGGATTCCAGACGTTTTCTGATTCGCATTAGCGTGTCTGTTAAATGCAAAAAGGATGTCCTATCATTTCATTAGAGCAAGAAGATCTAATGTGTCTCCTGCAGGTTCTGGAAAGAGTGATCATTTGATGTGCAAAAAATCTAATTCAAATGCAAACTGCACACTTTCCCTTTAGTGTCTCTGTGCTGGCTCACAGCATGCAAATAGTTCAGCTTTTCACTGCAGCCCACAGCTTTGTGATAATGGATGTTCTGACTGCATGCAGCTATTACAATTCCATTTCAAAAATGTTGTCAACCACATAATTGTAGTGAGGCCATCAGGCCAAGCTGCATACGCAATATAGTAGTACAGTGTCAGTGACGGATCCAGACAGGGTAGTCTAGGGGGGCCCAGAGGTATTTTGGCATTCGTGGGCCCACGTTGCCAAATATTTTCATTAAAAGAAGACTATTATTAATCTCAGTGGTCTTGGGGGGGGGGGGGCGCGGGTCCCTTAGGTCCCCCCTGGATCCGCCACTGAGTGTTCACCTGAACTAACTAGAAACTTCACATATAACTGATCTTTCTTCTTTTACGCATTCCGAAGTGCTTGGAATTTGGAAAAAATTACACAAATGTTTCACAGCTAGAGACAAAAGCTTAGATACTGAAGCAGTTTAAGATGTCACCATGCATGCTGAAAACAGTATGGCAGTATGGATGTGCTATGCTTTTGACTTTAGCTGTAAAAGTAGTATACACATGACCATACAACCACTGAAATTGTGCGTCAAGATGGTTTAGACTATATACTTCGAAGATCATATTGCACAATGTATACAGGCCTATTTTGTCTCCTAATCTTGTCCCACTGATACAGAATGTGTCCTTAATCTTTCCAATCACATCAGATTGCCAAGAGTTAAGTTCAACTGCTCAGCAAAATGAGAAAAAGGGCAACAAAGGACATGTGCACACAGATTGCACACAAAATGCACAGAGATTGCAACAAAAAGCATCACAGAACAGGGGAATCAGGATTGAGAGCCCAGCCTGCTCAACTCATCAGGAGACAATATTGGGATGCGTGGGTGGAGGCTGCAACGCCCAGAGGGAGGGGAGACTGAAAAGAGAAGATATTGAATCTAATGTTTCTGCATCACATGTGCTATCTTTACAACATCTTTGAACACTTTTTTGGTATCTGTTATGATACAACAAGCTTCCAGAGACCCAAAACATTTCACCACATTTGCCATCCATGTGTCCTTAATCTTCCTGATCACTTCAGATTGCCAAGAGTTAAGTTCAACTGTTCAGCAAAATGAGAAAAAGGGCAACAAAGGACATGTGCACACAGATTGCACACACAAAGTGCACAGAGATTGGAACAAAAAAACATCACAGAACAGGGGAATCAGGATTCAGAGCCCAGCCTGCTCAACTCATCAGGAGACAATATTGGGATGCGTGGGTGGAGGCTGCAACGCCCAGAGGGAGGGGAGACTGAAAAGAGAAGATATTGAATCTAATGTTTCTGCATCACATGTGCTATCTTTACAACATCTTTGAACACTTTTTTGGTGTCTGTTATGATACAACAAGCTGCCAGAGACCCAAAACATTTCACCACATTTGTCACCCATATCTAATGTTATCTAATAGCATTCACCCGTGGTAAAGGATATACTTTGGCAGTGTGGAGAATGAGTGAATGAATGAAGCAATCAATCAATGTGGGTATTGATCTATGTATCTATCTATGTATCTATCTATGTATCTATGTATCTATGTATCTATGTATCTATCTATCTATCTATCTATCTATCTACCAATCTATGTGGATTTATCGACATTTTCCTGATCCATGTCCACAGGCCAATAACACAGTGAAATAGGAAGGTCACAATGGGCAGTTCAAGGATGTCAGCCATTCTGAAGTGGCCATTTGGTGGCCAGCTTGGATGTCTCAAGATGTTCCCGATTCATACCCATAGGCCAATATCTGTACCAAATTTCATAACTGGAAGCGAAATATTTAGATCACAATTGGCAGTTCAAGAAATTAAGGAAGATGGCTGCCAAAATGGCCGCCATCTTGGATCTCTCAACATTTTCCCGATCGATACCCACAGGTCAATACCTGTAGCAAATTTTATAACTCTAAGTGAACTATTGAGGTCACATTGGGCAGTTCAAGAAAGGCAGAAAGATAGCTTCCAAAATGGCTGCGATCTTGGATTTCTCAACATGTTCCTGGTCCATACCCACAGGCAAATACCTGTGGCAAATTTCATAACTCTAAGTGAAATATTGAGATCACAATGGGCAGTTCAAGAATGAAGAAAGATAGCTGCCAAAAGGGCTGCCACAAAATGGATGCCATCACGGATTTCTCAACATGTTCCAGATCAATACCCACAGGAGAATACCTGTCACAAATTTCATAACTCTAAGCGAAATATTAAGGTCAGAATGGGCTGTTAAAAAGATGAAGAAAGATGGCTGCCAAAATGACTGCCATCGTGGATTTCTCAACATTTTCCTGATCCATACCCACAGGCCAATACCAGTGCCAATTTCATAAGTGTAAGTGAAATATTAAGGTCACAATGGGCAGTTGAACAATGAAGAAAGATGGCTGCCAAAATGGCCGCCATCTTGGATTTCCAAAATGGCCGCCATCTTGGATTTCTCAACATGTTCCTGATCGATACCCACAGGCCAATGCCTGTACCAAATTTTTAAACTGTAAGTGAAATATTAAGGTCACAATGGGCAGTTCAAGAATGAAGAAAGGTGGCTGGCAAAATGGCCGCCACAAAACGGCCGCCATCTTGAATTTCTCGACAACTGTCCAAATCATAACCATAGCCCCATACCTGTACCAAATTTCATAACTCTAAGTGGAAAAATGAGAAAGCCTTATTGGTGAGTGTAAAATGAGCACACAAGATGGCCACCGAGAATATTATTATAGGATACTAGCTGCTGGAGTCCAAAATATATATGCTAAATACTGCAAGAGATTTGGTTTTAAGACCACTGTAATCTGTCATAATCAGTAAAATGTGAACAGAAGAGCTTTGATGGTATAGTCCGTCTTCATTAGTTCCTCTTCTGCAGTGCAACAATCGGAACAATGCAACAATGAGGCACGTGACCCCAGCTATACTTCCGGTCCGGTCCTATCTTTAATGAATAACCAAAGAGAAGTTTACGAAGGGGAAGATACTATGGTTGTACCATGTGCATGTATTTAGGTTTCTCTGCAGTACTTTCCACAGTGACTCAGCAGTGAACATTGCAAGCTAAGTCCTAATGTTATCCCCTTCTAATGCTATCATGAAACCTTGAATTAACCTGGATGCAAGCCAATCTCATAAGAAATCGTTCACCTGTTCTTTTAGTTCTGTTTGGGACTGTTCTGGTATGCAATTAGTAATTCACAAGTGTGACAACTGAAAATAGATGCCCTATACATGTATTTAAGCATAGCTAGAAAACATGTGAATTTTAAGGCATTGAAAAAATAAATAAACATTTTCCAGGCATAACTTAAACCATAACCAGATTTTGAAAATCTTTTAGGATCTTCAACAATTTCCATAGAAATTTAGAAATGTTCTGGAAATTAGGTACCCAAAATCCCTACTTCACCAGGCATGTGTATAGCAAATACATGAAGAGATATAACCATCAATGTTATTCAGTTAATCTTGCATTTTTTTTCCATTTTTCCCCAATTGGGTGCGGCAATAATCTTTTGGTAGAAGCAACTAATTGTGTAAAGTTGCATTGACACATATGCTGTACACTTTCAAAATACCCAGCTCTATCTCTGTACAAGTAAAACATTGTCAGTAAATCCATATGTATGCCAGACCCGTACCAGCAGCAGAAGGCTTCAAGAAGCCTTTATAGTTCCTTGGCCATCTCACCACTGGGTAATATAGCGCAAGTGCTAAGACTTAACAGAAACTCAGAAGGACAAGCATCCAACAAAGGTTTCTGGGAAGTCTTCCGATTGGTCAAGAGCATATAAGAAATCTCAATTCGCTTGTGGATGTTCTGAGGTTTCAATAACCAAGTTAGTTGCTAAATGTGACCATTAATCACTGCTTTACTACAATGTATATGCAGACGTCAAATTACAATTGATAATTTTCTAGCTGAAGATACAATTGAGAATGGCTGTATATTGCATCAAACAACAACCATTAATCCCTGAGATGTTATTTGTATAATAAGCTGTACATCTGTCATGCTTCCAAAGCAAGTCTGATGCAACTATCAAACTTCTTCTTTCAGAGACATAGTCCATCAAAGCTTCTTCAAACAACAAACCTTTTTTTGTAAAATAAATGTGCAGTATACAAAAGTCATTTGCATTTGCCTGTTTCGATTTTTTCCCTTAGATTTGCGATAAGTGTTTTGCAGTGTCCTTCTGGATTCAGTGACCTGTGCCAAACTTCTGGGAACTGTATCGCAACACTCACACTTTACATGCAATTCAGGATTCCAGACGTTTTCTGATTCGCATTAGCGTGTCTGTTAAATGCAAAAAGGATGTCCTATCATTTCATTAGAGCAAGAAGATCTAATGTGTCTCCTGCAGGTTCTGGAAAGAGTGATCATTTGATGTGCAAAAAATCTAATTCAAATGCAAACTGCACACTTTCCCTTTAGTGTCTCTGTGCTGGCTCACAGCATGCAAATAGTTCAGCTTTTCACTGCAGCCCACAGCTTTGTGATAATGGATGTTCTGACTGCATGCAGCTATTACAATTCCATTTCAAAAATGTTGTCAACCACATAATTGTAGTGAGGCCATCAGGCCAAGCTGCATACGCAATATAGTAGTACAGTGTCAGTGACGGATCCAGACAGGGTAGTCTAGGGGGGCCCAGAGGTATTTTGGCATTCGCGGGCTCACGTTGCCAAATATTTTCATTAAAAGAAGACTATTATTAATCTCAGTGGTCTTGGGGGGGAGGGGCGCGGGTCCCTTAGGTCCCCCCTGGATCCGCCACTGAGTGTTCACCTGAACTAACTAGAAACTTCACATATAACTGATCTTTCTTCTTTTACGCATTCCGAAGTGCTTGGAATTTGGAAAAAATTACACAAATGTTTCACAGCTAGAGACAAAAGCTTAGATACTGAAGCAGTTTAAGATGTCACCATGCATGCTGAAAACAGTATGGCAGTATGGATGTGCTATGCTTTTGACTTTAGCTGTAAAAGTAGTATACACATGACCATACAACCACTGAAATTGTGCGTCAAGATGGTTTAGACTATATACTTCGAAGATCATATTGCACAATGTATACAGGCCTATTTTGTCTCCTAATCTTGTCCCACTGATACAGAATGTGTCCTTAATCTTTCCAATTGCATCAGATTGCCAAGAGTTAAGTTCAACTGTTCAGCAAAATGAGAAAAAGGGCAACAAAGGACATGTGCACACAGATTGCACACACAAAGTGCACAGAGATTGCAACAAAAAGCATCACAGAACAGGGGAATCAGGATTGAGAGCCCAGCCTGCTCAACTCATCAGGAGACAATATTGGGATGCGTGGGTGGAGGCTGCAACGCCCAGAGGGAGGGGAGACTGAAAAGAGAAGATATTGAATCTAATGTTTCTGCATCACATGTGCTATCTTTACAACATCTTTGAACACTTTTTTGGTATCTGTTATGATACAACAAGCTTCCAGAGACCCAAAACATTTCACCACATTTGCCATCCATGTGTCCTTAATCTTCCTGATCACTTCAGATTGCCAAGAGTTAAGTTCAACTGTTCAGCAAAATGAGAAAAAAGGGCAACAAAGGACATGTGCACACAGATTGCACACACAAAGTGCACAGAGATTGCAACAAAAAAACTTCACAGAACAGGGGAATCAGGATTCAGAGCCCAGCCTGCTCAACTCATCAGGAGACAATATTGGGATGCGTGGGTGGAGGCTGCAACGCCCAGAGGGAGGGGAGACTGAAAAGAGAAGATATTGAATCTAATGTTTCTGCATCACATGTGCTATCTTTACAACATCTTTGAACACTTTTTGAGTGTCTGTTATGATACAACAAGCTGCCAGAGACCCAAAACATTTCACCACATTTGTCACCCATATCTAATGTTATCTACTAGCATTCACCCGTGGTAAAGGATATACTTTGGCAGTGTGGAGAATGAGTGAATGAATGAAGCAATCAATCAATGTGGGTATTGATCTATGTATCTATCTATGTATCTATCTATGTATCTATGTATCTATGTATCTATGTATCTATCTATCTATCTATCTATCTATCTACCAATCTATGTGGATTTATCGACATTTTCCTGATCCATGTCCACAGGCCAATAACACAGTGAAATAGGAAGGTCACAATGGGCAGTTCAAGGATGTCAGCCATTCTGAAGTGGCCATTTGGTGGCCAGCTTGGATGTCTCAAGATGTTCCCGATTCATACCCATAGGCCAATATCTGTACCAAATTTCATAACTGGAAGCGAAATATTTAGATCACAATTGGCAGTTCAAGAAATTAAGGAAGATGGCTGCCAAAATGGCCGCCATCTTGGATCTCTCAACATTTTCCCGATCGATACCCACAGGTCAATACCTGTAGCAAATTTTATAACTCTAAGTGAACTATTGAGGTCACATTGGGCAGTTCAAGAAAGGCAGAAAGATAGCTTCCAAAATGGCTGCGATCTTGGATTTCTCAACATGTTCCTGGTCCATACCCACAGGCAAATACCTGTGGCAAATTTCATAACTCTAAGTGAAATATTGAGATCACAATGGGCAGTTCAAGAATGAAGAAAGATAGCTGCCAAAAGGGCTGCCACAAAATGGATGCCATCACGGATTTCTCAACATGTTCCAGATCAATACCCACAGGAGAATACCTGTCACAAATTTCATAACTCTAAGCGAAATATTAAGGTCAGAATGGGCTGTTAAAAAGATGAAGAAAGATGGCTGCCAAAATGACTGCCATCGTGGATTTCTCAACATTTTCCTGATCCATACCCACAGGCCAATACCAGTGCCAATTTCATAAGTGTAAGTGAAATATTAAGGTCACAATGGGCAGTTGAACAATGAAGAAAGATGGCTGCCAAAATGGCCGCCATCTTGGATTTCCAAAATGGCCGCCATCTTGGATTTCTCAACATGTTCCTGATCGATACCCACAGGCCAATGCCTGTACCAAATTTTATGACTGTAAGTGAAATATTAAGGTCACAATGGGTAGTGCAAGAATGAAGAAAGATGGCTGGCAAAATGGCCGCCACAAAACGGCCGCCATCTTGAATTTCTCGACAACTGTCCAAATCATAACCATAGCCCCATACCTGTACCAAATTTCATAACTCTAAGTGGAAAAATGAGAAAGCCTTATTGGTGAGTGTAAAATGAGCACACAAGATGGCCACCGAGAATATTATTATAGGATACTAGCTGCTGGAGTCCAAAATATATATGCTAAATACTGCAAGAGATTTGGTTTTAGACCACTGTAATCTGTCATAATCAGTAAAATGTGAACAAAAGAGCTTGGATGGTATAGTCCCATCTTCATTAGTTCCTCTTCTGCAGAGCAACAATCATAACAATGCAACAATGAGGCACGTGACCCCAGCTATACTTCCGGTCCGGTCCTATCTTTAATGAATAACCAAAGAGAAGTTTACGAAGGGGAAGATACTATGGTTGTACCATGTGCATGTATTTAGGTTTCTCTGCAGTACTTTCCACAGTGACTCAGCAGTGAACATTGCAAGCTAAGTCCTAATGTTATCCCCTTCTAATGCTATCATGAAACCTTGAATTAACCTGGATGCAAGCCAACCTCATAAGAAATCATTCGCCTGTTCTTTTAGTTCTGTTTGGGACTGTTCTGGTATGCAATTAGTAATTCACAAGTGTGACAACTGAAAATAGATGCCCTATACATGTATTTAAGCATAGCTAGAAAACATGTGAATTTTAAGGCATTGAAAAAATAAATAAACATTTTCCAGGCATAACTTAAACCATAACCAGATTTTGAAAATCTTTTAGGATCTTCAACAATTTCCATAGAAATTTAGAAATGTTCTGGAAATTAGGTACCCAAAATCCCTACTTCACCAGGCATGTGTATAGCAAATACATGAAGAGATATAACCATCAATGTTATTCAGTTAATCTTGCATTTTTTTTCCATTTTTCCCCAATTGGGTGCGGCAATTATCTTTTGGTAGAAGCAACTAATTGTGTAAAGTTGCATTGACACATATGCTGTACACTTTCAAAATACCCAGCTCTATCTCTGTACAAGTAAAACATTGTCAGTAAATCCATATGTATGCCAGACCCGTACCAGCAGCAGAAGGCTTCAAGAAGCCTTTATAGTTCCTTGGCCATCTCACCACTGGGTAATATAGCGCAAGTGCTAAGACTTAACAGATACTCAGAAGGACAAGCATCCAACAAAGGTTTCTGGGAAGTCTTCCAATTGGTCAAGAGCATATAAGAAATCTCAATTCGCTTGTGGATGTTCTGAGGTTTCAATAACCAAGTTAGCTGCTGAATCTGACCATTAATCACTGATTTACTACAATGTATATGCAGACGTCAAATTACAATTGATAATTTTCTAGCTGAAGATACAATTGAGAATGGCTGTATATTGCATCAAACAACAACCATTAATCCCTGAGATGTTATTTGTATAATAAGCTGTACATCTGTCATGCTTCCAAAGCAAGTCTGATGCAACTATCAAACTTCTTCTTTCAGAGACATAGTCCATCAAAGCTTCTTCAAACAACAAACCTTTTTTTGTAAAATAAATGTGCAGTATACAAAAGTCATTTGCATTTGCCTGTTTCGATTTTTTCCCTTAGATTTGCGATAAGTGTTTTGCAGTGTCCTTCTGGATTCAGTGACCTGTGCCAAACTTCTGGGAACTGTATCGCAACACTCACACTTTACATGCAATTCAGGATTCCAGACGTTTTCTGATTCGCATTAGCGTGTCTGTTAAATGCAAAAAGGATGTCCTATCATTTCATTAGAGCAAGAAGATCTAATGTGTCTCCTGCAGGTTCTGGAAAGAGTGATCATTTGATGTGCAAAAAATCTAATTCAAATGCAAACTGCACACTTTCCCTTTAGTGTCTCTGTGCTGGCTCACAGCATGCAAATAGTTCAGCTTTTCACTGCAGCCCACAGCTTTGTGATAATGGATGTTCTGACTGCATGCAGCCATTACAATTCCATTTCAAAAATGTTGTCAACCACATAATTATAGTGAGGCGAAGCTGCATACGCAATATAGTAGTACAGTGTCAGTGGCGGATTCAGACAGGGTAGTCTAGGGGGCCCAGAGGTATTTTGGCATTCGTGGGCCCACGTTGCCGAATATTTTCATTAAAAGAAGACTATTATTAATCTCAGTGGTCTTGGGGGGGGGGGGGCGCGGGTCCCTTAGATCCCCCCTGGATCCGCCACTGAGTGGTCACCTGAACTAACTAGAAACTTCACACATAACTGATCTTTCTTCTTTTACGCATTCCGAAGTGCTTGGAATTTGGAAAAAATTACACAAATGTTTCACAGCTAGAGACAAAAGCTTAGATACTGAAGCAGTTTAAGATGTCACCATGCATGCTGAAAACAGTATGGCAGTATGGATGTGCTATGCTTTTGACTTTAGCTGTAAAAGTAGTATACACATGACCATACAACCACTGAAATTGTGCGTCAAGATGGTTTAGACTATATACTTCGAAGATCATATTGCACAATGTATACAGGCCTATTTTGTCTCCTAATCTTGTCCCACTGATACAGAATGTGTCCTTAATCTTTCCAATCACATCAGATTGCCAAGAGTTAAGTTCAACTGCTCAGCAAAATGAGAAAAAGGGCAACAAAGGACATGTGCACACAGATTGCACACACAAAGTGCACAGAGATTGCAACAAAAAGCATCACAGAACAGGGGAATCAGGATTGAGAGCCCAGCCTGCTCAACTCATCAGGAGACAATATTGGGATGCGTGGGTGGAGGCTGCAACGCCCAGAGGGAGGGGAGACTGAAAAGAGAAGATATTGAATCTAATGTTTCTGCATCACATGTGCTATCTTTACAACATCTTTGAACACTTTTTTGGTATCTGTTATGATACAACAAGCTTCCAGAGACCCAAAACATTTCACCACATTTGCCATCCATGTGTCCTTAATCTTCCTGATCACTTCAGATAGCCAAGAGTTAAGTTCAACTGCTCAGCAAAATGAGAAAAAGGGCAACAAAGGACATGTGCACACAGATTGCACACAAAATGCACAGAGATTGCAACAAAAAAACTTCACAGAACAGGGGAATCAGGATTCAGAGCCCAGCCTGCTCAACTCATCAGGAGACAATATTGGGAAGCGTGGGTGGAGGCTGCAACGCCCAGAGGGAGGGGAGACTGAAAAGAGAAGATATTGAATCTAATGTTTCTGCATCACATGTGCTATCTTTACAACATCTTTGAACACTTTTTTGGTGTCTGTTATGATACAACAAGCTGCCAGAGACCCAAAACATTTCACCACATTTGTCACCCATATCTAATGTTATCTACTAGCATTCACCCGTGGTAAAGGATATACTTTGGCAGTGTGGAGAATGAGTGAATGAATGAAGCAATCAATCAATGTGGGTATTGATCTATGTATCTATCTATGTATCTATCTATGTATCTATGTATCTATGTATCTATGTATCTATCTATCTATCTATCTATCTATCTACCAATCTATGTGGATTTATCGACATTTTCCTGATCCATGTCCACAGGCCAATAACACAGTGAAATAGGAAGGTCACAATGGGCAGTTCAAGGATGTCAGCCATTCTGAAGTGGCCATTTGGTGGCCAGCTTGGATGTCTCAAGATGTTCCCGATTCATACCCATAGGCCAATATCTGTACCAAATTTCATAACTGGAAGCGAAATATTTAGATCACAATTGGCAGTTCAAGAAATTAAGGAAGATGGCTGCCAAAATGGCCGCCATCTTGGATCTCTCAACATTTTCCCGATCGATACCCACAGGTCAATACCTGTAGCAAATTTTATAACTCTAAGTGAACTATTGAGGTCACATTGGGCAGTTCAAGAAAGGCAGAAAGATAGCTTCCAAAATGGCTGCGATCTTGGATTTCTCAACATGTTCCTGGTCCATACCCACAGGCAAATACCTGTGGCAAATTTCATAACTCTAAGTGAAATATTGAGATCACAATGGGCAGTTCAAGAATGAAGAAAGATAGCTGCCAAAAGGGCTGCCACAAAATGGATGCCATCACGGATTTCTCAACATGTTCCAGATCAATACCCACAGGAGAATACCTGTCACAAATTTCATAACTCTAAGCGAAATATTAAGGTCAGAATGGGCTGTTAAAAAGATGAAGAAAGATGGCTGCCAAAATGACTGCCATCGTGGATTTCTCAACATTTTCCTGATCCATACCCACAGGCCAATACCAGTGCCAATTTCATAAGTGTAAGTGAAATATTAAGGTCACAATGGGCAGTTGAACAATGAAGAAAGATGGCTGCCAAAATGGCCGCCATCTTGGATTTCCAAAATGGCCGCCATCTTGGATTTCTCAACATGTTCCTGATCGATACCCACAGGCCAATGCCTGTACCAAATTTTATGACTGTAAGTGAAATATTAAGGTCACAATGGGCAGTTCAAGAATGAAGAAAGGTGGCTGGCAAAATGGCTGCCACAAAACGGCCGCCATCTTGGATTTCTCGACAACTGTCCAAATCATACCCATAGCCCCATACCTGTACCAAATTTCATAACTCTAAGTGGAAAAATGAGAAAGCCTTATTGGTGAGTGTAAAATGAGCACACAAGATGGCCACCGAGAATATTATTATAGGATACTAGCTGCTGGAGTCCAAAATATATATGCTAAATACTGCAAGAGATTTGGTTTTAAGACCACTGTAATCTGTCATAATCAGTAAAATGTGAACAGAAGAGCTTTGATGGTATAGTCCGTCTTCATTAGTTCCTCTTCTGCAGTGCAACAATCGGAACAATGCAACAATGAGGCACGTGACCCCAGCTATACTTCCGGTCTGGTCCTATCTTTAATGAATAACCAAAGAGAAGTTTACGAAGGGGAAGATACTATGGTTGTACCATGTGCATGTATTTAGGTTTCTCTGCAGTACTTTCCACAGTGACTCAGCAGTGAACATTGCAAGCTAAGTCCTAATGTTATCCCCTTCTAATGCTATCATGAAACCATGAATTAACCTGTATGCAAGCCAACCTCATAAGAAATCATTCGCCTGTTCTTTTAGTTCTGTTTGGGACTGTTCTGGTATGCAATTAGTAATTCACAAGTGTGACAACTGAAAATAGATGCCCTATACATGTATTTAAGCATAGCTAGAAAACATGTGAATTTTAAGGCATTGAAAAAATAAATAAACATTTTCCAGGCATAACTTAAACCATAACCAGATTTTGAAAATCTTTTAGGATCTTCAACAATTTCCATAGAAATTTAGAAATGTTCTGGAAATTAGGTACCCAAAATCCCTACTTCACCAGGCATGTGTATAGCAAATACATGAAGAGATATAACCATCAATGTTATTCAGTTAATCTTGCATTTTTTTTCCATTTTTCCCCAATTGGGTGCGGCAATAATCTTTTGGTAGAAGCAACTAATTGTGTAAAGTTGCATTGACACATATGCTGTACACTTTCAAAATACCCAGCTCTATCTCTGTACAAGTAAAACATTGTCAGTAAATCCATATGTATGCCAGACCCGTACCAGCAGCAGAAGGCTTCAAGAAGCCTTTATAGTTCCTTGGCCATCTCACCACTGGGTAATATAGCGCAAGTGCTAAGACTTAACAGAAACTCAGAAGGACAAGCATCCAACAAAGGTTTCTGGGAAGTCTTCCAATTGGTCAAGAGCATATAAGAAATCTCAATTCGCTTGTGGATGTTCTGAGGTTTCAATAACCAAGTTAGTTGCTAAATGTGACCATTAATCACTGCTTTACTACAATGTATATGCAGACATGTCAAATTACAATTGATAATTTTCTAGCTGAAGATACAATTGAGAATGGCTGTATATTGCATCAAACAACAACCATTAATCCCTGAGATGTTATTTGTATAATAAGCTGTACATCTGTCATGCTTCCAAAGCAAGTCTGATGCAACTATCAAACTTCTTCTTTCAGAGACATAGTCCATCAAAGCTTCTTCAAACAACAAACCTGTTTTTGTAAAATAAATGTGCAGTATACAAAAGTCATTTGCATTTGCCTGTTTCGATTTTTTCCCTTAGATTTGCGATAAGTGTTTTGCAGTGTCCTTCTGGATTCAGTGACCTGTGCCAAACTTCTGGGAACTGTATCGCAACACTCACACTTTACATGCAATTCAGGATTCCAGACGTTTTCTGATTCGCATTAGCGTGTCTGTTAAATGCAAAAAGGATGTCCTATCATTTCATTAGAGCAAGAAGATCTAATGTGTCTCCTGCAGGTTCTGGAAAGAGTGATCATTTGATGTGCAAAAAATCTAATTCAAATGCAAACTGCACACTTTCCCTTTAGTGTCTCTGTGCTGGCTCACAGCATGCAAATAGTTCAGCTTTTCACTGCAGCCCACAGCTTTGTGATAATGGATGTTCTGACTGCATGCAGCTATTACAATTCCATTTCAAAAATGTTGTCAACCACATAATTGTAGTGAGGCCATCAGGCCAAGCTGCATACGCAATATAGTAGTACAGTGTCAGTGACGGATCCAGACAGGGTAGTCTAGGGGGGCCCAGAGGTATTTTGGCATTCGTGGGCCCACGTTGCCAAATATTTTCATTAAAAGAAGACTATTATTAATCTCAGTGGTCTTGGGGGGGGGGGGGGGGCGCGGGTCCCTTAGGTCCCCCCTGGATCCGCCACTGAGTGTTCACCTGAACTAACTAGAAACTTCACATATAACTGATCTTTCTTCTTTTACGCATTCCGAAGTGCTTGGAATTTGGAAAAAATTACACAAATGTTTCACAGCTAGAGACAAAAGCTTAGATACTGAAGCAGTTTAAGATGTCACCATGCATGCTGAAAACAGTATGGCAGTATGGATGTGCTATGCTTTTGACTTTAGCTGTAAAAGTAGTATACACATGACCATACAACCACTGAAATTGTGCGTCAAGATGGTTTAGACTATATACTTCGAAGATCATATTGCACAATGTATACAGGCCTATTTTGTCTCCTAATCTTGTCCCACTGATACAGAATGTGTCCTTAATCTTTCCAATTGCATCAGATTGCCAAGAGTTAAGTTCAACTGTTCAGCAAAATGAGAAAAAAGGGCAACAAAGGACATGTGCAGATTGCACACAAAATGCATAGAGATTGCAACAAAAAAACTTCACAGAACAGGGGAATCAGGATTGAGAGCCCAGCCTACTCAACTCATCAGGAGACAATATTGGGAAGCGTGGGTGGAGGCTGCAACGCCCAGAGGGAGGGGAGACTAAAAAGAGAAAATATTGAATCTAATGTTTCTGCATCACATGTGCTATCTTTACAACATCTTTGAACACTTTTTGAGTGTCTGTTATGATACAACAAGCTGCCAGAGACCCAAAACATTTCACCACATTTGTCACCCATATCTAATGTTATCTAATATCTATACTAGCTGCTGGAGTCCAAAATATATATGCTAAATACTGCAAGAGATTTGGTTTTAAGACCACTGTAATCAGTGTTCGAAATAAGGGGGGTCAAGGGGGTTTTGACCCCCCCAAATGGTATAAGGGTTTTGACCCCCCCAAATGATATAAGGACCCCCCCAAATACATTTTTTAGAGGGACCCAGGGGGGGTCCTGAAAAGACCCCCTCAAATACAAAATGTGCAGGATTCGATCCAGAAATGGGGTTTTCAAAAGTAATTTTCCAAGATAATGCATTCTTAAAATACTCTATAAGAATTCATTTTAGAGTACATGAAGTCTTTTTCTAAAACCCCTGAGCTTCTAGGGGGCCTCCGGTGGACCGCGTCCTCCGGCGGCCCGCGGACCTCCGGCCCCAAAAGCTTCAACCCTTTGGGGCTTGCCAGTGACTTACCCCCCCAAATGACAAGGCCTATTTCGACCACTGACTGTAATCTGTCATAATCAGTAAAATGTGAACAGAAGAGCTTTGATGGTATAGTCCGTCTTCATTAGTTCCTCTTCTGCAGTGCAACAATCGGAACAATGCAACAATGAGGCACGTGACCCCAGCTATACTTCCGGTCTGGTCCTGTCTTTAATGAATGACCAATGAGCTGGAGAAGTTGACAACAGGATACTATGGTTGTACCATGTGCATGTATTTAGGTTTCTCTGCAGTACTTTCCACAGTGACTCAGCAGTGAACATTGCAAGCTAAGTCCTAATGTTATCCCCTTCTAATGCTATTCCCATCTAATGCTATTCCCATGTAGTGAGTCTACCAGAGTGACTGCACAGATCACTCTAGCCTGATGAACTTTCACTATATCTGCTACCACTACCTGTGCACACAACTCAACTGCACGAAATTATTGATCTGAGACACAAACAGCAGTCCCCCAACAATACAACAAACGAGGGCAAATTAGCAAATGCATGGATTGTAGGCAGAAACCCATGGCATGTATAGCATCAATGCTGGACTGATTGGGTCATAAAAGGGTTTGCAGTTTCAGCTTTGTCTTGTTTGGACATGCATGTCTCTTTGTTTCAAATCCAAAGTATTTGCTTGTGAAGTTATACTGATGCCAATACTTTACTTCCTTGACATTGAAATGTTCTGTGCAAAACATCACTTATACCCAAGTTGGCAGTTGATCTATACAGAATGCATGCTAGATCTTCAGCACTATATTCGTGTAACAAAATGGACATGTCAATGCAATGATGATAAAGATACAATGATGACACACAGTATCTTATAGTAGGAGGAAAGCATGGAATTGCTCTGAGAGTTAAGAGAGCAATTAGCATTCAAGCAATGATAGATGCCTGCAATATTGCTGGCAGACGTGATTCATCCTACTTAATATTACAACAACGCACGTGACATGACGTCATCCCAGCTCACCTTTTCAAAGTGCCTGCAAATCAAGTCCTGCACCTTTCTCTGCACCTACCATACACCTTCATTCCTAATTTCAGCATACCTTTCATATCTGCCCCCATATTAATTGCTCTCAAAGCCCCTACTCCTCTTTGCCTTTTCAAGTGCACTTTCAGCAGTTTCACACCTCCCAACACCAATTAATCACTGCTAGATTGCTATTTCTTTTCACATTGATATTGTGAAGCCTGTTGTCTGTAAGTCATTCTAGGCCTATAGTATTCTTATCTACAGGGTGCTCATTGTTGAATTTATTAATTGCATTTACTGCATCCAATCACTTTTCTTTTTATTGTACACTCATGTAAAAAACATTGCATTGATCTTGACATTCCCAGGTTCAATTCAGTTTTACCACCTCCCTGCACAATTACAGTGCCTTTAGGAGGTTGTGCAGGCACATCATCATTGAGCTATTCTTTGTTTTTATCCAAAAATCACTTCATTTACAGCACACCCATACCATGAAATGCTATATAACTAACTTTCTCACGATTGCATTTTACACAAATCTATCCACAATGCCTCATTTGCTGTGGGCGAAATTTAAGATAACCAATGTTATATTTTCTTACTTTTACCTCACGTCTCAACAAAATTAATGTTCCCATTTCATGTCTCCAATCTCAAGTCACTAATTTTAGTCTCATTCACCTACAGGTAATACATGTGTGAACTATTTTCCATCTATGACAACAATCCACACTCCCCAGGTTCCAAGAATGTTTTATCTCTGACAACAAAAAGTGTAGGGGGGGCCTTCATTGGGCACAAATAGGCAGCATGGATAACCTACATATTTTCCTCAACAAAAAAATGCATAACAAAATACCAACACCACCTCCTTATCAATATTCATGTGTATATCTTACATATTGCTAAATGGCAATTTACACGCATGCCAGCAGTTGGTCTGACTTCAGCCCTGTACCATCATTATAACTGCCTCCGTTCAGCAATACCTCAACAATTGTACTGGGACATTTCCTGCTTTTTTAAACACACATCTCAAGGCTTCACTCAAATGTACAGCACTTTATTAGTTCTTCCATTCTTAATGGGTATTTTCTAGTTTGTCATGGTTAAGTAGGATGCATGTTGGTTGGCCCTTGCACTGTCTCTTCATTGCTTGCAGCTTAGAGCTATTGCTACCTCATGAATCACCACACGCATCACCACATGCATAAATGATTGCAAGGACAGCCCTTGTTGCATCACAACATTGTCACCAGGGCAAAACTCCTGGAGGTTATTGGCCTCCTCAAGATGCAACAAGAATCAATCATTGGCATCATGTATATTGCATGGTGACACGACCAGCCAGGCATTGCCAAGCAATGGACATCACTTGGTGTCAGGGGCTGGGATCCTCTTGCCCCTCACTGCTGCTGAGATGTTTGCTGAACTAACATTACTGCTCTAGCATCAATCCACCAACCTTTTAGCCTCCTGTGGATTGTATTCTAGAACCTGATATCCATGCAATACAGTATAGCATTGCATGCAATGGGAGTTATTTCTGTTTTTCTGTCACCTCTGTCTGTAAAAGGGTATGTGACTTCATTAACAGCTAATACACCATGTGCAATGGTTGTGTGTAGGAGTATGTAACCTGTCGTGATATGTAAAGGAGAAAAAGAGAGAGAATGTAAGAAAGCAGTTCTATGAACAGTTGCCATGGAAACAGAGCATACAACCTTGGTGGTCCTCCAGTGTAGCTTCCTGTCTCCTGCCCATGCAGCATGCTCCAGCTCCTCCCCAGCACCATCCTAGGGAGGCATCCCCATAGCCACTTCCAATAGTAATCTCCTCAATGTTCTCTATAGCAATGACACGACTGTCTCTTTGAGGTAAGTGTGACAGTACCACGTAATGACGTCACTCCTGCAAGCGTAGATGACGTTTGACAAGCCTGGCAGCAACGTAAGACTACCATATGTTAGGGAGCAATGGCAAACTCCAGCCTCTACAGCACCATGTGTGCCAGAACAGTGAGCCAACCGGCCTACCTGACTTCTATGGAGCCGATAGCTCAGCGGCGCTCCCTCCCTCCCTCATAGAGTTCTGCCGAAAGGTCCTAGGAAGGATCAATACTTGGGCTCAGCTGAGCGCGCCAAAATGCTTAGGCTCACAACCATACAAGTACTCACCCCAGTTTGTAGGTGTCCCAGTCCGGACCAGAGACCATCAAGGAGACGCTGGAAAGACATTTCTCCCCAGATCTAGGCAGTTCTAAGCATGATCTCCTTCTCTCCCAGTTGCAAACGTCCAGCTCCAAACGTCACCATACCCCCTCCTTCCAATTTCTTCCAATTGCAGGAAAGTTCGTCTGCTGGGCAGACGACATTCAATGAATGTTGAGCTCGGTTCAGCTGAACCCCTGGGAGGGCATGCTGGACCTCGTAATAGCTCTCAGGTGTGCCCTGTTGGTCTCGTCGGCCAAAGCCATCAGGACCACCACTTCCTTCCGCCAAATGCGACTGTGGTAGGTGTAGCCTTAAAAGCAAGGCAGCAGTATCAGCTGAGTGTGCAAGTGTCCTTTAAATGTCGTCTGCATATATACATACCTCCACCTGCTTCCATGACAACCATCATTGTAAGTTCTCTTTTCAAGCCCATTCAATATCAAATGACAACAAAAATGGACTGAGGAATCTTGTCTAATGACGCAGTATCAATGAAAAAGGTTAAATATTCAGGGAGTGCTATAGAGCGTATATGTACAACAAAAGCAGGCCAGAACAATTAATTAATATGAATTAATAAATAGTAAGAACAGAATTCAAATCTGAAATCTCTAAGGGGCCGACCAGATGATCTTTGGGGGGGGGGCTATGGATATTTGGTGAAAAAACAAGATTGTTTCCCACTTGACACTGAAAAAAAAAGTTTGTTCAGCACATGGAAATAAAAAAAATGTTTCTTTCCACCTGTAGCTAGGGTACCGTAATGTTAAAATTCCGATAAAAAAGTTTGCCGCGAGCGCGTATGCGAAAAAAATTGTTCGTCAACGCGCCGCGAACGAAAAAAAAAGCCGCCAAACGAAAAAAAAAGTTCGTCCCGGGGGTAAAGTCCATAGCCCCCCCCCCCCAAACTATCATCTGGTCGGCCCCTAACCATGCAGTCATAATAATAGTATATGATTTATAAACTATTGTCTGACTACAAGTTGCAGGCTGCCTAAATGATATAATATGTCAATCTACAACATGGGAATCCTTATATTGACTCTATATATATAGATACAATAGGTAGGCCCTACATCATACCCTTAATTCACGGACCCCTTACGCTACTCCAAGAAAACTGCTGATTGCACAGTTATGAAAACTTGCAAGCTTCTTTTCTGTATTCTCTACAATGTCCTTAGCCACGTTTCATGTGCAAATTACAGTCACAGAAACTCGGGTGACGTTTCCCAGAACCTAACTATAGGCCATTAGAAACAAAACACCCTTTATTTCCCCTTTTCATTCACAGCATGTTTTCACGAGTGCTATGCTAGTGGCCTACAATAATTGCTGGAAGACTGATCCATCTTGAAGATAATATCTCTATTGTCCCCCAGGCGGATAACCCTTGCCTCCAATCTGCAGTGGGTCTCTCTGCAGAGTCACAAAACATTGGTTGCTCTTGTCAAATCCCTTCCCATTCCAAGGCAGTCACAAACATCTATTGCTTTTGTCTCCTTTGCCTTCTTGTCCCGATGATGATGTCATTGAAGTCAAGAGGACAAATGTTGCCTTTGACAATGGCTAAATTGTCAGATCAAATCATTATGGTCGAGATCTGCAAACATGACTGTTGATATTGGTAAACCACACGATAAATATTTGCATTCGAATGCAAACAATTTGCGTTTGAATGCAAACTATTTGCGTTTGTGCAAACTATTTGCGTTCGAATGCAAAACATTTGCATTCGAACGCCAAGAATTTCCAAATGTTTTCGTTTGAACGCAAATTTTACTACTGAAAAAAAGTTTAGAAACTTATTTTCCCATAATCCTGTAAAGGAAGATATTTTCGTTCGAATGCATTTCATTTTCATTCGAATGCAGATGGCTTTTGTGCTTATAAGAATCCAATTATTGTCATGGTGGGTCTGTGAATTGCTGTCACAGACTGTGACAGCAATTATTAGGTGCATTTGTATACAGGAAGATTGAACGAAACCTCTGTTAGGACATAGTCTATAGGCCCTATAGTTTTAACAGCTGAAGTGGAAGTAGGTAACGCTTCCAGGTACTTACTGCTGTCTCTTAGTAACACAATGACAATCCTCACCATCTTTGGTTCTAAATCATGTGAGCCACAACTTACCAGAAACATAAAGTGATCTTCATCCTTGTGGCTTAGTTCAATGGTTACATTAGATCTAGGTGCCAGCCTCTTGGTAATTAGGAGGATTCTTGCCGTTGAAGGAGACAGCAAACTCATTTTCTTTGGACTGCAGCTCAACTGGACTAAAATGCTCCATTGATTGACCAGCCAATGCACATACCGTAATATGGGGTGAATCGGGACAGTTTTGGCCTTTTTTCTGTGATAGAATGGCCACAAATCAACCCAGAAGACGAAATATGGTGTCAAATTGTGTCCAAGCAAAAGGTCTAACTAACCCCTGGAGCTTCAAGTGATATCTTAAATTTCCAATGATCAAGGCCCAGAAAACCACTGTCCCAATTCACCCCTTACTTTGGGGTGAATCGGGACAGTCCATTATCTCCACAATCAATACTCTCTACCTTCTTTGAGTGACTGCTAATTGTGAATAAATATTAGAAAACATATTCTGCAAGCCAAAAAAATTGTTTGAGGAAAATCTGAAATTAGTTTCATTGATAATATGCATATTTAAAAAATACAATAAATGACAGAAAACTAATTAAAAAATCGGTTTTATAAAAAAAATTCTAGTAATTGGTAATTCTGGACTAAATCCACTGTAAATGATGCCAAGTTCAATAATATTAATTAAAAAGCCACGCTAGTACACTCAAATGAAAATTAGTAGGGTTTTTTGGGTAAATCTTGAAACTTCGCCATTGACCTGGATCTGAACCCAGGACTAAACCTACGTAATCCCACATCCTGTCTGTAATTATGGTCCCCGACAAACATTTTAAACTGATTTTAAAGTTTACTGCAAGTTTGGTTGCTGTAGTATTAGTACTTTTTATGGTACAGGCAAAGTTTTGACTAGCATGTAAAAATATCATTTCGGCGGGCCCGACTTTTAGGTGCTGCAGCTCCTCAGTGCCTGCAGTTCGAAATATAAAATTCCATCACAATATGCGCTGGTATGTGTACTATACATGTGCCAAAAATCAAATTCCTGAGGCAATTAGAAGTAGCTGTTTTTTAGCAAATACAACGTTTTCCTGTTCTGTCCCGATTCACCCCAGTGTCCCGATTCACCCCAGTGTCCCGATTCACCCCATATTACGGTAATCTTTTTTTCTTCGCACACAAACCACGAAGCTGTGAAACCTCAAAAGCTGTCACACCTACAATTGTATAATCCCCTGTCGATCTCTCACAAGATCCTAACATTGACAAGAAGTGAAACAGTGAAAATGAGGAAAAGGTATATCTATCTAATCATAATAATAGTCATAACAGGAATCTCATCTCACTCATAAGGCTTTTTTCACTCAATCCATAACATCTTAAGTTACACTCCTAAGCCTGTCAATTCATCTGAAGTTCCCGATAGGGCAACTTTTACCTATCAACATTCATTATTTCCATAGTTGCACAAATGCATCTAGGGAATTTGCCACAAAAAAACCTTTTTTTTCAATGAAATATATACCACCTGTATATTTATCTGCCACAAAAAGGGCTGTCATGCATTTAGTATTAAAGGCCATTTGAATTCCGCATCTTTTCATCTGCAGACTGACCTTCCATTGCCAATATATCTACCCATGATATTCCTAAATTGGGAGTTTGAAAAAAAAAAAAAAACTTTTTCCACCAACAAATCTGCAAGCTATATATATATTTCTCTGCCACATCAAGGCCAATAATGCATATCATATTGCAGGCCACTAAATTCTGCATCTTTGGCCACACTGATTGAACTTCTATGTCCAATATAATAACCCAGCTCCCAGAAATTCAATTGCATCATGCATTTAGCAAACCATATTTTCCAACAACTCAAATCTCTCAGTGTTTGTAGTGCTGTACCCCTCACTGCAGTAGTTCCAAACAATCCACATTACTTCATCTTACTGAAAGCTGACTGGCGCCTGCAAATAGGAGCTGGCTTCACATTACTTAACCTGGGAAAAACCTGGAACTCGGCGCATTTTTGAAAAGCAAGAAACCCTAACGGGTGAACAGCCAGTATTATATATAGCTTTATATCCAGTTCACATGTCTATTGCAAGGATAGTAATAATTATCTTACTGCATCCAAACTCAAGCCCAATGTGTATGCTGAAGGGATTCTCAATCTTCCCAGGCTGTTGCCACTGTCATCTGAATACAATTATATTGTAATTGTGCATAGAGAATTGACCTGCTGCTATGATATTTTGGAATCGACCATGTTGAGAATAGTGCTCATGCAGTTTGTTCGGCTTCAGAAGAAGTAGTTTCACAAAAATACAGGTGTCATCATAGCCTGATCTGCCTCAGACAAAAAGGGAGAACAATGGTTGAAAGTCAATGTTTTGAATCATAGACGTAGACGGTCAATAACTTTGTGGGGGGGGGGAGGGGCTGGGGGGCTGCCCGAAGCACCATAAAAATCTAAATTTGCAAAATGTTCTACCCGAAACTCCATGAGACTGACCAAAGTGGCGTATTTAGGGGGGGGCATTGGGCCATGGTCCCCCCCCTCAGGCCAAAAATTACATGGAAGAGATAGGAAAAGCCGCAGAGCGCCCCGTATTGACCCCATGTAATGGCCCTTCCCAGGCCATTTCTAGATATGCCCCTGGTCACTGACCCGACCAGAGTAGTAAAAGTTGTAATGAACCTGTCACTGTAACAAATTCTAATATTGAATATAAAATAACTTTACGTGCAGGAAGGTAAAAAGTGCAGGAAGAAAGTTTTTATGTCATTCGATTAAATGTGCGGTTTCCATGACAACAGATGCCAAATTCATGGTGACACACGTGCCTGTGACACCTAACGAGTTCTGTCACAATTTTCGTTGACAAGTTACTCAAAAAAAGTTGCAAAAACTCTTCAGATTCTCCTATCCTGATGTTATCCTCGTGTGCGCTGTTTTGACAACCATATTCTGTAAAAAGCCTAAACACTGTAAACAGGCTTGTGTTTCTCTCTTATAATGGTAAGGGTTTCAGTTAATTCATAGTGTTTATCACACATGTAAGATAATGTCAAAGGGTAGTTTACAGTCAATTGTTGAAGGGTTTCAGTTAATTCATTGTGTTTATCACACATAGAAGATAATTTCTAAGGGTAGATTACAGTTAACTGTTTCAGGGCTTCAGTTTATTAATTGTGTTTATCAGACATGTAAGATAATTTCTAAGGGTAGATTACAGTCAACAGTTTCAGGGTTTAGTTAATTCATTGTGTCTATCACACATGTAAGATAATTTCTAAGGGTAGATTACAGTTAACTGTTTCAGGGCTCAGTTTATTAATTGTGTTTATCAGACATGTAAGATAATTTCTAAGGGTAGATTACAGTCAACAGTTTCAGGGTTTAGTAAATTCATTGTGTCTATCACACATGTAAGATAATTTCTAAGGGTAGATTACAGTTAACTGTTTCAGGGCTCAGTTTATTAATTGTGTTTATCAGACATGTAAGATAATTTCTAAGGGTAGATTACAGTTAACTGTTTCAGGGCTTCAGTTAATTCATTGTGTCTATCACACTTGTAAGATAATTTCTAAGGGTAGATTACAGTTAACTGTTTTAGGGCTTCACTTAATTCATTGTGTTTATCACACATGTTAGACACTTCTAAGGGTAGTTAATAGTCAACCATTTCAGCGCTTCAGTTGATTCATTCACACATGGAAGATTATTTCTAAATGTAGTTTACACTTTACAGTCAACTCTTTCAAGGCTACAGTAAATCCATTGTGTTAATCAGACATGGAATATAATTTCTAAAGGTAGATTACAGTTAACTGTTTCAGGGCTTCAGTTAATTCATTGTGTCTATCATGTATGTTAGATCACTTCTAACATGGAAGATAATTTCAAAATGTAGTTTACATTCATCTGTTTCGGGCTTCAGTAAATCAATTGAGCTTATCAGACATGAAAATAATTTCTAAAGGTAGTTTACAGTCAACTGTTCGAGGGTTTCAGTTAATTCATTGTGTTTGTCACATGCGGAAAATAATTTCTAAAGGTAGTTTACATCCAACTGTTTCAGGCTTATGTTAACTCATTGTGTTTATCACACATGGAAAATAATTTCCAAGGGTAGTGTACAGTCAACCGATTCAGGTTTTCAGTTAATTCATTGTGTTAAATTCATTGTGTTTATCACACATGTGATATAATGTCTAAGGGTCGTTTACAGTCAAATGTTTAAGGGTTTCAGTTAATTCTCTGTGTTAATGAGGAGCTGCTGCCGCTGGCAGCCAGCTCCTTTTGTGTTTGTGCTCATGATCTGTGAGTCACTTGAAAATGCCCCAAATTTTTGTGAAGTTTTCTGGACTCCCCTCACCATTCCAAGGGTTCATAACTGAAGGTTATTGTAGGATATGTAAACTAGCATTACATGTGGGTAAATTCCATTACATTCTTGCTTTGTAGAATATGCTACAGGCCTCATAAATCCTGTAATTTAGGACTCTGCAGCTGGCTTCACCATTTAAAATTGGTGCCATTTTAGCCTGTGACAGGACAGGTTTTGGGTCAGACCAGTCCTGCACTGTGCCAGACTGCCAGTACAGATGTTAACCAGTCCATTCAGTCCCCCAGTCCTGTTACAGGCTTGTATGTTCAGTGATGCATGAACAAAGTGGGAATTCCCCTGGTCTGGGGATTCCCAAGATTCACTGCAATTTCAGTGCAATTTAATTGTAAAATGTTGGTTGGCTTGGGTTTTACTAGCAGGGTTGGATTTAAATACAAATAAACCAATACCTATCTAATAATTCTAAACGTACATGTACTAACACAGTCCAACTTTATCAGTTAAATGTTTAGTCATATACATATATCACTAAATAAGGCCTTAACATCACATGTGAGTCCTAAGTCTCACAACTCCTTACACCTGACTCTGGTTTGTTTTGGTATAATTCCCCTGCCCTAAAGTTGCCAAGTCAGTTTCTGTGATCTCAACACTTTGTAATTCACCAGACAATATGTTACATTTTTTTCTCTTGTAATTTTATATGTAATATACATGTATGACCAATAAATTTTGATATTTGATCATCAGAGTTTATATTAATTTGTTATATCATTACTTGCTTGTTAGAAATGCAGGGAAGTTCAATAAAGTAAAATTTTTAAAAGTTATAAAATTATCTAAAAGTTATAATGTTTCATGGATGCTCATACAATAGCCACCCCTATTGCAATGCAACATTGCTCACAATGGACATGTACGGCCTTTGTTTGAATAGAAATTGAGACAATAGCCAGTGTTTGAATAGCAGTTTAATAGCATTCAAAATGAATCAGGGTTATGCCATGAAAATATTGTGTTATTTCATATTATTAGAAAATTGCACAGGCATTTGGTCAGTTAATCTAAGTCACTTTCACAAAAATGGACCTATCTATCTATTTCTCTGTCTATCTATCGATCTATCTATGTATCTATCTATGCATCTATGTATGTATGTATGTATGTATGTATGTATGTATGTATCTATCTATCTATCTATCTATCTATCTATCAGTTTATATCTATCTTTCTGTCTATCTATCTGTCTACAAACCCCTCTATATTTTGCACAAATGTTTTCTTTTTCTTTTTTAAAAATCAATTTAATTCTCAAGCAGCAGGCTCAGCAGCTCCTCACATTCTGCTCGCAGTGTGAATTCTAGTTAGACATGGAATATAATTTCTAAAGGTAGATTACAGTTTTAAAACTGTTTTAGGGCTTCAGTTAATTCATTGTGTTTATCACACATGTAAGATCACTTCTAAGGGTAGTTTACAGTCAACTGTTTCAGGGCTTCAGTTAATTCATTGTGTTTATCACACATGGAGGATAATTAGGAGCTGCTGCCGCTGGCAGCCAGCTCCTATTGCTTTTGTGCTCATGATCGTTGAGTCACTTGAAAATGCCCCAAATTTTTGTCAAGTTTTCTGGACTCCCCTCACCATTCCAAGGGTTCATAACTGAAGGTAATTGTAGGATATGTAAACTAGCATTACATGTGGGTTTATTCCATTACATTCTTGCTTTGTAGAATATGCTACAGACCTCATAAATCTTGCAATTTAGGACTCTGCAGCTGGCTTCACCATTTAAAATTGGTGCCAATTTAGCCTGTGACAGGACAGGTTTTTGGGTCAGACCAGTCCTGCACTGTGCCAGACTGCCAGTACAGGTGTTAACCAGTCCATTCAGGCCCCCAGTCCTGTTACAGGCTTGTATGCTCAGTGATGCATGAAGAGAGTGGGAATTCCCCTGGTCTGGGGATTCCCCAGATTCACTGCAAGTGCAGTGCAATTTAATTGTAAAATGTTGGTTGGCTTGGGTTTTACTGGAAGGGTTGGATTTAAATACAAATAAACAATACCTATCTAATAATTCTAAAGATAAATGTACTAACACGGTCCAGCTAAATCAGTTAAATGTTTAGTCATATACATGTATGACTAAATAAGGCATACATGTATGACTAATACATTTTATATTTGATCATCAGAGGTCAGATTTATTCATTATATCATTAATTCCTTGTTGAAATGCAGGGAAATTCAATAAAGTAAAATTTTTAAGAGCTAGATAAAAAAACAATTGTCTAAAAGTTAAGACAATATCACAGGCATTTGGTCAGTTAATCTACTTGGTAAGTCACTTTCATAAAAATGGACCTATCTATCTATCTATCTATCTATCTATCTATCTATCTATCCATGTTCCAGTTTATATCTGTCTACCTACCCCTCTATATTTTGCACAAATGTTTTCTTTTTCTTGTCTGAAAACCAATTTAACTTACAAAGTTCCTTCCTTGGACCTGGGCTGTACTTAAAAGTCAAATGCATTTGTTTATATTTGTATTTAAGACAAAAACCAAGTGAGTCATCGAACACTTCAGTTTGGTATATCACACATTGAGCAATAAGACACAATTTCTTGTCAAGACTTTTAGGCATCATAAATGAGGCAAACAAGAAACACCAGCAATTTACAAGGCAATTCAATATAAGCCATCTTGTAAGCACCTCATCACATTCTGCTAGCGGTATGAAATCTAGTGTTGCTTGTTTTCCAACATTTCCGAAGGAGAGATTCCTTGAGAAAATTGAATTTCGCGCATGGCAAAGAGAGCAGTATAAATGTAAAGGGGATTATGATTGGTCGAGATCCTAGCATAGGTTCATGCTACCTTTTCCATAATTGGCTCTGGGCAGGTGAGTCCATATGCTCTCTGACGGGTGTCGGTTCATGGAATTGTGGCTCTCTAAGTCTCTCACTCATTCCCAATTTCTAGAGCAACAAAGTAGAGCCCTTCACTGTCACCCAAAAGCGTGACAGCCCCGCCCTGCTATGGACGAAGCTTGACCGCGACTGCACCGCCCTGCTCTGCTGAAAATAACTCAAATGCCCTCAAATAAACTAACAAATTTTAATTCTCAAGCAGCAGGCTCAGCAGCTCCTCACATTCTGCTCGCAGTGTGAATTCTAGTTTCTAAAGGTGGTTTACAGTCAACCGGTTGAGGGTTTCAGTTAATTCATTGTGTTTTTGTGTTTATCACACATGGAATATAATGGGCCTGTTGGTAGTTTACAGTCGATTGTTTCAGGGCTTCAGTTAATTCATTGTGTTTATCACACATGGAAGATAATTTCTAAAGGTGATTTACAGTCAACTGTTTCAGGGCTTCAGTTAATTCATTGTGTTTATCATACATGAAATAGGGCATTTATCTGTAGAGAAAGTCGGCTACAACATGGCTGAAGTAAATTTCTTATATTTTTATCTAACCTTCATGAGCACATTAGAGGTAGCTGAGAATCAAGAAACGGCAGGGTATTAGTAAATTCATTGTGTTTATGTTTATCACACTTACAAGAAGACGTTTAGGTAGAGTCCAGAGTTGATAGCAGGTTTAAAATAGTCATTTCAATAACAGTTGAGATTGAATACCTCCTGTAAATGTCGAAATTTCACATTAAGCCAATAGGGATATGCCAGGAAATGTGACTGCATTTTTGCAGTCATTTAGAAGAGACTGATCAGGTCAATATGCTCTTTCTAGAAAATATCTGCTTGAGAAATGTCAGTGTTTAAGTTGATTAAATTTATTTTCTATAGCCACACTCCCGCGACATTCCGGTGACAGTCGGGAGTCGGACTCGGCACCACATGAAACCATGCAAAATATCCAAATCAGAACCCAAGTCTTGAACTTTTCTTACTCTTAATAGAAAGTATAAAATATGACTCACCACAGTCTCAGTAGAACACCTGAACACATGGCAGATGAAGTGTCCACCAGAGGGCTCCCTGCTGATGAATCCAAAGTGATCTCTGCTAGTTTTGCCCTGGAGGAAATGTAAAACATCAATTACACAATGCTTCAGGTTGTTGTCTGCTTTAAGTCACTTGCAATTAGTCTCAAAAGTGTCAGCAAGCAGATTTAGAGAAAATGAAACAAACAATTTCAGTAGAGGCAATCTTTGGCCAAGAATACTTAGATAGGCCCTATATCACCATTCTATGAAATAAATTAGGCATTGCTTTCATAACTTCAAAAATAATTTGTTTTTTGCCCCACTCATCCTTATTTTACAAAGTTTTCCAATATCTAAGAAGTATTCTGGATAGGACATGTCACCGCATCATTAAAACTTGATGTCGAACTTGACGCAGTCCTATTGCACCAATCGCAGCAGGTTGCAGCAACTCACCTCAGTCCTCACCATATCAAGGCAAGTTATATTGTTGTTAAACTGGCTGTTAACTGGTGTTTACTGTTTAGTACATGTAAACAGCTTCATTTTATAAGTAAGCTTATTTTATTTTAAAAAACAAGATACAATTCTTCTGCCACCTTAGCAGAGTTTGAGTGAGTGGAGACTGACCTTGAGGCAAAAGGATATATCCTTGAATCTCCTTTCCAGAATGAGAGCTTTCTTGTCTAAGCTGATGAGCTTGACATCCTGCCTTCCAATGACCAACAGCGCCGCCTTGGCGGCAAGGACAGGCCCGGTAGCTGCCCGAGGTCTCCTTATTCGAGTGGGGCCTTTATCTTCATAATGGACATCATCGGCTTCCCCGGTCAAGCTTAGACTTTTATGAGCTTTAAATTCTCGACGAATCTGCGGTATTTCCGGAACATGATCCTCTTCCGGTAAACTGTCACCACAACCAATAGGTCTATGAAGGCTCCTCAGGGCAGTTGGAACACTGCTGTCACTTTTCCTTCTGGACCTACCAGTCTGCTGAGGTCCTCTCTGCAACTTGTTGAGGACGTCATCCAAAAAGGTCACAGAAGCTTTGGTGCCAGGGCATCTGACATTGGCCACGTGACTCACTTCAAAGCTTTTGCTTCCATGAGGACACCAATCAGAAGCCACATCATCCCTATGACTGTCCTTTTGAGAGGCGGCTGCCCCTTGGCGAATGGCCTGAAACAGCTCTGACACCTGAAACACATAAATAATTGGCACATTTATGTGGCGTCAACTGTATACATTTGGCGTATGAGGAATCTTAAGGGTTGACCATTTTTCCTCAAGGGCAACAAATTAGTTATTTCACGATAACGGGGCAGTAATTATTTAATTCAAGTGTGTGAAGTCCCTGAATATTCATTCCTGTAAATCAAGCAACACCTTCTTCAGAAATACTCCCTCCAGAAATTATTTATTTCAAAACAGCCCAGAAATATTTATTAACTTCACCAAAACTGAGCATGAAATTAATAAATGGTCTCTGCCTTATCGTGCATTTATGTAACCAAGTGCAGAATTTTTACACAGGAAAGGTTTTTTTTGCCACCTTTAACAGGATCAGGATGGCTTAATCAGAGCAGTGATTTCCAGTGTGGATGACTTTGTATTGCAATTACAGCTAGTCCACTTTTAAGGGGAATGAGAAGCCAGTTTCGTCATGAAAATACGTGTAGCTCTATTATCATTTTTTAATTATTATAGTTTAATTCTGGTAATGCGTCATGAACTGGTCTGCTAAAATGGTGGATTTGTCGCAAGAAATTTCAGAACAAAATATTCTATAGAACTTTTCTTCCACTTCTACCTAAGTTATTTCAACATATTTGACATCGGAAGAATGGAAATATTCTTTGTTTACAGAACCATTATCCTTTTTAAAAACACTTAAACCATTAAAACGCTATTGCCCAGAACATTGAAGCATGTCAGTCAGAATCATGGGTGGATCCGGAGTCGGTGTAGCGGAGTCGGTGTAGCAATATTGTAAAGAGAAGAAATCAGCCTCTCTGCACTGTCCCAATCATGGTTTATTTCTTAAGGTAGTTATTTTAGTTCATGTGCCATGCTTTAGATGTCTTACTTGGGATTTTTGAGTGCTTCTCAGGAAAGCCAAGCAGATGTCATTCTCAACCTTAGCAGTAATCTACAGAGAGCATAATTGTAAAATTATGTAGTTTGTGATCGCAAATATTTTCAATGTACCCTTAAAAAGCGAAAACCAATCTTGGTGTCATTCAGATTAATTGCTATATTGGGGTATCCTTGTATTAGAGCATGTGCTGGGCAAGGAAAAGATCCCTCACATGGGGTAAACGTGTAGCGTGTTGAGGACTCCTGTCCTCTCTCTCATTTCATCAATGTAGCCTAGTGAGTAGTCACAACAGGCCATACAGGGCTGTGCTTACCATATATATCGATATATCCATCTATCTATTCATCATTCTTATACTAATTCCCAATGACTTTGATCCATCGACCAGAAATCTTCCTGTGTTGTAATTTTGTTACATTTAAGATTAGCTGGCTCATAAAGGGCAACAAATGTCCAGAACATGCCTAGTTAAAGGGAATATAATTTTTCTTAATTCTTTGGTGAATTTCACTTGGAAACACAAATACAAGGTGGGATTTTAGAGGAATTTTAAATGAAAAAACGTATGTTTTTGCTGTCAGGATTTCATATCGATCAATCAAATTTATGTAAAAAGTGTCAACATATATCATGAGAGAAACTAGTCAGAATCATTTTGCAATAAACCCCATTATAATTGGTTAAGTGGTAGAAAAGTTGCAGACGTTTTACTAAAAAAAACATCAATTTTGAGAAAAGCCTTAAAAACCCTCCCTTTAGTCGACATATTTCAATGTGTGGAGGAGGCACAAAAGTGCCAATATCTCTATAAGTATACACGATAATTAAGTTCTGTTTTAAACACTGTATAGTGCTATGCTTATGTGATGATATATCAACCAATGTGGTAATCATGACAATGGTGAAACTGTCCCTTCCCCCAAAACCCCTTAAAAATGGATAATATATAATAAGGATTAAGCAATAAATTAATCTTTAGGACTATATATACAAAACTGCCAGCTGAAAAATAAACTGGTGTTAATGGAAAAATCAAGACCAAATTCAACATATGCATGCATATGGACAACATCTGAAGAACTGAGAAAATTGATCTGAAACAGTTCAATTGCGGATGGTACCACATTACAAGTTTCATGTTCGTGATTCATGATGTTGGTGGACTTCTGTGACTTCAACTGACTTCTAAACCAGACTGGCACTAATTCTATTGCCGTGACAATGATTTGTCACGAAAAATACAAATGAAATGTAAATTTTATACTAAACCGTTTACAGTGTAATAACTATAGTTTTTTCTAACTTTTCCTGTAAAATAGCAATAATTAGCATTTAGAATAGACTTAGAATTGTAGTTTGTTATTCATTGTATTTTTATTGATGACGTCATGTATCTGTTATGATATAAGGATGTCAATAAAAGTTTTTATACTAAACCTGTGCATGGTGACATGCTAGGTGCATCCAAATAGTATGAGTATTTGGTGCGTCAGTTGGCTCTATCACAGATGAGTCAGTTTCTAGCATGGAATAATCAATCAACAGGTCTGTTTCTCCAAATACAGTAGTGCATTTGAGTTGATTTAATAAATAACTTCCTGGAGTCTATAGTTAATCATGTCAAAACTAAAATACTTCGATATCTGTCATTAATAAACAACTGAAATAAAATACCTAGTAGCTGATCTAATTTAATTGAGGATGCACAGTTGCATGATTTCATTGAGGTCAATTGCTGAGGGGGTCAAATTGTGTGAATGCATGGTATGCCACAAATATGTAACCAGTTGTATTTAAATTGAATTGACTTTTAAACCACAAATTCAAATAATGTTGACATCCTTGGTTACAGGATATCAATTAAATACATTTTGGTATTTAATGAAGTGTCAACCTGCACTGCATAATACAGGTCCTATATTGTTGTGTACTTGTATTAATGTTGTGAACCATTCCATATCTGAACCAAATAAAAAAGGAGATAAAAAAAGGACAAACATGTTGATTATCATGTGATAAACTCAGAATGTGATAAACAACCTGCAGGGTGTTCAAATTTGTAAACATTGTCATAATCAAGTTGGTTGGTGCATTCTGAATGTACTTTTAAAATTTATATTTTTGTATATATTCACAATTTTTTTTCAATTGCATTTGATTTTACAACATAACACGTTTTATTTATAAATGATTAAGACTCTGACAGGAGGATCACTCTCATATTTGAAGAAATATTTGTTTAACTAAATAGCCTTATTATGCATCAAGGGTCAAGCAATTATCAATCACTGTGTATAATAGTTATAGTATATGGGCCTATATAGAGCAAATAATAATAAAGGGTCAAATCTGTGAGTCCGGGGGGGGGGGGGGTACTCACTCTATAAGGGTGTATATAGAGGCGCCGCTGGATGGTTTAGGTTTTTTGGCCTTCTTGGATTAAAATGGTTTTGGTTTTTTGACAATTCTGATTAATTTGGTTCTGGTTTTCGCAACCCCAACATGTTTGGTACCGTTAGAATCGGCTTCAAAAGAGGATTAAAATGGTTTAAAAACCATGAAGATTAAATTGGTTGCCAAAAATTTTAGTGAAGGATTAAAATGGTTTGTGGTTTTGGCGCAGTTTCCGGATTAAAATGGTTCTGGTTTTCAAAATTGCCGTGGCGCATCCGTATGCAAAAGTCCGCGAAGTACCCCCCCCGGCTGTGAGTCTTGATATTCATTTTTTTGGGGTTAATTTCAAAGTTATAGAATACAGAAGTTGTTTTAACAGAAATTGAACTTTTAATTAATAGTATAAAGTTTGACAAAATAAATAAATACAAAGGTTGTCTGACCATAAAATTACATAACATTGTACATTGTATTACTCCATTGCTGATGTGATGCATACATGTATGTCCATGTGATCTACTATACAACCCTGTGCAATAACCATTAAACTGCACAAAGTAGCTACTTGACTGTAATTTCACTGCACTGTGTCTCCATGTATTATCGTGGAAATAACTTCTTTATGACTCCCAAGAGTGGCTTGTTCAGCCTTGTTGTTGAATGATGATCAGTGCTGATCTAATGGTATGGGGGGGGGGGGGCAAATACTTTTCTACATTGTTCCTGCATTGTTCTGAGAATAGTTTAAAGAAGTGAACATGGTAATAAAATGAAGTCATATGACATGAAACCCAAATCTACAGCTTGTGGACTGACTGGACTCATGTGGAGAGCTTTGTATTAGATCCATGCCATGTCACAATTTATCACACATGCATGGTCCCCATCACATCCCAGGCATCTATTATTTGTGGCAAATTGTGGCCAAGATAGACCATGTAATAATTGCACTATTGGATCTGTTCCAGAACTGATTTTCAAAATTGTCAATGATGTGCCATCATCAGATTTGCTTTTTATTTGGCTGCATAAAAATATACCTAATACATACATGTATGTAATGAAGTGTTCTGTACAACAAAATTTGCTCTAAATTTCCCAATCCAAGTGCAGGGCCATTTGTGTGCAATACATTTATTGTAAATATGAAATATATGTTATCTGTCTCACAAAGATTATATGTATAACATTATTCTGGACATGCACTGATAATGCAATGTAAGCTAATGTAATACAATTGATTAATAATAATATTACATGCACCTGATTGAAATTGAGATAATGAAAACCACGTCAAATCACCTATCAATTGATGCTCTCGCGTTATGCTTTTGAATTATTTGTTGCCTTCTCATTGTACATCACTTGGAAAGGATATATTCTTTGAATCCATGGCAGTGAGGGTTATACAATGCCAAATTAACTTTTTAAGTTTTTAAAATAAATGCATCATAGAAAATGTGTTTAATTGGAAAGGGCCTCAGATATATACATAGATCTTTACCTTTTGTTTTTTTTATAAAAATACTAGCAGTGTACCCGTCTAAAGATGGATAGAGGGAGTTGAGACTCTAATGTTTATTTTACCCAGTCAGGAGACATGTGAATATGTCAACATGATTTCTCTAATAAGTGTTTATGGTAAATTTAAAGGAAATTGCTTCTGAATCTCCCAAGCCCCTCCCCTCCAATCATGTGGACTTAGGGCCTATAAGCCTATGTTGGACAGCAGTTTCAATTTTGCTTTGCCTGATTGGGGTGAAGTTATCGTGTTCGTATCAAGGTAGTAGTGCATAAATGCAATACAAAGGCCCAATCACCCAGGGGTTCTCATCTGTTTCTTCGTTCTCTTGTCCATGATCCTATATTATTGCCATGTTATTTTGCCTCTCTCATAGAATTATTGTCCTTCTTTTTTTCTTGACGTGGTAATATGCATGGCAGTGGGTCCTACGAAATGTTTTAAGAAATATCTGTTTATGGTCCTGAACTGAGTTTAAAACGATACCATAATTTATGCATTTAAGAGTGATTTGCAGAAGTCCTGAAATATAAATAGAATGGAAAATAATGTGCAAGCACGTTAGGTACTTGACAAATCAATGTATCTACCAATGTCCTGTCAGTCTGTAGGGATCTGTTGATCCATTGATGGAGATCTATATCTATCAATCTATCTATCTATGATCTATATCTATCTTCTTTCTTTCCTTCCTCCTTCCTTCCTTTTCCCCCTTGTTACTACTTTAATTGCTGCCTTCCTTTATTCATTCCTTCATTCTTTCCTTCATGCATTAGGCGAACTTCACACCTTCATTTCTTCCCTCATTCATTCCTTCCTCCCTCCCTTACTGCCTTCCTCGAGTGCTTCATCGCTCCCTTCCTCCCTCCCTTCCTTCTAAAGCGTTTTAAATTCTTCATTCCATACCTAAATTCCTTGCCTCATTTATTCCCTCCCTCCCTTCGTTATTTCTATTTAGTGTTTCTAATTCTTCATTTGGGGGATTCTCCAATCCACTTGTTGTGAGTGCATGGCTTATTTAATTGTAGCCCTAATTCCTTCCTTAATTCTTTCCTGAATTTCTGCATTCCTTCATGCCTTCTTTACTTCCTTCCTCCCATCCTTACTTCCTTTCTCCCTTTCTTTCTTTTAGAGTATTTAAAGTTCATAATAAAAATGAAACCACTGGCTTTGATTGCAAGGCTGCTGCTGTATTGGGGGGGGGGGGTGTATCATCTGTTTTAGCTCTGTAAAATTAAGAATTCGTAAGTTTTGATAAATTTGATGCTTTAAGAACACAGTCTGGACATAAAAGGACACAGTGGTAAAATATTATGATTGTCAGTCAAGCCAGGCCTTTTTTGAAGTGACCTCTGATTAGATGAGCTCACCTGGTCAGTGTTGGGGGACTGGAAGACATGGAACTGGTATTGGTTCTCCAGGTGGGTCCTGAACAGGTAGGCAAAGCAGGTCTTGTCCTGGTGGGTCTGGGTGAACCTGAACAAATCCCTCAGGTCATGCACAAACATGGTCTGCCCAGTCTCCATGGAAGTAGCTTTCAGTTTGCCACTTCTAATATGGATGGTGGCATTTTTGATTTCCTTTCTTTTCTTGATATCTACAATCATCCAGGGCAGCATTGACACTGTGTGTAAGTTGTTCAACTGTGAGGTCCCTAGGTATTTCACCTGGAAAATCCCATGGGGTAACAAATTCACTGAATCCATTGTTGTTGTTGTAAACAATAACACTTAGCTCTATAAAAGTGTCATTTGACAATAGCCATAGATGCAGCTCTGTTAACTGAGTATAAATTGATCTCAGGCATCCAGATATATAAATAGGAGTCAATGTAGGCTGGTGGCCGTGTCAACCAGGATCCAGATCTAGTGCAAATCACTGATTGGTCCTTCTCTTTATCTGTAGCATGCTATTAAGTCAATGGTCTGTAAATTGTTTGCCTCCCCCTTTTCTAACAGCTCTACTTGATGTATATCTAGACAGTAAGCCAGATAGTAGATACATAGATAGACAGATAGATAGACTGATCAAAGATGGATAGATAGATAGATAGATAGATAGATAGATAGATAGATAGATAGATAGATAGATAGATAGATAGATAGATAGATTGGTTGATTGATTGATTGATTGATTGATTGATTGGTGATATAGGCAATGCATAGACATTTCTATCTATCTATCTATATAGATTTGGGCCAATCTATCTAAATTAAATATATCTTAAAATGCCGAAACTTGACGACAATAAATTGGAAATGAATATATTTTATAGATAAAAATAATGCAGAAAATAAATAATGAGGAGGAAAATATTAAATAAAAAGAAGAGTTTCTTTGGATGAAAAAATAAATAGGAAAATAAAATGTAATTTGTAAAAAAAAGGGGGAATTGGAGAAGAATGCTGTAAAAACATTTGGAATACAAAGAAAATGCAAAGAATATATATATATACATATATTTGGGAAGAAAAATAAAAGTGGAAAGAAAGTATTTTAAATAAATTTTGGCGAAACAAAATGAGGAAAAAAAACATTTGTGGGCAAAATTGAAATTGGAAAAAAAGATATTGGGAAAGTGTGGATTTAATAAAAATGGAAAAACTTAAAAATATTTGTAAAATCAGGAAATATTCACATTTTTTTCTGTTTTTATTGGCTACAAATCATTTGTGGGGAGGGTTGGAGGGGTGGGGGATTTGTAAAACATAATTATGTGGATACATTTTTTAAAAATTGGGGGGAAATTTTTTGAGAAGATTTTGGAGGAAAAATTTTCTGAAAATAAGGGAAAAAACAAGTTGGGAAAACAAAATTTTGAATTTTTTTTCTTACAAAATCTGAAAAAGGGCTATTAACTGTTTGAACTGCACTTAAATAATATGCAATTTTCTTCCTTACTCAAATACTCAGCAAAAGAGATATTCAGCAGCTAATTATAATCCTAGCTAGAAGGCCTGTTTTAAAAACTCATCATTTGACAACACCACGTACAGTGTGCCCGATGACAGGGTCACCAAAGAAAATGTACTGAATATAATAATTATTATATCTTCTTTTTTACGTAAAATGTTAAACATTGAAATTGCTAAAAAAGGCAAAAAAAAAAGAAAGGCTCCAAAATGGGATATTCACACTACAAATTGGCAAACACGTATTTCTCTGTATGACTTCTGGAAACTGAGGAATTTCCAAGCCCCCTCCCCCCTTCGCCCTGCCTCTCTAGCTGCCGTTAATTGATTTTTAAATATGTGGCAAACTAACCTGAGTCTAGTTTTTCCCCTTTTTTGTGCTGAAGGGACTCTCTTTGCCTCTCATGCAGTTATACTGTTATACATGTACCTGTTTATTTTATCTTGCAGCATGCAGTAAAATCGCATACATGTGTTTTTTAATTGATGAAATAGGTCTGCTGCTATTTTTAATGTGGGTCTGGTCGGTGTGGGGGGGGGGGGGGGTGATAACCCCTAAAATGTTGCCTGAGCTGAAGTGTTGCAAACAAACCTGTTGTGGTCCAGGTGGCGTTTTGTCCCGCGAGACAAATTCGCCCTCTGGTGAGCAGGTGTGCTTAGCTACTGCACCTGCGCACTTCAGCATTTCAATGTTTATGTCATGGCGGCCAAGTGCAAGTAAAAAAAAGTCTGCCAAACTAAATGCAATGATTTTGTTATTACCAGTTTGTGTTGAAGTGTCAAATAATGTACCAGTACAACAAATCTCGTGGAAGGGCCACACTGTCACCAAAAGAAGTGAGTCATTTCCATGGGCTGTATTTTCTGAGCTAAAATCCATATATGAATTTTCCAAAAACGTGGGCCATTACCATTGGCAATGGCATTGGAATTTGTTGGGGGGTTCAAAATCATAGACATAAAACATCATCGTTTGACATGATAAGAGTGCCGGTCATGACATTAGTGCAAATACATAAGGGGGGCCATTACATTGTAGATATCTGGTGGGGGGGGAGGGGGGCTTGAATTTTCATTGACGCGAAAGGAATTTTTCCCGGGAACGCCAAACGTAATTATGCCAATTAAATAGCTAGAACTGTGCAGTTCTATGCTATGACTATTTTTGGATTGTGACATTCTTCATTGGCATCGTTAAAAAGTGGTTATATTGCGCATAACTAAGAAAGGGGGTCCTTGGGGCAGTGGCGTAAGTGGGGGTCTCAAGCAGGGGGGGGGGCACCTGGGGGGCGCAATTCTCTGGGGGTGGGGCACCCACTATACTGACAGTATATTTTAGCCACAGTTGGAAAGTTCATATGGGGGGGCACCTGGGGGGGGGTACAGGTCCAATATGGGATGGACGCCACTGCCTCGGGTTGGGGGAGGGCAGGCCTGTACCTGGTCTAATTTAAAAGAACCATGGAATGGAGTTCGATTAGAAATTGTAAAACTAATTGACCCTAGTCTTTATAGATGCCATATAGGCCTAGGCCTATTGATGAAAAAATTAATTTAGAAATGCTGGGCGAGAAGCTTTATAATTATGTTTCCATTTAATTTAATTCTTTTTTATTGACAAATGTTGCAGGGCCCATTTTTTGGTCCCCAGTTCAGTTTGCAAGCTTCAGCGACGGCAGTGAATGAAAGGCCTGGCAACAAACCGGTAGGAAAGCCATGATTTATTGGTTGTCTTTTTGTATTAAGCCCTACCATTTTTAGGGGGCTTTTTTTTCATGTCATAGTAAAGGCTATATATTTTTATTGGCAGCTGGGATTTCTTGGCTCTCGTGATAGCGTACCACTGAGAGTGCAAGAAGTATTCAGTGTGACAAACGCTATTCCAAAGAGGTCCTCTCCGTTAGCTCAGCGTTCATTTGGAGGGGAATCCCCATCGTTTACTCAAACACCTGGTAAGTAGCTTTTGTGGGTCTTATTTTCAAGCTAGATATCTGGTGACCTGTAGTTTTATGTGATATCCTAATGAAATGAGACGTGTGTCTGCCGCTATAAATAAATTTAATCTTTTGAATATAACTACCGCAAAAATATAAACTGATGTTCAAGTTTAGTTGTATATATAATTGCTTCAACTATGCAGATTGTTGGTCTATAGCATTGAAAATTGATAGAAATTTCATGGTTTATAAGTTACTGCAATTTCAGTTAGTATGAGTTGCACGGCCACTTGCTACGTAGCATTTTAACCAGCTCTGATTGGTCCTTGTCTGGTCATCAGCCAATTAGATGAAGCTTTGAAACTACATAGCAAGTGGTCCAAGCAACTCATACTTGTTGAAATTGCAGTAATGCTAGCGACAACTGTAGAATTAGGAGAACATATATAGCATTATAGCATGTAAGTTATGCGACTCAATGATGAAATATGACTTTCATCCTTGTATCTGATCAGTGTTTAAATAAAGATATATATCATATTTGCCGAAGTGATGCATACATTTTCTCTTGTCTTGTAAATTTCGTAGACGTTTCTGCTTCCTGTAATCTATTAGCAGTTTGACATTGTACCTTTTCCTCTTTGTCTTCCTCATGCATGGTTTGCTAGATTTTGCACAAGGTGGTGGTCTTTTAAGAGAGTTGCCTGCGCGCACAGCCTCCGCGGGAGCTCTCTCTAGCATGTCTGGTGGGGGCAGTCGGGGCAGTATGAACCCTAGGGCACTTGTGTCTCCAAATCTGATCCCTACAAGTCGCCATGGGTCGCTGAAGCCAGGTCAAAGTGCCAAGAGACATGCTACGGCCACTATACCCCCTGGCGCCCCTTACGTGCAGGAGTGGATGTTGATTGGCCAAGATCTCATCTCTGATAGCTCCGCCGCAAGCACCCCTGTCTCTGGCTCTCCCTTGCCCCAGAGAGTTGGTGTGTCCCCGCCTTTCTCCTCAGGTGAGACAGCTTGCTACCTGTACTTTTCTTGGCAGGGCTGCAGTTGGTTGTTGTAACTTTATTTGATGAAGTGGGGCTACCCATCTGGTAGAGTTAAGCTATCTGACAGTCACACTATAGTGTCTTCAAATTTTATGTCAACATGATCAGCCTACCAAAATGAAAGGATTGCCATGTTATCCTTCATTATTTTTTTATTCCGACAAATTCTAGTATTGGCCAATGTAGTATACTTCTGGCTAGTTATAAATCATGACTTGCTGCAGCCCTGCCATGTGCAGCAATCTGTTGCATTTGCATGAATTTCACTTATGATTAGTTTCATAATTGTCACAATAGTGCATTAGTCTACTGGTACTACTCCACACTAATTTTGCATGAGAGCTATTGAGTGCAATCTTATCTATGCTAGTTGCATCACTTACATTGTATGGGGTCTGTTCAGCTTGATCAGTGTTACTTTGTGGTATGTCACTTCGTTTTGAATGTTGTATTTTTTCCACTGAAACTTGTTGTCTTTTGCATGTTGTTTCACCAATAGTGGCACCTGGCTCAACTGTCTATTATGAGGGCACGCATTTACCAGGTTTGTTGACTTGCACGATCTTGCCTGGAATTTGTAACTGAAGCACAGAATATTATACCTTTTAAATTTTGTAAAATGTTGTGATACATTTGATGCACCCATTTCATCTGAAGGTGACAGGGTCCTTTTCGCTGAAAGCCAAGCTCAACCTGGAGTCCCGGTCGTCTACAGAACTCCTGAAGAACGTGCAACGAATCCCGACAGATTAAATCTTGACAGGTATTAAATTAGAGAAGTAAATACTGCTCGTGTTCTAAATTAGATGAAAGAAATATTTTGCAGCCTTGTTTGTTACACCTCCTTGCATACCAGGAAAGAATTGACTTCCTAGATTCAAATTTGAAATTCTACAAGTAAAATTGTTGAACTAGTTTTGTCACAGCCAAATTGATCAAATATTGTTTGATTATTCATGTGTACTAGAATTACCCTACATCTGTCCTTTTACTGTATCACTTATTTGACTTGCAGGAGAAAACTTACAATATGTCCCATCATAGAGGGAGAGGAGCAACTGCGCTTGCTGAACTACCAACACAACCTAATCTCCTGCATAGAACATCTCAGTGGTCTGAGGCGACTCATATTTCTTGATCTGTATGATAACCGGATAGAGGAAATATCTGGTCTCAGTGCTCTCAAATCATTACGTGTCTTAATGTTAGGGAAAAACAGGTTAGTTGCACAATTCACAGCTTTCCCTCTGATATTGTGGTGATGATTTGAGTTCAATTCTAATCATTTGCTTTCTATGCAGAATAAAGAAGATTGAGAACTTAGATGCCTTAGTGAAGCTAGATGTTTTGGATTTGCATTGCAACATGGTAAGTACTGTGAGGCGCAACAACTTAAATTTACGTATTGTTTACTACTGCTAAATCTTACTTTATCAACTCTGAGTTTGTAGTGGTACATTACTGCTCAGTGCTCATATTATTGATTTCTTTTCAATATTTTTCCAGATAACAACAATAGAGAATCTGAACCATCTGACTGAACTGCGAGTCTTGAATTTAGCGGGGAACCAGCTGGAACATGTGGATAATTTATCTGGACTGAGTTCTGTGAAGGAGATCAATCTGCGCAGAAATCATATTTCATCTGTTGTGAGTATGACGTTATTTTTTTAAAATCTTTTCTTTTTCTTTTCTGTGCCAATTTCAGCTGGTCTTCATGCATCAGAAATAGTCCGTGGTTTTTATTAGATGATTTTGCATTGTTCGATGCTGATTTTCATTTTTGTTTGCTATACGCTTTTCAAGTTTTCATGGCTCTTTGATCAACTTTAATACTGTAATTCGATCAGTAAATGGCCGTGAGCCTTTGACCGCCTCAAGGTTGTTGCTTTTAATTTTTGCTTTAGTCTGTAACATACAATATTTTCGAAATGTGATGCAAATAGAGAATACAGTCCTTGAGAAGATCTTTAGTCCAATGAAGATGTAAAAAAGTAAGCCTATATCCGAATAATTGGCAAGCCAGGGCATAACAATCAATTGTAATTCCATACATTTCAAAATTGTGAAGATAACAAAATGTCCATCTTTGGATTTCATATCTTCGCAACCACAAAAACTATATTATTCGTATTTGTAGACATCTTTTAAAAGGGTATAGTATGCAGGTTATGCAGGTTGTGTGCAGTGTGCAAGACCTAAGATATTCCCTAGAGATATGAGATTTTCCAAACATTGTGGTCATATTGATTTTGGTCCCAGCTGGCACCTCGGCTGAGCCTCCTTTGTGAATATTGGTTAAATGAGTTTTATATATCATCGTACTTCATGCCATTCTATGCTTTGTTTCCAAAGCTATATTAATATTTTAAAAATAACTATTCCCTCGCAGTTTGCACTGTGCAGTTCCCTATGAGTCCACTCTTCCTGCATTGATGCTGATCAGGAAAGGACAGTAAATTTGGTATTTGGGATCAAAAATATCTGCAATTGAAATTTGAAAGAGTACTTTATGAAATTGAAGAATTGAACCCAAGAACTTTTTGCAATGCAGCACCATCCTTCTTTTCTTATAAGAGTGTTGTTTAGTGGAGATAGATATAATTGATAGATAGACAGGCAGATGGATAGATCAATAGATAGATGGATAGACAGATAGTCAATAGATAGATCTATGTATACCTAGGCTAGGATAGATGGATAAATAAGATTGTAGATAGATAGATAGATAGATAGATAGATAGATAGATAGATAGATAGATAGATAGATAGATAGATAATTTCCAGACACTATAGATCTATAGAGTCGTCAGACAGGGTAAAAGCTGCAATGCAGTTGTTTTGTAGGCTCCTCAGTCCTTATATTTCCTGAACCAACTACAATACATGAAAGGAAGGAGCTACCGTGGGACTGGGCATTGAAGGGTTAAACCCTGCTTCTCCAAATAAAGCAGCTTGCAGACTTGACTGTTGGGCCAGCCTATCTAGCCTGGCTGGGGACTGAAAACAGCCAATTAAGGTATTGATGGCCCCACGATAGGGTGTAAGGGCATAAGCTATGACACCCATTGAACATGTTATGGTGGCCTATTGGCTGGATCTGGATATAGGGAGTTGTGGTACATGTAGAGTGAGAGGTAAGGACTATATATATCATGGACATACATGGCTTGCATACATAACTACATGGTATGGCTCAAGTAGATCCTATGCTTCCTATCTAATTGTATGGTATAATTTTCTTCTGGTGGGTTGTATTGTCTAAATTTAAATGATTTACTATCCACATATGTTCAGTGTGTAAATCTTTAGGCATTTATGTGTCATAGTGATAGGCTTCTATAGTCTACTTCCACCGCAGGGTTTAGTCAGCTGTGTTGCAGGGCATTGACCTCATAATGCTTTCTCCAGAAGTCTGAAATTAAAGGCTTCTGTATTTAATTGGATGTCTTAAGTACTCATAGGCCTATAAATAATTATGTTGCAGTAAAATGTATTTTTAAAACCTGACAGTCTTTTTTAAGGTTTCGAAGAGCCATTTTATTTGTTTGACTCTTTTTCATGATTATTTATTTAACTCTTTCAGACTGAAGTTGACAGCCTTCCTCACATTGAAAAGTTATTCTTGAGTTTTAACGAAATTTCAAGGCAAGTATTTACAGAAGTAATTCAAGCTTCAATTATGACCTATGAGCATTTGATTGAATAAGGTTTCTTGGCTGTCAATTTATGAGAGCTAAGATGAGACGGAAATTTTATTTCTAGGGGCAAATTACCTAAAGCAAACCTAAGACTTACCTTTAATAACCGGGCTAATAGACTTTGTGCCTTGCTCATATATAGCTATACTTAAGCATGTTGAAGATCAGATTGGAAAATTCCTATTAAACTCTTTATAGCTGGGAAAGTATGAGTGATTACATTCAACTGTTCAAAAATATCAGTGATGTCATGCCATGTCGTATCTCTAAAACTGGAATGAGTTGGTAAATTTGTGTTGATGGGGCATAAAACACAAACTCACTCACAACATCACTGGTGAGTGATATGACTCATTCTCCGACTTGTGCTTATAATATGGTGAGTAAAGAATATGACACGCTTGCAGAGTATGAGACGTCAAATTATGTACACATGTGTCTTTAACATAGAAAGTACAGCGATGACATCACAAAGAGCATTTTAGTAATCACTCGTATTTTCCGGGCTGTGAAAAAAAAAATTAATTGTTGATAACAGATACCCAATTAATTTTGGTTTAAATACTGAAGTAGTCGGTAGGAGTGAGACTCGGTGAGTTGCAAAAAATTGTCATTGAACAAAGCATGGAATATTGTAGGCCCTACTTATTCATGTTATGGCATTGTATTGCAGTTTTGATGACATAGGTTCCGTGCGAGAATGCTCGACACTGGTTGAGATATCCCTGGATGGCAACCCACTGTGCCAGGAAACTCTTTACAAGCAAACGGTCCTCGGGCATATGCCCCAGCTCAAGCAGCTGGACATGAGGAGGGTCGGGGTGAGTAGAAATAATCTTTTAGGCAATTTCCAAAATTCATTAATTTTTAAGTCTCTTCTGAATGAATGCTAATTCTTTTTGAGGTTAGATTACAAAATAAATTGATGAATAATTTTGTTTGTAGGATGAAGAGCGTCGCATTGCGTCACTCATGGCCAAGAAAGATGAAGACAAGAAAAGGGAGACTGACAAGTTGGCCAAAATGAAGGTATATCTCTTAATTTTGGAATTTTCTGTCCGTCCCATTGTGTTAATGGTCTAGTTTTTATTGCAATTGATCTTGTAATGGTTGTGGAGTACCTATTATATTGGTGTAATTGTATTGCAAGAATATATTTTACCTTTAGTTGCATAGGCTATATTTATATATTAATGTCATTTTATGTAAAGAAATTTCATTTATATCATGTCATTTGTTTGCTGTTGATAAAAGGAAGCAACTGTAGTAAGTATTGACTAAGTAATTGAGGTGTACATATTAATACAAAATATGTCACTGGGCACGTACCAGTTGGTAGTTAAATGCAGTGTACATGTCAGGGAGTGACATTATCACAAAGGGACATGAATCACTTTAGAATACATGTTTTATTTTTAATTTGTGTATGAATAAATTATGTCATAAAAGCAGAATACCTGTTATGTCTCACTAGACCCCAGACCGTCATCACTTCAGTTCTTAGATGTAGTTTCACTGGTGCATCATGAACGTCAAATAATTGAAATCACATGAAATTTAGGGTGTCTGTGGTGAAAATTGCCGTTATGTGTGTCTTCATGGGCAAAATTCCTGTATGGGAATTTGAGACCATGTCCCGATTCTTGAATAGTTTTCCCTTGTAATCCCTGCACTGGACATCAACATCATAATATCACAATTAGGTTTTAGCATGAATTTCCAGGACATATTCAGTTTCAAGTGGTTTACACTGCTCACTTGGTGCAATTTGATTTTGCACAACACAGAGGAGGGTCCTTGTAATTCGATGTCTTCACCAATCATTGTAGTCGTGGCACAGAAGAGGTAACCAGAAGCGCCACTCCCATTGGCCCAATGGTATTATGACGCGCTGTGGCCTGCTGGGAAATGTCTGATGGGCTTTCGCGCGATCACACTGTACTCCATGCAGGTGTACGTTTGTAAACAAAGATGGCGGACGTGGAGCAGTTTTCTGTTCACTCAAGTTGTAATTTGGCTGAAAATACCAGCACAACTCGACAGGAGAACCACTTTGGACCTGGAAATGAAAGATTATGCCTCCTAGGTTTGATAAATGTTTATATTTTGCTGATTTGTATGTTTTTAGACTTCGTTCGCGCCGATAATTTGCCGTGAACGCTGTGGCGATGTGCTGGATAGCAAAAACAAGGACAGATCTGACATTGTCTGACACAATGGGCTGCTTCTGTAAAGAGTAGCAGTTCAATATTACTTTGTAATTGCATTTCTGCAGTAGCTTGAGCTTTGTTTCCCCCTTAGTTTGTCTAATTGCTATTAATGAGCAGCACTTATGGGAGGGTTGAAGCTGAAGGTGTTAGAGTTGATTGCACTTCACAATGTAACTTATATTGTCACTCCACCTGATGTAGATTTGTACATTTAATTGAGCATGGTTAAATTGGATTGGAAAATGTTTGACACTTCTGACATAAATCAAAGGAGCCTTTTCTGGCACTGTGCCAACTTAATGACAAAGGGACAAACTCTTCAAGCCACATGCCAGAATACAGACAAGAGCTGATTTCTTCTCAAACTGGGTCACCACAGAATGGAGCAACCTGCCAGACTATTGCCATACCAATATGGTACTATCAACATCAGATTCTGTAGATGCATTTAAAAGAAATCTGGATAAGCACTGGAGAAGAACAGGATATATGGGCTAACAAATTAGCCGCAGCTACCTACTGCTAATCAAAACTGTAAATTGCAAACCATTTTGTTATGGTTTGAATTGTAATTGTAATTTACCATGAACACACAATGGATAAAATAAATTTGTTAGATCTCTTTTACATGATAGCTCTGCTGGTCTGACAACCTTTCAGGGCCTCAATGATGTAACTGAGATTGGTTGTGATGTGTCGCCCTCTGTATTACAAGACCAAGCTGTTGCACTATTACCCTGACCACAATAAAAATGCGGTGTGTGGTCAAAACGGCGACAACCCAGAACGGCTATTGTAGTTTTGTCAGTGTCAGAACGGCGATGCCAAAACGGCGATGAATAGATATCCAGAACGACTACAGGTCTATACCAGAACGGCTATACCTTTGTTTCTTCTTAATTCCATAATTGGCATTGAAGAACAACAGAGCTCTATTAGTGGTCAGGGCCGTAGCCTGCAGCTGCCCCCCCCTAGAATTTGACAGAATTTTTTTTTGACATACAAATATCTCAAATGGTCCGCGGTTTTCTGCATGCCTCCGGACCAGTCACTGCCCCCCCCCCCTAGGATTCAGCCCAGGCTACGGCCCTGGTGGTGAAGTGCTAGCTACCAGGAGGTGTCAATTAAGCTGATTGCACTTAGCAAAGCACCCCATTCCCAGCCTCTAACCATTGATTTGTGGCTATGTAATGTGATTTATCTTAAGAAGTGAAATAAATAGATGAAGTAAACATTTCTCTTTGAGAATGCATTCTGAATTATTGGACTGATTTGGATCAAATTTATTAAAATAGAGGATTGTGGGTATGTCCAGTTGTCCACCCCTGGGGTACAGTGTATACAGGCCTGAGGCCTAATTGCCTCAGGAGGCCTAATTGCTTGACTATGACTGTGTGTGATTCCAAATACACTGTAAATAAAGCAATCAATCACAATGTATTGATGACAATTAAGATGATTACAGAATTACTGCCAGCCTTTGAAGCTGCAGTATTGCAATGATTGATAATCGCCGTTTTTGTTAAGCATAATAGCCGTTCTAGTAAAGTCAAATAGCCGTTCTGGCAACGACATGCATTTTGAATTTTTGCAATAGCCGTTTTGGTCAAGTTAAGAAAAATCCGCGCCGTTTCGGCAATAGCAGTTTTGGTTTATCGCCGTTTTGACTGGTAGTCAAAAATGCTGCGATCAGGCAGTGAATGTTGTCAGACAATGCCAGTACCTTATGTAGCTTTACATGACAAATTTAACATAATTTAATTTCAGATGAAAAATCTGGTGTTGACAGTGTTGACTGACTAGTTGAAAACAATGCAACAGTTGTGCTTCACTTGAGGTAAGATTTCATTCGTGTTGCCTATTTAATAGATCAAACAATAAACAATGCCACTATCACATTTTACTCTTCATTGTCCTTTATGTTGTGAATAATCATCAAAAAATGTCTACAAAGATTTCATTTGTTTGCTTTTGCAGTATGATGCATCTACACTCCATGAGAATGGGGAATCTTTCAACAGGTTTAAAAGGTTAATGCACAGCACTTGGTGCAAGTCTCTCATCGTACACTCGGGAAGAAAATTGTAATTACCAGATACAAGTACAGCGGGTACTGCCAGGTAGGTTATACAAGTGTCCCAGATACTTTTTGACTGGATGATATAGTCTTTTGTTAAAATTTTAAAAATCGCCAAAGTATATAACAAGTAGTACACCATATTGAAAAATGTCATGCTGATGAGGAGAAACCTGTAATATTCTCATCATTGAGGGAGCTCAATATCACTATAAATAGTTTAGATATTATAAACAGTGGTATTTTTAAAATGATTAGGCCCATAATTATACATCTTTTCTGCAAAGCATAGATATGAATTTATAAATGTAACACTAGTTTTTTTTACTGATATTTTTGTACAGTGCCCTCTGCTAAGTATTCAAGTGACCCTCGATACAAAAAATAACATGATCTGAAGCCATCATCAGTCAGGAGGATCACAAAGCATGAAGACAGAGGCTTGCAGAGAATTCACAGCCTAGGTGACGCCAACAACTAACCTGAGTCTGCAGGTGTACAGGTAATATTTACTTAACGGTGGCTTGGGTGCATCAGACACACCGTGATTTTAAAAATCTTTTCACTATTTGATGTTTATGTAATACGTTTTTAGCCAGATACTGAAACACTAGTTTTTTTTACTGATATTTTATTAAGTTATTATAAATGTAGTCAAAATTAAGTTATTATAAATGTAGTCAAAAATTAAGTTATTATAAATGTAGTCAAAAGGATCCAATGAACGTATTCCAGTATTAAAGTCGAATCATAACTAAACTTAAAAATTTATCTTGAGCACGGAACTTTATAGCAAATCGAAAACAAAATAATACACTGACGACGAAAATTCTTAGATAAAAACCTATATAGGCCTAGGTATTGAATTTATAAATACACGTAGATAAGTTACTTAATTTTATCAATTTGAAAAGTGAACTGTAAAAAGTGCGCAAACAAGAACACAGACCAAATGCAGACCAGAATACAGACCAAGGGTGCTAACCATAGGCACAGACAAGAACGCAGACCGATTGCAGACCAAAATACAGACCAAGTACAGACAAGGGTGCCAAACAAGGGTGCAGACCAGAATTCAGACTAATTGTAACCTAAAAATGCCAGGGGTCAGAGGCCCAGAAACTAGTGGCAACATTTTCATTTAATCATACCAATGAATAGATGTTTTTTTTGTTTTTTTTAAAAGAAATTTGCATTTTGTCAATATTAGATTTTTTTTGCCCCTTTGGATGAAAATCAAATGTTTTATGATTTCAACAAAACATTTTCAAAAACAGTTTAACACATTTATTTCAATAACAACACTTCTTTATGTTTAAGGTATAGTGTATTTGTACTTCGTTTGTTAAATAACTTAACACATTATAAAATAAAAATATATTTTATCACATTAATGCCACACATGCATATAAATATATAGAATTGCATTTAAATAATTAAATTTTTGATGATACAGCAACAAAATATTAAATAGAAATTTATAAATATATAGTATATAATGGTATTGGATATACAGATATAACAATATACATATAATACAATATAGAGATAATAACATTGGTAAACATATAAATATATCACATAACAACATAACAACTTTAACATATGTACATACATAGTTTATATACATCACAAAGCAGACTGTTTCAAGTGTATTTTTAAAGGAATGACAATTTTAATATAAGCATAATCAAGTAACACATGATCTTTTGGTAATATAATAAAATACTTGGACACAAACATAAACAATGGTAATTTAAGTTAATTTATATAGATATAATCAATCATCATAGTTAAGTAATGTGTAATTGTAGTGTTATAAATATGTATCAATTTATATATTAACATTTAATTTAATTTGGAAATAAATTCACCCTTGGCTTTTAACGCTCAATAAAAGTGTTACTTTAAGTTTCAGAACGCTAAAAATAAACAGTTGATATGGTCACTTAAGTCTCACCAGATACTTGAAGGTACTCACTCTACATTCTACAACTGGGCCTGCCACTGTTGCTGAGGGATATGTTTCTTTAAAATTGATAAATGGGGACAGCCCACAGTATTGAAACAAATATTTTGATACTTGCAGATACAATGTTGTGATAGTTGCAGTCAAAGATAAATCTTTTTATTTTTGATTCCAGGGCCCCAGATTGTCATTCAAGTCATTGAAATGTGGAGAACAACCTAATAGGAATACTGCACTTGGTACGCAATGTCAGTAGCATTGGCTGCTGAAACTCACAAGGAATATGACAACAGTAAACTATGGGAGCCTTGGATTCAAAGGATATCAAACGTAATGGTAAGGAGTAGGGCTGCACAAAAAATACACTGCCATGTGATAACTGTTATATTGCAATATTGATAAATTCTGTGATAAATGCACAAACTAGGAGAATCAATTGAAAAAACATGGTCATTCCACACATTTTTAGTCTCCAATCAGGTCTCTGGGCCTAGTGGTTTCTGAGGTATAGAGATTTTTTGGGTTACTTTTTAAAGGAACTACGATATTGTATGAATATATATTTTTGTGTATTCTTTCAGTATCAGACCTCCAAACATATCACGTAGTCATCAAATTCTGAACACATTTTTAGATAGGGCAGCTGACACACCCTAATACACAAACATGAAAAATTACGGCTCAAGTGCACACTCAGATATTATAAAGGGGGTGTGGCATTATGGGTTTTATCAACTCTTATTCTACTACTTGGCATCTAGATAATAGCATATTTTTGATAAATTGTGCAGCCCTAGCAAGGAATCCGGGAATCAGCTCAAGGAGGTTGTGTTTATATTGTCCCTCAGGGTGGTCCAAAATTATAATTCAACCTATTAATATCGAATGTTGTAACTTTGGTAATTGATCGACCCATGTCAATGACAGGCCTCGCCCTTAAGCAACCCCATTATGTCAGTCAATTTGGTACTTATGGAAGATATTACATGAGTAGACAAGATGTGTGTCACCTAATGCATTTTTTACAGTTAATCATTTGAAAAAGACATACATTTCAAAGGCGGAGTATAACTTCTAGGTATGTTTAAATATTATTGATTTATTATAAACTTTCAAATGAAAAGGGCCAGAAAGCAGTCATTTGATTAAATAAAACTAGAAAGACACAAATGTGGCAATAAGAAATAATGGACATGGTTGAATTGGACCACCCTGCAAAATTTCCTGCGTACCATTTTCAGCAATACCTAAGTTTCATATGCAAGGGAAATTTGTACGATAGAACCAAAAACATTTAAGTACAGGCCAAAAATGATTTTAAATAGGTATTTTTATCTAAAAAAAAGTTTTACAATAAATCCTATTTACTTAATTTAATATGTCTAATATTGTATCGGCTGATCAAAATTATTATGTTAAATTTTGTTCATTGAATTCTATAACCAAAGTTGGAAAATCGAATGTATGTGGTGGTGTTGGCCTGTAATTAAATTCATAATGAAACCAAAGCATTAACACTGGAAACACCCATTAATGAAGGAGATAGAAGGTCAAATCACACATTAGTGGTTGTGGTATCTTTGAAAAAATCTCGGAAGTCACATATAATCACAACAAATTCATGGCAAAAGACATTATAGGAACTATGCAAATTAATAAACACATGAGTTTAGGCCTTGTTTTTTTTTCAATAAATATTACATGGGTTCAAATGGGTGCGCATAATTGAAGGCTAAATTTATTTCAAAAAATTACTGACATATATGTATGTTAGTTGTACAGCTTAAACATCATAACCCAGTAATTTAATTTCAAATCGTTTTAGACAAGTTGCTTGATGAAAAAATTCCTATGGAAGTCATGTGTTCATTTTTTAGATAGTAACTATAAGTGTGCGTAGGCACTTGTGGAAGACCTCGGCCTTGATAAAAACCCATGATGAGTTAATGTTGTTTGCATATCTCATGTAACCAAATGGGCTATTTAATGCAATTTCATATACTTTGAATTATTCCATTCCACACGATGTCAATGGTCAAGTGAAATGACCATGCTTTGTTGAGTAGACAAGTAAATGAAGTATTACTGAATGTGTCAGATCAGCTCCAGTGTGGGGAGAAAACAAAACCTAAGTCAATGCTAGTTGTCAAATGCCCAGTTCTCACTTGCACAGCTACAGTTATATGGATGGAATCCTGGTTGATTGTCGCATTTTGTTTCTGTAATTTGAGGTGTCGTTTTTGAAATTTCAGGGTGCAGCCTACAAATTCTAGTTGCCGCTTTTCAAAATGTATGGCTGCTACTTACATATTTATGGCGGGGACTTCAGACGAAAAAATATTAAACTTCGCAAAGGCTCATGGGAAATGTCTGATATTTCTCCACCGGGAAATGCAAATGGCGGAGTGCGGCTTCTGATTGTTATTCTGTGGTCGTGGTTCCAGTTTTTTTAGTTTTGTAAAAATAAAAAACAAAAACAGCCGAGAAGCTCCTGGAAACACATATTTATTATTAAAGGCTGAAGATATGAAGCAGAGAAATTTTAGACTTCAAAAATTTTCATCAATTTGACAGTTTAAAAACGTTGCAATATGGTAGTCTGATTCATATTTTCAACTACTTAAATAACAACTGTACCAAGCCGTTTGTACATTCTTGCAGGAGAAACGTAAGATGGCCATCAACAATGCCAGGAAACAGTGGGAGATGATGCAGACGTCTGTGATGATGCAATCCAACCGTCGGTTGCAGCAACCAATGCCAGACCTTGTGGCCAACCATGTGGCTAATGTCCCCTCCCAAGAATTCCTGGACGATGTATCAGAGTCATCAAGATCCAGGTGTGTATATTGACGTTAAAATATGATAATTCGGTAAATATTTGTCTTATGTTTTCTGGGTTGTCGTCCTTTTTGTTTCTTCACTTAATATCGATGATTTAGCAAAAGAAAATACATACAAGGCTGCTCTAGTTATATAGAACTAAAAGTAGCTGAAACCAACAAATTTGAAAATATATTGTTTTATTAATTCCAGTGAAAAACAGAGTGATCGGCCAACATCAGCTAAATCAAGTTCAAAAAGTTCAAGGCCCCAAAGGTGAGAATTGACTCTGGTTAGGATGATTTTTCAATGCTTCCAAACACCCATCTCTTCTATTACATCAATTAAATAGTTATACTGTCAGACTGAATTGCAATTTATTTTACAGTTACAAAGATGATTGTTATCTGAAACTGCAAATCGAGGACTAATGCAAAACTATTTATACAATAGCAGCGTTTTGCATTTTAATGTATCAAGAATTTCTTCCTCTCCTTATTTCATTATGACGCACAAGCACTCAACATTTAGCCTATTAGCCGGTTGTGCAATTACTTTTAAAATATGCTTTTTTTGCTGTATTTAGTGGCAACAGCCGACCTACCAGTGCCAAGAGTCTGCAGTCGGAGAATAAGAGCTGGACTCAAACTGGAAGCAGACCTTCATCTACAAGTACAGTCTCCCGATCTGACGTTAGTGAAAAGTCATCGACCATCAGATACACGTGAGTGGAAAATATTAATATCAGTTTCTATTATCAATGCCTTGTGGTGGCCATGGTTTGGTGGCATAAAATTTAATGTTTCTTGTGTCCTTGTTAATAATATCTTGGCATGGCCAGAGTTGCTGATTGGCCTTCACAGATATTAATCCATTTTTCGAATCAGGAGAGTGATACTTTGAATTTTCAGTCAGTTTCATTCATTGAAGTGTTGCGTTCAAGTAGCGCTAGTTGTAGCCTTTGTATATGCTATCTGGGTAGAATCAATTTATATGGCTAATAAGTCTAATAAGCTGAAAATCAGGTAAATACTATTTTAAAATATATATAAATATTTACAATATTTTATTCATTGTATTGCTAGCTGAATTTTACAAAAATGTTTGATGGATCTGTACAGAAAAAACTTGTATTTTACAATATATGTAAGATAGTCAATTCATTTTTAAGAGTTTATGTCTCGCCTCCTCATAAGCTTGGCTGATATGCCTAAAATGATAGACCTGTAAGTACAATTATTTTATCTGTATTTGACACAGGAGTTCGGATGGCAGCAATAAGAATGTGGACTACTTATCCGAGTTGGAGGGTGACACGCTCAGTCTTTACGGTGCTGGAAGTTTGGAGTCTCTGGATAAGAACTGGGGAATGGCTGCCGCCGGAGCGGTGACAACTATTAACTTCAAGTTTATCGATTTTGATGAGATCATCAAACACCTTCATAAGATACGGGCGAGATTCCCCAGTGTTCATGTGAGTATTTTACACTATTTGTTGTGGTACTCGTAAAATATGATCAAATATTAAAGGTGTTCTGGTGTATGTTTCTTCATATCAATTTGCTGCATCATTTATTCCACTATCTTTAAAAATATTTGTGAATACAGTCTCTGGTGAAAAGAACGTCAGTCGATGCCAACGTAAAAAAGAATGTTTTTTTTTAAATTTTTGCTTTCTCCTTATTAATGGAACTGTAGTAAAAATACACACATCAATCTGCTCGTCACATAAAGGCCGGCAGAGCTGACAAAATTTAATGTCAAATTAAGAGCCTGCCACAGTGGGCTGTACTTCCAAAAATATAATACTTTAATACCTGTTTGTTTTTACCCAATGGTTGTAGAAATTCACTGGCTTTCTCAGATTTTGACCCACCATCCATTGCAAAGGTCAAAACAATAAGATTTATCAAGAATGTTAAATAGTGCATTTCTCCCAAAATTATGGATATCAATAATTTTTGGTTACAGACTTTGTGCTTCAACTCCACCAACATCTGTTCCATGATGCAATTCAATGCCCTGTCCGGATTGAGGAGGCTGGACAACATCACGATAGAGAGTGACGGCAATCCTGTCACCAACTTCTTGCTCTGGAAGAACTACTTGCTGTTCCGCCTGGCGCACTTCTCCTTGAAGAAAATTAATGATGTTGAGGTAAGTTATCTTGGTCTTTTTACAGTATTTAAGGTGCTCCAAAAAAAAATTAATCTGTCTATGTTCCTCTTTATTCTTGTTTCATTGTTCTTTTCATATTCCTTTAAATATGTTAAAAAGACCAAGTTTTTTTGAGAATTTTGACAGACACATTTTTTGGAGCTCACTAATTTTTTTATTTTATTTTTTTGCATTACACGAAGAAAAAATTCTATGGCTGACTACAGAGAAATCACTCATCCATGAATTGTGTTGTAATGAGTCAGAGACAGAACAAAACTATAGGTTGTGAAGTGCAGATGGATAATCACCAATTTTGAAAGTCTTAGTGGCTTGCAGCTATAACTCAGCCCGCAAGCCTATAATAATTAATCTCTTTTATTCCTAATTTAGGAAGTATGGCGCCGTGCACCTATTCTTAGACATTGTTAGTCGTAATTGGTTCAAAGTCCTATTGATTAATTAATGCAATGTGGTCAATAGGTTAGGGATTCTGAAGTTACAGACAGCAGTGTGTTTAGATTAAAAGAAGCGGCGATTGTGATTTTTAAAATTTTGATTATCCTTAAGGATGGAATTAGATTGTGAAAACAAAGGAATGAAAGGATCCTTGAAAAATTTTTGATTTTCTTTTAATAATCTGTTGCATGGCCTTGGATAGGAGATTGGTCATTGGCTATTGATCTGATTATGTCTCCATGGCAACAATGGTATTTCAATACTCCGTACGTCAGGGGCATTCATGAATTGCTTGAGTTCCTTTCACCAATTAGGAATCTGATTTATTGGGAGTTTCAATTAGGAGAATCACGCTCCAAGAATGTTGTGTTTTATGTCGAATGCATAATTTATGAGGAGTTGAGAACTGCGACCTGACCATTCCAATGAGGAAGGAGGCCGGGAGAAGCCCATCATTGAATTTAAGGAGTTGATGCCCATGATTTATTGATGGCCTTTTGCCAAGGATCTAATCACACTCTAATCTGATTTGTCTTCCCTTCAAAAGAGGTCATTTGAAACTCGTTCCTATAATTGACCAGTGATTCTTCAGTCAGTCGCTAAATTGTGTCGATGCAGACTGCAGAGTTGCCATAACTGTGCTATTGAGTGGAAAGCTGAGACAGTTATCTTGTGAAAATAATGCAACTTGCCAAAAAAACAGTTAGCTGATTGGTTCATGATCTGGTCGATTGCCAATCACAGAAAAAAGAGACCCGACCTCAGCGTTTCTTCAGACTGGATTGGTTTATTTTCAAGAACAGTCGTGCAGCAGATGGATTTTAACACTATCAGGACTTGAAAACTAAATTGTTAAAGCCTGAACCAAGACTCAGCAGCAGCAGACACAGACTTGTAAAGGATTATTAAATAGAATTTTAAAAATATCTGGGGTACACATGTATTGACTACTATTATTTAGTGAATTGGATTGGCATGACTCAATTTAACAATGGTGATGAATGGTGAGGCCCATGCTTTGAAAGACAATGTAGTCTTGACTTCGACAAATTATACACTCCATCAAGAACCAGCTGGATTAAAAATTAAAGTTGCACTGACTTGCAATATTCATTTTAGTATTATTAATAATCCAAGTAGGAAGCTTCCTCCTATAAAGTTTATAATTACCATCAATATGCTGCCAGACATTGACCAAAAAATTTTACACAAACTACACTTGTCTCCTAGACCGCATAATGTGGACACTTCTAGCCTGGTGTCACTCTATTACAAGTACAGAAACCCTGTGAATATCAGGTACAAAGAGACGTGGAAAGTAACACAGTCCTTGGATGAGTCGCAACTTCGGTTATATCGAAAAAGTAGAAAATATCAGGCTCGTCATTACAGAGATTTTCTAGATAAAACTGAAATTGAGCAACAATATGTTAAAGATGAGGATGATAATTTGGAAGAGGAGAGCACTTCAAAATACGTAGGTTTATGTTTAAAGTTATAAAGCTTAATGGGGCATTGTCCGCAAATTTTTTGCAAATTTTTCTGTCGATAGGTTTTTGGCATATGTTCCAGCCAAAAAATTTAAGTTATTGCTACTAGATATATAGGCCGATAAAGACTGACCAACAACACGACAACGGCTGTCTTGAATAAGATAGAATTTTTCGTTCTAGTAACTGGATACAATTGTGTGATTTGCCTTTCTTTTACACTTTTCCTAGAGTGATTTGCCTTATGTTAAATTAGACAATGGTGAAGCTTGCAAAAAATTGCAGTTTCTTTTTGGAAAGATTCATTCATGAATATAATGCATTGCAAATTTCCCTTTGTTCAGTTTCGCGCAAGTTTTCGGTGAAGGGAGGGCGGCACCAGTGCATGCTGATAATAAAATTAGCCAGACCTAGGATTGGTTGCCTGGAGACACATTAATAATTGCTGCTAAAATAACACCTTGCTAGTCTGCAGACAATACACTTTCCATACAAAGCATCCTCTGGCCTAAAAGGCGGTGATTGGTGCCTCCAGCTCATCTCTACTAGTTTAGATTAAATTTATATATTTCAGGTTAGTGCTACGGACATAGTCAACGCAGAAAAGTTCTTTGGTTCATTGTCGCATATTACGACGTCACAGCTGCCCCAGTCACGGCTGGTGACTCTGGTTGGGGAGAGCAAGTAAGTTCATTAACATTTGACATTTAAAAGTTCGATTGCGAAGATGTGCAGGCAATCAGCCTAGTTATTTCACCAAAATTAAACCTGTGATTCGTTTGTATTAAAAGTGTAGTGGTGCCATATGGGCTACCAGTATTCCCAATTAGCCACTTGAAGATGGTGCAGTGCCATGCCCGACCCTCGTCCGCTACACCTTTGTTGGATGAAAACAAGTATCAAATTCTAGCTGGAACACCGGCTACTAACCTCTGGGACCCCAGTCCAATTCTTGAACCATCAAATTCTATTTTAGAAATCTGCCGAGAGATCTCATTATCATGGTCTCGTTGGTCCATGCCTAAAATGTTTGAAATAGCTTTTTCAGCACAAATACACGAAGGATATAAATATTTATTACCAACTAGACCTAAATCAAAGGATTTGTCTTTTTTTTTTCAAAGATCATTTCCGATGAAAAGTGACTAAACTGACATCATTTCTTTTCAGAAAGAAGCAACTAATAGCCAATGCTGATGACAAAAGAAAATCTACGGAACAGAAAGTTGTTGACAGAAATGCAGTGGAGTCCGTTGGAAGAGCTGGACTCATTTATACCAATCCTGAAATTGTGCAGCAAAAGGTGCATGTAAGTGACAATAGCTACATTTAAATATGATTTGATAATCTACCAGTCAAAATGCAGTATAGCATTTAGAAACTAGGAGATTGAGGCATCCTCTATAATATATAATTATGTCTGATGAACCAAGTAAAACTAAATGAATGAAGAATCACAATGAGACCCAAGATTCAACTTGACAATAGAAGGAGCTCCAATTTGCATCTGTCCCAAGCCAATCTAGGGAACTTTTGTTAATTCTGAGTCAATTCATTTATTGTGAGATTGTGGAAGAGCATTCTACCAATTAGAATGCCTGTACCATGAATTGTGACAGAACTCCGTGTACCCGAAATTATTCTCTCGTAGTATTTGTTTGCAACATATTTCTTTTTATCTCACACAGGACCAGAAAGTGCGGAAACATTTCGTCCACTCGTACATAACAGATTTATCGAGGGAAGCTGTGGTGGTCGATCAGAAACGAAACGCTTTGGAAAAGATCTGGCCGCAAGTTTTTGCAGAAATGGTCTATGAAGCTGTTGCTGACATGTGGGACACTAAGTCATACATGAAATCATGTCTTGAGGACCTTATGCAGCAGAAAACATAGCACCAATTTTAAATTTAGGAAATATTTTGATGTGCCATAATACAGGGTGTATTCATTCAGTTGATTAACTCCTATGCATTGTTCACTGTATGCAAACTTATGCGAATGCAATCTATGGGGTTTGTCAGCTGCTGCAATATCTATGCAAACAGCATTGTGATATAAAAGACATGTGATGATCTTAACTGAGAGAGATTTCTTCATTTCGTTATTTCATTCTCTGCTGAAGTTTAAAAAGATTCCCTCATTGAACAGCCTCCTGCAGTTCTGGGACACAGAACACAATGAAGCCAATGGCTGCTTGACAGTACTCGTTCCAGTGGTATTAAATTGTAGAATTTGACATTATAGTTGTCCAATAATGGTAAAGTAACTTCAAACGGGGTAAATCTGTAACATTTGAGGACATCTGCTCTCTCTCCTATCTCATCAATCAACACTCACGAGCACCCAGAACTGGGCTTGGAGGTGCTGCACTTACTGTATCTAATCTATCTATCTCAAATGTGATTTGTAAATTTTAGTAATCAGTAATGGAGATTGTTGTTGCAGTCTCCACTCTTTACTTCTCAAAGTTCTCATACTACTACAATATCAAAGCTCAGACAAGCTTATAATGGTTTAAGATCAAAGCATTTGCTATTGCTAATGAATCTTATATTATTGCAAGCTTTGCATTTTATCATAATCATTTCTAAGGGCTATTCCATTTAAAAACCTGGGGGTGGGGTGGTCAGGCTACGTTTTTAACCCCCCCCCCCATGCATCTAAAGTGAATTATTTTTGACCCCCCCCCCATGCATTAAATGCAAATTTTTTACCCACCCCACATGCATCAATTTTACAATGCGTAAGCCTACATGGAGCGATAGTGCCCCCCATACATCTAAAGCTAATTTTATGGAACCCCCCATCCATCTGAACCGAAATTGCAGGTGCCCCTACATTCATCTTACAAATAAACCAACCTGACCACCTCCCCCCCATGTTTTTAAATGGAATAGCCCTAAATAATACTAAAATGAAAGTGCACAATTTTTACGTGGACAAAGCGAAAGAGTAATAACATTGATACCTGAGCTCAAAGAATTATAGCCCTATATTTTCTATATTAAACCAAGGGTTAAAAAACTTTAGTCATTTGATATTGCATGTTATATTGGAAATTATAAATGATCTCTCTGTTACCACCAGGTATATGTAATTTTACAATACCGAAACTCAAAATCAAAACTATTACTGTGTTATAAACTGTATTAAAATATGTTAAAATCTCATCTCTTTGTTTATTTTGGTAGTCTGCATCAATGATGTTTTTTGATTGTCTCATTTTTACGAATGTTAAGGCCACACATAATTGATCTTTAGCTTCTCGGATCCTCTCAAGGCGCTTTTTCTAGGGTCGGTCGGTAGGACAAAAAAAAAAGGTGAAAAAAAATTTTTTCTAATGTCAAAATAAAATTATTATTTTTTCCATCGGCAGGAAATCTATAGTGTCGGCGGGTCCGCGAAGCTAAGAATCAATTATGTGTGGCCTAAGATTGACACGTAGTCTAATGGATCAGACTGAATCTTCTCAACTGTTCTTTTTTGCAAAGGTTTTGTTTCGAAAGTCTTCTTCATTTTCAGTCACATGGTTCAGAAAACTGTGATATCATGATCACAAGTTAGATCTGAAAATGTTAGAACTGCGATTATGATCTCCATCCAGCAAGTTCTGATTTCAAAATTGTATGAAGTTCTTAGATTCGGAGCAATGAACTCCATATCTGCTCACAAAAATGTGTTGTTGATTATGACACAGTTGTTGTTTGGAATTGTGAAGAGTGTGCTTGTTGGTGTTTTACGCCTCTGCAGCACCTTAGTGAGCTATATCGAGGCAGGGAATTTTGGCGTAATCCAACGTTAATTCCTGCAGATAGCTGGGCATACATGCCTGTCTGTTGGCACCACGTTTGCTTCCCTGACATGAGACTATTTGGCTCAGATTTCGTGCGCCTGCCACATCTTTTTCACCCCAGCAGTGCCTATAGGCCTTGCTGTTTCTATGCTAGGCCGTCATTGAGATTGATAAAGATCCGCAATGCTGCTAACTTCGAGGTTCGCCTCATTGTCAGTCTTCAGGGATAAATTTCTAGCAAGTCAGCTCAGGTCAGCTGCCCTTCAGCTAACTCAAATCAAGTCCCAAGAATTTGTTGAGGAAGTTAAGGCCTACTGCGCTCAATGCATTGAACAGTTCTACATGCTGTGCATTAGACTAGCATCTCAGGATGTTGATACAGCTGTTCGAGAAACAAGAACTTCCCATCTAAATTTCAATTGATAAAGACTTATTTGTATCAGGTCATGCAAATCGGACCATACAATAGCAATTCAAGAAAATAGCATGTCAAGCCTTATCCTTTAGGCCACACAGTTATTCAATATTATTCAATATAACGGTAAAATGCATACTCTACTTCTAAAGTTACCAAATATCACAGAAAAGAAACAACAGAAAATAATTTTTAAGTTTTTATTTGGCCTTGTGTTGAGAAGAAAACAAATTTGTCATAAGCTTGGCCAAAGCTTATCATCACACAGCACATGATTTTATAATAATGACAAAACTGTTTTAAATACCAAAACCACACTCGAAGGACTTCCGTGCACGGACCTTGTAACTTTTCAGCACTACGCGTTACCAGTGCTGGCTTGTATGCCTCAGTATTGAGCGGCATAACGAAAGCGTCCTTCAACTTATCATACCACTAAACACCTTCCCTTAATAGCGTATATTCAAACCTTCGGCTAGAAATTCATCATTTCCAGTTCTCAGACTTTCTACTTTCTTAATAATTTATAAAGAGACGTAACAATGCACAAATCTATTCAAGTTTATCACCTGATTCAGGGAACGGTAAAAATAGATAACAGCGTTAATCAAAGAAAAAGACCAATTACAGGTTATCCATAATATATATATAGTAAGACTTCTATTAAATAATTCAATTGCATAAATTGAGAAACGCAGGCTTCAAGAACCATAAAAAATATATCTTATAAATACATTATACCCATTTGTCAAATAGTGTATAGTCTTAATGTTTTGTGCTTAGCTTACTCTGGGACAACAATGCTGTACATTTAGATAGACACGCAATAGGAAGCTGGACAGACGAGATGTTAGAAAGCTCAATTTACAAAATTATTAAGTGTAAATGCATGGAAAAGTGTTCTTTGATGTACCCCTTTCATCGGTTATATTATAATTGTGTTATATCTGAATCATGTTATAAGTCAAATGTATTTGTATAATCTTATTGCAACTTGTCTGATCTAACCCTGACTAGATATATGACAATGCATAATTACAGCTCTAAAGTGGGGACGACTCTGCCAGATAAAGCTATCTATCATTATTTGTATAATACACAAGTTGGTTCTATCATATAATCTATGAACTAAACAGCACACCATCTAATGCTCTAGCTTTAAATGCAATCAAAAATGTACAAAACAATCATTTGTATGGGATACTGTGGCTTAATTTGATACATTATCATTCATTACTGTCTCGTAATTAATAAGATATATAACGTTAGATACACATTGGAATGGCAAAGGTTGTACTCTTCAAGGGCGTGAGCATTTGAATGATTTAATCAAGGTACACTCTTTTCTTAAAACAAACTGGGAAACATGTCCAAGGCTAGCATGCTACATGTAATTACACAAATATACAAGTCACAATATATATTTAAGACAATATAGAGTCAAGAGATCTGTATTAATTAATGTAATTAATGTGTGTTAGTATCATAATCTTTTCTTTTTGTCATTGGAAATTACTTCACACTCTTCTCAAAGGTCTCAAAGGTCTCACTATACATGTCTGTTGTACTATGTATAGTGTCAGATGATTACGTCAGATCTTACAGTCTAGTTACATACAGATGGTACAAGTTTTAAAACATTAACAAAGAAATTCCGCTTCTTGTGACATTTTCTTTACTCCATCTTGGAGGCATCTCTCATCTGGTCCTTCATCTGCTTGGCCGCGGCGTCACTCAAGACATCTGACCCTGAAAATAATTAATATTGTAATATAGTGCTATTATACATCGATTAAACAAACAGGTCACCAAGTATTACACTATGTGTAAATAGAGCAGACAGAAGAAATTTAAGCAATGTTGCATTTTGTCATCTTTTTTATTAATTCTTCCTAATTGCAATACCAAGAATTTCATGATATATCCAATCTATACACTACAATTCTCTTATCAACAGCTTTCACAACACTTGTCAGAATTCTCGCCATTTCACCAATAACGCCTTTTCTAAGTCAGTATTGTACCACAATATTACATTCATTTTTTATGGCAGAGCCACTGACGTGGAGTATGGGCATTCATACAGGCAAGCACGAATTGATATTTACAAAAATGTATTATATCATGAGTCATTGAGACCAAACTGACTTCACCCAAGATATGTACAATGCCAATCGAAATGGCTAACTCTTTCTCATCAAACAGTAATATTCATTAACAAATTCTTCCATGACAAATGTCTTCTGCTTTCTTCCCAATTACAAAGGGTTATTTCTTATGTGTAAGTTAGGTTCGACACCCAATTTTAGACTGTATGAGACTTAATTCCACGCAACATTAAAGACCCTTCGACCCTTCAAATCTATGAACAACAAACTTATCAGCAAACAACGCTGGTTTGAACCCAAAATGAGTGAAACAACGATTAGTCGTGAAAAACCAACAACAAAGATTGAAGTAACCAGAACCAGAACTCGATTTAAAAAAAGTTTTAAAAAGTACCAAGACAGCTACTATGTACCTAGATGTATTTTCAAATGTTGTATGTATGGAACGCATGCTCTGGTTATTTAATGTAGGAATGGTGTGTAAAATAAGTCAGAGTGCAATCTTATAGTAAATTTATGAAAAATATATGAACTCTGCGCCACTGACACCCTCAATTTGGCCAAAATAGGTAATGTAATTGTTGAAGTGAATTCAGTTGAAAACGCCACCGCATCAAATTGTTACCTTCATCGGCTGCTTTTCTTGCCAGCCCAAAAACTTTTAAACAAAAATATCAAATCTGCTTTAACATCACTGTCCACTCTTGGTAAACATATCTTTCAAACTTTGAACAATTAACAGGAACGCAATACAAAACACGTCATTCGAGGTTCTTAACTGAGAACCAACAACATTTTTCAATACCTAAATTTACGAACCATTAATCAAGAATGATTCTCCGAAATTTTGCAGGTAACTTGGAGCTCACAGACACTACAATCTTTTGAATCTTTCAATTCCTGTTTTATGGGCGAAAAGAAAATCCCAAAAATTCAGACAATATTCCACAAGAAATAATCGGCCAAATGGAAATAGTGCTCTATGTAATTGGTGGTTGATTCAAAAGCCAACACAAAGTTAATTCCTATTACAACTTTAGATTCAGACTGATAACAATCATCTACAACAGAATTTTTAATATGGCAAGACAAAATTTATAAAGAATCGCAAAATAGGCAAATTGATATGAATTCTTCTAAAAAATCTGCAAGATGGATAGTTCTGTGAAAGGTGGTAGGATAAAACTCTCAAGCAGTACCAGTCATTTTATAATAGTATTTCATATGAAAATTGCAAGATGCACAGGAGATCAGCGAACCAGCTCAATTAGTATTCTTAATGCTAATTAATTACCTTCATCAATAACGTTCTGAGCAGTGTCGGCCATTTTGTCAAGGGCGGCATCCACTTTCTTCTGATGTTTCAGCACAAATGGCTTAATTACACTGTGGTAGATTTTGGCTGATCCGTTCCACTTGGTGGGCACCATGCAGTACAACAGGAACAAACACTGCAAAATAAAGAAGGGAGTTTTATAGGTAATCTAATTTCACATGAGTTTCTTGTAAAGAGAAAGAAGTTCAGTCGCTGGGCTGGTATTGGTGTTTTATGTCTCATCAGCACCTTATTGGGCTATTTAGAACAGTCGCTGGGCTAATCATGAGTATGATGATTGAGGAGGGCCCCACTAGGATACCAAATTACAGATCTAATGAAACTTTGCACAAGCTAATTTGAAGTTTCAATTTAATTGTAATAGCAGTAAAGTTTCAAATCTTGACTCCCACAATAGCAAAATTGTTACAGAAAGATGAAGTGATTTTGTGAAGACATATATATCCAGCTTTTGAGGTCAACTGTCAGCAATAGCCAACGGATGGCATGCCAATGCAGACTTGCACACATAACTTCATAATTTATAATGACTCGAGTGATAATTTATAATGACTAAGTGACTTGTTCCCAAAGAGTAAATTATTATCAAATTAATTTGGATGGACCAAAACATTGAAGAAAGCCATCTGATTATAGCTGAATGGTTTGCCAAACAAAAATGTCAGAAAGAGAGATATATTAAAGTTATCTCATAGATCTGAATGGATTGTTATTTACCTTCAGGAAGGAGTAGAACGGGATCCAAAAGAGAAAGATGTCTGTGAAAAATTCAATGAGAGAGAAGGCGCTGAAAATGACCCAGTAGGTCAGCCATTTTGTGTCGTCATCCTTGTCATGGGTTTCAATGGCCTTCACCCTGAAAATGCAATTAAGAAAATTCATCAATTAAGATTATAACAATCAACAATTTAAAATCAAACACAAGTAAGCAAGGACTTCTACTGGTCAGTAAACTAACTATATAGAAGGATGGATGGGTGCATTTTGGTACTGATGACGCTTCATAGGACAAGCAGGGAGTCAGGGACCACTGTAATGAGGCGAGGAGCAGTCTTGGCAGTGGGGACGCGATAAACCATCTTTCTAACATGATTTGCCCAGCTGGGAATTGAACCTGGGTCCCACAAGTTTGCTCCTCAGGGTAATACTATTCAACTAGGCCCCAGACCTCCAGTAAATTGAAGCATGAATTGTATAACACACAACTGTTCACCAGAGTCTAATTGTTTTCAGCTGATCTGCGAATGCGTTGGTAAGAAGACTTATGGCTGTTAACTGATGAAAATGTCCTGCTCCTGGTCAACATGACAATAAATAACGAAGACGTTTTATTAGAATGTGATCAGTCTTAAGATTTATATATCATAAATATATTGAGTCATTTACTCAAGCAATCTGCAGTTCAAAGTATCAAAATTTGCTAAAGGCCACCATAGTTTGGTTTATGTGGAGAGCAGCTGCTTTTACTATCCCCACTTTAATACTGCACATGCTAAAGCAGAGAGCATATTAAACTGAGCCAGCCACAACCAACAGCCACAGGCTCTACAAGCTCATATCAAATGCATCTAACTTAGATAGGAGAAATCTTTACACTGGAAATTGAAAGCTTGCATTTTAAATGAAAGCTTTTATCTATCCTCAAACATCTGTGTTGTTGCCTTTCAACATGTTCAACATCGTTCAATGCTTTCTAAACTCATGTGTTTACTGTTTAGACGTGTTTAGAGGCAGAGAAATGGATTGCTAGAGCTTGTGAAGTGATGCTACCATTGCAGTGACAGAGCTATGCATGGCATAGATGTGTATAAATTCCACATTTATAGTTGATTGTGAGGAATAGGGGTTAGATTATCATGTCACATATATGTCAAATAGTACACCACTAAATATCAAATAGGCCTACATGCCATGCCCATCAAATTAGGCGAGTTGGTATGCACTGCAGTCTGCTGGTATACTAAATGTATAAATAACATGACACATCATGTGGAGTTGTACTCATATATAAATATATATCTAAATACGCATGATAGTATTTATGTATGGTATTATTATACACAATCAATAGTGATTATTATAGTGTTAGGGATACCCTGGTAAATGGAGTTAACATGCTTTGTAGATTACACAAGAATAATCCCGAATCAACACCATCGATTCAGCATGTGTTTAAAAGGTCATACAGAGTTTGAGACTAGGTCAGGCAATTGCTACACAATGCCAAATGCATCCCAGAACATGTATAAGGCCATAAATACATCATTATCATCATAACTTTATATATTTATACAATGTCTAATATCTTATGACCTTCAGCTAGTGAGCCCTGGAAGAATAGTAGCACAATCTGCATTGTAGGAGATGGGCTAGTGACAGGGCTACACATCTTACATCCTGTATTTTCGCATTGATTGGGCTTAAGGCCACACATAATTGATCATTAGCTTCTCGGATCCTCTCAAGGCACTTTTTCTAGGGTCGGTTGGTAGGAAAAAAAAAAAAGTAAAAAAAAATTTTTTTTATGATGTAAAAAAAAAATTTTTTTATTTTTTTTTTCTGTCGGGAGTAAATCTATTGTGTCGGCGGGTCTGCGAAGCTAAGAATCAATTATGTGTGGCCTAACTAGAAAGTTGGGGACCATGCTAACAAGGCAAGGTGCACTTTTGGCACAGGATGAAACTTCTGTTTCTCCAGGCACTCTCCATTGCAGGACATCCTCATCAGAATCCATTATTACACATTGTATAGAGCTAAACATAAAATATCTTCCTTGTTGAAATTAGTAGCAATGTAGCATGCAGTCATTCTAAGCAATCTACACGTTTCTAATTTCAATAGAGCCATAATTCACAATTTAAGAATCAGCTGATCAGTAACAAGTTTAAAATGTTGTAAGTGCTGGTCAGTGGCAATCAATGTGAAGTCTCAAGAGCAATATTCCCTACTAAGAATCAGAGACCATATATAACAATCCCATTGCAGTACATGTAGTGCTTCCTGGCTAAAACTAAACATTGCTTAGTTCTGCCTATCAACCGTTTGAGGAGCAAGTTTATATAAACACAAATTAAATGTCTAAAGTGCCAAAGCTGGCATGTTAATTTTAAAGAATTGCCATTCTTGAACGTATACCTTCTGCATTCCGCCTTTCTGACATTACAGTAAACACTTGATTATTTTTGGTAACATGGAATACTGTAGGGCCTAGATGTAGATTTAAATTTTTTAATTTTTTGATTTACGATTCTTGATTGACACATTTATCTGTATTGGCAATTTTTCATTCAAGACCAGATATTGCCAGAAATATCTTGATGGCAAGCCACCCTACTGAAGCCAAATTCATCAGTAAAAGAGTAAAAAAATGTGAACAGTGGCATGAATCTAAGCATTCCATTATGGCGGACGTCCTGCAGGCGAAGGCAGACCAGTGTGCTAAATTCACAGAATCCCTGTTGAAGACTGGTCGTAAACGCCTTATTCACAACATAGACACTGACTCCTACTGGGGCTGTGGTGCAGATTTACTTGGCCGTAACATGATGGGCATACTGCTTGAGGAACTCAGAGACAAACTTGGTGAACAGGTACCTACTACATCAATGCCTGTCTCATCAATTCCATCAATTCAAGAAAATGACGTTGTCTCCTCGAACTCCCCTTCAAAATTCGGTGCCCCAACCTCAACCCGTCAGAAAACTCTTGTTCTAGGAAACTCCAATGCTAGAGGAGTTGCTCAAGGCCTCAATAGTCGAGGAATTGATGCTGTAGGTTACACCATCCCCGGTGGAACCATTCCCTACCTCATGTCGCGACTAAAACATGTCAAGACTACGAAATCTCCTGACAGTGTACTTCTAATAGCTGGAGATATTGAGGCTGCCAATGGTCTCACAGCTGAAGCGATAAGTGCCCGACTTGAACATCTTGTAAAAGAAGCAAAACAACAGTTCCCGTGGTCTCGTATCATTTTGTCTGGATTACCGCAAGCGGGCAACAACTATCGACAGAACACCATTCGTGAAATAAACCATCGTCTTGAAGTAATTTCCTGTAATGACCGACTTGTCGAATTTGTTGACAATTCAAGAGCTCGTCTCAAAGACAATATTCACATGTCAAATGTATCTAAAGATAAATTATGTTTCACTGTTTCGCGTATTGTTAAGAAGTTTTCTCTGTGAACTGGTTCCAGTCTCAGCCATTGTTAGAACAGTCATTACTATGTCGAAATTTCAATGATGATTACGTAAGAGAAGGAGTGGTTGATAATATTTGTTTAGACACTTGTATGGTAAATGAAAGTGAATTTTTAGACACAAATAGCTCACTACACATCCTCAGTTATCCATCGGAAAATAATTACGATTGTGTTAATGAAAATCTATTAAATGTGATGTCATGGAATATTCAAGGAATTGGAAAAAAATTTGAATTAGATGAAATCAGACAACTTCTTTTAAAAAATGATATTGTTTTTCTTTATGAAACAATGAAATTAGATAGTTATGACCCTCAGATAGACGGCTTTTACTACTTTCATTGTCAGAGAAGCTTTATGCACCCAAAAGCTAGGAGACCATCTGGTGGCATTGCAGTCCTAATAAAATATGACTTATATAAAAGCAAAATAGTTTCTATAGTCAAATCAAATGAACATATTATATGGTTAAAGATAAAATTCTTTAATCAAGAAATGTATCTTGGTGGTGTCTATATCCCTCCCTTGGGAAGTAGTATTAACATTTATAGTAGCTACAGTTTAGACTTATTCACTCAAATTAGGAATGATTTAGCCACGTATCTCGACACAACACCATTAGTTTCACTTTGTGGCGATTTCAACAGTAGGTGTGGGCTACTAAATGACTTTGAAAGTGACATAGTTGGCAAAGATTCTGAGGTTATTGCTGATTTAAATACTGTTTTGTGTAATAACACAAGAAAAAATTCTATGTGGTCTCAAAACCTAAGGAAATCTAAAGATAAAACCATAAACAATTATGGAAAGGACCTCATTGAACTTTGTAAAACTAGCAATATCAGAATAATGAATGGTTATTTTGATCCAAATGAAACTGAACACTTTACCTGTCATACTCCTTTAGGACAAAGTGTCATTGATTATTTATTATGCAGTGAAAGTATGTTTAACGTCTTGGAAAGTTTTAACATTGTATGTAAACTTGTTGAATCGGATCATACGCCTCTTACATTCTGCTTTAGTATTCCATGTTGCAAAAATCATTACATCATGGATGTCCCCGATAAAACTAGAAATTCCGAGAACAGTCTTCAAAAATTTGTTTTTGACTCTGAAAAACTTACGGAATATCTTTTAAATTTTGAGACCGATATCTCCCAAAATAATCTATTTAATTTGGGATGGGATATTGCCAGGAATGCTGGTGTTGATGCTGTAATTGATACAGTCTATGAATATGTGACAGGAAATATTCAGTCTACTTTCAAACTGAGGAAGTCCAGGTCCTCAAAGAATACTTTTCCAACTAATAATTGGTTTGATCAAGAATGTAAATATCATCGTAAAGTCACTAACGATCTTGCAAAACAAAATGATTTGTCAGTTGTATGTAACAAGGTTAAATATAAACTCCTAAATAAAAAATACAAGCAAGTAATACAGAGAAAAAAGAGAGAGTTTCAAGATAATAATAGGCAAACCATGCTAAATTTTCTCAGCAAAAATCAGTCAGAATGTTGGAAGCAATGGAAAAAGTTGAAAAGATCAAACAACATTCAAACTTCTGGTCCAGATCTAGAAACTTTTCATACATATTTTGAACAGCAGTCATATCCTCCGGAACGTGATTTCTTCGACACTGAACATATGAAATATATTGTTGACTCATTGCAGTCTAAATCATACATATGTAACAATTCCGTTTCTCAACAAATTTGTGATAGTAAAATAACTACAGAAGAAGTCTCATTACATTTCCGGAAGTTAAAAAACAACAAAGCTTCAGGTGTAGATGGAATTCCGGCAGAGTTTTATAAATATGCAAATGAAAAGCTGATAACACCTTTTTGCTCTGTATTCAATTATATATTTCAAAGAGGCGAATACCCAAGCCAATGGTCTGAAGGATTAATCAAAGCATTGCATAAAAAGGGAGATAAAGATAATCCTGATAATTATAGGAAAATTACAATAAATGTTGTCATGGCCAAACTTTTTGATTCTATTCTTAACAGTAGACTATATTTTAAAAATGAAGCCTTAGGAATAGATGATCCTTTTCAATTTGGATTTACACCAAATGCCAGCACTACTGATTCTGTATTTGTTCTAGACACTGTTATCAAATCTCAACAATTTAAGCGTAAACCTATTTATCTTTGTTTTGTAGATTTTACTAAGGCTTTCGATTATATTAATCGAAGTGCTCTCTATTATAAATTGATTAATCAAAATATTGGTGAAAAGATGCTTAAAATGATAATGAGTATGTATGATAAAGCTAAAGCTAGGGTTTGTCAGTCAGGCATTATGGGTGATACATTTGACAGTAAATGTGGTGTATTGCAGGGCGGTATCTTGAGCCCTAAATTATTTAATGAATATCTTTCAGATCTGCCCGGATACTTACAGAAAAAAGACGGTATTACCATTGACACTTTCAATATAACTCATATTGCTTATGCAGATGATATAGTGTTACTGGCCAATTCAGCTGAACAGTTGCAGTCATGTGTAAATAATTTCCATAATTTTTGCAGTAAATGGCATCTTATTGTGAATGTAAATAAAACTAAAGTAATGAAGATTGGAAACCGATCTACTGATTTTTCTGTCTACTATAATGGACAGCAAATTGAAGAGGTTGTAAATTTTAAATATCTTGGTCACGTGCTTACAAATAATCACAATATTCACAATGAAATGACAGACTATCTTGTGACACAGGCTCACAAAGCTATTTTTGCACTGCAAGGTGACACTAAACAATCTCTTGGTTACATTACTCCGCAATTGTCTATGAAAATGTTCGATACTTATATTTTGCCAATACTGGAATACAATTGTGAATTATGGACAAAATCAAAACCTATAAATGAAATAGAGAAAGTACAACTCGGTTACCTAAAACATATGTTAGGTGTAAGAAAGCAAACTTCCACACTTGCAGTCTATGGCGAGACAGGGAAGTTTCCTTTGCATCTTAGACAACAAATGAGAATGATCAATTATTGGCTTAAACTTGAGAAAAGACCAGATGATAATGTTCTTAAAAAATGTTTGAATTTTCAGAAAAATATACCTTCACGAACATGCTGGTTCAGCAAAATAAAACAGGTACTAGAGAACAACAATATACAGTTTGGAGAAATTAATGAGACAGACCTAATAAATGAAACGTTCTCTAAGATGTTTAAAGAGAAACTATACCAAAAGTATCAAAATGATTTTTTCCAAGAAATGAATGACTCGACTAAACAACCAAAACTTAGAACTTATAAATTAATGAAGACTGATTTCAGAATAGAACCTTATTTACTACATAATATTAACAGGAAATTATACACTAAAATTGCGAGATTTCGCACTAGCTCTCACAACCTTCGAATTGAAACTGGAAGACATGAAAGCCCTAAGTTGCCTGTAGAAAACAGAATTTGTAATAAGTGCGATTTAAATGAAGTTGAAAATGAAATACATTGTTTATTGTTATGTCCTAGTCATGGAATAGACAGAGAAAATCTTATTACTATATCATCTAATATAATATGCAACTTTGATCAACTCGATAATTTTGAAAAATTTTTAGCCATTATGACATCACGAGAACCCCAATTATTAAAAGCTATAGGTAAATTTCTTGTTAGTATTGATGTTTAATGATATAGTCTGTCGTTTTGCATTTCATTTTAAATGTATATATATATATATAGCCCATTGTGATTTAATTTACTGATTTGTCATGTCTTAGAATTAACATTTATTTAATTGGCTGGAACCTTAAATTGTATAGATATTTTGTAAGATTGAAATTGATTATGTCTTTTTAAACTTGAACCATTTATTGTATGTTTGTATTACTATTTTGTTATTTTCTGTTATGACAAATGTGTCAGATGTGACATTTTCGTTGTCGTAATAAAAAAAAAAAAAAAAAAAAAAAAAAAAAAAAAATGTATTTGATATTTCTGTTTGTCATTAAAAGTTTATATATATATACATATATATATAGTAAAGATCAGGAAGTCACAATGTATGTAAAAATTAATGTATTGCATTGATTTATAATTATATATCATATGGCATATCAAAATTTCTTTTTTTGAATATTCAGGCTTCAGACATCAATTTAACATCTGGATTGTGGTTACTCTGGTTAGACTTAGTTTGTGTGAGGGATTTTTATGCGTTTCTATTTTTTTCTTGCAATAAGTTTTCTAACTGTTGCACACAGTGACAGTCTGACAGAACTGGCAAAACAAAGAACTGCACAGCTGGTCTCAAGTTGAGTCACTTGACTTATTACAATAGCAACTACACAGGCTTCCGCCTTGAAAATTGGTTCACACAAACCTTTGAAAGAACAGTTTTGTGAGGAAGCAGATGATTACAACTTTGAAAATTTAAAACTTCACCATAAAGGTAAGCAATAGAAATTAAAGGGAGTCAACATTATTTTCCAAACTAGCATTTACCCATGATTTTTCCAAAAGATCTTCAGCCTTTTGTAAAAGACACAAACAGTTCCAAATCATACAGATCTACTAATGACTACATTAATTAATAGTGGACAGGTTCACATGTAAATCTTTTTTCAGAACAAAATGGTTGATACTTACGAAGCATAGGCGGGGTACAGAAATCCAATGAAGTTGCACAAGAAATCAGCACCATAACCGACCATCAAATACAGACCAAGAAACGCGGCCAGGCCTGAAATAAAATGAAAAATATTTTACACATCATATTCAAGCATCCAAATATTGGAAGGAAGACCACCGGTTTCTTTTGCACCTGAAAAATGTGTGAAAATAAGACTAATTCTGGTCATTATGACACCCCTGACATAAAATAATGTCAATTCTGAAATGTTCACACATTGGTCGTTGGATCTATGGGATTGCCCACCGGATGGATGGATGATTGGGGCTTTACATCCTGTATTTATGCACTTGGTAGGCTAATTAGGACACGAAGAGGACACGGCAATGAGGCGAAGGATGATTGAAACAGCCGTCCAATATAGGCCAAGGTGACCCGGCAAGAGCTGGATTCGAACCCTGGACCCAGCGATTGGCAGCCAAGCATGCCACTGCTAGACCAACCCTGCCCCCCTTGCCCACCGGATGAAACGAACGACGAAGCGTGCTACTGCTAATTTGTTATCGGTCTGTCGGAAAGGAAACAACATCATCCACTGACATCCAGCACTCAACTGAGACTAAAGCTTTGACCTCCTCACCAGTAAAATATTGAATTTTACACTACCATATCATGATACATAATCATAACATAATCTATCTCAGGTAGTAATTGCATACACTGCAATAGGATAAAACAAACAATAGAAGCATCCAATTTTCATTAGAATTTCTGTCGTTAAATTCCATATTTCATACTTCCGGATCCGAGTTGGAATTGGAATAGGCCTATTTTAGAAATTCATGATGATAACAGTTGATGACTTTATAACTTTATATTCTGACATTTCCAAAAAGAACACAATATGAAGCTTTATTTACTGACAAGGCACACACTGCCACGCAGATAGCACTCCAATCAGATTCTCTCAGCCCATAGACAATTCATGGATGCAATGCTTATTCATCGTCCGCACGAGAAATCAATAGAGTAGACCAGACATTTCGCATGAGCATTATCATGTACACTTCATTGCATTCTAATGGGCCAAGTTTGTTATGGTCTATCTTTATTGGTGCATGGTTTTTCAATTACAAAACAGATTTCATCCCATGGTTATTGACCTATACATCATACTATTTTTGGTGGAAGACAAAATTCATAGTCCTAATTACACTGAAATTAGCAGCAAATATAGAAGTCTGAATATCTATTAATAATTTATGCCCTTTTGAGTGAACCAATTCCATTTCATCGACCACTAAAAATGCCAACGCAGCCTTTTAACATATTTAACATGAATATACATAGACTGTAAAGCAATACACACCTGAGTATTGAGACCAATCAGTCTGATGCAAAAATTAAACCGGAGAACATTCAAGTCAAATGATAACCATAATTTCTTCAAATACCAGTGCTCAGCACGGTTGCTTGGCCCTTACTTGAAGTAGGTGTTTGTAAAACTAGGATTTAAACTACTATAACAAACATACACTTATTACTTAGATTCTTATAAAAAAAATTCAGATCTTAAGCTTATAATAGCCGTATAAATTGTCAAGTAGGCTGGTCCTTTTTCATCAAGACTAATGCCAGAGATGCATGTATTTGGAAAATATGGTCACTAAACAATGAAGGACTGATACAAGAATTCAAGACAATCATTTAAGTCATATTCATCCAACTGCAATTTTAGTATTGTCCGAACTGATAACTTCTGACCTCATGACACAACAATGCACAAGTCAATCATTTTAACAGACATTTAGTCTGACAACAATCACAATATCATATTAGCTCATTAAGACTGTCATTTTCTGGGACTTCTTTGCACTCCCTGACCTTCATCGTGTCCACAGCTATCATGCAGAGAGTGACACACAGCATGTTCTAGATACCAACACTCTAAATACAGCGACTCAATATAGGGACTGTCAACAAGTTTTTTTATGTTTTGGCAGAGAAAACATGCACCTCAAAATGATTTAGAGCATATCATAGAGCATGTTTACGAAGCACCTGTCCTAAATAGGGCCTATATAGGCATATTTCTGAAATTTCATACCCTCTGAAGCTTTCATATTCAATACATATATTGATCTAGTCAAGTTATTATCAGTAAGTTTGTGACCTGTTATCTAGAGTCAAAATATGATACTCTTCCAAGAACTTGTTCAAGTCATATCATTAATTTAGTCATAATCAATTTCTGAGCCTAACTTGAGGCATTTAACATGAGAGGAATCCTTTCTGTCCAATCCAATTCATGTCCCATGCAGTTTTCACAGTATCATTTCTGACATTTCACCATTTTTCTTCACTTTTCCTCATGCTTGAACTTTAAATAGCTACACAATTATAACCAGATCATTCTAGACTCCTGTCCCATTTAATACTGAGCACTAAACACTGGCACTGATAAAATTCAGACATTATTTTCCATTTCTATAAACAACTGCTGAACAGGGGTTTTAAATATTATACAGAAAAAATGTTGCCAAGTCAAAAGATTAAATAAAAGTTGAATACATGTAGGCTATGATAAACAGCTCTTCAGAATATCGACAATTGTAAAATGGTTAGTATGTTGAATTTCCATAATGGTTATTATTATAAATTGGTTAAACTATGTTAAAAGCAACATCTTAAATTTTCCCACAGCTTGTAATAAGCATTGCAGCCCTATGCCCAAAATGGCCAACAAATAAATGAACATGAGTAACATCTTTAAGCCACAACTGTTGCTTTACCTCCAAGCCTAGGGTGGGCCATTCCCCAGTTCCACAAATACATGAAATCGACCATGATGCTCTTCCTGACTTCTCAGTTGGAATGAGGGACTGCTTTTCAGCACCAGAGGGCAACTGCAGACCTTTAGATTATCATTGTTCTTTGAACTTTGACCTTTGTAACCATTATCTACAATGGGTGTATTATCTAATTTATCTTTTTATTATCTGTACTTTCTACAATCTAAAACCACTTTGAAATTATGAAATAATTTGATGATAACTGGCATCATCACAGACTGTACAGTCATTATCTCCAGTTTACTCAGTGGGTTAGCACCGCAAACAAACAACCATGGAACATATTGAATGGACTTGTTGATTACACCACAATTGGCACTGACAGGTAATGTTGGACTAATTAATAGCAGAGTCTGACAGGACAACTTCATGACTCACCACTGACAAGGGGATGTTAGAAAGATAGCTCGGATATCAAGTACTGATACCTCAACTAATACAGGTAATTTTGCAATCATCACATTATGACATATAAATCGTACAATAAAGATGGTTGTGTTTGCAATATATAGCCATTTATTTTGCATACTATGCATAGGCCTTCATATTGTAGTCAGTACTAAGTTTAATAGGCCTATAATTTATGTGCAATTGATAATTTATACATTGATAGATCTACTCCTGTTTTAAATGTACAAGGGCTTTAATTGGTACAATTAAATTTAGCACACACTTTTATTCTAGTTCAATGCATGGGCAATGTACAATGAGGAATTGATCAACAGGACCGTGTGTGATGGTTCTGAGTCTGATGGGCCAATATCAAATTGTTAAATTTGATAATTGCCAAAATTGACAGTTCACAGAACACTTCCTTGCATAATTTGACTTAGAAACTTTAGGCTTACAAATACAAATTATCACTCAACATAAGCTGAAGTTGGATTCTACCAATCAGATAACATGTGCAGAAGACAGTCAAGAAAACTCTAGCCCAGTTGGCCCAAGCTGCTTTTAAATAGATTTCCCTGTGCAGGGTGGCAATAAATGGGCCAACATAAAAATAAACCTGGGAAGCATGCAGCCATTCATCTATTCAATGCAATCTACCTATAGTTAATTTGTGCACAACAAAATGCTCATTGCAGGTACTCAAGTGTAGGTAGGCAAAAATCCTTCTGGTTCTATTGAAATGGCAGAATACACAAGCACGTTGTCCAGTTTGACAGCTGTCAAAAAAGGCCAGTTGAACACCACTGCTCAAGATTTCCTGAGCCTGGAGTTGCAAAAGCCAGATGGGCATTCAGCTTCTCCTCCCCCAAGCAAAATCGCAACTTACCCAATACAAGGTGAAGCCGCCTCAGCCCAGTCTTGGCTTCAGCCTTCTCTAATAAATCGGTGAAGGGATTCTTCTCATGGAGAATTTTGTCAAGCTTAGCTTGCCAATTTTCAAGATTTTGTGTGACCGCCTGCGCCATCTTTCCTGGTCCGTGTCTGACAGCTGCAGATGACGTCGGAAATTCAATGACCTTTGACCTGGCCGATTCATTGGACTTGTTGAAAAAATTGAATTTCTTTTGAGCTATCTCAACTTAAGTTAAATAATGCATAAAAGACGGGATCGATCATAAACCATTCGGCTTAAAATATATCAAAATAATATTTTCCAAGAAAAAGTTAAACTATGTCATCATTTCCGTTTCCGGGCCAAGTGTCAGAAAAAAAACAAGCAATGCCAATGTCAAGACTGAAATAGCTGGGTGTTTGTTGTTGTTGTGTGCCTGTAGAAGGTAGGTTCTGTTTGATCTTGTAAATTATTGATACGCGTATCCCCGTTGATGGGGAAACACGAATGGGAGATCAATTGGTATTTCATGATCTGCTGAAATCTAGTAACAAGTAACAAGTAACAAGTAGTTTCTGGATGCAGGTCCCGAGGGTCCTCTATATCCAGATCAAAATATAGTTTTGTGTGTCCCGGAGTGGTGTGATGATTATTTACAATGGAGTGGGTGATGATAGTATCTACAATATTTACAGTCTGTATGTACATATTTACATATTTACACAGCTCCTTTTGTTCACAAGTTAGTTAGCAGTAGACAATGACAGGGTTTTTTTTACAGTTATAACAGTCTGGTATCCAGTTTGTTGGATATTTCTTAGTTATACGGGCCGCCTTGCTGCCCAGCATGGGTTGTGGTGTATATCGTTTTGAATATGGCTAATTAGTTGTCTACGGGCCGCCTTGCTGCCGTGCGTAGTTTGGTTGGAATTTTCCATACGATACACTGGCCGCATAGCTGCCTGTATGTTGTATGTGTGTTATTTGGCTTTATATGATTTTATTCTTCAAATTTATACATTTCCTCATGCCAGAATCTGTCAATACGATTTTTGAAGGAATTTAAGGTTTTTGCCTCCACAACCTCAGATGGTAGAGAGTTCCATGTGTCTACTATTCTATTTGTGAAGCTATATTTTCGAAGGTCAAGGCTGAGAGTACGTTTCTTATAGAGCTTGTAGCAGTGTCCTCTCCTTGCATCTTGGGCCAAGGGGAGATCTAGTTTTGCTTCCTCGTCGTACAGGTTGTGGGTTAGTTTGTACACTTCGATCATGTCACCCCTTTTGCGCCGGTGTGCCAATGTTGGTAGCTTCAGTTTCTGGAGTCTCTCAGTGTAGCTCAGGTTTTTAAATCCATTGACCTGCTTTGTCGCATTTCTTTGTACTCTTTCTAGGCGGTTTATCTCCGATTTTAGATGCGGGCTCCATACTGATTGGGCATACTCTAGCCTTGATCTGACTAGGCTGATGTAGAGTGGCCTGAAAATTTGTGGGGATAGCTCTATGAATGATCTTCGTATGATGCCCATCATTTGCGATGCTTTCTTTGTGATTTCGTTTATGTGATGTTTGAAATTAAGGTGGGAGTCAAAGATCACACCTACATCTTTTTCTTGTTGAACTGAGGGCAAATTGACCTCACACCTTGTGTTATCCACATATGAGTACAGATGGCGAGTGGGCAGGCTTGTCGTGACGCTGGGCTTCTTGACATGAAGTTGCTTGCACTTTTCGGGATGGAACTTTAGGAGCCAATTTTCTGACCATTGTTGCAGTGCATCTAGGTCGTTCTGTATTACATTGGATACGGATCCAGAATGATTGCTGTGGATATGGTAAATCTTTGTATCATCCGCAAACATATAAACTCCTGACTGCAGGTTATCTGGCAGGTCATTCATATACAAAATGAAGAGTACTGTGTTGTGATGATCTGAATTCTGAGTGATGATCACCATTCATTGACAACAGCCATACAGTACACACTGTACACTCACTGTGAGCATGATCGTGGGGTGAACCATGGTAATCAGCTGGTTATACTGTACTCAAGTAATGCGTCTTTGATCTGGGTCGAAACAAAGGGTTGGAGAAATTATGTAATTAGACGTCTGAATGGTTGTTGTTGTACAAACAGTTTGACAACTGTGAAGATTAATTGCAATCATGATGATCATGCATAGCCAGGTGCAGCACTGCCTGACTACAGTAACAAAGGAAACTGGGGCACACAGAATTTTCAGTGTTTGTACTCCATGCATTGTTACATATTACATAACTTGAATCAAAAGACAACCTTCTTAGGTCTACATTGTATCCTAATTGGTGATACACAATAATAATGTGACAGTTAAACTTGTGAATGTGAGATGAAGAGCTTCATTAGCTTCATTAACTTTTGATGGTCATGCATGATGCATAATTAGTTTTAATAAACTTCATGTACATGGTATGTACTGATGTAGAGTGACTGTTTTCTCTACTGTGAATATACGTGCCAAACAGCAGACAACCTGTTAATTTTAAATGTTATAATCACTATTCAGAAACAGATAAGTAATCTTATCTAAGTGATCTTAGATTGGTCTCCACCATTAAGTATTCTATTCATAAAACATCATGATGTAATGATTACTGTAATTATTTACTTGTCATTCTTACAATAATTGATATGAAAAAAAAAAGAAGCTTCAAGTCATTCTTACGTTGTTCTACAACATGTATAAATGTTCTGATTCCAGACAACGTCTTCAGTCTAGCATGACCAGGTGACACAAACTGAGACAGCAGGATGGCACAGCCTGCAAATAGTGTGCCGCTACATATCAACACTGAGCTGGATCTTGATCTTGGGCCCCGATTTGTGGAGGTTAAGCCGAAGGGTTTTGGGGCAAATGGCATTGTCTACTCAGCCATTGATAGAGACTGTGATAAGAAGGTTGCTGTCAAGAGAATCAGCTTCGGGGACAGCACCAGCTGCAAGTATGCCATGCGTGAAATTATGATCTTACGACGAATGCAACATGAGAATGTTGTAGGAACACATGAAGTACTGGGGCTGAATGGAAAATCGCTCGATTGTGAGAGTAACCTGAATGTCGGGGATTTTAATTCGGTCTACATTGTTCAAGATCTTCTTGATGCCGACCTGCATAATGTCATCCAAAGCGGCCAGATGAGAGATGAGCACGTTAAGTTTTTCCTGTATCAGTTATTGAGAGGTCTGAAATACCTGCATTCGGCTAATGTGGTGCACCGCGATCTGAAACCTAGCAACATACTTATTGACTGTGATAATTTGATGCTCAAGATTGGAGACTTTGGACTTTCTAGAGTGATAGATGCGGATTATGATCATGGGGTAAGTTGGAAGCAATGTCTGTTGTCCTTGTGAAATTTTGATTTTAAAATACCTGTGTGATGATAATTCAACCTGGTTATAAGTTGTTGAGTCCTTAGATTTCTTAACGAGGCGTAAACCAGCTGAGCAACTGATTGCATCTGTTTCCAGGGAGTTTTAACGGAAAATATGGGCACAACTTGGTACAGATCTCCAGAGCAGATCCTCCATCCCAGAGACTACAACAAAGCTGTGGACCTGTGGAGTGCTGGTTGCATATTTGCAGAGATGTTGACTGGAAGACCTCTTTGCCGGGGTGTTGATGATCTGGATCAGGTAGGAATACACAAACAATTTATATTCGAGCTTAAAATAAATTTTGTTGAAATTCATGTGCAGTAATTAGTAGCCTGGAATATTGAATTAAATAACAGGGTGTCTAGCTGCCAATCATTGAAAAGCCAGAAATTTGTTTCCTCAAATTCAAGGCCTGAAAAGCCTGAGAATATTGCATTTTGCACAGAAGGCTAAATATTTGGAGATTTCTTGTGAGTCGGTCAATTGAAACGTTTTGATGTTCAGGAAAAAAAGTAATGTACGTTATTTTGGTGTCAGTTCACTGAAAGATTAGCTTGATTTCGGGAAAATTTGGTCTGGAAAAGCCTAGAAAATCCTGGTATTCGGTTCCTAAAAAGCTGCAGACACCCTGGATAAGCATGATAAGGAGATCAAGATTTGAGAATTCATGTTTAGTGTGTCATTGATTGTGAAAAACATACATGTGTTAATCAGTCAGGGAAATTACCAGCATATGAGGACAATTGCAATTCCAGCCAAGTCCTGGCCCTGAAAGGATGATTGAGTGTGTGGGGTTGATCAGTTGGGTCTCAGAAGAAAGTCTGATCTCTTTGCAGCCATCCTCACCACACAGCAGCATGTCAGTTGCGGGACTTAGTTCTACCCAATCTCACGAAATACTGCAAAGTCATCAGCAGCTGATGACAATTTCCTAATTTCTCTGGAGCCTTCGGGTTCTTTTCCTCATTATGAAATGGATAGGTCTGCCAAAATTCTTCTCTAAATAGCCCACACTGGTGCTGATGGGGCGTAAAACACAAACTCACTCACTGCCAAAATTCATAAAGTTAGTTGACACTGTGATACAACTTTATACCAAGTTTGAAAGTGATAGTTGCAGTAGTTCCTTTTAAATAGACAGTCAAAGATGATTTTGAGCACTGCCGAAGTCATGGCTAGGCCATGACACTGTGAGAGTGTCGTGGGAGGGAGATGACAGTGCTAGGGTGATTGTCATGTGGGGCTGAGGACATTGATTGTCATCAGCTGGTGATAATTTCCCTGACTGTTAATACTGTAATTCTACAAGGAAACCACATCTTACATGCCTATCAAAGTTAATAATTTCAAACACTGCAATGTAGGGTCACTTAAATTTAGACTTTAGTGAATTTACAAATTGAAGTCCAGGGTTTAAAAAGCTGTATCATGTTTTTCAGCTTCTGCAAATCTTAGACACAGTGCAACTCCAAGATGGAGACTGGGATGAAGTCCTCACCATTCTGTCCAACAAAGCTTTACAAAACCATCCTTTGAAGATCACTGTTCCTCTCAGGGAGAGATTGGCTTTGGTCGACAGTCAAGGTAATGAACATTTCTGTGAATATTAATAAGTAGATTTTGCCATGCCTCATATGAAATGTTGCTCTTATTTATTTGTTAAAAGCTGTAATAGTACTGAAAATTTTTACTTTTTCTTCTATGTTAAAATGTAAATATATTATTATATTGCAAAAGTTAAAATTAAAATGAATTTCAGAGAGCCCTTGCTTAACATTCCGGTGACAGGAACAATGATTTGTCCATTTTTTAGCCGTTTGATATCACGTAGCTGATGATTTACTTTTCTTTTACAGCAATTGACTTGCTGGAGTCTCTTCTCTGCTTCAACCCAAGCGCAAGATTGACTGCTGAAGAAGCTCTGCAACATCCATATTTGAGAGAACACTCCTGCGTGAATGATGAACCTGTAGCTCTTTCACCTTTCCATATTGAGTATGAGGTATGCTCACCCTTGTTCAATTGTTCTATTTCACTCATACTCCCCAACTAATGGTTTAAAACAGGAGTAGGAGTTCAGATACCCATAGTTTTGGGAGAAAAAGTTCATAAGTCCATTTTTCACATCATGCGCATGAGGTTATTGACATGAAAAGAGACTGCAGACTTTCAGATTATCAAATTGATTCAATGAATACAAATAGTATTTCCATGTCAACCTTATGAATAGCCTTTTTATGCTGCTTCTGAATAGGTCGAAAAGTAAAATACAAGTGTCCTTGACTTTTATAAAAAGTTTTGTGTTAATAATATCAAATAGTGGTCCGATGGCAGTCTCAGCTCTCAATGAAAGCTTGAAGAAAATTGTAGATCTATAAGGTCTGTTTTGATATAAAACTAATTCTCAAATTTTCCTTAAAGCCAGCTGTGTTTACCTTTTCCAGAATGATAATCAACCGGTGAGCTTGATGAAAAGAATGATCCTTGAAGAAATCAACAGCGAAGAAACATGTGGCTGGCAAACTGACTGGACTGGATGGGAGGCGCTTTATGCCATGCAAATGAGGTTCGAGGGAGAGGAGGAGAAAGACGAGGAACTGATGATCGACGATAATGGAAACATCTCACCTGTACCGATCATCACTAAGTCTGAGATTGATCAACAGAAATCCAATTCTTCAGCCGTCATAGTGTCAAATTTAGCAAATGATAAGCCTGCCCCAGTGATTAATTTGTTAGACAACAGAAACGACCAAAACCAACATGTCCTTGAGTCGCCTACTGATCTGGAAATGTCCAACAAGTTCTTCCACGCCAGTTTCCTTGATTCAGCGGACGATGAACCAAAACTGTTGGAAATGCCAGTGTTTGAAATGAACGAGAAGTATCTTGTGGAGGAGAAGGATAGAGACAGCTGTGCTAGGAAATATGAGCCATCAAATGAAAATGAGAAAAATGCAGAATGTGTAGAAGATGATTGCCTGATTGAAGAGAGGGAGGCCCTGAAGAACATGAGAAACAGCATGAAAAAATCTGATGCCTTTCCGCCTTGTGCTGACAATATTTTCACCATTACAAACCATGCTGCAGTAGTACAATCGGTTGAATCTGAAGACAGAGAAATGATTGACTATAAATGTGATGAGTTGAGTGATATTAAAGAAGACTACACAAGTATTATTAGCTACGACAGTGAAGAAGATGATGCCAGAAATGTTATTGACTTTAACCAAAAGAATAATGCGCTAAATTCGAAGAATGAAAGTAATGACTGTGTGGATGAAATTTACAAAATCAGTGACATTAAACAAACCGACCTTGATATATTCAGTCTCAGGGACCAGCAACCTTACCACGTCACCGAAAAAGAAATGAAGCATGATGTGGCTCGGGAAATAGCATTCAAAGAAGAATTTAATCTCAGGCAGAAAATGAACAGTGGCTTTCAGGTGCACAACATATTTGAAAACCAGTGCACCGGGTTTGATGTGACGTGTGAAAACAACTCAAACATGAACAACCAGAATAACCTCCATCTAAACAAAAACAGAAACAAGCAGCCGAGTATACATCGTCCTCCTGCTCAAGATCAAGAGATCAATGACTTTCTCGGAATGTCGCCTTCAAACATACCAGTTAACAAGAACAATCACCTTACTAATGAGAAGTTACGCAAGAATCTGTTATCTCAAAAGTTATCCCACCATTCTCACCATGAGCATGGTTATTTTTGTGAGGATGGTTTCCTTGGCAACCATGACTCGGCCTGCTCCCTTCAAGAACCCTCATCTCCCAGGAGTGGCTCCATGGACTGGATCCTGTTCGGCGCCAATTCTGGCCTCCAATTCCCGCCATTGCAAGTTCCCACTAGTCAAAGAATCCCCGAAGAAGGTTTCGATAACATCCAGGGTAACCGTGGTAACCGTGCTATGTTCAGTCCAAATCATGGAGACGAGTTCAACTCCAGGGCTCATCCTTCAGGGGCTAAGCCCAAAAAATTCACTCGTAAAAAGACTAAGGCACTCTGATTGTGTCATTCATTGTCATTATACAGTGTGGGTGGTATACTGGTATAGTGCATAATCGCTGCATTGGTGTATATATATCACTCTACATTATACATTTTGTTTGCTATTTATTACGTTTTTGAATATATCATCATTATATTATGGCTTCAATATTTATGTTATTTTTTGTATTAATCTACTGTTTGTCTAGAAATAAGCTCTCTTTCTTGTGTTTACATTGTACTTTTACTGTTTTGAAACAAGTGCTTGTTTTTTTAGTCAGCAAGTTCAGTCACTACTTTGCTATAGATCTATATTGGGTTTATGATCTAGGGTCTGTCATGCATTTGTACCATTCCTTTTTCCCCTTGTGCCATTTAGCCATTCCAATGTAGACTCCTGTAAAAGGCAGTAATTTAAGCTTTATTTCACTTTTGAATAGCTTCATTTATATTCAGCATTATAAGAGTTTATAGATTATAGAATATAGATATTTTGTTGTAACCCTTTCTGTGTGCTATGTTATTTGATATACCATGTATACTGTTCTTTATGTTTTATATACTTATTCAATATAATCTTTCTAATTACTGTTACACTGCATCTGAGAATACTCTGACTTCATATAATATGTGATTGTAACTTAAATTGACTAACTTCCACCTATGTACAATTTAACTGACTCAAATAGCTTTGCTTTGGATCTATAACATCTTTAACCAGACTATGTTTAGACATGTATCAGTATCTCTATAGAAACTTGGCTTGCATATCCTTGCAAAACGCAGTGTAGTTTACATCACACTAATGTACCAATTATATGATAGGTTATAGTTAAAACACAAAATATAATAGGCAATTATAATAGGCAATAGCACTGAGTCACTGAGCATCTGTTGTTCTGTAACATGGATTGATTTTTGTACTGTGGCCTTTATGGGTGTGTAACAATTTGAGATCCATGATTATTTGCTGTGTGTTTCAAGTAGTTGCTTCGAGCTAGGGTTTTGATAGTTATGTTCATTTGGTGGTTGTTTTGTGTGCCGTATGGCAGCTGTAATCATAATATTTGTGTCTAATTGACTACCATGAATGTCCGCATCAAATGAACTTTAATTACAAAATATTGGCCATGGGTTGAGATAGGCCTACATGAATTAATTACATATATATGTGGATCTTCATCATGTAATTCTTTGGTTTTGGTTATTATTTTATTAATGTTAACTTGTTAAGCTTGCCAAGAAAGTTAGTTAAGACGCAGAACTTTATGTGTATTCAGACATTTTAAATATTAATTTAGTGTGTTCTTTGCGTTAAGTGTGCGCCGTAAGCCTCTGTGCCTATAGACAGTATCTCCAGTTCTTTGCAGGGAATTACTCACTGTTGAATTATATATATTGATCAATTTTCATTTAATTGTTTTGTTGAATGAATGAATTTCAGCCACTTAATTATTTGACACTTGTATGATTTTTCTAACTGTTCTCTTGAATTTAATTGCAAATGAGGGGTCACCAATTCAAGGTGTCGATAATATTACGTACAACTGGTTATTGTACTCAAGAAATTTGTTGATTTGTCTCATGTCTGTTGGTTAATTGTGTGTATTTTCACTAAATAAATTTGTTTTTGGTATATTAATTATCAAACTTCTGACTTGTGAGTATTGATTCAATTTAATTGGGCACTATATTATCACAGTGCAAGTGCATCTATACAGAACGTGAAGCCCCAATAAACCATTCATCCTATAACTCCGGGTGTGTACATTGAGACGCCACTGGATGATACTGCATTTTGGCCTTCTCTGATTATAATGGTAAAGGTATTTTAGTACAATTAAGGGGCCGACCAGATGATCTTTGGGGGGGGGGGGGGCTATGGATATTTGGTGAAAAAAAAAGATTGTTTCCCACTTGACACTGAAAAAAAAAGTTTGTTCAGCACATGGAAATAAAAAAAAAAGTTTGTTTCCACCTGTAGCTAGGATACCGTAATGTTAAAATTCCGATAAAAAAGTTTGTCGCGCGTTTGCAAGCAAAAAAATTGTTCGTCGACGCGCCGCGAACGAAAAAAAAAGTTTGTCCCGGGGGTAAAGTCCATAGCCCCCCCCCCAACTATCGTCTGGTTGGCCCCTAATTTAGTTCCCGTTTTTGTAACCCAAACGTATGTGGTGTTCATAGAATCAGCTTGAAAATACAGACCTGTAACAAAACCATAAAGATTATATTAGTTGCAGATATTTGTACTGAAGGATTAAACTGGTCTGTGGTTTAAGCGTTGTTTTCTTGATTAAAATGGTTCTGGTTTTCAAAATCGCCGTGGCACATCCCCTATGTAAAATTTAGGGGAATAATTCCCTCCCACGGGCCTATAAATACTAAATAGTCTACGCCAAAGCATGAAGACGGCACCACCTGGATCCATAAGAGAAATATTAAAGACTATCGATCAAAATGAGCTATGATACGACTTAAAATGCACTCGCTCAGGTATAATAAGAAAATTGAAAAAAATTATGAAAAAATTTACAGAAAAAATAATGTGGCGAAAAAAGGGAGAAACAAATTTATAGAAAAATAATTACAGTAAAAATTTTTGAAAAAATAGATGTAATTTCGATAATAAAAATTTGGGGGGGGGACCAGAAAATAACAAATGGATGAAAAGTGTTCGTGGGAGCATTGGCCACTTCAGATTTACATTGACGCTGTTACAAGCGAGGAAAGAATGCTACAAAAATAATTGGAATGGGGAAAAAATATATCTTGGAAAAATTTTGGGGGGAGAAATTATTTTGAAAAAAAAAAAGAGGCTCATTAATCGGCACAATGCCAGCTTTGCGCCCGATGGCTGGTGCCATTCAGCCATTGTAATTACTTTTGGAAAGTTCAGCAGCTTGTAATTGAACGATTCACTTGCACCAGCAACAACTCAAAATAGCTCTAGATAACCTTGGTCCATCTGACTCCATCCCATTACTACCACAGAGTTCATGGGAATCCCCGCGAGGCGGCGATACTGCATGTCTTCATGACGTCATTTTAGGGATTACCCTTGGATCAGTGACCATGGCCGGGCGTCTTTGCAAGCTGGTAAACTGGCTGGTGATTTTCTTTAGATTGAAGTGTTGTGTACTGTATTGTTTGAGGATAAAGGTTGATTTTAGTAACAGGCATTGTAATTGTGATGTTTGATTCACTGGATCTTTCACTTGAAATGATAAATCATGAAATTTCACTTGACAGAAAACATGTGGTTGACCTTCAAAATGTGCACTGGGGCCAGTGGGGTATTTCATGTGTTTGTCCCTCTCGGGACAAGCAAGTCATCATTAACGCTCTTTGTTATATTGTGTGCTTGTAATGCTACTTCAAAGTTGAATTTAAAAGAAAACTGGAACAACCAAATGGCAGCACCATACAATGTCAATGGGGGGGACCTGGACACTGGGGGGGGTTACGTACTCAAAAAATTTTCTGATACGTATGCTAGGCGAAAGTTCGTGATGCTGGGCGGTAGCAACGATGCCTCGTCTCTGGGAATTTTTTGTCGCCGGAATGGTCTTTGCCCATTTACCCTAGATATTAACCTGTGATTTTCGGCAAAAATTTACATCGCAATTAGATAAAGTTCATCATCTAATTTTAGGGGCCAACTCTAGGAATTATGCCATATTTTTAGACCCAACTCTTGGAATTTTTGGTTGAAAAGGGGGTGCCTACTGAGCCGAGCATAGGTGTAGCTTACTGCTTCCTACACTTGAATATATATCAAGTATCCCCCTCCCTGGCTGGATACATCTAATGACACTTAATTTACTCAAGCCACTGTGTGTGTAATGCCTCCTGATGCTGTCAAGTAATTTCTGACCCCCCCCCCCCCTGCGGCCCTACCTTTTAGTTTTAAAAATTCTGAAAATTTGTAATTTGAGTCTTTATTTGATGTGGATTGTGGAATTGTTAGGTCCCGAAATTATGGCATGATTGGGTCAATATTTATATTAAATATTCTTATAACTGTTGAATAAGTCTTTCACATGTGTATATTTCTTTCAGGCCCAGACGGTTAACTTTGCTGGGAGGAGGCAGTATTCCAATGTAAGTAGAAAACAATATATGTTTATGCAGAGGTGGCGGAACGCGTCGAAAAGTGGGGGGGGGGCACCAGGCCCCGGGGCGCCTCGTCTACGGTAATTTCTAGGAGAAAAAGGGGCACTTTATGTATTTTTGGGCCAAAAAGTGCCCCCCAGCTCCGCCACCTCTGTGTTTATGGTACCTAAAATGGCAAAAATTTAATCATAAATTACGTTGACGAATTGATGTTGCTGTTTTTACTGCTGAAGAAAGCCAACATTTTCTGAACATGTCAAATTAATTTTTTTTTCCAGGCAAGGAGAACTGTAACTCTCATCCCAGGAGATGGTATTGGGCCAGAAATTTCTGCGTCAGTGCAAAAGATTTTCGCTGCAGCTGAAGTAAGTTAACGAAGTTTTAAAGTATTCTCCAGTTCTGTGCTGCAGCATGTTTTTTTTTTCCTGTAGTTGGTTTGTCAAATTATGCAGTTGTGTATTGGCCAGTGATCTGCCCTCATATGATTGAGCTGCAGGACTGGATATGTTAATATACATTAAAAATTAAGAATAATGTATATTATTTTATAATTGATGAATTTAAGAAAATTAGAAAATTTTCTGTCATGAAATCATTGTGGTAAAAATTAACCGTAACATTATCAATTATAATGATTCAGGAGTCAATAATGACACTCAAAATAGTATTGTAATAATCATCTTTTTTCAGGTGCCTATTGATTGGGAACCAGTTGATGTAACCCCCGTAAAAGGACCTGATGGCAAATTTCACATTCCCCAGAAGGCCATTGACTCTGTTCACAGACATGGTATTGGTCTCAAGGGCCCCCTCGCTACTCCTATTGGAAAAGGTCACAAGTCACTCAACTTGGCCTTGAGAAAGTGAGTGGAAATTGTACCTGGTCAACTTAGTATATATATTGAATTTATCTAGCTGTCAGATCAACATTCTTTTGCTGTTTTTACTTTAAAAGGCATCCAACAAATTTAATGCTAGTTTGAAAGTACTGAAAAGTTTAAATTAATCTAATTTAGATAAAGGTTTAAATTAAATGTGGTCACTGCGCAGCGTTCATTACTTTTCAGTCTAAAACGTTTTGGCAGTCTTCTTTATTTCCTGCATATTCCTTTACATATTCAATACTCTATTATTTTCAGAGAATTTAACCTCTACGCCAACGTTCGTCCTTGCAAGACCTTGGATGGTTTCAAGACTGTTTACGATGATGTCAATTTAGTCACAATTAGGGAGAACACCGAGGGCGAATACAGCGGTATTGAACATATTGTAAGTTCCAGAACAACCAATTAATTTTCTTTACAATGATAACTCTAGAATTTGGGCTGTGAGAGACAGTGTTGCATGATTATGATGCATCAACTGGGAAATGTGGAATTAATAGCTCTTTTTTCTGCAGTCAGTTTTCAGTTCTGCTATTTTCTGCAGTTAATTCTCTGTATATTTCCTTGCTTTATTCTTTGTCATCAAAGTTGTAAGAAAACTTCTTGTTTCTTGGTTGCGTCTACATGTACGTGGATGGACTATGACTGTCTGTGAGTCTGTGACTTTTGTTGAGTTGTTAAGCATGTCGCGAACATGTCTTCCAAACATGTGCTTCTTTTAGTTCTGAACCGCTTTTGACTTGTCAGAATGAAATAAACGTTCCAACTTGTTGGCACAGTTTATTCATGGCTGTGCTATTGCTGCTAGAGTGGTGCACTCCACTTATTGATAAATGAATGAATATTGAATGATCCTAATCCTTTTGCAGATTGTTGATGGAGTTGTTCAGAGTATAAAACTCATCACTGAAAATGCTTCCCGCAGAGTTGCTGAGTTTGCTTTTAATTACGCCAAGAGTAACAACCGCTCCACCGTTACCGCAGTCCACAAGGCTAATGTTATGTGAGTGAGCTTTCAATAGCTTCTTTGTATCCTTGATAGTCCACAAAGATGCCTAGTATGTTTCACTGTGAATTTTTATAATAACTACATAATTATTACATATGTATCAAACTTGTTTTCAGGCGAATGTCTGATGGGCTTTTCCTCAAATGTTGTCGGGAAGCTGCTGAGAAACACAAGGACATCAAGTTCAATGAAATGTATCTGGATACCGTCTGTTTAAATGTAGGTACTTTCACTTATAGGCTGTAGCTTTTAGTTTATAATTTTCTACCACAAGGTAGTATGGTTAGTATCATAAATTTATTAGTTACAATAGAAACTTCAAGTTAGCAAAGCCAATGTTTGTCATCTCTTCACAAATGTCTTCATAAATGTCATGGACATGATGGTCTCAGAATTAAATGTTTCAAATAATGTTTTCAGATGGTGCAAGACCCAACCAAATTCGATGTCCTGGTAATGCCCAACTTGTATGGTGACATTTTGAGGTGAGATATAAGCAATATATACCATGTAATTTTTTTTGGGTGATTTGAGTGTATAGGCCTACAATAAATTTGGTGATTTGATTGTATACAATCAATTTGGTATAGCTAGCTTTTAAAATAATGTATTGTGTTATTTATCAGTGATCTCTGTGCTGGTCTCATCGGTGGCCTTGGAGTGACACCTAGCGGTAACATCGGAGAAGATGGCGCAATTTTTGAATCTGTAAGTAGTTCACAAAACTTCACATAAATCGGAATCTGTTTATATTGCTTATTACTTTTGAAGTGTTTCAATCGTGAATGTCCAAAGTAAAGAGGTTGGTAATTAGTTTGAAAAATATGAGAACCCCCAGATATTCTGATATTTTGATTTGAACCTCTTAAAAGGAATTCAGACAGCTATCCATAAACTTGTTGAGTGGATGTCTAGTAATCAGCAGTAACCTGAGTAAAGTTCGTCCTTATAGGTTTATGAAAAGGGCAACATGAATGTTTTACAATTGCTTTTGCACAGGTCCACGGCACTGCCCCGGACATAGCCGGTGAAGACAAAGCGAACCCCACTGCCCTGTTGCTCAGCGCTGTCATGATGTTGCGGTATATGGAATTCCCTGTCCAGGCAGCTAAAATCGAAGCTGCTGCCTTCCAGACTATCAAAGAAGGAAAGGTAATGCTACAGTGTATTGAAAGAGTTAAATTTTGATATATTATATCTAAATTGACCTTTCATCTAAGACGATCAGTATTTTAGGCCATCATTATCAGAGATGGCATCATTCACCTTTTGTACTGAAAAGCTCTTAAATACAGTTGCACTCAGTTCTATGCTCAATTCACTTCATGGTGGTACATTTCTGTTGTTCTGAAGAAAACTTTTAGGTATTTAAAGTCTCAACAGCTGATTTAATGATTACATGTATATGCGAGAGTGCCAGTTGCAATTGTTGACCTATACTAATTATTGCCATTTCTTTTCCAGTATCTGACGGGAGATCTCGGGGGCCGTTCAAAATGCTCAGAATTCACGGACGAAATCTGTCGCAAAGTGGAGAGTATGGATTAAGCATGCGGAATGTATAAATATATATCTATAACCTAAACTTGTCAATGAGTGAAATACTCTGAAGAGACCACGCAAGACTGTTGTTATTTGAATATTTGTTGGTATTTATTTTCTTTGTCACCTCTGTGAATATGTCCTGTTTTTACCTTATGTATTATTTATGTTAACCTGACACTGTGTACCGTTTGCTCTATGCGAAGCGACCCAGTTAAGGCTTGGGTTTGGCTTCAGTCAACGCTTTAGACAGTTTAAGAGATGTTTTTTGTGCCTTAAGTGAAACTACATCTTTCAGGCAAATTCAATCAAATGTTAATATAGCCAGTATGCTAGATTATTTTCTCACCTATACAGTGCATATTTTTATATATCAAAATATTTGTTGTTGTCAAAGATTACGTGATTCTAATAAGAGGGACTTTGGTACAACTGGACTATTTTGTGCATTTTTTTATAAAATTGGGTACTTATACTATGTTTGAGGCTGAAATATTCTCCAATGTGCTTTACTATGCTGGTATGGATATATTTGTAATGTATCCTTAAGCTTGCAATGAAAAAAATCTACTGAAACATAGTGTTTTAGTTTAGGTTTGGCTTAGAACTTACGGGTTTGGCTTTTTTGAACGCAGGTGTTGTAAATATGAATGGGTTTCATACTTATAATTTTTTGGTTTGGCGTGTCAGTATATCTGACCTCTTTTTTTGCATTCAGTAATGTACAAACTAGTAAAGCCCATTGAAAGCGCAGAAAAGGATAATTAAAGAGGAAGGAAACTTGCGATTTTGAAATGATTTTATGAGAAGAAGGAGAGGGTTAAGGAAGGTTCTGTGAAGGCTGTGGCTTTGAATAGCGGAAAGGGCCTGCAATGATAAAAGTTTGTATGAAGCCTACAAGGTAAACCTAGTCTATGCAATGCATGTACATATAATTTTTACATATTGTACTAATGACTGAATATAGCTATGTGCATTTGCCTGGAATTTGGCTGCAGTAGGATAGTAAACAAATGTTGGACTATTATGGGATGGCAACCACAATGGGAAAGAGAGCTGAATGGAAGAGGAAACTGTAATAGAAACATGTCAAGGCAGTGCAAGTTGTTGGTATTTGGATAAAAAGGTAAAAAATCAACAAGAAATGAACAGAAGGTGTCAGACCAATGTGTCAGACCCAATTGAAATCTGTCAATGGTGAGCACGTGGTCACATGACTCGGCTGTAATATGATGTATGGTGCAGAATATCTAAATGCTGCCAACATTTTCAATCATGGGCAGGATGGATAGACATGAAAGAGGAGAAGCCCATGGAAATGCAGGTGAACATCAGTGCAGAGTTTGTGGATTAAAATTTCCATGAAGACAGCAAGTATAACAAATATGTGCAAAAAACGGAATTTGTCAGTTTTTTCCTGTATAGTGTGTCGGCTGGTATTGTTGTCATTAGTGGTTGTTTCACTCAGTTTCAAATTGGGCAAGAAAATGATAACCAGTTAGGCTTGAAATTCGAACTGCATCTTTCTATGGGCCTTCTTGAATGAAATGTCAAAAGGCGCTGGCTTGAGAACTTGGAGCCACAGATGTTCTTGTGGGTCATGCTTCTCTCTTCTGTGCCTTGCTAGGGATGATTTTCTCAAGAGCACATATCACAACATGATTTTATTGTGATTAATGCAGTTGTGATATTTTAATGATCTTTCACATTTGTTTGATAACTAATGACAATACTACAGCAGGCATGTCTTGAAAAGTATGATAAAATGTGATAATACCACGTACAGGCGATTTCATTAGTACTCGATTCCAAGGTTCCTGACCCACAAAATACTTGTTATTTTTGGTTGATCTGATTGGTTTAGACTTGACAGAACGTCACACAGCTGATATATCAAATGTAGCAAGTGCTTGTTTAGCATTGATTCCGCGCAGCCAAGTGTGAATGACCAGAATCGCGTGCTAATGAAATCACTTGTAATTCCAAATAAACATGCTGTATTTTGTAATACTTATCACTTGTGAAATTAGATGCAGCTGTAAAATCACAGTTAGGTAGGCCTATAAAACTTGTATGTCGCCTGAATAAAATGCTGTTCAACAGAAAGATAAGAGTCATATTAAGCCTATCCATACAACCAAGTTTACTTTACTGTCATTCAAAGCTATATGATTCTTTCAAAAATGTACACAAACAGTTTTCATGCCGTGAAAAAATATTGTTATTGTGTACTAATCAAGAAATGCAGGGCTCTCCTCTAGTAGTTCAAGGCTTCACAATCAACTAAACTCACTTGAATTATGGAAAACAATTAATTCTGTTGATTGGAAGTGTATACTGTACTTTAAATCTATCAGTTTATGATCTGTAAATGCATGTTTAATGTTACATAGAATCGGCGGAATTACTATGTTTAATTGACGATGATGATTAGTAATATTTAATACTCATTGGCATTAATAAATTTTTTCATTTGGTGGTATTTGTGCTGACATTAATGTACGGGGATTAGTGTGTCATTGTGCTTATCCTAAGGTATCTGGTGATATAGTAATACATGATTCAAATACGAAGTGATACATATTGACTGTGTGATTTCCTAATTTTACATGATAAACCGTAGCCTACACCCCATGGTATGCGGTGGAAACTATGTTAATTGGTAAGGGTAAAAGGGTTGACTGTACCAAAAATGCAGATTTTATTTTAAGGTAAGGAAAAAACTGACAAATTCCGTTTTTTGCACATTTTTGTTGTACTTGCTGTCTTCGTGTAAAATTTTAGTCCACAAACTCTGCACTGATGTTCAGCCTCATTTCCATGGGCTTTTCCTCTTTCATGTCCATCCATCCTGCCCTTGATTGAAAATGTTGGCCGCATCTAGCTATTCTGCATTTGTACATATTGCTAAATGCAACAATAGAGGTCAGTTACTACTGATATGCCAAACCAAAAAATTATAAGCATAAAACCCATAAATATTTACAACACCTGCGTTCAAAAAAGCCAAACCCGTAAGTTCTAGGCCAAACCTAAACTAAAACATTATGTTTCAGAAGAATTTTTTCATTGCAAGCTTAAGGATACATTACAAATATATCCATACCAGCATAGTGAAACACATTGGAGAATATTTCAGCCTCAAACATGGTATAAGTACCCAATTTTATAAAAAAATGCACAATATAGTCCAATTTTTCCAAAGTCCCTCTTATATGAATGACGTAATCTTTGACAACAAAAAATATTTTGATATATAAAAATATGCACTGTATAGGTGAGAATGTAATCTAGCATACTGGCTATATTAACATTTGATTGAATTTGCCTGAAAGATGTAGTTTCACTTAAGGCACAAAAAACATCTCTTAAACTGTCTAAAGCGTTGACTGAAGCCAAACCCAAGCCTTAACTGGGTCGCTTCGCATAGAGCAAACGGTACACAGTGCTGATGTTTATTACTATAATTGATATTGTGCAAGTGCATAAGATTGAATGGTTGAAGAAACTGTAGAGTTCTGTGATGTTTGTATGATTATAATTAACTCGGATAGATAGAGACGGTACTCATGTAAATTTTTATCAATTTACGTAATAGGCTATTAGCTTATTTATAATAATTTACATCAATTATATGAATAATATTAGTGATATTACATAGGGCGTAGACTAAGAGTGTTGTAAAAGCTTGTACACCCTTCTTGTGCCAAATTGCAGAATGTGAAGATCTCTTGTGGTAAGGTGTGGTAGTTTAATTTACTGACTACCACAACTAGTCTACCGTCATCCTGTAGAGATGCAAGTTCGTAACTTAAATTTACGAGCAGTGTCGCGATCGATATCATTTTTGTGCTGTGAACATCATGCGGAAACTTAATATTAAACTTAAATGTCATTATAATACAATGGTCTGAGGAAAATCAAATTATTTTGAATTGGTGAAACGGTATATTAAAACTAATATTATATTTTTTCTAATAATGATATTCTATCCACTGAAGATTTTCAGAAGCTACATTGTGTATCCTACAACCAAAATCTTGAGCCTTTTTAAAAAGCAAAATGCATATCTTTTTCGTTGGGATATAAAGAAAAATTCGTTTTAGAATCTGATTTTTATGTGGTTTAACATGTAACCATTTTAATTTGCTGGAAGAATATTCCTATTGTATCCACTTTCATCATACTTCATCATATAATTATTATGGCTGTTTAATATCTGTCTGATAAATGAAGAAATTTTAATCTCTAAAAATTTAGAGAAATGGAACTGGTAAGCATGATGTCCTGAGGCAGCTAATCCATAAAGGTGTACATGCTTAACTAAATCACACTTGATTAAATTGATTTATCTAATTCCATTTACACAGCATGCCATTTCTACAGTTTTGCTGTTTTAAGAGTATTCAAAGTTTGTAATATTGTTGCTTTATACATGCACAACTTATTGAAGTAACTGTAAAAAGTTTTGAAGTCGCATCAAAATCTCAATGTACGTGGGAAGATGAATAAGAAACTGGAGACATTACAAGGTGATTGAGAGAGCTGGTTAATAATTATTGTCAATTGTAACATATTTGTACTTTTCCAGACTTTCAGTATGTAGCTAACAGTAGCTATACTATTTATTAAGTATAACCTATACTTATTCCATCATTTGATAGTGTCAGTTTTGTTTTAAATGTGAATGTGGTATGAAAGATATTAACTGTCTTATGAGCCAATAAATTAATTGTTGAAAATGAAACCAAACGAGCATGTCTTCCTTAAATTGATATTGATTTAATAAAAGTCAGTTTTTCGTAAAGACATTAACATCACAAATAGTAAATCCCGTAAAAGTTCCTATCACTGGAAATTATTCCTGTACAAATTAAAATGAAATTGACTTTAGCCCCTATTTGATTAAAATCAAAACCAAGTACTGTTTAGAATTCAAGAGTGTAAAGATTACAATAAGTAGGTCAAGCATGACTTTCTTAAATGTATTTAAATAACATTTTCCCGACTTCTACTTAGGAATGCAGCATTTAATTGATTTCGCAATATATTTCAATAAGTATTACGAAGCATTAAAATAGATTTTAAGCATAATTTGATTCAAATTTGTCTCTGGCAGACACATTTACAGTCCATTCATTCACGTACCATACTCATATTATTTATCACATCTACTTTGACTTGAGGTTAATGGTAACCATAAAAGGTTCAGAGTCGTCATTTAAGGCTTGTCTGAACAGTTGGGTATGCTGCCATGCTACGTCTCCCTGTCCCCCTCTCAGATGAGCTGTGACAGTCAAGTGTGTTGCTCCTTTGAATGCATCCAGGGTCGCTTCACTGTCGTCTGAAAGCAATTAGCAGTATTTAGTATCCACTGATGTGATATATATTGTTGAAGGAATATTGACATAGATACATGAAGGAGTGCTGTCCTTCCAAACACAAAATTGGGAGTCCTACTCGAGTTTGTTAAATATTAGACTTCTCAAACTTTGGTTAAAATGTGAGGCCTGGTGGTCAAGGCTGATATTTCTAATTGTGCATTGAACCACAAGTAAGCGCTGGAGGACCCTCTGGTCCAACTGGAGTGGAGAGTCATATATATTCTTTTATACGTTCAAACTATATATTCTAACATCTTCAATGGAAATTTACCTGGTGGAAGGAAGGCACATTGGTCATCCGAACAGACCCTCCAAACAATCTGACCACTCTCGAATCTCTTGCATACAGCTCTGATAATCACAGTGTCGATCAAAAGTGGGCTATCTGTTGAGAGAAAACAAACTGGTTAATTTAATAGAATCTCCCCAGAAAGGCAGCAGCGAACTGAATCGCCATATTACCGAAAAATATTCAAAATGCTGGAAACATGGAGAAACAGTAGCTCACAGCTTGAGTTGCTGTTCGATGGCTCACCTGAAAAGTCAAACTTCCACGAGACTGTAGCAGCATCAGTTCCTTTACTTCGAGCAAGATAGCACATTCCCCAATCCTTCTCTTCCTTCCTGGCGACATCTTTCACCTCAAATGCCAAGTTATTCCATCCCTTGACTTTCGCATTGGCCACAGGTCTCATGTACGCATCCCGAGCACAGCTGTACGCTACACACACTTGCTTTGCTTCAATTTCTTTGTCCAGTGGTTTTATCGTGGTCGGTTTGAACGACTCTGCTACATCTCCCGTTTCTCCTCTAGCTGCCCTCCATGCTAAAGACCCCGACTGGCGACCTATATTCTCATCTACGCCTGCTTTCTTCTCAATCATCAGTTCAACAATCTCCTTGCATAGTCGGTCCAACAGAACTTTCTTTCTCGCTTCTGTCAACTGCGACTGAAGGTCCTTTCGTCTGCGAACTAAAGTTTGCACAAGCCACAATTCTCCACATTCCGTCCTTCGAGCTAAGACCTCCTTATGTTTGCTGGAATAACGCCACGTCACATCCTGGATGTCGTCCTTAGAAAATGCAATAATGTAAGTCAGGTTCTTGCCCCATCCACTTTCGTAAATCAACGGCTTGTCACATGTGTTTTCACAGGGATCAACATGAAGCCATCGGTCCTGAGCATCAGACCAGACTTCCGTCCAAACATGGTCTGTCCAGTCAAGGACATAGCGTGCCTCGAATCCCATTGCAATGGCACACAGAGTGAAGCAGTTGGCCCATTCTCCACAACGCCCCCTTCGTGTCTCCAACAAACGACCAGGATTGTTGTAACGAGGAAACCGTGTATATCGCAAGCAAGACTTGCATCTGTAATTCTCTACTCTAGCGGCACCGTTTGACTTCTCTTCATCATTAGGTATCACACTGTCGGCGCCTTCTGTCGCACCCCCACAATAATCACATGCTGGGGCATCCACCCATCGGAAAAAGTCCTCCTTGAACCAAGCCAGCAGTTCCAACAATAAGAAGTCTTTGTATCCTACTCCCTGGGTTTCTTTCGGCAATTTGTCATATTTACTTCTGGCCTGAGTTTCTAATCTCACTATTGGGATCACAGCTCGAGCTTTGTCCTGAAGAGACTTCAGTTCATATTGCAACACATGACTGAGACTTGTTTCTAGTTTACGCAAGAAGTTCAGCTGCGATAACTGAAAAGAGACAAAAGGATTAGATGTTATAAACAATGCTAATTAATTACATATGCCAAAATTAATGTGGGAAGTAACAATCTGTTGACCTTAACCCTTTGGCAGTTAAATTGTGTTCTGTGTAGTATACAAAGTACACACAAAACATCAAATTCAGTTACCAATTAAACAATAAACATGCAGATAAATTATGACACAACATGAAATCATTACCATAACAAGCTGAGGAGAGGTTCCTGATGCAGCCCCTGAAGTTCCAGCAGAAGGACCACTTGGTGTTGAGGCGGGTGTTGTTTGGGTTGCAGGTGCTGTTACGGTTGCAGGTGCTGGCACAGGTGGCGTCGCAGCTGGAGGTTGAGGAGCTGGAGCGGCTGTCAAATTAGGGATCTTTGAACGCTCCGATTGGAGCTGATCACGAATGCCCTGCAGAAGTGTCAGCGATGCATTGGGCGGCAGGACAAAACTTTCACCGTCCTGAAAAATTAGAGTTATGGTACAGTATTTATTTAAGATTAGGCCTATTAGCAGCATTGATTAATTGTAATATATTGCACTGCACTGGCAAATTGACATTCACGTTGTAGTGGCGCATCCGGATATCTTTACCAATGACATTTGGTAACTCATTGATGAATCATGAAGGCTAGGCAACTAATTATTTGTATTTATTTAATTATTATTTTAGTGTTATTTACCTCAGAATCCACAAAGCCCATTTCAAACAGTGTCTCCATAGCTCCTGTCACTGGGAGCAGTTTATCTTGGACCAGAGGGTTGGATATCTTGAGGCGGCGATATCTTTCATTGCTAGGCTGTTTCATGATGTTGTTGGCAACTCTCAACAAAATATCGCAAGCCTGTAAGAACATATCTGAGGAGTTTTCTGTTCTCAGACTTTTGACAGCTGGAGAAGCCATGTTTGTTTACGTCTTGAACAGCTGAGTCACATATTGCGGGCCACGGGTTTTGTATTCACTTGGACCCAATAATCATTTATGGATTTCGAGCAGTACCTTTCTGACAATAAGAGCTAATAAGGTGATGTATAGTAAAATTGGAACTGGAAAACCATAAAGTAAGCTCACATACTGCAAGAAATCAAGTAAATATTGTGAGCAGATTCTGCAATCCGCATTTTGTGCTGAATAGCAAGCGCCACCACGTGGATGTCACTGGAACTGAATTTGACAGCTGTCAAAACAGAAACTTCAAGAAATCTTTATATTGCAGGTAAATAGAGCTAAACACCCAGTTCAAGCTAGTTCATTGCTTATGGCTGACAATGCAAGCTTCTCTAAAACATTGTAAGGCATGACAAACCACAAAAAGATAAAGGCTGCTGTAGATACAGCCACCGAGCCTGACAGAGCTCTTAGTGTAGCAATGATAGCAATTTTTGAATAAAGATTATAAATTAATTTTTCTTTGCGTAGATTTCTTCCTTCAGGTCCTTCATTGACAAAACAAGTGGCAAAAGTGACCTTTCTTGTGCAGGTTTGTCTCCATATGGGGATCTCTACCAAAAAGCTAGAGTCCCAATTTGGCCAAAAATGGACAAAAAGTGATCCAGCTCTGTACTGCCTTAATATGAGACATATCACTGAAATAAAGGTATAGGAATTTTCTCCTAGTCGTTTGCAATCACACCCAGTCGTTTGCAATCAAACCCAGTCGTTTTTTAGTCTATTATGTTAATACTAGACAGCGCATGGAATGCGCACCTCCAGGGCTAGATAGTCGACGAGAGAATATGTGAGCCGAGCTGGGGAAACTTATTTTGTCATCCTTGCACAAAAAAAGATACATATTTTCTGCGTACAGGCGGCCATAGATGAACCAGGTACACAATTAATAAGTGTTTTCTCCAAACACAGAAAAGGTTACGTCATAAAGCTGGAGACGATCATATCAAAATCTGAAGAACATGAGAAATGTGTGAGGCCTATCAGCACGCCATGATCTACTTTCAAGTAGATCCATGTTCAGATACGCTGGAAGCAATAAAACGTTCTTCAGATGGAAAGCTTGAAGGAATCGACAGGACTTGAGAAGACAATCATACACAACACCCACTTGAAAGTCTCGGAGTCAGAGACATAAGAAAACAATGAAATTGAACACAGCAAGATCAGAAAGTTCAAATTTAGATTTTATGAAAATCACATGCTTTATTTCGCATTTTCTTACAATGTACTTCCAAAACTATCAATGCTGATAACCTTGGTCCATGGATGAGAACCAAATGCTTCAAGATGAGCAATTTAAATTGTTATTTAATAAACTGTCAGCGATGTGAACTCTTGCAGGCCAATTCACGCCTCTTAACGAATATTCATGAGATGTGACGTCATCACCAAAACGAGGCTACCAACCCATAACAAACACACGTGGCGCATGAAAACAGTGCTGCTGTGTGTGTACACAGTGCTGACAGACCTGTACGCCGCCAATTTGCGGCCGAGCTGCTGAAGCAGGCAATTAACCCATACAGTGGTGTGCTCTGCTCAGCATGACAGGCTTACTGACAGCACTTGACAGTGCTGATGGCAATTAGAAGTACATAAGATATATTTCTTTACCAGTTTACAAGCTTTAAGTGTAATTAGATACAAATACAGGTTTCTTTTGGTCAGGTGTGAACTTTTAAGTGCAATCAGCCACTCTTGCCAATTTGTTTGATGGGTGGGCAATGATGAAAGTCATTGTGCATGATCACTTCTTGTTTTTGCAATGTCTGTGAATTGTGAAAATTAATTGGGCTGTAATAAGCTATAGTTATTAGTAAGTTTGTATTTTTTAACGTGCCTAGACCCATCCCAGCTGAGTCCTATCCTGATCCTTTTGCAGCACTTGTGGTATGTTTATTGGCAGAGAAACAGAATCATCCTTGACGATGATGAAAACATTTGTCTTGTTGCTGTCCATTATTGTATTGCTTAAATTGCATTCTAAAGTTATTAAGTCTTTTCTGAAGTATTGTGGAGGTGTATAGATCTATATAGACTATATAGTACATGGCTTCTAAAGGCCTAAGTGCTCACAAGACATTGTATGTGACATGTCATCTAGTGGTATAACTCACTGAGTCATAGGCGTACGGGACACGCAATTTTTGGGGGGCGAGCGACAATTGCCCGAATTTCATAATCTAAATTTATAAAGATTTCAAATTAAATTGCATGGAAATCATTAATTTTCAGTAGTTTTTATTTAATCATCTGCCCGAATTTTTTAGCCTTTTTGCCCGAATCTTACTGTTTCCCAAACTTTTGGGGGGGCGACCGCCCCCCCTGCCCCCCCCCCTCCGATACGCCTATGCACTGAGTCACTGACATCATCAGTGACATGTGAGCCTCACCTGTCAGTGACTGAGTGAGTTATACCACTGGATGATATGTCACATACAATGTCTTGTCGCATAATGAAAATTAACTACAAGCCAATTTCAATGTGAAAGATTGGACCTGCAATGAAATCAATTAATGAGAGCAATGGAACTACTCCAATGCAAAGTAATTGCCGCTGATGAGGAACCCCAGAGTTACCCCTTGAGTGTTTTGATAATGGCATTTGGCAGTGATGTAGTCGAGGCCAGGACATCGGAGACCGAGGCAAGGCCAAGGATTTGGTATCCGAGACCGAGCCAAGGCCGAGGCCATCAAAATATGGCTCCGAGGCCGGCCTTGAGGACGAGGCCAGCCTCAAGACCTCCAACACTGGCATTTAGGGAGCATACAATTCAGGGCTCCTAGTTGCTCAATAGGCCTATTTCCTATAAATCCTATATTTCCCTCTATTGTTTTGCTCCCTACATTTTTCAAACTTAGACAACTTTTATTTATGCTCAGTACTGTAACTGTTGTACAATGCATACATGCATTTTCAATTTTACAACAACAAAAAATTAATGAGAGCAATGGAGCTCCTCCAATGCCAAGTAATTGCAGCTGATGAGGAACCCCAGAGTTATAAACTATGTCGGGCACAGCTTATCTATGTTTTCAAGCTTCTTGCCAAAATTCCCTATTGTTTTATAAATGGCATTAAATCTGCTATTTCAATATTTTCAGGTGAAGTTAAAATGAGTGTTTTAAGACTGTTTAATATTACCAGAATTCCAGGTTATTCCTTGGTGAACATGCATGTATCTTGTTCCAAGTTCCAACACTGGTCAAGTCAGATCATATTCAGTGCGCCAGCAGGGCCGTAGCCAGCAGGGTCATAGCCAGCAGGGCCGTAGCCAGCAGGCAATGCACGTGAAGTTCACGTGATAAACGGGGCAGAGAGGAACTGGTGAACATGAGTTATATCACGTGTTTTTGCTCACGTGAGAAAAACCACATTTTCACGGGATAACCACGTGATGAATGTCACCCGATTATCGCTTGACCATCTTCATGCCATAACTGAGAGTTATCACATGTTTTTCTTCACATGAAAAAACTCCCCAAGATTTTCTCAGGATGACCATGTGATGAACTTCACCAGATTATTACTTGACCATCTTCATGCCGTAACTGAGAGTTATCACATGTTTTTCTTCACATGAAAAAACTCCCCAAGATTTTCTCAGGATGACCATGTGATGAACTTCACCAGATTATTACTTGACCGTCTTCATGACATAACTGAGAGTTATCACATTTTTTTATTCACATGAAAAAACTCCCCAACATTTTCATGAAATGATCATCACCAGATTATCACATGATGATTTTCCCCAGATAACCACATGTATTTGTTGCTATGTATTGGAAGTTTACACCTGAAAATCACGTGGTTAAATGGTGAAGATACCTCCAGAAAATCACGTGGTTAAAAGTGGTGAAGATTTTCCCCAGAAAAACATGTGGTTAACTGGTGACAAAATCACGTGGTTAGCGTTTGCAAATACATATATATCAGTTTTCCATGTGATAACTGAGGGGCAATTTCATGTGATAACTCTCAGTTAACCATGAGTTTTGTCAGCTGAGGAAATGCTCTGAGGTCTGTCAGAGACAACCACGTGAAATTGCCCCTCAGTTATCACGTGGAAAACTGATAGGTTATTGCAAACCCTAACCATGCGATTTTGTCACCAGTTAACCACGTGGTTTTCTGGGGGGCAATCTTCACCAGTTAACCACGTGATTTTCTGGTGAATATCCTCACCAGTTAACCACGTGATTTTCTGGGGGGCATCTTCCAGTTAACCACGTGATTTTCTGGTGAATATCCTCACCAGTTAACCACGTGTTTTTTTTCTGGGGGGAATCTTCACCACTTAACCATGTGATTTTCTGGGGGTTATCATCAACACTTAACCATGTGATTTCCTGGTGTAAACTTCCGATACATAGCTGCAAATGCATGTGTTTATGTGTGGAAAATCATCAAGTGATAATCTGGTGACATTCATCACTTGGTTATCCCGTGAAAATGTGGGAGTTTTTCTTACATAAACAAAAATGCATGATAACTCTCCGTTATGTCATGTTCACCAGTTTCCCCCCGTGTTTATGAACTTCACGTGCATTGTCTGCTGGGAAGGTGTTGGAGTGTGGGTCTTTCAGGTCTGTGACAGGCACTAGGTCAGAGTCGAGAGGTCAGAGTAGAGAGGTCAGAGTCGAGAGGTAAGAGCTAGTAGAGAGGCTCTGAGGTCTATAACCGTCTGTTAAGAGACTGGAAGTAGTAGTGACGCTCTGAGGTCTGTCAGATCCAGGTAAGAGTAGTGAGGTTCTCAACTTCTAAGGTATGAGAGAGGCAAGAGGTATGAGTTCTCATGTGCTCCAGGTATGGTACTCCAAGAGAGTTTAGCAAGGTAATGCTGATGGTGTGCTGCCGAGCACTCTATACTTGTACTTCATCCAGGTCAATAGCTCTCAATTCGGCACTTAAAAAATAGATACTGACATGACTTGTGGTATTTATTAATAATGTTTTGTGAGCCTTAAACTGGTGTTTACGCAAATTCATACAGGTAAATTATTGAAATGTTTATTCTCTGAATTAATAATAATTGCTTTCTTTGTATTTAATGAAATTTTAAAGAAAAACATAAATTGAAAAGCTGCATCAAGTGCTACTCAAGACAGGTCTGCCAAACTTACCAGTAGAAAATTTTAGTCAAGTACATTATTATTCAAATTCCTCTTGTATGATACAGAATCTTCATTATGGTCACCCCCATATTCATTTTCATCATCATCTACCTTTATTTTCTTTTGTTCCATTAACTAATTAAAACATTTTTTTTTAAATTTTCTTTCTTCATTCTTCATAGATTGAAATTAAGGGCCAACAATAATAATAGTTCATATGAGCTCTGTTGAGTCCTGCTTAGTGTGGTTTTTCCTTACTGGTTGAGCAAAATGGAAGATTGTTGAGTGTCAATGTTCCACTAAGTGAAAAAAAAATCAAAGGTTTTCATTTGGTTCAAGGCACTTTGGTGCCAGGCTGAGGGTCCAGGTGAAAGATCCTACCAGAGCATGCCATCATTTTTTTTGCAACAAGATAATTATGAGGTTCCGGAATCTGGCTGGGGGGAATGGGTATAGGGCCTACAGGGGTAATTAAGGTATTCAGTTTTAAGTGAAAAGGTCGTACGTGGGGCTGCCTAAAAATTAAAATAAATAAAATGTATGAATTAAGACTAAACTCGTACATTCTGTCTGGGAATGAGTAAGAGGGCAAATAATTCCTTAGTAATAATTTATTGTGTGCTGGGACATTTTTACAAGCACAGATTGAGGAATTTGTTAAGATCTACTGTCATAGCTTGGATTTGACAGGCAATTTCGTTGCTTTATAATTTTTTCTCGTTTATGCCGCTCGGATATGTTATGCGCCTGGAAGAGGGCTTTCCATTAAGCCGTCTTTCGTTCAAATCCGTTAAGAATTGAGCGAGCTAGATTTTTTTTTCTGAGACAAGTCACATATTTTGCTCTATAACGTCATGTAGCAGGCCAGCCAGTTGGGTTGGTAGCCTCGTTTTCGTTTGCGACGCAGGGAATCCCGTAGCTCATTAAGAAGCGTGAATAAACGTTCAGGCTGTCAGGCTTGTAAACCATAGTGGTCATATATGAGCCCCAAGATCACAGTACACTTAAATTTCTTCCTGCAGCTGCATATTCTGCAATAGAAACTGCAGAATTCTGCAGAAAACTGCAGAATTCTGCAGTTCTGCAAAAAAATTCTGCAGTTCTGTAGGAAACTGCAGAATTCGGCAGAAAACTGCAGAATTCTGCAGTTCTGCAAAAAATTCTGCAGTTCTGAAGGAAACTGCAGAATTCTGCAGGAAGCTGCAGAATTCTGCAGTTCTGCAATAAATTCTGCAGTTCTGTAGGAAACTGCAGAATTCTGCAGTTCTGCAGCTCCATTAATACCTATACAAGAATGAGGACTGTGAGGAAACAAATGGGATCACAAAAATGTCATTTTACAAACTGCTCTATCAAAATAAACTTCAATGGACGCTTTGCCTCTCTGCTCGGTCAGTTCTCAACCAAATTTCATTCAGAAAAATGTTTCAGGTACCCAACAACCAGGTCTATTGACTACACTAGTCAGTCTTTGTCCGTCATTGTTTTTTTTTGCCGTACGACCCGTTTTTCGGCGATCGGTCAGCTCGCAAAAATGTCATTTCATAAACTGCTGACAGTGCTCTATCATAATGAACTTCCATGGACATTTTTCCTCTCTGCTCGGTCAATTCTCAACCAAATTTCATTCCGAAAAAAGTTTCAGGTACTCTGCAACCAGGTCTATTTCATACAGCAGTCAGTCTTTGTCCGTCGTTGTTTCTTTTTGCCGTACGGCACTTTTTTCGGCGATCTGTGTGCTCGCAAAAATGTCATTCCACAAACTGCTACCTGGTAGACCTGCAGAATTTGCTACAGAACTGCAGAATTCTGCAGCTTCCTGCAGAGTTTTTTTTTTAAACTGCAGAATTCTGCAGATTTTTTTGGAACTGCAGAATTCTGCAGCTTCCTGCAGAATTCTGCAGCTTCCTGCAGAATTCTGCAGTTTTCTGCAGAATTCTGCAGTTTTTTGCAGAACTGCATAAAACCTCCCAGGCTGCATATCTCCTACAGGATTACAGATTTTGCTGCAGAAACTTTTCAGAAACGCTGCAATGACAGAGGACTACCAAAACCCAGACCCCCCAAACCACAACCCCCCAAACCAACCCCCCAAATAAACGTTTCCTTGGTAGCGGCAAGCCCTATGTCAAAGAGGTCTGAACTGTACAGATGCAATACACTGGAGGAAGTAACAGAGGTTCAGAAATCATGCAGTTAGCTGCAGAATTATGCAGCTTCCTGCAGAGTTTTTTTTGAAACTGCAGAATTCTGCAGATTTTTTTGGAACTGCAGAATTCTGCAGCTTCCTGCAGAATTCTGCAGCTTCCTGCAGCTTCCTGCAGAATTCTGCAGCTTCCTGCAGTTTCTTGCAGAATTCTGCGGTTTTTTGGAGAATTCTGCAGTTTTTTGTAGAACTGCAGAATTCTGCAGCTTCCTGCAGAATTCTGCAGTTTTCTGCAGAATTCTGCAGTTTTTTGCAGAATTGCATAAAACCTCCCAGGCTGCATATCTCCTACAGGATTACAGATTTTGCTGCAGAAACTTTTCAGAAACGCTGCAATGACAGAGGACTACCAAAACCCCGACCCCCCAAACCACAACCCCCCAAACCAACCCCCCTAATCAATGTTTCCTTGGTAGCGGCAAGCCCAATGTCAAAGAGGTCTGAACTGTACAGATGCAATACACTGGAGGAAGTAACAGAGGTTCAGAAATCATGCAGTTAGCTGCAGAATTATGCAGCTTCCTGCAGAGCTTTTTCTGAAACTGCAGAATTCTGCAGATTTTTTTGGAACTACAGAATTTTGCAGCTTCCTGCAGAATTCTGCAGCTTCCTGCAGAATTCTGCAGCTTCTTACAGAATTCTGCAGCTTCCTGCAGCTTCCTGCAGAATTCTGCAGCTTCCTGCAGTTTCTTGCAGAATTCTGCGGTTTTTTGGAGAATTCTGCAGTTTTTTGTAGAACTGCAGAATTCTGCAGCTTCCTGCAGAATTCTGCAGTTTTCTGCAGAATTCTGCAGTTTTTTGCAGAATTGCATAAAACCTCCCAGGCTGCATATCTCCTACAGGATTACAGATTTTGCTGCAGAAACTTTTCAGAAACGCTGCAATGACAGAGGACTACCAAAACCCCGACCCCCCAAACCACAACCCCCCAAACCAACCCCCCTAATCAATGTTTCCTTGGTAGCGGCAAGCCCAATGTCAAAGAGGTCTGAACTGTACAGATGCAATACACTGGAGGAAGTAACAGAGGTTCAGAAATCATGCAGAGCTTTTTTTTGAAACTGCAGAATTCTGCAGATTTTTTTGGAACTGCAGAATTCTGCAGTTTCCTGCAGAATTCTGCAGTTTTTTTCAGAATTCTGCAGTTTTTTGTAGAACTGCAGTTTTCTGCAGGATTCTGCAGTTTTCTGCAGAATTCTGCAGTTTTTTGCAGAACTGCATAAAACCTCCCAGGCTGCATATCTCCTACAGAATTACAGATTTTGCTGCAGAAACTTTTCAGAAACGCTGCAGTGACAGAGGACTAACAAAAACCCTGATCCCTCATACAACTATCCCCCAAACCATGTTTCCTTGGTAGCGGCAAGCCCCATATCAGAGAGGTCTGAACTTTGAAGATGCATTGCAATAAACTGCAAGAAGTAACAGAGGTTCAGAAATCATGCAGGGAGCTGCAGAACTGCAGAATTCTGCAGCTTCCTGCAGAATTTTTTTTGGAACTGCAGAATTCTGCAGTTTTATTTTAGAACTGCAGAATTCTGCAGTTTCCTGCAGAATGCTGCAGTTTCCTACAGAATTCTGCAGTTTTTTGCAAAATTCTGCAGCTTTTTGCAGAACTGCAGAATTCTTCAGCTTTTTGCAGAGCTGCAGGAAGAAATTATATACTCCTCCAAGATCATGGCAACAATACATTTCTTGAAGAGCAAAAATGTTTTCTTTAATGAGCTTTTATTGAAAGAGCAGTCAAGATATACATGTATGTACAATATAGAGTAGATTTGTAATTAATTATAAATAGAGTTGCCATTCAAAAGCTATCCTTTTATATTAATGAACAAATGCAGAGCCATGTACATGAATATGTCGGGAAAATCAGTTATAGGCCAAATAAGCGATATATCAGGAAGTCAGATGCAGTGCGAGCCTCAAGACAAACGACGAATATCACAACTGTTGCAGTATCTTTTTTTGTAAAAATTTGCTGTAATGTCATCTCTGGTGTACAAATGATGAATGGTCAGGAGTCCATCATGAAGACATACTTGACAGAGAAACAACAGAAACTTGTGATTAGCTAATAGCTACTGATTAGATAGAGATGACAATCATTAATACAATACAATATAAATATCACTATGTTTTATTTGGCATAGGATACATCTTGTTGCATTCATATTGCTGTTTATTTATTATTTACCATCACAATATTGATATAAATGCCAGCATTTCAAATCGGACGGTGAAATTGGGGAATTTCGATATCCAAGGTCATTCCACCAGCACCCAGACTCTCTGCTACGACCTAAAACAGAAAAGGGAAATTAATATCTAATATGTTGCGAATGAGACCTAAAAACAAGTTTCAAAGAAAAAGAACGACATATATGTTTGTGTTGTCAATATATTCTGGGTCTGAGAATTGACACTCTTTCATTTATGCAATTAATCATTTAATCAAGGCAAATAATAAGGGACCCACCAGATGATATTTGGGGGAGGGGCTATGGCTTTTTGGCGATAAAAAAAGGTTTGTTTCCACCTGTAGCTAGGGTACTGTAATGTTAAAATTTTCGAGGATACGTACATCTTGTATGCGTCTGCGTGCAAAAACATGTGTTCATCAATGCTTCGCGACAAAAAAAGTTTGTCTCGGGGTAAAGCCATAACCCCCCCCCCTCCAACTATCATTTGGTCGGCCCCTAACAATGCAATGCAAGAAATTGACCAGTCTGGCAATAATCATTCTCTGTTACTAAAACAGGCCCACAGTCATGTGTTATGTAAAGTCTACATAGAAGAAAAACTTAATTTGGCCTTAATTTACATTGAATTTAAGCACAAATTCATAAGTATATACTCAAAGTTATTCTTGCCGCTACATTAAACTTTTTTCACCAACCCCCCTGCCAACCCTGCCATCCTCGTTTCCTTGCGGCACCCCTGAGCACCAATCAATTTGGAATTTGTCTTCTACATCAGTATGTTTCTGAACAACATTCTTCTTCTTTCGAGTATAATAATTATGTTAGACTATAGGGAAGTCTTTATCCTTTCATAAAATGTTTGTTAACTTGTTGGCCGTCCAGAAGCCTAAGCCACCTTGTAACAAGCCACTATGTTGTCCTAATTTTTGACACCTTGAGGAAAAGACAGAAATTTACAACTGGGGAGGGGCAGGAAATGATTGACAAGCAGTACTATTTGTCACTTTTAAACAACAAATCACAGGCTGGCTCTGATCAGGCCTGCTTGCCTTGCCTTGTGCTGCAGTTGTCAACTTGTCATGAATGATCAAATGAAGTCTTCACTTTACCATGACACATGTATTATTGTGTTACATTTAATACAGAAGTCAACAAAGGCATGTACTGCAACTGTCTGGCATGTGTGGAGTATTATTATAAATTTGTAGTTACAAAGGCCCCAAGACTATTATTTAGCAGGCCCCACATTCACTGCTGGTGCAGAACTCTCAATTTTTAGTGTGCAGAAATTGCCAGAATCCACTAGTTTAACTTTGTCCCATCAACTGGTATTGTTCTGATTGCTTATAATTTACAGGTGAAGTCTGTTAAAGTAGCAATACACATACTTAGCCATTTTTCAATTTGATAACTTTTTCACATTTTTGTGATGTTTTGTGCTGTTGACAGCTTGTTGTTTTTGTCTGCCACGCCATGCATACAAACTGTCAGTGCAGCTGCACTAATAATTACTCACATTAATATAATTAGATGCCAAAGCATAGAAAGACCGTCAGACAGAAATTTCCGATTGCTGCTACAAATACACTTGACTCCGCTAATTTATCTACACATGTCATTGTGATAGCAGGACGTTTCACCGCTGGGACGTTTCACCGCCAGCAGTGGTGGGACGTTTCACCGCCGGTTCATTACCGTTCCTGATGAAAAAATGGGCCTCATACACCTGCATCTGCTCACATTGCTGCCACCATCAAGGCTTGTCAATGTCATGTCAATGAAAAAATGCCAGAGACGATTACAATTTGCAGCAACATCAACCTTCAAGTGCTATCTGTGACTGATACTTTAATATATCTGCATGTTTCTTGGCTTCACAAAGCTTGCACAAAGCAATGATTACTTGATGAACATTGTTTTAGATCGGCGGTGAAACGTCAAGCTACTGCCGGCGGTGAAAGGTCCCAGCGGTGAAAGGTCCTATAATCGCCATGGTTCTTGCTATTTGCATAAATCAACCAGATAAAAATATTAATGTTACAGAAAAAAAATAGGCCTACAGTTTGTCTCATCTAGCATGTGAACTTGAATTTGGCGCTTTTTCTGTAGGCTGTGAAAAAGCAATGCATGAACTTAGAGCAATGCAAATAATTAACATTAGTAGAACTAAGTCGTGAGTGGCACTGCAGTGCATTTTTGTGACGTCACGGCAATTTAGACCATTGTTTTGGTAGCGTCAATAATGTAAACAACTGTGAATGAACTGTCGTCATCAGAAAACGGTAAAAAATTCGATTAAAAACGTCACCAAAATTTCGCAAAAATGTGATCAACAAATTGCAAAATGGCTATTCTATCCGTGAGTATGTGTACTGCTACTGTCAGACTTTTAGATGCTGAGAAATCAGGCCAAACACCAGTTTGCATGTGAGATGAGACAAAGTGTAGTCTATTTTTATCCATATTATTCATTCAATTGGCGGCTTTATTTGCCCCTAGACACAAATGGTGCAGCATTGGCACTCCAGACAAAACAATTGTTTTGTGTACCCTGGCATAACATCAACAGACTCAACACAGTCAGGGCTGTTGTCAAAGCCGGGGAAACAAATACACTTTAGGCCCTGAACACAGAAAGTAACACAGTCATAGTACAACCAACATGAGTTCAAAGCTACATCAACCTGCAGTGCAGTGCCCTGCCAGCTGACAGCTGCAGAACTGCCAGAAAACAACCTGGAGGTAGCGTCATTGATCAATATTCTGATGAGCTATTTATAGCATCTTGCAAACGTGACGTGACGTCATCTCTTGCAAACTCTTGTGACGTCATTGCTATTGTGCAATTTTAAAATAGACATGACGTGACGTCATAGCATTGCACTGGTTTGCTACATTGTAGCGTCACACAAAATCTTGCCAGACGTAAACAAGTCTACAAGACTGCAATGTAAAGATTCCCCTGGAAAAATTCACTATAGCCATAGCGGGCCGTGAAAATGACCATATTTGGCAAGTGAAAACCACACCCCCGCCGATTGCTTTCCATAGCATTATTTCAACAAAATGTACAAAAAACTTAACAAAACTTGCTGGTTTTGATAGATTTGCGACTTTTTGTGTCACCAAAATAAGATCGTCGTCATGTGTTAATGGCGTCATGTAAACATTTCTTGCCTGGCAACAATGAAGGGACGTCACGAATGCATTGTTTTCCATATATGTAAAGTGAAGCATACCCAAAGAAAAGATTGTAGGTGGATTTAAAACACTTACCTTGGCAAATGGTGGGTGGAATTCATAAATTCTTCAGGTAATGCAGCAATACATCCTCCCTCCTCCAAGGCCAGGGGCCAACTGACTGTCAGGCCCTGGGTTGTCATAGGAACCTATATTAGGTGTCGGCAATCTCCGCATAAAAGCCGAAGATGGCCGAAGTCGCCGAATTTGACACATCAAAAAAATCGTTTTTTGTGATTTTTTTGGACACTTGGATGCAAATTTGCAGTACCTGCACATGCATCATCAGAGGATGTATCAATAGACCATGTTTGAGAGGCTGGGAAGCTATACAGAGAAAGAAAAGGACAAAACCAGTTTTTACTTCATTGTCTTTATTAGGCTGACCTACGCAAAACAGGAAATCACGGGCCACGCAGGAAAATGGCTGTGGCAAAACAGTCCTCCAGCGCCAGCTGGCCCTGGAGGAATAACTCGACATATAAAATGTTAAAGTTCAGAAGTTGAGGTTGAAAATTGACAAAATTCACAGCAGGAATTACAATTCACTTTCAAAAGCATCCAATCATGATACTTAAACCCATTTAGCATGTTTAGACCCTTGAGTGTCCCATTTTCATGATTTAGTATACTGCAAGGTCAGTGGCATATTTTATTATGGGGGGGTCGGGGGTGTGTAAATGCATTGATCCAATGGCAACATGCACCAACGTTCACTCACTAAAAGTGGATTTTCTCCTCTCTACCACCACCTATCTTCACAAACTAAACAGCAAAATGTTCCCAAGAATATTCTCTAAATCCATGTGCTACAATGAAGGTGGTATAGAGCGGTTTTGGGCCAAAATAGGTAAAACGAAATATTCAAATCGATTTTTAACAAACAAAATAAATGTCTACCGTGACTAAAGTGTGCTATACCATGGCCTAACAACCTCAGCTATCCATCCCATATCTTTCCTGGACAAATTATGAGGTTTTTCTGTGAAAAAACAGCCGTGATTTGACTTCAGTTTTTCCAAGATTGCAGGATCAACTTTTGGGCAGGCTGAGAGAAAAACGACGACAGCGCGCCTTGCGGGTTCTAGCATTCCTACTTAGTGGTCTTATATCAGCCGGAGGCAGGCCAGTTTCTTGGGAGTTAAATATGATGTTAATTCCTAAGCTCATTTAGCATTTACCGCTATCATCGCTTCAGCTATTGTAAAGTCATAGCGCTGCCCCACATATAAGTGTGCGTGTTAATACTGAACTAGCATGCAAGTTCGAACTTACTCGATCTCCAATCAACTATTATCAAGATACGCTATTAGTATTGTTACACTGCGTTATCTTTTTTTTTTCAGGTTTCATGTATGATCCTGAATAATGAGGCTCCTGAGGACGCCATATTATTTTCATCATTTTTTGGGAGCACCAATTGAAGCCAGACTTACTGGCATACTAGTATCACATCACCAAAGATGCCTCAGTTCCAAGAGTGGATCAGCGCAAGACAAGAAGACCAAATCCATTCAACTAACGACCCGCATCAGTCCACATGACCTCCAGATCAAGATAAAGAAGGCGACAGACTTTGTGCAAAAAGGACATTCGGCCAGAATTGCCATAAAGAACACCAACCCCAACGACACTAAGGTACGACGGAGAATAGATTTGTATACAGCTATTCCAACTTCAATTTACAATATTCCATAATCCACATCTTAGGCCTACATAAAGAAATCAGTCTATTTTAATGCATAATGTCAGTCAGTTGCCTTGTCTTCAAACTGAGACTTAGGCGAGTAGTACTCTAGCTCTGGCAGTCTCTGCTGCAACTAATAAATATTATGACATTCAGAACTCTTCTTATTTCAGACACCAGCCAATCTATTTAAAGAATTCACATCGGCTGCGCAAGATTTTGCATCAGTGGGGCAATCCCAGAGCAGTGCCACAGAACTTGTATTCACTTTGAAGCCCATGTCCACGGAATCCGAAGAAAATGAAAATGTGATGAAAGAATCAGACTTGAAACCTGCAAAGCTCCACAGATATACTGGACCCAAACCAAAGACTGCGAAATCATGACATACCAACAGTTTAAATTTATCAAATTGACCCTCTGTTATCAGCTCTTCTTTTTACAGAAAATAAAACTATGACAAAATTATTATTATTATGTACATATATCGTCCACTTTTTATTAAAATTATGAAAAAATAACAAAGCAATGAGAGAGGTTGTTGTATCACAGTCTTATAATTAAACATCTAGTTGATTGTAGATGAATGATTTTGCAATGGGATAATCAGTGGTAACACGCACATTTTTAATGACAAAACATAGACTTGCTTCCGTCATAGTATTTGGTCAAGTCTCTGTTACCCCATTTATAATGTCCTTGATTAAATACTAGATCTTCTGATTAATTGCCTCCATCCCCTTCAGGGTAGTCCTCTTCCAAGTCATCACTGTCCTCTTCCTCGCTTTCATTCGTGGGATTTCTATAACTGACAACGTTAAGGATCATTCCAATAAAATCAAGGGGTTCCTTCAACACGCAGAGGCGGGAAATGAATAACAAGAATCCGCGGATTCAAAACCGACCTAGCGCAAAATTGAAGGTGCCATTGCTTAAACCACCGAGCAACTGATATTGGAAGATAGGAGAAATACTTGATTGGAAGATGCTAGACTATTAGTATAGAAATAATGCAGTTTGAACAGATTTATAAACAAGCATCCTCGGATACAATGGCTGGTTAATCCTATGGGAAAGTAGAAGGTGTGATTTGCAGCATGCGAGAGCGTCTGAGGCAAAAAATATGAGTGTAGGAACAGTGGAACTGGAGGTTGAGGTATAGTAGGGTGATGTCTGCGTGAACTAGATTCTCTTGACGTGAGGGTATAGCAATGAAGTATAGGTGCAACTTGCTGCAGTGAGCATTACGCAAGTGTTTGAGTAGAGCGTGACAGCAGACACTAGTGTCTAACAGAGTCGCTGCCCATATAGAGCTATCGGCCGACAAATTCATAATGTGGAATACTTGTACCAAATTTCATAACTCTAAAATAAGCGGAATATTAAGGTCACAAATGGACAGTTCAAGAATGACAAAAGATGGCTGCCAGAAAGGCCTACATCTTGAATTTATCGTCATGTTCCCAATCAATGCCCACAGGCGTACACCTGAACCAAATTTTATAACTCTTAAGTGAAATATTAAGGTCACATTTGGCAGTCCAGGAATGAAGAAAGATGGCTGCTAAAATGCACGCTATCTCAGTTGTCTCGACAGGTAGGCTACTCATTCTTCTGCTTTCACCCCTAGCATATAACTAGCAAAACTAGCAAAAAAAAATTTTTTTTGCGAGGACACCCCCCGACGTGACCCCCCCCCCAGACTTGTAAAATATAAAATTTTAACATTACCTCCTTCCGAGGAGATCCCCAGCCTAGAAATATAACTAGCAAAAATAAAAATTTCTGCAAGTACCCCCCCCGGATGTGACTCCCCCCGGGCCTTGTATAGAATATAAAATTTAATACCTCCCGAGGTGACCCCAGCCTATCTAGCAGAAATAAACTTTTTTTTTTTTTGCGAGTACTCCCCCCCCGAGGTGACCCCCTCGGGACTTGTAAAATCCTAAATTTTTTAATTACCTCCCTCCGAGGTGACCAACCTAGAAACATAACTAGCAAAAAAAAAAATTTCTGCAAGCTCCCACCGGATGTGACCCCCCCCCCGGCCTTGTATAGAATATAAAATTTAATACCTCCCCCGAGGTGACCCCAGCCGAGCAATATATCTAGCAGAAAAAAAAAAATTTTTTTGCAAGTATCCCCCCCGAGGTGACCCCCCTCGGGACTTGTAAAATCCAAAATTTTTTAATTACCACCCTCCGAGGTGACCCCTAGCCTAGAAATATAACCAGCAAAAAAAATTATTTCTGCAAGTACCCCCCTGGAAATGTCCTCCCCCGCCTCGGGCCTTGCACAGAATATAGAATTTAATACCTCCCCCGAGGTGACCCCAGCGGCAATATAACAGGCAGAAATTTTTTTTTTTTGCGAGTACCCCCCCCCCCCCGAGGTGACCCCCCTCAGGACTTGTAAAATCTAAAAATTTTTAATTACCTCCCTCAGAGGTGACCCCAAGCCTAGAGATATCACTAGCAAAAAAAAAAAATTTCTGCGAGTACCCCCCCGGATGTGACCCCCCGGGGCCTTGTATAGAATTTAAAATTTAATACCTCCCCCGAGGTGACCCAAGTCTGGCAATATAACAGGCAGAAAATTTTTTTTTTGCGAGTACCCCCCCCCCCCCCGAGGTGACCCCCCTCGGGACTTTCAAAATCTAAAATTTTTAAAATTACCTCCCTCCGAGGTGACCCCCAGCCTAGAAGTATAACTAGCAAAAAAAATAATTTCTGCAAGTACCCCCCTGGATGTGTCCTCCCCCCCCCCGGGGCCTTGCACAGAATATAGAATTTAATACCTCCCCCGAGGTGACCCCAGCCTGGCAATATAACAGGCAGAATTTTTTTTTTTTTGCGAGTAACCCCCCCCCCCCGAGGTGACCCCCCTCGGGACTTGTAAAATCTAAAAATTTTTAAATTACCTCCCTCAGAGGTGACCCCAAGCCTAGAGATATCACTAGCAAAAAAAAAAAAAATTTTCTGCGAGTACCCCCCCGGATGTGACCCCCCGGGGCCTTGTATAGAATATAAAATTTAATACCTCCCCCGAGGTGACCCAAGTATTGCAATATAACAGGCAGAAAATTTTTTTTTTGAGAGTACCCCCCCCGAGGTGACCCCCCTCGGGACTTTTAAAATCTAAAATTTTTAAAATTACCTCCCTCCGAGGTGACCCCCAGCCTAGAAGTATAACTAGCAAAAAAAATAATTTCTGCAAGTACCCCCCTGGATGTGTCCTCCCCCGCCCCCCCAGGCCTTGCATTCTGCATGTCTCCCTATTGGCTGAAATGGCCACTCCCACCAAGTCCCTCATTCTCATTGGCTCTAAATGGCCACACCCCAAAAAAATTAAAAATTAAAAAGTACTGCCACAGTTTCAACCGAACAACTGTCAACCCATTACACCTTGCCTAATGCTGTCAAATTAGCCAACTAAGATTGCTTCTAACCAGCAATTACCACAAACACAAACTCAACGCATGATGGCCAAAAATGCATACCTGTCATTATGCGCCACACCTCCAAATATCGACCACACCCCCAAAACCCATTATTAAAAAGGCTAGAGAATTCTCCAGAATTCTCCAGCCAAAAAAGGAAAGATGGCTGCCAAAATGGCCGCCATCTTTGACGTCTCGACATGTTCCTCATCCATATCCACAGGCCGATACCTGTACCAAATTTCATAACTGTAAGTGAAATATTAAGGTCACAATGGTCAGTTCAAGAATGACGAAAGATGGCTGCCACAAAGTTGCTGCCATCTTGAATTTCTCAACATGTTCCCGACTGATACCCACAGCCCCATACCTGTTCCAAATTTCATCACCCAAGATGGCTGCCATTTTGTGGCAGCAATTTTGGCAACCATCTTGGATTTCTCAACATTTTCCCAATCCATACCCAGAGTTCCATACCTGTACCAAATTTCATAACTGTAACCAAATATTGAGGTCACAATGGGCAGTTCAAGAAGTGAAGAAAGATGGCTGCCTAAATGGCTGCCATCTTGGATTTCTCAACATGTTCCTGATCCATACCCACAGGCCCATACCTGTACAAATTTCATAACTCTAAGCGAAATATTGAGGTCACAATGAGCAGTTCAATAAATGAAAAAAGATGGCTGCCAAAATGGCCAAAATGGCAGCCATCTTGGATTTCTCGACATGTTCCCAATCCATACCAAGAGTTCCATACCTGTACCAAATTTCAAAACTCTAAGTGAAATATTAAGGTCACAATGGGAGTGTTCAAGAATGAAGAAAGATGGTTGCCAAAATGGCTGCCAAAATGGCTGCCACAAATGGCCCCCATCTTGGATTTCTCGACATGTTCCCAATCCATACCCAGAGTTCCATACCTGTACCAAATTTCATAACTGTAAGTGAAATATTAAGGTCACAATGGGCAGTTCAAGAATGAAGAAAGATGGCTGCCACAAAGTGGCTGCCATCTTGGATTTCTCAACATGTTCCCGACTGATACCCACAGCCCCATACCTGTTCCAAATTTCATAACCAAAGATGGCTGCCATTTCGAGGCAGCAATTTTGGCAACCATCTTGGATTTCTCGACATGGCTGCCTAAATGGCCAAAATGGCCACCACAAAATGGCCACCATCTTTGATTTCTCAACATGTTCCCAATCCATACCAAGAGTCCCATACCTGTACCAAATTTCAAAACTCTAAGGTCACAATGGACGGTTCAAGAATGAAGAAAGATGGTTGCCAAAATGGCTGCCACAAAATGGCCGACATCTTGGATTTCTCGACATGTTCCAAATCCATACCCAGAGTTCCATACCTGTACCAAATTTCATAACTGTAAGTGAAATATTAAAGTCACAATGGGCAGTTCAAGAATGAAGAAAGATGGCTGCCAAAAAATGGCAGCCATCTTGGATTTCTCGAGATGCCCCGATCCATGTCCATTGTACTATACCTGTACCAAATTTCATTACTCTAAGTTGAAAACTAAGGTCACAAATGGACTTTTACACATGTTGACAAGAAATGTTGACAAGAAATGTGGACACATCACATGGACATGGTTTACAGGAGTCCCCTTTCACTACCCACCCCCCTCTAATAACCGACGTTAGGTCGGTTAAAAATGGACTGAAAGATGCAGGGACAGATGCTAGGAACTTAATGGATGGAGGAGCAAGAGACAGGATGGGAGTTGATTATAGGCATGAGAGTGCATGGAAAGAAGAGGCATGGAACAAGGGAAGAGAATAGAAAAGAACGTATGAGACATGGAGAGTTGGCATGGTCAAACCATGTTGCAAGGAGGGGGATTGATTAGAATGTAAGCAGGAGGGACAAATGAGGCATGAATGCAGGAGGAAGGGATGGAAGAGACAGGCTGGGGGTAGACTGGGCATGAGAGTACATGGAAAGAGAAGCATGGAAGAAGGAAGCAGTAAGGGGAGAAAATAACAAGGAAGAGCGTCATCATGTTGGCGACATGGAGGGCTGGCATGGTCAAACCATGGTGCAAGGAGGGGGATTGATTACAATGTGAGAGGGAGGGACAAATAAGGCATGAATGCAGGAGGAAGGGAAGGAAGGGACAGTCTGGGGTAGACTGGGCATGAAAGTACATGGAAATAAGAAGCATGGAAGAAGGAAGCAGTAAGGGGAGAGAATAGCAAGGAAGAGCGTCATCATGTTGGCGACATGGAGCGCTGGCATGGTCGAACCATGGTGCAAGGAGGGGGATTGATTAGAATGTAAGCGGGAGGGACAAATAAGGCATGAATGCAGGAGGAAGGGAAGGAAGGGACAGTCTGGGGTAGACTGGGCATGAAAGTACATGGAAAGAAGAAGCATGGAAGAAGGAAGCAGTAAGGGGAGAAAATAACAAGGAAGAGCGTCATCATGTTGGCGACATGGAGGGCTGGCATGGTCAAACCATGGTGCAAGGAGGGGGATTGATTACAATGTGAGAGGGAGGGACAAATAAGGCATGAACGCAGGAGGAAGGGAAGGAAGGGACAGGCTGGGGTAGACTGGGCATGAGATTACATGGAAAGAGAAGCATGGAAGAAGGAAGCAGTAAGGGGAGAGAATAGCAAGGAAGAGCGTCATCATGTAGGCTGGCATGGTCGAATCATGGTGCAAGGAGGGGGAGTAGATTAGAATGTGAGCGGGAGGGAACAAATAAGGCATGAACGGAGAAAGAAGGGATTGAAGAGACAGGCTGGGAGTAGATTATAGGCATGAGGGGGGCATGCATAAAAGGAAAGAGCAAAGGAAGATAATAGTCATTAATAGACAGGAAGAGCCATGTATGAGACATGGAGGGTTAGCATAGTCAAACCATGGTCCAAGGAGGGGGATGGATTACAATGGAAAGGGATCGAGTAACATAAAAGGCAGAAATTGAACAAGAATCCGCGGATTCAAAGCCTGGATCAAGTGGCAGTGATGACGGCAAAATATGTAGCAATGCTGGTGAAATAGTTAAGTCTACTTTATGGTTTGGAAATGGCAGAGAAAGGTGGTTCTGAATTGCGGCAAGTGAAGTGTTGTTATTGTGGTTGTTCCATGTACAAAATATTATCCAAATAACCACGAAAAGAATGTGTATGATTTTTTTAAATCTTGAAGTCGCCCAATTTCCTCCTTTGAAAAAATTGGCGAAATTAAAAAAATTTGGACCAAAAAAATTGTCTAGGAATTTAGTAGGAAAACATTTTTTTACTTTTCTTTAATTTAGGAAAAAAAATTGTAAATCTCGGAACAAAAAACGTTTAAATTTGAAAAACAAAAGTTGCCCGATTTCCTCTTTTTGAAAAAAAAATTATTTTTTTTTTTAATTTGGGGAAAAAAAAATTTTTTGAAATTGAAAAAAAAAAAGTAATTTCCATACATCTAGCTACCCTAACAAACCAGTAAAACACAAAAACAGATATATTGAACCTATAGTTATTGAACAGTAGAGCTGACAGACAATATTTTCAAAACCATTACTCCTGAATTAGCCTGGTGAGCCAGGCTAAAAAGAAAATATGGGTCCAGAGTAAACGAGTGATGACAAAATGTAATCATATTTCTGTCTGTCTGAGATCTTGAAAGCCTGTAAAAACGAGACTTTGCATGGATACAAAAACAATGTCATCTTTCCACAGCAACAAGATGTTACTGATCCATTTTAAAACAAAATATTCCAAAGGATACACTAAATTCCTAGACCCTTCAGGATCAAATGCAGCCATATTGATATGCAGTCGTTGAGCTAGCTTCTCTGCAGCCTGCTGAGCTTTCAAGGCCTGAAACATAAGAAACAGAGCTAGAATTAGAGAGTGGTTTCAACAGCACTGTTGACTGATAAATAATTGGGAATGCCGGTACATGATAATATCTAGGATGTTTAAAATCATCATATTTTGGTTATACAATTGTCAGGCTTATTCATGGTTCCACCCAGTCCTATGACTAAAGATCACACTTTCTCCTGGTGCCTATTACTGTCGAATTGCATGTACACAATACATCTCAATGTACTCGTACAGACCTTTATCCACAGGTTATTCAAATTGAAAAAAGTTTTAATAGTCACCTCTTGGCCGGCCTTCTGCTTTTCTAACACAGCAATGGACTCCTCAATACTTATCATCTTTGCTGGTCCATGTTCTGGACTGTGCCACCTATTTGCTCCGATCAGAGTTGCATCATATAAACGTTCGTGTCTGCTTTTGAGATCTAAGCTTTGGGTTGATCCCGATTTTGACTGTTTTTTATCTGCTGTAGACCCAGATTCTGTTGTAGAATGCATTTCAAAATTTTCTTGAGATTTTTTTCTTTCCAACATGACTTCACCATTTGCGCTTGCATTGCCCTTGGACGTCTTCATGTCAGAGTTATCATCGTCTTTCTTTGGACCGTCCTTTGTGGGCAATGTTATTTCAGGCGTTGAATCGCCAGTAGCATCTCCAAGCTTGAGTTTTGCTAAGCTTTCAAACGGCAAATCATGCACATCTTTATGTTTAATGGACCTGAAACAGCACATAATTTCATGAATTGCGCATTTTTAATACATGTATTATCTGACACAAAAAGGCATTCTAATGCATTCAAAAATAAAATTTCTTAAATTGCTACTTTGACAAAATCAATTAATTACTTCTTACCGATTAGGGAAAAACTTATCGGACGCTTTCAACTTATTTTTTTCTGCCTTTTTAATGGCACGGTCGTACGAGTTGACAAATTTCCCACTTGTATTCTGGAGTTCTGTCCTCTCATCCACATAAACTTTGCTGTCAGACCTGTTGGCCATCATTTTCAGTAATTCAATATCGGGATCATCGTGGAGTGGGGGAACTCTGCGAGACTCAGCGGCAGTAAGAGCCATCTTCTCAAAAAGGTCCGTAGTGGCATCAACTTCTTTCCGACTTTGTATAAGTGACTCGAGTCTAGCAGCCATGTTTTTGATCTTCTGACCCTTGTCTGATAACTTCTCCACAAACTTGCTTTAAAAAACAAGAACCCAAGGGTGTCAAAATTGGCAAATGCAGAACTTCAAATTTAGAGCTGTAGACCATATTTTTACCCTCGGCAATGTATACATTGCCGACGGGTATTGTAGTTACTTTGGGAAAATTTGTCCGTCCGGCGGGCGGGCGGGCGGGCGGGCGGGCGGGCGGACGGGCGGGCGGGCGTCCGGATAACGGGCGTCCCACTTGTGTATTGGGAGTAACACCAAAAATATGGGATGTATACTTTTTATTTTTTGGACATTATTGTATCTTTTATCCTAGTTGTGTCTTTTAGGGGTTTAATCCACATGAGATTAATACTTTTCTCACAGTTATTGAAAAATGTGAAAAAATATTTTTTTTGTGTATTGGGTGTAAAGCCAAAACTATGGCATGTACATGTATCATTTTTGGGTAAATATAGTATCTTTTATCCCAGTTGAGCCTTTTATAGGTCTAATCCCCATGATAAAAATACCTTTGTCACAATCATTGAAAAATGTGAAAAATTGTATTTTTTTGTTTCTTGGACATAACTAAAAAACTGCTGGACTTTTGACACTGAAATTTGCATACATCGTATGCATTAAGTGCCCAAGATGTATTTTTGTGGGTCTAAATGCTCTTCGAAAGTTGAACGGATGACAATTTACCAAAAATATGAAAAAATACTATTATTTCAAACCTGTATGATTCAGTCAATTTTGGAGTTAAATCTATGCAATTTTTCAATTAGGTGTCTAACTAATGCCTCTTTAAACAGCTTGACTCAGTTGGAATGTTGGTCCTATAAATTTTTATAAAAACCCAAAAATTAGAAAAAATACCTATTTTCCAACATTTCTGCGCGAAAAAGCCAAAATGGTAATAGGTAGATTATTTTACTTTAAAGCTTATTGTCGTTAGACACACTATGGACTAATATTTACAGCCATTGCATGAGTTTTTGCAAATTTTTCTATTGAAAAAAAGTTGGGGAAAGAAAAGTTGAGCAGAAGCAGCTATATGAAATTGCGATTTCAATTGTATATTACGGTTTGCAGGAAGGAAAAAAATCCATGGAAATAGGCTCATGCATTAGAATGGCCATTTTTTAGTTCACCTGGGAAGTCTCAGGTACCTGAGGGGAAAAATGAAGAAGCCTCAGACGTTGAATAGGAGGTCCAAAACGAGGTAAAAGCGAAACGGCTGTACGAAATCGCGATTTCAGTAATTAATTATGGCTGAGACAAAGGGATTATACGAAATGGAATAAGCACATGCATTAGAATGGCCATTTTTCAGTTCACATCAAAAGTCTGAGGCACCTGGGAGGAAAAATGAAGAAAACTCAGGCCTAAAATGGGATGTCCAAAACGGACCTGGAATTTGTCAAAAATGCATAATTATACAATGTCATGTATAGGCCTATAGTAATTATTATATGTATGACTCCTTTTGAAAATGCAGGATTTGGGAGAAATGTGAAATGAAATGTGGTCTGATAAATCATTGTATTGTATGTACATGTTATGATAATTTTGGAGAATTACAACATTTTGTATGAGCACCTATAAATTCTTCCTCTTAAAGGGACCTTTTAGCCTCCCCCTTCCCAGCTGCTCAACCCTCTCCCCTATAGGCATGAATTGGCCATTGTCTGCTGTACCTCAATCACCTTATATAAGATGATGTAATCTGGGTAAAGTCTCACTAAAGAATGGAGGGTGCATTAGCCTACTTCACAACTCAGATGTGTATGACAGCCAAGGAGGGGGGGGGGGTAAAATGTGAAACATCACTGAAAATCAATGGTTATCAAGATATTACACTTTAAATTATACATGTAAATAATATAAATATGTATGGTTGCACATGGTACACGGCCCATAAGCCTGCATGGGCAATAAAAATTCATAGGCCTGTCTTGTCTTCTACTGATCTCAGGTTTGTCTGGAAAAGTTATAAAAACGATTTTGAGGCATTTTTGTCCATATGAAAGTCAATTTTCAAATGTTAATATTTTTGATTTCGTGAAAGATACCACCTTGGTTGTTTCTAAACCTGATATCTGGGTTCCACACAGTGGCTTGGACCAGTATTAAGGGCAATCTTTCATATTGGATTATTTCTACAGGCATTTCAAAATGCCTTTCCATTTGGCGCAAATGCTTGATGCAACTTTTTCAAAAAGCTACAACTCAAAAACCTATTTTCTACAGGCTTCTAATCTCGGATTTATAATCTGCTTTTGTGGCTGAGGTAGCAATGCCAGGTACTGGTCATATGCAATGATTAGTTCCAGAGATAAAGGACGTCAAAGTTGGACAAATCACAATTTCACAGACTTTCAAAGCTCAAAGACAAAAATATGACATCAGTCATCAATGTCAAACCAATGGCATTTTAAACGGTTATGAGTAAACATCATACACATAAGTTTCTTCGCGGTAATCCTTTTCATTAAGGTTCTCTGAATTATGCAGATATGAAATAATGTTAATTTATTATATTTAACCACATCAATTCTGAAGAAGAATGTGATAAAAAATGATACTTTGGACATGTTGTTTGGCACTTTTGAGAGACCAAGACTAAAATTTGACTGAAATGTTACAATTCAAAGGTCTACAGTTTTTACCTATTTTTAGCAATTTCTGTCTTTTCATATTCAAGTTTAAAATTCACAAAAATGTGAAAATACCCACTTCCTGTCCATTTTGTGTCTAATAAAGTTATGCTATGTTCTTGAATATGAACAAAATGGATAAACATCCATGAAATACATGGTTTTCGTGCATACATCTATTAAACCATCAGATATTTGAATATGAAGACAGAAATTGCTAAAAATATACCAAATACTGTTATCAAAAGGAAATATATAAATTTTATATATAATTATGTGGATTTTCAAAGCATTAATTAAATATATGCAAAAACATGCATTAACATGTGTTAATATTTTAAAATGTTGACACTAAATCTTTAACTCCCAATTATTATAACTCTATGGTTAATATCTAAACTCAGTGATGTAAATTTTAGAAGATAAATTAATGTCAGCCCCTTTTATTTAGTTGTTTGCATGAAAATTAAATGTGAATGAATCAGTCAGATTGGCTTTTGTTGAATGGAGCACTGGAGAAGTCTTGATTATGTAATGTTATGTCACAGGGTAATTGTCTTCCCTGCTAGTCCTTTGAAAAGAAATCTTAAACTCTCAATTCTAACTTAATGGTTTAAATCTAACCTCAGTTATGTACATTTTAACATATGAAGTACTGTCAGCTTACTTTTATTTTGGTCTTTAATGAAAATTAAATATGAAGATATAAGACAGAATGGCAATAAGACCACTATGTATATAAAGAGGGTTATTAAAGAAAATTACTTGGCATGCAAACCCCATTTCTGCAAATTTCAGTGTGTTATTTTACATCTTAAGACATTATTGGATAAATCTGTCTTTTAATTCATTTTAAAACTCACTCCATTGTATTTTTAGCATTTTAAAGAAATATTGTTTAGGGGGTAAAAGTGGAGACACTGTGGCTGTGCTTCATTGTACCCCTCCCCTCCAGCTATTCATGTTATGTAACATTGTGTCACTAATCCTCTCCATTGACCAAAGCTAGGAACAAAGGAGAACAAAAGCAGTGCACAGCACCCTCAACTTTTTAACTGAATTTTCTTTTTTCTTAGAAATATATCAAAACTGCATTGACACCAACTTTTTAGTTTTATATTGAACAAATAAAGAAATTTCCAATTTGAATAAAAAATTTAGGCCAAGTAGAAGCTGAGATATGACTTTTTGTAACCAATACAGGCTGTACACAGAGTTGGGACATGTTTCTTTTGTTCTGTTTTTCTTTACAGCTATTGTTAATCTTCAAAGTTTGACCAGCATTTAACCTTTGTATTAACTAGCAACTTGCTTAGTCTTAAAAGATATATATATACTGGCATAAACCTTGTTTTAGTCTTACTATTTACAATGGTTTTGGTTGGAGACATCTTATCTATAATTTATGTTTTTAAACCCATATTCCATATTTTTAATTTATGATAAGAATAGCTAAGACTACATAGACTAGATAGATGGATAGACGGATAGATAGATAGATAGATAGATAGATAGATAGATAGATAGATAGATAGATAGATAGATAGATAGATAGATAGACACATGTAGATAGATAGATAGATATATATATAGATGCATACATAGATGCATACATAGATGGATAGATAGATAGACAGATAGATAGATAGATAGATTGATAGATAGATCAACATGTCATCCAAGAGATTCAGACATATTGTCTTAGTATCAAAAACACCTAAATTCAGCAAATGGGACTGAATGTGCCACTTTACGGAGCTTTTGGTCTTTTTTATTGTTATTTGGACCTATAATCTGACTGTCGCCTGGCCCTGGTTGTTTGTACATGTATTATCTATTTGCAAGGTTGTTCCAGTGTATGATTGGAAGCTGCTTTATTAGAATTATTCTTCTAGTTTACATGTAGGCCTATTGGAGCTAATATTTGAAATGAAACTAAATAAAGATAGCTAAAATTATATAATTTAGTGCACAGTAAGCTTTGGAGCAAATTCTCTGTGTTTTTCCGTGATTGTTCCTGCTTCATCAGTCACATTTTCCTGACATCAATTGCATTTATTGCTGCGTTAATGGAATCCTTAAACTGACTTTAACAGATTTTTTTGATAAAAAAAGGTCTCTTTCCATGTGTTATCGCTTATCACAGATTCAACCAAATTTCTTGTTTTATCCGAAGTTAAAGGGTGGCAACCTGGTATAAAACCAGGTTGGTTTGATTGACTGATCTGCTGATTGAATGATTGCTTAATTAATTGTTTGACTGACTGATCGAATAATTAATTCCTTGTGCAACCGGATTTTAATATTGCATTAATAACATACAGTATTTGTATATTACTATTAGATCTGTAGATTTCATAGAATGGGTGTAGACAAATTTCAGTCATATCCAATAAATTCTAATTTTAAAATTAATGAAATTTTAAAAATGAACTTCTGTATGCAATAAAAGAACAGTATTCTTAAGATGGATGGATGTTTGGGGCTTTACATCCTGTATTTACACACTTGGTAGGCTAATTAATTAGGACAGGAAGAGGGCACGGCACTGAGGCAAAGGATGATTGAAACAGCCATCCAACATACCAGGCCCAGGTGACCCGGCAAGAGCTGGATTCGAACCCTGGACCCAGCGATTGGCAGTCCAGCACGCTACCACTAGACCAACCCTCCCCCCTCAAAACCCTGTCTTTGTTTGCAAATCAAGTGTTGCTTAAGTTTTTTTTAACTGTATTTAAGTGTCTGCTCTGCAGTTAAGGAAAGTCAGGGAAACTCATGAAAAACAATGTGGTGATGGAAATTCAACAAATTACCAAAACAAATTTTGGCCTTGATTCTCGCTTAAATTTTTACAGATTTTCATTATGCCACTTGCTGTGACCTGGTGGAAACGGACATCAATTAAAAATTTTTAGGGACCTTGCCCCCTCAAAGCCAGCGCCTCCTGAGGGCCACTTGATTTAACTCCCTCCAGAATACCCACTGATTAGCCGAGGGTATGCTGCCGCGCAGCCTATGTTTTTACTTTAAATGCTATAGTTGAAGGCGAACAATCAGTACTTATGGCAGAAAGATTTATATATATCATGATAATATTGTGTATCGCAAAGGATGTATCACGATAGGGATGGACACCGTTCGCCAAGTTCGATACGATATGTACCGTCGTATCGCAATCCGCAAATTCAGCCTGGATCCGCAATTTAGTGCATTTTCGGCAAAATACGCAAATGCCAAAACCAATATTTGGTCCAGATTTTCAGTCCGCTGGTGGCTGCAACCTGGGCGAAGGTCCGTTAATGTTTTTTCCGCGATTTTTTAGATTTCTTGGCTAAATAAAGTCGTTTTTGACCTGTTTACATGCAAATTAAGCTTGTGGAGAGTAAGATTACATCGATTTCGGTTATCAAACCGCCGGAAAGAACCGGTACGATCGATATACCGTGAACCGGTGTCCATCCCTATATCACGATACTTATCTTATTGATATTCAGCTCATTGTACTCAGCTCTACTGTTGAAGCCAGAGCCACAGTAATGCGAGCATTGCTTCTGATCTCAGAAATGGAGAGTCTGAGGGTCACTGGCTGATTAAGATTACCAGTCAAAACGGCGATAAACCAAAACGGCTATTGCCGAAACGGCGAGGATTTTTCTCAGCTTGACCAAAACGGCTTATGCAAATATTCAAATTGCATGCCATTGTCAGAACGGCTATTTGACATTACCAGAATGGCGATTATGCTTAACCAAAATGGCGATTGCAATTCTGCAGCTTCAAAGGCTGGCAGTAATTCTGTAATCCTACTCTTAAATCTTAATTGTCATCAATAACACAAGTTATGTTTATACACAGTAAGTGCAATCAGCTTTGACTCCTAGCCTACCTTTGACACAAGTTTCACCCCTTTATATAAAAGGGTCTGTTGTTCTTCAATGACAATCAGAGCTAATAACGGAAATAATAAGGGTAAAACCAAGGTATAGCCGTTCTGGTATAGTGGTATAGCCGTTCTGGTATAGACCTGTAGCCGTTTTGGATAACTATAAATTATAGCCGTTTTGGCATCGCCGTTCTGACATTGTCAAAAACAAAATAGCCGTTTTGACTGCACACTGTAGAACTGTAGAAGGTGATCAAACACACTATTTCATAAATTTGCAATTTTCTTAGTAGCACTTACACATTTCTTAGAAGTTTTTGTTGTCTTATCAGAAGTTCCTCCAGTTCAATAACAGTTTTCTCATTCATGTCACCAAGGTAGTCCTGCGGAATGGCCCCCGAAGTATCAGACAACAACTTCTCTTTCTGATCTGAATGCAAAAGGAAACATGATGTATTTAAGTTTTGATGTCTGAGTAAGTGAATAGGCCTAATCATTTTTCACATGTGTTCAGGCAAGGGGGTACTAATGTTTCGGATCATGTCTAAAGGGGAGGGTATTTATAATTTTAACAAAAAAAAACATAAAACTTGCATATGCAGTTTATCCGCACTTTTATAGCTATGCACTAAAGTGCGCAAAACTGTATGCATGAATGTTCTAGGAGCAAATGTCTAACAGTATATAAGTGTACTGTAGTCTGTACTGCATCTTTACGTTGGAGGCGGAGGGTACAAAAAATCTGCATGGTACCTAAATGTGGTACAAAAATCTGCATGAAACCCAAGGGGGTAATAATTTTTGACGTGCAGTTCTCGACAAAACTCCCACCCCCCAGTCATAAACTCTGAACGGTCCCTTTGTGCATTCAGTGGCGTCCCTATGGGGGGGGGGCGCAGGCCCCCCCATATTGGACCTGTGCCCCCCCATATGAACTTTCCAACTCTGCTAAAATACACAATAATTATTGGTATAGTGGGTGCACCCCAGAGAATCGCGTGCCCCCCCAGGTGCCCCCCACCCGCTCGTGACCCCCCAGTTACGCCACTGTGTGCATTACGGTATCATTTCATGTTTAACTTGACTAAAAAACCCAAAACACTGCAATATCGCTCAGGGTAAAATTATTGACGTGCTGATTCAACGAAATTATGCATACAAATCTCAAACAAAGAACACAAAATTTTATGACCGGACTTGTTGCCAATTACCTGGATTCATTTTGAGTTAAATTCCTACAATGTCAAGGCTTAATTTTGCTAAAACTAAGAAGAAACGTGTAGTTTACGATTCCAGAAATTTCACAACAGTGTACCAGAAACACACCAGGCGGAGTTAAAACTGCATTGATTTCATGACCTAATTATAGGTGGCGCCACTTGTCAAATCAGGTCATTAAAGTATTTTGCTGGGTGGGTTGGTTGGCAGGAGTCAGGAGCTGTCAGAAGTTCAGAACAAGCATTTAGGCTGTACTTTTGACTTGGTGCAGTCAGTTGTCAGCTTGAAAATGGAACTGATAAGGGTTATGGAAGCTATAACAGTAGGGATTACCCTGTTCATGTACATGACTGGCATGTAAGTACTAAGTAGTTACTGGTTAGTCCTTTTACTTTTACAAAACATGCCAAATGAATTGAATTGAATGAATTGATAATGAAAAAAGGTAAATCAAATTTTGATTTTGAGACTTGACAGTCAGTCACTTGGTCAGTGTCACTCTCACTGCAGTATGAGTGCAAGCATGGGTTGTCAAGTGTCACCTTTAACTTGTTTCTGAAAATGCGGACTACACTGCTGTAATTTGAAAAAGAAAAATGTTGACATTGCATGTCAGTAGCAATCTGATGTAGGGAACCATTCAGAATTTATGAGTTTTATCAGAAATTGGCGTTCAAAATTGATACCCCCACTCCTCAGGTTTCATGCAGAATTTCAGTACCTCGCCCTCCCCCCCCCCCCCTTAGGATCGATGCAGATTTTTAGTACCCCTGCCCAGTGGCAATTAATTTTCTAGTTTATAAATCTAAATGCCCAAACAAGCTGAAGTAAATTTCAACCCTTAAGCCCTATATATACCTACTAGCATAAGAAAATAAGATGAAGTATATTTTGGCTATATTAGAAGTAATTTCCCATTTGATGGATAGCGTCTTTCTCTTGGCAATGATTTTAATTATATAGGCCTAGACACATGTAAATGTTTGAAATGAAAGGCAGTGGCGTCAGTTCCTATGGGGCTGCCCCACCACTTTTTTAATGGAGGTGTTTACACACCGCCATTTATGTAGTTAGTGAGAAAGGGGGTAAGAGAGTGGGTAACCTTTAGGCGGGAAATTCAAAATTTGGGGAAGAAAATCTGGAATAACTCTTTTCATATTTCGAATAATCTCCGAATTGTTAAAACTAGCGATGCAGGGGCAGCAGGGCTGTTATTGCAGCCTACTTGTGTTGATCTCCAATACTTCTAAGTACTCCTTTTATCAGTTTTTTGTTTGGAGTTTTTTTTTTGGTGTTACAATCCACCATTTTGAAAATAATGTGTATTGTGTTCTGTGTATGCAAATGAGCTGCCCACCATTTTTAAAGTTATGTGTATTGGGTTTTGTGTATGCAAATGAGCTGATCTGCAACTATCTCATGGGGACATTTGGATGTGTATTGGTCAGTTTGCTCAACTTTGCTGACTTGGGAATTTATATTATCATAATACTAGGTCACAGGACATGAGATTTCAACAGTTATACGTAAATTCCTACTATTTCAATGAAATTTAGGGATGAGTGTATTTATGGATAGGCCTAAATTAATATACATAGACAATGTAGACAGATTGCTAGCTAAATAAATGAATAGTTAAATACCGGTAGATAGATGGAAAGAGATAGAAAGACATAGAAAGATAGATAGCAAGATAGATTAGGAAGATAGAAATATATATATCTATAGAAGAATAGATAGATTGATGTATGAATTTTATGGATTAAATATATTGCATGAATTACATGGATAGATTATAGAGATAAAATAAATAGCTTATACTGATTAGTGAGATAAGACAAAGACAAAACTTTTGTATTGGTCATTTGTGAAAAAATTAATGCAGAATGAAATTGTTGGTGCAAAGATAATAGATTACACTGATTTATCAAAAGGGTTTGGTAAGCATGAGCAATAGATCGCAATTTGGTTCTTGTATTGCAATTTGTGACACGGTTCAACACGTTCGGAAGGGGGTAGAGTTAGCTCAGTTGGTAATGGCCTGGGTTGCCAATCACTTGGTCCTGGATTTGAATCCCACATTGACGAGGTCACCTTTACTTGTGTTTGAGAGTAGTTTCAATCATCCTTTGCTTCATTGCCATGTCCTCCTCCTGTCCTAATTGGCCTGCATAAATAAAGGACTTAAAACCTCAGTCGTCCATCTATCTGTCCAATAATCCGTGCAAATCTGACATGGGATTTCACATAATTTCAGCTCTTTACAAAGTCTAGATTGATGGATTGAGTTAGTAATTTTGGCAGTCTACAAGTTATCTGGTTGTGGATCGAAAGGTATGTAGACCAGCATAATAGTGACAGATAGATTGATAGATAGTGTAGCCCTCTAAGTGCAGCTCTTGGCGCTCACGAGGGTTGATTGATGAGATGGGATAGAGAGCGAGAGTCCTCAACATGCTAAACATTTACCCAATATAAGGAATCCTTTACTTGTCCAACACAGACACTGAATCATGGGGGCCGCCTTTTAACATCTCATCCAAACAACATCCAGCTGGCATTTTGCTCATGAATGAAGGTTGACTGAATTTTTTGGGTTCCCCACGCCATCCTCCATGTTGTCGGGGGTGGTAAGACCCACTAGCCATGAAGACTGAAGCGTGAAGGATGCCCCACACAGGGTTTTGAACTGTTACAAGTCAAGACCTTCAGCCGAAGTGGCAGCAACTCTAACCACTGGGTTGCCACGTGCTTTCAGTCCAACTCCTGAGGGTCTTTCCTTGCGGCTTTGCCTGGGTTCAAACCTGGGTCAGTCAATTTGGAATATTTTCAGTTTACGTCTCGCAGAGTGGTTCAATGTCAATTGGTTGACTATAAACCTCCATAAATGTTAACTACTAAGATCAAAAAAAGTCCCAGGTGGGTGTCATTCAGAGGACATGTCAAATCATTGTCTCTTTCGATAATTTTCAAAAAGGGTAAACGACTAACGTGCAACGTGTAGACGACTCTGGCTGTATCTAGCAACTCCGGCTGTATCTACCATCTCATTGATCAACCTGTGATCACCCACTCCTCTTAAATGGCTGCACTGGTGCATACCATATCTATCCATCTAGCTATCTATCTGTTTGTCTATCTATTTATCTATATATCTGAAAATACCTGTCTGGATAGTTAGGGCAGTGCAATACAAATGATCTGCTGGATACAGGGGATGTGAACTTAGACACCACACCACCTCCATTTTGAACCCCTGGGTTCTTGTTTACAAAAAAAGGTTAAAAAAAAATCAGAGCTTCCATAACTTTCATGTGGTGTGCCTAGGGATGCACCGATACCACTTTTTCACTTCCGATCTGATACCGATCCGATACCGATACCATTGGTTAAATGGAGAGTAGTGCTACCGATCCGATCCAATACTGCTTTTTAGTGCTGGATTGGCACCGATACCGATCCAGAGTATCGGATCGGTACATCCCTAGGTGTGCCCAAGCAAAAAAATTTTTAAAAGTTGTCAATGCCCCACCACTTTATTTTAAAAATGACGCCACTGGAAAGGGGGTGTTTCCTGACACCCTGAACCCTCCCCAACTCCCTGAACTCTCCCCTTGGAGCCTACCCCGTTAAAATCTGAAATTTTGCAATGAGATCCAAAATATTCATTTTTTCTGTGCCGTGACTGGACATCTCTAAATCACATAAAGTATAGTGAGAAGTTTTCTTTCGACAAAAGTCAACATCATTGCAATGATGTTGGCGAGCAGCCCATACATTTAGTCCACCTTGATTTTTTATTAAATTCATATATATATATACCAATCTGACGATTACTTGACTGTGCAACTTGGCAACTCACTGGATACCCAGGCGAGAGTTATTAAATTAGCACCCATGTAATGATAAATAAAAAATAAATACATGTATATTCGATTGGCATTGATTTAAAAAATATTGATCATTCTGAATTATTGTTCGCTATAACTGTGGAAAGTATATTTCAAGGTTTTCTTTTGTTTTTGTCTTCAGATCCCCCTGTATACACATGTACAAGACAGGTGACACCAGGAGCGTTCCATTCTTGATGTTTTTGCTGGGAATACTGAGGTGAGAATTGTTTATCAATATGTGATAATGTGACTTCTTTTTGCTCTTTGCCTTTGCATGAATGCAGATCAATGTCAGATATTGTGTCAGTCCAACGGTGAATCTTTAGTATTTGTGTTTTCCATTGATATTTTTGCCCATCTGATGTAACATCTGACCAAAATAATCTTGAGCAGTGAACCATTCAATTGGTGTTTACACAAGCTGTTATCATAGCATTAGGTCTTTCTCCTGTCCATTCATTTTACTCGTAGTTGAGGCTATAATTGCGGAATAATGTATATTTATTCAACTGATATATTTTATTATATTGTACACAGTATACTAATTTCAAACTAAGTCTATAAGCAGTTAACCCGTTAGTGTTGTATTAGCTGATCAATCAAGTATGGATCTGCAAAATTTATTTAGATCTATACCAGTTCATACAATACTTATCAGCTTATCACTTTGAACACCAACAATAGGCCTACACTTTCAACAATCTGCTTAATTATTTATCTTCCGAATGTCAATACTCCATGACATTGTATTGTGCTATTATTATAAGGAGCTGCTAACTAGCTCTAACTGGAGCACATGATCACGTACATGTATAATTTACATGTTGCTTGAAAAAGCAGGGAATTTGGCTGTCTCCTTAGGTAATTTATAAATCTCAATTTAGATTTTAAAATAGATTTCACTTCTGGTCATGGAACTTGAAATATCTGGCTGTTTTTATATTAATTTTGGAAATTCACTTTTTTCCTGCCCTGCATGTACAAAATGGACCTTGAAATATCTAGCTGTTTTTAATTTTGGAAATTCACTTTTTCCTGCCCTGCATGTACAAAAATCATGTAAACTCGCTGAAAACAGGATTATAGGCTACTGGCAATGACTGTAATGAGCGTAATCATGATAGTATTACAGGAATGGTCAACAACCTTTTTTGTAGGTGTAACATTTAGTTAATACTTCTTTGGCTGTGAACATTTATACTGTCGCATCTGTAGGCTATGAAGAGCCTCTCTATCATGCTAATGCATTCATACGTTGTAGTTGCCAAATGAAAAATTATTATACATTTTATGTTTTGTTTTATGTTAATGCATTGGATTTTGGCACAGAAACTCAGTACATCTGGCAGTGATCAAAATCATTGAAAGGCAGAAATTGTCAGATATAAGATTTTACTTCCCTCTTTTCAATGTTAATATAAATTTGGCTAATTCATCATTACTTGAATTATAATATTTGCATGGCAAACTTGTGTAAGCGTATGAGAGTATGAAATCTGTGACAAATCACTGAGACAGTATGTCACAGTAATAGTAGCTTTAAAGTATGTCGCATATGTGCAAGCAGAGCAAACATGTGATTGCAAAAATTTGAAGCTGAGGATAAAATTTGTAGCTTTCAAATCATGTGAGCAACTGACATTTTGGTGAAGAAAGTCACATGTCCATTTTTTTTGGCCATTGTCCCATTTTCCAATGAACTGTAAACACATTTCCCTGGGAAAACATTAAATGTAATAGCTATTTTATTTCATTCATGTTGTTCTGTTTTATTAAATAATAAGTGGTGATAAATTGATAATGCTATTTTTTGTGTCAAAGTAAAATGATACTTTTTCATCTATATATATATATAGATACAGATTTTCACTGACATATATGTAGAGGTTTGTCAATGGGTATCAATAAAATGGCTCTTGTATATATATACAGCAAGTATTTCATTATAAGCCTACTATGGGAGCATTAATTATTGGCTGCCCGGTGATCATGGCAATATTGAGTGACCTCACAGTCCTTTGTAATTCATAGTATCGCAAATAATAGCTGTTGCAAACAAATTTAAGTGGCCAGTCATTCATTAATTTTAAAGTTAAAAGGTCATACATAAATAAGTTTTCATTCACTGTATTGATTTACTTACACACATATAGTATGCATAAAGCAAAACTCTTAACTAGTTCAATTAAATGCATACCGAATAAACAAATTGCTTTTAACAATGTCTGAATTAGTGAAACAGATGAGACCTTGTCCAAGGACTTGTTCATAATGTGCTTTTCAAGGAAGGTTGATAAATGCAACATTTAACTGACAAATAAGTGTGTGATATAAGTATAGTGATTGGTTTATGTAGTAGTTAAAAGTACTTTAAAGTAGGACCCTATGCATGATTGATAGATTGAATTATACAGTCACTCACATTACAGCCAGAGATCTGCGAGATAGTAACAAAAAATTACTGAGATGAAAATGAAATGTAGATTCAAAATCTATGATTATTAGCCAAAGCAGAATCAACGTTAACAGCAGACCATCCAATAATACACATGGGCAGAGTTATTCCCAACTCAGAAAACATACCTTTATCACAAAATTGCAAAAACCTGAAAAAAAACCCGGGCTTTGAATGCTAGGATTTTTTAAAAGTCTTGTATAAAAAATGTAATTTTTGGCTCCTGTCTGAAACTATGTCTTTCATGTGCATTATAATGATGAATAATGGTGAATGGAGGGTCATGAGATGGGAACATGTTTAGCAGTTTAGGCCTGGGAATTTTTTTAATTTTTTTTATCTTAAAAAACTGTTTGTCATGTGATGACTAAGATTTTTCTTGTTTTTGGAAAGATTAGAGAAACCTCTAAATTTGTGTTTAATATTACTAAGAAAAGTCACTTTCTCACATCTTTTGAAGGCCTGAGTGAAAATTCTATATGTACGTGTAATTAATCAATAATTAATCCCATACATCCTTGCACACTCTACTATTGTCTCCTTCCTCTTGTCTAGTGTCCTAACTTCCTGCCTGCATGCTTCAGTGCCTCCTCCTTTCATGCCTCCTCCATTCATGCCTTCTCCTTTCCTCCCCTCCTCCCCTCCTCCCCTCCTCCCCTCCTCCCCTCCTCCCCTCCTCCCCTCCTCCCCTCCTCCCCTCCTCCCCTCCTCCCCTCCTTTCATCTCCCATCTTAAGTCATTTTTATGCTGACCATGCAGTGGCGTAGCTAGGGTTTTTCTCTGGGGGGGCAAAGGACCCTGAATTTCCCCAAAAAGTAATCGGCAACCCGGGTTACCCGGCGTACGCATGACACGGGTTTTTTAAAATTTTTTAGAAGCTTTACCGAACTCTCAAATAACACTGAAAACCCTTTTTAACCATGATGTACATACTGTCTACAAAGAAGAACTTAAGAGAAGAAAGTCTTGGAAAGATTCTGATATGTACCGCATAGCAAAATTATGTAATGAAAATATCTTTGGATAGGTTGCTTCTACATTAAACTCACAGGAAGATGCAAAACTTAGAAATTGAAGGTTGACGTTTTTAACAGTATGATTATCATCAGAAAAATCTCATCAGAAATATCAGTCTTGATTTTTTCTTGTCTGATTCCATCATGCAGTACTTAGTAAATTTTTGATTACTAAAAACATTTGACATGTTCTGGTTCATCATCAGCATTTTTTCCCATCATTCAACTTATAAATCTGTATTTTAGTCAATTCAAAAGTTTTACCAACTCCTTAATTCTCTGATGCGTGTTTGGCTTTGGCCAAAATACACTCGAATTTTCACTCTCAATCCCGTACAGCATGGTACTCATACAGCGTCTCCAGCTTGTTCTTTTTTTATTACATTTCATCAAGTTATCATAGTCATACTTCAGATAGAGTGACAGCATGAATTTCAACGCGATTTCCATAAATATATAAAGTAAAAGTATGCCTTTCTCCCTCCTTTCCCTTTACTTCCCCCTTTTTCCCTATTTTTCCCTATTTCCCTATTTTTACCCCCATTTCCCCATTTTTCCCCAAAAAGTTGTCTGGTGGGGCAACTTGCCCCCCCTGCCCCCCCCCCCACTAGCTACGCCACTGCAGAAACGCATACGTTTCTGGCCACTGTGACCATGAGATTGTTCAAAGAGATAGGATATTAGGAGTTCAGAGGGATCATTGGTTAGGGTGAGGGAGAGGCATGGAAGAAGGGGATGGCCGGATGAGAGGACGCTAAGAAGGAGAGAAAGGAGGGTATTGGACTATTGGAGAGCGGAGGGCATTTGAGAGAGGAGGGCATTTAAGAGAGGAGGGCATTTGAGAGAGGAGGGCATTTGAGAGAGGAGGGCATTTGAGAGAGGAGGGCATTTAAGAGAGGAGGGCATTGGAGAGAGGAGGGCATTGGAGAGAGGAGGGCATTGGAGAGAGGAGGGCATTGGAGAGAGGAGGGCATTTGAGAGAGGAGGGTATTGGAGAGCCGAGGGCACTGGAGAGCGGAGGACATTGGAGGGAGGAGGGCATTGCAGAGAGGAGGGCATTGGAGAGAGGAGGGCATTGGAGAGAGGAGGGCATTTGAGAGAGGAGGGCATTGGAGAGAGGAGGGCATTGGAGAGCGGAGGACATTGGAGAGCGCAGGACATTTGAGGGAGGAGGGCATAGCAGAGTGGAGGGCATTGAGGGACATTGAAGAGAGTGGAGGCCATTGGTGAGTGGAGGGCATTAAAGAGAGCAGGGCATTGGTGGGAGGAGGGCTTTGGCGGGAGAAGGTCATTGGAGTTGGAGGGGCATTGATTGGGGAGGGCATTTGAGAGATCTATAGGGCAGACAGGGAGGGAGAAAAAAAATATGTAGGGAGGAGGCAAGAAGAAAGTGAAATGTTTCATCATAAGATTAGGTTTTCATGTTTTAATGTTGTCTTTGTATTTTCAGTTGTGAGGGCATGCTTCATTATGGAATTCTCCTAAACAATACCACCCTGACGTTGTTAAATGTTGTTGGAACAGTTTTGCAGTGTACCTATGTTGTTTTGTACCTTGCTGTTACTACACCAAAGGTGATTGTGATTAATGTGTGATTTACGGTATTATAAATCATGATATTTACTACATTGATAAATAAATTTCACTTTTGACTGTGTGGTAACCTACATTTGAGTGTTCCTTTTATGCCTTTTCATGGCGATTCAATTTATAACTGGTGTGACAGTTAGTTGGGTCATATATCACAATTCCGTGACCGTTGAGAGCGAAGTAAGGTTTTATGATGGATTTGTCATCTATAAAGGTTTATCTTAAAATTGAGCGGGGGTGACCCTCCCAAAAGTGCGGGCTAACTCCGTGAGAGGCCTAAATCCAAAATGGCCGCCACCAACACCTTCGGAAATTAAATTTTCAATGGTTTGAGCTACAGTGATGTGCAATACATCAATTTTGGGGTTTGTTTGGTCAAGGAATTCATATCTGGGGGTATTTTGGTGATTTGACCTATATTTGACCTAAAAATCCAAGATGGCGGCCAGTTTTCGCTAAAAATATTATTTTTTCAATGTTTCTCATATTCCTTCAATGTGAGCACTTTTGGATAGGTTGAACTATGCAGTTATTTGGTGCTTGACTATGTTTATGAACTTTTGAGTCATTTAGAAGGACAGGAGGTTAATAATGACAGGTTAACGAGGGCATGTTTTCGGACAAATTTCGTAAAATATGTGCTTTTCAATGGTTTGGGCTACAATGATGTTCAATACATGGATTTTGGGGTTTTATGGGCCAAGGAATTCATATCTTGGGTTAGTTTGATGATTAGAAAGTTTGTAACTGAATAAATCCCAAAGTGTTTCCTAATATTGCATGGAAGAGTGTTTGTTTCCAACTTAATGGTGTGTTCCCTTAAATTGTATCTCTCAACGAACTGATGAGGGACAGATTATAATCTAATGAATTCCGATATTAGTTCAAAAGTCATCTGAGAGACCAACTCAATGGCATGAGTCAATTAGTGTAGTTGTGTTGTAGAAATTGCTTTAAGTCGTACTTTGAAGAAGTTTTCATAATTATGCAGTTCCTCACTTCTCGGTTTGATTGTTATGCCCTGTTGACCAAATGACATGGTCACAATGCCCTTGGAACCATTTATTAAACAAGCTTCAGTTTGAGTTACTGTGCTATTGATATTTCTTCAACACAAGGGATAAATTCTGAAAAATAAAATAAGTCCTCCTGTTGGATGTCATTTAAAAAATGTGGTTGCAGGAAAAGTATTTGTAACGAATGACTCTATAAATATTGAGTAAAGATTTTCCTAAATATTATGTTGTGTAGCACATAACTATGGACATCATCTATATCATGGTTATAACCTCAAAGTTCATGAAGTAGTTTTTTTCTCAAATTTACATTATATAGACGAGAGATTGTTTTAGATCCAATTCTGCATCTGAAACAATCGCTGGTCAACTATGTTCTCTTCCTCTAATGGTGCAGTGAGATTTTTAAAGACATAGTGACATCTAAATTATACTGAACTGGGTTTGTGGATGGGCTACTTATTCATGGTAAATATGGAAGAATTATTTGTGTTCTTAGAAGACACACAAAAGTAAAAAAAAGTTGGCCAAATGCTGCCAATTTCACACGAGTTTAGGTTCATTTAATGTAAACTATAACTAACACCTTGCCAAATGATATCAAAGCAGCAGAAACAACTGAACTCTTTAAAAAGATAGTAAAAGGCATTCTTATTTATTAAATTTTTAATGTCATACATTTTCCCCTGATTTTAACTAATTACATGATTTATCAATCTAATTTCTTTTATGTTCAGCGCTTCTGAAAATGATATTCAATGATCGTAGATAGTGCTATATAAAATAAATGATTTGTCAATTTTCACAGACTTTGATAGCAATAAATGAATAATATCACCAGAATGAGATTTACAGCCTTTGAAAGTTCGAAAAATAACAGTGGAAGCAGTGATCTAACCAAGGAGTAATAGGAAAATTGATAGTGTGACAGTGTATATATACACAGGTTAAAGTTTGGTTGTAGGAGGCAAAGTTAAAAATTCCCTAAACAGAAGAATATTGTAGCTGCTGTCACCCATGCATTGGCCAAGAAGACAAGAGGCAGTTAGAAGGGTGGACATTTTATGACATTGTCTTTCCAAGATTTTCCAAAACTGAAATACATGTTTTTTACTGACTGGTGGAAATTGGAATTTGAACCAGAAAAGTTTATATTGATCTCAGATGTTCATCAGTACATCCGATACAGATGGACCAGTACATTAAAATTTTCATATTCACCTACCACGTTCAACTCCAATGCTTTACTATTAAATACAGACTAGAGCCAGTAATCTTTAGCCTCTCGGTAAAGATACTGGTCAAAATTGCTCTGGAAGGCATCAGCTGTAACTTGCTGTTGGGGATCAAGTTCTCAGAGACCTGCAGGAGCATCGTCACAGTCATACAACATTGAGATGAGATAGATTAAATGGTAGACTTGTCTATGTCTATGTCTATGTTGTATAGGGGGCGCGGTCATGCTTGACCATTATGCCTCCCTGGACTTGATATTATTGTCATGAAAATGGTGAGACATCTGCCTGTCAATGGGTGACAACAAAGGTTCATGACTAGTCACACATGTGAGAAACCTTTGGTGACTATCAATTGGCAAGCCTGCACCCAGCTTTTTGTTTTAGCATTAATGGTCTCTAACTCTGATCAGCAGGAAACCTAGTTATTATAGTAGTTAAGTATTATCTTAAAGGTTTTGAAATACAGATTATGAAATAAAAAGAATTTCTGAATGGCTACCATTGATTTTGTTCAAGAAAAGACGCTGAACTAAGCAACTGCAATGGGCAAGAAGAATTAATAAGTTATGCTGTAGTTTACTGTAATCCTGATGAACTACAAGTAGCTTAGTAGCTCAAATAGAGGCATGTTTAATTGTTAGTTCGACATGATAACCACATAATTTAGTCAACAGAGCATGACAACCAAACCGAGAAGTGAAGAACTATATGAAAACCTTTTTCGAAGTATGACATTAGCCATCTCTACATAACAACATTTATTGACTCATGCCATTGAGTTGGTCTCTCAGATGGCATTTGAAATGACATCTGAATTAGTTAGATTCTATAATCTGGCCCTGACAATCATCAGTTTGTTGAAGGATACAATTTCAGGAAACCCGCCGTTAAGTTGAAGAAAAACACTCTTCTATGCAATATTAGGAAACACTGTGTGATTTATTCAGTCACAAACAATCTAATCATCAAACTAACCCCAGATATGAATTCCTTGGCCCAAAAAACCCCAAAATCCATATATTGAACATCATTGTAGCCCAAACCATTGAAAATCACATATTTTACGAAATTTGTCCGAAACCATGCCCTCATTAACCTGTCATTATTAACCTCCTGTCCTTCTTAATGACTCAAAAGTTCATAAACATAGTCAAGCAACAAATAACTGCATAGTTCAACCTATCCAAAAGTGCTCACATTGAAGGAATATGAGAAACATTGAAAAAATAATATTTTTAGCGAAAACTGGCTGCCATCTTGGATTTTTAGGTCAAATATAGGTCAAATCACCAAAATACCCCCAGATATGAATTCCTTGACCAAACAAACCCCAAAATTGATGTATTGCACATAACTGTAGCTCAAACCATTGAAAATTTAATTTCCGAAGGTGTTGGTGGCGGCCATTTTGGATTTAGGCCTCTCACGGAGTTAGCCCGCACTTTTGGGAGGGTCACCCCCGCTCAATTTTAAGATAAACCTTTATAGATGACAAATCTATCATAAAACCTTACTTCGCTCTCAACGGTCACGGAATTGTGACATATGACCCAACTAAGTGTACAGTTTTCCAACATACTGTGCTCATATACCGAGTACTAATTCACTAATCTTTTCAGCTATGATAAATCTGTAACTATTTTGTATTCCTATAATAACAATGTTTAACTTGTCAATAAACTCACCCCTTCTACTAGCAGTTGACAAATGTATCCTTTAATTAATACGACAATGTCATCTTTTTGCTTGTTGATGTCTTATTTTTCCCCCAAAGAGTAGAATTGTCGCATATTTCATAATGATTTAATATTACTTTGCAGACCAAGCCCCTGTTGATGTCCTCAGTGGCCATTGCCTACCTCACGAGCCTCTACACCTACCTCTATCAAGTAGTCAAAGATGACAGTCGAATCGCAGAAATTCTGGGTTCATCTGCAGGGACAGTAACTACAATGATAGTCTGCTATCCTATCCTTGAAATTGTAAGTTTTGTTGAAAATAAAAACAACTCATTTTTAGCCTGATATTACTAACAAATGTATAAAGTGACGTTTTTGAGCTGTGTGCAATTGCAGTAACTGTCCCATTGATCTTGAAACTCATATTCATAAATTTTGAAATTTTAATGATATGGACTCATACTGTGAGTATTTGTTGATGCATAAAATAAATTAATTCAGTATGTTTTGCATTTGCCATAGATGATAAATTCTATGTCTTAATTTAATCGCCAAATAGATTTAATTTAGAATTTTTTGTGTCAAATAAATATTCATTATTGTCTAACTGCAAAACTTGAGGCTTACTTGCCATGGTCAGATGTGATGAAATGATTTTAAATGCAGATGAAACTATAGGTAAAATGTGCATCTCATTCAGGCATGGTAAATATTTGCAGCATTCAGCAGGGGTCAAATTGGCCAAACAAACAAAAATTACTTACAGATATCGGAACTAAAATTGCGTCTGAACACATGTACTGTAATATATATTTAGATTCAAAATGCTACACCACTGAAATTGGGAGTAATTAAGAATTTACCTATGGTAAATTCTATTTGTTTTTGCTGTTATTATTATTATTATGTTTTTTTCAAAATGGACTTAGGTCTTTGAAAGTGTTTTCAGTTGATAGGTCAGTGGTTGGGTTTTACGTAATTGGGTCTTTTGATGTCATTTTCACAGTTGTCTTTTTCACAGAGTCGTTCAAAGTCGAAAATTAGTAAACTTTAAAGGCTTATAACTCAAAAAGTATTTAAGATAATAAGTCAAGAGTCAAAATCCTGTGATAAAAAGTTGTTGTCAACATTTCGTTCCCTGGTCATATGACAGTTGGTCTCACGGGTAAGGGGTTATTGACACATGAGCTGTTTTCAGTCTGTCACTGAGATGTCAAGTTATGTAATAGATAGGAATATGGTGATGGTGGCTAAAGTTTGCCAGTATCTGGGGCCAAGGTCGACTGTAATATCATTGGGATTGATGCAATATACTTTGAAATATGGCAATTTTTCAAAATCGAGTGTTCAGAATTTAGGTAGAATTGTAAAATCTCCGTGAAGCAGTAGTCTGAGGTGATCATGGTGTTTTTCACAGACCTTAACCCCCTCTCAAACTTCCACAAATGTAATCTGGAAATAAATGGCCAGAAGTTCTTCAGTGTGGAGCAGTATTATCAACTCCAGAAGGCTGAGTTTGCTCAAGATGACTCCTCTGCTGCTCGTATTCTACATGCTTCCACCTCCCTTCAATGTAAACTTGTTGGGGATCGAGTCAAGATGAACCGTAATGTCGAATGGGACCACCAAAAAGAGGCAGTCATGCAAAGAGCCCTTCAGCAAAAGATTGCTCAAAATCCCCATATCAAAGACTATCTGATTGACACTGGCGACCGACGTCTTGGTGAAGCTAGTTCGAAGGACACGTTCTGGGGTATTGGGCATTCTCTGAAAGACAAGGAATGCACAAATCACGGTGGTTGGCCCGGTGATAACAAGCTTGGTCTGCTACTTGAAGATATTAGGTCAACTCTATAATTCTTAGCATATGAACTTTTTGGTCATGCTTCCAACTTTTTTCAAAATTACATGTGTTTGTTCTTGAAATTTGCAGAGCTGGTTGTGGTAGCTCCATGGCACTGTGTGCAGCCCCTAGCAGCTAATGGTGCCGTGTTGCTGCCGCTCCTTTGTCTCTCCACTTTAAATGTTCATTTTTATTGTTCAATATTTTCTACGTAGTTATCTATCAACACTTTTCTGTTAATGCTAAATTGTTTCTGCTATACAGAAGTCTTAATTGTGTCTCAATACATTACCATGCCTAACCTATATTCTAGTTAATTAATGTTAACAATCATTTACATCATTCTCACTTTTCATCATTTTTCAATGTTACAATTTGGAAAATTACTCATATTTAAATTCAATAATGCAAGGTCAATATCCTTATTGTCAACATCATATTGGCTCACGAAGTGTTGCATAAGTTTGCTGCCTCATCATTATGCCTAACCACCCACCTATTGACCTGACTGATACTTGGAATGACCAGACTGCTACCAATAATGAACCCTCTTTTACAAAATCTGAGTATTATGATCTGACTGAATTTTGCAATGTGTCTTCTCAAATAGTTCCAAGCAACTTTCTTACAATATTTAATACTAATGCTAGAAGTCTACCTCGACACATAAAAGACTATCAACTATTGTTTGAGTATATTCATGAAACTTCTGCTTTGGATTTTGATGTGCTTTCTTTCTGTGAAACTTGGTTGGATTCAGATTTAGAACAATTAACTGCTATCAATGGCTATTCAGCCATATACAAGCATAAAACAAGCAAGAAAGAGGGTGGTGGACTTGCTGTTTTTGTCAAATCAAGTTTGTCCTATAAAGCCCGGACTGATTTAACCTTCCCCTTAGAATTCCGTGACCAATTTGATGCCCTGTTTGTGGAAATTGAGCTTGGTGCCAAATGTGAAAATTTTGTACTGGGCATCATTTACAGGAGCCCAAGTAACCGTAATGAGAAAGAATTCAATCACTGTATGAATATTGCAATTAACAATCTTGAACAGGAATATAAAAATATAGTAATAGTGGGTGATATGAATATTGATCTCTTGAAAACTGAAGTTCACAAGGACAGCAATGAATTCTTAACATTACTGATCTCAAGAGGCTTCATCCCTGCTGTAACTCTACCAACAAGAGTTACTCATAAATCAGCAACTCTCATTGATCACATATTCATCAAATCTACCATACCCCATCATTTAGCAGGCACATTAACATCTGATATAACTGACCATTTCCCAAACTTCATTTTTATTCCGTTAAGTGCTCCTCATATAAACAGCAATTATGTGTCGTATCGGAATTTCAGTGATGTTTGCATTGAGAAATTGCAAGATGCTTTAATCCAGCATGACTGGTCTTCAATCCTGCAATGTGATGATGCCAATCTTGCTTACGACAAATTCATTGAATCATTTCTCTCAATGTTTCAGCTTTTTATTCCTAAGGTTACAAGGAAATTCAATAAGTTCAGGCACAAAAAAGAACCATGGATTACTAAAGGGCTGCTTGTTTCGATGAGAAAAAGGGATAGGTTACACGCAAAGATAGCAAAGTCACCAAACCCAGTTTCTAGAGCAGCAGCTGAAGCAGTTTATAAGTCGTACAGAAACTGTCTGAATAGGCTTGTTAAGACTCGAAAAGAATCATATTGGCATTCCACTTTTGAAAGCTGCAAAAAGGATATTAAAGCCACATGGAATTGTATAAACAGCCTTCTTAAAAAATCAACAAATAAGGCCGATTTTCCTGATACTTTTCAGCATAACAATACAGTTATGCATAGCACAGTTGAAATAGCCAATGGCTTTAATAGTTTCTATACTAATCTAGGCACTAATTTGGCTAGTAGTTTGCCAAGCTCTCAAGTTGATTTCAGACAGTTCCTGTGTCCGCCTTGTCCCAATAATTTCTTTATGTTTCCTACAAACGAAAACGAAATAGAAAGTATCATCAAACTCATGAAACCCAAAACTAGCGCAGGGTACGACTGTATCAGCCCTAAATTGTTGCAAGGAACATACCGAGGTATTCTTTGTCCTTTGACTCATATCATAAATCTTTCACTTAAGCATGGTCAAGTTCCAGATCAGATGAAATTAGCCAAGGTTATTCCTATTTTTAAATCTGGAGATCAACAACAAATCTCCAACTACCGACCTATTTCACTTTTACCCACCTTCTCTAAAGTCTTAGAACGTATTGTCTATAAGAGACTGTACTCCTTTCTGAGCATCAATAAAATTCTTATTTCATCTCAGTATGGTTTTAGAGAGTCAATGTCCACCGAGTTAGCAATATTGGAGCTCCAAAGCAGAATAGCGCATTCATTGAGCACTGGCGAGTGGTGCCTTGGAGTATTCCTGGACCTTTCCAAAGCTTTTGATACTATAAACCATAGTATACTTTTGCAGAAGTTATGCGCATATGGTGTCAGAGGTTTAGCCCTGTCTTGGTTCAGAAGTTATCTATTTAATAGAAGCCAATTTACCAGCATTAAGGAGAGTCATTCTGAGAAGATGTTGATATCATGTGGAGTACCCCAAGGCTCAATCCTAGGGCCTTTGCTTTTTCTCGTATATGTGAATGACATCAATAACATTGTCCAGGCTGGACACCCAATTCTTTTTGCTGATGACACTAACATTTTATTTACGGACACTAACCTAACGCGACTGAAAGAAACTGTCAACAAAGAAATGGTTTGTATCAGTCAATGGTTTAATGTTAACAAACTCTCCATAAATGTCGCAAAGACCAAGTAAATTGTCTTCCATCAAAAGCGGAATGAAGTAAATGCTGAAAACCTACACATAAATATAAATGGCAATGGAATTGAGAATGTTTCTAATATGAAATTTCTTGGAGTCATAATAGATGAAAATTTATCGTGGAAAAGTCACATAGATCATATTTGTAAAAAAATTGGAAAGGCTCTGGGGGTGCTCCATCGCATCCGTCGCCAGGTTCCAGGCTACATCTTATTGCAGCTGTATAGTACACTGATTTTGTCGCACATAAATTATGCCTTATCTGCTTATGGTAGTAGTGACAATTGTAACATGAAACGTGTATTGACCCTGCAGAAAAAGGCCATACGTTGTATTACAAACTCACCATACAATAGCCACTGCAATCCGTTATTTGTCAAACACAAATTGCTGAATGTGCACGATCTGTATGCCATCAGTTGCTTGAAAGTGGCCTACAACTTTAAACACAACAGACTACCAGTTTACCATACGACTGCATTAGCATCCCCAAACCAGATGGCTCTGACTACAAGACAGTCTCATGACTTCTATATACCAATGACGAGATCCAGAATTGCAAAGCAATGTCTCAAATATAAAATAGGTAGTATATGGAACTCACTTCCCTTAACATTGAAAGACTATGGAAAATCTGTTTATGCATATGCAAGTAAACTAAAAGCACACTTCCTCTCTAAGTATGATGTTGCATGTCAAATTCGAAATTGCTATATATGTCATTGATGTTTTAATTTGACCTTATTCTCCATCAGCTGAATCAATATCAAACAGAAATTTTCATATTCGTAACATAAGCCTCACTTCATCTCATTCCTAACAAGAAAGGTGGCCTGAATTTCAGCTCCAGGGCTATCCAGGTCTCCTCACATTGGCACACCATAATAACAAATTTGCAAGTTATAAAGAACCAAATAATTCATGTGGTTGCTCGACCATTTAATAAGTAATGTAATGGCAAATTTATGATGATATTTGTACTGGTCATCTTGTTCTCGCTGATGTCAAATAAATATATATCGTATCGTATCGTATCGTATCAAAATGTATAATCAACTACCCTTAACTTTACCCAAAAAGACTATATTGACCAAAAAATTTGACCTATTGGTCATATTGAAGGTGATATGAGCCATTAAAGTTTAAAAAGTTGAAGTTTTGAAAAATTCTGAAAATTATGTTATTTTCCACCAATCCTCTTAAATCTTTGAGGTATACTGGTCACTAATATGGTTATCAAAAGCCCCCTATTAGAATTGTTTCATATCCTCAACTAAATTTGTAAAAAATTGTGAAATATGTTACTTCGCGACTTACATGACATTTCCATAAAAGATTTAATTTGAGTGGAAAATATCACTCCTACAGCTTTCTGTAAATTAAATGACCTCCTTCTATCACATGCTGGCAACACATGAGCACATTTATTTTCACCTGTGACAATTTCTGCAAGGTCAAATTTCAGGTCAAAGATGAAATGAACATTGATCATTTTCCCAAATGATTTTTTTTAACTACCAAGGAAACTTCCAATTTTTCTCATTTTAATTAACAATGTTTCCTGAATTGTTTTGGTCAATTGTGGTAAACAGCAAGTCTGTAGCTACAGGCAGCTCTGAGCAGTAAAGGTCAAAAGGTCAAAAAATGACCTGACGGTCAGCAAAAAACTTCATTTTCACATGATGCAGGTGAGCCATCTTCACACAGCAACACAGGCTGGCCGCATAAATTATCATACATTAGCCATATATGGTGAGCTCTTCTGGCCCTCTCAGGTGACGGGGCCAGTGTACATTACTGTCTTATGGTTATATGTATATTGCAGTCTCAAATGACTGAGTCAGGAGTTGGAGTCCGGAGTCAGGACTCGGAATCAGGACTCGGAGTCAGGACTCGGAGTCAGGACTCGCAGTCAGGACTCGCAGTCAGGACTCGCAGTCAGGACTCGCAGTCAGGACTCGCAGTCAGGACTCGCAGTCAGGACTCGCAGTCAGGCCTCTGAGTGAGGACTCTAAGTCACATCTCAGGACTGCGAATCAGTCAGGACTCGCAGTCAGGACTCGCAGTCAGGACTCTGTCAGGCCTCTGAGTCAGGACCCGGAGTCAGGTCTGTGAGTCAGGACTCGGAGTCAGGATTCTGAGTCAGGTCTCGGATGCAGGCCTTGGAGTCAGGACTCAGAGTCAGAACTCTGATTCAGGACCCTTACCTAGGACTTTGAGTCAGGACTCTGAGTCAGGCCTATGAGTCAGGACTCTTGAATCACGACTCTGAGTCCCGACGCTGAGTCACGACTATGAGTCACGACTGTGAGTCACGACTCTGAGTCACGACTCTGCGTCACGCCTCTCAGTCACGCCTCTCAGTCACGACTCTTCAGTCACGACTCTCAGTCACGACTCTTAGTCTGAGTTGAGTCGAGACAGGAGGCTGAGGAAGGATTTAGCATCAGCAGTTTAAGTCACAAGTCTGAGCCAGGAGTGTGAGTCAGTCATCAGAGAAAAGAGTCTGCGTCACGAGTGAGATTCAGTAGTGTGAGATCTGATCAGGAACCTGATCGGGATTCAGAATTGGAGTCGGAGTCAGAGTCGCAGTCGTGGTGAGGAAGCAGAGTCAGCATGTGTTTGTCAGTCCGTCAGTTTCATCCATCTGTCCCTTTGTCTGTCCATTTACAGGCAGAGTTTAGTTAAAAGTAAAGGTAAATTCTTTGTAATTGTCCGTGATGACAATTACCGTGTTCTCTAGTTTAATATGTTACTGTCCTGGATAGTGAGGATACTGAGTCACTGGTCGACTCATGCTTTGCTCTTTGATGATCTATTCATTCAGACGCGTCTGTTTAACATTGTACTTGGAGTAATTTTTTTAATAAATCATAATACATGTGTATATTTATAAATTTCAGATCGAAAATGTGCGAAATAAGAATGCAGATGGCATGCCTCTGGTAATGATGCTGGGATCCCTCGCTTGCTCCACCTGCTGGCTCTTCTTTGGAATGATGTTAAACGACGTTAATATCTATGTGAGTTGAATGTGGCTACTTGCCCAGCTCAGGGGTGCCGGAACAGTAGGGGGGACAATTGCCCCTCCTGCCCTAGTCCAAGGAGGGGGCGGGGGGAAGGGCATAGTGTGCCCTTTTGATCTTAATAAAAAAACTTAAATTGTGCCTTATTTTAGTAATTTTAGGCACATTATATTATATAATGATTATTCAACCTTATTTTAGTAGTTACATATTATATATATTCAAAAATATTACTGACTCTCTATTTGAATTTTGTCACATGAAACTGGCGCAAATATGATTTGCCCTTTTTTGTCCGACCACCTCTGTTGTCTGCATTTTCTTCTGGCACCCCTGGCCCAGCTCCAGTCAAGGAGTTATTTCTGTAATAGGGTATTTTGGAGAGTTAGTTTTGAATCTTGCTTCCTGGTTTTTTGACTTTTCAAGAAATTTTTTTTTTCTAATTGCCTTTTTTGATGCTGGTGCTTTGGATTAATTGCTAATATTCCAAACTAAGATTAAATAATTCAGCTTTATAATTTATTCAAAGCCTTCTATCTACAACGTTTCTCAGCAACTAAAATGTGAATCATTGCAGATTTATGATGGAGTGGATAGATCTTTACAACATTTGCAGATATCTTCAATAACTCAATTAAAATTTATTTGACAAATGAAGATTTTAAGACAAATCTTTTATTTCTGTTTTCAGGCACCCAACATTCCAGGAATTGCCATTATTCTTGTCAAGCTGTACGTCTTTCAAATGTATTCACCGAGCCAGTCTGCCAAATCTAAAGCAGAGTAGTCAAGTTTATATGCGGTTTTTAATATAGGATATTAATTGTTGTTATATTTTTAGATTTATATTTTTTGTCACTTTTAGTCACTGGCAGGAATAACTGACTCACCATATTATACGGATTGTATTTCACTTGCAGATTTTATTTTAGATAATTTAGTTCATAATCTTGTTAATTGTTGAGTTTTATGCAGATTTTTAGCCAGAGCTTCAGCATTGGCCTAATGTTAGTCTGCGGATTAGTTACAAAGACTGTCACTTTTCTACTGCTCCTCTGGACCCTGTGCGAAGCTCTGGCCTTGAATCAATTGATTCTTGTATCTTTTTACATGAATCTAATTTCTGTAAATTACAGGTATAAATGCTCATGTTTGGCTCATTTCAAATAAGTATAGCCTATTTTTAGGTCTTTGGTGCAATCAACAGTGTAATGTTGTTGTATTCGAATTATATTGTTAGGTTTTTTCTTGTTATTGATTAATTGTTAATTTGATGATGTATACAAAGATGTATACAAATTTGTGTGAAAGTTATTTGTTAAAGGGTAATATCCAAACATAAATATATAATTTTTAAAAAGTAGCTTTACTATTTCAGGACTTTTATAGAGAATGTATTTACCAATTTTAAAGTTTTTCCACATGTATATATCAAATATATATATATATATTTACACTGCACTGAATTGGGCGCTGACTTACAAATTTCTAGGGAAAAACTCCCCTAACATTCCCACTGAAAATTTATTTTCAATTTCCGAATGTGAAAACAGTTTCCCTAAAAGAAAATGTTAAAGGGTAACAGACAGTTTATCAGTCATCTAAGCTTGAAAGTTTATGTTTAATAGATTCAGACATGAGTGAAATTTGAAACAAATGAGATATATAATATTTACGTAGTGTGTTTGATTGTTTGTATATGGAAATTACAGTGGTTATTCCATTTATGCACAATTTTACATGTGATTAAGCTGACCTATTATGCAATGGGGGATGATTTTGTAAAATTGAGATTGTTATAAATGAATTCCAATTGGTGCCAAATTAATCTATGCGATTGACATAAAATTTTGTTATCACTAAAAAATTGTGAAAATACTACATTGGTTGTTTTGTTGCCTTTTTAATGTTACTCATTTAATTAAAAATTTTTTGAGTCTTAGGGCATAAAAACTTTTAGAGGAAGGTGGTCTATTGGTTAGGACACCAACTGCTTTTGAGGGGTATTTTTAAATGAATTTGTCTTTGGAGGTGATCAATATTTTTTCAGAAATGACTCGGAATAAGTATTAAAGTAGAGTGCGTTGGCTTTTGTTTAACATTCATCTGTGATCACTGCATGGCTCGCATCACTACTTGGGTCCAGCATATTCCAAAGTAGGCCTATATATCAGCTTTCTCCAGACATAGTTTTGTACTGTAGCTGTATCTAGTCCGATCTCTGTACATGTTTTTAAACTTTTTGTTGTAGTTTATAGATCTAAAAATTGGCAGAAAATTTGGTGAATTTAATGTTTTTGTGACTATTATGGCAATTTTTTTTAGGAATGAAAAAAAAAAAAAAAAATTATAGACCATGCTTGGGAAGCAATGGTATTTTCGTGAGAGAAGTTTGTTAAACACATGACACTGCAAGAAAAAATACTGATACTTAGAGAAAAAAAAGTTGTTATTTTTTTAGCAATAAAATCAGCAGCGCAGTTTCCTGACCCCATGGGCCCTGGGGTTTCGTTGTGGGGTATCTTCGTATTAAAACAGCAAAAAAAAAACTTTGAACGATTCATACTTGAAAAGTAGTTTATCATAGTTTCTTTGGTGCAAAAGAAAATTACTTAGGCATAAAAACTTCCCAAGTATTATTTGGTAGAGCTTCTGGTGGGCATCACATGCATCTATAGTTTAGGTAGTTGGTGGTGGCAGCACAGTCTAGAAAATAAGTTCATGGTGTCGGCATCTGGCGAGGAGGATAAATTTTACTTTGCAAATAGTGCCATCTGTTGTAAAATTTCGTCAAACAACATGGCTGTGCAAAAGCACTGAGTGTTACTTAATGTAGGTATGTGACAATAACGTCATTTGGCAGTCAAAAGTGTGTCCTGGTGACGTCGTGACTCACTTTGGTGTTGCGTGCATAATACTGCTATTTGATTCTCTTGAAAATGGTTTCTCCTTGTTTAAATACCAGATATGAATATACTGACCATGTAGTACACAATTTTTTCTTCAACTGGGTATTTTTTTTTTTCACGTGAGATTTGTCTAAGGGCCTGAAAAAGCTGCGTCAAAATGCATGTCTAAGTAATTAAGCTGAAAAAGGGTGAAGATGAGTTTTTATAGCTATGGGGATAGTTTTTTTAGTTTTGCCAGGGTCTTCTCTATATTCCCTGTTAATTTCATGCAGATCTGAGGATGATCACATGGTTATCTTGATTGATACAATTTGTATTTTGACAAAATTATTGCAAAAAATCCACCATGGCTGGCCTGGTATCTTCCAATCTACAGGCTCACTATGTGATAAACAAATATTTTAAACACACCTTTAGCACACTAAAAGATTCCTACATATGTCCACTATTAATTGGTTTGCATAATGTGACAGATTTGTCACAATTGTATCCTTTATTAGTGGATTATTTGCAATTACCTCGAGTGTTTGCGACCAAAACTTCGACACTTCATGTTCTCTTGATTGCTTATTTATAATTAATTAATATATTCAACAGCTTATGCCTAATTAGTTACCTTCTTTAATTTAAAATATAATATGTGCTCTTTCATGTGCTTTTTGTTCCATGATAATTCATATAGAAACAAATAAGTTACAGGTCATAATAAATCCAAAAATTGGAAAATTTTGCCTTCACTTCATGCGCGAAACAATCAATAATTTATTGAGATATTGATTGTTAATTAATTAATTTACCAGCTAAGCATACTAAAATATTTGACTAATTAAAGCCAAATATGTGTACTTTCATAAGCTTTTTATTCCATGAGAATGTATTAAGAATCCAAAAAGTTACATCACTTTGAAATGTAACTTTTGTGAAAATGGTAACACCTTTTTAGGAGCTTCAATGGCTAATCAATGCTTAACGATGGGACAAATTTTGCTAATATTTGCCACATAAAATTTGGTATATCTTCCTTAATTTTTGGTGTAGAACCAAAATTAAAAAACCATTGTAAAGAGAATTTCAAGGACCTCCTTTATGCCTCATTGATAATGCAACAAAAAAATATTTCAATTTTTTGTCACATACCTACTTAATGTTCATCTTTTAGGCGTTTTATCCAGTTTTACAAGGATTACAGGTATGCTGGTTTGTTTAATGATTAATTAATGGGTATGTGCACGTTTTTGTAAGATATTTAGCAACTGTCATATGATGTATGTGTGTGAAAAAAGCATTTAAAGGCTTTCCCTTTTTGCTTATGCAAGTAGAAAATGTTACATCACCATGTCCATGTGTGTGTGGTGTTACATAGTTGGAGTGAACTGATAAACAACAGCACAATTTCTTCAAGCATTTGGACAAGCACACATCACATGCACCTCAGCTGTAGTAAGGCCAATACATCAATGTCATCAATGAGAAATTTGTGTAAAATTTGTATGTTTATGTGTATTCAAATAGATATGCCTGCGTAGAACTTGACCATGTTGACAGTACTGTCTTTTTTTTTAACCAGTGACAACAGACAAGGGCTCCGAATATGGCTTCATTTTGTCGATACTTCAGATTGTGCAATCACACCAAAATCTGCCTGTCATATTCCAAAGTGGAATATCATGTTGCCAGCCGCAGTGTCGGTATGTATACATTAATTATCCAGTATAGGCCAACTGTCATTTATACGCCCAAAGTATTGTATACCAATTATTTTTCTTAACAATCCAATTAAATTTTCATTACAATTTTAAAAATTTTCATTACGATTCAATCTAATCTTGCTGCAGGTGAATCATCAGCTCTGAACCAATCTAGCAGATCTAAAAAGGTCAAGCCGGAAGTGATCACAAGACTGCACAGAATTCTCGAAGACAGGACCATGTACCAGGAAACGCTGTTCTCACCGCAGACTTTTAAAGAAGTGGCTGTTGCTGGGGTCGGACACTCCAAACAATTAGCTGCGGCAGAAACCCCAATGATCTCCAGAGTACTGAAGAAGACAACAAGCTGGAATAAGGATGAAGTGCTAAGCTCTCACTATGCGAGGACTCTGGCCAGTATATCATGTTTTGACAAGGAAGCTTTGAACTTGAGTTTGTACGAACTTGACGCCATGGCAATGAACAATGTGGATATAACAGCTCCAGTCTACGCATTTCTGTCGTTACTTGACTTGCACTGGTTTAGCCTCATGGATAGCAAAGTCTTTGAACCGAGGCATGCCATTCAGACTATGTTCTTCATAGGAACAGTGCGAAATGCCCCCGCAACTTTATTCCAAAACTTGGAAGATTACTTCACAATAAATTGCGATGACTTGGACATTACTGAGTGGAGTTTGATTTGCAATAGTTTCTTCGCAAGTAACAGGCGCATCTCTTCGGCGGATCTTCTCAGGAAGATTGCCAGTGCTCTACTGAGAGACCACAGGAAATGTCCTCTTAATTTGTTGGGAAACTTCATGAAGGTTTTCCAGCACTCTGGTTACGATCAGTTTGGCTTCTACATGCAACTTGGAGATGCCCTGGCGGAACGTAGAGACCTGTTTAGGATGAACTCTCTGACGACTGCCGCTCAGATTCTGTCTTTGTATTCTTCGGTGCGAATCATTCATGACGCTCTCTTTGATGTCATATTACACGGTATCAATCATGCAGTGAAGTTGCGTCATATCAAACCAAGACTGACCAAAGACTTATGTCGCATTTGCTGGGCCTTCACGTCCCTGCAAGAACCAATTCCTCATGAACTGTTACAAATCCTCGAAACTGAACTGCTGGCTAATGATGGAGACTACATTTGGGCTTTTCCTGAAACTGCAGTCGAGATTCTCACGACATTAGCCCTGAATGACATTTACCCCCGAGAAACCATCACCAAAGTCTTCTCTGCAGAATTTTTGAGGTTCAAACAAAGTGAGTTTACAACTTCACACTAATTAAATTCTGAATTGTTTGTGTTCACTGAAACAGCTTCAGTTTCTTCCCTTGTTAATGATATCAGAATTCAGAAAACATGGAAACACACACGTGATACATTATAATGAAATGCTCCTCAGAAATTGTGCGATTTCCAGTGATAAGTGTTTATTGGCTAAGAGCTCGTAATTGTAGATTTATTTTCAGACTTAATTGTATCTGGTCAGACAAGTTGAGAACTGCAAAATAGTGTAATTTTTTGTGTGCCTTTGATATTTGATGCCTTGTTGACAATTTCATTTTGCAGAGCGACTTCTGGAGCAAGACTTCCAGCTACAGCTTCTTGAGATCTCTTCTCGACTTAATCTCTCAGATCTGAGAATCAAGAAATTTTCAGATGTAAGTTTATGTTGATATATTTATTTATTCTTAAGCATAAACTTCAAAGAATCCAAGAAAAGTATTACTGCTTATTATTTGTCAGAGTTGGCTCTATTTTAATACCTGTTTGGTTCTTTATTATAGTTAGAGAATAATTAAACTAAAAAGTTGTAACTAAATATGATTTACAAATCTGATATTGATATTTCCTTGGCTGTAAAGGTCAGAAATTCCAACATAAATTTTTTTTTTAATTATACTTCTTTTTTTTTAGTCACTCCACAAACTGATTTTATATAATAAAAAATCTGCATTGTTCTTTCAACTATATGACACTCACATGATTAATTTACAATATATGTAATTTTGAAAACTTTTTGATTTCTAGGAATTTCATGAAAGAGCACAGGAGAAACGTCCTTCCTTGAGGTCGCAGATTGTCAGACGGACTGGCCTTCAGCCTTTGATCAAGGGATTGTTGAGAGAGCTGCCCGATCCTAGTTTCATATCTATTCATCATATTTTGCCTCATCCCAAGATCTTAGGTGATATGTCTATTCAAAATATAAATTATATTTTTGAATATTAATTTAAACTTCTTGATTTTGATAGTCCAAATTCTTTCAATGCTTTTGTTGAAATTTACAGGCTGCTGGAATGAATAAAACATAAGATATTAATTATTCAGATGTGGAACTGCGATTCGATGAGGATGGACGGCCCATCCCACACCCGAATGGACTGAAGGACCAATCTCTCTTGGAGTTATTGAGAGGCACCGGCAGGCCATCTGGAGACCACTTCTCTGTTATGCACAGGCTTGGATTGTTACATGGGTCACTCAGGTAGGTGTAAGAATGGTGTAATGGTGTATGACAGTTATATACAGGATATAACGATTACCCAAATAATCAACAACAATTGTATTTTAGTTCATTTCTAAATTCCAATCCACAAAATCTGTTAAATCTGTTTTGTCCGTTTTTTGCATCAATTCTGCATAGTCAGGCACATTAAAATCACCGAAGACCCTGGTTTGGATTGTTTTGTTATAATAAATATGGGTGAACAATTGCTAACTGTAATTGCTTCTAATTTTCAGTGGCCCAATCAGCAATTTCTATTCGAAGGCTGACAGCTCTGTCAGGAAAAGGAGAAGGTAAATAACTTCTGACATTAAGAAATTAATGTTATTTACCAAGAATTTATGATATATAGATTACGAAATGTTCATACATGTATGTCAAATGCTAGCCAACCAGAATCTTTATTCAGACAGATTTAACATTTTGGAAAAGAAATTCTGGTTGTAGTACAAGCCATATAACTGAGACTATCAAGAGAAGTTTTTCAAATATTAACCATGGTGGTTTTAAATCCTCACAAATCTTTGTAATTTACTGCTGCATTTTGTTAAATAAAGCTCTTGATTGTATGGGCCTAGTAATTAATGCATATGTCCGCCTATATTCACAACACTCATATCTATCAATGCCCAGAATTTCAAACATGAACAGTGATGAATCTGACCCCTAGTGATTGACTGGTTGTGAGTGGCAAGATCTTTGCCTGATTTTCTGTGCATTAATTTCTTACTAATTTATTCAGGTTGGTGATTAAGGTGTACGGCTGGAACCAGTACACTCGCAACCCCACCAGGCTCCTAGGGTTACACCAGCACGAGGTCAACTTGCTAAACCAACTTGGATATGATGTGATTGGGGTAAGAAAGAATTTTGTTGATTGTCTAATAGTAGGACTTGCGTTCTATTTAAATTCGAAGTGATCCAGCATTTACATGAATGGCAGCCATTCTCAAAAATCGGGCACAACCAAAACATAACAGACATGTGATAAATAAATTACAAATTAGCTAATCTACACGTGAGTACGCATTGCAGCAATCGGGCCAAACACCAGTTTGCATGTTGACGAGAGAAAGTGTAAAGCCCTTCTCACAGAAGGTAAACTGGTGATCAAATGATTTTATGAACTTGGTCGCTAAAGAGCCACATCAAATAAAATCTGAGGTTCCCCGTGAAGTCGTGAATTATGAGGGAAAATGCCCATTTTCTAAAGGTCTAGAGACTCTAGAGGAATATTAATCATAATGCTTTGCTGCTTACAACAATCTGTAGTTATCACAAAATGCCTGCCAAAACAGTGCAAGTCTGGGCTCTAACCATTAAGCCACTTGAAGAAAAAATAGAACGAGAAACCAGTTCACAAAGAAATAGCCACCTATCGACCAATATCCTTCTAACTCTTCCTATGCGAATGTTATTTAAAACAAATGATTTTCCTTGCAGATAAATCCAGCTGATGCCAGTCACTTGGAGGACATGCCAGAGGAAGAGTCGTCAAATTACATCCAGAGATTAATCCTTAAAAGATGAGACATCACATTTGTTATGTATATAATGTAATTTATTTCAGTATATCAGTATAATATAGTTGTATTACAACACAAATAAAAAAATTTCATTGCATAATCAAGACCAATTTGATTGTCGAGTTTTTTGGTAAAAATACAGACTAGCTGCACACATAATTTATTATCTGTACAGCTTTCAAACAGGTTTAGTTAGGGACAATAGGAAATATATAGCTTTTGAAGACTAGACTCGTTGGCCATCAAGAGTTTTCAAATTCAGTTAGTCCTGAGGCTTCAGGTGTCATTCATTCATGTATGCTTCCAAGATTCAACCGATTATAAGATTTGGTGAGAATTGGATTTCATTCTGTGGAAGTCTTTTACAGCAGCATATAGGCCTATGTGTTGAAGACAACTTTAAGCCAACAAGCAGTAATCACATACAAAGTGAGAAGCATGCTCAGATTCAGTGAGTCTGACAGTGACTATCAATAACCTGGCAATGCTGGCATATAGCAATATAGCAATTTCTATCCAAAGGATATATGTGAATCTTGACTTGATAGCCAACAATTATAGCTCTTCAATGACATTTCTATACCATAATATTATATTATGCACTAGATAAGATCAGTCTTTGAGACAGAGGACCTATATAATTCAACAGTGTATACCCTAAAAGTTATCAATCATCAGCTGATCATTGTCTTGACTTTTGCAAATCTGGCTCGGTTCTCCGGGGATCAAAAACCTCAACAATAACAAATCACCGGCAGTCAATTTGCACACAATAAATTTTCTAAAGTGATGAGAGTATTTGATTGATATTGAAGAGGAGTAAGCAGGGTATCACAGTCGATGTTATCACAACAACCTGCAGGTCATAACCATCGTATGTTTAAACCGTGTTGATCTAGCGGCTCTAAATGTTGCATTTCTAGATCTATAGGCCTACAAGTGCAGTACAATAGAATCTGTGGTATTTGCATTTGTGAAAGAGCCTACAAAATACAGAAAACGAAATATACTCACTGCAATTTGTGAATTTTATCAAATTGGTATTTACTATTTAGTTACGAAAAATATAATTGGTGTATTACGTGCATTTCATCAATTTTTCAAACGTGGTATTGAATTGCGAGTTCTGCCTCACAAATCAAAATATTGCAGAGCTCTATTAAAGTAACAGTTCAAGTGTATGTTGGGCCATGTGTATCAAAAATATGTGTGACTATCGAAATGTGAGTAAATATTTTTTTGTGGGTGATGAGTGGGTTTTTAATATTGGTACCACAGGCCCCTCAATCTCTTCCCTGCAAGCCTGCCCCTTCCAATGCTCTTCATACATGTATAAACACTGGGATATTAGTGAGGGATGGGAGACTGTTGTATCAGGGGAAGAGATTGAGCGGCCTGTGATTGGTACTGTAAGTTGCAATGCAGTTGAGGTTGCCTTTGGGCCTATTCAGTTCCTGGCACACATTTAATTTATTTAAGATGCTGGTTACCTCAATGAAATACTAAACTATTACCTACTCAGTGTACAGTATAAAAGCACCAGCACCAAGCACCAAACCGCATCATACATATCAAGGCACACAACGGACACTAGTAACATCTCCTAATACACCTCCTAATACATTAAGCCTATTCTACTGGAATAAGAATCAATTTAGAATAAATCCCTTTGCCATAGATTCAGGACTAGGACACCTGCTATAAGGTATTTCGTAGACCCTCTTTCGTAAAAGTTAATGAGGTTCCTACCTAGATTTCACACATTAATTCAGTTACCTTAGTCAATATACACTGGGTATATATCTGTAGGCCTATATACTTTTTATGGGACTTCCAACTTCCAAGTCATACTGCAAGTCTTAATAAAAGTTCCAAAGGAATTTTTCAATTTCCAGAACTTCTACACTATAAATTTTAAAAGTAAAATTTAGCAGATAAAAGTAAAGTAAAATTCTGAAGCATTTTCACCATGTGTGCATGTGATAAGGGGAAAAGAACAGTTTTGGAAAACAAAAGTGAATTTAGATTCTATTTCATCATCATTCAAATTGAGCCCTTTAGGCCTTCATCATTTAATTATCACTCTAAATAGTACACAAAATTCACAAATATATTTGCTGCACAAACTCTTTGACACAATATTTTAAACTTAAGCAATCTATAGTGAAATAAGTTACTACGGCAGCATTTAGGTGCAGCCGATCAAGACTGATTGAAGGGTCGACAGAAAATTTCAGAAATTATCATAATAACATGAAATTTTTGAGAATGTCATGTCTTAATGTGCAATGGAATTTCAACAAGTTTGATAATTAACAGATAACTTAACAATGATAAAGATAAACAATAGAAAAAAATTCTGATTGCACAACACTCTCTAATTAAAATTATGTCCGTAACAAAAGGATTGTTCATATAGCAAATAATATAATACATCAGTTTCCAAAAGGAAATCAATTAATTTATTTCCTTGACTCTGGCAAATTGGAGATTCTAAATTTTAGCTCTGAAGGTTTTTGACATAATCTATATCAAGCTCACAATATATTAAATTTAGGCCAATTTCCAAGTTACACAGCAAAACCTTCCAGAAACAAAGTGTTACACTCAACATATAAAATTGTCCGAGTCAAGTGGCAACTTGTTAACAAAACAGGCATTGAGCCAATGGCACTCAGAGCAATGATTTTTACATTATATTAATAATCATTTCATTTCATTTAATATATAGTGACAACCACAAACATAAGAATTTGCCATTTTTAACCGGCAGGTTAATAGAGGAGGGCTTAAGTGAAATGGGACTCTAGTCCACTTGTCCATGTGTCAACTTGTCCACTTGTCCACTTTCCTTGGCCCTCTGAACACAGTGCTGCAACCCAGTGAGCAAAGGGGGCCAATGACAGATATGGACCTGCCCATTATGAATGGGGGATTCAGTTAGCTGTAAGGGGTTACCATGGTTACAGGTGCAATGAACAGCTGCAGCCAGCAGTGGGCCTGTGAGCCTCATTGGAGAAGTTGCCCCTGTGTCAGGATTGCTTATAATTCCAAGGCACTGTGATAGTCAAACCATTTAGTCTGGCAGATTATGAAAACCATTCTGCATTTTGTGATAAAGCTCTGAAATTTGGCACATGGGAAGCTGATGGCTTAAACTATATTTTAAAGATTGGAGGCATTTTGTATTGCTACCCTGGTTGCCATGGTAACCAAATTTGTTATTCAGTTCAATAATCACACAATTATCCATTTAGGGTGGCTGTGACATATATTTTTAGGGGGGAAACCCTATATTTCTTTTGCTTGGACCCTGAATAAAAATATTATTGAAGCTTTAGACATATATACACATATACATACACAATAATAAATGTTTCCATGGCAACCAAATACAAATTCAGGCAATTAATGAGCAACACATCTTAAAGGAAGTGAAAAACCGACATATGCCTTTTTTCCACATCTTAGGCCAAAAACTCTCAATGCAGTTAGTATATACTACTTCCTAGGCCAAAAGCCATTGGTTGCCATGGTAACCGCCAGATGGAAACATTGCCCGAATTGAAGTATTGGTATTTATAATCAATTTATCAGTCAAAAAACTTAACAAAATTGTCGTGTTCCATCCACTTCTAATTGAGCAGACCAATTGATAATCTAATATTAACTGATCTGGCAAGATAACTGGCTACTCATCGTCTAGCATATGTGACGTCACCATGGCAACAGCAATCTGCTGCTTCCTTGTTGTTTTTTTCTTTAATAATTTTTCACATTGGCAGCTTCGCTTGCCATTTTTGTTAGCTATGTTAGGGCTAGAAACCTGTGGTTTGATGCATTGGATTTGCCAGGAAGTGTGCTATAATCTGATGTAGATTCAGGTTTCTGCTGCAAATGGAAAATATCTTTGGGTGATATTTTGCAAGTATTGTATAATTTCTCAAAGTGACTCTGTGTTATATAAATACATTTTTGTATCAATTTACTGTGTGGTAGGATCCCTTGTCTATATCAATATATTGTTCCTCACTTTATTTAGAAATAAATGATTAAAAAAGTGATAAATTGTATCTTGCAGTCTGGTGAAATTTAACTTAATTTTTTATATGTACTAAATGTGGTTTTATTGAGAATTTTTATTTTTTTTGGGCTAATGACCCATAGAGCGGGTATCCAGGGCTGAAGATACAAAATCAATTTTTTTTCAAAATTTCACACAAAAGGCATTATTATAATTCAGGATATATTAATGGTAGAGAATTGTTTGTAATGTTGTTGGAAAGCAAATTTGATCTGCTTGATATTTGTATTTATTTTGTTTTCCACAGCTTTGATGCCGAGTATGAAGAGGATTTTTCTGCCATTTATGCTTTACATACACTTGGTGCCATCAATAGCAATTTGCCATTGCGTTTTGCAGATGGAAATGTTTCTCTACAGACTCAGGAGCTTGATAATTTTAGTTCTTTCCAAATTGTAGCCTGAATTTTAAGTTCCATTTTTGCAGGAATTGGCAGCCAGTGCAAGTTTTTCTGACAGTCTGTGACACTTTCTTGTCTTTTTTATCATTCAATGAAATGGACTGCAGATTTTTGTGCAACTTGAAGTTTATTCACTAGGATTTTGCTGATAACATGCAGCAATCCATTTCCGTAGTCTAGGTGAGGAGTAACTAGTGCATCAACTGCAGTTTTTTTTGGGTCCCTATCTAATGCCTTCCTAATCTTTGAGATGTTTTCAAAATTAAAGTAATCATTTCTACATATTTTTTGACTTGCTTATCCATTGTTGCCCCTTGTCAAAGAACACACAAAGATTCTCAACACTGCCTGATGCTTTGATCTCAGTGTTGTTTATATACATTGGTTGGCGAGACCTTCAGTTTCTTCAGTTGATGACGAGTGCCAATTATAAGGAGTTCAGTTGTGTCAGCATTGTTTTTACAAAAGAAGTTTCTGATTTCTGTTGTGCACTTCTCCATTTTCGTCACAGTATTAGTTTGATCATCATGATTGGTTTGCGAGAAAGTATTTATTTGATCACCAACATACTTCTCTTCCTTAATTTTGTTTCTTTTGCCAACTTCACTGAATGGTGCAATGTAGGAGTTGAATGGACCTAGCTTTGCTCCTTGTGGGACTCAACACTAACCTAGGTTATCTGAAACAATATTGTTGTTAGTCACTTACTGTCATCTTTGTGAAAGGTAGGATTTGAACAAATTCAAAGCATTACTTTGAATCCCATACTTGTGGTTCAGTCGAGATATGGTAATGCAAGCCATTAAAGTCTCAAGTTCTGGGCAGTCATGAGGGTTTATTGATGAGATGCATACCACTGCATTTCCTATTTCTGAGGCAAAACTAACTACCAGTTTTCAACTGACACCAATGAATGGGTTGACAAGTTGCCCATCTGTTTCATTGTTTCCTTCAGTGATTTCCCATTGGCTAAGATTGTGGCTTGTTGACAAAAATAAAGTGACTTTGGATATTAAAAGTTCTTGGAGCAAGTCAAGGTGCCTCCCTGCTCCCCTGAATGTCTTTGACTTTACGGGTTAAAACCCCCGGGTGGGGAACTCAAAATTGTCACGGGACGTTCATGAGCAAACTCTCAGATGGATGCCGGTTTGATGAGATGATAAATTGGCAGCCCCTTGTGTCTTTGCTGGACAAGTAAAAGATCCCTCACATGGGATAGATATGTAACATGTTAAGGACTCTCGCTCTCTCTCTTGTTGCATTTCGTGCAGGGAAAGAATTTCAGAACATCAATGCCACTGAAATATCCCAGTCTCTAGGCAGAGACAAATGTCAAACTTTACCCGCGCATGTTATATGCCATAACAGGCTGCAATCCTGTTTCCTCCTTCTCCGGAAAAAAAGCAGACGAAGAGCTTGATCATCATGGAATGCGTCTAAAGTTAAATTTTGAACACATTCAGTGCAATATCGTATCACTCCCCAAAACATCACAAACATGTTTTGCATCGCAAATGTGGCCAATGTTCTTCCTCTTGTGGAAGTTTGATATTTCATTTATGAAACAGGGAGTGAGGACTCATTGAGACAAATCATGTGTGATAAAAAAGGCAGATGTATTGAAATATTCCCCCAGCACAGAATGCTTTGCGACGATGAACGCTGAGCATAGGCACGTTTCCCAGGGAGTCAGGTGGGGCTGCAGCCCTCTGTGGCATCAGGGCAAATGGCAAACCTTGGCAAATCTGGATCAGTATCATGACAGATCCATTGCCCTGGTCACATCCGTAACATGCTAAAATTTCAGGGCAAAATAGCGGCAGCTCCCCGCGAAATTATCGTCCCGTACACCTATGACACTGAGAGCAGCTTATCAAGCAGGAAATATATCTGGAGTCAAGCTTTGTATTGGTAAGTAACGCCAGTACTTCCTCATCCAGGGGACTTTGCTTGGACTTACAATGAAACCTTGGAAACATCAAATAGATGACGTTGCTTCCTGCAGGAGAAGCATTCCATGCCCGGGGGGGGGGTATACTCAGCCAAATTTTTTTACGGATGTGTGGCACGCGTTCTGAAAGTCGTACCCTATGGTCAGGTTTTCAGAGCCTGAATTTCATACCGTATGGTCAGGCTATTATATGGGTCCTATAGCCTATATTTTATTGACATCAAAGAGGAAAAGTCACCTAACCCTTGAAAGATCAATGCAAGACATCACGTGATTGCAATTTCACAGGCAAAACACCATCGTGATGTCCAATTGAGAATAGTACCCTATGGTTAGGCTCTCCAGGCCCCAAAAATGACCCTATGATCAGGAAATCCTCTTTAAAACCCTTTCTTTTGAGCGGCACATAGTAATGGTAAAAGGGTTTGGGCAAATTAATATGGTATTATATAGGTAGTATGACATCAATGTGAGTGCCCCCCCCCCTGGGATTCCATGCTGTATTGAAATTTGACTGCATCACAGGTTGCAAAAGAAACTGTACCAGCAGAAAAGCCAAAATCAGATGCTCTTTCTCTTGCAAATTCGGTTGTTGCCAAGAAATATTCCTGATATGAACATTCAAAATTGCAGACAAAGACCTTATATTTGTGAGACATATTACTCTGGCCAGTGAGATGACTCTGATTCTGTACTGCAACCTTCCCCAGGAGTCCCCTATCCTCCTCTTTCTGCTGCATCGCATCCACCTGCTGTTTTTTTTTTGTCAGAAAAAATGCTATCATTTTAAAAATTACTTCCTGCTTGACTCCACGCACTCATGTCAATAACACAAGCAATGCACAGAAATCATATTCCTTGTATGGGAATTGGGTCTTTGGTACAGAGTGAAAAGATTTTAACTGCTACTTAAATTGTTCGTGATTCTTCGAGTTGCAGTGCAGCTTCATCATGTTTCAAATAAGGTATAATGGCCTTATACTTATTAATTTGCCCAAACCCTTTTACCATTACTGATCAATTTGTGACCAGATACCATTTTCGTATTGATCCATATAGATTGCAGTGTTACCCTGAAAACTGCACCATAAAATGAAATAATTGATATATCTTATACTTATCTATACAATGTGGTATGAAAACATAACGAATAAGCAGATTTTTTATACACAGTTCATCTCTGTTAGATTTTTCATAATATATAGGATCCATGCAGTTGCTATGGCAACATATTCAAATTTCATAAATTCAATTTAGTTCTGGTCCTCTCAGAATGAATGACAATTTCCAGCTCATTCACCTACATAATATTTAAGTGCAAAAGTGGTTGTCATGAAAATCATTAAAAATATCTGTGTTGCCATGGTAACATCCTGATCTAACATATTTTTCAAAATTCCTAACATTTGTCTTTAACATGGTGATTGAACAATATTTATAAGCCTATGTGAAGTTGTTTGGGGATTGTCTTGAAAGTGCCAACATTCTTATGCTGTTAATTGAAATTGGAACCAAATACAGCAAAATAATCCCTGTTGCTATGGTAACCAGTTCTGTATTTTTTATAATTGTTAATGAAAATAAGTGGTAGTTTTAATGTCTTGCATTAAAGGTCATTTTGGTACCAATATACATCTTATTATCTCAGCATGATTCATTTTCATGAAAAAAATATGCATAAATTGATCACTCCAAACAAATGGTTGCCATGGTAACCAGAGCAGTGATACAGAATGCCTCCAATCTTTAAAATGACCTTTGGGACCATATTAGACTGTGTTCCAAATTTCATTGCTTTATCACAAAATGCAGAATACTTCCTGTTTTGAGCAATAAGCTACTGGACTAATTTAAGTACTTGCATTTTAAAATAATTGTTCATGCCTAGATGAAGCATGGTTGCTCAGTGGATCATTATGTTTATAACACTTGGCATTGTCTACTTCTTCACCAGCTTTCTGTACAGTGCTATGATGTAGTTATGTACCATTGCCAAATTATTCCTGCAAGCAATGTCTATCAACACCCATCCACTAAACTCCCCCAAGAGACCAGGGCCTTCCTCAGTGCATTTCTCATTCTGACAGTATACTTTGACAAACTTTATCATTACAGCCAGTAAATTTGATATGCATAAAATGAGTGTTGCTTCCCACAGATTTTGGCACTCTGTGACTGTGAGTCATAATAGCTGATGAAGTGTCATCTTCCCAAATTTAACATCCATGGGAAACATAGAGGCTGTTTGATTAGTCATGATGAATAGAAGGCTATTTGATTTGTCATGTGACTGATCTTAAGAGTAAAATTATCGTGACAAATCATCAATATGATGATTCACGAAGTGCCATTTTCACAGTGCAACAGCCCACTCTGTTTGGATATCAGTTTTACAGACTGTAAACTAAAGTGGTGTTTTAATTGTAGTCTGCAGAAAAGGTTGCAAAAAGACGCTTGACACCACAAATAAACGGGCCTGTAAAAATTCTGGCGGTCCTGTAAACCAGTTTTTACCGGCCCACATGCCTTGTGAAAGGTCAGAGCGAGTTTTAAGGCTGTTAGTATTTCACTTGGATTTATGAAATTTGGTGTAGGGATTCACTTTAGGGTCTCCGTCAAAATCTTTTGGAAAAACCCAAGATGGCTGCCAAAATGGCCGCCATATTTTGAATTGCCCACTGTGACCTTAGTATTTCTTAGATTTATGATACTTGGTACAGGGATTCACTTAGGGGTTCCCTTAAAAAAATTTGGAAAAATCCAAGATGGCTGCCAAAATGGCCACCATATTTTAAAATACCCACTGTGACTTTGGTATTTCACTTACATTTATGAACCTTGGTACAGGGATTTACTTAGGGGTTCCCCTCAAAATTTTTTTGAAAAATCCAAGGTGGCTGCCAAAATGGATGTTCTGAATTGCCCACTGTGACTTTAGTATTTCACTTAGATTTATGCAATTTGGTACAGGGATTCACTTAGGGGTTCCCCTCAGAAATTTTTAGAAAAATCCAAGATGGCTGCCAAAATGGCCACCATATTTTGAATTGCCCACTGTGACTTTAGTATTTCACCTAGATTTATGCAATTTGGTATAGGGGTTCACTTTGAATTGCCCACTGCGACTTTATTATTTGGTTTTGGGATTTTCTTAGGAGTTCCCTCATAAATTATGAGAAAATTTCCAAGATGGCTGCCGAAATGGACACCATATTTTGAAGTGCCCACTGTGACTTAAGTAGTTCACTTACAATTCTGAAATATGGTATAGGCATTTGCTAAGAGGTTCCCCACAAAGTTTTTATGGCTTGCAGCAAACACTATCAGTCTGGCAATAACTGCTTAATACAAAACAATCCACGTAGTAATATATAAATCCCCCTGTTCATGATTTCAATCCCGAATATATAATCACCAAAGGCCGGTTTTGAATCCATGGATTCTTTTTAAAGGTACAAGTTATTACCAATACGCTTCTTTGCAAGATCATTTCATCCCTATACTTATAAAGTTACAGTTGATGACTCATATCCAGTCGGTGAGGTCATATTCCATACCTGCCATGTTATGAGCACAAGTGACAGTCACCAGTGAGGTCACATGTCTCCCAAATAAAAGACAAATTGATCACTCATTTCAGTGTAAATGATAAGACATGTACTGTCGTGCAGTGACATCATCAATGTCCTCAAACAGCCGAATGTAACCATTCAAAGACTGTGTAACAAAACTACCTTGGCGAAACTGTACATGTCAAATTGTAGCAATGTAGCACCATGCAACAACTTCGTCAAAACACATGATTTCGCATAATCATCATGAAGATTTGACGCACACATGATTACATTACAGATTATGCATCAATGAATAATAAGCATATATAGATCTATACAGGATAAAAGCAATGCCAAAAAGCAACTCACCAATTTATAAATGCCCAATTGAACAACATATTGCTTAATTCAAGCAACAAACAAACAGCGATTTCCATCAGATTAAAAGCAGTTAAATATTAGTTGAACTTACACTGTTAAATAAAGATTCATGCTCATATTATTCCTATGATAAAGTCGCTAACCTTTTATACTTTAAGTTTAAATACAATATCGAATATTGAACAGAACATCCTTTTTACAATTAGACAAACTCATAAATCTTAGCCTTGCTCTGACTCAGTCAGTCAATTAACACACCATGATTCAAAAGCAGTCAAGACACATTGCCTGTTGCATGCCTGTTTATCTGACACTGCATATATATTATACAACCAAAACTCTTTTCAACTAAAACCATTCAAAATGTAAGTTTACTCAATAATAGCTTTCAAAATGTAAGTTTACTCAATAATAGCTTATAATAGCTTATAATGGCAACAGATACAAGGGTCTAAGAACTTTTGAATGGCCTTATATCGCTTGCTCAGCTGCATGCATCAGAAGATGACTGAGATCTGGAGTAAGCAGGATAAGCAGAACTTCACTTTCCTAGTTTCCTATCTTTCCTTGTTCATTTACCGGCACTCCTAGTATATGCCACACCAGTGTTGAGCAATCCAAAATAGAAAGGTTTAGTTATGCCGCACGTTTCTGTGTCCCGTGAACGTGTAGGTTGCCATAGCAACAATGCTGTAATATACAGCAAAACCTCTTTATTAATGTTCATTGTGCAAGGATGTTCAAGATCTCGGCAACACAGATAAGATAACGGTACGCTGTTCAAGGGTGGCAGTTACAACTGTAAACAAATGAGAAACAAATGAGAAACAAGGTCCGTTAATAGTAATAGGATGTAACCATGCACACAACACAAAAGACCGTCCTTGTGTAACCATTTTACCAATGCTCACATAGTGGGTTAAACTACAATGATTATAAACAAAAAACATTTTCTTCAATTTCATTGTTACAAAAGATTGGATATTTTCTGGCTTTTATATATATATATATATATAGGGCAGTGCAAATCCTTCACAACTGGTTCAAATCTAATTTGGTTGATTGAAGCCACAGTCACTCTCTTTCATCAAAATTGATATTCAATTGGCCAACTGCTCTTTATGATCCCACATTACACTTCACAACCCTCCAGGTCATTTCTTTGCCTTCGTTCAATTAGTAATTCTATATTATGATATATATTATCTTATATGGGCTGGTCCATCGGAAAAGGGGTCTTATCGACTAAATTTTCAATTTTCATTTTTTTAACTGATATTGCAAAATGACCTCTCAAGAATAATCATGCCAAATATCATATGGCTACTGAAAATAGTTTTGAAGCTACAGCCTTTCAAAGATGACCATTTCAGTGGCAGGTTTGCATGTATTCTGTACCTGAAATTTGTGACGTCACCACTTTTGACAGCACCATTTCTTGCAGTTTTATCATTCTTGTTAATCTTCTGCACATGCCACAGTCCTTGTTGAAATACTAGTTCTCACACTGATCTTTTTAATTTTTTTGGAGACTTTTTAGAATAAATTGGAGTCTACTTTTTTCGCCATAATTTTTGTGCCCTTTTTCAATGGTTTAATTGATTAGTGAGTGACTACTTTTTTTTCTCTGTCGCCACCAAAAGCATTATCTCTTCCAGAAGTTTACTACATCATCAAACTTTTATGCAAGTGCAGGAAATCAGCGAGGTGTAATGTAACTAATAATAGCATAACTTTTGAATTAAAAAAATGTGAAATGAATTTTAAAAGAATAAAAAAACTATTAAGCCTTCAATCAAGGTTTCTGCTCTTTCCCGCCATAATGTATACTTGTGCCTCAATCTGGGCTCAATGTGGCCATTTTGATCCTCAGTTTGAGAACAGAATATATTTTAACTAGCCTGCTACAGGCAAGCACAGAGGAAATTATGCAAAAGCATTCAATTGAATTGTCAGACAAAAATAAAAAGAGCAAGGTTAAGTGAACATGCAGCATAAATAGTAATTATTTTGGTACTTTTCAGGGTTTCCCGCAAAAAATAAGTTGTGCCTCATTCTGAGAACAGCACCTGTTGGATACAGTTTCACATCTGGATATTTTCTAAAAAGCAAAACACTATAATTTTGTGAGAAAAAAAGTTTTAAAATATGATCGTTTGCAAGTCAATTTTTTAAAATCCCAAATTTATTGCAAAATTCCAGAAATTAAAAATGACGCACACACACAAGAAGATCAAGTATTTGTTGTCCCAATCGTCCTCGTCTAACTTTTTATAAACTTACTTTCTTAACTATTAAAAAAAAAGGAATGATGTAAAAAAAAAAAACTAATTTCTGAACTGGGGATAAACCTGCAGGTATCTATAAAATGGAAACAGTCTCATAAAATGAGTGATTGATAAACAGATCTAGATATCATGTCATGAAACACTTTAACAGCAGTTGACAAGCTGATCACTAAAAAAAAAATATGCTCAAGATATCTTTCATGTTTCTGTAAATCGAAGGAAGGTGCATTTATCTTTATCACATGTACTGTAACAGTATTTCAAGTCATTCATAAGTTTTAAATCCAATGAATTATAATAACCAGACTTTTTCTCATCTGATGTGTCTGCTGCAACACTTGTTTTGCTACATTTTGTAACTTGGCCATATTTTAGAAACATTGTGGCAAAAAAAAAGTTATAACTTGACTAGTTACTTATCTCATTGTTTTACATTTTATCATAAATACTATTTAATTGACAGTATTTGCTTCTTGTTGAATGCAGTAAAGTTGCTACAAGTTATAAAATCACGCAACTGTTTTTGGCGCCAAAATCTTGCCAGACTTTGACCATTGTTTTGGTGACGTCACCTCTTTTGCTGATAAGACCCCTTTTGTCATGGACTGGCTCAATTATAATTTACCAAACACATCCCTGCATTACTTTCATAAATACTAAATATAAATAACAATGCATTTTAGTCCTGCCGGGTTGTTCTAGTTTCTTTACATTTATGCAGCAAAGGACAGACCAACTTGTCATACAATGGAATTCACTTACCTAACATTCGTCTGCTTTCAGTGTGTTGTCATATCCAGGAGCACCTTCGTCAATCTTTGGGTTATCTGTCAAAAATAATTAGAAAAAGTCAAATACCAAACTCATTGAAATAAATTTCAAAGCGAAGTCTCAGTTCACTGTTGCCCCATCACAAGAAACATTGTGACAAATGACATGAAATCAAGGACATCCTTGATATCTTCCAGATGCCATGATTTATGGCAACAATTCTGGAACCTTGTTTCTGAATTAAGTTTACTTCCAACAATTTCACAAGAATCCAAGGATTCAAAGCTAGAGGTTTGAAGAGTATCCAGGGTAGTGCGTGCGAAGTGACAATAATCTCAGTGCTGGGCACTTCCGCAAACACTTCCGCAAACCGCAAATTCCGCAAATTGCGGAAGTGCTATATTGTTTGAAGTTTGCATTTTGCACTGATTGTCAATTAAATTTGCGCTTTGCGTTTGCAGAACTAAAATAACTCAACTTGCGAAAATGCAAACTTCAAACAACAACTGTCCTGGCAGAATAGAGTAAACATAAAGCAACCACACATCAAACATTTTGTTTCTTGTTGTCCCCATTTTCATCCGACAGTACAGTTTTCCCATAGGTTTTACAAACATAAGTATCATTGGAAATGGTGTAATGCAGATAGATCTTTTATTTGATTTACTTTGGGGTTTCATATTTCATTCAGATAAAAAATTAGAAGTATTTTTAAAAAGGTCATGTTAAGGTATGGTATAGATGGCGCCACTTGTGGCATGAAAGACAACATTAAAGATAGTATGAAAGACAGCATGAAAGATAGCATGAAGCACCTGTCAAAAAGCATTCTTTATACACAGGTCTATATTTTTGGATCAAAGAGCAATTACATATATTGATAAAAAAACAATTTATTTTTGCTGATATGAATGTTTAGGCCTATTCACCTAATAGCCAAAGTCAAATACCTATAACCATCTCATATAGGGCCTATTAACTTTATTTTATGTCCAATGCAACACTTAGGCCTATAATTATTATATCACGATTATTGTTTGCGTTTGTGTTTGCATTTGCGTTTGCACTAGCAATTGTAAAATTTCAAAAAGTTTGCGGATTTGCGTTTGTGGAAGTTGATGATCTAGTTTGCTAATTTGCGTTTGTGGAAGTCCAATTTTGTTTGCATTGCCCAGCACTGAATAATCTCCTCCATTATTCTCTGAGATAGACATCTGGCTTTGGAAAAGTGAAAGCAACCTTTTGCATTGACAATGAGCAATATAATATATCGGGTGAGCAACCCCGATAACCCGGACAAGCTAACAGATAAAGAAAGAAAGGTCCCACGCAGAAATCAGAAGGCCTATCACTATCCATCTCTATATTAATTTTAGGCTTCAGACATAAATCCTGCTTGAACACAAATGAAGATTCACAAGAATATATCTAGTGAATCATCCTTGCAATCCATATGTGCAGAATTCCCATCATTACACTTGTGACCGAAACATAATCGAAAAAACATTAATACATTCGAGTGCCAACTGTGTCATTTGCTCATTGGATAATCACCTTGATTTAAAATTTTGAAAGTTTACTTCCAACTGTTTCAAAATGAGAGCAGAAATTACCCATTTGTCCGACACCAAAGGCCAGACCAAATTAATAAATGGATGATGGATTTGTCGGCATCATAATTGCGCCAGCATGAACATTTACTTAAAAACTTTTTTCAGAATACTTTTTTTAATTGAGAAAAAATACTTTTCTTAATTGAGAAAAAATTCAGGTGAGCCGAATAAAAAATTATTTTGTCAGCTGTAAATTCAGTAAAAACTTGAACTTAGTGCAGTTCATTTGAAGTTAAATGGGGAAACAATAAGGACTTGGTGGAAATACATAGATTTATGGTGAAGTATAGATGATGGTATAATCAGCTTTTTAATGGAATCATTGGGATGAACTGTCTTAGCCTTAGTATAATATCCAAATTGGGTTAATAATCCCCTCTCCCCTAAAATAAGATTTATCTGATATGGAAATATTCAAATTTTGTAATAGACAATTAAGCTGCATTGGATGACAAATTCGGGTGAAATGCAAACCCAACCTGAAATCAAAGGCTAGGGTTATTGGAATTTTAATTTATATTTCGGCCAGCTTGGTTGTCATATGTAGCTATGTTACCTGGCAAATAAACTTCCAACAACATCTATTATCTAGTAGATAAGCACACCTAACCATCACAGAAACTTGAACAAGTTTCCAGAGTTCATCCACAGTTAATGAGCTTCCAGAAGTTTAATTTATGAAATTATAGGGTTTTCGGTGTTATACATCTTGCACACATAATTGTAATTGGTTTCTGTTTAAAGAGTAAGATTATTGAATACACAGGATTGCAAATAATTACCATGACAAAATATCATATTACAAGTTAAGAGGTTAAAATAAGGAAATTTCGGAATGCTTATCGAAATTGTGATACCGTTTATCACTTTGATCGATAGATTTTATTTCACACACTCAGCTTGGTAACTGTTGTTGATATCACATCGGCAAGGTTATCAATACAATTGTTTTCATAAATTGTATCATGTGAAATGTTTCTAGAGCAATTTACTGGTGATACATAAAAGAAAACATAATATACATGAATATACCCAAATCTTAGACAAGAACGTCCGAAAACGAGCCACTTTCGGATGAAATGATGTCACACATGCCATTATATCCAACATGACTGGTCCAATATGCTCCATGATGGTTTTATTGTGTTCTCTCCCAGCCAAGATATGGAGAAAATACTATTCTTTCGATAATGGCAGCACTAATTTGCATGTAAAACATCATGGGACATTTTTTTGACTTTTTAACAAGGCTTATCATTTTCTACACAATTTTTGCCATCTAGTAGCACTGGTTAAAAGTTTATTTCCGGGGGGTGCACCAGGATCCCCCGCTCCTACCCAACTAGAAGGGAGCGAACTAATTCCTAAACATTTACAAGAATCTATGGATTCAAAACCGGCCTTTGGTGATTGTATATTCGGGATTGAAATCATGAAGCAGTCTTTGCGAAGATCCAAAATCCCATGCCGAACATTCGGTCCTGCAAGTTGGTAACTCTGGCCGGACCGAAAGGAATTCTGCCGGACCGAATAAATGCGTTCACGGCAGCGACATTTTAAATTTCAGTGTTTACATGTATACATACAAACCACTACCCATAAAATAGATTCAAAGTCATCAATTATTTAATCCATATTAAATAATGCAGCCTAAATGTACGTATCTCTAATGATCTTGTCATTTTTTGGTGGCTTATTCAAAGCCATAACCATGCTTATAAAGAATTGTTTTATCATTCTTCTTTAAAAAGCATGCATGAAGAACTGTGCACCCCTGTGTATTGATAGTTGACAAGGCCTGCGGGCTAAATTATGAGCAGAGGAACCATGAGGTTGACTCCTTTGAAATCCTCGTTTTTTTCTGATGCATCTAGACGTTTAAATCTTTGGAATATCTCAATAATTAAGGAATCTGCAGCCAAAACCTATTTTGAATCCGGATTTTACGCACTTTTCCCGCCACCGCTAGCCCGCAACTGCTGCGCCGCATTTTAGGTACGACGCAATGGCGGACGCTGTGGATTCGTGGGCTTGTTGCTCGCAAAATAAAACGATTTTTGCTTGATATTTCTTTTATTTGGACTTGTCATCCATCGGACATGCGGACCGGGAGTTCAGGAAGGTTTACCGGACCTTTCTATAAATTGTCGGACAGGTCCGGCGGACCGGCGATCTTCGCAAAGACTGTCATGAAGAGGGTGATTTATATATTATTACATGGATTGTTTTGTATTGAGACGTGATAGCCAGACTGATAGTGTTTGCTGCAAGCCATTTAACTTAGAGGGGAACCCTTTAGCAAATGCCTATAACAAATTTCAGAACTGCAAGTGAAATACTTAAGTCACAGTGGGCAATTCAAAACATGGTGGCCATTTTGGCAGCCATCCAGGATTTTTCCAAAAATTTCTGGGGGAATCCCTAAGTGAATCCCTATACCAATTTCATAAATCTAAGTGAAATACTAAAGTCACAGTGGGCAATGTAAAATATGGTGGCCATTTTGGCAGCCATCTTGGATTTTTCCAAAAATTTCTGAGGGAGACCCCTAAGCGAATCCCTGTACCAAATTTTATAAATCCCTAGTGAAATACTGAAGTCGCAATGGGCAATTCAAAATATGTTGACAAGAAAAGGGGACAAGTGGACATGGACATGGAGTCCCATTTCACCTTAAGCCCTCCTGTAATAACCGGACTTAGGCCGGTTAAAAATTTGATTTTGCTCTTTAAGGAGCAAGTGAAACTGTCATCCATAAAATTAATTTGCTGTAGCACCTAATGCTTGAATATGACACTTACCATCCTCAATGTTATGAAACTTGATATCAGTCATTCCTGAAACACATGAAAATTGTTATAATTAAAATTAAGACTGAATGATTTCCATTCAACGCAGCTGTTCTTTGAACACATGATGCTCTCAATATGTTGCCCAAACTCAACCCCGGGCCCCCAACCCCCCCCCCCCAGTACAGGGTACGTATTCTTTGGGTGCCAAAGACAAAATTATGCACATAATATCCCTCCCTGTCAATTTCTAACAGAATCCAGTTGGAATTTCCTATGTTTAATAAGTGATGTGTGACTTTGTGTTTTGTCTCATCAGCACCGGATTCAGCTATCCAAATACCCCATCATGGCATGTTTGATAAGATTAGAATTTTGTTACTCAGATGAAACAAGGATTTGAGAGAGAACAATTTTATAACTCCGTTTAAATTAATGAATTAATTACCCCTGGTCGATAATAGAGTATTCTATTCTATCATAATTGTTTTTTCTCACCTCCTTCATCTCCTCGCCGCAATTCATCTTCTCGGCGATCATCTGGTCCATATTCTATCCCATCTTGGGGTTCCGCAGGTACTACAGTTATTAAAACAAAATGATAAATCCACAACATTTGGTCAGACACAAATTATGTAAGTTGAATATGCTTATATATACTCATGTGCAAATATTATATGACTCTTACTAAGAGAAGTAGTCCACACTCAAAACTGATGACTGACTAACCTGCTAACTTCAACAAAACTAAAAAGGAAAAAAAAAATCTTTTTTTCGCTAAATTGATCAATAATGCCGCCCGCACCAACAATCTCACCTAAGTGACACTCTGAAGATATCTCACGTATATCAAGACTATTTTACTGTCATCTTATGATCTGGATACAGATCTAAGGACCTGAGTCCAGTTTGCTGCTAAACTAAACTAAACGTGTGGTATAACAATGTGTAAGGATACAAGAGAAACTTGCCTCGCTGTCTTCCATTCCCATGTCTCCTCCTCCCATAGATTACTCCAATGATTATCATGATGATTACTACACCACAAGTAACACCGATGCCAATGCCCTCATTTTCGCTATCTAAATAAAAAAAAAGAATTGCAAATCATATTAGTCATGTTTTAAGTAACAGCAAGACACCAGTAAAACTGAAGAGTTGCCCTGGGCTGGAAACAAGTCAAACAACACATGTGGCTATTTCCAACTTTCAATATTCATGAGACTCATTAGATTGGTCATAGGATTTTCCGTATTATGTCATAAATACTTCACAACATGATGATTTTAAAATTTAGTAACTACGGTGCAACTTCAAGGTCTCAAAAAAAAAAGTCAGCTTACATGAGCAGATGCCTTTAGCAGATTTAATGATGAGACAAAAAGGCTATGAGTCTACAGAGGTACTTAATTATTACATTAAAATTAATTTCCATTTAATCTAGATTACTATCGAAATATTCCATTTGGATTAGTATTAATTACCAGTTCCTCCTTTACAATTATTTAAAGGTACAGGGTCCTCGCTGGTCATACATATGTTGGCATTTCCATCACTAGTGCACACTTCCTTCACAACATCATTATTCGCAGAGCATGGTCCACATAGAGGACACAAGCCATCATCAAAGTAACGTCCCTCGCAGCACTGGGCACATATTCCTGCAATGTACAACAGAGATGAATTAATCCTTTTTCCAAAGTTTATAGAGTTGTGGATTCCTTACATGATAAGCCAGTGTGAGATGCCTTTTTTAAAACAGTGAAGCAGAATGAATGCAATGCATGGCAAATGATATTAAAGTGTACTGACAATGTCACATCACAGTCAGGTGACAGCTTCTACGACAAGGCACTACTAGCACTACTGGTCAGGTTCAGGTTCATAGTCAAACAACATGACTTCATGGCTTGGCGACCTGACTTTAATGACCTTCAAGACATATTTAGCAATTTACAAAGAGAGCTGTGTACGTATACCCATGTGTACTTTTGTGCCACAAGTTTTTAATTCCTTACTTTTGTCGCCTTTGCCACGAACGCTGTTGCATTTTGAAAGAGAAGAGTCCTTGCAAACCCAGGAATTGCCCTCCAGTATGGGTTGCACATGTCCACAGGTGCCTGCATTAGAAGTACACAATTTAAATTAATAACAAGAACCAAAGGGTTCAAATCGGATGTGTTAAAGGCAGGTATTAAATGCAGGTATTAAACCCATACATATAACAGACATTAAGGCAAGTGTAACATTTTGTTCCCCAGCAAAATTTTCAAGAAGTTAGATTAAAGCGTGTTTCAAAATTTTGTCCAAGGAGGAACCATGAGTATAAATGATGAAACTCTTGACAAAACAAGATTTCTACTCTACTTTAGTATCTATTAAATTAGACAAAATGCACACAAAACAAGTGTGCACATAGTGTTGCGATTCTCCAGCATAACATACACAATGACTTTTTAGGTATTCACAATTAACATTTTGCATAGAACATCTTTCAGTTATTTACGTCGAATGACGCTTTCTTAGAAGCCTTATGATAACATATATATATGTTTTCTGTATACCATTAGAGACAGAGCTCTGTGTTGGTGGTGACCAAGTGGGAGGTATGTCTCCTGACTCCTCTGATCCGGCCGACTTGTGAAATTTTACTCCGACTCCAAAGTTTTTAATCTCAGCAGTCATCCCCACAGGAAACGGATCAGCGAGGAATACCTGTAAATTGATGGAAGCTATAAATGCATTGCACACTGTTAGAAATACCTATTTGTCTTAGGCCCTAATATGGGCATACCATCAAACACAGCAATATTACACTTTAATAAAGCTATGTATTATTCACAGGTGCATTCACACATTAAATGTGAAGAAAATACATTGAACTAACAAAACAGACTGCACGTGTAGGATACCATTTTGCACTATATATATTATAAACACTCATATTGAAAGGTTTGTTAAAAAGAGGAGGTTTGGGTGTAATTTGGATGTCAGTGAGAAGTTTAAGATAAGATTGATAAGATAAGATAAACACTTTATTTCAAGACAGTGGCAATAAGCTTCAAAGCTTTTAACCGACAAGTAAACTGTCACGTCAGAGATCTGGCCTTAAGCAATAACCACCGGACTTTTGAAAGCAAAAATTGGTGCAGAAGTTGCCCGATATATATTCCCGATAATACCTTTTCCTTGATTCTCAACTAAGGGGACTAGAAAAATCTTAATCTTATTTTTTTGGCTGTCGGAAATGCATCATTTTACCTCATGTCGTAACAAATAAGACTTTCTTTCTCCAAATAAACCATACATAATCCAAAATGCTTCTGTGCACAACACTAGGGGTTCTCCAAGTGAAATATTAAGGTCACAATGGGCAGTTCAAGCAGGGTTGCTGGATTTAAATCATTCGATTTAAATCATTGATTTAAATCATGATTTAAATCACTCAATAAAAATCATGATTTAAATCAAAGTTGTGATAAAAAGGCTTAAAAAAGCACGAATAAAGCTGGCAGTGAGATATTACAGCTTGCAACCTACCATTTAGCTATACTCTTTCATAAATATGTCTAATGACATATCACACAAGCCCCTTGTTTATATATAAGGTATAATTTTAGATATATATGATAAAATATTTCTGATAAATATTTCCGAGTAGAATGACTACATACATGTAAATAAAGATTTAAACAATTTTATTTCAATCATGGCATTCTCATGATTCTCTAAAACAATTTCATTGCTGCAATGAAAAACAAAGCCATTACAGTCATGTTCTGCAGCACTGTCCCCAAAGCCCCTACTGCTAAACTGATATCAAATACACTACATGTGAAACAAAATTAACAGGCATCGTGAGACTGAGTGCTGAGACTGATGATTTAACATAGCAGTTCAGTTCATTGCGGAGTAGGGAAATGATGACTCGTTTGACATCCCTTTTTATCTTTTAGAAGGTGTACTTCTATTACAAGTAAGCTGTATAGTTATGATTGATGTTCAGTGAAAAAGACATTTATTAACACATCCGTATCAAAATGTGGAACTGCTGCCGTAGCTTACATTATGATTATTATATTTAATACATCACCTGCCCTGATTTCATAATTTTGCATTATAATTTCTCTAATTTAAACAAAATTATTATATATATGCATTATTGACATCCATATGGGTTATTCATAATATGTCAATGCATAAAAATTAATAACAGTTGGTGAAATTGATACGGAAAATGAACTTTTTCCATTAATGATTTAAATCCGATTTAAATCAAAAAAATCCGATTTAAATAAAAAAAATCCGATTTTTTTGATTTTTTTATAAAAATCAATAAAAATCGCAACCCTGAGTTCAAGAATGAAGAAAGATGGCTGCCAAAACGGCAGCCATCTTGGATTTCTCGACATGTCCCCGATCCATACCCACAATACCATACCTATACCAAATTTCATAACTCCAAGCACAGGCATAAACAATCTGTTTCATCAGTGACCATTCCATTGCCACCTCTCTGATTCCTCTTACTATTAGAAAAGGTATGACAGCTTGCTTGGCAATGCTCCAAGATTCCAGACTGAACTGGTACGTTGTCATTGTAGCAGACGACAGAGGTAATCGTAAAATGCAGACTTTTGGATAGGGATAGCAGACCGGGTAGGTGTGAAGCAAATTGTTGTCCAACAATCAATTTGAGAAACAGGACTGTTGCAATTTTGTCCACTGAAAATAACTGTGGTAAACTACTTTATTCATGGGTCTAACTGTGAATCTACAACAAACTGCTCTTACCCAATACAATTAATTTGATATATTACATGAAAACAAATTCAACATTATCTTTTTCATCTTCACTTAAAATTCAATTTAGCGCTCAAAATTGCCATCTTTTAGCAGAACTCCATGTACAACAAAATACCAAATCAGTCTATTTTTGTATCTTACTGTGTTTTCAAAATGGGTATGCCCCTCATTCAATATTAGTAAGAAGGCGACTGAGGAAACTTTTGGGCTAGCTGTCTATCTATCTGCCTCTAGTTATCTATCATAGCTTATTTATATTAGGTTATCTATCTATCTATCTATCTATCTATCTATCTATCTATCTATCTATCTATCTATCTATCTATGCATCTCTGTGTGTCTCTGTCTATCTATCTGTCTGTATCTCTCTGTCTATCTCTCTGTCTATCTGTCTGTATATCTGTTGTTCTAACGATGCAATACAATGGGTAATAATGCATGTGTATACAAGTAAAGTTTGGGACAAACTTTTTCTCAAACAAATGATAATGTTCCAAATCTTGGTTAAGTGAACAGTAATCATCTAGGCCTGTGCGATCTGAATGTGTCAAATGTGGTCCAGGTCAGTCACTGCACAGCAAAAACCAACATGAGAACCAACCAATCAAATTAAATGGGAAATGCATGACTGATTATGATTGACTGCTGAATGTAAGTTTGTATGTGAATTGATTTACTTTTAAGATACTCAAACATAAACAATAAACCATTAACAACACACAGACTAACAGACAAGGATCACACGTGGTCTTAACCAAATGTGTGATGTACAAAATTTCACAGTTTCAGAGTGAAATCAAAGTATTTTATGGTTCCGTCAAAGCAGCAATTTATTGAAACCTCAGAAATTATTGTTTATTAAGATATGCATGAATGCCCTCACTTCAACTTTTTAACATCATCTGTGAGGTTCTTTCAGTGACCAATAAGGTTCAAAACCGTATACCACGACAAGCTTGCAGTTATTTAAATTGTGCAGTAATTGTAGGCTTCAGGAGGTTCGAGTTATTTTGCAATATTTTTATTAATGTTACTATGGGTGCCTCAGCAATTAAACTTCCGTCCAGCTCCGTGTGGATCTCGTTTTTCAGATTAGTTTTTTGCTTAATTCTGTTTCTTAAAACAACTGTCAACATTACCAGGTATGTCCGATATCTAGAAAATATAGCAAAGGAAGTACTGAAATCAACATCTGGCCGTTTTCTTTGTTAAAAGGGTTAATTTGAAGGTATTATACAACTGGCTCAACCCACGTTCGTCTGCTAGCACAGTGAGACTGTCATACCTTGTAATAGTTAATAAGTGGAGTGGACTGGCCTGGCCAAGTCAAATAATACAATAAGCACCTTGTTTCTGCCTGTGCTCTAAGTGGAAAACTAAGGTCACAAATGGACAGTTACAAAAACCTTAACTGGGACGAGGACGACGATCGAGTGACGACAATAGCTCTTCGTTTTCAAAGAAAACAGACAAACTAAAAAACAATATTATTGAATAAAATTCAAAGCACAAATTTTCAATGAGACAATTATGACTCACCACAAGTGGAATGAAGGGAACCAGTTTTTGAAAACGAAGTGCTGAGTCTGCTGACCTAATGCATGTTCCAATTAGTGACACGAACAGTAACACCAACATACCAGTGACATCCATACCTGCAATTGAACAAAAATAATCTACCATTATATTTATCTTTAATCTGTCTCTGTCCAAAAAAAAAATCCAAAATTTGACATGCAGTGGAGCCTAATTTAGCAGACAGAAGTTGGTCCAGGAGTGTATCAATCACAGAAACAAGAACCCAAGGGTAGCTAAATAGAAACAAGAACCCGAGGGTAGCTAAATGGAGGCACCGTAGTGGCTTAGTTCACAAATCCTGAATCCAGCAGATCCTTTGTCCAGCACAGCTATAATTATTCAGATAGATAGATATGGTTAGATAGACATAGATAAATAGATACATAGATGTGGTATGCATATATGTGCAGCCCTTTTCAGTGGGTGCTGCATGATCAGCTAGACGGCAGACAGAGCGTAGTTCTCTACATATATTGCACATTTACTCCATTAGAAAATTATTGACAGGGACACCGATTTAACATCTCATCTGAATAACACCCACCAGTCCACTGAAATATTCTAAATTGACTGCCCCAGGTTCAAACCCAAGCAAAGAAAGACCTTCAGGAGTTTGGACTGAAAGCACTTGGCCACCCAGATGCCACGGAAATTCCCTAGATTTATCTGAAGACATGCTTAGTTCCCTACAATTTCACAGACTGATTTAACTCAATCAATATATATGATAGATTAAAAGGTTATAGAATATTCTATGTGATGCAATGACACTGTGGACAAAATTGGCTCTGAGATAACAGGTATTAAAGCATTTGCCTACTTTAATTTGGGTGTATGGTAACACACTCAGTGGTGGAGCAGTGGAACAGAGGGAGCTGATAATTCAGTCGGGTGGTGAACAGGTCAACCAACAGGGACAGCACCAATTGAAGAAGCCACTCGACAATCCTTTGGTGAAGAGTCCACTCTGCGCCAAGCACCTGGGATTGTCGAGAGAAGAGGTCGGCTAAGGAGTTCAGGTGACCCAGGAAGAAAATAAGTCACCTGATGGTCCGCACACCAGAGGAGAGAAGCCATGTCTCGAGGGAGAGAGACACGGTTCCGGATGCAATCCATGGCAGTGGTGTTGTCTGCCAGGAGATACACCGACTGACCATTGACCAGCGACTGAAAGGCCTGAAATGCAAGCCAGCCGCACGGCCCACAAAAACAACAGACTGATAAAGGAGAGTTGCCTCCTGAGGGGACCGCTGGCCCAAGGCAGAATGGCACTCCATAAACACCCCGCAACCCTGAAGGCTGGTGTCCGTCGTCAATGCCAAGGTGGGAGGCGGAGGATGCAGGGGCACACTGACAAGGAGGCACAGGGCGTCTAGCCAAAATGCAGCGCCAGCAGAAAAGGTTCTTCCAGCAGGATAGAGACATGCATCAATCATCGCTCGGAGGTTGGGGGCCTTGGCCTGGACATACAGCTGCAGAGGCCAAAGAAGGAGTCCCCTGAAGATCATCATGTGTCCCTTCCAATCTAGGTTGTTTGAAATGTTCACTCCTAGATATTTAGTGTGTGGGACAGACTTGAGGGTGTGACCTCGGAGGGTGTAGGACGACTTGATTGGAGCTCTCTTCCTAGTTACTGTAATGTGCTCACACTTGTCCGCGTGAAACTTCATTCCCCAACGGTGTTCCCATTCTGTCAAACAGTTCAGGTCTTCTTGCAGGATATTGGTGTCATCTTCGTTCTTTATGTGTCGGTACACCAGAAGGTCATCCGCAGAGAGTTTACATGAGCTCTTAATTTATCGATGCTGGCAGGTTGTTGATGAAGATTAAAAACAACACAGGACCCAGAACTGTAGCTTGTTGAATGCCAGATACTACCTTGTAGGTGTCAGATGATTCGCCGTCAACTACTGTTTGTCTCACAACATGCGAACTGGTGTTTGGTCTGATTGCTCAGCATCTACAGGTCACACAGCAGAAATACACATACTCACGAGATTTTTTATGACGACTGGATCTGGATCTGGATCTGGATTTTTACTCAGCATATGTCGCTAGGATTTTTCGCTGAGGGTCAAAAGAGAACAGTGTGTGGGGGTGATGAGTTCTAGTAGTCTTTGATTAGTGATGATTTAAAGGCCATTAAGGTCTTAGCATTCATCACTGATGGGGGTAAACAGTTCCAGTCAATTATTGTTCTTGGGATAAAGGAATATTTGTAACAGTCTACTGTTGGTTGGTGAACTTGGAATTGAAATGTACTATTTCTTGTTTGACGATTTTCTTCTTTTTTATTTGGATGGTACTGTTGCGGAATATCAATTAAATCGTTGACCATTTTGTATAATGTGACACATCTTGATCTTTTCCTTCGTAGCTCTAGGGGTTCTAATTTTAGCTGTTTCATCATCTGCGTGACTGATTCTTGATTAGCTGATCTTGTTGCCGGTTTATTCATGATATATCTTGCGGCTCTTTTCTGCACACTCTCCAGCTGGTTTACATGGTTGGCTTGATACGGATCCCAGATTGCAGAAGCATATTCTAATTTTGGACGGACTAGAGTGCGATAGGTGTTCATTCGGATGTTTTGGTTGGAGTGATGTAATGTTCTTTTCAGAAAGCCTAATGTTCGTTTAGCGTAGTACTTGTTGTGATCTGTCGCTGAGGAATGATGACATCCACACTAGGATGGAACCATTGATATATATATTGATGCCGTAGTGCTGCGTTTTGTATCTCACTTGTACCTTCAAGTGCGTGGGATCTTCGTGGGCTGGGCCGCTAATTGCCGCCCTACCTACTTGGTCTTTGGAGTTGGAGTCAGGGTCATGGACTCAGGGTCGTGGAGTCAGAGGTTTATGGGTGGAGTCGGAGCCTAAGGAGTCGGAGTCGCATTTCAGAAAGCCAAAGGAGTTGGGAGTCGGAGTCTCTTCACTTATTACCCGACTCCGAGGCCCCAGTTGTAACTTTCATAGATGAGTGACAATAAGTCATTGGCCCTGTGGGTCATGACTCATGAGCTGCCTTTAAAACTCTCATTGGACCGTTCCACTTGTGGGGTACATCTCAAAATACAACCATACCTAGGTACGTCCCATGAGACCTGTGCAAAAATGGAGGGGGTTGTATCCATCCAGTGTTCTATACTGGGACAACTGAAAGACCCTGTACATTCCTGAACTAATAGCTAGTAGCTAGTACTATATGGTATGTGGCAGACTAGGTGAACGGTCAACTAGGCGACAACATGCCGACAAACCAACTAGGCGACACCTGTCAGTAGGTACCAACTACTACCAACTACAACTTGTAGGTGACAAGAAATTTAACTAGGTGACAAGCAGGGCCAACTAGGTGACACAAACTTACACAGCACTTCCAACTAGGCGACACAAGTTCACAAAACACATCTAGGTGACAATACAAAACATATCCAACTAGGTGACAATACATTTCCTAATTGACCACCATTAAAGCCTTGAAGGTGATCTGTCACCTGGTTCAGGCTGGTTGGTAGTAGTATCCCTAATAAAATATGGATCATGCTGTCACCTGGATGGTATCTGGGGGGTATCTGCTGTCACCTGGGTCCAACAAGTGTAGCCTAGTTGGTTGTCGCCTAGTTCTCCAACAACAGCAGAGGATAGATACTCCATCTTGTTATCGGCCGACTATAATAATTGTCAGATTGTTTTTTAAGGGTTGTGGCTTGCTTGTGTCCAAAAGTGAAAGAACCTGATTGCTGATCATTACCTACCTATTATCTGATTATGTACACAGTCCGCCAAAGATGTTGTTGTCTGTCGATGAATGAGAGCGATGTTGTTGTTGTTGTTTAGCGATGACTCGGATGAGTGATCTGCTGAAGTCAGTGGGTACATTCGATTCACCTACTCTAAAATACTCCAAACTACTCCAGGAAGTGACGTTTCTACTCTGAGAGTAGTTTACTCCAAGCTTGGTCCCAATCGAATGAAAAGGAGTAACTTAGGCACGTCATTATTTGCTATGAGGATTCCCCTTCTAATAGCAATTTATGTTGTAATTGGCACCTCCAATCGATTGCCTTAATTGTGTCAATAGAAATTGCATCAATCCACATCGAAATCACGCAATCAGCCACTAAATGAAAGCTTCTGAAGTGTCATTTATTTATGTAAACAATCATACGTCATGGGATATCCCAATTTCTTGGAGTACTTCCGATCTACTCCAATCTACTCCAAAGTACTCCCGGAAGTGCAAAACGAATGATCTGGAGTGAACTACTCTACTCCAAGAGCACTTTGGAGCAGCGAAACGAATGTCCAGACTTGCACTTCGTCTACGGCGTCAGACGTGTTTTCAGTCTCCCTGGATTAACGCCTGTCGCAGCAGCGGCACATCAAACTTTGTGATGTCAAATGCCACAAACCTTTACCATTCCGGATGCTTTACAGTACCTGCTTGTTTACTAAACAAACTTACAACCACCAACCACGTTGTCTGTGAATAGGTGAAGCTGCCGCCAGAAATAGGTCATGTCATCGGTCATGAACGTGATCACGCCGCCTGCTGAGAAATTCGCCAACCAAACACGTGCTTTTCGTGGATTTCTGGAGGGACATGCTCAATGCTGGAAGAATCCCCGGGGAAGAATCATGCGGTTTGCAGGGACTTCACATTTCAGGCACATAAAATGTCTGTGTGTATGAATAATCTGTCACTGTAATTGGTGGGTGAGAACAATTCAATCAACCTACCATCATCATTCATTTATTATGATATGATGACATTGATGTACCAGGGTATGATAAGGTAGCAGGACGTTTCACCGCTGGGACGTTTCACCATCGGCATTATTAAAGTACTTGGAAATGATAACTTAGTTGATTGTTTTAGTGAATTTTGTTATCCTTCGTTATTCTGGTAATCACATTGTCCATTTAGTTATGTTTCGTTGTTAGTTTGTATACTTTTAGCTACATTGTAACTTTTGAATCGAGACGCAACAAATGTTCCGTCTTTTTGCTACAAATTAACAAAAAAAATAGATGATCATAGATAGAGTAGCAACAAAGACAATATTTTGTGTGTTTTTGTTGAATTTTGTCTATTTTATGGCTTATCAGACTTATACAAGACAATTATTACTTGACTAACATTGTTATAAACCAACGGTGAAACGTCTCACTACTGCCGACGGTGAAACGTCCCAGCGGTGAAACGTCCTATAATCTATGATAATACTATACTAATAGTAATAGTTATAATAGTACATTAATTTTGATTGAATGAGAATTGAGATACCAGCTTGTTGGCAATCATTATGTGGACCCTAAGGCTAAGACTAAACTGTAATGTAGGGCAGTGTTATTATTTTGAACGGTGGTCCTTGGACAGTAGGCCTCATGACAGGATAAACTCCCCCCCCCCCCATTGGCCATGGAGTAACACTAACATTAGGTCTGCCAGCTGGATTACTACTGGTCACTCACATAAGAAAATGTTGTAAGGGGTAATTTGGGAGAAAGGTGGGGGGAATTGGGGGTAAGGTTGGGGGGGGAGTAAGCGGGGGTTGGGGGCAAGTTGGGGTAACTGGTCTCTGATATTCTGGGAAAACAAAAGGCTGCGGGGGTGTATCCTGTCATTACCACATTCAGTGTATACAGATAATACAGTGATTGAAATGGAAAATTTTCGTCGGGGAAGCGCTTGGCTGGTGTGGCAGCGGCGCACCATTCCAAAGACACTAAATTCTGTCACAAGAGCATGATTTCGGCTAAAAATACTGGGAGGACTGAAAAATTAATTATTTCACCACTGATCATTGGGGGAGCTTTAGCAGAGCACAGCTCCCCCTGTTTTTAATGCAGGTGCGCATGCGCAACTGCATTATACCGGTCACTTATGACAATATAATGGGTTTTGTGTATTGGGTGATGCACCCTCATATTGCTATCAAATAACAAATTGTTGGTATCACATTTTTGCGATGTTTTAGCGCCGTTTTTTGCCGATTTTCAAGCAAATTCTTATGACGGCAGCCTATTTCACTTGTTTACATTCATGAAGCAACCTGATTGACCGAAACAATTGCAATGACGTCACAAAAACCACTGCAGCACCACTCACAATTTAGTTCCAGATAGGATGGCTTCAATACCAGTCCTCCAGGCCCATGTGTTGCTTCTATACAGAATTTAAAAGTGGTGCTAAATTACAGTTCGCATGCAAGATGAGACACCTTGTAGTGTTGTGCATTTTAGATTATGTATACATACATTGGTTATTTCGAGAAAAAAAAATCATATTTGATACAACAATAGGCGAAATTACAATTTCCTGATGGCGGAAAAAGTAAGGTCTAGCTTTTTCTAAGCCCTTTATTTGAAAAATGAGAAAAAATTATGTGGTGTACATGTCAGGCAATCTATGTACCAATTTTCGCTTTGAAACGTTCGGTGGTTATTGCTGCAGGCCTGATTACAGATTGTCCCTGTAAAAAAAATGGGTTTTGTGGATTGGAGGAACTCCTTGATCTTGCCATCTAAATGGCATTTTCTCTTTTTGTAATTCAGGTTTTCATTTATGGAGATATCTGCAATGATGTGTAGAAGCATTTCAGATTATCTGTATCATATTTTAAAAGGGATAAATATTCTCATTTATAACCAAAATAGCAAAAATTATGTTTTCTTGACAGTCCCCACAGATGAGATTTGGTTTTTCTCATTTCCCATATCTAATAAATAAGAAATACGTATCTGAAATACCATTAGGCATATATATATATATAAACCTATTTTTCGCTTGCAAAAATCTGATATATTTGGTGCTCCATGGCCGATTACTGGTTGTTTCCGAAGCAACGTAGGTTTTGTGAATTTGACGGAGCATCTTGATCTTGCCATTAGAATGTAATTTTCTTTCTTTAAAGTAAGATTTTCTTTTATGGAGAACATTTATAATGGTGTGCAGCAGTATTTTGGGTTATGTATTTCTCATTTAAAAGCAAAATTATGAAGAAAAAAATATATATAACATTCCAATCCTTTATTTTAAGAAACAATAAAAGCCATCTATATACCAATTTTCTTCTTTCTAAAGTCTGGTACTTGTTGCTCCCCAGTATTTATAAATCAAAAAGTCTCGATCTCACCAACATTAATTTTTTGATGTGCGTGTTTTTGGCCAAATCCTGATTGTATTTGTGTATAACCCTAGACATTCAAATCAACTGTCAGATTTGACCTGGACTCAAAGAAGATTTGCAAAAGGCAACCCTATTGTAGAACATTCCACCTGCATTATGCAACCCGCGGGTTCTTGTTTGATCAAGGGAGCTGAGCTCCCCCCCCCCCCAATTTCCATTGCTGGACTTATAGATTTATTGAGTGGTTACCTTTCCAAATGTCCGATGCTAATGTTGCCGAATCATTTAGTTGACCCTGCAATCAGTGCAATGTGGAGTGCAATCAAAGCAATTAGTGTAGGCTTTTGTATTCTCCAGTGCAATTGACAAGCATCAATGACACAGATTGGTGTCAGAAGTGTCAATTGAATTGTGATTGAAAAAGTTCATTGGATCCTTATTTTTTATTTAAATATATATAATTTTCATTGTATGTAGACCCATATATTTACCTTGTCATCATATACAGCAGTTCTTAAGCAGCCTGAGCCTACTGCTCATTCCATATAGCAGAGGCATATGCGGTCTTGACTATTTCTAGATTGTGCCCATCACCAGTATGGCCGACACCAATGGTGACATGTATTTGATAAATATTTGAATGATGGCGATCCCTGGGACTGTCTCCTGTTAAATTGTTGACAAACTTCAGGAAATCCAAAGTTCTTTTTTATGTGACATTATTATCATCACTTTCAGGTCAGATTTTGCCGCCCCATTGTGCACCATTTGGGCTCGATGTTTCATTTTCACCTTGGCGAGGATATCATTCAATCGTTGACAAACTGTGGGCCTATGGCCTTATTGCTTGGCAGCACAAATCGATAATTGGCTGCTGGCCAAAGTGATTGAAGTAACCTTGGTGTTGGTGATGTCACTCCCTTGCAATGTCATTGTGACGTCACCACAGTACAGCCCCCGGGGGTTTTTTCATTGAGCAATGTTAAGGAAAGGTATATCATGTTTATGTGGAGCTGCTGCTGGATAGTACTTATTTTTTTAATTTTTTTTTTACCTTAGAACTTGGATTACACTGCAACATTAGATGAGTGACATCCTAAAATCTTTAAATAAATAAATAAGGGTTGAACATAATTGGTATTGCAGGTTACTGGATTGAATATAAGATTGAATATAATTAGAATCAGAAATATACTTGAAACTATACTGACAATCTGACAAAAACTTGTTAAATTTGTCAAAAATCTCTGTTTAATATGTATATATACATGACTTTTCTCTCTTTGCACAGGTTGTAACTTGCGCCAAATCTGATGGAGGATGATGTTCCCTCGGGCGCATTTTCACGACGGTCTGAGTTGTCGTCACCACGGGAGGAGGGACCTCTTCACGGAATATGGGTCGTGGCAAGCAGTTGATCTGGTCTCAAATTTCCGAGGTTCTGGTGACCCTGGATTGAAGGACCTCTCCTTGATCAGTCAGCAGAGTAGGGCAGACTTGCATGGGCACAACTGTCTCTCTGCCTCTGTGCCATGCTTGCCTCTGTTGCCCCCGGTTTCTGGTGAGTTTCATCTGAATCAGTCCAATCACACGCTTTCAAAATGTTCCTCCGTGGCCTAATGGTTAAGAGTGCTTGTTTGCACAACCACTGGCTCTGAGGGCGTGGGTTCGAATCCCACCCCGGAACTCAATTTAGTCCGAGCCCATGGGACAATAAATGGAGGCGAGTTGTATCCAGTGTTCTGTGCTGGGGCAACTGAAAGACCCTGGGCATCCCTGAATTAATAGGGTATGTACCAGACTGACATTCTTCTCATCTCATCATCATACGGCGATCGCCTGCCTCGATATAGCCCACTAAGGTGCTGCTGAGGCGTAAAACACAAAACAAACAAACAAACATCACACGCTTTCAACTGACTGACAGCTTGTACAGTCTGTCTTCTGATAACAGATTATATTTATGCTGAATCTAAGTTAGCTAATACAGGAGTGTTCCAATGTTGTAACAAGCATCATATGTTCATTACTACCATGGTATTTGTGATCATGCAGCATTGTTTCTTTAACGCTATCTTTCGGGATTACTGCAATGATGTTCTCTCAATGTTCAGATCAATTTATTTACAAAATTTTTGAAATTCCCTTTGACAGGGGAAGGTGAAAAATCAAGATGCATTGAAAGTGCAAAAGACATCAGGAGAAGATATGTCCGTGTGATCAACACCAGTCGATCTAACAAGAGAATTTGTGTAAGTGTCTTTATGCTGTTATGTCTTTGTGCAATAATTTGCAGTTTGCTTTAAAGATTTAATCATTTAAAAAGATGATTGCCAATTCTATCTCAAAATCAATCAAACAGGAAATTATAATGTCACCAGTTGTTAGGAATGCGGTGCTGTCCAATGATCAGTTTTCAAGATACTAGGGCTTTAATTTTGTGCTAAATTGCTCTTTTCTTCAATATTTTAGTGTGGGAAAGTAGGCCTAGTGTATTTTAATTATTATTAAATATTTTTTTATTAAATTTTAAAAATTCTTCTCCCCCTCTCCCCCCCGCCCCAAAATTTTTTTACTTTCTATCTCTTTTTTTCTGCATATTTTCCCCCAAAATTTCCTTTTTGGGGTTTTGCATGTTGCGGAGAGGTTTCTCATTACATTGGAAGGGTACTGGCCACAGAGACCACAGGACTCATTTATTTGTTATGCATATATTGCAGGAGCAACACAAACTTCAGGCGTCAGTTCTGAGGAATCACTTCCAAATGGGAAATGTCTCCTTCCCAAAGGAACTGGTCCGGGTGTGGATGACAAAGCTGGCCAAAGAAGTTGGAGACGACTTGCAGAAAGAACCTTACATACCGGTACCTCTCATTTTTGTCAGAAAATTGTTCAGATGATAGTCTGGATGTTGCTTTAACAAATTGGCTAAATTTATGCCTTCAAAACCTCTTAAATTTGCAGCTTCTGAGTGGTACATCTATAAGAGTAATTCTTGTACATAAAATTTATTGACATTTTATTTTTCCGCTTATGCACCTACACAATTATTATAGTACTAGAACGCCCGTAGGAGAAAAGGGTGCCCTGAAGTTTGTGAGGCTGTGAATGGATATTTGTCAGTTTTTGTGTCATAATTATGACCCTGTGGCCCGGGCCCATTTTACATTAGAATTGGCTGTCCCTTAAAATTTTTGACATTGAATGTAGAATTCCTTGTCGCTTAGTTGCGGGTGGGGTTTTACGTGCCAGGGGCGAGGAGCCATGTTCTTTCGCTATTTGACTTGTGAATTCCCTGACCCTGTTGCCCATAATAGTTTATCCATATAGCAATATCATCATAACAGTATTTCAATAAGCTTTTATAGTAATATTTGGGAATTGTATTGTAGGGCTATTTCCCCGAAACGTTAAATTGTTTAGTTCTCTAGAAGCATTTATTTATATCTGGTCAACCCAGAAAACCGGCCTGATTTAGTGAAGTTAATCAATGATAAATACAGACAGTCAAATGTGCTTTGCACATACTACAATAGGGCTATATATGAGAATTTGCCCCTCCCCTGGAAGACTTGTGATCTGAAAATATATTTTGACTATTTTTAGGGTACATAGTAGGCCTACTGGATCTGTTGAAAAGTTGTTTCCTTGTGTTACTTTACTTAGATATTTGTGAAGTGGCTATTTGGTGAAATGAGACTTTTTTGAGTGAATAAAAGTAATGTGTATTGACAGATCTGTGTAGTTGAAACATGTATGTGACAGTCTTTCAAAGATATAGGCCTAGGTGTGTAGAAAACTGAAGCTCGATAAAATACATCTATGGATCCATAAAGACATTTAGGCAGCCACATATTGAAAGCCCTTAGCAGTATGCTTGAAGAATCCTGAAAATGTGGAGTAGCCACAGGTGGAGCAAGTGTATGCTATGGACAGAAGCCACCTAGTGTAAGTCATGGGAAGCACAGAGAAAATGTCTTTTTTGTTCAGGTGGGATCAATGAGCGTTGAATAAAGATGGATTTTAGAGGATATATGCATCTTAGAAGGATATCAGCCCTTATTTCAAGGTAGAATGATAGGAAGGAGAGACATGGAAAATTTGGTGATGATTCAAAGAGGTAGGGCCAAAAAATAAGATAAACAACAGAATTAGAGAGATGTGCAGTTATGTGTTGGATACTTCCCAAAAAGAGGCTGATAGCCACTGGCTACCAGCAAGTGCAGATCGCTTTACTGCAATATGAATTAGCTTTGAGGAACTATTGAAGGCCTTTTATATAGAAGTTCTTTGAAAAAATTACCAATTTGATTTTCATTTATATTGATCAATACATTTGAAATGTTTTATAATTATTGATGAGTTCCTGTTGTATCTTTCAGCCAATTGATTCTACTCTTGCCGGTGGTTGCATTAGAAGTTTCACTTTGCCAGTTTCTTTGTCGTCACAGAGTGACAAAACTCGTTACTTGTGTCACACGGGCGGCGAGGAGCAGGAGGAAGTGGTCGTCACGGCAATTCTAGACTCCTCAGAGAACCAAACGTCGCAGAAAACTAAAACCTGTTCTGTTACACCAGTTGCCAGTCGGATTAAGCAGATCTGTTGTGGGAAAGCTGCTGATAAAGGTATCTTTGTTATAATCTCTCAATATCATTTCATAACCCTGCCCACTAGAAATTTTCAAAATAGCCTCCCAGTTGATTCAGATATTAAATTGGAAAAATTTCGATGTGGTCTAAAATTGTGGCCACTACTGTAATTACATCAATTAGAACTTTTGATGATATTGTGTACCCTAGCATGCCTAATTAGGGGGTTAAGTTGGCCACCTAATTGATCTCACTAAATGACAGTAATGCCAACTTTCCTCGCTCACACAGGTGGCCAAATTCCCCAAGAAACCTGTGTTAGTGTGAAAAGTTGGCATTTCTGCCTTAAGTTGGGTAAATTAGGCTGCCAACTGTCCCCTGACGTGCCAACTTAACCCCGTTCTATGGTATACATTCATAGTTTGAGGTTTCATAATCTGGAATTTTTATGTGACAAATGCCTTACAGTTTTGTATGATAAAAATCTTACAGTATTCCTTGGGGTGAGATGTGATGCTGAAACTCGTGTTTTTTGTGGCCAGCCCAGAGATGATGGGAACTTTGAAATCTCAAAGATTCATCATAAGAAATGGGGGAAGACACGACCAACATGCATAGCTACGAGGTTTGTTGATAAAAATAATTAATTTCATCATATTTATATTATGATTATTATCTATGGACATAATGATCTGATTTGTGTTGTCACCTCCTTTACCCAGTGGAGGGGGACGGGTTGCACCGTGGATAATCATAACGCGTTCTAATTGAGGGTACGCGTTCTTTTGGAGTTAATGCCAGCGTTCTTGTTGAGTGGCTGTGAAAAAATCTAGCTTTGTTGCTAAATATGACCTTTTCTGAAGTAAATACTCACTTCATGGAGTGCCAGAAAGGTAGTCCTTGGCCTGTGTGCCATCTTTGCAATAATAAAATTTCAACTTTCAATGATTGGAGCCACACAATGCAGTGCAGGTCTGTCACTCTTCTCACAATGCTTCTCTATCACTCCGAAAGAACGCTTTCACTCATCCTCCATAAGAACGCTACCACTTTACTGTGAAATGCACTGATTTCTGCAAAGGTAGGGGTGAATGGGGCCAGTTGAACCAAATTTTAGAATTGCTCTTCTGTGTGCATAATTTTACAGCTTTCAGGGAGAACAAATATGGAAAAGTTAGTTTGAAAAGTTGGCAATTTAAATACTACGAAAGCTCCAATCTCAATGTAACAAACTAAAATTTACATCCAAAAAAACGAAAAAAGTGTGATTGTTCCCTTACCATGTATCTCAGAACCAAATTCAACCAATAGATCCACATGGAAAAGACTAGCCTTATAAGGTCTAACACAAGGTTTTATGTATGTTCCCTGCTCCACCTGGTGAAAAATCAAGGGTGGTTCATCTGGCCTGCCGGTTCAACTGGCCCCACTCTCCCCTACTCAACTCCTTGGTTATTATCCTGGATAAAGTGACTTGAATTTAGTTATATATACAAGTCATGATTAATGTCTCTGCTGTACCATGGACAATTTTTGACATCCCACTTAATGCCTAATGCTTTGAAATGAGTGCAATATTGGAGACAGTATTAATTTTTTCCAGAACTTTCCGAAGTTGTGCCCATTATATTGCACTCTATAATTTGGTAAACAGTATAAAACCACACCATAATGATGCTCTACAATATCCATTACTCCATGGTAATAACAAAATTTTCCCTACCACAACATTTTTTACCCTGGGTTCCCCCAGGGTAATTTTATCTAAAAACCAGTCTGAGAGATTTTTGGAAAAAAGTTTTCCCAGCCTTAATACAGGTGTGGATGTGGTCAAGTGTGTCATTTTGTGTTCATATAGAGGTGTCATTTTGTGTTCATATAGAGGTGAACTAAAATGCGTTGTGGAATTCAGGATGGTTTGTTGTGGGTTTTTTTTTTTTTTCAATTTGAAAAAAAAAAAATTAAAACATTTTTTTTTTAGCAGTTTGTTGTGTAGGCCCTAATAGATCATTTGAGTCTTGAGGGGCTGTTTTCAAGCTGACTTTGCATTATAATGTCGCCCACATGACGATCGTCCATGCGATTCAAGGAAGGCCTATAATGCTTAAATTTGGCAATTGCTTTTTGCAGTGCATATATTCTCAGAAGCAGTTTAACAATGCTTATTGCAATTCTGCAAGTTCTAAAACGTTTTTTCACCCTCAGTTTACCAAATTACCATTGAGAAACAGCACTCGAAATCAATCTGACTGGTGTCAAAGCTGATTGCACTTCGCAGTGCAGTGCTACTTTGATCTTGTATCCACGGATCTTATGCTTATTTGCTAATTCCCAACAGAACCCAGGGTTTGAATCCTCGGATTCTTGTTTGTCTTTTCTGGTATTTTCCTGGCATTTTTCTGGCACTTACTCATAAGCCCTCCATTAGAACGCTTCTACCATTCAATAAGAACGCGTACCCTCAAGTAGAACGCTTTATGATTATCCCCCGTTGGTTGGTCTAGTGGTAGCATCCTAGGCTGTCAGTCGCTGGGTCCAGGGTTCGAATCCAGCTTTTGCCGAGTCACCTGGGCAGATGTTGGACGACTGTTTCAATCATCCTTCGCCTCGTTGCCATGTCCTTATCCTGTCCTAATTAGCTTACCAAGTGCATAAATACAGGACATGAAGCCCCAATCATCCGTCTATCCATCCTTTGCCCATTGAGTTGAATTAAAATTATGTACCACCCTCTGAAATGTATTCTTGCCCGTAAAGTTCCTGATTAAGAGGCTGTTATCCAAGTTTGATCAATCTCATTCAATAGAAGTTATTGCTAAATCGCAAAATATAAATGTTATTGCAATACCCCATTGTGAGATCACATAGATACTGCACATAGAGATTTATGTGATCTCAAATTTCAAGTATTTTGAAATGGGCGTCTCCTTCAATGTGTTTATATTTTTTGTTTTCTTATCCCCAGTGAATTTATACCTGGTGAAGCGTTGGTGACTGGAGATAACGGCAGATGCTTCCTTATCGATCATTCTGGAAGGTAATGGTCATAAATTGAGATATTTAAGACATTTACTTATTCTGTTTTTTGGAATACAGTGTACGTTTTATTACACACACATCAATAAGTTTTGAGATTTCAATTTTCAGGCCTTAGAACTTTCTTTGATTTGTTCTTTGGCATTATGTACCGATGTTGTGAAGTAGAAGAATAGATATTTTGTATTTGGTGGTTATAACAAGTATTTTAGTTAATTTCTAATGTATGGCTATTAAAGGTACCACTTTTAAAAGTTGCAAAACTGGTAAAAAGGGACGTTTTTTTCTTGTGAGGATAATAAAGCGGGTAATTTGACTTTGGGCATGAAATTGCATGATGTTCAATGAATGCAAAAGGAATGTTGTAGCTGTGAGCGTGATCGATATTTTCAGGTCAGTAACTGCCGTTAAGGCTCACAAGAAATCTCTGCACAGCCCTGAACCCTGGCATCATGCTCAGTTTGGATCTCATCCTCGTCAAATCTTATTGGCAGAAGCTACCTCTTGTACAATATACGACATACGTGTAAGTACGTTGGAATGATGCTCAATTTGATTCTGATGCTCAATTTGATTCTGCATTAAGTTGGCTGCCATGAAATCATGTTGACCCGTCCCATGTTTTTTAAAAAGCATGTGTCATTGTGTGCGTTTTATAAGCAATATTGTCATGATGTCAATAAGGCCACACATAATTGATTCTTAGCTTCGCGGACCCGCCGACACAATAGATTTACTGCCGATGGAAAAAAAAATGAAAAAAAAAAAATTTTTTTTTGGACATTTTAATTTTTTTTTTTTGTCCTACCGACCGACCCTAGAAAAAGGGCCTTGAGAGGAATCCGAGAAGCTAAAGATCAATTATGTGTGGCCTAATATACATGTATTAAAATTTAAATTGTGCGATTGCATTAAGCATTGATAATAATATATTTGTAATACAAACTGAAACATTATAATTGCTCCAACTATGTAAGCTTAATCCGGACCTTTTGAAGTTCATATTATGTTGACAATCATGGCACAAAGGTCTAACTCTGTGAGTCAAAGTTAGACCTCTGTGCCATGATTGTCAAATTGCTCTGTTACATTACTGCTAAGCTGTCACATATATACCTACTGGGTACCTATTGTGAGAAATTACATGCCGGTAATATCTTCATAAATGATATTTCTTTTGCAGGGTAAATGCTCAAATACAAAAATCTTCCAACTACCTCACAACTTGCTAAATCCACTGGAGAGGATCACTGCCGCTTCCATTTACAGGACCGATCCAAATTATTGTCTTCTTGCAACCCAGACATCTTTGGTTTTAAGTGATATGAGATTCCCAAATTGTGCGGTTCGTATTTATATTTATAATTTATGGCTGCTGCCAAGTTTTAAAGCTGTTCAGTTATTATTTGTAAATTATAATAATGGAAGTTCAGCTGTACATTGCTGTTATTTAAACTGTAGAAATACTTATATTCGATATTCCTCTTGGTACAGTTGATGTCTGTTTGACTTGTTTTGTTGATTGTTGGTTGGGGAATGTTTTAATATGGGTAGATAGTTGTTTTAAACATATGTCAATGAAACGGTGTGGCTGGCAGTGTTCAGATAAAAAGTTGATTTTAAATTTTCGTCTGAGTTTTGGTAACTTCAAAAATGCCTGACAATGTTATACGAGTATACTTCCTCTTAACAGTTTGAGGTCCACTTTACTACTGACTATGAATCGTTGCAACACTTCAGGCTGGTTAATGTTTCAAAAATTTGGCTCTCTGATTGGTCAGATTACCGGAAGTCGGCCGTTTCACTGTGTTGGCGACAACTCACAATTTCAACTTTTTTTTAATTAGAAAAATTTGGATATTAGTCATAATCGTGACACATTCGTCAGCACTTTACTGTTGTCCTATATTCATAGTGCTAGCATGCTTCTTGATGACATTTACTTGGAGTGTAGGATGTCAATAAAATACTATATTTATATCTGGATAAACAATTGTATCTGCAGGTACTGCATTGGAACCACAACATGCCAGCTGCCCCTGCGTACATGAGTCTTGTGGATGGGGTGACTTCAGATCTGAGTCATGGCTCTCCTCTTCCCTTTCTTCACGGTTCCTCCCAAGATGTCGTTCTCCTTGGCAGCCAGGAGGACAGTGAGATCCAGGTCTTTCCTCTTAGTCTCTCTCAGCCTCCTCCGGTGAAAACTGGATTACCCTGGGCATTATCTCGACCAAGGTATTCTTATAACTACCTGTGATAGTTTCAATATGTTCAAGAAATGCAATTAGGGTCTAATGTACATTTTATATAATTCAGCCATGCAATTCATCCAACCAGCATTTATTCACTTAAAGGTGTCCCATATCTTTAAGAGATATCAAGAGCATCTATAATGGTACAATTACAGCATTTATAAATTCATTTCAAAGTGGCTCTCACATCTTTGAGGCCAAAAGCATAGAGCTGTTGTAAACTACTAGTCTACAACAAATAAGTTATTTTCTGAAATGGGCAGCATTGGGAAAGTTGCACAGAGTGGTGTTGCAGCTGGCTAGTTTGTTGTTAAATTCTGTGTGTAATGAAGATTGATGGAAATACATTTCTTCTTCATTTTTATGGTTGGAGAATGGAGATCTGTAAAGTAATCAGAAACATTTTTAGCGGCGTCAGCCAGCTCTTACCCCAAGCATTTTGCCCAAGTCTTGTTAGCACTCTGGTGATTGTCCTCTCTCACCAATCTCATTCAAACTTAAAATACAGTCTCAATGGAATTTTTGCTTGAGCCCAGTCGATTCTGGTGTTCAACTGTATCGAACAAAAAATTAATAAAGAAACTAAATGGACTGAAATTCAAGGGTCAAGGGTCAGGCGAATCTGTTTCCTTCATGTATTTCCGTGAGGGGGCGTGGCATGTGAGCAATGATCTCTATGTCACTCAAGGCCCACAGACTTATCGTCATTCTAAAGAGAAAGAATGACGACGTTAACAGTGCATAACTCCTCTTGAACATGAGTTCAAGCCTATTTTTAGCTGAGAAGATCAAATTTGGCGCCACACCAGACCACATGACCTATGATGTCATATCCTACCCACAATGCCTCACATCTGCCTCTTTTCTTCTCAGCTCCAAAGGCATCAGACATGTTTTTGGAGCTGCCTGTTTTTGGCTGTTTGAGGCATTGACAATGGGTTAGGTTGTTGTCAAATGTTTCCTTTCAGGTTTCTTTCCATGTTTACAGAGCTAAGCATGGGTAAGGTAAGTAATTTTATTAGTTTTCTTGCCTCAAAGATCGTCGGTAGGACCGCTCACCTCAGCGTCCAACTCTCCGACTTTGCAAGTGATTCCGAGTGCTTTCGACGCTTTTCCGAGCTCTAACACTCATTTTCCTTGCTTCTTGGTGCCACTGCTGATTGATTTCCATCATTTCTGCTGCTTTTCTGGCTCTTCCCTTGTCAGAATCGTCCGTCGAAGTCCCCGGACTTCGGCCGACCGTGGACTGTCAAATCTGTCATGGCGCTGGTCTGCCCACGCCGACTTTCCAGTTTCGTTTACGGGCGAAATTCTCCAATTTCCACCGTCAGGTTGGGGTTTCCGGACCCCAGACTACCCTTCAATCGAATGTAGTCTCCGGACTGCTCTGGGAAGGTGTTAATTTCTAGTTTTAGGCCTCCAAAGACGACGTCTTCTCGCTCGTCTTCGTCTCTTGACAACTGTCATGGCCGCCGGTCTGACCCCGCTGCCTTTTCTCGTCGTTTACGGGCGAAATTCTCTCATTTCCCCCGTCATGTGGGGTTCCCCGGAACCCCGGACACCCATCCTTGGTGTTCCTGTCTCTGGCTAACTTTGGGAGTCTGTTCTTTCTTTATTTTTGGCCTGACAAGCCGCCGTTTCTTCGTGCGTCTTGTGTCCACTCTACTGTATTTCTCTGACTGTCATGGCCGCCGGTCTGACACCGCTGCAATTTCTCGTCGTTTACGGACGAAATCCTCTCATTTCTACCGTTGTATGGGGTTCCCAGGAACCCCGGACACCTATTCTTTATGTTCCTGTCACTGGACCACTTCGGGTGTCGTTAATTTCTTTATTTTTGGACTGCCAAGTCGCCGTTTTCGGGCGTCTTGGGTGGACTGTCATGGCCGCCCGGCTTGACTCGCTCCGGCGGGGCTGTTTGCGTCGCTTTAAGACGCTTTCAAGGGCTCTCCGGACCCCAATTTCAATCCCCAATTTCAATCCTCCCTGGACTGGCTTTATGACTACTTTTTCGTCGTTTTTGGCCCGCCAAATCGACGTTTTCGGCCTGGAAAGACGACGGGTTTTCGTTCGTCTGGGGCCTGGTCAGGCCGCCCGCTTTGCCTCGCGGCCTGCCACGTGCTTTTCCCGCTCCGGCGGGGTTTATTGCTGGCTGTTCCATCCTTGGAGGGGTCTCCTGGACCTCTCCAAGGCGTTATTCCTTTCTGGACGGTCCTGTGGATGGCTATTGTGCCGTTTTTGGCACCGCCAAAAGACTATTTTGGCTTGCAAAGACGTCGTTAGTTACTCTTCGTCTGGTCAACTCGGCCCCTGTCATGGCCGCCCCCGTCGATCACGAGCGTCGAACCTGCCCCGAGCAGGCGTTTTTCGGCGTTTTAGGCTCTTGGATGGGCTCTCCGGATCCCACTTTCGCCATTCCTGCTTCCATCCGGTCCTCCTGGCCGGTGGATTGCCTGATTCCTAGTTTTGGGCCAGATCCTTCCGTGTTCTGGTCCCTTGATGGTGATCTTCTACTGGCTGGCCAACAAGAATCCGTGGATTCCAAGTTGGTCTCCCTCTGCCTCAGTGCTTTTGCACTCAGGGCATTGGGCCTGGTTTTCTGCCTTCCGGGATCATGGACTCTCCGGAGTCTCCTCTCATCGCCCTCCTTCTCCCCCTGCTGGTCTCTTGAGGGATTGGTTCTTTACTCCTTGTTGCCTGGCTGTTTTGAGCCCGGCAGTTTGGCGGTTCCCAGTTCCCGTACTGGGCACTTTCCTCTGTATTGCCTGTCCCTTTCTGGCCGGGCAAGTTTTTGTGGCTCTCACTTCCCGTTCTAGGGAATTTGGCGGTTGCTCTTGGGGCTCCCAACCTCTCGCGGGTTGGCAGCTTTCCTCCTGGGGGTATCCTTCGCCTGCATGCTCCGGCATGGGTTTTTTCATCCGGCACAGCCTCCCTGCTAGACCGGCCTCCGGGCTGGTTCGGCTGCCCTTCGTAGGCCTCCAGGGTCTACCTTATCTGGCACTTTCTCGCTACTCCTCTGCGGTCGGCGTTGCTGACTTGGGATCCGCTTGCTCTTGGCTATCTGGTTCTTCAGATACCCTCCACTTGACTTGCCCATCTGGCTTTAGTCTTGTCCATCCATCCCGGGCTTCCAGCTTGTTATGGGGTCCCCGGACCCTGTGGCTTCCCTTTGCCATCTCCAGGGTGATGCTCCTGTCTCCGTGCCTCTGGGCTTTGGCCTTGGGGCACTACGCCAGCCTTTTCCGGCCCTTCTGGGGGTTTCTCGGGTCTAGGCTTCCTTGGGCTTCCTGGTTTTGCTGGACCCTTTGTGGAACGACTGGGTCTCCGGACCTCGTGTCTTCACTGGCAGTTTCCTCCTCTGGTCTCCTGCGGTGAGCCGTGTGCGTCTGCACAAGGCTTCTCCCGACATGTGTGGCTTCTTTAGGATCCGACCCTTTTCCCTAGTCTCCGGATTAGGTGCCTTTGCTTCTGCTTCTGGCCGTCTGCCGGCCCTCCGTGGCTCTCCGGCCTCCCCGGGCCATGGTGACTTCTTGGGCCACGCAGCCTTGGTGTGCTGCTTCTGGGTCACTTGACCTTAACTTTCTGTCTGGGTCTCCGGACCTCCACTTTCTGTCGGGGTCTCCGGACCTCCTGGGTCTCTGGCCTTTGCCCAGCCCCCCCTTCTGTCTGGGGGCTTGGCTGCTCCTTGGTCGTCTCGACTTTCTCCTCCCAGCCGGAGTATCTCGGGCTGTAGGTCCGGCTGGCTGGGTCTCCCGTTTCCTCCCCCTGGTCTTCGGGAATCCGGTCTTGCCTGTAACCAGTCGTCACCTGGGACTCTTGGTAGTTCCGGCTGCTCCTGTCCTGGGTTCTCCAGCCTTTAGCATCTTTCTGCCCTGGCTGCCGTCTCCCTCCTTTCTCCGTCTTGGGCCAGGCTTTGTTCTGCCTCCGCGATTTCCTCCGGTGGTCTTGCACCCCCTCGGGCTCCGGCCCGGGGCTATGCAGTTAGGGAGGCTCCCCGTCCTGACTGCTTTCGACGCAACACTTGCTGGTGGACCGGCTCCTTCCGGTGTGTCTGCACCTGGCGGTTCCCGCCTCCTTTGTGTCTTGCTGTTTCCTCGGGCCGCTTCCGACCCGTCGTATGTTCTCTCTCGGGTGGCTGCTCCGGCACCACCTAGTTGGTTGGCCTGGTTGTCCCTGGTGGGCTCCCCTCCAGGGCTCTGCCGTTTTTTCCCGGGTCCTCTCTGCGGTTCTGTCAGCTCACTGGCTGGTCTGGTGCTGAGGACTCTGGGCCTCTGCCTGTTCAGTCTCCCTATGCGGCTTGCCTGGGTGGCTCTATTTTCTCCTCCGGGAGTTGTTGGCCGGTTGGGTCCTTCGGCTGTCTTCCCACAGCCTCAGCTGTCTGCTTGTCCGGGTCAGCTTCTCCTTGGCTTACCAGCCAGGTTGCCTTGGCTGGTCTTCCTCCCCATGCTCCGGCATGGTTGGTCGTGGCCTCAGCATGTCCCTTTGGCCTTGCTATCGGCTCGGTCTGGGGTTTTCATTGCTGTGTTTCTGGCCTTTCGGGCGTCGTCTCCGCTGCGGCTGTTCAGCTGCTTCCTCCGACTCTTCCTTCCTGGACGTTGTCAGGGACATCACCCTCTCCTCGTCCTGTCTCCCTTGGGCATGCTCCGGCTGCCTTCTGCTTGCGGTGTGTGTGGTCCGCCCGCCTGGACCTTTCACCTATCCACTTCGGATTTGCTGTCTTGGGGCCTCTGCCATCCTTGGCATTATGCCCTGGGCTTGGTTCTACTGGGGTTGCCCGTACCAGTACGGTCGTTCTCCCAGGTGGCCTTTACTCCTGGCCTCCAGCTCTTCCTGCGGGCTGCTCGTCCATTTGGGTCTGCGGTGCGGGCTCAGGCCTTGTGCTTTTGCCCCACCTTTGACCGTCTGGCATGTTTCCAGGGACCTTTCTTTCCTGGAATGTGCCTTTCTGCCTGAGCCGTGCTGCCCCGTCTGTGCCTGCCGCTGCTGGGTCACGCCTCTCTTGCCTCCGGAGCTCGGCCTACCCGTCCTCCTATGGCTCTCTCCTTGGGTGTGGTCCTTAGCTCCAGAATTGGTCTCCGTGGACCACCATCCCGTTGTTCTTACGGGTCCTCGGAAGGCTCCTTCCTTCCTCCTGCGTGCCTTGGTTCATCTCCTGCTGGACCGTCGGCCTCTCCGGTTGGCTGGGCTTGGAGGATCCTGGCTCCTTCCCATCTCCCCTGGCCCTGGTTGTGGCCCTGTGGGAGACTCCTTTGCCTCCTGTTCTTTCTGGCCGGTCCCGGCTCTGAAAAAGGGGGGGGGGAGCGCGCTTGCCTCGCGGCCTCGACTTGGCCGCACCAGTGGGATCTCGGCCAGCCATATCCTGGGGGTCCTGGCAACATTGCCTCCTCACAGGTCCATTTCTGCTTGGCTGGCTGCTTCTCAGCCAATTTGCATCTGGTTTGGCCACAGGCCACCACGGTCTGCCAATGTGGCCCCAGCCAACTTCTTGGGTGGGTGTCTTGCCTGGCGCAAGCACTCCTTGGTTCTTCAACCAGTATTGGTCTCCCATCCGTGGTGACACCACCTGTTTCTTCCTTCTCCGAATCAGTTGGGCGACTCTGTCGGCCTTCCCTTTCACCAGTAGGGGTTCGTCTGCGGGTTCTCTTCTCCCTGGACTGCCCTGCTCCTTGTGTCTTGGGACTGCATCGGGACTCTTCCGCTTGCAATGGCTGTCTTCAGTTCGCCTGTCCCTTGGATTCGGAGCGGGGCTCCCCGCCGATTGGGATCGCTCCGCTGCTCCTTGGGCATCTCTGGATTCCCTATCTGTTCTCCTGCTGTCTGCCCCTCTGCAGCCTGACCAGGATTTTCTCGTTGCCTCCAGCTCTTGCTCCCACAGCTTCCGGGCTTGGGCAGCTGGTCTCTGGCCCTGTGGTCTGTCATAGCACAGCGTGGGGCACTCTTCTACAGCTACCTCCTTTCCACCCTGCTTGGCGGGGTTTTGAGGTCCTTGGGTACCCGTCTTCCTCGGTTGTACCTCCTCCTGCAGCTTCCATGGCCGTTCCATAGCCTTGGCTCGGCCGGACCACTTCTTCCCCTTTCCAGTCCCACCAGTGGCACTGCTCGGGGTCCTTTCTGTTGCCCACTTCATCTCACCCCTTGTGGGCTCTGAGTTGGTTTTTCTGCTTGGGTATCAGTCATTTGTTCAGCACAAACCGGACCACCATGAGGCCTCCCTAACCAGCAGCGCTTTCGCTCTGTCTGGGGTGTCAATGCCTCCCAGGCATGTGGGTTCCATCCCCACCGCCGTTTTACTACATCTGCACTGTTAACGTCGTCATTCTTTCTCTTTAGAATGACGATAAGTCTGTGGGCCTTGAGTGACATAGAGTTGAGGTCCTCCCCTATCGGGATAGGACCAGTCTCTATGAGCTCATGGCCCACAGACTTATACCGTAGTGCTCCCACCCAACCATCCCCGCGATGGAACGTGTCTTTGCGTCTCGCTTCGTAGAAAAGAGGCAGATGTGAGGCATTGTGGGTAGGATATGACATCATAGGTCATGTGGTCTGGTGTGGCGCCAAATTTGATCTTCTCAGCTAAAAATAGGCTTGAACTCATGTTCAAGAGGAGTTATGCACTGTTAACGTCGTCATTCTTTCTCTTTAGAATGACGATAAGTCTGTGGGCCATGAGCTCATAGAGACTGGTCCTATCCCGATAGGGGAGGACCTCAAATTGAATGGGCCTATTATAGATCTTAAAGTGCTTGCACGTTATTTTTGAAGAACTGCTTCATTTGTCAGTGTGATTTGAAACTTCTGTAAATGTGACCTGCTCCACCAAAATGATTTCTTAGTCAGCCTCCTGTCATATTTAGTTGTGAAAATAACTTTATTCTACTTGAAATGGGCTTTAAAATGATGGTTCATAATTATGTTTTGATATCTCCATCCTATCCTAAGATAATGGCACCTCAAACATTGATGATATGAAACATCACACTTTGAGAAAATGGCATTTGAATTTCCAACCGTTTCAATGAAAGAACTAAGAAAATCAAGGACAACAAATTTATAATTTAAAATCAATTTCTGGTAAAAATGGTCTTAATTATTCAAAGAAAATTACTTTCACTAAAATGTGGTACGATCAGGAAAAAAAACCCATCAAAATGCAACCTTTTGACACATTTCGCTAATTTCTGGGAAATATAAATTGCCTACTTTGAACATTTTGGTGGAGCAGGTCACAAAGGGTCTACAAAGATGTCAAAGGATATTCTGCTTATTATTGACAGTGATATCCTTGGTTTTGAGTTGGCCTCAGAGCTAGTTGAGCCGCTACTGATTGAAAAGAGACTGAACTCGTCGTACTGTGGAGTGACAGGCTTGCCAAATATTGGAGGAGGTTTCACTGCATATTCTGTGAGTATACTTTGGTGAATAATGAATTACAACTAGAAAAAGCCTTTGTAAGAAAGTTTGGCTCAAGAAGTGTATCCTACACAGAGTTACCTCCCCAGACTGAATGAAGAGCAGGATTGGTTGAAAAGGTGTGAACAACTGTGAATAAGCCAATTCTGTGGCTTATTCAGTTTAATAAGGGTGTCACTCTCTGTTAGATTCACTATTTGGGCCGTATTATTTGATGTCTGAATAAAATTTTGATTACTTATCCCTATTCCCTATGCTATTGTAATTACTTGCCTTCTTTTGTTGCAGATCACAGAAATGGGTGATGTGTTCTACCAGACATTCTCACCAACCTCAACCGAAAGAGAGAAAACATGGCGGTATGGTCCTGGCTCTCATCTTTTGAAGGTATTTGATATCTTAATTTATTTTTAGCATTAGTGAGTCTTCTAGCTACTGTGCAGATGTGCCAGGTAGCTGTGCCTGGTTTTAGACCGGTTTACCAAAGATATGCGGGTTTACCTTACTTATCTATTCCTGCTGAGGCAGTCTCCATGCTTGCTTTATGGAGTTGGCCATCCAAATAAGCAAGACACAGTAACTGCAGTTTGCACATGACCAAGAAATGTCACAGTGAACTTCAAACAAAACACTTTTGTTAGTATGTGATTTTTTCATTGTTACTGATTCATAAGAGTTACATCACTAACAACGTACAAGGCTAATGTTTATTATTGCCCTGGGTGATTCACCCAGGGTACTTTTTTTGAAAAACCAGTCAGAGAGGTTTTCTGAGAAGTGTTGTCCTGGCATGAATAGGGGTGTGGGTACAGCCAATATGGCCACTTCATGTTCTAATGATGTTACTGTAAAATGCGTTTCAGGTTTGGGTTGAGTTGGGTTGAGTTGATTTTTTTTTTTTTTTTAATTGATAAAATTTTTTTTTTTTTTACGGTTTGTTGATAGATCGTTTGAGTCTCGAGGGACTGTTTTCAAGCTGACTTTGCATTATAATATCGCCCACATGACAATCGTCCATGCGTTTCAAGGAAGGCCAATAATGCATTTAGCATTTGCTTTTTTTTTTTTTTTTATTCTCAAAGCAGTCTAACAATGCTAATTGCAATTCTGCAAGTTCTAAAGCCTATTTTCATCCTCAGTTTACCAAATTGCCATTGAGGAACAGCACTTGAAGGCAATCTGACAGGTGTCAAAGCTGATTGCAGTGCTACTTTGATGTTATATCCATGGATCTTATGCTTAGGTCTATTACTCATTCCCAACAGAACCCAGGGTTTGAATCCTCGGATTCTTGTTTAAAGTCTCCAGTCCCAATTGCAAGTTCTTCTAAATGACAATACGACAAAAGAAGAAAAGTGACATAACTAGTTTAGGTAATGACACAAAGTGTTTTTGGTTTGTGCTTTTCAAGACCTGGGAAAAGTCTTGAATTGTAGCCCCTATATTAATATAGGGGGCTACTCTGTAATCACTGTGAGCGTCGTGGAATGGACTTTTTTTGTAATGACATCTCCTTCAACAGGACACTGCATATTCCCTCAAATGTCATTGAAAGTTGTGAGATATATCTTAACTTAGGTATTTACACCTCTTTTCATACAGTCAACACAGAAATTATTTGCACACCTTGAATTTTCATCATATATAGTCACCAAGATAAATAGACCCATAGGGATACATATTCATGTCGAGAGAGTCATATTGATTGATAGTCCCACAGATAGAGATAGAAACATAGATTACATGGATGAATTTATTGTTTGTCTTGTGGAAAAATTTAGAAGGGGCTACCATTTCGTCCCTGTGGGACAGAATTAAAGGTGCATTGAGCGATCCTTTCTCCCATATTGCATCTAGTTTAGAGTTCTCTTGCCAACATTGAAATGACTCAACAATTTGTGGACTTTCAACGACTTTGCAGCTTTGACAAGTTGCAGATTCTGGAGCTTTTGACCTTGAAAATTGGTTTTGGCAACCTGCACAAATCTGGTGAAAAAAAAAAACCTTTAGGCCACACATAATTGATCTTTAGCTTCTCGGATCCTCTCAAGGCACTTTTTCTAAGGTCGGTCGGTAGGACAAAAAAAAGAAAGGTTAAAAAAAAATTTTTATAATGTCAAAAAAATTTTTTTTTTTTTTCCATCGGCAGCAAATCTATTGTGTCGGCGGGTCCGCGAAGCTAAGAATCAATTATGTGTGGCCTTAGCATTCAGCCTACACAGTCGATAACTTCATTTCTCATTCTTGGGGAAGAAGGTGGGTTGCGGGGAATTGGGGGGGTTCTTGGGGGCATGTTTGTTGTTCACGACAGAATTCTAGTTGGTATTGAGAAGTGAAAAAGGTGTGAATTGCAGTTTAGGCCACACATAATTGATTCTTAGCTTCGCGGACCCGCCGACACAATAGATACACTGCCGATGGAAAAAAAATAAATTTTTTTTTTTTGACATTATAAAAATTTTTTTTGTCCTACCGACCGACCCTAGAAAAAGTGCCTTGAGAGGATCCGAGAAGCTAAAGATCAATTATGTGTGGCCTTACTGCCTTCAAAGTGTGACTGCCAAGATGGCCAAGACAACCAGGGATGTCCTGATTTCGATTCTGGATTGCTTCTGTGCTTGTCAATGTATTTCAAGTTGATTGAAATTGACAAAAATCGGCGGCTGCAGCCAGCAGCATCAGACCAGATATGGCTGGCTGGCTGATCAACAAGATCAGCAGCGGCTGACTGGAGCAATAAATTGGTGGCTTGGCTGGCTATCAGCGGCGGCTCCCATGTCTATTCAAGCTAGAAGGGCTAGCTGATGCACTGAACAAGATGCCAAAAACAAAATACACAAAAAGCTTTTATTTAAACTTGAAAATAAGCTTTTTAATACATAATGGAAATTGCAATATATAGGCTATATTGAAGACATATTAGAAAATTGCATTCAACTTCAAACCAGTGTTCACCAGTCCTTAAATTGTTCAGCAGCCAATGAACATAGAATGTAATGGGTTTTTCTAGTGCATGTAAATAGTGTATGTAAATTTATATATGTCATTAAATGTTTTTAGTCAGACAGTCACATGTATATGTTGATAGATTATTATTTAAAAAAATACATTTTGATTAAAGTTTAAATAAGCAATAGTAGTTTTTCCGCATGGAAGTTATAGCGTAATATTCACAATTTTACAATGATGATTCTAGTCAGCTGACGATGTCAGCATTTAGTAAGTGAATGTTGGTAATTGTGTCAGAAATTTGGGTCAAGTTATTGTGGATAAAACTTGGCATGGATTTTATGATGTGCCTGCAGTGTGACATGCAAATATTTGCTTGCCTTTCTCTAACTACATGGTTATTTGTTGTTCAATAATGTTTAGTTTTAAGATCCTGTGTTTCTGTTACAACAATTACTTGACCTTCTGTTTTACCCGAGGATACTCGGGTTATACAATAGTCTTCGTGCTGGCTAGCTGGGTGACAACCATCACATGCCAACTGACTTCCACTCTCTATAACTTAGTCTATACATTGATTAAATATATCCAACTACCCCAGTTGCTGTACAAATATATTAACTCTAGAATGTCAACATTTCAGATCTGTCGCACTTCTATGAAAGCAATCATTATATAATATATATCTGAGAGGTTAATGTGCTATGCAAGGTATTTTTCAATGTTATGATATAGAGAATTGTCCAGTGAATATCTTAGTTGGCATGCATATACAATGCCAGAAACAACGGTACGAACCATGTCCTAGGGTCCTTAGCACCCCCCACCTCCGCCTCCACATCCGCCTCCACCTCCGCCTCCACATCCCCCTCCATCTCCTCCACCGTCTCCTCCACCGTCTCCTCCACATCCTCCACCTCCTGAATCGCATGCCCCAGGAGCACCACAGCCTCCACACACAGGCCCGTCCCCAGCTGAGCATGCCTTTACTGATCCTGCTGTATTTATGTTATAATAAGGGTCCCAGGGGCAGAATGCATCAGCATGGTCGATAAAACGGTTGCGTTTAGTTGAATGAGACAAGGCAAACATCCAGAACAAGTAGCTGTTGGATGGGGTGTCAACGGAATATCCTGCTGCGTTCATGAAGCTGTATTGAGAGGGATGGTAGTATCCTAAGCGCCTCTTCTTCTTAACAGCCTTCCTCATTTTCTTAGCATTGGCAGCTCTGTCTGCGCCCGGTCTGTCTCCTCTTCTAGGCTCACACAAAGTGAAAAGGACCAAGGAGCTGAAAATGGTGGCTATGTGCTCCACTGACTCATCACCACCTTGGCAGTTGATGAATAATTTGCCCTTCTTGAGGTCCAACTGAAATGGAAAACATGGTTTCCAAATCTATTTGTAGAACAATTGAAACCTTCAATGTGCTTGTATGTGGTCGCGTGTCACAAGGTCGAACAATTTGTGTTACTTGGCTGTTTTGGACCAAACATTTTTTCATCACAAAAGTCTAAAATAGGTCTTAAATATCCCATTCAAACCGAAAACCAGCATAATTTCACAAAAATTAGGGCTGTTTATCTTATTATTTGATTTTATTCACCATATTTAAAAAATCAGTGTAAAGCTCAAACTTTGAAGTCATTTTTCTCAAAAATTAACTTCATGTCAGTAAAGTTACTATATAGTACAAAGTACTCCCTGTATCCCCATGAAATTTTCACTGGAGTTACCGGTAGTTGAAAAGATGGTCCTACTAGTCCAAGCAACAAAAAATACTTTCTCTTCCCCAAAAGACTTTATATACGTCATATGAGGTTATATCATGGGTTACATCACTAGTATACTCCCCAAGACCCCAGTATATTCCCGAGACCCGAATGGTCGACGGAATATACTGGGGTCGAGGGGAGTAAGGGAGAGCGAGGCACAGTGAGACACTTTTTTTATATTCAAGTGTAGCAAAATGTTGGCAGTCTAATTTAATTAAACCAATTTAGATCCACATAGTAGATGATGAAGTTGGGTATATTGTCTGGCAGTTTCGGGTTCCCAACTATTACAGGGTTGGAGATACATCATGGTAAGTCAATGCCGGATATTTGTCTCACTGTGTCCCATGGGCGGGGCACAGTGAGACAGCAGGCGGGGCACAATGAGACGGTGAATCGGCTACCACAACTGCGAACCCTCTAGGCATGCAGAATAACTTTATCAATGGATATTACGAAAACTGATATATTCCAAAAAGATAAGTTGGCAAGGCGAGTTTCTTGGTCCCTTTTTGTGCAAATATGACAAATTCATGTCAGAGGACATGTGTATAACATACTTAACCTGCCACACCTGTTACTTTTTTATGCTTTACCAGTCAAAATTATTCCCTGATGCTTACCTTTTGATAAAACTCTCTAACACAAAGAGATCCATTACAGGCGTCTCAATTTCAATTATGAATTATGAGTTATACCCAGCATTCAAAGTGATTCGAGTCTAGTCTGTGGTGTCTCACTGTGCCCCGACTCACTGTGCCCCGCACAGCATTCGTTATTAAATTTGAAAATTCTGTGGAGACACATGCCTAAATCGGGGATCGCCAACATATTAAAATAAGTCAAAATGCCGTAGTTTGAATCCCTGGTGATTGATTTGGATTAACTCGTAATGCTTAGGCATCAGAACAAAAAGTCATAAATTGAAACTTCACTTGACCAATGCTGTGAAACTTTTCCGGATACAGGTTTACCTTTCACTTATGTTATTTTTGTTCAACAAAAAAGATGGTTGTTCTGTAAACAGTACTACTTTGACGCTGCGGCCACTGTCTCACTGTGCCTGCCGTCTCACTGTACCCCGCTCTCCCCTATACTGGGATGTACTGCACCTACCCATGGTATGACCTTTTTATCCCATGTCTAGGCACATTTTTCTATTTAATTGAAATTAGTACCACTGTGAGATAAACAATCATCCATCTGTCTTTCAAAACGCCTGTGACTTATACATGTTATACATAGCAACTCTATAGCCTATACATTGATAAATCAACCAATCATCAATCAATCTATCTGTCTATCTATACTGTAAGCATTAACATCAAAAAATGAGATTGGCTGTTTGACAGGTTGTGAAGTAGATTACTGATTGCATTATGTATAGCTTTTTATAGCCTTATGATTGAGTATTATGAAAAATAAAGTGCTTCTGAACTGCCCACTATTTTTACCATGACATTAAAATTGTATTTTCAAGATTACCCTTATATTTATTCGCCGATTCTATGTAAAATTCAACTTTCAATAAAATATCAGAAATTGATAAATTAAAGTATATACTTCACTTCCAAACAACAGAACTGCATGTTTTCAGAATTAAGTGAGTTTGAAACTGATTTTATAACTTTTAAAAAAATATTGTGAGAGAGCCCTTGTTTCATTTTGAAAAAAATAACGTGCAAGCACTTTAACAGCTGCTTGTAGATAGACTATCTATCTGGCAATCTATATATCTATCTATATATCTATCTGCCTATCTATCTATCTATCTATCTATCTATCTATCTATCTATCTATCTATCTATCTATCTATCTATCTATCTATCTATCTATCTATCTATCTGTCTATCTATCTGTCTATATATCTATCTAACTATCTATCTAACTATTTACGAATTAAGGGTATGATTTGTAAACTATCCCCCTGGCTGGCACTTGGCAGCTGCCATCACTGCAGCAGAACATTTAAAATTCGCGGGAAAAATGTACATTTTAGTTTAGAAAATAAAAATTTATTGTCACAGAAGTGTACCAAAAGTTGATGGAAGCAAGATAATATTCTATTCAGATTGCATGCCAAGTTTTAATGACATAGGTGAAACAGCACGACCAGGGCAGTTGTCATAAGTTTTCCTGAAACTCCTCTCGTAATACAGGCTGCAAGCAGCTGTAACAACTCTATCTAAATTGCCAAAAGGATATTATTATTATATTATTATTATCTATAATTTTCAAATTCAAATTGGTGACTCTATTTGCTTTAATTAAATTACACATATGTACCACACTCAAAGAAGTCTAATCCCAACAATGAAAACACAGGAAAACTCTACTCTGTGCACAGTGGTGGAGTGATGGATTATTGATTTTTGACTGGGGACTCCGAGTCAATAGGGTAAAATGGGTCTGACAGGGAAATTTGGGACAAGCCTGCGGCATTTTATTGAGGGTGGAGGTGCTTGTAATTGCTGTGGTAATACCAAGTATGGTCTTAACTAGGCCGCTTGGTATGGATATTGTTGTACGATGTAGTTTTTGGGTGTATCAGGCATTTTAAAATTTGTCATTTTCTGGGTTTTTTTTTTTTTGCTTTTTGTAGTAGTAGTAGTAAGGGTTCTCCCTCAGCTCACATAGAGGAACAACCATTTGGAGTACAAAAATGGCAGACCACTTTTTAGACAGGTGAGGCAATGTTCTAGAAAAGCTTTATTTCTCCGTATTCATGTTCGTTTTGATGAGTAATCAACCCAATTTGTCAATGAGTTTTATTTTCAAATTTATGCAACTTGTTTTTCGAAAATTAAAATTTCTATGACAGCAGCATAATTTGCTTGTCTATATGTATTCTATATTATTATAATCTATCTGTCAAAGCATCTATCCCAGGATATCTATCTAGATATAGATCTATTGATCTATCTATAGATCTATTTACTAATAGGGCCTAACGTTATTGACAATCTTGAAAGGTACAAATCTGCACTTCCACATTAAGTTGGCTTTATATGAATATTGGAATAGAGTAGGCCTAGCAGTGCTTTTCCTAGGGCCAAAATTCAATTAGCCACAAAGGCCAATTTTCAGTAGAATCATGTACATGTGGCTAATTTGCATTAAAAAATATATATGCAATTTTCATTAGCCACATGGAGGATGCATTAGCCAATGCTAATGTGACTAATGGCCAGGAAAAGCACTGCCTAGGTAAATTATATTGATCTAGCTGTAGTAACACGTTAGGCCTAATGCTTAATTGAGTGCATGGGTGTAGGCCTATAATGTAATAACTGCCCTTGGCATTTCTGGGATCAGAATTAGCAATGCTCGGACTAAAACTAATGTAATAACTTTTGATTGAGTAAACTAAAGCAAACTTTAATCCAACCAGAGAGCAGTCATTATACTTCTTTGAGTTGGTAAATTATAGATTTATAGGCGACTAAGCTTTATGTGTATTTTTTTCGCATTTACTATTTGCCCTAATGGGTGTTTGTGGTCATAAAGAAAAATCTTCATCTATCTATCTGTCTGTTTATCTGTCTATGTACTATTCAGATCTAGTCTTCCTCAAGCAAAGATAGAAGATCAATGGTCAGCAGCTATACATGTGAGTCAGTGGTGCTGCCAGTGTTACAGTAAACGAAACTCAAGTGCTTACAGAAAAGCACATGAATGTTTCTTATGGCCTAGTTCAAAAATAATGAAGCCACGCAGCATATTTTCTGTAGGGGTCTCAAAATATGAGAATGGCTGTATATGACAACTAAAAGGTACACCATTGCTTTAAGTACATTCTTGTGCAAATTTCCTGAAAATTTCATGACGTTCTGGCTAATAGTTATTGAGATAGAGTTGAATTACATTGAAAAACAAGCATTTTTTCACAAAAAAAAACGTGACATAACATTTTTGACCACTTGAATTCTTTCAGCTTTACAAATTTGTACGTATTCTAAGACAATTTCCCAACACTTTTTGGAATCTCTACATCCTCAGGCTTCATCAATCCATAAAATCAAGTACTTTCATTTGCCTGTGTTGACATTATTGAGCTATTTGTACTCAAAGGTTGACTTCCAAAAACGAAGTCAAATTTGACGCTTACTGCTATGGGATGCTCTAGTGTCCCTTTGACATGTGTTAGTTGAATCTTTTGGCCTCTGAGACCTAGTCTTATATCTTCTTACCCATTTCGGAGCTTCTTATGGTTGTGGAAAATTTATTTCACTAAAAAATTCCCATGTATAGCAGGGTAGGTGAATCCGTCGCAAGCGTAACGCCCAGAATACTTTGTAGTGCCACAGAGCAATAAAAGCTCCGTTTTAAATCTGGTTTGGCTTGTAATATTGCAAAATCTGTGTAGTTTTAAGAAACAATCAAGTAATCCAGGTCTGCAGCTGGTTTCTGGTGGTAAAATACAAAGATTTCTTAAATGGGGCTTTGTCGCAAGCGTAACGCTATGGAAAATATTGATCATATTTTCATGGTTTTCTTGTAAAGAGTAAAGCAATCATTCTAGTATTACTTGTACTGATACTCAACACAATATTTCAGTAGTTGGAGTATGTTTCAATGTTTTTATCATCAAAATTTTGCTCTTTGTAAAGCCTTTCTCAAAATTTGGGGCCAATTTGTTGAAAAATGCAATAACCATTTCAAATTTCAATTTAATTTTGTAATCACTCTTATGCTTCATCCAGTTATAACTGATAATGCATATAAAATCGATTCGGGTCAATATCAGAACACTTTTTTTACTTTTGTGTCATGACATCACCCAAAATTTGCTTTTTGTCTGGAAAAATAGGCTAAAAAAGACGCGTCTATCATCATTTGCTCTGTTCGTATTCACTTTGGTGGCACTTATTTGGTACCAATTCGAAGCCCACATACAGACGCATAACACAGGACAGGTGAAATCATTTTAGAGGAAAATATGTACATCTGGGGAGAAAATATGTAAGTTTTTTCTTTAATAATGCAACAAAATTTCGAAAAATACTGTTTTTCTCATAAAATATGTGGTGAATTTTGATGAAAACAGCCATGTACACTTATGAGTATATGAGTTTTGTCATCCAACAAAAAATATCGATTTAATTTGAAGATAAGTTACCATTTTGTCTACTTTTCTTTCACGGCCATGGAAATAAAAATAAATAAAATTTGGTAATATTCGGCTTTTATCAGTTATTTCCACAAACCACAGCCAAATGGTAAATAGAGTTTCTAGAACTTAGACATGTTTGTTACAATATTATGTGGTCATTTGGTAGATATAAACATTTTAAAAGTTTGATGGTCATGTCACACTTTGGCTTCATTATTTTTGAAATAGGCCTTATGAGTCACATCCCTATTCTGTAATGTTATTCAGTATGACATATAAGCATTTAATGAAGTCATACACTATGCTTGCAATGCTACCTTGAGAAGTCATTCCAAGTGTCACTGTCACACCACTCATGAGTGAGGTCACAAGTTGCCTGAAGTATGACAATTTGACACTTCAGTTCAATGCATTTGACAGCAGCCGAATGTAAGTACTCGTCAATCGTCTACTGTAACAGCAGCACAGGTGAGCGGCTCATAATATAAGCCATGTGCACCAGGTGACCTTATGCAGACCCTGCAGTTGCACCAAAAGACCCCTTGAATCTCCTTGAAGTAAATTGAATTAACGACATATAAATAATTAGTATTATACTAATGAGGAAAATACAATTTTTCTCTGGATTAAAGGTAGAAATCGCTAGTTTTTCGCATACACAATAACTTTCCCTTGACAAGAAGAAGGGCTGATGGCTCCACAGTTTAGGGTAAACAAGGGAAGTTGAACTGTAAGATGCCTAAAAGGTAGTCCATGTTCCTAGTATTTCAGAAAATTATCAAAAATATCTGAATGACTGGAATGATAAGCAGAAGAAGAGCAGTGACGCCTTCCTTAATGGCGGAAGAGCTGCCCCCCCCCCCCTCAAAGGGCTGCTGACTAAAATATGCAATAAGGTGAGGCAACAATTTTACATGACCCATCAGACCATCAGTATTTAGGACTGTTTCTTGGAAATTTTGTTTGCTTGGCCAATGATAATTTCTGGTATTAATATTCATTTGGAATATTTAGAGAGTTGTGGGTTGGTGGACGGACGCATGGATAGGTATTAGGTAGGTAGATCTATGGATACTGGATAGACAGATACATAGATGGATAGATATATACAGATATAGTACAGAGATAGATACATACAGAGATAGATAGATGCAGAAACAGATTTTTAAAAAAGAGCTAATTTCAGCTTCTGTATATATTCAGACTGTCTTCTAAGTGGCTGTGTTTTGCTGCACTCCCCAATTTATGTTAACTCCTGAATATGTGGCTGTCAGCATCTCTTGCACTGCTCGCATGCACCCAGTGGCTCTATTACAGTTTAGCCAACTACCACGGCTGCTAGGGCCCTGCACGGGACTAGATTTTTGCCTCACTCCCGCCCGTTCCTTCCAAATCTGCTCCCGTTCCCGTCCCGTTCTAGGCATTGCAATGATAAAATTTTCCAAATTTTGACCCACTCCCGCCTAATTTTGTCAACTTCAGTCCCGTTCCCGTCCGTGCAGGGCCCTAACGGCTGCTGCAGATATGTTTAAAGATTACTGTTCAAAAGAATGCAGGCACAATGCCCCGCACTCTTATTATTTCTGCATAATGTAATAGCTTTAGCTTTAGCTTTAGCGTTTCTGGAAGCAGGCTCTTCTGCCTCTATTTCCAGATCTTGCAGTGTTTGTAACCACATATAAAATCCAAGAACGCATATTTTTCTTTTTCCATTGAATTTTAAAAATTTTTTTGGGTTTTATAACGCATTAAAATCCGTTTGAGTAAGTGTTTAAAAACGTGTCATAACTCCAAAGATAAAATCCAGAGTGCGCATGAATTGGAGTTTGTTTGTCAGTATACATATAAAATCCTCCACTGTGATAAATATTTTTATAATCTAAAATTTTTTAAAAAATATATTTTGTACATTTTTTTGGACCATCTCCCAATATGTTATAAAATCCATCTGATAAAATCAAGGATGGGCTATTAAGCTTCAAAATCTAGGCCCATTAAAAACGGTAGCCAGAGTTTTTTGGTATTTTTCTTGATATCTACCCAATCTCCAAAACTAGTGCCTAGGCCGCTAATGCTGCCTCACACTTTCTTTGATACCTAATGAAAAAATTTGACCGCTGCCTCTTCTTCTTGCCGAAAGTGTATGAGAGTACCCGTGCCCAGGCCGCTAATGCTGCCTCACACTAGTCATTCCAAATACCCTCAGTATTAAATTTGACGTTTCCCCAGTATCTATCCAGCTTGTTTTTAAATGCATTTAAGGTTTCTGCAGTGACTACTTCCTCAGGCAGTCCATTCCATATGTCAACCACTCGATTTCCGAAGAAGTTTTTCCTAATATCTAGGTTGTTTGTTCTTCTTTTGTATAACTTCAATTGGTGTCCTCTAGTCCTTGTGGTGGATTTCTTGAGCGATGGTGTGCAGTTTCTATCGTAGATTTCGGTCATTATTTTGTAAGTTTCAATCATATCACCTCTCATCCTTCGGTGCATTAGCGTTGGTAAGTTTAGGAAACGTAGTCTTTCTTCATAGGTGAGATTTTGTAGTCCGTTAACCAATTTCGTTGCCCTCCGTTGGACCTGTTCCAGTCTTCTTATATCTCCTTTCGCTGATGGACTCCACACCGTCTGAGCGTATTCTAGATGACTACGTACCATGCTTGTGTACAATGGCACAAAGATATCCTTCTTCAAATTCACGAAACAACGTCTTATTATTCCAAGTATCCTATTTGCTTTCTTAATTTTACTTCGCCGCATTAATTGTGTCACTTCCGGTATCCCATGAGATGACGTCACGTCTACCCAGAATTCAGTTCGCCACGCTTCCCGCGAAGCAGTCTTTCATTTTCGTTTTCCCTTCGTCTTTAACTTCACATTTCGGATTATTTCACCGCTAAATTATGATGCCGATGTGCTCCTTGCATTTCAACTGGTTATCTATATTCACTCCTAGGTCTTTTTCCATTGATGTAATAGGTAGCTGCACTCTCATTCCTTGGCTGTTGTCTGTCATACTTCTACGTTCAAAGATATCCTCCTGTTGTCTAGTAATGCACATTTGAGCACACTTTTGTGAATTGAATTTTAAGAGCCACTTATCTGACCATGTTTCTAATTTCTGCAGGTCTGATTGAATTTTATTTGAGGTTTCGCCCCTCTTGCTGGTGTGGAACATCTTTGTATCATCTGCAAAGATGTATGCTTCAGTATCTAGAGAATCCGGCAGGTCATTTATGAAAATGACAAACAATAATGGTCCCAGCACGGACCCCTGTGGTATACCACTCGTAACCTTCATTTTCATTGAATTCTGTTCTCCAACGCCAACATATTGTGTCCTATCTTGGAGGAAGTCTCTGATCCATCCATATATCGGGTCGGTAATACCATAAAATCTCAACTTTTCCAGCAGTCTTTTGTGTGGCACCTGGTCGAAAGCTTTCTGGAAGTCTAAGTAGATCATCTCCACATTCTCACCCTTGTCTAAAGCCTCGGTCCAGATATCCAATACCCTGAGAAGTTGTAGCACAGTAGATCGCCCCGGTAGAAACCCATATTGTCTGTCTGTGAAGAGATGAAATTTCGTCATATGGTCCATGATGGTATCTCTCAGCAATGATTCCAGTATCTTGCAGGTGATACTTGTCAGGCTCACCGGCCGGTAGTTTCCGCACAAATGCTTTGGACCCTTTTTGTGGATAGCAGTTATCCTTGCCTCTTTCCATTCTGATGGTAACTTCATTTCTCGTAGGGACTTCTGCAATATATGCTCCAATGGTTCTAGTATTTCTTCACTTGTCTCCTTTAACAGCCATGGGGTGATATCATCTGGTCCAGCAGACTTTCCAACTTTCAGTTTCCCTATCTTCTTCTTGATCTTCTTCCGTGTTATTGTTTCTGATTGCTCGAAATTTCTCTGGGGTCCGTAGTACAGCACTGGTATATCATCCGAAGGCTCCGTGACAAATACTGACGAAAAAAATTCACTAAGTGCAGTCGCCTTTTCCTTATCATTTGTTGTTAGTCTGACACCATTTCCACTTGATATCTCTAGGTCTGGGATGCTTGATCTGGTCTTCGTCTTGTTGTTGACATATGCCCAGAACTTTTTCGGGTTTTTCTTGATGTTTGATGCAATATCCTTCTCCATCTCTATTTGGGCTGTTCTTGTTTGTTTCTTAACTGCATTCCTGATTCTGGCGTATTTTATTCTCTTTTCTTCATCCCCGGTCTCTATGTATCTTTGCCATGCTCTGTGCTTTCTTCTTATATTCTTCACTGTTTTTTCATCTAGCGGTATTCTGCCTCTCTTGTAGTTACTGTGCCTTCGTTTTCTCGGGACGCCAACTTCCTGTGCCTTCAGCAGAGTCTTCCTTAAAATATTCCATTGTTGGTTCATATCTTTTCCATGCAGGGATCTTGTCCAGTCTATCTTTAGTTGCTCCCTCAGTTTCTGCGTGTCAGCCTTATTCCAGTTATAAGATTCTCCCTTGTTGTTTTCCTTCGTATAACATTTCAGCTGGAATTGTAGTAAGCAGTGGTCACTCTTCCCCAGTGGACTCCACATCTGGATTCTGTTAACCATCCCATCTTCATTAGTCAGTACAAGGTCTAGTACATTTGGGTTATCTGAAGACCTCCTTCTAGTTGGCTGTAGGACATGCTGGTGCCAAAAGCAGTCGTTAACTTTTTCTAAGAAATTTGCCGTATCCGAAAATGGTGCTGCTAGACAGACGTTATTTACCCAGTCAATTTGAGGGAAGTTAAAATCTCCTAATATTAACATATGGCTCTTCTATTGCTCGTGAAGCTTTTGTAGAAATTGAAGTAAAATCTCATTTGCATCATGTGTTATTGAAGGGCTTCTGTAAATTGCACAGACTCTTAGTTTGTCGTTTCCTTTGAGCTTGACATCTAGGGTTATAAATTCTGAGAAACTCGGCCACTGGCTGCAATTTACCTCCTCGGCCGTCAGCGACACCTTCACATAAATCAGAATGCCTCTGCCTCTGTCCCATTGGTTGTTATGGAATAAGTTGAAGCCTTCCAGTTTCATCTCATTTGGAGTCAAATCAAATCTGGCATTTTTCAGCTTACATTCAGTGACAACGATAATTTCCGGCCTCTCATCTGCAGTTTCCACCCTGTAGCGTAGCTCACTTAACTTGTTGGACAAACAGTCAGCATTTGTGTACCAAATTTCGATTCCATCAAGTGTCTTCCTTCTTTCACCGTTATTCATGTTGCTTGAGGGGGCTCTTGTGCTTCGGCTGCAGCCTCTTGTTGTGCTTGTAGTTCCGGCTGAACTTCCACCTCTTGTCGGGCTGTCTGCTCTTGTACTGTTCCCTCCTGGGCTGCTACTTTCTTTTTGACGACCACCACTCTCTCCCTGCGGGGCTTGCCTCTGATCCTGTATAAAAAATTGTCTCTATCTTCTGCACTTTTCTGCTGTTTCTCCTTTTCTATCATTTCTTTGTGTCTCTTCCTTTGGTCCTTGGTAAAATCATATGAGATTGATATTCTTTCCTCGTTGCTCCAATTGGACCCCTGGAGCTTCTTTAGGTTGAGCATAATTCTATCTCTGATTTCTGATGATTTCATCTTTACCAATAGTGGCCTTTTCTTCCCCTCTTCTTTCCTCCCAAGTCTTGTAGTTGATTCTATGTCTGTAGCTGGTATACCATCCAGGTGATTTATAATTTCACCAACTTCAGTCTTGTCTTTTACACTTCTTTGTTCAGTACTTCCTTCGGGTTCCTTAATCCCATGGATTATGATGTTCTTATTCCTTTTCTCACTCTCGTCCATGTCTTCTAGTTCAGCTCTTGTTGTCTCCTGCACTAAGCTTGCTATATCCTCACCTCCCAGTTGAGTCTTTACGGCTTGGCTTATCTTCTCCTTCGCTTCGTTGTGTTCCAGTACAGAAAGTACCTCGTCCTTCATGTCGGCCTTATTCAGCTTTTCTGCTTCCAGTTTAGTTATTTGCTCCTGGAACTCGGTCTGCTGCTTCCTGATGTTTGCAAGCTGTTTGTGGATTGGCACCGCCGCTGCTTTGCATTTTGTGCAGAACCAGCATATTGCACTATTGTCAGTATCTGACAAAAAATCATATAGACCAGCTGACACTTTTTCACACTTAAGGTGGAAGATGCTTTCACAAAGATCACACGTGACATAGTTTTCGCCTTCCGCGATTGGCTTGCCGCATTTATTGCAAGGTGGCTTTTCCATCTTGTAAGCCCAATATTTCAAAATTTGTCCAGACTAATTTGGCTAATATTTCTGGTATATAGCTCAAGCTTTGGTCGAGCCGCTAATGCTGCCCCTACCTTCTAGCTTGCTAATTTAGTTCACCTCTTATATATTCTCATTTAACAATCTTGAGCAATTTACATTGGGCGAGGTCGAGCTGCTAATGCTGCCCCTACCTGTTCCAACCTAGTATGACTTCATGTTCACCTGCAAAATTTGAGTTGTCACTTCCCTTCACATAAAATGGTTATTTTTGGGGTTAGGTCGAGCCGCTAATGCTGCCCCTACCTGACCCTTTCCCTAGCAATGACATTTACCAGGACATGACCTATTTTATTTTATAACCTTGAGTCTAGGCAGTACCTATTTTTGGTATTTTGTATGGGTCAAGTCGAGCCGCTAATGCTGCCCTTACCTTCTCCAGTACATAATCTAATTTACAGACTCATACTCATTTTAGGTTTTTTAACGAGTTTTCGGTACGAAAACTCGTTATACTAGTCACTTATGTGGAGAGAGGGATTGACGTGATTTATTGACGCAGGTTTAATGTGCGAAATAATGACTTGTTACAATGTAGCAAGTTGTTGAAATGAGTAATAAAGACATCATAGATTTGTGCGCAACAACGTTTTTGTGTTGATATTGGGTTGTCTGGCATTGTATCAAAAGAAATTGCCTATTAACAGTGCAGACATCACAAAAACGTCTGTTTGGGGTCTCCATTATGTTGTTTTGACGAAATGTCAACTGATTCAAACGAAAAGCACTTAGCACTGTGACATAATATCAAATATTCCAGAAAAACGTATGAGGAACTCCCACTTAGTGATCTATCCCAATCCTATTCATCTTCAGACAATAGCTCACAAATGCCCTAGCCCCGATTACAGATTTATAGTTTAGTACAATTGGTGTCTTCTCTGTTGATGGCCACGGCAAAACAGGAAACAGAAATGTTGAATAAATTACCCTACTGCCCTCTGATTGGCCGAAACGGGTGAGATTTTTTCCCGACTTGTTTCAGACACTTCTATTTGGATTAGAATAACGATTTCAGCGTTTTTTAGAATCACAATTTTTTTTCCCAATATGCCCACTTAGTTTCATTCAAATATCTTTATCCATTGCCAAGAATTCGTTGAAAACGCACATAGAATATTGACACGGCAGATTAATGCAAAATAAAAATTCATTAAAAAATCAAGAAATTGCGTTTTCGTTCTTCTAACAGCATTATCAGAATCGAAATTTTTGGCTGTCTCTGTCAATCTTTGTTTTATTTAAATATCTTTTTTCATTGCCGAGAATTCGTTGAAAACGCACATAAACATGTTAAAACTGTTGCTTAATCTACAGTGCATTTTCATTAAATCGATCTGATTGGTTGCCTGCTCATTGCTGATTGGTGGCCAGTCTTATAGAGGCGGGATGTCATGCAAATTAACACAGATTTCAGCTGTCAATCATTCTGATCATTTTGTACACTCACCCAGACAGAAACAGTTACACTGTAACATAACAAAGTTGTAAAAAAGTTAAGTCAACTATTTTATTATTTGAAGCTATTTTTGTTGTTGATCAAGTGCAGTGACCTTTACCTGACATCTTTTTGATGCAAGTCCATAATAAAGTATGAATCAATAAATATTTCACTGAAATCTCGACTTCACCAGAAAATCATGAAATGCTTTAGATCCTGTTCTATTTGTGTTATAACTGTCTAGTTTTCTGCTAATTTATATTTTTTGGTGTCATAAATAAGCACACTTACAAAACGAATAAGCAAACTCACAAGATAGGTTTTTTTTTTAAATTTTAAATTAACCATTCATCAGTGAAAATGTAGCAATACAACATTAGCAACGAGGGACACTCAGAGACAAGACAATTTCTATTCTACAACTTAGATTAAGCACAAGGGATGATAGCACAAGGGTAAAGGAATTTTCTAGAAAATTTTCAATGTACTGAAGCTGATTGGAGAGCCAAGTGAACGGGAAACCCCCAAAAAGGCAGTGCTCACAGCAATTAGAATTGCATAAAATTATATGGCAGAAATGAGGCTGTCACAACGTTGTGAAGCACTGTCAAAGATATGCATGTTAGCATACAACATTATGGTAAGTTGCAGGTGACATTTTCACAATGTTGTGATAAAAATCTCAACGTTGTGTTCACATTGTGGTGACCTATTTTCAGTTTTTCACCAAACATTTCTGTGTGCAGTGGCGTCCTATGGGGGGGGCACGGGGAGCACTTACCCCCCCCATATGATATTGGACCTGTGCCCCCCCAGGTGCCCCCATATGAACTTTTCAATCTTGGCTAAAATATACAATTAGTATTACGGGTGTCCCCCAAAGAATCGCGTGCCCCTCCGCTCGAGACCCCCTAGTTACGCCACTGTCAGTGTGACCAACAGGCGAGCCTTCCATCACTTACCATGCATCAGGGTTAAATATAAGCGAAAAATGTTACTCGTCAACGGACTAGTATCATTGAAAAGTTACTCGTCCTCCCAAAACTTTACTCGTCCTATAGTAGTCCAAAGCCATGTTGACATATTGAAAAATATGCTCAATATCGCCAAGCATTAAAATGATACAAGCAGTCAAGCACCCACAGAAGCGCAACATCGCCCATGCTGCATGTATACATTTAGCAATGGGAATGACTGTCTAAATATCTGTAGGCACCTTCAATTCATATTGATTATGATCAATGATTGAATTTGTTTAGGCCTTAAAATTCACCCACATACTCCGGGACGCTGTGTCAGTTCATGGCATGATGCAGAGGCAGTTTATCCAAAAATTTAGAAGAGGTGCACACTGGGTGCCTTGAAGTAATTGTGGGACAAGTAACTTCACCTGATTTGTAGTCCATCAGATGACAAACTTCAGAGGGAAATACTGTTACTGCGTTTAAGTAATAACACCAGTTGACACAACATTCAGTCAGACAGACAATGTCTGACACCCTTATTCTGATATGTTTAACCTGTGCCTCTCTCGTAAACAATAGAGCCTCATTCTGAAACGGCACTCCTCTATTTATACTCGTCTCAGACGAGCGGACGACTACTTAGCTCTAACTCCCTCTGTGGTGGGGGAGGCATCAAATCTACCCCGTGGGGAGTGGTGGGGTCATAGAGTTCTGGTTTTATATCACAATTAAAGAAAAACACAGAGGAAAAACTCGTTTTGCAATCCACGGATTCTTGTCTATGAATAAAAAAGATTTTCCATTTATACCTATTGTTATGATCGTTTGAAGTCCCAGCTTGTGGCTTCCGTCTGGGAGTCCTCTCCTGTAGACGATTCTTCCTTGTTTAGACTCTCCGCAGCGCTCTCTCCTACTGCCCTGTACCAGCTGCTACACCCTGGTTCTTCAGTCGACGCTTCCTGCTTCTCTTTAGTTAGGCAATTCATTTCGTCTTTTGGCAGTTCTCCGGCTGTTAAGCCTTCTTCTCCTGATCTCTCGATTGGGTGGGTTATCCCAAGAATTCCTGCTGTCTTGATTATGGCATCATCTAGTCGAGCACTAAACTTCTTCTGGAGCCTTCCATTAGCATGCACCCCGTCAAAGAAGTCTTGATTGCAGAATTTCCTTACTTTCCTTGCTTTATTTCGCTGCTTCTTCACAGACGTTGTGTACACCTGGTTGTGTAGATCGAGTGTGGGCTTCCTGAGTTTCTTGTTGCTCTCAATTATCCAGTCGTTCAGTTTTTAACCGACCTAACGTCGGTTATTAGAGGGGGGTGGATAGTGAAAGGGTAAACCATGTCCATATGTCCATGTGTCCATGTGTAAACATTTCTTGTCAACATGTGTAAGTGTCCATTTGTGACCTTAGTTTTCAACTTAGAGTAATGAAATTTGGTACAGGTATGGTACTATGGGCATGGATCGGGGACATGTCGAGAAATCCAAGATGGCTGCCATTTTGTGTTGGCCATTTTGGCAGCCATCTTTCTTCATTCTTGAACTGTCCATTGAGACCTTAATATTTCACTTACAGTTATGAAATTTGGTACAGGTATGGGACTCTTGGTATGGATTGGGAACATGTCGAGAAATCCATGATGGCAGCCATTTTTGTTGTGGCCATTTTGGCAGCCATCTTTCTTCATTCTTGAACTGCCCATTGTGATCTTAGTATTTCACTTACAGTTATGAAATTTGGTACAGGTATGAGCCTGTGGGTATGGATGAGGAACATGTTGAGAAATCCAAGATGGTGGCCATTTTGGCAGCCATCTTTCTTCATTTCTTGAACTAATCATTGTGACCTCAATATTTCGCTTAGAGTTATGAAATTTGGAACAGGTATGGGGCTTCGGGTATCAGTTGGGAACATGTTGAGAAATCCAAGATGGCAGCTACTTTGTGGCTGCTATTTTGGCAGCCATCTTTCGTCATTCTTGAACTGACCAGTGTGAACTTAATATTTCACACACAGTTAAAATTTGATACAGGTATGGGCCTGTGGGTATGGATGAGGAACATGTTGAGAAATCCAAGATGGTGGCCATTTTGGCAGCCATCTTTCTTCATTTCTTGAACTGATCATTGTGACCTTAATATTTCACTTACAGTTATGAAATTTGGTACAGGTATTCAGTGTTCCAGCTAGACCATTTTCGGACGGCACTGTGCCATGCCCGACCCTCGTCCGCCATGCCCAGAAAGAAAAATGAAAAAAAAATAATTTTTTTTTTCAAATTTTTGGAGGAACATGTCGAGAAATCCAAGATGGCGGCCATTTTGGCAGCCATCTTTCCTTTTTTTTCAGAAATCTGTTCAAACTGCATTGATAGTCAGCATCTTCCAATCACCTATTTTTCCTATCTTCCAATATCAGTTGCTCAGTGGTTTAGGCAATGGCACCTTCAATTTCATTGCGCTAGGTCGGTTTTGAATCCGCGGATTCTTGTTCTATGTCCCACTCAAGTTCTCGCTGTTGTTGTCTAAATTCTTCGGTAATCTCTTCTCTTTCCTCTTCTGTAAGGTTGTCCAGGTTATTCTCGTTTCTTTCTTCGAAGTACTTGATTAGACAGCCTGGTGGCACTGTTGCCACTATTACCTTCTTCCCCAGTATCTCAACCAGTTGGTCAAGTTTTGTCTCTATTTGTTCAACTTTTGCTTTTTCCTGATATGAGATCACATCTAAAAGTGTGCCTCTGGACCCAGTTCGTGTCTCCTTTCTTGTGAAACTACAAATCCCACCTATCAGAACTACAATGTCACATTGAGATTCTTCACTGTAAACTTTATCAACTAGGAAGTCGAGATTTTTTCCTTTGTGCTCCCGGAAAACTATCCTCAGTTTTGACAGAATTTCATTTGTTTCCTGTCTCGGATTTTTCTTTTCCCAGAATTTTTTTAATCCGTTGCCCCGGGAGTCTGCTACTACAAGAACCCTTATCAACTCACTCCCTTGCATTTTCATGGTTTAATTTTCCCATAATTTCCGCCATTTTGTCAGAATTTATGTAATACCACACAAGTTGTATTGATCGAGGACACAGTCAAATAAATACAGTCATCTAATGCAGTTTATCACGATAATATTTACAGTAGCATGCAGTATATTCTTAACAGGTAAAACTTAACTAAGGGAGCTCAGTTTTGACTTTTACCTTTACTTTAGGCTATAGTCTTAGCTCGCACGTGGTCATGCAGAAATTTAATCCAGCATGTGAGTTTTTATATAACCCTGCATATAAACTGCCGTGGGTCTAGTGGTAATAAATTTTCCATCAACTTCCAGTTTACCACTCCTTTTGAGGATTTAATCCAGTCTACGTCGCAACCTAAATTTCACCGGTCCGCCATCTTGCCCAACATGTGGAAAATTTGATAAAGCTTCTACTCGCAGTTTCTGGTCACAAAGTGACTCAAAAGTCCCGAAAACTGCCTGCTTAGCCTTCACGGAGGTTTCACTCGTTGATTGGGTAGATATCCAGCAGTTAATATAGGTTAAAAACACTTAAAAATCACTTAAAAGCTTCGTAGCTGTGGAGCCGATTTTTCTTCATGTTGCCGCCTCGCGCATGCGCACACATGTCATAATATGAGTCTATAATCTCACTTTGCCCAATTGTCAAACTAGTTCTTCTACACTGGAAGACTTCTGTCAGCCACTAAGTCTACATGACAAATTCCATTTTTCATCCCAACTTCACTCCTGCCTGTCTGTCCCCAGTCATTGAATATAAGATTCTTTTTTCTTCTGTGCAGTCATGCATGAACTCAGGTTTGTCTGGCTGAGCTGAAAGTGAGTGTGTCACATTCCTGCACTGTGATTGGTTAATGAATCTAAAGTCAGTATATTCCCTGGCAAATACTGGTCTGCTGACCATATAATGGTTTTTCTTCCCGATATTGACTTTTTCCCCGCTGTATTGGCCGAGTAAAAAACACAGTATCAGGGAAATGAATTTATGTTGCTGCAACAGAGAGAAAACCTGTATCAAGCATCATGTTTAAAACTGTGCCAGAAGCCTGATTATTGTCAAAACATTACCAAGACACAAGAGAACAAATTCTAAAAATGCACATAAAACATTATAAGATATTTACATGACATGTTGCAAATATATCTAATGCGAGTTATTGTCTAGTGAAGAAGAAATCAATATCTCGCATGAGCATATCATTTTAGAGTAATCTATGGATTTAACCAGTATGTATCCTTTTTTTTTGCCTACATGAGAGCAGGATTGTCAAATGTGATTGTTATTTATTCATTTAATGATGTGACCTGCCCTTTTTAGATCTTTTTGAAGTCCATTACAAAAAGCACAAAAATCTTCTACTATTCAAGCATGTACGCGTTACATTTGGTTTAGCCTTGTTCAGAGCATCATAGAAGTGAGAAAATTATTGAAGATATAGCAATATTCTATACCATAGTAAAATGCAGCTCATGAGCATTTAGACAATAGCCTTATCCACAAGGTATGGTTCACCTGCTTGGAGTTCTCGTGATTTAAACTTGGAACCCCTCTCCAATTTTACGGTTTTTGCAAGTGTTACGAAAAGTTCAGCCTGAAGTAGACAAGCAGCACACAAAGAATTTTAGCTGCAAGCAAAATCTGATAAATGCATTTGAAACAGGAACTTATGAGCATTTTGTTGATATATATCTGAACTTCCCAGCGCTAGTATTAATAGTTACAGACTAAATCTAAGAAAATATGTTGAATTTTTTTTGCCAGCGGGACAGGTTCACGTCGCTGCACATTAAAGGATCTACAGAAGGCACGGTAACAGTTAGATAGACAATTTAAGCTTCACTAGCTTTAGTAGGAATCAGGCACTCCTCCAGAGAAACCCAGTTAAAACTATCTTTTGACACTGGCATGAAAACTCATTTTCTAGATGACTTCTTCAAATCTGACTTAATGCGGGACACGAAAAAATCTCCTGTTTTCCTGAGGTTTTTGATCTCCAGAAGCCTCATTGAATATTCTGTAATCAAGTCGACTTTTTTTAACCTGATTTGATATAGAAGAAGTCAGGCCTTCCAGTGGTGTATAATATAGCATGGTACATACAGTTGAGGTCAAATGTATTCATACAGCGAGGTCTGCTGTTTTCAAAGTTATGTGGCATCGTAACATCTGCCTATATTGGAATGAAAACTCCTCAGATTATTTGTTGTGATTGTTTTTCAACTCATGGCAGTGAAAAAACCAGAATCAAATATGATTTGCAGTTGTTAAGAGGCTCTGAATTCAAAATGTCCAAAATTTGGTGGGTCAAAAGAAAACATACACTTGGATTTTTCTCCAATATATGCAAAATAAGCATTGGTAAACCAACTAAACGATGGAAATTGATGTCAGAAAGTGATTCCTCAATGTCTGATTATGTTTTGTTAATTTCTGAGATGCAAACTATTGCCTGACCTAATTTCTCTCAAGGGATGTGATAGGTTACCCACTTATATATGTTCTTTCCATTTTTAGCCTGGCTCACCAGGCTAATTCAGGAGTAAAGGTCTGAAAATATTGTCTGTCAACTCTACTGTTCAATAACTATAGGTTCAATACATCTGTTTTTGTGTTTTATTGGTTTGTTAGGGTAGCTAGATGTATGGAAATTACTTTTTTTTTTCAATTTTCACAATTTTTTTTTTCCTCCAAGATTTGAAAAAAAAAAAAAAAAAAAAATTCAACTTTTGTTTCAATTACACTAATTTTTTTTTTTTTTTTTCAAAAAGAGGAAATCGAGCAACTTCTGTTTTTCAAATTTTAACATTTTTTGTTCCAAGATTTACAATTTTTTTTCCTAAATTAAAATAAAGAAAAAAATTGTTTTCCTAGATTAAAAAAAACAATTTTTTTGTTCCAAATTTTTTTCAAAGGAGGAAATTGGGCGACTTCACGATTTGAAAAAATCGTACACATTCTTTTCGTGGTTATTTGGATATTATTTTGTACATGGAACAACTACAATAACAACACTTCACTTGCCGCAATTCAGAACCACCTTTCTCTGCCATTTCCAAACCATAAAGTAGACTTAACTATTTCACCAGCATTGCTACATATTTTGCCGTAATCACTGCCACTTGAGCCAGGCTTTGAATCCGCGGATTCTTGTTTAAACATATTAAAGGAAAAAGCATGTGGCAAATACATGAAAAGGTGAATAATTGAGTTCAAATGGTCAGGAAACAAACTGCATGCAGTATCTGAACAATTTCACACACCAAGGTCTAAAATATACACCACCACGAGGAATTATGTGGAAAATTGGTCAACATAATCACTGCACAGATGGGAAATTGATGGAGTCTGTCTGTCAGACAAGAGTGAATTTTAGTCAGGATGGTAACAAACAACCTAAACTAGAACTGGCGCTCGGAGAGCACATAGCTTCGCTGTCCATTTAAAATTGAACTTCAACTAATGCAAGATGTCACACATAAGCAGTTGATTAAGTTTTAGGCCTAATTGTTATCAACTCATTGTAGAATTTTAAAGGAAAACTGATAGTGATAAATTTCAAGACTGATGATGAAAGACCCAAGTAATTTGGGCAATTCTGGTCGGGTTTACATCAAATAAACGTTGAAATGTTGCTAATTTAGTGCTTTGGCATCCTCTTCCACATTCTACAGACATTTAATGGCCATTTTTGCTGAGGGAATGTAAAAATGTATACCCTTTTGATTGCTAGTGCTACAGCAAACAATGATAGTGCATGCTGCACTGTAGAGGCCATTTTTAGATTTCTTTAACTGTAGGCGCCAAAAATGTCCAATTGTCACCAAAATTTAATCAGGTATTGTGAGGTAGAAATGAACACATCATGCCAAAGGAAATTTAAATCCATCCGGTAGTTTTTGCAGGAATCAACTCACATACACACTAACGCACATGTTGAAATGCCATGCTCCACAATAGCTTCTCAGCGAAGCTAATAATAATTAACAACGAAAAAGCTCTTTGGAGAATTATGGACACAGGGGACATAGCTGTCAACAAGTACTAACAAATGAACATTGCACCAACATGGCCTCTAAGAGGTCTCAATGCAAAGAAGAGCCAATGCACCAAAACAAAACATCCAATCTCACCTCTGATAACTTCACGAAGTAGGAGAAAGATTTTTAGGATAAGTTATGAATCCCTGCAGTACTTGAAGCCAGATGAAATGATATTTTTATTGTATTGAAGTCCATCAGGCTGCGTTGAGGTAAAGTGTGTTTGACAGTGCTTGCCCACAGCTCTGTCCACTATGCCTGTAACTCTCCACAGAACTCCTTCTTTGTTAATTTTGGGGTGTGATCCGCCTTTTTGACCAAAAAACATTCTTGTTTTGCAGATAGGTCCCATCTATTTCCTACTTATGCAATGATTCTGTTGACCGATAGGCTGCAGAGCCCTTGATGGTCATCTACATGAAGACATTGGCCTGTTAAATTGTTCACATACCACATGATATCAGCACAAAGACTCTCTGAATTTGATTCCCATTGTTTTGATGTATTTTCTGCATGTTTTTTTCCCTTCCAAATATTTTGAAATTTTAAATAATATATGTGAGCAGTTACTTGTCACATCCTGCGGGAAAAACTAGGTCAGTCAATTTGTTGCTGTTCAGAAATTAACAAAACCTCATCAGACATTGAGGCATCACTTTCTGACATCAATTTCCATTGTTTAGTTGGTTTACCAAGGCTTATTTTTCCGTATATTGGAGAAAAATCCAAGTGTATGTTTTCTTTTGACCCACCAAATTTTGGACATTTTGTATTCAGAGCCTCTTAGCAACTACAAATCACATTTGATTCCGTTTTTAGCTAGCCATAGGCGTAGCTATTGGAATGGGTGATGAGTGTATGGGATTCTGAAAACCATAAACCATGTAAACAGTAAACACTGTAAACAAAAAACAATAAACATGTGAACCAAAAACAGGCTAGGTGGCAGCACTGTCCACTGTATTGTATTCAGAATGGCCCTCTGGTGGATAAGGCTAGCAGTATCTTGAGTTCATTCCCTGACAGGTCTAACAGCAATATAGCCCAATTACCTTTCAGGAGTGTAATTAGATACAATACAATACATTGGATTTCCTGTGTCAATAGGGTCAAGGTGTGAACTTGAAATGCAATTAACCAGCAATGGGCTATGGATAGATAGATAGATCCTTACAGAAAATCAGATGTGCAAATAGGAAATAGCTAGATATTCTATCTACAAGCACCTCTTGAAGTGCTTGCATGTTATTTTTAGAACGTAACAGTGAACATAATCATTTAGTGCCATTACTTTATTGATGATAACATAAAAGTTATTACAATCATTTTGATTAAATTTTCCCAAATTTGGCCTGGTATAAAGCTTTAATTGTACAACTTTCTTTTCCCTCTAAAATGTGTGTTTTGATTGTGTGAGATTTTCAGCGTTCATGCATTTTGTTTCCTATTTTACCATATCAACAATTGATTTTTTTTTTCAAAAAGAAGGGCCCCATAGTTTTAGCTTCATGAAAATTGTCACCCCTTACACTTTAGTGTAAGAGGGGGATACTGTTTTGAGCTTGAAGCGTCGTGGAATAAACTTTTGTACTGCACTTTTCTTCAAAGCCACATTGTTTACTCCGTCAAAATTGGTCTAATTTTGTTCATTGTAACATAACTTCGGTTAATCGATCTATTAATGCGCTTCTACAATTCATTTTCCGAGTCAAATCCAGCTTTAAACTTCGTTAATCACTTCGTTTATCTCATTTCGTCCACAGCCACATGTAAACAATCCCGCCAAACTGATATTGGCGATTTTCGGGACTTTGCTCACTTAGTACACCTGCATTTCCTTGAAATATCACTTCATTCAATAGATTAGACACCTATATCTATACTACGAACCTTATAGTATCCTGTCAGTGGCACATTATACCATAATCCTACAATTTATTACTGCTAAAAGAAATCCCACTGCATCATGTTCATTTGGAAACTTGTGCACTTTTTGCCCACAATCGGTGACGTCATCGCTTCTTGCGTACCAGTGCTGCCTCTTATAGTCTGGGGTCCACATCCAAAATTGGCAAAAAGTTTGCCCCCAATTTTTATATAAAGAAATTTGGTGTCGTTGGATAGGTAACAGGTTGAGCTTTCAGAATCTGCTAGGTGTCGCTCTGAGACCATTTGCATAAGGTTGCTATGGCAACAAAAACATAATAAAAGTGGTTATTTTAGTATATCATCAATATTTTACAAAATATCGAATAACAGGAGAACTTTTAATGCTACATATACCAAATTTTGGAAATATTTTCAGATTTGGGAGTTTTTTATGACTACTTGGTTGTTTTGACAATAAATTTTAAAAACCTTCCTTTTTTGGGTGAAAATAACCTTCAAATACCCCTTTTTCCACTATGTGCTATATTTCAAACTCTGCAGCTCAACCATATATCATTATATAATCAATTTTTTTTATGCATTAGAATGCCCTGGAAGTAGGCTACACATTTGCCATATAATAGCCAAGCCAAGCGTTTGCATTTTTGTTGCCATGGCAACATAACATTATGATTCAAAATTCAAAATGTCCAACTCGAAAGCATGAAATGTGACATAACACAAAGGCTAGGGCTTCTATCCCCATGAAATTTGGCAAATGTATGTAATTATTAATTGTCCATCAGGTAATATAACAATCTGATAACTTTATTTTTAAAAAGTTCCATTTTTAGGTGAGTTAAACCCATAAATACCCCTTTTTACCTCAATTTACTATATTTCCAACACTGCCATCAAACAAATTTTGATTTTTTATTAAATTTTTATTGTGCATTAGGATGCCCTGAGAAAAGGCTGAAAATCTGATATATTATGGTCAAGCCAAGCTGTTGCATTTCTGTTGCCAAGGCAACATAACATTATAATTCAGAATTCAAAAGGTCCAACTCTAAAGTATAAAATGTGACATAACACGAAGACCAGTGTATATATCCTCATGAAATTTAGCAAAGGTGTGTAATAATGAATAGTCCTTCCATGGATACAACAATCAGGTGGCTGTCATTCAAAAAACATTCTATTTTGGGGTAAATATTACCCAAAGATACCCTTCTTGAAATAAAATTTTGTATTTCAAACCCTGTTGTTCAGCCATTGTATCATATATATATCAAATCTATTTTGAGATACACATTGCCCTGAAAGTGGGCTATGTATTTGACATATATTAGTTGAGCGAAGAAATTGCATTTCTGTTGCCATGGCAGCCAAACAATATATTTGAATATTCAAAACTTCAAACAATTAAGCATCAAAAATGGCATAACTCAAAAGCTGGTTCATGGATCTTCATGAGATTTGGCAAGAATATGTAAAAATGAATAATTCAACAGTTTACACACAATTTCTATAACTGTCATATGAAAACATTCCATTGCAGGGTGAATTAGACCAAAACAATAAAATGTTTTATAATGGCCTAATAAGTCTTATAAGACATTGTAAACTCTTCCAATCAACCGTACTTCATATCATATGAATTTTGTTTTCAGAATCAGAATGCTTGAAAGTTGGCTATAAATGTGACATTCAAGAGTCAAGCAAGCCAGTCTGTTGCCATGGCAACCAAATATATTTCAAAATAAACAAGTGTTAAACAGAAGCCTGGCATTATTTGAAGCTTAGGATATATCCGTTTGAAATTTGGCAAGTAGGGTCTAGATAATGGTATCATTCTGACTAACAATCGGATAATTAAACATTTGAATGACTGTCATTGGCAAAAAAACATTCTCTTTTGGGTGAATGAGACACATAAATGACATAATGTATAAACGATCAGAAGCCAGGGTCCTCATATTATTTTTCAGGCCACTTTGCAGAACTTTTCCAATTAAGCTGGCACTTCAAGAATCAAGCCACTTCTCAACAACAGTGTCGAGCCAACCTTCTCTTTGTAAATTTCCCTTGTTTTCATACATGTTGTCAGTCTGTTCATTGCTTATGGTCAAGCGCGACCTCTCCTTATGGGTGGAGGGCGCTTTGTTCCTATCCCTTTCTTTTATAATAATCCTAATCGATACAGCGCTACACTTTTATTGTCAATCCAGATGCATTGTATTGCAAACGCCATAGTTCAACCTGCCCATTTTCTATTTGAAGTAATTATAGTCCACTAGAACACCCGTTGCAAAAAGATTTGTGTCATATGAAGAGTTTGATGTATGCATCCAATATGTAAAAGGCATGGCCAGGAAATTCGCGCAGCACTTAAACGTTTTGTAGAATTATTGTGTTATGATAACTTTCATTTTTATTTCATATTCAATGCATGAAAGGCAGATATTTATTTGTTGAACAGAATTAGAAAGATAGATATATAGAAAGACAGAGAGAGATGTATGTAGAATAGAACGATGAAATAGATAAAATGTATAATAGATAGATAGATAGATAGATAGATAGAAAGAAAGAAAGAAAGATAGATAGATAGATAGATAGATAGATAGATAGATAGATAGATAGATAGATAGATAGATAGATAGATAGATAGATAGATAGATAGATAGATAGATAGATATAAATGAAATAGGTAAATATGATTGATAGATTGATTGAGAATCAATTAATTATAATAGTAAAAAGGCAGAGCACAATGAAAGTTGCCTAATTTGTAAAAGTCTATGACAGATTGTTGATATTACATAATATTTAGTACAGTAGTAAAAAATAACAAATCATCAGTTGATAATGAATGAAGACTATGTTACTTAAATTTTGTTATGTTTTCTGATTATTTGTTTTGAAATGAAGTGAAACAGTTGTTAATAATTTAATTTCGGCTTGTCAAGGCTGATAATTGACTATTCCATAAAAATGATAGGTATAGTGAATATTAATGAAGAGAATTGAATTTCTGAGGCAATTTTGAAGATGAATATGTTATGTTGTGTTAAATCCGAAACAAAATTAGTGATAAGAAGCTGGACCTACTGGATGTAATTCCCTGCTGTGGACTATTGATGTTGAGACCCTGACTGCACAGATTTTCGAGACCTCTCTTGTGCTCAATTCGCCTTCTGCCATTTGGCTGCACGAATATTAGACACAGGCTTCAGTTGTATTTGCGATGTTAATTGGTGGGACAAACTAATTAGCTGTCTTATCTATCTATCTGTCTATCTGTCTATCTATCTATCTATCTATCTATCTATCTATCTATCTATCTATCTATCTATCTATATGTCTATCTGTCTATCTATCTAGCTATATCTATATTTAAAGTACATGTTAAGAAGTGTCAAATTATGTGTAGATTCTCGGAAAATAAGCATGATTGAGTGATTTGGGAATAATATGTAAGCCTATATGGCACAGATATAGCAGACATTTAAATGAAAGTACCATAGTGAAATTGAGAAAGGTGTGAATGAAACGCAACATTTGTGTAGAAGAAACAAAGAATGAACTATGTGTAAACACTGAAAATTTATGTAAGGGTTCCAAAAATAGGCAATGTGCTTGTTTAAGTTTTGTGTATTGGGACAGCTTACATTTGACAGGTAGGCTTATGAGCAGCGAAAATTGATTGCAGCACTGGCTTCATTAGCTTTATTTTAATGTAATGTTATTGGAATGTCCATGTAATATATTTACATATATTTCAACAATGTATACCCTTTGTTGCAAATAACCATGTATCATATGTCACAGCAGCTGAGGCTGGTGCTTTAGTGGCCGTGACTCCCTCGGAAATCCTGGTTTATACAATTGTCAGTGCAGGCTGTTCCAGTGCATTAGCATACCCCCTCCGAAATACACAGGCTGAGTGAGTGCAGCAGGGGGAGCATGAGCAGCTGAAGGAAGAGTGCTGCAATTCTGTGGGTTATTTTTGCCGTCAAAGGTGTCAAATGAAGGCAGATTTCAAAGCAATTAAGAGGGTTTTGAAGGATAACAGACCTTATTTCAAGGGAAAATGTCGTTTGCTCTACATATGTGAAGTTTGGTGAGGATTGAGAGAGGAATGGCAGAGAAATAAGATAAACAACAAAGTTACAAAGATAGAGTATTATTAAATAGATTGGGAGTGAAATATTTGCTCACCAAAACTTTCAGCCATTTCCAATGGCTTTCTTTGAAGTCATTATCCAGCTCAAGTCACAGATCATCATGACAGATGATATCACTTGTTGAGCAATATTTAGTTTGGTATGGAAAGATGATTTCAGAGAGTAGTCAGCACTGCATCTTGGTTCGAAGCTGGTTTGGTGGACATACTTCTTCCTTGAACCATTCAGACCCCATTAACATGTAACTCAACAGCGGCATAACAAAGAGGGGTCATATGCCACCCAATCTGTCAAGTGCACCCAAGAAAAAAGTGTAATATATTAACACACAGAGTACTAAATGTATGTGCGTGCCCCTCCGCCTCCCCCCCCCAAAAAAAATTGCATGAATCCCAAATACCACTCTTTTGCTCCCAATGCATTTCTCCACCTCCCCCACACCCCTAGATATGCATGACCTTGTCATTTGGATTTTCAATAAGAAGTACAGTGGTCCCTGAGGTGTAAGTTATATTACATATTAAATTACAAGAGAAAAGATAACAAATTTTCTGGTGCACTACGAAGTGTTGAGATCCCAGAACCTGACCTGGCAAAGGGCAGAGGAAGTAAACGAAAACAACCCAGAGTCAGGTGTAAGGAGGTGTGAGACTTAGGACTCACATGTGATGTTAAGGCCTTTAAGGACGTCCAACCTTCCATCTCCTACCACACAAGACCCTGGAATGGAAATCTAAGAACTAGAGCTTCTGGATAGAGACCTGAATGTCACAAAACCAGCAGGAAATGCCATCACCGGAGGAGGAATTTTTTCTTTAATCTCTTAGATGGACTTTGCATATTGTATAAACAATGTTTCCTATTTTTTTGTAAACGCTGCAAAGTTGTTTGCATAAAAACCTATATTTATATCCCTGCCTGAGGAGAGAATCAAATAATGGAATGTGCCTCACTGAGAAATCACTGTAATGATCACAAGCCCTGGCAAAACTGATGATGCGAGAAGCATAGACAGCATAAGCTGGCTTTTCAGTAATATTAGATGCAACAGGATATGGACAGTTGACAATCTTGAAATTGAAGTCATCCCTTTTGTCATACAATTTAGTGTGGAATTGGTAATCCTGGATTGTAATAAGAAGGTCCAAATAAGAAACTTCCGTATCAGATTGTGTTTCCTTGGTTATTGAGAGCTCTTATATTTGTTTCAACTTGTTGCAACCACTTTTAGCTTGTGACCCTCTGGGCATACATGGGAGCGGAGTAGTGTGACCCACCTCCTCCGCGCATACAGATCTGGCCAGACAATTACGGATGTGACCTCAGTATCTGCACCAAACTTAAATGTGAAAATATTTTCAAAAGCGAAAGTCAGATTAATGCAACTTGGCCAGGACTAACAGAATTCTATCTTATGGATTTTAGAGATCAATTTGTAAATCACTTACATGTCCGTCAGACACAGCCTACAAAGTCAGAAGTTCAAGCATAATGAAAAAGGCACATACAGCAAGCATTGGTAAAGCCCAAGCACAATTAACCCATCATTTTTATTAAATTGTGCCAGAAATCTGAAACCTCTGGAAGCAGTTACCAGAACATGGAAGCAGCTACCAGAAAATGGAAGCAGTTACCAGCTTTATTGGAAAGGTTCTGCAATGTGGACTGAACATTAATTTGAGGATCCAGGCCTCTGTCACATTGTTTATACATTATGTAATTTATGTCTCTCATTCACCCAAAAATATAATGTTTTTGCTGATGACAGTTATCCAAATGTTTAGTTAACTGACTTGTTGGCCCTACTTGTAATGGTTTATCATATTCATGCCAAATTTCAAGTGGATATTTGCAGAAGTCTTTGAGTTATGGCAAGCTTCTGTTTAACAACAATTGTTTATTTTGAAATATATTTGGTTGCTATGGCAACATACTGGATTTGCTTGACTCTTTTTTTTTAAATGTAAAATTTATAGCCAACTTTCAGGCATTCAGATTCTAAAAACAAATTTGATGTAATATGAAACATGTTTCATTGGAAGAGTTTGGAATGTCAGATGTCGATATAATACATTTTATTTTTGGGTCTAATTCACACAATAATGGAATATTTTCATGTGACAGTTATAGAAATTGTGTATTAACTGTTGAATTATTAATTTTTACATATACTTGCCAAATCTCATAAAGATCCATGAACCAGCCTTTGAGTTATGCCATATTTGATGCTTAATAGTTTGAATTTTGAACTTCAAAATATATTGTTTTGTTTCCATGGCAACAGAAATGCAATTTCTTTGCTCAACCAATAAATGTCAAATATATAGCCCACTTTCAGGGCAATGTGTATCTCAAAGTAGATTTGACATATATATGACACAATAGCTCAACAACAGGGTTTGAAATACAAAATGTTCCTTCAAAAAGGGTATCCATCGGTATATTTACCCCAAAATAGACTGTTTTTTAAATAACAGTCACCTGAATGTTGTATCCATGGAAGGACTATTCATTATTACACACTTTTGCCAAATTTCATGAGGATATATAGACCGGTCTTTGTGTTATGTCATATTTTGTACTTTAGAGTTGGACCTTTTGAATTCTGAATTATAATGTTATGTTGCCTTGGCAACAGAAATGCAACAGCTTGGCTTGGCCATAATATATCAGATTATCAGTCTTTTCTCAGGGCATCCTAATGCACAATAAAAATTTAATATAAAATCAAAATTTGTTTGATCAGCAGTGTTGGAAATATAGCAAATTGCGGAAAAAAGGGGTATTTACGGGTTTAATTCTCCTAAAAATGGAACTTTTTAAAAATAAAGTTATCAGATTGTTATATTACCTGATGGACAATTAATAATTACATACATTTGCCAAATTTCATTGGGATAGAAGCCCTAGTCTTTGAGTTATTTCACATTTTATGCTTTTGAGTTTGACATTTTGAATTTTGAATCATAATGTTATGTTGCCGTGGCAACAGAAATGCAAACGCTTGGCTAGGCTATTATATGGCAAATTTGTAGCCCACTTCCAGGGCATTCTAATGCATAAACATTTTTTAATATATAATGATATATATGGTTGAGCGGCAGAGTTTGAAATATAGCACATAGTGGAAAAAGGGGTATTTGAAGGTTATGTTCACCCAAAAAAGGAAGGTTTTTAAAATTTATTGTCAAAACAACCAAGTAGTCATAAAAAACTCCCAAATCTGAAAATATTTCCAAAATTTGGTATATGTAGCATTAAAAGTTCTCCTGTTATTCGATATTTTGTAAAATATTGATGAAATACTAAAATAACCACTTTTATTATGTTTTGGTTGCCATAGCAACCTTATGCGAATGGTCTCAGAGTGACACCTAGCAGATTCTGAAAGCTCAACTTGTTACCTATCCAACGACACCAAATTTCTTTATATAAAAATCGGGGGCAAAAACTTTTTAAATATGCACCTTTTTCCTGGTTGGACCCCAGACTATTATGTGAGCCAGCAGAACTAATCCGTTCGGCAGCAAACCCTCAGCTATGTGTTCACTGTGCATAATGCAGTGAATGGCCAATGATCAGTGGCGCAAGTTTTGTGGTTAATGTGAAAATAGGCCATAGGGGTGACCATTTAGTCCCTGTGGGACAGCATTACATGCATCCAACGATCCCCTATCCTGTGCTGCATCTAGTTCTGTCAGTTAACACTAGGGGAAAAGTAGTGCTTGAATCCTTCAATCTCATTGGCTGATAGATTTCCCGACCATGCCTCTGATTGGTCCAGCCAAGAGACAATCTGGAGTATGTTTAGTGAATTTCAATGTAACTTTAAGGCTTCACAACTTGGTCATTCCTTTAGGTTATATTTTGAAAGTTGTGTTTCTGGAATTAAAGTGCTATGTCTGCTTCATGTGGAAAGCAAGTTAAGAATCACTGTTTTAACAAAAAGTTGTTTGGGGCCAATATTCAGGCCACTCAGTGAAATGGGTTTATTCTTTAATTGTACTTCACTTGCATTAAAATGATGGAGTTCATATCATCTCAACTTATAATCTCTGCCTGTTCTTTGTTCTTCCTATCTGTCATGCTATAATAAAACCCCATAACAGTGCAGTTCACAGCTATGAACATCATGAGTGTCAGGTCTGCTCTGAATTAACACGAGTCCGAAGGACGAGTGTTATTCAGAAGGCAGACCTGACACGAATGATGTTCATAGCTGTGAACTACACTGTTATGGGGTTTTATTTATATCCCGCAATGACTTTATCAGTGTTTTTTAGTCTGATAACTTCAAATTCTCCCAAGTTGGGAGCAGCAACTTGTTGTGACGTCACCAGCTGCCCATTGTGACGTCATGACATAACAATCGCTGCCCATTGTTTGCATAACAACGTCAGATAATTTATTTCATTGAGTTCACAAGGATGAACTCAATGGTGTGAACTCAATGGTTTTTTCATGGTGTTCACTCGCAATTGCGGGATATATATTCCTTCCTATTCAGACGGAAGCTCCCTCTTTCAAGTCCATCCGCCTATCTATCTTACTAGCTATTTATCTATTTGTCTTATTTCATTCTATTCTATTCTTTCCCCTCCAATTTACAAGAAGCTTCCTAGTTGCCTTTTATTTCGAGGATTTCATGATATTATTTACATTCTTCAAATTGTTATTTACATGTCTTCAATATGGATATACTATAGATTAGGTCAAAATTGCTATCAACCCACCCATGTTAATCACTGCCCCTTTAATATAAAACCAAATGGCTAGCTTTGAATCCGCAGATTCTTGTTTTCAATGCCCCAAGTTGAAAAACAGTCACAGCAATTCATCTGAAGTGTTTTTATATCCGTATTGCAAGATTTTATGATGCCACACAACTTTGAAAACATTAGCCCACGCTGTATGAATATATTTGACCTCAACTGTATGTGTAGAGTAGGGGAGATCGGGGTACAGTGAGACGGCAGGCACAGTGAGACAGTGGCTGCAGCGTCAAAGTGGTACTGTTCACAGAACTACCTTCTTTTATGTTGAACAAAAATAACATAAGTGAAAGGTAAACCTGTATCCCGAAAAGTTTCACAGCATTGGTCAAGTGAAATTTCTAATTTTTGGTTTTTAGCCTAGAAAAGTAAATAATTTAGCCAAAAGACTTTTTGTTCTGATGCCTAAGCATTACGAGTTAATCCAAATCAATCACCAGGGATTCAAACTACGGCATTTTGACTTATTTTAATATGTTGGCGATCCCCGATTTAGGCATGTGTCTCCACAGAATTTTCAAATTTAATAAAGAGTGCTGTGCGGGGCACAGTGAGACGCGGCACAGTGAGACACCACAGAATAGACTCAAAACACCTTGAATGCAAGGTATAACTTATAATTCATAATTGAAATTGAGATGCCTGTAATGGACCTCTTTGTTTTAGAGAGTTTTATCAAAAGGTAAGCATCAGGGAAGAAATTTGACCGGTAAAGCATAAAAAAGTAACAGGTGCAGCAGGTTAGATATGTTATACATGTGTCCTCTGACATGAATTTGTCATACTTGCACAAAAAGGGACCAAGAAACTCACCTCGCCAACTTTTCTTTTTGGAAAATATCAGTTTTCATGATATCCATTGATAAAGTTATTCTGCAAAGCCTACAGGGTTTGCAGTTGTGGTAGCCGATTCACCGTCTCACTGTGCCCCGCCCATGGGGCGCAGTGAGACAAATATCCGGCATGGACTTAACTTGATGTATCTGCAACCCTGTAATAGTTGGGAACCCGAAACTGCCGGACAATATACCCAACTTCATCATCTACAATGTGGATCTAAATTGGTTTAACTTTAGACTGCCAACATTTTGCTACACTTGAAAATAAAAAAAGTGTCTCACTGTGCCCCGCTCTCCCCTACATGTAATCATCATTTAAATGCAACATTTCTGAAATTGTACGACCTTACAACACATGACCATGTGTTATGTGTTTAAAGTAAGGCAATGATACATATGGGTTGGCAAGATTTTGTCAGCAATTTAAATTTTGTTCAAGCTACAAAAGCTCTTGGAAACTCTAAAGTGAGGCTGAATGGCATCTGTCGGGCTGATGTAGTGTTTGTGTATTGTGACATCATCACAGGTCATGTGACCACCAAATTTACGTGATATATCACGATATGTTATAACAAAACCCAAGTCAGAGTCACTGAGTAACAATATCACGAGTGATATTGTACGAAGTGATATTGTACGAAGTGCCCTGACACGAGGTTGTTTTGTTTTTATCACCTGGTAATAACTCAACTTTTTAATTTTAAAGAAACTATTTTCTGCCATTACAAAAACGTGACTTCACCATGGAGCAACAGTGGACATGACGTCACAACGCAATTGTTTTAGCCATTGTTTGGTTTGTGACATCATCAGGCAGCTGAAATGCTGGTGATGTCATAACCATTGTTAAAAAATATCGCCCTTGAAGGGTGGTATTTTTAACCGGCCTAACAGCGGAGGCCGGTTAATACAGGAGCTGTAAATGGATCAGGTGAAACCATAAACAGTAGGCATAAACTGCAACCACAAACCAGATGTAAACCACGTTTGGGTTTTTCCCCATTGTGACCTTAATATTTCACTTACAGTTATGAAATTTGGTACAGGTATGGGACTCTGGGTATGGATTGGGAACATGTCGAGAAATCCAAGATGGCTGCCGTTTTGTGGTGGCCATTTTGGCAGCCATCTTTCTTCTTGAACTGCCCATTATGACTATAATATTTCACTTACAGTTATGAAATTTGGTACAGGTATGGTACTCTGGGTATGGATTGGGAACATGTCGAGAAATCCAAGATGGCGGCCATTTTGTGGTGGCCATTTTGGCAGCCATCTTTCTTCATTCTTGAACTGCCCATTGTGACTATAATATTTCACTTACAGTTATGAAATTTGGTACATGTATGGTACTCTGGGTATGGATTGGGAACATGTCGAGAAATCCAAGATGGCGGCCATTTTGTGGTGGCCATTTTGGTAGCCATCTTTCTTCATTATTGAACTGCCCATTGTGACCATAATATTTCACTTACAGTTATGAAATTTGGTACAGGTATGGGACTCTGGGTATGGATTGGGAACATGTCGAGAAATCCAAGATGGCGGCCATTTTGTGGTTGCCATTTTGGCAGCCATCTTTCTTCATTCTTGAACTGCCCAGTGACCTTAATATTTCACCTACAGTTATGAAATTTGGTACAGGTATTGGACTCTGGGTATGGATTGGGAATATGTCGAGAAATCGAAGATGGCGACCATTTTGTGGTGGCCATTTTGGCAGCCATCTTTCTTCATTCTTGAACTGCCCATTGTGACCATAATATTTCACTTACAGTTGTGAAATTTGGTACACGTATGGGACTCTGGGTATGGATCAGGAACATGTCGAGAAATCCAAGATGTTGGCCATTTTGTGGTGGCCATTTCGGCAGCCATCTTTCTTCATTCTTGAACTGCCCATTGTGACCATAATATTTCACTTACAGTTATGAAATTTGGTGTAGGTATGGGACTCTGGGTATGGATTGGGAACATGTCGAGAAATCCAAGATGGCTGCCATTTTGTGGTGGCCATTTTGGCAGCTATCTTTTTTCATTGATTGAACTGCTTGTAGTGACCTCAATATTTCGCTTAGAGTTATAAAATTTGTTACAGGTATGGGCCTTTGGGTATGGATCAGGGACATGTTTAGAAATCCAGGATGGCGGCCATTTTGTAATGGCCATTTTGGCAGCCATCTTTCTTCATTCTTGAACTGCCCATTGTGACCATAATATTTCACCTACAGTTATGAAATTTGATACAGGTATTGGACTCTGGGTATGGATTGGGAATATGTCGAGAAATCCAAGATGGCTGCCATTTTGTGGTTGCCATTTTGGCAACCATCTTTCTTCATTCTTGAACTGCCCATTGTGACCTTAATATTTCACTTGCAGTTATGAAATTTGGTACAGGTGTAGTACTCTGGGTATGGATTGGGAACATGTCGAGAAATCCAAGATGGCGGCCATTTTGTGATGGCCATTTTGGCAACCATCTTTCTTCATTCTTGAACTGCCCATTGTGACCATAATATTTCACTTACAGTCGTGAAATTTGGTACAAGTATGGGACTCTGGGTATGGATTGGGAACATGTTGAGAAATCCAAGATGGCGGCCATTTTGTGGTGGCCATTTTGTGGTGGCCATTTTGGCAGCCATCTTTCTTCATTCTTGAACTGCCCATTATGACTATAATATTTCACTTACAGTTATGAAATTTGGTTCAGGTATGGGACTCTGGGTATGGATTGGGAACATGTCGAGAAATCCAAGATGGCTGCCATTTTGTGGTAGCCATGTTGGCAGCTATCTTTTTTCATTTATTGAACTGCTCATAGTGACCTCAATATTTTGCTTAGAGTTATAAAATTTGTTACAGGTATGGGCCTGTGGGTACGGATCAGGGACATGTTGAGAAATCCAAGATGGCGGCCATTTTGGCAGCCATCTTTCTTCATTCTTGAACTGCCCATTGTGACCTCAATATTTCACTTAAGAGTTATAAAATTTGGTACAGGTATGGGGCTGTGGGTATCAGACGGGAACGTGTTGAGAAATCAAAGATGGCAGCCACTTTGTGGCAGCCATCTTTGGCAGCCATCTTTTTTCATTCTTGAACTGACCATTGTGACCGTAATATTTCACTTACAGTTATGAAATTTGGTACAGGTATTGGCCTGTGGGTATGGATTCGTAACATGTTGAGAAATCCATTTTGACAGCCATCTTTCCTTTTTTTTAGAAATCTGTTCAAACTGCATTGATTCTATACTAATAGTCTAACATCTTCCAATCAACTATTTCTCCTATCTTCCAATATCAGTTGCTCAGTGGTTTAAGCAATGGCACCTTCAATTTCATTGCGCTAGGCCGGTTTTGAATCCGCGGATTCTTGTTTACAATATCATAGGCCCTGATATTTTGACTGTAAACAGTGATATTCACAGCCAACCAGGTGATAAACTACATTAAATATTGAAGGATTTGTCACCGATCATGGTTGTCTAAAGGTTATTACACGAGCAGGGCTCGTGTTTACAAGGCCTAGATCCAGTCAAGATCCGGTTTTCAACCACGATAAATCTCGTTCTCATGCATGGGCTGCAAACGTCACATTAATGCGTTGCTTACCTGTCTAATCACTCATCTAAACTATCGGGATGCGACATGGTAATCCTGAAGCATTTCTGTTACTTTAATCCTCATTTAATGGCTTTATTTCGAGTGTTTACAAGACATGTCTCTCGCAATTCACGAGGGCATTACCGGAACTACAATTCTGCGCATAGTTCGTTGCGCATCCACCAGAGGGACTGGAAAATGTCGCCATCAGCGCACCTAGTGGTTTGTTGTGGTACTACCACTACAATAACAACAAATCCAACCTGCTGGGACATCATGCAGTTTGCAACGGTCACATAGACCATTTTTGCACAGAACATAACAAGGCTTACAACAATGGACCACAAACACTTATCTCATTCACCTGGTATCTTGAGATAGCCCATTCTGGTTTTAAGGTCTTCTACATGAGCAAGAATATGAAGAAAGCACAGTTGCTTCAAATGCTGTATGTCAAGGTTTCTAATTACAGAGTATTTATAGTTCAATCAATCAATGATATCAACCAATGACAATTGACATCAACCCATGATGCCAATCAAGCATGTCTGTCAATGATATAATTATGTCAATGATGTCAGTCACTCAGCCTGAGTAATCCATGTTACCCATTAAAGTGAAATGATACAGTTTAGAACTAACCATAAAAACAATTGAAATTTTGTGACACAAGATTGCTCTGACTATCAAGAATACATGGACAAAATCAAAAATGGGGGTAACCAGCATTTTTGACGAACTAATGACACTTGAACTCACCCCAATTGCTCTTCAGAAATAACATTCAAAATATCGAGTAAATCATTTTGCTTTAATTTTGTGGCCTTATAAAATGAAAATTACCTATAAAAAAACTTGCCAAACTTAGTGATATATTCTTTCCAAACTTTTGACCAGCAGTGTCTTCCTTATGTGAAAAAAAAGCTATATTACATTCCAACAATCGCTGCCTACCACCTGCTCGTGTTGCATATGGAAATATGCTCCTCTAGTTAAAATGGTGGACATGAACATATGTACAACGAGGCCTAGCTGCTACTGAAACTAGTAAAATGTGTGAAGGCAGGACTTACCTTGTTTCCCTTGAACTTGATTTCCTGGGAACATCGATTCATGACACTGAAGCTAGTTTCCAGATATGTTTGCAGGAATATTACACAGACTTTAAGGTAACCTCCGTTAACTGTAAAAGAACTTAATAATGTAGGATTAACCTTTTAGATTACAGTTTGTCACATATAGCATTTTTTGTACAGGCCATAAAAATCAACACAATGAGATTGCAGGGTTATCTACCGTACTTGAGGGCATTATCAGCAGGGGGGGGTATTATCAGCACCTATGGGTCATTCCACGTCAAATCAACCAATGGTCCCCACCATCACCATCTCCGATTCTAACGAAACTTTTTACTCAGTAAGCATATTATGAGAAACTGATATATCCAAAATTTCAAGTGGATATCTTCAAAATTGACTGAGCTGGGAAATTTTGAAAATCGGACAACTTTTGAAAATCTTCAAAATCAACATATTTTTAAACGGATGTAAATCTGGAATGGCAAGAGATATGAAAACAATACAATGCAAAATGGTTGATATTGTGTCATTGAATGGTTATGTGAAAGTTATATATCTATGCAAATTGTTTGCCTTTGGGAAAATAGAAAAAGAATAACAGCTTTTGTTTTGTGCTAAATTACATATTTCAGGGTCCCGTAACTTAACTAATAATGGGCAAAACTTTTTATGTTTGCATGCAGCACTTCATGTCATAGCATATTACCCTTCTGTGCAGTATAAAGAAAAATCACATTGTTTTACATTGAGTTATTAGCCCTAGAAGTTATGAAAAAGCCCATTTTTCCAGTAATTTGGAGACAAAAATCATCATGTGGGATAGGTAGGACAGCAGAGATTTAGTCGCTTAAAGCATGGCTTTTTACCTTTCATTTGACACCAGATACAACTTGCCCCTTAGAGTCCTTCATTATGAAAAACTGACATACTTATTGCTCCATGGGGTGCTCTACATATGCATTGAATTGAAGATTTTATGTACCCTTAATATTTCAAACACCATTGAAGTTGGGACTCAAAATGAAGGTCTAATTGAGGCCTGTCAAATTACAAAAGTGAGATGAACGTATGATTTGAATTGACAAAATTATACTATTGTGCGGATTCTGGATATTGCAGATTAGGCTGAAATTCGAGTGTTAAGTGCAGCATGAAGGAATCCGAGGGGCAAAACAGTTCTGGTATGAAATGAAGCTGTCACTCAGGTACCTTCAGTTGATACTATCTCTAATTTGCTACACCCTATCCCACATGGCGTTTTTGGACCCCCAAAATATCCCATATTCCACATTTTCCAATAATTTGGGGCCTACTTATTGAATACAACATGGCTTACAATATTGAAACTGCTGAAATCTCTTCTTCTTATACCAGAAAGTAAACATGAATTGTGATGAATGTCCTTCCGATTTTTAAAGAGGAGTTATGGAATGTTAAAAGTCGACTTTCAGTCCAATTTTTTTCTAATGTTCAAAAAATTCTGTGGGAGTAGCTGTACTGTCCGTACTTGATTAAACCCTATTTACTGGTAGTTTTATTCGATATGAATATACCCAAACAGTTTTTATGGCTGTGCTTCTCATATTTCAAGAGATATTCTCCTTACAAAATATGTCAATATTGGCAGTTTCAAGTATTTTTGCCATATTTCTGTAGCTTGCCATTTTCAAAGTTTTTAACACAGACCCTTCAAATTTTGCGAAATACCATGTTTCCATATTGTCATTCAGTGTTAGGAATTTGGAAAAAATCCGAGACGGGTCAGGTGGGAGATTTTCTGAAATTTGGTTGATTTGACATGGAATGACCCCTATATTTAACAAATATGCATGGCCAGAAGATAGACAGATACATAAATCTATCTATATTAGTATAAAACTTAAACTTCAGTGGGGGTCACCTCAGGGGGGTCACCTTAAGGGGAGTCACCTCAGGGGGGTCACCTCAGGGGACATGGGGGGTCACCTCATGAGGGGTCTCTCCTCATGGGTTGCTCCTCATGGGTCACTCCTCATGGGGGGTTGCTCCTCATAGGGGGTCGCACCTCATAGGGGGTCGCACCTCGGGGGTCGCACCTCGGGGGTCGCACCTCGGGGGTCGCACCTCGGGGGTCGCACCTCGGGGGTCGCACCTCGGGGGTCGCACCTCGGGGGTCGCACCTCGGGGGTCGCACCTCGGGGGTCGCACCTCGGGGGTCGCACCTCGGGGGTCGCACCTCGGGGGTCGCACCTCGGGGGTCGCACCTCGGGGGTCGCACCTCGGGGGTCGCACCTCGGGGGTCGCACCTCGGGGGTCGCACCTCTGTAGTCCTTGATATCTGATGGCTCTTAATAGGGATGGGACGATAATGGTTTTTTGATATCACAATATCTTGTGAGGCTGATATCACGATAACACGATATATCGTAGGTGTCGTAGAATCCATAAATGAGAAGAAAAAAAGCAAGAAATCCGCCCGTAAATGGCGGACAAGAGCGATGCAAATTCAGAATTTTGCGGTTTTGAACAAAAAAGACACAATATATCACGATATATCATGATATATCACAATATTGTTGATATCGCGATATCTATAGCCATGATATCATGATATTTAATGTTGGAAGATATCGCGATACCGCGATATATCGTTTATCGTCCCAACCCTAGCTCTTAATCTGATCTGTAGCTGTCATGTATCATTTTGCTTTAAATAATGGTTGTTTCCACTCCACACAATACATCTAAATCCCCATGGCCCCATGGATCTCACACAGGCCCTCTCTTGCGCTCATTGCACACCTGTGTGCCTTTCTAGTATATATTTGATATGAAGGTTACGTCACGAGACTGGAGTCCGTGAGTAAAAGCAACAAAAGTCATTGTCATCACCAAACACTGTTACGCAATATAGTAAATGTAGATGCTAAATTTGAATATACGCTGTTATGTCATTTGTGTTCTACTGTTCTTTGTCTCGTTGAGTGCATTTAACAGTTTACATGAATCAAGAAACCTGCCTCTTTGTGCTGATCATCAGTGTTGGAAGACACATGGAGGACACCACCTTCTTGTCTTGTGATTACTGTCATAGTTGCTTATAAACATCGTAAAATAGTTTTGTGTTCAAAAGCTCTAGATGCTTACCACGGGTTGCTCTCTCCCACTTCGCCTTCATTATTGCCCAGTCCCCAGAATGGTTCTTGATAAGCATGGCTCTCTCCCCTTCACGTTGGTCCAGGCCTATACTTGTGTACGCACTTTCCTATATGATGAAACAAATAAGAATTCATTGAATTGGACCCTACTCTCGTATGACATCTTTCTCGATTAGGCCTCCCAGCATAAACCATTAAAAACCTGAAAGGTTAAAAGGTCATCCGAGACATAAGTGAAGGCTTTTTAAAGGCTAATTTGCAGGTTATTTGAATGAAAGAGCAGTTTTTCTCATGCTAACCATTATAATTTCTGTTAATTTAATTGTCAGTAGTTCAAATCAAGATCCTCACATGAGACTAATATAAGAAATCAATATCATTCATGGTAATGACTGATATCAAAATTATCTGCCCTTTTTTTTTTGGCTGATTTTTTTGGTGTTGCTCAGAACTCTGACCATTGTCAGCGACACAGAGAAAAGCCCAACTTTCTGACCACCAGAGTGCGGTGTTCTGGCGAAAATATCTTCTAATAAGTGTTGCAACGCCTGAATTGGAACCATCAACTTTTCGTTTCAGCATGAATATCTCTGTTCTACATCATAGAATCAAACTGTTCTACAATGAACCTACATGTACTGTATTAATTGAAATGATAAATAAACAGATTATGCCCTACCTGTTCAGCTGTTGGGAGCTGATCCTGACCTATCAGGTGTGAGATTACAGTCAATTTATCCTCATGGAAAATTTGAACCACAGACATATTTAGAGGCAGGGAATGGACAACCCGAACTGTCATGACAGTGCCTTTGCTGCCTATAAGGCTGAAAGAAAAATAATTGTAGAGATCTATATTCCATGAAAGAGTATATTCTGCGTGCTTGAAATTCACTCAAATTATTTTGTGTAATTTGAAAGTACATTCTCATACTTTATCAGAACATTGCATCATCACTGCGGAAAATTTTAGTATTTTAATCGGCATATGGCCTATACAGTGTTTTACATTTTGTCCTGAAGACGAAGTGAAAACGATGAAAAGACTGCTTCGCGGGAAGCGTGGCGAAACTGAGTTCTGGGTAAGACGTGACGTCATCTCATGTGATATCAAATGACACAATTAAGCTCAGTAAAATCCAGGTCAACCATTGGACAGGTAAGTCCTCGCTTAACCTTACATTTGCTCTGATTGGTCAGCTCTGGGGGGAGGCCGAGCTTTGGCTCAGTTGTAGCCTGCTTGACTGGGTGTCAGGTTCTAATCCAACTGTTGCTACCTTGGCCTATGTTCCTATAATTCCTCTGTAGTTGCTCATGGCCCACAGACTTATTGTCATTCTATAAGAGAATGACAACGTTTACTTGTGCATATTTCATCTCGAACAAGCATTAATTTGGTACTTGTTTACAGCTGAGATCGAATTAAAATTTATTGCCAGGCCAGACCACGTGACCTTAATTGACCTGCTCCCAACATGCCTTGCTTTGACCTCTTTTTCATCTCAGCCGTGGAACGCCTCAGACAGGCCTCAGACATGTGTTGGCTTGGCTGCTTGTTTTTGGTTGATTGAGGCATTGACAGCGGTATTTTACGTTGTAATACCACAAAAGAATGTGAAGCTGGACACAGTGCTCCTGAAGAAACATTGGGGTTAAAAAAATGAACCGAAAACGGGACCTATACCAGCTGAAACTACACAATCATACCAACATTTTAAGACAGAAACGAAAAAAATCTGTTGCGAATTTTTTGAGAAATTCTGGTTATAAAAGTCTTGTTTATCTCAACACTAATACATTAAAATGGCTTTTAATTCAATAAACAAGCTTGAAAACGTGATGAAACCTGTTAGCTTAGGAGCTCTCTAAGGAATTTCAAAAAAGTTAATTAATGAAAGAAAATATTTAGCTACTTTTTAGAAGTTAATGTGACACATTGTTTATCACACACTGTATAAATGCAAAAATTCTGAAAATAACCAAATTCTCAATATTTTCAGTCTTTGGGTTTGATTGAACAGCTTTGTTATACTTAATCTGGATATAAAAAGCTTCATACAGCTTTTTAAAAGTGAAAGCATGTCTAAAACAGATGTAAACATAACAAGTAAGTATCTTCTCACAGCACCGATCATTATTATTTCAGACGGGTTTCTCATTGGCCCATTTAGTTTGTATGATACCATCTATATACAATAATTCAAATAGTGCAAAGGTGATGCAGGCTGAAGTATTTGACAGTAATATCTAGAGTGATATCTGAGGCTAAAGTAAACATGTCACAATTTAATTTTCTAACATAGGTTTGTGAAAGCAGCTGACATTTTTCTTCTGAATCTGCATTGGAGGCCTAAATTAGGATAAATATGGTTCAAAATTAAGTACCATTTAATATTGAATGGAATATCCTCAAATCCTTAGAATAATATAGGCTATGAAACAAGGCATGACTGTTCTCGGCTATGTGCGGAAATTGGGCTTAATGTTTACTACACTTTTTCAGGTACCTTGTACATGCCTTACTGTTGTGAACACTATGGTGGTTGCTTGAACATATATCCTGCACCTTGGATGGACTTCTTAATTATTGAGAATCTCTTTGAATATAACTGATTTCGGGAGGTACCAACGCATGCCTGCATGCACAGAATCATAGAATGCAACAGCTGTAATAGGGCCTAAGATTTTTGGGTAACATATTCTGCACTGCATATCAAGGCGCGAGAGTTACTCGAGATCGGTAACTGGATAAATTAATTTGCCTCAGGGGTTTACCTGCTAATTTTTTTAATATTCGCGCAGCGAAACGGCCGAAGGCCGTTGAGCGAAGCGAATTGAGTGCAAGAGAAGACTCAAAAATCTGTGCAGTGATGGTCTCAACATCAACAGTCCACAGCTGAGAATTAGGTCAAGTGGGTCCAGCTTCTTATCAATGATTTAATTTCATATTTAACCAAACATAATATATTCATCTTCAAAAGTGTCTTAAAAATTCAATTTTCTCAAGTGATATATCCTGTACCAATAATTTTTATGGAATAGCTAATTATTAGCGTTGATAAGCCAAATCAAATTATTAATATGTGATTCATTTAATTTTAATCAGACAACAAGAAAACATAACAAAATTAAAGTTACATAATCTTATAAACTGATGATTATGTAACAGTGAACAGTTAATCTACATGCAATGTTATTGTTTTTTGTATTACTATATATTTATATACTATTATGTAATGTCAACAATCTAACATAGACTTGAATTTGTCAGCTTTCAGTGCTGTCTGCATTTTTACCATTTAGCTGATTATCTATCAATCTTATTTCTATCTATCTATCTGTCTATATATCTATCTGTCTATTTATCTCTCTATTTATCTATTTATCTATTATATTCTTTGTCTAGTTTATCTTGCTATTCTACATTTTTCTCTGTCTTTCCATGTTATCTGTCTTTCTAATTTTCTGAAACAGTTACATAACTGCCTTTCATACATTGAATATGAAATAAACATGAAAGTTATGGTAACACTAGAAGTCCTACAAAAACGTTTTAAAGAGCTGCGCGAATTTCATGCCATGCAGTGCCATTTACATATTATGTGCTTTTTTACCGATGGTCTGCTGAAAGACACACATTTTCAACACCTTCGGGCGACCTTGGCAGAAAGACAGGCCCCCACAATGCCTCTGCTTGCTCAGGAATGATGACCTGTCTTGCGAATGAGCTCTCTTGCAAGGTGAATCTGAAAAATAGGTGTTAGGTGTCTTTTCAGTGCAAATGAAGTGAATGAGCAATTCCTTATGGTGATGGTTGAGAATAAAATACTCATAGATGGTCTATTAACAATTATTGCCGTTGTCCAATTGACGTCATTTAAGTCATGAGTATAAAAACATCGAAATTCTGCATGCAGGGATTATATTTATTGCTGCTTTGTTCATCCCTTTTACAGTACCGTAAAACACAAACTCACTCACTCATCCCTTTTACAGTACAGTGTATGTTACCATTTACCAATTTCCTCTTTAGCAGTACAATAAATTTATATTTATGTTCTGATTTAAAATTATTTTCACATAATTATGGGTGTTAGTCAAAGATTCAACAGTCACTCACTCTGCTACATCAGTAATTTTTGGATCTGAGATTGAGAAATTCATCATTATAGTTCCTCTTTTTTCATGAGACTCTTCGATCATTGCTGTTCTTTGTCCTTTTTCCACTGCTTTTCTCAACTCGTCGGTTGCATCCCATTCCAATTTGAAGACCTTGGTGCCTTTGACTAAAGGAGAGAGGACCGATTTGAAACTCTTTAGCTTCACTTTGAATGTTAAACTTATGCCAGGTGATATTTGTAGGTCTGATAGTCCTCCAAGATTTTTACCAGTCCACTTGAATGGCTCCTGTCTAGTGATTTGAAGTTTAATTTTTTCATGTTTAAATGTTCCACTGAAATTGAAAGATGAGATAAAGATAAAAACTTTTTTTGACTGCCAAGTTAATGTTAAAGTAAGATATACACTACCCTCCAAAAGTTTGAATACACCTGAAAAGGTGATGTTTCTTTCAAAAATACATCACCGTCAACACCATTTTAATTGAATACGTATACCAAACACTATGTAAGCTCACATTGAGGCTATTTGGTGTCTTTTTTTTTATGTTTTAGGCTATTTTGGTATAAATTTAAATAATTTTCTCGATATATCAAATTATGACTTTCTATGAAAAGCTGTAAAAACACAGTTTTCTTCCAGCTTTATGAAATTTAATCATTTTTTACACGTTTCCACCTGTTTACATGATTTTAACAGTTGTTTTAGACCAGAAAATAGCTGTTTGAAAATTAGACAAAAATACTTATTTTGGCTATTTTTGGGTCAAAGCAAGGGTGAAACGACTCAGCTAAAATAATTTTCACTTTAGAAGACACCGTGAATGATAATAGTTCATGTTGGCCCAAAATAATCTAAAATTTGTAATTTTGAGTGGACGAAGTCTAATTTTTAAACAGTCTTTTTGTGGTTTGAAACCAAGGTTAAGATCTTGTTACAACTGTGGAAATACTTAAAAATGATTAAATTTCAAAATGCTAGAAGATAATTGGGCTGAAACAATTTTTAATAAAAAACCAAAAATTGCGGCTTCGAGAAAATATCTAAATTTGTACCAAAATGACCTAAAATCACAATACAAAGACAACTTATGGCCTTAATGTCAGTGCGATATTATGTGATGTAGGTATAGAATAAAAATCGCATTCAAAATCAAGTATTTTTAAAAGAAACCTCACTTTTCCGGGTGTATTCAAACTTTTGGAGGGTAGTGTAGGCCTATAGCAAAAAGATTTGTTAATGATGCAAACTCTCTTATTGGTGCTAACTTAAATGTTATTGCAAAATATCTCAATTGTCAAATGACACATATGAACTGCTTAAAAACACACACCTCTTAAAAGAGACATAACTTGTAAACTACTCAAGATAATTATTTGTGACCTTCCAAGCCTGCTTATTAACCCCTTGGTCAAAGATTTTGAAAGTTTGAAGAAAATCCATTGGTTTTTCAAAGAGCCAGATACAATTTGTAAGATTGTTTCAAATTTCGGAATGAGGCTGTAATGTGAAGAATACAGGGTGGGGAACCAAAATTTTCCATGAATTCCTTGTGCTAAAAAAGCATCTCACATCTACAGGAAAATTGTGAAAACAATACAGCATAATCATTAAGGTATCAGCCATACCTGTGGAAGGTTAGAATGAGCTGTGACTAAAAATGACTCCTCAGGAGACAAAAAGGAAGAGGTTGTTAGATTTGCTTCATGCCAAATGGACTAAAAAACTATCCCTGACATAGTCAGAGTGACCTCACGACCGGAATACAATATCATGAAGGCAATCAATGATGGGAAAGGAATAAGAGGGAAGTCCGGGAGTTTGTGGAGAGAATTAAGAGAGGAATGGAGCATTCCTGGAGTCACTGACGACAAAACTGACAAGGTACCTGCAATCTCCATGAGAGAGGTGGTTGAAGAGCTTCAGGTGGACGTCAAGGCTGCCAGAGCAGCTATGCAAAATGATTTTGGCCTGAAATAATATGGCAGGACCCCTAAGATACCATTCAGCTGATTCCATGAAGGCCAGAAGACAGAAATGGTGAAAAAAATATGGGCTACATCAGGAAGCATGGCTCTAAATTTAATTTTTTTTTTCAAACTATTTTGTTGTGGATTCTATTGTCAACAAAAGAAATGGCAAATTCTATATATAAAATCAATGGAAGATGTCTATGGGACATTCAGGGCAAAGTACCCAGCTCAAGCAATGGTTTCGGGAGTCATTACTGCAGATAGAAAAATTATGCTTTATTTCTTTTTCATAGGAGTAGAGGAGGACGGACTTGACGCATACTACTAGGTCTAGTGATGTCATGTCTTGCCATGACTGGATGTGAATTACCCCAATGGCAACTCTAGGCGGACTCAAGATGGTTCCCCATGCCTTATATTATGGCCAAGAAAGTTCAGGATTTCCACTTAAGAAATTTCGGAGATTTCTGGGCGGCCAGCTTCTGGCCCTTCTCCAGCTCGGACCTTAATTCCCCTTACTTTTCCGTGTGGGGCATCTTAGAATAGTTGGTCAACAAGACCTGTCACCACAATGTTGTTGTCCTCCTTACTGTCTTCATGACTCACGGCCTCAAAATATGAAGGCGCAGTGCTATGCAATAGCACTGCAGAACTGTAGGGGAGACTGGGGCTATTTGAAGCGCCAATTTTTTGTTGCTTTCTGCTGAGCTTGTGGTAGTAGATACAGGTACGAAATTTTGGCAAGTTCTAGCCACAGCATTCTCCTCAACATTCCATAGAACAACTTTGTCTAAAATACTGACAAGTTCTCACCATGAGCTGGAAAGTACCGCGAGACCAAGTGTTTCAAATAACCCCGGGGCCGGGGTTAGTTGAAACACCACATGGGGTTATTTGAATCATCGAGAATAAACTTGCAAATATTGTATTTACTGATCAAACTTTGTTCAATAAACATTTATAATACAACAGCTGATTCCTTAAAAGCAATTAGGTTTCACATTAGGAATGATGTGTTCAAGAATCGAATACAAAAAATATGAAAAGCAGCAATTCAAACTTGAAAGAAAATTTGGAAATTTTTGGAAATAATTAGTATAGTTGTACAGTATGAAAAGTAATAAAACTATTCAAACAGTGATGGGGAAATGGCTGTGTGGACGATGTCCCTTCCAGCGTTGTATGAATTTGTGACAGATTCATTACCATGTCAGCAAATGGCTTCCAAAATGACTCCATTATAGAAATGACCAGTGCAAAGATTCTCCTCTTTTTCTATTTAAGACAATAATAATTTAGAGTGGCCTGAGGAATATGACACTCATGGACTACTGTTCGCCATTGTCACAAGCAATTAAGACTTCTTCAAGGGCAGCTTGAGATTTTTAGCAGGCCCTCATTCCATTTCCTTTTTTCTGATGTATGTTATTTCAGCAAGAAAAACACCAATAGGATCAAACTTTACAATGTAGCAGCGATTATCTACTTTGCTGTTGGTAATGAGACTATGCATTGCATTGCTTCAGTGTTTCAAATAGCCCCACAGAGAATGCTTCAAATAGCCCCAACCCACCATGTGGTTAACGTCAACCATTTTATCACCTTAACCAAAGGCTTACCAAAAAATGTCTTTGCCTGTTGATTGGTAATACCAAAGGCTTCCAACTTATAGTCAAATAACTTGCATTACATATTTCGAATAGCATACAGGTCAAAATTATTTCAACTAAAAAAAATTACTTTAGGAGCACAAAAATCAACTTTACAGCCTAGTGAAGTACAGGATTCGGAATATGACTCATATAGGAGGTGATGTCATGCCTTGATGAATGAGTAATCTAACAGAAGTGAAACTTGGGTAAAAAAATGTAACCCAACGGAATGAGGGCGAAAATTCAAATAACCCCGCGCTTCAAATAGCCCCGGTCTCCCCTATTCCTCAATGAGGTATGTCAGGAATGTCATCGGGTAGCTGGGGACTTTGCCACACATAACATGATTTGTGGCGCACGTGTGCCATGGCAACTTTGGCCGTGCCTTTATTTTGCCCTTATCTCGAGTTTGGCAGGTTTCCAGGCATGTACTACTGGATATGTTCCCAACAGTCTTGTCATCGGCGACTTGAGATTTTTCAATGCACTGCGTCGCCATGTTATTGCTACCAAGAATCTCATGTACACTGTCAAAAATGACTGGAATTATTCCATGCACTGACTGGCTTGCATCATGCATCTCTGTTTTAGAATTTATTGTGGGAGGGCCCAATATCCAGTTACTAACAAAATGACCAGCTGAGTGATCTGCAAGTACTAAATAGCTTAAACATTTCCAAGAATCTCCACATCTTCGGTTCCTGTCTCTGGGAACCCACGGCCACGCTCCTGCAGGCCAATCAGTCAACATGTATCCAGTATATGTAATCTCAAGACAGACTGTATAAGCTGTCAGTTCAGAAAGACTACAAAAATGTGGATCTCCACCTTAGGCAATGTGAACTGTCACAGTAAGCAAGAACAAGTTCTTACAGCAAATCCTTGACAGTGCAAATGCTTATCTGTCATGTGTCATGATGTGGGAAAACAAACCAATAAATTGTCAATCTTAGGTTGCCAGTGACATGCCACATGTGTTCTGGACTGTACAGTTCAAGTGGTTATCAAACCCCTTTTAACAATTTTCAGCTGTGAACTATCATATTATTTGCTTGATTAAGGCCCATGCTACTAACATGACACTGGCACATGCCTCACATGCTGACACCTGACAGGTCACAGACTTAGTCTATCTAGCTGTCATTATCTGAGGAAAATGTGTAAGGGGTGGGGGCCCCGGGGGGGGCCCCAGGGGGGGCCCCGGGGGGGGGCCCCGGGGGGGGAGGGGTACGATCTGATGCTCATTAAATATGCAAAGGTTGACGCGACCTTGAGCCAAACTCGCCCTCATTCGGATTCTCAGAGGGAATCCGTCTAGCGAACTGGCTCTCCGCTAGGGCGAGTATGACCTTGAGCTGTAAAAATCTCTAGGGGGAGCCGATGACTGCCGCCTAGTGGAATTTTTGGAAACTGCCCAACAGACATACCAATATCCTCACCCAGAGTACCTTTCGACTGTCATTAAGATATGGAGTTGGCCCCTGCCTGAAGGGCAGAGGCAAGTGTGACAGCCAAAAGGACTAGGGAGGGCAACAGGGGGGAAAATAAAAAAACCACAACACACCCAGCGCATCTGTGTTACCATCACGGGCAAGCACCAGCTAACCCAAGACTTAACCTCCTTGTCACGCCTACGAGAAGAGAGTGACGTCATTCCAGTCTCGCGGAATCTCGCTGAGGATATACCAATATCCTCACCCAGAGTACCTTTCGACTGTCATTAAGATATGGAGTTGGCCCCTGCCTTACGCATATTTTTTAAGTTTAGGCCAATCCATTATTTACAGTAATAATCTAAAATCAATCTCCTCCAAACCTCACAAAATGGCGAAACAAATGGCAAAATTACAAATTTACAACATGTATTCAATGTAATCCAAATATAAACAGCCCAATAATGACAGTCGAATATAAACATCTTAATGACAGTCGAATATAAACATCTCAATAATGACTGTCGAAAGGTACTCTGGGTGATATCAAACATAATTATAATCACATAACTTCCACACAGATGATATATTGAAATGTGGAATGTATTTCATAAATATATAGCCACCACAAATTAGAGGCATTAGAGACAGTCGAATTGGTATGAACTGAGTCACTGTAATCCAGAGACATGGAATATCAAGCAATATAATATAAACATTCCAGAAAAAAGGAAAAAACTGGATAAATGTCCAAGACCATACAGATTACAGAAAAGTGAGATACACAATTCCAAACCATCAACCATATGTAGGTGGAATTACATATATGACACAAAACAGTCCTTAGAGAAATTTCGGCAAATTTAGGCACTGAAATCCAGAGCCACAGAGCCGAATAACATGAGTAAGATTGGATGGTCCAGGCTCATCATATATGCTAAAATGGCAAGACCGTCACTCTCTCTCAGGCAAATCAAAGGTACCACATTATATACATGTAACACATCACTTCTCATCATTATTTGCAGAACCAAACCAAATAAATTGCCCCTCAACTAAACAATTGCACCGTCGCAATATAAATAGGCACTCACAACACCCCTTATAACATAATTTTGCCACCTTCATAGAAACAACAAGAGCGAAGAGTCCAGTACAGCCAAAGGCATAAGAAATTGCCAACTGTCTGGAGTACAATAGTACTTGAAGCAGTCCAAGCGTCAAAGAGCATCAAAATGCCCCTGACAAGTTTGTACGGTCATGACAACCATCGCCTGTCAGATCATTGGGGTGAATATTGGAAAACACCATGACTACGCATGTGCTACCACTGCAAACCACAGCCAGACAACCAGCCTATGGACCAACAGAATTGATGGCTCATCCAGCCTCAAATACCAGACAAAATGGATCTCTCATGGTCTCAGATACCATATTTGTAATTTTGGCTAAAATATCCATCAGCATTCGTTCCAGGGCGAGATCAAGGCATAAGAAATTGCCCTCACCCAGTGCTGGATTTACCCATAAGCAAACTAAGCAGCTGCTTAGGGCACCAAAGCTCAGGGGGCACCAAGGTTCCAAAAAATAAATAAAAAGTTGTGGGCGAAAAAAATGGTGTGTTGTTAATTTTATATCCCCTTTTCCATTTTTGTGGGAGAGGGCCCACAATGACTTCAAGGGGCCCCATGCAGTTCTTGAACTGTCCTTCTCAGACGGAAATAAATATTAAGGCATTTCAATGATGTCAGCAAAACACTGCACTACCCAATACTTAAAATGAGTGTCTGTGCAGGTCAGCTTCTTGAAATTAGGGATAGATTTGATCATTTTGAAAGTATGGCCAAGGCGCTCTTGCCAGAAGTTGTACAAACTGATAATTTGTGAGCTATTAGCTAATTAGTAGAGGAACGTGCCATAGGTTCCGTGACCAATTTCTCCGACTCAATTTTTCGATGCAAATTCTGTTAGATGGGTTCAAAATAAGAAAATTTAGCGAGGGTACCCCTCTCAAAAGTTCGGGCTAACTCTACCAGCGGCCATTTTCCAAAATGGCCGCCAAAATTCAAAATTTGCCATAATTCCACTTCTATTTGGCCTAGAGATTCAAATTTTGGGTCAAAATGTAGGTTTTAAGGGTCAAGAAACCCAATAAACATATTCCTAAAGGTGTCTGCCCAACCTTAGGGGTTATAATCCAATATGGCAGCCAAAATGGCTGACGAAAATGGGTAACTCACAATTCCTGTATCATAAGCTCAAAATATGGAGTTGGACCTTCATACAATATGTTTACATACCTCAGAGAAGTCAAATATTGTGATTAATGATTTGTGTATTCAACCCCTATGGTTCCATATCCAATATGACCACCAAAATGGCAATTCATAATGTCCTAAATCTCACTTTTATCACAGCGAAGCCAATATTTGGTCTTTTATTTGGTGAAAACATCAATATATGTACTTTAATTGTCCAAAACAACTAATAACAATTCATAAGATTTACACACATATCTGTTCTAATAATCCAATATCACTGCCAAAATGGCTGCCCAAATTACTAAAAATATATTACAATTTTACATAATTAATTGGCCTACATTGGTAATCATGGCATTAATATAAATGTTTCTAATTGCCAAAGAGTTCTGTTATCAGTATTTGACAAATGAACACACTACCCTATGGTTAGCTGCCAAAAGGCCTCCCAAGAAGGTTCAAATGTGAATTTTTATCACAATTTATTATTGTCATGTTTACTAAATATCAATGTGAAATGGTCTATGAATTTCATTTAAATTGTTAATATACAGATTGTATGCACTTAATTGATTGGCAAAATTTAAAGCTTCTGTCATTGTTAAATGCAATTGGACTGCCCATTTGCAATAAAGATTACTTTTTTTAATAGCAATTCAAAGGCTCATGTCATCGGCTGAATAACATCTACCTTTGCGGTCTCAGAATGCATCCCTGAAGCACGGCTGATCAGCTACTGACCTCTGTGTCATCTGTCAGGTAGTAGTCTGCCTGTACTTAACATAGGCTGTATTATTGTATTTATAACAATTTGTTGTATTTTTGGTCCTTGGGTGCTAGGCTATGAAGTGTCTTGTAGTAAAAGTCACTGTAAAACTATTAAGTAACAGTAATGTCACTCATAGGGAATTTGAGAATGTAATATCAACCTTACTGCATGATGAGAACTGAATATGTCCTCCATAAGCTTCCATATAAACCAACAAAGAATGAAGAGATTCCTGAAGGTCTAATTCTGTCACCCCAAACCAAACAAATCATCAATTTTTGGGTTGTAAAAACATCTTTTAATCATTGACAATTTAAAGTGAATGATTATAACAAATTAGTGAGGCTGCTACTGTCAAAGAAAGGTAATGCCAAAAGTTTCAAATCCCAATACACCCCAACTTGGTATGTGAGGCAAATAACACAGTTAAAAAGTTCAAGTTTGGGAGGAAGATCACTTTTCTGGACATGTGACTGCTGTACCAATTGGAGAGACAAAACAGCTGAAATTAACATCAAATTCAAATTCTCTGATTTGGCTCCCAGTTAATAATAGCTGTTTGTAAATCATTGTCAAACAGGAAACATTTTAGGATATGTTAACATGATTCTTTCAATGACCATTCAGCAATGGTTACATCTGAAACCTGATTGTATAAGAGACTGTAGCTTGTCGTCATTGGAAATGGTATAGGTTGTTGGCTTTGCTGTAGCTACAGCCCCTTGATAATATATTTAAGTAGCCAATTATATCCTCGTAAAAGATGCATGTAATATGTTGTCAGTAGAGGATGGTTGCAATGTGTGTAGCAACATCTTATGAGACTTAAACATATGTGCAGATTGTCAGGGAATTTCTTGGGAGAAAACTCAGTTATTTTAAAATTTAAGTCTAAATTTCTGGAAGGGCTTGCTGACTGGGAGACTGGGGATTAGTTACAGAAATTTTTGCACAATCTGAAAATGCATGTCATATGTGACTTGCTCCATCAAAATGGGTTCAAAGTCGGCCTCCTTTCATATTTAGGTATGAAAATGAATTTATTCTTCTAGAATTGAGCTTTAAAATTATGTTTAGTATGTTTTGATATCTCAATCTAATCTAAAGATACGGCACTTCAAACATCGATGATACGAAACATCAAACTTTGAGAAAATGGCATTTGATTTCCCCCCATTACAATAAAAGAACTAAGAAAATCGAGAGGGACACTCAATTTAGATAATTTAAAATCAATTTTTGGTTAAATGGTCTTAATTATTCAAAGAAAATTACTTTTGCTAAAACGTGGTACCAACAGCTAAAAAACATCAAAATGTGACCTTTTGACACATTTTGGTCATTTCTGAGAAATATATAAAGCCTACTCTGAACTCATTTTGGTTGAGCAGGTCACATATGTTGCTAGCAACATTGCAGGAGTTACAACCATCCTGTACTCAGTGACTGCAAGGATAGTGGTTGCTTATAATATATCAGGTGGCTATGATGTTTCAGATATATGACCATAGCTCAAGAGTCCTCAAAAGAATCTGTTCTTGTCAACAATGTCCTAATGTCCTGTTTTATTTTCCTGTTTTACAATGATTTTACACTAACAGGTGCCGAGTAGCCGGAAGTCAAGTCTGGGAATTTATATATTTTGATAATTTACAGATTTTTCTCTCAGTTTGGTACAAGATTGTACATAAAAGAGATTTTTCTTCCATAATTTGAACTTTTGTATTTGCCTTAATATATTAATATTTTGATTTAATTTGCCATTAAAATATTCAGGTAGGAGTGTGTTTGAAACTACTATGTTGCCAATCTTTGACAATACCAGCGTCAGTAGTACATAATTAGCTAAATATTCCAATTTTTAGGGCAACTTGCTAATAAGAATTTCACTTCAAATTGGCCATTAGAAGCAATAATTAAAAGAGGATTTGTGGCATGCAGGTTGGCTAATATATGTATTAGTGAAGTTTCTGTTTGTATGTGGTGCAAGATACCTGACATGTCTATTCATAACAGAACTATAGGAATCATGTTCTTTGTTGGTTTATTTGGAGGACATATTCGGTTCTCAACATGCGGTAAGGTTGATATTACATTCTCCAATTCCTCATAAGTGAAATTAGTATTACTCCGTTATAGTTTTGCAGTAAGCTTTTACTACAAGACACTTCATGGCCTAGCATCCATAGACCAAAAATACAACAAATTCTTATAAATACTATAATACAGCCTATGTTAAGTACAGGCAGACTACTACCTGACAGATGGATCAGAGGTCAGTATCTGATCAGCAGTGCTTCAGGGATGCATTCTGAGACTACATGCAAAGGTGGCAAAGGTAGATGTTATTCAACTGATGAAATGACCCTTTTAATTGCTATTAAAAATGTAATCTTTATTGCAAATGGACAGACAGTCCAGTTGCATTTAACTATGGCAGAAGCCTTAAATTTTGCCAATCAATTAAGTGCTAACAATCTGTATATTGATAATTTAAATGAAATTCATAGAAAGTCGCACATTACTACAAATAAACGTGATAATAATGATAAAAATTCACATTTGAACCTACTGGTAGGCCTGTTGGCAGCCTTATTGGATTTCTAACCATAGGGTTGTGTATTCACTTGTCAAATACTGATAACAGAACTCTTAGGTAATTAAAAAAATTATATTAATGCCAAGATTACCAATGTAGACCAATTATTTATGTAAAATTGTGATATTTTTAGTAATTGGAGCAGCCATTTTGGCAGCCATATTGGATTATTAGAACAGATTTGTGTGTAAATCTTATGAATTGTTATTAGTCAGTTGTTTTGGACAATTAAAGTACATATATTGATGTTTTCACCAAATAAAAGACCAAATATTGGCTTCGTTGTGATAAAAGTGAGATTTAGGGCATTTTGAATGGCCATTTTGGTGGTCATATTGGATATGGCACCATAGGGTTGAATACACAAATCATTAATCACAATATTTGACTTCTCTGAGGTATGTAAACATATTGTATGAAGGTCCAACTCCATATTTTGAGCTTATGATACAGGAATTGTGAGTTACCCATTTTCGTCAGCCATTTTGGCTGCCATATTGGATTATGACCACTAAGGTTGGGCAGACACCTTTAGTAATATGTTTATTGGGTTTCTTGACCCTTAAAACCTATATTTTGACCCAAAATTTGAATCTGTAGGCCAAATAGAAGTGGAATTATGACACATTTTGAATTTTGGCGGCCATTTTGGAAAATGGCCGCTGGTAGAGTTAGCCCGAACTTTTGAGAGGGGTACCCTCGCTAAATTTTCTTATTTTGAACCCATCTAACAGAATTTGCATCGAAAAATTGAGTCGGAGAAATTGGTCACGGAACCTATGGCACGTTCCTCTACTAAATTGCCATTTTCGCATGAAAATTCAATGTTAAACCTCCATCAATCTTTGGGGCTCTTGAGCAAGGGCTCAACTAGAGGTTGTGGGGCCCCTAGGATCAGTGAGGCTGGGGGCCCCTACCAACGTCATCGGACATCATTTGCCAATAATTGGTTGAAAGTTTATGTTGGTTCATTGAGCATACATGTACCTTATATTGTTTCAACTGGATATATCATTGGCTATTGCCTTATGTTTTATTTTTAATTAGGTACCAGAGCAGATTCCCATACCTCATTCATGCTGAAAGACTCCGGGTGCCCCTGAACTACTCAAATATTTTTCAGATACATAGTTCTGCCTGCCTCACTTTTAAACTTACTTTGAAGGGCCCCACTAATACCTCATTCATGCTGAAAGACTTTGGGTGTGCCCGAACTGTTCCAACATTTTTCAGATACATAATTCTGCCTGTCTGACTTGTAGATATACTTTAAAGGGCCCCCACCATTACCTCCTTCATGCTGAAAGATTCCAGGCCCCCTGAAGTCCCAATATTTTTTTGGATACATAATTCTGCCCCCCTGACTTTTAGACTTACTTCAAAGGGCCCCAGCCATTAATTCCTCATTCATGCGGAAAAACTCAGGGGGCCCCCTGAACAAAAAGCCAATATTTTTCAGATACATTTTTCTGCCTGCCTCAATTTTAAAGAGGCCCCATTTCAGCTTTTACAGGGTTTCCATTATTATTTTGTGTAATATCCGCACAATTTGTGATATTTATTCTTTTGTGGGAGCCCCTAGGGCAACCCCCGGCAGGCCCATGGTAGTTGAGCCACTGCAGTCTTGAGCAACTTCTAATACACATCTAAATGAGCTGAAATTTTACATGGGAGTCAGAGAGGGACTATGGAATACATTTAGAGGTTTACCCGAATGAATTTCAGACTTTCTTTTTTTTTTTGACACCCTACTGTTGCTCAAAGGTAACTTTAGAAAGCCTAATTAGTTTTGAAGTCTCTCACATTTTCCTTTTCAAAAGTTGCTTTTAATTGTACATGTCTGTTGATTGAGAATAAGGTATTGTATAGCCATAAAATAGAAGATTGATGCATTAATTTATTCTTTCTCACTAACGATTGCCGGTTAATCTTGACGGGCTGGGGGGGGGCACCATGGTACCATGATTGCTTAGGGCATCAACAGGCCTAAATCCGGCCCTGCCCTCACCCTAGAGCCAAAATGGCTGCAGACTTCTAACGTGGCCTCAGACGCCACCAAACTTAAACAACAAAATCGGCCTCAGACGCCGTCATCCATAATTATTAAGGGCCTCAGACACCAAACAACATTTGAACAAACAAAACAACAAAATCTCGGCCTCAGTTGACGTGTTTTGAACTCGATTATGAAAGATTAAAATTCGCGTTTCACCAGACGCGTCTTCCCGGCTGCATACGAGAAGAGAGTGACATCATTCCAGTCTCGCAGAATCTCGCTGAGGATAGCAAGTTCACAGAACTTTCTGCTGAGTGCTAACTTACAGTTCTGACACTTGATGAGTGCTTTTCAATACAACATTATTAAAGAATAGGTATATTTGAGTCACTTCTTTTCCTGGTATATATTTTTTATTTGTCAACACTTGTTGAGACAATTGTGCAGAAAGAGTACTTCCAATTGAAGTTGATTTTACTTCAAATGTCTGATAAACAAGAGACTTCACAGTTTTATCATTGTCCATAAACTTGCTACACATCCTCATATTTCATTTCCTCACCTTTTGTACCTTATATCATACTCGCTCTCACTCATGCCGGCCCAACCTTACGCCTACAAAAAAATTGTGCCTATAACAACCACCGCGGTTTACGTGCTTGCACGGTATTTTTTTCAAAGCATCACCAAGTTTAGACGGCTACATTGAATTTTTGATTGGAGATAATACAAGTCAAACTTCACAGAAAGACTCTTTTTAGCTCGTCTGTTTTCTTTGAAAACGAAGAGCTATTGTCGTCACTCGATCGGCGTCGTCCTCGTCCTCGTTGTCCCGGTTAAACTTTTTGTAAGTGTCCATTTGTGACCTTAGTTTTCCACTTAGAGTTATGAAATTTGGTACAGGTATGGGGCTATGGGTATGGATCGGGAACATGTTGAGAAATCCAAGATGGCTGCCATTTTGTGGCGGCCATTTTGGCAGCCATCTTTCTTCATTCTTGAACTGCCCATTGTGACCTTAATATTTCACTTACAGTTATGAAATTTGGTACAGGTATGGGCCTCTGGGTATGGATCGGGAACATGTCAAGAAATCCAAGATGGTGACCATTTTGTGGCGGCCATTTTGGCAGCCATCTTTCTTCATGCTTGAACTGCCCATTGTGACCTTAATATTTCACTTACAGTTATGAAATTTGGTACAGGTATTGGCCTGTGGGTATGGATCAGGAACATGTTGAGAAATCCAAGATGGCTGCCATTTTGTGGTGGCCATTTTGGCAGCCATCTTTCTTCATTTCTTGAACTGCCCATAGTGACCTCAATATTTTGCTTAGAGTTATGAAATTTGGTACAGGTGTGGGCCTGTGGGTATCAATTAGGAACATGTTGAGAAATCCAAGATGGTGGCCATTTTGTGGTGGCCATTTTGGCAGCCATCTTTCTTCATTTCTTGAGCTGCCCATTGTGAACTCAATATTTCACTTAGAGTAATGAAATTTGGTACAGGTATGGGTTTGTGGGTATTGATCGGCCACATGTTGAGAAATCCAAGATGGCGGCCATTTTGTAGCGGCCATTTTGGCAGCCATCTTTCTTCATTCTTGAGCTGCCCATTGTGATCTCAATATTTCGCTAAGAGTTATGAAATTCGGTACAGGTATTGGCCTATGTGTATTGATCGGGAAATTTTGAGAAATCCAAGATCGTGGCCATTTTGTGGTGGCCATTTTCGCAGCCATCTTTCTTCTTGAACTGCTCATTGTAACCTTAAAATATCGCTTTGTGTTATGAAATTAGGTATTGGCCTGTGGGTGATAATGGGGCACACATTGATAGATTTCACATTAACAGACGAGCGTTGAAACCGCTTGCGGTTCTGGTTTGTCTTGTTTCTAAGGCCTGCAAACATGAATTTGCTATGAATTAGCAAAACTTTTCATTTCAACTGAAGTTTGAAATATTCCAAATTTTGAAAAATTGGCATTATCCTACATTAGCCCCCTCAGGGGTCTAAACATTTAGGCCCTATTTTCATGGGAAATAGTGGTGGTAATTTTTACTGTATAAGCGTCATTATATTTATACACAAGAAGATGCTTATACAGTCAATGTAACAAAGAAATAATTGTCTAACTATTTATCAAAATACTGTCTTATTATACTCCTGCTTTAGCCCCCTTTTCCATTGACAGTACCATTGAAAAGGGGGCTAAAGCAGGAGTATATATAAGACAGTAGGATATATAAAATACTGTCTTATATATACTCCTGCTTTAGCCCCCTTTTCAATGGTACTGTCAATGGAAAAGGGGGCTAAAGCAGGAGTATATATAAGACAGTAGAATTTTTAGAAAGAGACAAGTGTTTCTTTTTTACATTGACTGTATAAACGCCATCTTGTGTATAAACACAATGATACTTATACAATAGAAATACCACCAAAATATAGCAAAATACTGTCTTATATATATACTCCTGCTTTAGCCCCCTTTTTAATGGTACTGTCAATGGAAAAGGGGGCTAAAGCAGGAGTATAATAAGACAGTTTTTGCTATATCCAACTGTCTATATATACTCCTGCTTTAGCCCCCTTTTCAATGGTACTGTCAATGGAAAAGGGGGCTAAAGCAGGAATATAATAAGACAGTTTTTGCTATATCCTAGTGTCTATATATACTCCTACATTAGCCCCCTTTTCAATGGTACAGTCAATGGGAAAGGGGGCTAAAGTGGGAGTATAATAAGAAAGTATTTTGCAATATATCACACTTCAGTTTGAATGTTTTAAGAAACATAACTGTGAGTATTCTTGGTAATGATCTCCCTTCACACTTTTACAGTATTTATTCTGTGATATACAGACTGGAAACATATTTGAGTTATTTTTCAGTTTCAGTTTTTGTTGATCAATATCTATGGAAATACCTATAAAAAATGTTTAAACCCTCAAGGGGGCTAAAGTAGGATAATGCCGAAAAATTTGCTTCCTCACGCTGTATGGCATGCACCACATCCACTTGTTAAAGATTTCAAATTGTCAACAAGGAAGTCCAGCAAGAGTGTGTGGCAAAAAATTGTCATATTTGGCTAGTTGTCCAAGCTTATGACAAAACTTTTTGAAAAGGATGTCACAAACAAAATGTGAAAAACACCAATTTGGGCTATTTAAATTCAACCCAAATCCGACAAAATGCAGTAAAAATGTTTCAAGGAGCCAAGGTGAACTCCAAAAATTGGACTCTGATGGAGTTTACACAAAAATGTTTTCTGGCTCGATTTGCATTGGTTGTGATTTTTTAAGCAGTTTCACTTCAGTGAAACTTTCCGGACACTAGGAACGGATATATCCAGCCAGATCAGTGCAAAATTTCATGGCTTAATTAATAGCTTCGCTGAGAAGCTATTGTGGTCCCTGGCACTTCAGCATGTGCGTTAGTGTGTATGTGAGTTGCCTCCTGCAAAAACTACTGAATGCATTTAGATTTCCTTTGGCATGATGTGTCCATTTGTACTACACAAGACCTGATTAAATTTTGGTGACTATTGGAGCTTTTTTGGGCCCACAATTAAAGAAATCTGAAAAAGGCCTCTACAGTGCAGCATGCACTATCACTTTTTGCTGTAGCACTAGCAGCCAAGAGAGTACATATTATTTCTACATTTTCTCTGCAAAAACGGCATAAAACATTCGTAGATGGTGCCAAAGCACTAAATTAGCAACATTTCAATGTTTATTTGATGAAAATCCAACCAGATTCGCCAAAATTAGCATGCAATTGTAGATAATCCAATGAATGATGCCGCAATAACATATGTATATATATATAGGATTTTATTAGACAGCGTAATATCATCAAGATACATGTGTCGTATATATAAGTAGAAGTGTTGATCAACTTAGGATCTTTGGGGGGCTATGGCTTTTTGGTGAAAAAAAAAACTTGACACTGAAAAAAAATATTGTTCCGCACATGAAAAAAAAAAGTTTGTTTCCACCTGTAGCTAGGGTGCTGCAATGTTAAACTTATGAAAAAAAAGTTTGTTGAGTGCCCGCATGCAAAAAAAATTGTTCGTCGACGCTTCGCGCACAAAAAAAAAGTTTGTCCCAGGGGTAAAAGCCTTAGCCCTCCTCCAACTATTGACTGGTCGGCCCCTTATGTGAGGCATCTTGCAGTATTCAAAGTTCAATTTTAAATGGACAGCGAAGCTATGTGCTCTCTGAGCGCCTGTTCTAGTTAGAAGTTAGTTTTTAAGCTGTTTTAAAAGGTGTGCGTTTTCAAGTGTGAGCAGTGTACAAGAAAATAGCAAGAATCAGTTGAAAATATGTTAGTTGCAAGATGTAATGGCTGTGTTTCAGTTGTTAAACAAATTATTGAATTGAAGAGTAGGGGGAACGGGAACAGAGTGAATCAGCAAAGTTTAGTTTTACCATATCTCAATTAGTTACGATTTCAGTTCCATAATGAAAGGTACAGATGTCCACTACACATGCAGACTGTTAAAACAAAAACACTGGTTTACATCTTCGAGATATTGGGTGAAAAATCTCAAGTGATTCACTGTGCCCCGCCAATAAATCCCGGGGCACAGTGAAACGGTGCTATTTTTGTTTTTAAAAATTGAATACTTAAATAGATGTTTAGAATGACAGTATGCTTACACAACATGTCTAATTGCCTATACATATTTCCTGTGAAGTGCTGCCTTATAGGACAAAAAAACTACAATTTTAAGATGTTCAGCACTCAAGACATTTGTAGTCGCTAGTGCGTAACCAAATTTTGGCTCTAAATCACACTTTACCTTACACTGACAAAACAATGCATGCTTCATCAAATATCTTCACATATTCATTTAGGTTTCCCTCAAAGTAATCCTACAAATCTGACATTTCAGAAATATTGCTTACCAGCTTTCTACGAAATCCACTGATTCACTGTGGCAAGCGATTCACCTTGTCCCCGTTCTCCCTACACTTGAGGGAAGTATACAAGTCATAAATTCTGACCGGTCCCTAATGACTTGATAAACTTACTCATTGTAGTAGGACAGTTCTAAGGAACCTGTGACATCCTTTTCCTTTTTGCAGCTGTCGAATGAGACAAGGTCGAGTCTTGCTCCAGCTTCTTTTGCAATGCATTTCTTGATGTCACCTGAATCCACTTGTATTAATTTTCTGCTGGGATCTGGTCCTCTGTAGGCCACCCCTGGAATGGCGTAATTTTCCTGGAAAGTCTCTTTCCAGAGTTTTCTTGTGTTTTCATACGAATCGTTCAAGTATGACCCGGGACTGCGGTCGTTTGTGGTGTCATCGTGATTGAAAACGTAGCCAAGGTAGGTTTTGCAATCTTTAAAATACTGACAGGGTGACAGTTGATGGGTGTGCCAGATAAGATCAATGTCGTACATCGGAACCAAAAACGCATCATTGTTCAGCTGCTTCAGATACATGAACTTCTTGTACCGATCCTCAGCAGCCTCCAGAAAGTGCAATTTTTGATAATGGGGTAAAGAAACATTGTAGTAGAACTCCAGTTGGCGGGAAGATGCACCCTGGATGTCATACTCAATTTGCTTTGGTTTGTAATTGAAACTGTTCGAAATGTCATCAAAACTGATATCATAAGGCTCCTCCGGAAAGCTTGTTTCCCAAAGAATTTTTGTCATTTCTGCTTTCACTGTCTCTTCATCTTGAGTGAAGAATGTATGGTTGACCAGGGATCCTTTTATCTGAAAAAATTAGTAAATTATGTACATGTGCATTGGAAGCATGTAGTCTATCAATGACATAACAATGTGCAACAACTGCTGCATCATTTGCGTGTGTATTATTTGTAAGACCAGTGAAAGTGGTAGTGTAAAAAATACTGTTAAAAGCCTTCTTATCAATGTATTATCATTTCAATAGCTTAAGATGTGCCTGAAAGAAGAGACTAACGTGTCTGATTTTCTTTGTCATTTGTCGTATCACTAGGAAAACTGGGTTAGGCCTATTAATTTTTGGGCAGTTTTGTAAATTACTTTGTGATGGCAGACCATGAATTATCTTAGGTGATTGAGTCAAGTTGAGTAATGCTCGGTTTCAAAATCAAGCACCAGTATCTAGACATTTGACAGTGCTTTCACCATATTGATTGCTTGGTACATACCTTTTCCATGTCCTTATAGTACTTCTGTGGACTGAGCATGTGGACATGCCATACCCAGTGGACGTCCAGAGGAGGCAGAAGGTTTTCATTCTTGTTGATGGAGACTAGAGGGAGCCAGCAGGTCTCGTACCTGCGGATTGCGTTTGCGATGACATGGGGTCGGCTGAAGGCTCTGGAGTTGTCATTCACATCTTTGAGGAAACGCACATGGTCGTGGGCTTGGTCAACCAAATTGACAGATGGACAAAATAGCCAGTAGGGTTGTGTGGTCCAGGACATGATTTATATTCAGCTGAGTACAGAACGTTTTCCTTCAGGAATCTTTACTCACTTTTAATCTGAAATGAAGTACACTGCTCAAAAAAATTAAAGGAACACCTCTTTCAGACCATTTTTAACTGAATGAGCCATAGGCTCATTCAGTTATTTGCGAGTTCACTCGCATTTGTGAGCAAACAGGGTTAAATAAGGGTAGTCAGAAATTTTGGATCGTTTGTGAGAGACAAGGGAGCACTTTTTAAAGTTTCTTTTTCATGAAATTAATGAAGAATTGGCTAACTTGAGGCGCCTTGCTCACATTTGTGTCTTTGGTGTCTTGTTTAATTACAATTTAAGTTTTTAGTTTCAACAAAATCACGGCAAAACAGGAAATAGAAATACTGTTGTTATTGTTTTACTGCCCTCTGATTGGCCGAAACACTTGCGATCATTTTTTGGACACTTCTAATGGGGCTAAAATTATAATTTTAGGCTCTTTAGAATCCCAAATCCTTGAACCATATGAATTCGTTTTTTTATGGAGATATCTTTATTCATTGCCGAGAATTCGTTGAAAAAAAATTTTAAAATATGCACAGTGTTGATGCAGGTGTGAATCTTTATAGGCTCATTTCAGCCGCTTAGAATCATCAGATTTTCACCAAATTTTCACACAACGCAGTTTAGAACCTCCCTGAAGAAACAAAACCATCATTTCCTATCCGACAATTCATTAAAACCCCTTATTTTTCGCTCGTACGATAGCATCTTTTTACCGCAAATCACTTCCTTCTTTTATCAAAATTTCAGATTTTTCACTCTCAACTTCTCTTCAACTTTTAAACCACTTGTAATCATCGTAGAAATCTCTAAGTAGGCTCATTGTCTTCGCAATTTAATTCTCTACAAGCTGGTGTTTTTTATTCTTCAAAACAATCCATAATAACTTCTATAAAACGTCCGTTTCACAACGTTGTTTCACCGCTACACTTAGTGTAGTATAGGCCTACATTCCAACAACCAATCAGATCTCTCAATTTCTAATTCCCCTTTACTCATCAACCTATTCCTCTCACAACCTCATCTATCCCCTCATAACATCCCTCTATCCTTCCTCTCTTCCCCAGTTCTTCCCTTTCTTCCTAGAATTACTATATACTTCAATTTTTCACTTCCTTCTCATACTGTCAGCCCATTGGCTGTCAATATAGACAGTGTATCCCATTTTCATAATCTAGCTCTTTGTAAACATTGTATCTCATTTTCACCATCCAGCATCACATCTTCATTTGTAAACATTGTATGCCATTTTCACCATCTAGGACCCAAACGTAAACATTGTATATGGTTTTCACCATCTAGAACCAAACTCTATTTTGTAAACAGTGTATAGCATTTTCACCATCTACATCACAACTCTCTTTTTCGTATAAATCCCTCACTTCCACTTCTCTCTCATCACCCCTTTCCCCTCACTTACCCCTCCCTTCCTATACATAACCCCACCCATCTCTACTTTACCCCCTCCTACCCCCACTTACCCCCACCTTCACTTTCACCCAAAACTTCACTTTTCTCCCTATACTTAAATTACTTCATTCACCCTCACTTACCCCCACTTACCCCATTTACCCCCACCACCTTTACTCTCTCAACCTCTCTCTCTTTCTCCCCTTACATCCCATACTTAAATTTCTCATTTACCCTCATTTTACCCTCACTTACCCCCACTTACCCCCACTTACCCCCACCACTTTTTCCACCCAAATCCAACTCTTTCTCCCTCTACACCTCCAACACTTAAATCACTCCACTTACCCTCACTTAGCCCCACTTACCCCCATTTACCCCCACCACTTTTTCCACCCAAAACTCCTTTTTTCTTCTCTACTCACTTCCTCTACTTAAACTACCTCAATTACCCCCATTTACCCCCACTTACCCCCATTTACCCCTACCACCTTTTTCACTCTAAACTTCTTTTTTCTTACCTACACACTTCCCTTACCTAAATTACCTCAATTACCCCCACTTACCCCCATTTACCCCCACCACATTTTTCACTCTAAACTTCTCTCTTCTTACCTACTCAATTCCTTTACCTAAATTACCTCAATTACCCCACTTAACCCCACTTACCCCCAATTACCCCATTTACCCCCACCACCTTTTTCACTCTTAACTTCTCTCTTCTTACCTACTCACTTCCTTTACCTAAATTACCTCACTTACCCCCATTTACCCCCACTTACCCCCATCACCTTCCCCACATAACATATATCTTTCATCATTTCTCACCTCACCATCACTAGTTCTCAATATGAGCACCGACCCCAAAAAGTCTAATGTTTCCACACGATCGCGTAGCCGCTCCGAAACTCGAAAAGAATCAGGGTGTGCAGATTACTCTTTTTATGACGCTGTCAATGGTCCTTTTTAGGTTTTCGCGTTCCTTCTTCGTAGTGGTTACTGCTTCCCATGCATATGTGGCAATTGGTATTATGCAGGCCTTTACCACCTGCCACACCATTCTCATCTTAATACCTTTAAGGTCTGGGCTTCCTGCTATAGCCATAATTGTATTGTAAGCCGCTTGTACTTTCTTCTTTACTTCATTAAGTTGTTTATTCCATTTTTCCACTTTTTGCAACCATCAGTATCTGAAGTTCGGGGGGAACGGGCACTGCCCCCCCTGGTCATACCACTGCTAAGTTTATCGTCTGTTATATTTCTCCGATCATGTATGGAAATCTAGGCCCCAAATTCGACACCATTTTCCCAAGAATCAACACATCAAAGCAAAACAACATAAGCATGGTGAACTCGCATGTGTTCCGCTTGCGACACAAGTTCTAGTTCTGGTTACTCTTGGCTGGTTCTCACCAATTGCAAATTATACGCAAAATCTCAAGATAGGCAAGGAGTTTGGGCTTCTAAGTTGTTAGTTTGATGTATGTAGTGAATGTGCAAAAAAATTTGGAAGCAAAAATGAGATTGTAGTGCATTTGATTGTGTTTTTGATGATATTTATCCTGATGCATTCCAGCACTGACTTGCCTCTCCACTGGCCAGCCAGGAACTGGCAACCCTCCATATGTAAATATTGGGACTTTGCCAGGAATGCAACCCTAATGCAACCCATGCTTCAGTGATCAGCCACCTGTTGGCAGAGTTGCAAACAAGCCACCAGGCCACCTGTAGGCAGAGATGCTCATGCTTTGAGGCAGTCCAATTGATGTCTATTGAAGGAATTGCCCATAATTTTAGAACTAATAGCAAATATTTCATTGCCAAGCTGTCAAAGCTGACAGAGGTTTGAAATAGACAAAATGCCACGAAGTCTGTATTGATTACCATCACTTTTACCATATATTTCCAGTCTAGGCCTATACATATATATCAATTTCTTCCATCATGGATATTTTGAGAATATGAAAAAGTTTTTAGGAGTGAAGGAAAACATTCATCTGATATTTTTTGTAAGCAAAATATAACATTTGAATAAATGCTATCTAGTTGTACTCAAATGGAGTTATGTGTGGAGTTATGTATACTATAGCAGTGTCCGCATTAGGCACTCGCCCGGTCGCCAATTATGACCTGAAAGGTACCTGGGCGAGTAGGGAATTGCCTCCAGTGGTCGGTGCTGGCGAGTAGCTTCCAGCAAGTCTATTAACGCCCTATTTACTAGCGTGATTCACGTGCATAGATAGAGAGCAATTAGCAATGCTTGCAAGTCTTAAGTGGTCAATTAGCAATCAATTCATATGATTGCAATTCTGACTTTTCTGGCTTCCTTTTGACACATTTTGAACAGGCTTCTGTCAAGTGCTATTGAGATGGCCATTGAAAGCTGACTGTGGCAGTTGAAGTGCAATTCAGCAATCACAATCAGTTAGCCTCAAAATGCCTTTATTGTGCTCAATCCAAGTATCATGATTTATCTTAATGGGTCGAATGGTTACTCATCAAAAACAGAATTTAAAAAAAAAGGAAGCTGGTTAACCAACTGAAACTATGACTTTCAAGTTTGCTGCAGCAGTTGTACAGGAGTCAACAGGACTATGGGCTACTATGATAGCCTTTACAATAACATGATTAAGTCAATGTCACTTGGTGGAGAAAGACACTTCAGCAAAGATTCTCTTGGTGGAGAAAGATTATTGTGTGTTATTTGTTAGAGAGACTTGATTGACTAAGCTATTCTTAGACAATTAAATTAATAATTATGTTATTTTAGACATTTCGAAATTAAAATGATAACTTTTGACGCTTTGAAAATATCAAATTATTTGGACCAGCTGGAAAATACCCGGACCAGTAGGTCATCAGACCTACTGGACCGTTTGGACCACAGGGGTTTTGGCACCAATATTTTTGTTCTTTATATATAACTACATAATTTAAAGGGAATTCACCATTTTATGTTGAGATGTCAATGTCTTAAACAGGCAGCTCTTGAAGTGGCAATATACAAGCCTGGTGTCAATGAATAATGTAAAGGGCTAGTGTGACATCCAGTCTTTGATATCTGAAAATTTCATGGAACTGCAGCTAACAACAGCTGCAGGGTTGACTACTACTTGTTGATTTTCTGGGAAATCAGGGAATAGAAGCTGTTTCATGGATTCTGGCACTTAGGGTATAGCCAATTTTAAAGATTATGCTAAAAAAAAACAAAAATTGGTTACCGGTTTAGGGAATATATTTGATATAACAGGCCATTCAACTCACTTCATTTTGCAGCTAATGGCCACCATATTTCGCATTTATTCAATGCATCACAACTATTCTCAGCAGCCCTCACCATGGTTTTTTTGCATATTTCAAGCTGGCTGGTGAGGAGCAGCAGATTATGATGGCAAGATATTAAAATACCTTTCTAGGAAAATACAGATGATATAAAGTAAATTAGACAAGGTTTATTTAAGCAAAACTGACTTCTGAGGATGATGATAAAGTGTTTTAGCATTTCCATCCCCTGAATTGACAACCAGAGAGGTTTACCAGTATATTTGTAGGGAAGTCATGAAACATATTCTATTCGTATTTCAAGCTTTTTCACACTTTTCTGGCTTGAAACTGCTCCCATTGGGTCAGAAGATGTCCTAAATGCATGAAATTTTCGCTGGATGTTTGGGAGATATTGGTGATTAACCAAGACCATTTTTGCAGATGTCATGACTAACAGAAACATGTGTAGATTGACTTCAATTGAATATTAGGTTGTTTTTGGTGACTTCCCTTTATATTATATACATGTTTGTATCTTACACAAAGATAATAGGTGCAAAAACCCCTATGGTTTGGACCACTAGCAAATTCAACGAAGTGCAGACACTGCTATACTATCATTTATTATTAAATGCATTTTCTAACAAGCATGGTTTGTACATGTATGTCTGTAAATGTTAAAAAATACATAATTAAAAATGTAAAAGGTAAATCACAGCTTAAACTGAAAAATAAAATATAATAGAATCAGTTTCATTGCTTGTTAAAAACTGTTCAGCATTTTTGAGTCCTGAATCTGCTTAAAAACAGTCTAAAATCATTGCAATTGAAATCTTTCTTAAATATACATTTTGCAGTCAGTAAAATCAAGTCTTTAGATGTCTCGGATCATTACAGTAGCCAGGCAGTTTACTATTTCATTGGGTCACTGGTAGTACCAACCTTTGATTATATACGGTGCCACTAGAACTATAGTTGCAATAACTGTTGCATGAACTAGACTAAGAGGAGGGGGGATAGCTCAGTTGGTAGAGCGTCGGGCTCCTATGGGGAAGTGCTGTGCCTGCATGGGTTCGAACATATGTATCTATTTGTTTAGCATTTGACTATGTATATTTATCCATCTGCGTGAATGATAGGCATCCCAGTCAACACTTGCTTAAAATGGAAGCCGTTTAATAAAAAGTTCTTATATCTTTAGAAAATCTGAGCTATTTTTTGTGATAGATTAGTTATACAGTGTATAGCATACATACAAAATATGGGAGGAGGTATGCAGGGTAGCCTTAAAAATTTTAATAGGGTATGCTCCTGACTCTCAGCCTTGTCATTTCATTTATCACATGGCGATCAACCCTCAGCGAAATATCCAAGTGACAATGCCGAGTAATTATCCAGATCCAGAAGTCTATTTATAAACTGATAAACAGCTGGTGGTACCAACTTTGGATTATAGATGGAGCCACTAGGAATGTAGTTGCATGAACTTGACGTGGTAGTTTGACAGAACTTCAGATATTTTTTTTAATTTTGCAAACTTAATCTATGGGACCTACCCATTTGGCTAAAATACTTTTTCATGTAACACTTCAAAGTACCACTGCACAATTAATTTCAGTTTTGGCAGTTACCAAACTTTAACTTAAGAGAACGAAGATGGATTCTGAAATATGTGCGTACATCATTTTTAAACAGTTGTAGTTTCAAATAAAGGGCTCAAAATAAAATAATATCACTGAATCGTTGTTTTGCTACAGTCCCATGACTGTGCCATTGTCATTTAAAGAAGTACATGTACAGGTTATTTTTGGTGCAGTTGACGGAAAACAACTTGGGAAATGTTAGGATAAAGCTGGGAAGCCGTAACTTTAAAGGAGTTGAGTATAGATGTTGACATGTTCAACAACAAAAAAGAGCTGCTTCTGGCTGCATTAGATCTTGTTTAAATAACAAATTACTGGCCATCATGCTGTCAGAAGAAAAATTGAGAAAACCATAAAGGTGTTTCTCTTATAACAAAGGGACAAAGTCATGTTCAAAGTAAAGATGTGTCTCCAGTCTCCAGATTCCTTTTTCGGGCAATAATAAATCTGTAACCTCGTGTGTACCTTTTTTTCACATTCCAACACATGTTTGCACAGATAGATTGGTCCTATGTTTGAAATTCAGAGGACCATGATTTTCTGAATATGTGAAAATGGCTGTCAAAACCTGAGTACACTTGGGGGGCTTGTGCTACCACATATCGGCATCATTCAGTTTTGCAACCCCTGGGTTCTTGTTCTGAAACTGGGCATCCAGCAACTAAATGACTTAACCCTTACTGGACTAAAGTGACATTTATGTGCATCCCCAGCTTACTGCCTGAAGGGCCTTTTATGTCCCTAAAATCTGCTGTTGTCTCTGATGACGTCACAATTGCAGGATTGTTTTTTTGGGACTGCTCAGTCCAGTAAGGCTTAAAAATGTTTCTATTGTCTGTTCATTTGACTGGTAAATTGAGTTGTAACAGCAATTTTGGTCAACAATTGCCTAGTCAGGAGCAGTAGTCCTGGGCGACCCCAAAAATTGAAGTGATTTCTGTTGAATTTGCAAATCTGAAAAAAGCATTACCATAGTAAGGACGAAAAAATTGTTCATTCACCTGTTCATTCACCTGGTTTTTCTGACAACTGCAGGCAAGGGCAAAGTGTGCCGCACAGTTTGTGTCTCAAATAAATGTTGTCAGGGATGGGTAACTCCCACAGAAAGGTGCTAAAGTGAGAAGGGGGTCTAAAGGTCTGATGTTGCACCAAATGTGGCACAGGTAAACCAGAATGGATGGCTGTAGACCTGGAAAGGGCAGACACTGGTCCCTACTGCAGCAACAGGTCCATTATCTCCAGCAACTTCGGCACTGGCCTCGTCATGTGACTGAAAAATTATTCTGGTGGTGATACAGATTTTGTAATTTTGGACCAAAAATTTAGGAACAAACTGCTTGAATACCATTTGCGATGCATAAAGTGAGTTTTCCCTCCTCTGATTTCCCCACATTCCCGTGCAACAATATTGGAGTTCAACAGGGAGTCCCACTTTTAGCAGTTTTGTGAGAAGTGGCCTTTATTGTCTGCAGATGCAAGCTGGTCTCATTTTTGACATGTGGTCATCATGTCTGGGTGGGAAGAAACTCAAGGTAATGTTTTTCCAAGTCTAACATTTTCAAACATGAAGTTTTTTTTGGAGCTCTCTTGATGATCCTCGATACCTTGTCTACAGAGGGGTGCACGGAATGTACGGAATGCATACAGGACAAATGAATGGCATAATGAGCAGTAATAAGCTTGTGGAAATTACACTGAGGCCTAACGATGGGTCAGTTAAAAAAATTTGTTTGCTCATGCATGAAAATGCACATCTGTACCCTGCTTGAGTGACCACAGCTCATCTTAAATTTGAAGGTATTGCAGTGATGGACTGCCCAGCAAGGTTATCTGACCTGAGACCCATAGAACATGTGTAGGACATTCTTTACAATGTGTTTCCTGACAGTAACAACCTCTTTGGACCCCGCAGGAACATGAACAATACCACATTCAAGAGTTCGCCCTCTTTTCCGAGGTGATCACCCACAGCTTCATCAAAAGCACCGAAAATCCCTTTTAAAGAGTGTGTTCATGCTCGTCTTGGCAATATACAGTTTTGAATTAGGTTTGGAAGCTGTAGACAAAGAATTTAACAAAATTTTTGATTTGGGCATATTGTGTTTTCACGTCAGTTTTGGGGGTCACCAAAGTTTGAGTATCCCTGTACAGACAATATCCATTCAATCCATTCAGGTGTGATTTGATGAACCCTTCAAAATGATAAAGAAGATAACTTATTTATTGAAATTCATTTTCGTCGCTCTAAGTTCCTAAAAATTTGCTTGAAAGAGGTGTTCCTTTAATAATTTTTTGAGCAGTGTACGAGGGGTTTTCCAAAAGTTCTGTCCAACTTGTTATAACTTTTGCAATATTTAATACAGAAACACGATATTCGGGTCAGATAATATTGAAGTAATTTGCAAATGATCCTAAAAAAATCAGATCATAGAAACAAAAATAAATGGTTAATTTGTTGCCATGGAAACCAAAAGTCATGAAATGCGGCCCAGGGCACTATTAGGGACACATATTCATTATATCTTGTAAAAAGATATAATTTTTACCATGGTTACAGGACAAGAAACATATTAAAAATAATGCCTAACATTTCACTAATTCTTGTATTAATGAACTTGACACTGAGTACATATCCTATAACCTTATATCCCTTAAAAAATCAATGCCTCATAGTCCTTATAAATATTAAGATCACAGTTGGTGTTTTGCAGACTTTTTGTTCTTTACGATGGGTTTTCCATAAGTTCTGTCCAGCCTGTCACAACTTTTGCTAGATTTTAAATATAAAAATGATATTTGGGTGAGTTGATATTGAGATAATTTGCAAATGATCCCCAAAAAATCAGATCATAGAAGTAAAAATAAATTGTTGATTTGTTGCTATGGAAACCAAAAGTCATGAAATGCGACGGAGAACTTGTTAACGACACATACTTGACATATGGTGTAAAATATGTAATTATTACAAGAGATATAGAAAGGTATTTTTCAAAAACATTCATAGTCATTTCACAACTTCCAAAAATAATAACTGGGACCTTGTAAATACATTTTCTCATACTTTCTATCCATTTCTAAGTATGATACCTCAGTCTTCGTGTTAAGGTCAGTTTTGGCATTTTCCAGTCTTCTTTTCTTAGGTTTGCCATTGTGTCTTCTCTTCATTCAGAAAAAGTTTGTACATTTTTAATTGGTTCAGTCACTCATACTGTCTTCCTTGTATGTTAGGGTGTTCCAGGTGCCCCCAATATTTTCCGATCCAGCTTGACCTTGGTCTGGTATTGCAGTTTATATAGTAAAAGTCACATGCAAAGTTTTGGCTCATTCTATAAATACTTACCTTTACCAGAATTCACTTGAAGTTTATCATGTAATTCCCTATTGGCAAACATGCAAATTCCGAAGATATTTCAAAAACCAATGAAGAAATCGATATTTTTTTCTCAATCCTTAGTTCCTGAGTTAAGTTTTGGGAGGGAAATTCAAATCTGGTGTTATTTTTTGTAAAACCCCATTTGCCAAGCTGCCAGAAGCTGTCAAATTTGTGAAAATCTCCATAAAATGGCAGAATTTTAGGAAATTCAACACTTCCTAGGTCATTAGGAAGACCTGCTGTAAAATAGCTGATTCCAGATTTGAATCGCCCTCCCAAAACTCACTCAGAAACTATGGATTGAGGAAAAAATATTTGTTCCTTCATGAATTTTTGCAATATCCTCAGGATTGCAAGTTCGCCAATGGGGAATTACATTATAAACCTCAAGTGAAATCTGTTAAAGGTAAGTATTTATAGAATGTGCCAAAATTGTATATGTGACTTCTTCTATATAAACTGCAATACCAGACCAAAGTCAAGCAGGATCGGAAAATATTGGGGGCACCTGGAACACCCTATTGTATGTATATGATAAAAGGTTCTTACACTCTCTGTTAGTTTTATCCAATTAAAATGAAAAAATGTAACAGGTACATATGATGCCATCCATATCAAAAAAATTTCTCATCTCGTAAAAAACTGAGAAACTGCATGAGTGATGGTAAAGTAACTGAGATTTAACAAAAATACCAGTTTCTGTTGTTATTAATGATTTTACAATTAACTGATTACAGTATGTCTGATGAAATTACGCAAGTCGCATATTTCAGAGGAGTATGCAAACTTTTGGGCCCAACATCATATCCTTTTCACATAACGACTGGATAGGGCTAGGAAATCGTCCATGTCATTTTCATTAAGATTCATTAAGGCAAAATTAAGTAATGCCACATTTTCAAATGTCTTGGTGTCTGACGAAATTACGCAAAATCCACATGTTAAAAGTGGAAGGGCCTTGAAAACGTTAAATTTTCAAATTATTTTACCTCCGTCATAAGTGTTTTATCATTTGTCAACTAACCATGTCAAAAAAGTTTGCTTATTTCATGCCCATGTCAAGTAATATATATTAATTGTCTCCATTGGAATAACAAAGATTTTGCATAAATTGATCATGTTTATGCTCCCCAAAACTTCAAAATGGTTCCGATCATTAAAAACATGCTTCTAGTACTTACCTTATACTGTCTATTTAGCTCATAGCAAGGGAAACTGAAGTAACATCTCTAACTTTAAAACGACATGCAATCAAAAATTCTTTCCATGACTTGCCATTGGAATAGCACTGCGATGAGGATGTGGAGTTCCGAATTATATAGTTTGTAAATTCCAAAGACACATTTGATCAGTCAGTTTCACTGCAATAAATAGATGGAAAAAGGTAACTTTTAAAGGAATTTTGATGAAGATCAGTCCATTTCAAGATTTTTGGGAGCATAAATTTGAAATAATTATGCAAAATCAATGTTATTCCAATGGGGACAATTAATACATATTGCTTGACATGGGCAGCAGATAAGCAAACTTTTTTTACATGAATAGTTGACAAATGATAGAACGCTAATGATTGAAGCAAAATAATTTGAAAATTTAACGTTTTCAAGGCCCTTCCAAATAAAATGTGGATTTTGTGTAATTTCGTCAGACACCAAGATATTTGAAAATATGGTGTAACTTTATTTTGCCTCAATGAGTCTTAATGAAAATTACATGGAAGACTTCCCAGCCATATCCAGTCGTTATGCGAAAAGGATATGATGTTGTGCTCAAAAGTTGTCATGCTACTGTGCCATATGTGACTTGCATAATTTCATCAGACACACTGTATATTTCATGAAAAAAATTAAGAATATACTTCAATTCAATATGTCAAGACACAGATAATGCAAGCAGGTGTTCAGTTTGTTTTAAGTGAGATCTACAAAGTCTGGGCCGCATTTCATGACTTCTGGTTTCCATGGCAACAGTTTAAGCATTTATTTTTAATTTTATGATCTGATTTTTTAGGAGTTATTTGCAAATTACGTCAATATTATCTGACCCAAATATCGTGTTTCTACATCAAATCTAGCAAAAGTTATGACTAGTTGGACAGAACTTATGGTCAAATATTATACGATTCTATACGTATATAGGCCTACACAATTTAATCAGGCTATGTTGTGGGACAAACTGTAGTTGCATATAACGGCATAAGTAAAATTCTTATACATGTAACAGAGGACACGGACACTCAATTACTTACTTGTACTCCTTGACATCTTGTGGAAGAATCCTGTGTACTATCCGAATATTCAATTTGTTGTGTTCTGTTGTGTTGACAAATGCCAAATGCAAGTTACACCCTCAACACAACTAGCCAGTCACAATCATAACAGTGGTGCTGCATTGAGTCACTTGCAAAACAACCCTGTCCTTGACAGTGCCTTTTGATGGTCTGATTGATGGATATTTGATACTTTTGGAAATATTGAGAAAAAACATAAAAAATAATTTTTTTTCATTTCTGGGCCCGGACTAAGCCCCTATTGCAAGTACATTAATGAAATTTGCTTCTCATATTGCCTATATGGTCTAGTTGTGCCTATTGATTGTCTGATTGATGGATATTCTATATTTTCTTCAAATATTAGAAAAAATATATTGAGTTTAATTCCGGGCCAAGACTCAGCCACTTTTGCATGTATGCATGGTTGAAATTTCGCACCTATGCACCTATAAGAGTCACTTTTCAGTTAGATGTGTGTGCTACATTGGTATTTAATTCTTTTTTAAATATTCAGAAAAAAATTTAGAAAATATAAATTAATACGTTTCCGGCCCAAAGCTCACAAACTATATCTCGTCAATGCATGCTTGTAACATTGCATAACATAGTTCTTCAATATCTCATTACAACACTGTCAAATGAGGTGCTTCCATTGGAAGTAGTCTTGTCTTTCTATCTATCGAATATTCTTACGATATGATGCTGTTCGCTGAAGGTTTGCTGCCACGCAGCCTATGTTTTTTAATAGTGACATCAAATTTTGACAATGTGATGTCAAAATTCTTTCTTGGAGAAATAGTTGTCATCTGGCTGAGATTTGAGCCCAAGGTCTCCCAGACAATACAGCAACAGAAGCTGTATATCTATTGAGTGGGGCACTTCCAATTAGGGCACAAGTCCACCGTAAAGTCCTATCACTGTTTGGCCAGATATGTAGACTCCCAAGTGGGCACCAACTACATGCAACAGCCAGACGCCAATTGGCTACACAATTTAAGAACAAACTCAGCTGGTTCACTTATGCCTGCGAGATTGGTGAGCTTTACGATATCGATTTGCCTGCAGCATTTAATCTACCCGAAAGCAAGCTTGCATGGAAGAGACGCTGCGCGACTGCCATCAAGTCACATGTCAGTTCTGAGCTTATCTACGATGCATCGTGTAAATCTACTCTGAAGTGGGGAATCTGGAAGTGGCCTTCCACTCGCAACACGTTAGCGCATCCCTTATGGCTTTGCTGTGAAGGAAAGGCACACCGTATCGAGATGGCCACGGTACGAGCCAGGATGCTCACGGGAAGATTCAAGACTCAAGACGTCGTGGCAAAATTTACAGGGAACAACGCGTCCAAGACATGCCCCCTATGTGAGGAAGAGGAAGAAGATATCAAGCATGTGATAACAACTTGCAAAGTGTTACAAGAAGCCAGAGAGGACAACATCAGGATTCTCCAGGAAATCTACACTGAGGACAATACTCCCCCGCCCGCCGACGCCAACGAAATCTGCTCTGCGGTGCTGAACGGATGGGGATACAGAAAATCCCACTCGAGGCTAGCCGGTCAGCTCCAAACTGCTCACAGCCACAGTAGCAGTAGAAAAAACAATCTTAGACGTAGTAGTAGTTTTAGCAATGATTTTATCCTGGATTTTACCCCGCACAGTGACCAACAGAATGTTTTTATGCACGAAGATTTTATCAGTCTCAAAACTGAACACTCAACTAAACGTGCAAACAATTTAACTAACTTTTTATGCCACAATTTATCGAAAAACAGAGACTTGATTTTACTCGTGTGAGGTTCGCCTTCCAGAGGCGGGATATAATTTAGAAGAAGAAGAAGAAGAAGCCTATTCTATTCTATAATTTTAGAAATTCCCTTACCCATTTAAGTTATATCTCTTATATTAAAATGATAACGTACGGGATTTATCTCAAGTTATACTCAATGCCTGATCTTCTCATTTACACTCAACCTTCCTTGACCTTCTACGGCAAAACTCTCCCCTTTTCAAAGCCATTGCATACCTCTAATTGTCCTAATTTATGGTAATTACTATTAAGCTGATTCATGTACAATACACAAGAGGGCAGCAGCTGCAAGGTCTCTAACAGTTGTCCCTTTTCTTCAGGTCTGTTCTCTTCTATACCAATCTTCATCTACGGGTAATCTACAACTAATTCATCTAGATGCAATACTTTTTCATCCTATAAACAACATAAAAATGCGTGTGTAGATCTTTTTACATGTCCTTTCCATCCAATCTACGGGTAACTTACTTTGCTATTATTACCTCATAGGCCTACTATTAATTCATAAAACCCTCGATCTACTGATTACTCACTTTTGAGAACGCGCATGCAACTTGCCTATATACATTGCCTACAAGGTCCTTAGCCAGGTTTGCTGTGTGTAATTACAGTCAAAGAAACTGAAGTGATATTTTTCCTATAAATATTCGTCCCTCTCCTCTCATGCCTTCACGGGTGTTATGCTAGTTCTCTATTATTACTCTAATCATTGAAACAAATAAATTATGTCCATTGGGCTACTGCTTTTAATAATTAACAGCGCCAATGGCGTAGTTATTGTAGTCGTGACCTGTTTCCATGTGTGTGTCCGTGTGTGTGTTATTTTATTCCTGCAATAAATACTGAATGTAATTCAATATCCTTTCGTAGCATGGTTTCATATGCCCCACAGAATACCTGATAAAGATTTTTTTCCAGCTTGTGGTGTAATTTTGATTAAATGTGCACTGCGCAGTTATGTGCTCTCTGAGCACTCTTCTTGTTAATACGAATGATAATACTAGTTCAGGAAGAATAATCTGTTCATGTTAACGATATCATTCTCTTATTGGAATGACAATAAGTCGGCAGGCCATGAGCTCACAGGGAGGTCTTATCCTAATAGGCGAGGACCCAAATATACAATAGCAATACTTACCATGGTACATCTTCTCTGTTGGTTCTGTTGTGTCGACAAATGCAAAATGCAAGTTGTTCTTCAGCCAGTTGAGTCCTGCTGCCGGGAGTAACTTGGAAATTATTTTAACCCTGGCAGCTTGCTCAGTCACTGTAACAACTGTGTTCAAGATAAGAACTGGTGCATGACCATTAGTTTTTTGTTTTTTTGTAACATAAATGTCACGTAACATATAATTTTGAAGGTTTAACTATTGTTTATTATCATAGTTTGTGGTATATTATATTCTCTTAAAAATACTACAAGAAGTGATGGAAATTCCCATTTATCATGATTTTGGGTGCGAGGCAACACCTCAGCTGTTGACAATATAACGATAGCATGAGCAATGAGGGCCGACACAGGTTTTTGGCAGCCCAAGAGCCTCATTGTCAGCCCTACAGAGTTCTGGAGGGCTGACAATGTGGGACGAAATTACTATTATTGCCACATACAAACAAAAATGAGAGAAACGGCATTTTATAAACACTAGGCCTATGCCAGTACCTAACGTTGTCTGGAGTCCTATTTTGACAATGCTTTTATTGCAGCAATGATAAAGTTGCAAAAAACACTTATTTTAGATCGTCCCACTTATTGCATAGCCGTACATTTTCCTGAATAGGCCTGTTCAGAGTTTTATTATTATTAGGGCATTCTGCCCTATTGTTACTGGTCTTCTTGGGAATCTTGTGGACAAATTTCGAAACAAAATACCGCACAAATTTCATTCAAACTTTGCACACAGGATTTAATTTGCCTACGATTGTGTTGATCAGCTTTACAGGAACATGCACATCGTTTAAATACCATTTTAGAGACCTAGGAAAACCATCCTAGAAAAACTGGAAAGAGGGAGTCCTCTGATGTCATTGAGAGGTTTCCCCACCCCAGATCTATTTATAGATCACTGAGAATTTTTCAAAACAACAAGAGGTCAGCAATTAGGACAAAAAATACCACTGCATGCTTCATCAATGTGTTGCTACCTTCATATGCCCTGTTATGTAGTACAACAATTAGACAAGATAACCAGGACTTTAGATAAGTAGTTAGATGATGTGCAGAATGCCCTTTAAAGTGCCTTGTGCACGTTATTTCAAACCTCTCAATTATAGAGCAGCAGAATTGCGCACAATTATCAAAATGGAATGCCCTTCACACCAAAGTTGCTCTGTACATAAAAACCAAGGGGACTTTTTTTCATATTTTACGCAAATCCACTCAATTTTTTAAAAACAATTTCTTTTTTAAAGATTTCCCTGATTCGTTATTTGCATTTTGATTTAAATTTAAGATATATTTGAGATTGCAAATCATGCAATTTCAAGGTGACCAATTCAGGAATGATCATTGTTTTTAGAGATGCTTGCTTGCTTTTGCAAGCGCATCTCTATTATGGGAGGCAGGTTCCCTAAACTTATGACAACTGCCAATATTGTGCTGTTTCATCTCTGTCATTCAAACTTTACAAACAGCCTCATGAGAATTTTTACTTGCGTTGAAAAACTTTTGGTGCCTTTCTGAGATCTCTAAAAATAATAAAGAAAACAAATGGGCTGACTTTCTTCAGGTCAAAGGTCAATTAACTGGGTCATGCTGACCTACTTATGCCGTGACTGACAGCTGTATCAGCAGAGAAGTACAGCAGACCTTAACATTCATTGGAATATCCTCTTCTCATTTGAAATTTCTCAATTCAGCATTATTTTGCTTCATCTGTTTATTCCCTTACTGCTGACTGCATTCCTTCGTCAGCCCACTTCCACTTTGTATAGATTGTATTGTTTTGATCCAGAGGATCAACCTGTACCAGTATTTTCGCGCCGTTTCATTTAGGCCTATTTACTTCACTGCAGCCAAACTGCAACAAACAATTGTGATTCTCTCTCCATTTGTGTGTCTTAGCCAATTAATGGCCATTTCTTCTCTTCTATGATACAAGGCTATTTAAAATATATTGACTGAACGCCACTTAATGTGTCACTGTGTCAAGTGCAATTTACCTTGACACCTATCAATCACAATTATATTCAATGCTCAATCAGAGAAATACCTATTTAAACATGTCCGTTATATTCACTATCTTTTGATACACTTTTGCACTTTAAATGATGAATATGTTATATAAATGGATAGATAGAAAAATAGATGTTGGCCCCATAGGTAGATCTATACAGTTGCGGACGAAAATATTCATACAGCTGAGTACTCTGCACATATTTGGTATTTACTCTTGATTCAGGGGTGCGAAGAGAAAAATTTCACTTTTAAGTCATTGCCCTAATCAATTGTCATTGTCAAGCACATATCTCTGTTTTCAAGCTCAGGGGGCATACAAACATAAAATTTCAACATGACAAAAGTATTCATACAGCTCGAACACGCTGGGTATAAAGTGCATCAAAATCTTGAATTTCTATTCCAAATCATTTGTAACTTTCAGTGGCTTCTTTGGATAACCTCCATAGTAGTCCTGAGTGCTTTTTTGGGTGTTTTTATCTGTTTTGGTTGACCCACACCACCCTATATCGCTGGTATCATTTTACCATTAAATGTATGTGACATTTCTCAAAAGATGGCAATAAGTCCAAAAAGAATAACCTAATTTCTTCAAATGGTCCATCATAGCTTTCTTTATGCAATAGGTTGTGTCTGATGTAAACTACAAGAAGTTGCATTTGGTTTTACAAGATTTAGACATGGGTACCAAATGTCTAGTGAAGTCTTGAAAGTTTTGCCCATTGAAATAGCATTGGGTCTTGGCCAATTTTTACCCTAGGTCTTTTGCATCATGTGCAAATCATCACCTGCATGCCACAAGTTAATTTTAGTCCAAATGAGAGTTTGAACTAATGATTAAAGCAAGCCATGAAACTAAATTTTACTGTGTGTGACCATTTAGCTTGGCTTAGCGAGCAGCGTTGCAGAAGTTTCATATACATTTAATGGTAAAACTAGAATCTATGAGTTTCATGAAACCACTGCAGGCATGCATACACGATTAGCTGCACTGTCTTGGCTGTTGTCCCATATATTCATCCTGCATATTGAACCAAATGCAGTGCATTGTGTGGCAATTGAAACAGATATTTACTGTGAAATGTATACTTCATTCAGTGTGTTTCACAGTGTATATAACAGGATAAGAATAGGATATGGACTAAAAAGTAGAGGTCAACACGATAGGGGCATAGGAAAGGTGTACGTAACACTGATGGCTACGGGATACACAGCAGCAATCTAGGTGCAGTGCTACTTATACAAACTGCATGCTTGCAGTGTGTGATTCACTGACCCTATCTATCTATCTGTCATCTATCTATCTATCTGGTCTGAGCTGTCTTTTGTCTACCTACCTGATATAAGAACGATGTTTTTTACAAGCTTTATACCGTGGCATTAGATAAACTTAACAATCATAGTTAAATGCTGATTTGATAATGTGAAATAGCCTATTTCTTACATTTTTACAGTTAAATTTGGATAAAGATAATGAAATTACATTCAGAAGCACTAATTAATGATCAGGGGGAAATGCCGACCAATGAAAATTAGTACATAGAAATTCAACATTTCAATTTATTTTTATGACAAATATTATACAGTTATCGCACAGCACCGAGTGCAATATCAGTGTTTATGGCACCTCGGTGACTAATATTGCACGAGGGCGCAGCCCGAGTGCAATATTAGTCACCTCGGTGCCATAAAAACGGTGCCATAAAAACTGATATTGCACTCGGTGATGTGCAATAACTGTTATATCATATGGTTTATTTGGCAAATGCTTAGAAAAGGAATTGGATTTTGATGTCCAAACTCTTTTTGTGTTTCTTTTGACCTGCGTATTTAAAATGTATCTCATCAGAAATGGATAACTATTTCACTCACAAGAAAAATGTTCACATTTTCTGAATCCAAAAATTATATACTTGATGATGGATTTAATTTTCGATTTAAAAAAAAAACTTTCTAGCAAACTTTAGACCTCTAAACACAACAAAATCAACAAAAAATCGGCAAAAATGCTGTTTTTCGGCCACTTAATGCTTTATTCTGATAAAAAAATATATATATAACCAGCACCGTTGCCGTGAGCTGCGAGTATTCTGGCTTGCCATATGATATAATATTATTATCCCTTTCTTAATGGAAATAATTTAAACTGAAATAAACTTTAATTCTATATGATCTATAATAAGCCTATCCTTTTATGTTGTTAATTGCTATGTATACAGACTTAGACGTTTACCTTTACAATTTATCCTGACACATTTTCTTTAATTATGTAATGAATGACTCAATTAAAACAACAGTGTCATCCAATTCAACTTCACACCTTTTCAGACAACAGACTATATAGTATTACTGCATTAAACTTTTTTTCTCTCAAAAAGAAAACAAAATACAAAAATTACTGCATTAAACTTTTGTTCTCTCAAAAAGAAAACAAAATACAAAAATTATTATGTATCTTGAAATATAGATAAGACAGAAAGATAAGATAGATAAGACAGAAAGATAAGACAGAAAGATAAGACAGAAAGATAAGACAGAAAGATAAGACAGAAAGATAAGACAGAAAGATAAGACAGAAAGATAAGACAGAAAGATAAGACAGAAAGATAAGATAGAAAGATACAAAGATATACTATCTAAATAATTTGATTAGTGACATTTACTGAAATATGTAATAAATATTTTAATTTGCAATTAGTTAATTATTTTCCAGTCTTGAACCCAGTGCTTAGTGGGTATTGTTTCTAAAGTTATATGCCTTATTACTGAGACCAGAATTATCAGATTTATCTTAATAGTTTCAGTTTAATATTGAATATTACAATTTTTGCTGAAAATCACTTCAATGGAAATCAACCAGTCAAGTAGTGGGCCTGGCAAGTTCTCTCCTGGAGGGTTGACCCCCTGCTACTACAGTTGCTATAGCAACAAGGGTGCACTGAAAAGGAGGGGGTGGCTCAAAAATAGGGGGGTAGCAAAAACCCACAGAACGAATTTGACACATGCTGAGATAAGCTGCCCATTTAGATGTTTTGCTCCTAATGTCAAAACTGGGGGTTACATGAAAAATCTAAAGATGTTACACATTAGGAAAGCATGGTAAGTAATGTGAGTGTGAAGGAGAAGACTGGACATGCCCCCAGGATACTGGGACAGAGTCTATAAATATTGGAGGTGTGTAAGAAATCTCGGATGAACTGTTGAAACCACTGCAACAGCAGGGCTGCAGTGGTTTAATGATACCAGCGCTATAGGGTGGTATGGGTCAACCAAAACAGATAAAAACACCCAAAAAAGCACTCAGGACTACTAAGGAGGTTATCCAAAGAAGCCATAGAAAGTTACAAATGATTTGTAACAGAAATTCAAGCTTTTGATGCACTTTATACCCAGCGTGTTCGAGCTGTATGAATACTTTTGTCATGTTGAAATTTTATTTTGTATGTCCCCTGAGCTTGAAAACAGAGATATGCTTAAGTTTGCTGTGCTTGACAATGACAATTGATTAGGGCAATGACTTAAAAGTGAAATTTTTCTCCCCGCACCCCTGAATCAAGAGTAAATACCAAGTATGTGCAGAGTACTCAGCTGTATGAATATTTTCGTCCGCAACTGTAGATAGATAGATGGCCATAGATAGATAGATAGCCATACATAGATATAGATTGACAGATAGATAGTTACTGATAGACAGATAAATAGATAGCTGGACAGATAGCTAGACTGATTAATGAACAGACCGCTGGACAGATTAGATAGAATAGATAAATAGGTAGATAAATAAATAGAAAACCAGACAGAGGTCCCATAGATAGCTAGATAGCAAGATAGATGGATAGATAGACAGATAGATAGCCATAGATAGCAATAGATAGGTAGCCATAGATAGCCATACATAGATAACGATTGACAGGTAGATAGATAAATAGATAGCTAGATAGATAGATAGATATATCTAGATCGATAGATACAAGGGTGTATCTAGAAATGACCTAAGGGGGGGGGGCGCCTTACATGGGATCAATGCCCCCCCCCCTTAAAAATGCCACTGGACAGATGGACATCTCATTTTTGTCCACTCTCTCTCATAGGGTCTCCAATAGGCGGGAGTATCTTCAAGCATCTCTTAAAGTGCTTGCACGTTATTTTTAGACTTGCGAAGTCTCGTAGCATTGCCTTACAATAATCAATTTCTCTGAATGATGAAAATTAAATACAGACATATGATGAGGAGATGAAGAGGAGGAGATACGACTAGGAGATCAGAGTCGAGGAGATATTGGTAGGAGGAGATAAGAGTAGGAGGAGATTAGAGTAGGTGGAGATAAAATTAGGAAAAGATAACAGTAGGAGAAGAGAATCATAGGAGGAGATAAAAATAAGAGGAGATAAAAATAGGAGGAGATAACAGTGGAGATAGGAGTGGGAGGAGCTAAGAGCATGTGAAGATAAGTTAACAATAGGAGGAGATAAAAGTGGGTGCAGATAGGATCAAAAGACGATAAGTGCAGGAGGAGGATATGAGAGTAGTTGGAGAAAGTAATAGGACAAGAGAGGAGTATGTGGAGATACGAGTAGGAGCTGTGAGTGGGTATAAGAGTATGAGGAGAGAAGAGTACGTAGTGAACAGAGTGGGAGTAGTTATGTCAAAGACGAGCCACGAGTAGGAGGAGATATGAGTGCGCAGAGGAGATACAAGATAGGTGGAGATAACAGTAGGAGCAGATAACAGTAGGAGATGCCAGTAGGAGATAACAGTAGGAGATAACAGTGGGAGGAGATAACAATAGGAGATAAGAGTTTGAGGAGCTAAGACTAAAATACGACAAGTGCTGGAAGATATAACAGTAGTTGGAGAAAGTAATACGACAAGAGAGTCGTCTGTGGAGATACGAGTAGGAGGAGCTACTGTCTCCATGAGACTGCTTTTACTTATTGGGCAGTGCAAGCATTGCACTGCAGTCTCCGGGAATTGGCAGTGCAAAAGAGCCAGAAACAGCATGCATAAGAGGCCAGAAAAGGCAGAGTGGACTTCAAACAGAATTGTTTTCTTTAAAGCGTGGGAATCCTTAAATGTTATTGATTCATAACAGCAACATTGCATAATGAACTGAATGTTTATACTATTAAGTCATAAGTGGCAATTAGAAGTTATGAAGTGACAATAGGTGAAAGATAACAAAAAGACAAAAAACAGTTGCAGATGATTGATAACAGAAGTTGCTGTTACACAATCAAACCCAAAACAACTACCTAGGTGACGTCACCTTGCTTTGGCAACTTTTTTACTTTAAAGGACAATATTTTTGCATTAAAGCAAGCAAATGCTTGTCTAATTGATTAGAAATGTAAAATGAATAGTTTTAAACATCTTTCATTGCTTCAACATCGTTTTTCTGTTATGGTGATGTTACAATTGATGGTCATGTGACTGAACAATGGATTTTTAAGAGGAGGTACTATGTGTGAGAAATGACCAAAATTTCAATAAGGTTCACAAATTTAGTTTGTGCCATATCTTTGACCTATACCAACTTGGGCACCCAGTGCTAACTCCGATTATGTCAAAATATGCCTCTATAATCACTTTAAGCCATGTTAAATATAACATCATCGACAAATTTTAAAAGTGAAATAGCAGAGTTGGTGTCATTTCAAAGATGTACACACAAAAAGGCATTTGCCATGGCAACACATCATTTACTTTGGTGAAACATGACAATGATTACTTAATTTTTGCAAAATATCATGCCTGTAGCTTCATTAGTTTTGGAGAAACAGCCACCGATAGGCCCATTTGTTTTCAGGTGATAAATTGCCTGTAATGACGTTACGTCACAATTTTGCCATTTTCCGCTCTGTCCAAAAAATCGCTTTTACTCTGCACGGGATGTGAAAAATCTTGACCACTGTTCAACCTATTTACTCATGGGATACATCAACGGAATCCTTAAAAAGATGGCTTCGTATTTATGAAACAGGTTTTTAAATATTTTTTTTTGTTACAAAATTATTTCATATCGTAGCCATAAAAACATGCATTTTTTCCCCAAAAAATGACTTTTGTCTACTTTACCCCAATTCCTGAAACTATTAAAAGGAATATCAAAAATCTGCTTTGTAATTAAGTTCATTTGGCTTTTCTTCTTTCATCAATTTTTTCAAAAAATTTTCTACCATGCCTGTAACTTCAGAAATTCCACATCCCGTGAGCAGTAAAAATCTGCCTTTTTTTGTCTTTTAAAATGGTTGCCACGGCAACCATTCATTGGAAAAACACAAAATTGTCTGAAATCATCTATTTTTAGCTAGCCATAGGCATAGCTATTGGAATGGGTGAGGAGTATATGAGATTCTGAAACCATAAATGTGCAACCAGCAACCATGCAACCAGCAACCATGCAACCAGCAACCATGCAACCATGAACCAAAAACAAGCTAGGTGGCAGCACTGTAAGCAAAATAGCCCTCTAGTGGATAAGGCTTGCATTATCTTGAGTTCATTCCCTGACAGGTATAACAGCAATATAGCTCAATTACCTTTCAAGAGTGTAATTAGATACAATACAATGTATTGGATTTCCTGTGTCAATATGGTCAAGGTGTGAACTTGAAATGCAATTAGCCAGCAATGGCCATTGACATGGTTTGATATCTATGTCAGCTGAATGTCAGTTGTAACTGGGCCAAGTACAGAGTGCCAATTTAAAACACATGTATTCAACTGTGTAAACTTAATCCTGACCTTTGGAAGTTCATATTTATAGTCAATCATCACAAAAAGAGCTCCTTGGTGAGAAAAATATAGGCCTTTGTGTGATGATTGACTATAGATACTTATATTCAAATTTAAAAACTCTGAATATAACATAGGCTTACAGATATAATGGGTATTAGGCATACATATCACAATACAGTGGTTTTGAAAATGATAATTAGTTCCCCTGTGGTGCATTGCAACAGCCAATAGCTAGCTTCATAAAACAAGATCAGGAAAGAGAGAGATAATAGTCTCAAGGTAGGCAAAGTTGGGCCTAATTCAATATAATTTGTATGAAATTATATTATTGTGAGTTAGTTTTAAATGCCTTGCCTCGAAATAGCCCACACCGGTGCTGATGGGGCGTAAAACACAAACTCACTCACTAGTTTTAAATGCCACCCAAAACTGTTCACGACTGAATGCAAGTATACGGAGTAAGGAAGAGCGAGTGAGGGAGGAAGGAACGGACAGAGGTTGGAAGGAAGGGGGAAGCGAGGAAGGAAGGGGGGAGCGTTGGGGGCTATAGATAGATAGATAGATAGATAGATAGATAGATCCTTACAGAAAATCAGATATGCAAATAGGAAGTAGATAGATATTCTATCTAAAAAAGCACCTAGAGCTTGAAGTGCTTGCATGTTATTTATTGAACATGATGATAAAGTGCCATGACTTTATTGATGAAAACATAAAAGTTATTAAAATCATCTTGATTTAAATTTTCCAAAATTTGTCCTAGTATTACACTTTAATCGTACAACCTTCTTTTCACTGTAAAATGTGAGTTCTGATCGTATGATATTTTTGGCTTTCATGCATTTAGTTTCCTATTTTACCACATCCACAATTGATTTTGTGGCTAATTTGTGTAAAAAGAAGGGCCCCAAAGTTTTAACTTCATGGAAATTCTATCAGTGAACACCAGGGGAACAGTGGCGCTTTAATCCTTCAATCCCATTGGCTGGTTGATTTCCCTGCCTTGCCTCTGGTTGAGACACAATCTGGAGTATGTTTATTGAATTTCTATGTAATATTAAGGCTTCACAACTTGGTCACTGCTTTAGGTTAAATTTTGAAAGTTGTGTTTTTGGAATTAAAGTGCTATGTCTGCTTCATGTGGAAAGCAAATTAAGAATCACTGTTTTACAAAAAGTTGTTTGGGGCCAATGTTCAGGCCACTCAGTGAAATGGGGTTATTCATTTCATTGTACTTGACTTGCATTAAAATTAAAATGACAATGACAAGAGTTCAAATCATCTTTACTCATAATTAATGCCTGATCTTCCAATTTTTCATCAGCATTCCTTCCTATTAAGGCGGAAGGCCGCCCCTTTCAAGTCCATCCGCCTTCTATCTTACTATTTATCTATCTTTCTAATTATATTGTATTTATTATTTTCCCTCCAATTTACAAGCAGCTTGCTAGTTGCCTTTTATTTCGAGGATTTCATGATATTATTTGTGCATTCTTCAAATTCTAATTTACATATCTTCAGTATGGATATACTATAGATTAGGTCAACATTGCCATCAACCCATTCCATGTAAATAACTGCCCCTTTAATGTAATAGGAAATGGCTAGCTTTGAATCCGCGGATTCTTGTAATTAAAACCTTTCTTTTGACACCAAATATTGACCATTATTCTAAAAAATTGCAGGAAAGTGCCTTTCTCACCCATAACTCCCCTTAAAGTTTTTGTCATTTTTGTTTGACTTTGATAAATAAAAAGCACGTTTTGGGGTAAAATTTTAAAACAACTAAAAAAAAAATTACCAGCGACCTTCATAATGGTTCAAATGACTTGACTGACTACTTGATTTAGCCAGAGAGTGATTAATTTTGAACTGAATTCACTTGTTATTAGAAAAGTTGCCAAACGAGGTGACCCCAAAAAAGGGCAAAATTTTGCAACAAATCATCTCGTGTAGGATAACCATTGCACATATTTTTTTCAAATTAGATGCGAAAGTTGATGATTTGGTAGAGTCTCAGACTCAGACTCAGATTCAGTTTATTCTGCCTTAAGAAATAATCACAAGTTACATGAAATAAAAGTTAATATTAATAATTAGGCAAAGGAGACCCCTCTAAGGATATAGTTCCGCTATCGAGGGGCCACCTTACAGTGAATGAAAATAAATTAACATCGGATTTACATAGCAATTATAAGTAAATAGACTATTAATAATCATAAAAGATGGTTTAGTAGAGTCAGTTTATGCAAAAATATCTGATCTGGTACATTTACCCAGTTTCTAAATATTGTCAAATAACTGCACCAAACTTGCCAAACCAAGGTGACGTCACCTACTATTTAAGAGAAATTATGTAACTAATGTCAACATTCTTGGTACATTTGTATTTCCAAAGTCCCTCTGCCACAGAGTGTGGCATCGAAAAATACAGAGGGCTTGTAGAGTCTGGAGGAGCTATGAGAAGGTAGAGATAAGAGTATGAGGAGAGAAGAGTACATAGAGAACAGAGTAGGAGTAGATATGTCAAACAGCAGCTACGAGTAGGAGGAGATATGAGTACGTGGAGGAGACACAAGAGTAGGTGGAGATATGAGTATTGAGTAGGTGGAGATAACCATCTTCTGCTCATATAAATACCCTGTGCACGAGTTACCCTGTGAGTGATGCAAGACCGATTTGTCCAAGATACGAATGTTTACAAAGGACAACAAAAAGAGATGACACATTTTTCTGAAATTTATTTTAGGTCAGTTTACATGTCATAAAGTTTGTCACACACAACATTTTAAATATATACTGATATAAAAACAATTAGTACAAATAATACTTAAAAGATTTTAAATAAAAAATAAAAACAATATCACAGTTTGGCCTCATAATAGAATAATAGAAGTAGAGTCGTGCTCTTGAATAATGAAAGTATAAAAATAGATGTTCACTTTTATGTTTTTCAAGTTGGATCCCTTGGTTATACTGACATTTGACAAGATAAATGAGCTCTCAGACATTGTACAGTGTAACACTGTACAAAATTCAATAATGATAACATACCAGTACAGTCTGCCATCGATTTTAGCCAGGCTAGTGAAATTTAGTGATTCTGTCGGAAATGCATCTCAAGGTTGACAAAGAATACACTTATATGTTTTTAGTTTTCAAATTCTGTGTCTCTGTAACAAAAATAACATTTGGTCTTGTCTAGCATGCAAACTTGAAAGTAAATTGAGAGTGGTGTTGCAGTGAATTTCTGTAACATCATAGCCACAAACCATTTCATTCCTAAGTTATGGGTGGAGTTGATATCTACAGAATTAGTCAACATTTGGGTGACATATTTCAAATTATCTTCTGATCTTGTTGGTATGTTATTTGTACTGTATGACTTCTAGAAGCTGAGCAATCATGTCAAATGTTACTTTGTGATTGGGGGAGGACACAAATGTTCTTAATTTCCCCTTTTTGGGATCCAGAGAATGGTTTAGTGAACAGTTTGGTTAGCATGCATGCCTGGATGTAATCTGTAGGAGCCACGTACTAGCCACCACAGCCTCCTCCACAACCTCCACCGCAACCACCACCACCACCCCCACCACCTCCGTCCCCTCCCCCACCACAGCCACTGCCACCTCCAAAGAAGCCCCCACCTCCCGAATCTCCTCCGAAAATACCCCCACCTCCTGAATCCCCTCCAAAGAAACCCCCACCTCCTGAATTCCCTCCATCCCCGAAGTTGCCACCACCTCCCCAATCTAGTCCACCCCCGTTACCCATATCACCCCCACTCCCTCCCCCTGGGGCTCCACAACCTCCACACGCAGGCCCGTCCACGTCTGCGCATCCCTCGATTGACCCAGGTTCATACGTGTTATCAGGGTCCCAGGGACAGTATACTTGGTCAGGGTCGGAGTCAGATGGGTCAAACCCGGGCTCGTAGGTTGAAAAGTTATTATGGGTCGACAGGGACATGCCCATCATGAATATCCAGAACAAATAGCTGTTGGATGGAGTGTCAACAGAATATCCGGCTGCGTTCATGAAGCTGTATGAAGAGGGATGGTGGTATCGCTGTTTCCTCATTTGCTTAGCATTAGCCGCTCTGTCTGCGCCCGGTCTGTCTCCTCTTCTAGGCTCACACAAAGTGAAAAGGACCAAGGAGCTGAAAATGGTGGCTATGTGCTCCGCTAACTCATCACCACCTTGGCAGTTGATGGATAATTTGCCCTTTTTGAGGTCCAGCTGAAACAGAAAGCATGATTCAAGATATGTGAGTTATCAGATTTGTATATTTTTAATGTCGGCCATTTCTTAATTCCATTTGCATGTTAGGATAAGACTAAAACTATTAAATCTGCAACTTGATTTATAAACATTTGCTCTTCTATTACTGATATGGAGACTTGTTTGACCGAAATGGCAAGTAATGCCTTATTTGTCTAAATATGAAAGTCTCTACCATTAAACCATAGTTTTGTTTTGCTGTATTAATCTCAAAATTCTGGCGTAGCGAGTTAAGTTGTGTGTTCTACGGTATTGCCTAACTGCTACTGAAACTAGTACATTTGTGAACTTAGGACAAACCTTGCTTCCAAGGAACTTGATGATTCCCTCGGAATTTGGTTTCATGACACTGAAGCTGGTTTCCAGATCTTTTTCTAGGATTTTCACATGGACTTTAAGGTAACCTGGCTTGCCTGTAAACAAAATTAATACAGATGTCAGTTTTGGAAGTTCAGCCAGTCTCATGAAATACAGCTTTTAAAAGTAACTAAACAAGAGTAATAACAAACATTTTGTCTTCAGTTACCATCAGCAAACACAGAAAATGTGATTACATTATGGGTGTGAGCATCAGCGATAAATGTCATAGTTGGATAAATAGATAGATAGATATGGCAAGTGCAGCCCTCTAAGCCAAGTTCTGGGCACTCACAAAGGGTTGATTGATGAGATTGGAGAGAGAGCCAGAGTCTTGAACTTGCTATATAATATTTACCCCATGTAAGTGATCTTTTACTTGCCCAGCATAGACACTGATACAGGGGGCTGACTAAACATCTAATGGATTTTTATGGTGGAAATGCTTAATCCTTACTTTTGGTCGCTCTCTTCCACTTTGCCTTCATTATGGCCCAGTCTCCACTATGGTCCTTGATAAGCATGGCTCTTTCCCCTTCACTCGGGTCCAGTAGGCACGATTGGTCAAGTTTAGATGGTGCGATCTGGATAATGATAGATAATAATTCATCAAATTGGGCCCTACATGCATATTGTAATTTATATCCCACAATAGGCAGAGAAGTTCTGGCAAAAAACCATGTGGTTCATCGTTTTGAACCACATGCATCTCATTATCTGACGTTGTTATGTAAACAATGGACAGTGAAGTGATGATGTCACAATGTTTTGATGCTCTGATTGGTCGGTGTGGTTGCTAGGGATCTTTTTGCGGCCATTCAAACAAAATAATGCCTCGTGAAATTTTTTTTTTTGACTGAAGGTCTATTTTTATTGTGGGATATAAATAAAACTTAATGGGAGTGTGGTTCACAGCAATGAACTTCACTCATGTCAGGTCTGCTGCAGAATAAACACTCGTCCTTCGGACTCGTGTTGTATTCTTCCGCGACCTGACATTCATGAGGTTCATTGCTGTGAACCACACTCCCATTAAGTTTTATTATAAAAATGGGCCGATTGATCTGTACCTGTTTTGTTGTGGGGAGCTGGTCCTGGCCAATCAGGTGTGAGATTGCGGTCAATTTATCCTGATAGAAAATTTGAACCACAGACATATTTAGAGGCAGGGAATGGACAACCCGAACTGTCATGACAGTGCCACTGCTGTTTATAAGGCTGAAAAAATAAATAGGAGAGCCTAGTTATCATAATCACTGCAGAAAATGTTCTAAAAAAAGTGTTCATTTGTTAACAGGTTTACCTTTTTGTCCTAATATTTATAACATTGGGAAATGATTGTTATAGATGAACAAATTAAGCCTCATTTATAAACAAGAAATGACAAATACATTTGTATATAAAGTACTCCAATGACACAGCAATGAAAATAAAATACCATTGAGGTTTCTGTTCAGTGTTCACCAGGGCTTTTGAACCGACTCCGACTCCCGACTCCTTTGGCTTTCTGAAAAGCGACTCCGACTCCGACTCCTTAGGTATCCTAAATTCCGACTCCGACTCCGACTCCCGACTCCGCTTATCGGCATTATTTCACACAAATGTTACATGATTAACAGGGGGAAAAGTACTTCCACAAATTTTCCATTGGCTTTTGTTCTTGAATACTTGTTTAGGAAGTCTTGGTTAAAATTCAAGATACATTTCACGTTGTTGTAACTGGGATTTTGTAAATTATATTAATTATTTTTAAGGAGTCAGGAGTCACCAAATTAATTTTCGACTCCGACTCCACCTGAAAATCAAAGTTCGACTCCGACTCCGACTCCACCCAAAAACCTCCGACTCCACGACTCCGACTCCCGACTCCGACTCCGACTCCAAAGCCCTGGTGTTCACCAAGGACCATGGTAGATATACATTATACAGTGTCTGATAATTGAGAGATATTTCTACAATAGTATATTTATACCGATGATCTGCTGAAAGACACTCGTTTTCAACACCTTCGGGCAACCTTGGCAGAAAGACAGGCCCCCACAATGCCTCGGCTTGCTCAGGGATGATGACCTTGCTTGCGAATGAGCTCTCTTGCAAGGTGAATCTGCAAAATAAGTATTAGATGGTCAATATGAGGAGGTGCCACAATCTATTTACTGGTTTCCGTCAAAATGCAGAAACAAGTCATTTTAGAAATTGCTTGGTGAATGAACAATTTCTTAAAGAGACGGGTGAAAATATAATAGATGGTGTGTCAACAAATTACTACTGTCGCTGTTGACTGGTAATGTACTTGAGTGTTCCAACATTGAAAATCTGCTAGGTATAGTACTGCTTTATGTATCCAGTGTCATGCTACTTTTTGTTAATTGCCTTGCTATACGTGCTATAAGAAGTTATTATTCAATTATCTTTTCCTATGTGTTAATTTTGACTTATTGTGGCCATCAGTCAGATTCCACTTACTCAGCGATATCGGTGATTTTTGGATCCGAGATTGAGAAACTCATCTTTATAGTTCCACCTTTGACGTTGGACTGTTCAATCGATGCCGTTCTTTGTCCTTGGTCGACTGCTTTTCTCAGCTCGTCAGTCGCATCCAGTGTTGAATGGAAGACTTTAGTGCCGTTGACCAAAGGAGAGAGGACCGCTTTGAAGCTCCTCAGCCTCACTTTGAATATCAAATTTATGCCAGGTGATACTTGTAGAACTGACAGTCCACTGGGTTGGTCGCTGGTCCATTCAAACGGCTCCTCTTTCATGGTTTGAAGTTCAATGTTTTCACATTTATCAGCTTTACTGAAACATGCAAAAATATGATGGTTGTATCAACAAGTTTAGCGTCCATCTTGTAAAAGTTAGTTTCGTATTATATCAGTGATTTAATTCATGACCAAAATCATACAGTAATGGGGAGCCTTAAATGGATATCCACAAGGTGGCGCCACCATCAATGTGACCATAACGTCATGAAGAGTTCACTGTCAATGCACAGACTATGGAGCACTTTTAGTCCATTTTCTCAGCAACCAGTGGACATATTGACAAAATTTAAAAAGCATCATGAAGCTCACCATTATGCCCAACACAACAACTTATCAAAAGCATTGCAAATATAATAGCTTTGACACAAAAAAATCATAAACTTAAACATTTGTACCGAAACTGACTAAAAATAAACATTTCAATGAAGTAAAGATATGCTACTCTCAAATGATTGTTAGAGGAATGGTTTTAATGTCAAAAGATGCCTATATTAAAGGGCAACTTTAGGTGAACATAACATGCTCCTAGCTGTATTGGTTTTCTTCAGGATCAAGTATTAAGTCGCCCAAAAATGGTGTTTTTTCAGATTTTTTGAGAAATTCTATTTTCATTGGTAAAAAGTCTGCTATAAAGTTTGAGAAAGACATGTTAAATCTTAACTATCATCAATGAATATAATTGCAGATTCTAAAAATGTCCAAATTATTTTTGAGAGTCCAATAGTTGCTGAGATATGATGAGATATGTTTCAACATGCACAAACCGAGTTATAACACCAGAATGCCAATTTTCGACTTTTATTTTAGAACTTCTTGAATTTAGTTTTATTAAGTTTGAAAAAAAAAAATCCACCAAATCCAGCTTCAGGGACACCAATTAACAGTTAACACATTCTAAAAATGTAACAATTAATTTGGAGGGTTCAGTAGTAGCTGATTTATGATGGGATAGGTTTCAACATGCTGCAAGATGCATGCACAAAGTTATGACGTAGAATGCCAATTCTCTACATTTTTTTTAGACATTCTTGTGTCCAGAGCATTAAAGTCTGCTTTAAGTTTGAAGAAAAATCCCAAACCAAATCAATCATTAAGGACAATATTTGTAGATTCTGAAATTGGAAAAATTATTTATGGAGTTCAATAGTTGCTGATTTATGATGAGATACATTTCAACAATCATGGCAAAATGACACAAACTGAGTCATATATCTTTTTTTTTTTTTTGGCTATTGCAACTAAAGCATACTACTTGATAAATAAGGGTATATTTGTAACAAAGAATCATATAATTAATTTATATATGTTTTTGTCCCAGTAAAAACTGGTAATCATATGGTGGCTTTTAACCATTTATGCCATTTGACACCTCTGTCAGCCAATCACATGCTAGTATTGCAGGGAAATAATTCCCATATTCTTTGTTGTCCAGTTATCCTCTCATGTTTGACTGTTTGAATGTTTGTCTCATGGTATAAGCCGGTTATTCACCATGAGATCAGGAATATGTGTTTATCACACCTCGCGCTAAAGCCCTCGGGTGATAAATCACATATTCCCTCTCCCATGGTGAATAACCTATACATATATGTGGTGGAAATGAACATGCAATGTTTTCAACTGCTTTATCACATGATTATCTGAAAGGCAGAAGAACACTGTTACACAAATGATATTGTGATTTAAAAAAAAAAAAATTCATAATCACAGTAAAACAAAGTTATATACTTGGAATTCTGCTTTCAAAATAATTTTGGAAATTTTCATTGTTATCAATAAGTAATATTCTATTCTTATGAACTTTTCTTTATCAATTGACCTAAAATTACAAAATGATTAATCATTTTCAAGAGTGTCTTGTTTATTCATACGTGCAGGTATACATGTATCTCTTATAAGACTCTTCCTACTTCTCCCCCATCTCCCTGTACTCCCTCCCCACATCCTACTCATTCCCATCTCCTCCTTCTCATCACACCCATCTTCTCCTGTTCCTCCTTCTCTAATTTCCTCCCATCTCCTCAACCCATCTCCTCAACCCATCTCCTCTTCCACCGATCTCCTCCTCAACCTGCTCCAGCTCCTCCTTCTTTCATCTCCTCCTTCCGCGATCTCCTCCTTCTCCCATCTCCTCCTTCCCCCATCTTCTCCATCATCACCTCCTTCTCCTCCCATCTCCTCCTCCTCCTCTTCCATCCTCCTCTTCCCTCCTCCTCTTCCCTCCTCCTCTTCCCTCTTCCTCTTCCTTCCTCCTCTTCCCTCCTCCTCTTCCCTCCTCCTCTTCCCTCCTCCTCTTCCCTCCTCCTCTTCCCTCCTCCTCTTCCCTCCTCATCTTCCCTCCTCCTCTTCCCTCCTCCTCTTATTCCTCCTCCTCCCATCTCCTCCTCCTTCTTCTCCCCCTCCCATCTCCTCTTCCACCGATCTCCTCCTCAACCTCCTCCAGCTTCTCCTTCTTTCATCTCCTCCTTCTCCCATATCCTCCTTCCCCGATCTCCTCCTTCTCCCATCTCCTCCTTCCCCCCATCTCCTCCATCATCACCTCCTGTCCCCTCCTTCTCCTCTTCCCTCCTCCTCTTCCCTCCTCCTCTTCCCTCCTCCTCTTCCCTCCTCCTCTTCCCTCCTCCTCTTCCCTCCTCCTCTTCCCTCCTCCTCTTCCCTCCTCCTCTTCCCTCCTCCTCTTCCCTCCTCCTCTTCCCTCCTCCTCTTCCTATCTCCTCTTCCCTCCTCCTCTTCCCTCCTCCTCTTCCCTCCTCCTCTTCCCTCCTCCTCTTATTCCTCCTCCTCCCATCTCCTCCTCCTTCTTCTCCCCCTCCCATCTCCCCTCCAATCTCCCATCTCCCCTCCCATCTCCACCACCCATCTCCACCTCTCCTCCTCCTCAATGGGCAATTATTTATATTTGACACCCAGATAGACAATGGATAATATTTGGTCAATATTTTGGGAAAAATTATTTCCTACATGTTGTACTCACTTTTTTGTATCAACGATATTTATTTCTTTGCTAAAACAAGCATTTGAAGCACAGACCTATTTATGCAACATTGTACTCTTTCATGTTGCGATCTGGCATCTCATTGACGATGTATTAGGAAGTCGGATAGCATAAACAAATGTGTGGAAATCAGCAGATTTTGCTCTAAATATGACACTAGTTAATATATATGAATTACATTGTAAGGAGAAAGTTGATTATGTCATTCGAAATCTTGATGTCATATTGGACTTTTTTTTTTAATTCAGCACTCGGGGCAGGTTGTCACACTTTCGGGGCAGGTTGTCACACTTTTGGTTAAGAGTTTGAATGCAGGAAGTGAGACTCTGTAAGTCAAATCCTGAATGAGACAAGTTATTTTGGACATGTCAGGAATCCCCTACTTGCCCAGTGCAGACCTTAACAATCATGTGACTCTGTACAAGGGTGCTACAAATTTTGACTTATCAAGGCAACAGAAATGCATTTTGATAAGGAAGAGGGTGAGTGCAGACTGTAGAATTTTTCTGCAAATTCCTTTTGAAAATTTGAAATAGATCTATTTAGACGCTATGCCTTTTCTGCTTACATCATCAATCATCAGTAGAATGTACTAAGGATATGACAATTTAATATCCATGAGAGCGTGACAACCTGCCCCGAAAGTGTGACAACCTGCCCCGAAAGTGTGACAACCTGCCCTGAAAGCGTGACAACCTGCCCCGAAAGCGTGACAACCTGCCCCAAAAGTGTGACAACCTGCCCCTGTGACAACCAGCCCCGGTCTCCCCTACTCCTTAGTGTCCTTAATGATGGGTTTGCTTTGAATTTTTTCTCTCAAACTATAGCGGACTTGTAACCTCCAAACACAACAATGTCTCCAAAAATGTTGAAAATTGCTTCTGATGCCATAACAAGGGACTGTTCATGACTGGGGGGGGTAGGGGTGGGTGGGCGTTTTTCCGGAACTTCCCATAAAAAATGGATATTCCAGTAAGAGGTCTATGCTGTTCTTTGGGACTTTAACGACCATCTTGTATGTCTGAGCACCTTTCGACTTAGGGACCCATGGGTTCTTGTTAGAATCTGCTATTGTCCTTGTTGATGAATTTCCTTTGAATTGTTTTTCTCAGAACTTTACAGCACACCTTAAAACTCTTATCATAAAAAAATTGACATCTGGCATCAATCACTCAGTTTGTGCATGGTGTAACGTATCTCGTCATTTATTTGCAACTATTGGACACCCATAAACAATATTATATTTTTTTAGAATCTGCAAGTGTTAGTCCTTGATGAAAGATTTGGTTCTAATTTATTTTCTCAAACTTAGAGGCTGACCAGATAGTTGGGGGGGGGGGCTATGGACTTTACCCCCGGGACGAACCCTTTTAACATTAAGGTACCCTAGCTACAGGTAGAAACAAACTTTTTTTTATTTCCATGTGCTGAACAGACTTTTTTTTTCAGTGTCAAGTGGGAAACAATCTTTTTTTTCACCAAATATCCATAGCTCCCCCCCCCCCCCCCAAGATCATCTGGTCGCCCCCTTAATAGTAGACTTTAAGGCTCCGATCAATATAACATCTAAATAAATGTCAAAAATAAGCATATTGGGGCATTAACTCAGTTTGTGCATGTCAAAAATAATTTTTCCTTTTTTAGAGTCTGCAAATATTGTCATTGATGGTAGATTTGGTTTGAATTTACTTTATCCAATTTTAATCTCTGAACACACGAATACCTAAAAAAAAAATAGGCATTCTGACGTCATAACTCACTTTGTGAATGGTGTAACGTATCTCAGCAACTACTAGACACTCATAAATAATTGTTTACATTTTGACAATAAACAAGTATATTCCTTGATGATAGATTTGGTTTGAAATTGTTTTATCAAACTTTATAGCAGATTTTAAAAGCTCTGAACACAAGAATGTCTCCAAAAAGTAGAAAATCGACCTTTTGGCGTCACAATTTAGTTTGTGCATGTTGAAATGTATCTCGTCACATATTGGCAACCATTGGACTCTCAAAAATAATTTTTACCTACTTTGAATCTGCAAGTATAGTACTTGATGATAGATTTGGTTTTATATTTTATTCGCAAACTTCATAGCAGACTTTTAACCCCTGCAAACAACAATGTCGCAAAAAACCCCAAAAAATCGTATTTTCGGGGGACTTAATGCTTAATCTAAAAAAAACTGATTGAGTTAGGAGCATGAAATGTTCCTTTCAAGTAGTCCTGTAATATAGGTATCTTTTGGCATCAAAACCATCTTGCTAACTCTAACCATTCGAGAGCAATGATTTTTCCAAAAAAAAAAAAAAAAAGCTAAATCAAGTTCACTTACTGAATGCATGAAAAATTTTATAGAAACATATTTTTTTAGAATCTGCAAGTGTTAGTCCTTGATGAAAGATTTGGTTCGAATTTATTTTCTAAAACTTAGAGGCCGACCAGATAGTTGGGGGGGGGGGCTATGGACTTTACCCCCGGGACGAACCCTTTTAACATTAAGGTACCCTAGCTACAGGTAGAAACAAACTTTTTTTTATTTCCATGTGCTGAACAGACTTTTTTTTTCAGTGTCAAGTGGGAAACAATCTTTTTTTTCACCAAATATCCATAGCTCCCCCCCCCCCCCCAAGATCATCTGGTCGCCCCCTTAATAGTAGACTTTAAGGCTCCGATCAAAATAACATCTAAATAAATGTCAAAAATAAGCATATTGGGGCATTAACTCAGTTTGTGCATGTCAACAATAATTTTTCCTTTTTTAGAGTCTGCAAATATTGTCATTGATGGTAGATTTGGTTTGAATTTACTTTATCCAATTTTAATCTCTGAACACACGAATACCTAAAAAAAAAATAGGCATTCTGACGTCATAACTCACTTTGTGAATGGTGTAACGTATCTCAGCAACTACTAGACACTCATAAATAATTTTTTACATTTTTACAATAAACAAGTATATTCCTTGATGATAGATTTGGTTTGAAATTGTTTTATCAAACTTTATAGCAGATTTTAAAAGCTCTGAACACAAGAATGTCTCCAAAAAGTAGAAAATCGACCTTTTGGCGTCACAATTTAGTTTGTGCATGTTGAAATGTATCTCGTCACATATTGGCAACCATTGGACTCTCAAAAATAATTTTTACCTACTTTGAATCTGCAAGTATAGTACTTGATGATAGATTTGGTTTTATATTTTATTCGCAAACTTCATAGCAGACTTTTAACCCCTGCAAACAACAATGTCGCAAAAAACCCCAAAAAATCGTATTTTCGGGGGACTTAATGCTTAATCTAAAAAAAACTGATTGAGTTAGGAGCATGAAATGTTCCTTTCAAGTAGTCCTGTAATATAGGTATCTTTTGGCATCAAAACCATCTTGCTAACTCTAACCATTCGAGAGCAATGATTTTTCCCAAAAATAAAAAAAAAAGCTAAATCAAGTTCACTTACTGAATGCATGAAAAATTTTATAGAAACAACAAGTTTGATTAGTCTAGTGGTAGGATAATATTATTTCCTCAATGTTGCTTTTTAAATTTTGCAAGTGGGATGAATATTAAAGTCTACAGGTCTGTTTTTGTCTTGAAAATCATGCAGCTGCATGCTTTTCTGGACTACCCAGCTGGTAACATTGATAGTGCTGCCACCTGGTTTGATAGCTGTTTATTGTGGTTCCTCATTATAGTATGCTTCTGGTCTCTGTATTTATGAAAATGGTGCATGCATGTAAAATAATTTTAACCAAGGTTTCATAAACTTCAATAAATAAATACAAAACTTACAAGTATTCATGAACTTTTTAAACTTACCCATTGTGATAGAACAGTTTTAAGGAACCTCGGACTTTCTTTGTCTTTTTGTGATTGTGGTATGAGAATAGGTCGAGTCTTGCTCTGGCGTCTTTGGCAATATATTTCTTGATGTCACCCGAATCCACTCGTATTAATTTTCTGCTGGGATCTGGTCCTCTGTAGGCCACCCCTGGAATGGCGTAATGTTCCTGGAAAGTCTCTTGCCAGAGTTTTCTCGTGTTTTCATACGACTCGTTCAAGTATGACCCGGGACTGCGGTCGGTCGTAGTGTCATCGTGATTCAAAACGAAGCCAAGATAGGTTTTGCAATCTTTAAAATACTCGCAGGGTGACAGTTGATGGGTGTGCCAGATCAGATCAATATCGTACATTGGAACCAAATATGCATCATTGTTAAGCTGCTTTAGATACATGAATTTCTTGTACCGATCCTCAGCAGTCTTCAGAAAGGGCGTGTTTTGATAATGGGGTAAAGAAACGTTGTAGTAGAACTCTAGTTGGCGAGAAGATGCACCCTGGATGTCGTACTCAATTTGCTTTGGTTCGTAATTGAAACTGTTCGAAATATCATCAAAACTGATATCATAAGGCTCCTCTGGAAAGCTTGTTTCCCAAAGAATTTTTGTCATTTCTGCTGGCAGTGTCTCCTCATCCTGAGTGAAGAATGTATGGTTGACCAGTGATCCTGTGATCTGAAAAAAATTGTAAGTTATGTATGTGAATTGGAAGCATGTAGTCTATCAATGACATAACAATGTGCTACAACTGCTGCATCATTTGCGTTTGTATTATGCGTATGACCAGTGAAAGTGGTAGTGTAAAGAATACAGTTAAAAGCATTGTTATCAATGTATCATCATTTCAATAGACTCAGACTCAGACTCAGACTCAGACTGTATTTATTCGGCAGATAACATGACAGTAAATTAATTATAATTAAGCAATATCAAATTTATATAATTATCTATGGCCAGGAGACCCACCGAAGACTCGGATCACGGTCGCTGCTGGTGGGCCACCCAGATGAGAAACAAAATAATATTAATATTTATCAACAAACTTGCATAATGATAGCATGCTAATGTCATACAAATACTCACCACGTGGTTGGTAGGGAAACTAAACAATATAGTCAGTAAGACATAATAAATCCAGTAGCAATTATAAAATCATGATGTTTGAGCAAAATACAAGACAACTTGCATGTAATTATGATTAATTTAAATTTTGACAAACATAACAATTTGGAATTCTACACACTTGATTATAAGAGTTCAGTAAACTTTGTTTGATATAATATTTAAAGCCAAAGAGACTATGTGTAAAAATCTTCTCTCTGTAATTATTAGGCATAGAATTGTATAATTTGGGATATCTATAAGAGATGCTATTTCTTGCATATTCATGTCTTACAGCGGGGACCCTCAGTTGACCTACATTTCTCGTATCATAAGAATGTGAACGCTCAATTTCTGTTAGTTTGCTAAAATAATGCGGCAGAAGATTATGAATTAATTTATAACAAAATTTAAGATCAGCCAGTGCACACATATCCCCCAATTTGAGAAGCTTTTCTTTTTTGAAAAGGATGCTGGTGTGAGCATTATATTTAACATTGCAAACTATTCTTACGGCTTTCTTTTGTAATGTCACTAATGTCTTAGATTCTTGGTTCCACACAATTAGGGCATAATTTAAATGAGACAAAATTAGGGCATTGTAAATATGTAGAAGAGCAGATTTTGGAAGGTAATTTTTCAGTCTCATCATAATACCAAGAGTTCTTGATATTTTACTTGAGATAGCTGTAATATGGCTTTTCCAATTTAGGTTTTCATCAACTACTAGACCTAGAAAATTGAATTTCTCAACAAAGTCAATTTTAATACCGTCAATGAAGAGTTCAGGATAATCAACAGATCTTTGGGAAGTATGAAAAAGCATTGCTTTGGTTTTAGCTACATTTAATGAAAGTTTATTTAATTTCAACCAGTTGTTCACTAATGAAAGCTCCTCATTAAATGAATCTATGTTTGTTAAATTATTATCTAGATGATTTAAAGAGGCAAATAAGGTTGTGTCATCTGCATAGAGAATCATATCAAAATGTTCAGAAATTTCTGGAAGATCGTTTAAATATATTATAAAAAGCAATGGACCTAATATTGATCCCTGTGGTACACCACATTTTATATTAAGGTAACTGGAAGTTACTCCATTATACTCCACATATTGAGTCCGATTACTTAAATAACTTTTCATTAAGTCCAGAGCTTTTCCATTAAAACCATAATGATTCAGTTTATGAATAAGAATGTTATGATCCAGTGTATCAAAGGCCTTTGATAAGTCCATATATATGTTTATTGGAAATTTGTTTTGATCCATATCGATTACAATTCTGTCAACAAGTTCTAAAGCTGCAAGCTCAGTAGAAAAGTTTCGCCTGAAGCCATATTGACTTTTATAAAACAAATCATGGTCATTAAAATAATGATATATTTGATTATACATAACTCGTTCAAAGACCTTTGATACACTGGGAAGAATAGAAATGGGCCTATAATTGTTCATTAAGAAATTTTCATCTTTCTTATACAGCGGAGTTACTTTTGCAATTTTTAGAGAATCCGGAAAAACTCCTGATAGTACTGATTGATTAAAAATAGCTAATATTGGAATTGCTAATTCATTTTTTAAGACTTTTAACAATTTGTTTGAAATTCTGTCACTACTGTAACTAGTTTTAGGCTTCAGAGAGTCAAAGGCTTTAATTATATCTTCTTCATTTATCTCCTTGAATTGAAAATTTCCACTAGTTGTTGAGTCATGCAAGAAATCTTGGTATGACAGATGTGATGGCATTTGAATTTTGTTTGCTAAGTCTGGTCCTATATTGATGAAAAAGTTATTGAATTCATTCGCTATTTTGACATTATCATATACCTGTGCACCATTTATCAAGAAGTATTTTGGCAGATCAGAAACCTTTTTAGTTTTAGATATTATATCATTTATTGTAGACCATGTATTTTTCATATCTGACTTAAATTTGTGAAAGCAATTGTGGTAATAAAGTTTTTTGGCAGCTCGGATAGTTTTCCTAAGAATACTATTATAAACTTTAAAATTATTTTGATATATTTGATAGAGATTACCATTTGATGCAGTTAGTTTAAGTTTAATGTACAATTTATCTCTATATGCTACTGACCTTAAAATTCCATTAGTCATCCATTTATTTTTCTTATGTTTATGCTTATTAAATCTAACATGCTTTATTGGGAAATGTTTGTTCACTAGTGGTGAAATAACGTTGGTGAAGTTACTGTAACTCTCATTTGGATCCTTGCCAATAACATTTGATAGAGTTTGAACAAAAATTGGTTTATTTAGCTCTTCTTTTAAATTGATTGCACTGTTGCTAAAGGAAGGCATGACTTCAATACGCTTTGTGTCATTTTTACTAAACTGTAAGTAGTCCAAGCATACAAAACATGGGAAGTGGTCTGAGAGATAGTTTAATAAGACGCCAGATGTGCTGGGAGAGTATCCATCTGAGATTTTAACAAATATATTATCTATCAGTGTACCTTTTCGATGAGTTAGCCTAGTAGGTAAAGTAATTTTAGGAACGTAACTGTTTGAAACCATAGAATCCAAGAAGTTATTTACTGAATTATTTTCTTTGTACTTTAATAAGTTCAGATTAAAATCTCCTGCAAGTACAACATGCTTAAAGTTTTGTAGCCTATTTGTTAACTGTTCTAGCTGACTTATAAAGGTGTTAATATTATCTACAGTTGGCCTTGGTGGTCTGTAAAGGTTACCAAGTATAAGAGTATTTGTTTCACAAAACTGGTTTTCTATGCTTATCTCAAGAAATTGCATATCAAAAATATCAGACTCAAATGAAACACCAGGCAATCTATAATCAAAATATTCATGCAGATAAATGGCAACCCCCCCGTGTGCACTGGTTGATTTACCAACAGAAATGAGCCGATATCCATCAATTTGTAAGAGTGAGAGGTCACTGTCCGCTGCAAGCCATGTCTCCTGCAAGCAAATAGCACAAATTTTACCATCATCAGAATTATACAGTTCTATATACGCTCTAAGTTCATTAATTTTGGCATTGAGAGACTGACAGTTTAAACTTAAGATTGTAAAAATATTTGATTTATTTGTCATTACCTCTTTAAACTGAGCATCCCTGTAATAAGGCGAATTTTGAAAAAGTGATGGTTCGTTATCTTCTGCTTCAGATTCCAAATTGTTATCATTGAGAATATCAATTAAAGTATCTGTGTTATCAAGTAACTGCTCGTGTAAATTGTTATTAACTTGACTACTCATAAAGAAATTGCATTATTATTGAAACCAATGATAAAAACTGAATAAACAATTTAAATATAAAATGTTTACCAACCACGCAGTGAGTGAGAGTACAGCCATATGCAAACACAGTCCAAAGGAAAACACTAAGAAAAATGAAAATATAAATACAGAGAACAATAATTACTGTTGCGATTGACATACATAACATTGCAATCGCCTTTGAGTAATTTCAATTTAAAGAACAAATAGCTTTACCTGATAAATCATAATGAAATACATATATGCAGATATGGGGTAGAAATTTAAAGAACACCATTAGTTTAATCAATTTAGTAATTAAACAATATAAGAACAAGGAAAAAAATAAATAAATAAAATAAAATAAAAATTTAAGAAAGAAGAAAGTTATATCTATGTTAGCAAAAACATGCGAAAGGTAAAAGGAGAAGCAAGTAAAAAAAGCCATATTTAACTTAAATGTACATAAGTAATCAGACAAAATAAAGGAATAATTAATGCACCACTTATAATTAAGGTACATGCGATCCTAATTTTAAAGGCTTGGCTTGAAAATCAAGAAAAATAAATATCTATCTACCTATTCCGATCACTCAAAGATTCATTATGCATCACTTTATCCAGTAAAATAAAATAATTAATTAATATTATTAATAATAATAGAATAGCTGGAATTTCAAAATATAAGTAATTAACTTCAATAGCTTAAGGTGTGCCTGAAAGAAGAGACAAACGTTTCAGATTTCTTTGTCATTTGTCATATCACTGTGCAAAACTGGGTTAGGCCTATGAATTTTTGTGCAGTTGTTAAATTAGTTTGTGATTAGCGCTTATCGCTGACCATGAATTATCTTAGGTGATTGCATGACGCTCTGTTTCAAGATCAGGCGCCAGTATCTAGCCATTTGATAGTACTGTCACCATATTGATTACGTAATGGCAGAGACAGTTATCTGTCTCTGGTAATGGTTACCTTTTTCATGTCCTCATAATACTTCTGTGGACTGAGCATGTGGACATGCCATACCCAGTGGACGTCCAGAGGAGGCAGAAGGTTTTCATTCTTGTTTGTGGTGACAAGAGGGAGCCAGCAGGTCTCGTATCTGCGGATTGCGTTTGCGATGACACATGGTTGGCTGAAGGCTCTGGAGTTGTCATTGACATCTTTAAGGAAGCGCAAATGTTCCTGGGCTTGGTAAACCAAATTAACAGATGGATCAAATTGTCCGTGTGGTTGTTTGGTCCCGGACATGATTTATTTCCAGCTGAGTACAGAACGTTTTCCTCCAATTCTAATCTGAAACGAAGAGGCAAATATTATACAATCTTATATACATATATAAATATATTTATTACATGACCACTATGCTAGAGCGATGCTCATTGGTCAAAATCAGTCACATGACGACATCATAAAAACTCATATTGCATGGATGGTTCGAGTGCAATATGAGATTTTTTTGTTAGAGTACAATATGAGTTTTTTTTTTTTTTTAAACTTCCAATTTTTTTTTTTGGCTAAAAAGACAAAAAAAATTTCACTTTTTTTTTCAGGATGGAACGTTATATTTGAAGCATAGTGGTCACGTAATAATACGGCATTTATTATTGTGCAATATGAAAATTTATTTGCTCTCGTAAATTTTCACATTGCACTTGTATCATGCCGTATTTGTATAATATACACAATTTACTTAAAAGTATGGAATTGTGTAGTATGACTTCATAGCATAGTGGTCTTCTGGCTTGCCTTGTGCGGATATTGTTCAAATTCTGCTGTTCTCATAAAAAGCAAAAACCAACAGTGATAAAGTGAAGTGCGCTTCTTGTGACACTTTGTGCTCGTACAATGGGCGTGAAAGACTTCATGCTTACATAAAATGCTGCATTATTACAGTCGCTGATAGGACTACAAGAATTAGGACATTCTCTCTGGCTAAAATATAGTGAGTGCTAAGTTGGCTTTATATATTATCTTATCTGTAAGATGTGATTTTTTGGTGATAATGTGTATCATTATATCTTGAATTACAACTTTATCTTTTTAACAACAATATATTGTGACCTACTTTGAACAAGATAGCATTTGAAGAGCTATAAATCAATATTAATGGCTAAATAATTCACAGCAGGTCAATATGCTGCTAGGTGTGGCATAAATGTTTTGACTTCTGTGCTTTTGTCATGAGTGCCAAATGTATTTAAACTGATTATCTAACTTGTGTGTCCTATTATGTGTGACAAGTATTATGTTGACAATATAAAATGTCAATTTAAACTCATTTGTATAGAGGTTAGCGACTGTGAGATCTCGAATCCTTATTTTGCCCGTTGATTTAAATATAGTCTGGTTGTTGTTGTTTTTTCCATGAAAAATGCACGTTACTCTCCATGATTTCCCACATACATATTACCAGTATATATATAGGTGACCAAATTTTGACACGGTATTGCGAACCTGGAATTATATCGATATATTGCAGAGTGCACATCACAATATAGGCTAGTCACATATAGAATGGATATACATGTATGTAACAGAGGACACTGACACTCAATTACTTACTTGTGCTCCTTGGCATCTTGTCAAATTTCTAGTCTTCTGTACCATCCGAATATTCGATTTGTTGTGTTCTGGTGTGTTGACAAATGCTAAATACAAGTTGCACCCTCAGCACAACTAGCCAGTCACAATCATACAAAGTGTGCTGCATTGAGTCACTTGCAAAACAACCCTGGCCTTGGCAGTGTGCCAGATCACTGTTCAAGATAAGAACTGGTGCATGACCATTACAGTTTATGGAACTATGTCTATTTTTAGCATAGCAAGTAGGGATGGGATGTGAGGAGCAAGAAAATTACCAGTAAATTTCTTAATAAGTACTGGTGTATGACCAATTGGCCTTTACAGTTCTTGTGACTCAGTCTATATTTAGCATAGCTAATAGGGATGGCATGTGTGTGAGGGGCAGGAAATTTACCTTGAAATTTTCAACATCCTGGAAACTTTCCGAAATATTGGGAATTTTCGCACTCATATATGTGCAAGCGTTTTACAAATACAAATGATCGTCATAGGTTTTAATATTATTCAGATTGCAACAAAAAAGTTTCCCCCCACAGAAGGATCCAAGAATGGGTGCGTGAGAGAAGGTTAGGGCCCCCGGGGTCTAGGATGTATATTTTCATGCTCCCCCATTCCAAGTCAAGAAGGAATAAACAATATGGATGTCAGTACAATAAATGATAATAAACCTAAAAATAATTTTAGTTTTTATCAATATTTGTTCAGTTGCTGCATCATATTATTGTTTAAAACGTTAATTCTAAAAATTCCCAATTTTCCCAAAAATTACCGAAATTTACCTCTACTGAAAATTCCCGAAATTTTACGAACCTAATAGCAAGTAACAAATACAGACAGAAAAATGTTTGTTGTTTTTTAATGACAAACCATTACATTTTGGAACATCATTGTTGTAATTTTTTAAAGCATTTAATGTGACATGATCGACAGGTATAGACAAATAAATCTAGTTGCTTGACAGACAGATAGAGATAGATGGACTGATTGATTGACAAAACTAAACAATCATACAGGACTGCAACAGGCTGACTTACTCTTGCTGTATTAGTAAACCTTAAATAAAGGGGGTTAATATTTCCCCTTGAGCAGAATCCCAAAATTTACTTGTGTCAATCATTTAATGACACATGAACTTAAAATATAATATTTATGTCTCATTCGTTAGGTACCAGACTGGGCAAAGGATGTTTGTGAGCGATGGACCAACGAGTGCCAGCAGAAGAAGGATGAGGAAGTTTTGGTTGCGGTGGAGAATGAGGCCCAAGCTGATCTGAAGGAGAAGGCTGTGTTGAAGCAAAGAGGGAAGAAGACCCTCTATCTCGACTCTTCCGAAAAGTACCCTCGTAAGTTGGATTGTGAAGTTTGTTTATTGTTGTTAAGTTTGTTATATTTCTGTGTGACACAAGCACATCTTAAAAATGGGACTGAATACATTTTGGCAGTGTATGGGGACATTTTATATGATCCAAAATGTTGGAAGTGGCCTGAAATAGAAATGCGTCATCAGGCTGTGCGTACTTAGGCCTTCTTGAAAAAATGTAGATACTCTGCAATGATCATGGCAGGGAAAAGTAGTGAAATTGGGCATGTCATTGCCTGGTAATCTCTAAATCTCGAGGAAATTTTTGAAGAAAGGTCCAAATTTCTGACTTGGAAGTGATTGCATGATTCGCGACTTTTTGTGGGAAATTTGCCTTACTTTATCAAATGCCTCGAAAAAAAAAAAAAATTTTTAGCCCTTCTCTCTATAAATACAGTTAAAAGAATTGCCCTGTTCTTGTAAAATACAAAAGTGTATGACATACAAGGCGTTATGCAGTTATTTTTAAGATGTGCTTTTATGCTGTGTGTTCTTGCGTTTGTAGAATTCATGTGGCAGGAGTTTCATTGTGTAATTCTCCCTTTCCCCTGAAATAGTGAGACCACTGTAACAGCAAAATGATGCATATTTGTATTATCTTCAGGTAAGGAATTGGCCCATGTCCTGTGCTGGCTGTGTATGCGTCAATTACAGGAAGATGGAGGGAGCTCGTCTCAGTCCGACCAGAGATGCTGTGCTTGTGACATGCTCATTCGTGATGGACACTACATTTCAGAAACTGTGTTAAAGGTATTGCTGATTATTGCATTTCATCCTATATATTATTAAGAAGTGTCTACTTCTCATTTAGGGCTAGCCCAGATCAAGTGATGGGTCTTCGGGAGTTTAGAAAACTTTAATTTAGTGATAGACAGAAACTTTGAAGAAATTCAAACCACAAAGGACAAAGGTGCACGGGGATATTTTAGCATGCATTAGAAAAAAACCCCTTGGCACCTATTCAAGGTACATGTAATACTATAGAATAAATGTGCGGTAATCGATACTGCTTTTGAATGTGTTAGGATCAATTTATAAATGTGATACTCTGATATGTGTTCATTAAATGGTGCCTGTATATATTCCTTACTCCCTATGGCTATGATAAGTATTTTATCTGCACATTTTGCCAAAAATGGGTTAAAGTATTACCTCTCAGTTACAGCTAGAGGAATCTGAAGGATAAAGTAGCGGTACATAAAATAATGAGAATAGAATTCAAACTTTTTAAAAGCATGCTGGGATTCTTTTTCAGGATGACGTAATGCAAAAGTTGGTTCAACCAGCTTCTACATTAGAGCAACAACTTGGTCAGAAAAACCTTGAAATTCCCGACGACCCGTACAGCCAAATTCTTAAAAAACTTTGGGATGAAGATGAGCCGGATTTGACTGAGCTTGTGCAGCAAAGGGTGAGTAATTACTAAGTATAATGGGTGAAGTATTGTTGAGGGTGAGACTCTCAAAAGCTGGAATAATGCCAGATGTAGCTGATTAGCTCTGCCTGTGTTGTTTCTAAACCTGGAACTGACACGGTCTCTCACTCAAGGTCTGTGACAGTCTGACAAAATGCAAAAAAACGTAAAAGAAGAAATCATTTATTATCTTATCTTTTTAGCATATTGCTACCATCTCTGATATTCTTTCTTATTATTATCCTAAGTGGCCACAAAGCTCCTTTTCTTTTCAAATTTCCCTAATTTTCTTTTCCTAATTGATATTTTTTCCTAATTTTTTTTCTCCCAATTTTTGCATGCACATAATACGAGAATGAATTTTTAGTAATATTATAGCTCATTACAATTTATCTTCAAAATTTATCGTTTGGGTCCAGGTGGTGCCATCTTCGTGTTTTGGCATTTGCATAGGCCTATTATTTATTCATAACGCTAGGTAAAAATATAGAAATATCTGTGATAATTTGTGATGTCATTGTCCTCAGATCCATGCGGAGAACCTTTTGGCCGGCAACCAGTCTTTGAGTTCTCGTTCGATGTCATCAGTGAAAACCGACTCAAAACATTGTTAAATTGCATTTCAGGAAGACGTAATCAAGAAGGCTGTGGAGGAAACTAAGCGCCTAAGAGAGATGGGCAAATACGGAGATGACGATGAAGAGGACATCGACGGAGAAATTGAAGAAGCTGAAGTTGAAGATATTCTGAGAAATGTCGGGCAAGGGGACAGTGTAGCTGCGTCTTCTATGTTACCTAATCGCATGCACAGTGTGAGTCAAACACCCAAAACTCCTGTGGGAAGTCAGGAGACGGTACAAGTTGTTCAAGGAAGGACTGTGGCAGCAAGCCAGAAGACGTTTGTTAATGACGATGACATTATTACTTCTACTCCTGTGGGATCTTCACAGAATACTTCACAGAATACTTTTGAGTCACCTCACGGTCACATCAGTTCTCCTCGGGCAGGACATTCTGAAACCGACACATCCCCGTTCACCTTGTCCCAACTCCCAGCTCTCCCGCGCAGACAGAGACGCTTATCAGGCAGCAGTAACGTCAGTGCTTGTAGTGTAAATTCAACAGCGTCGCAGGGGTTTTTGACGACCCCAAAAAGACTTCTGAGCCGATCTCGACAATCCTCTCCTTGTCCGTCCGGCTCTCCAGTTGCCAGAAGAAGCATTATCTCCCCTTTGTCAACGCCTGTTCACGACTCCTTTCCAATGTCTCAGTCGTTTCTCTCTGGACTAAGTATGAGCCAACCCACTATGGGCCAACATGGTGCAAGTCAACATGATACTGGTCAATTTAGTTCAAGTCAACCTAGTTCACAAAGACCAAGCACGAAACGAAAAGCACCACAAGGTTCTTCTGTAAAAAAGAAACATCGGATGGGTTTCTGATTAACTTTACCTAATTATGAATAGGCCTAGATAGTAGATACCTTGTCAGGGACAAGCTAAATATATGACATTATTTTTGAAAAACAAAATGTTCTTTGTATGATTCTCTTTTGTGTTATATTGCTACAACTGCTGATGTAACTAATGTGTTTCAACTTTGTAAGCTAAGCTTTACAGCTATGGCCATTAGTTTATGCTCAGCTTTTATGCTTCACTATGGGGCTATTTTTGTGAGCAATCATCACAAAGTGAACACTTGCTCAATCTTCACCGAATTGCCTGGACTTATAGTCTATGCACAGCAGCATGTGTTGTGTCAAAAAAAGTTTGAATGGAATAATGTTACATAATAAATCTAAGAAAAAACACTGAATTAGTTGAAATGTAAGCATATAATCAGTTTTAATGCAATACCATTTATGAGCTAGTAACAGTCACCGAAGTGTTTGGATGTGTTGGGCACACACCAAATTAAGCATTCTTGACAAAACCACAATTAAATATGCTGCTTTAATGTTGGTTCATCGGAGTTTCCGTGAAGTGTTTATTGTTAGAAAGATTGTAAATTTCTCCGGTAAGAATAAAATAGTAAAACTTTTTTCTTCTTGCAAAATTTCATTTGTTCCATTAAATTTCACATCTTAGAAAGCATTTGACACAATTTTCTTTTCAGATGAGAATGGTTCTATCTTACTACACCTACTTAAAAATTTGTCATATTTAAAGAAAAAATTGTTCAGTTAAAACCTCGATGAAGCAACAATTCAATCCTGTATTTAATTGTGATTTTGTCTTGAATACTTATATTGATGTGTTCCTAACACATCGAGACAATCTGGTGACTATTGCCATCATGCAAATAAAATTTTGCATTAGAATTGATTTTATACTTATATTTCAACTAATTCGGCATTTGCCTCACCATTAACATGAAACATTATTTAATGCAAACATTTCTCTCAAAACATATGTCAATGTGTACAGACTACAATTCCTGAGATTAATGGGGAGATTGAGCATGTATTTATGTTGTTATGATTGGTCACAATAATAGCCCCATAGTGAAGAATAGCAGCTGAGCATAAACTAATGGCCATGGCTGTAATTCATGACTAAATTCAGCAATGCAAGTAATGAGAATTTTCAATAATTTGGCTTAACAATGTTAACATTGCTTCTCATAACTGGAATTTATTTTTGTAATGGAGAAGCCAATTAGAACTTGCTTCTGTGGTTATTCCTTTTTGTGCATGATAATTTTGTTAATCGATATATATCACAAGATTACATGCATGAGAACCTGGTTTTACATAAAACTTACAAACTGGGATATTATTTACTATTATAACCTTCTTTGTTCAAGTTATTGTTTATTGTTCTATCAATAAGTTCAAGTTATTGATAAGCACGTCAGCTATTGGTTGAGATATTCTTCCAGCTGTTCAGGTTGTTCTTAAAATGTAATTTATGATTGTCCATTTTTGGGCTCTGTAAAGATGTGAATAAGTTGAGGACAAAACCCGGAGGTTGTTGTCCTATCAGTTTATTCGGTTAGAGACGAATGGGCCCCTCTCTCTGATGTCCTCTTCTTTCCTTGTATTCTACATCCTCTTCCAACTGTTTCCTTTGCGGGCAATTAGTATTGTTAAATGTTATCCATGTATCCATCTTGGAATTTCATCCTTAATCTAGTTGTAAGATGTAATAGTTTTTCAAGTGATGTTTAATTTTATCTTGCTAATTTCCATTTACATACATTTAATGTTGCATGGACATTCCACATTTTAAAATTTTCAATTCAAAGAATTGTCAATGCATTTACATAAAAATTTATGAATCTCATAAGGTCCACTCAGGGAAAGTTAGTGGATTCTCAGAGTGATAAGCTCATGTGTTGAGTTCATTATATTTTGCAAGTCCAGAAATCCTATGTTAATGATACACATGTAATATTAAGTCCTTATAAATTATGAGATTAATGAGTTTGTCTTGCATTATGGAATTTTGGTAAATATTGAAATACATGTGTTTATTTTGAGAAATCTCAAATTGTGTTTATTGTATTTAAAATGTCTGAGATATTTTTTCATAATAAATTTCACTAGAAATTAAATTTGAAAAAAAAAAAACGAGTATTTTATAAATACAATTGAAAATTGTATGCAATGCCTGTGAGTCGCATCCGATAACATGTCATGCTTCTGATCGAAGTACATGTGCTTTTGTTTGCCAATGATATGTCTGTACTGGTTTGTAGCTGGGGCTCTATAATATTATTTGGTTTCTCCTTCACTTATGTATTTTCTGAAGCTCAATTATTTAAATATGATTTTGTGATTCATGTCTTTGGTATAGTACTCGGAAGGAAGATTCGTCAACTGTTACATTAAAATGCTTGGTAAATAGCATGTGAATCTCATCCAAAAGGTCTCACAAAGAACATGTGGCAAGCCGCAAAAATTAAAAAAATAATTTTTTTGTCACAATAGCTGGTGAGTCTCATTATTATGGTTGTTTCATTTGTTTGGTTGTGTAAATTTGGACATTCACATCCTTAAAGTGCTAGTTGAAGTTCACATGAAAGTTCTGGCCTTCATACCAGTGATCATGGTGTGACTGATACCAATATGGAAAATTGAATCTGAAGTAATAATTCAATGGGCTTTTAGTTTCTTGGCCACTGGCATCTTGCAACATTTATCAGTCAATGGTAAAATGTCTCCTCTTTCTCACTTAGTTCCTTGTGGCCTAATGGTTGTGTGTTTGAATCCACTTTAAATTGTATTAGAGTTGTGACATCACACATTATGCATTAGTTGTCTTTGACTCAACTGATTTTACTTGGGTTCTCTCAACAGATGAGCGTTCTTCCAAGAGTCTCACAGGTGGCACCAACTGCAACACAAGACGGTGCTGCAGCCTGCCACACCATCTACAGGGTGCCTTGTACTCGAGTGTACTCGACTCCCACAGGTCCGAGTATACGCCAGATGGTGGTCTGGATCTTAATGGAAGAAGAAGAAGAAGTGTTCTATACCAACACCAGAGAGGAAGTTCTTCCTCTCTGCCAACACCAAGATGTACTCAAGTATGATCCTGGAGTTCCAACCTTGTCTCATCGTTATATGGCCTGGTGCAAATAAGAGCGTGACAAGAGAGTGAAAAATAAAGGTGTTGATTTTGCATGGAATCTTGGTGCAAATTAAAGTATATATTTGTGGCAATAAGTAAGCAAAAAATCACGGTTAAGTAACCATTTCCAAAAAAGATATTGTGATTTTTTCAGTGAAAGAAGCTATAACATAACATTAAAACCTGGTATGGCTAAGTTCTGTCATGGGCATTGTATAAGTCATATCTAATCAATTTCTGATTCTGTTTGGCATTGTATGACATGCATGCATATTTTGGCGAAACACGGAACTTTCTAAATTGTTCCAAATTTTCAAGACTAACATTTTTCACACTGATTTGTCTATTTTAAAACAAGGTAGAATTAAACATTTTCTTGACAAAGCTTTATTCAATTCTGAGCTGATAAAGATGGTCATATGTTGCTCTGTATACACAGCTTAGTTTACAGTTCAAAATTCGAATAGATACAGCCATTAATCTTGAAGATATTAAATGCTGACATGGCACTGAAACTTTAGTTTTAGGCGTTAGGGTCGGGACACCTGATGGAACTATACAAAAAAACAGTTAGTGGAACAGCTGATTATTTCATATAATATTTCATATAAATAATTATACACAGAATTAAACATTTTAAAGGGCAACAGCGGTCCCTGCATTATAAGACCGCCCCTTCTGTGGACATGAAAAGGTCTCTCGCGGGGTCAAAAATTGCACTAAAATAACTACTTTGTGCGGGAAGAAGGTGGTCACATCAGAAAAGTTGGTCTTTCAACAGGGGGTCTTATAATGCATGTGCCACTGGAATCATCAAAAAGGGGGCAGGTTGAACGTATGGGGACCATAAAGTGTTGCTGTCCTGTTCCTCTCCATGCAAATACCTATAGATGGGTGTTCCACTCAGAAAGCAGAATGTCATTTTACAAGGTGTCTATTAGGATGTAACATTGCTGCTTGAGATGTGCAACAAAATAAAAGAAAATAGCCATGAAAGTATAAGGAGTTTGTAAAATAAGAAGCTTGTGAGATGAAAATCTCTCAGTGTTGGCCATGTAGAACCAGAGAGATCACTCATAGCTTTAATAATAAAACAGAAAAATGGCTGCTTAGGTCTGTAGCAATAACTGTATCTTTAGTACCATCAGCCATCTGTGACAGTTTGATACACATCCATCATGTTTGCCTTCAGGTACAGTGTCAGGAACATGTCTATTGACAAAATGGAGGGGAAAAGGCAGGGGTGTTAGTGTTGGGAGATGCCCTCTGATATATCATCAGTGATGGAAATGGAAAATTTTCTTCGGGGGAGCTCTCAGCTCATGCAGCGGCGGCTAGCCATTACAAATTTGTAAAGGAATTTCTTCCACCAGAGCAAAATTATTATTATGGCTAAAAACACCATGAGGACTGAAAAAGTAGCATGATGATTGTAATTTCATCACTGCTCATTGGGGGAGCTGTAGCAGGGTAGAGCTCCCCCTGTTTTTTGGTCAAGGGAGCTCAGCTCCCCCAAGCTCCCCCCCCCCCATTTCCATCACTGTATATCATAATGGTAATTTTACATTACATTATAATCTTTCTTTTTTTCAATTCAGGGCAGTTTGAAAAAGATTTTAAGTAAATTCACTTCTTTAGTCTTAAGAAAGCTAAAACCAATGAATTGGGTGCTGCATTCAGCTACATGAGACAATTCACCCAGCAGCCAGAGGCCAGTGGCACATTTAAGTCACCTTGCTAGGCTAACATATTGTTCCTTAGTTAATTTTAAACTTTTGATAGCTAGTTCATTCATTAAAGAATGTTATTTTATAATCTTAAAGTATATCAATGTTACTCTTTTTTTACCCCACTCCTGCAAGTCCAAACAATTTCGACAGTCCTTTTGGCATTTTGTGCCATCTCAAATTATATAGAGGACTCGAGTAGTTTGTCATAGCCCCTACTGAATCGCAAGCAGTAAAAAAAAATCATTGGTTAAAAGCTGGAAAGTTGCAGGTCACACAGAGATGCTAATCAGGGGGTGTTAGGGTCGTGACAGAGGTGTTAGGGTCGGGACAAACAACAGTTTCCACCAATAGTTAAAAATCCAGAAAGGTATGAGCATCCTTTTTGGTCCTGGACAACTGAGCCACTGCTGAGGGAAATTGCTGTAGTAAAAAGGTTCGCTTAGCCAGCCTTTGTTGGGCTGAGGGTATCAACAAACTTAGTGTTAGGGTCGGGACAGCTTTTACAATGCAAGAAAAGAGGATGCAAACAAGTAGCTATGACATATATACAAGGAAATGAGGTTTAATATGCAATAGACGGATGCTCACACTGCGCTGGGAAAGCTAATACAACATAGAATACAGAGAACAAACACACACACAGAGTTTTTAAAAAGAAATTGCTAAAATTTCAATTTTTGGCTTCATTTGCCATTTTGGAGTCTCTTGACACTATTTGACAAATACACGGAGTATCAAATTGCAACTGATATTCATAGTACCAGAACTTCCATGGCCACAGTTGAGAATGCTTTCCATCTACAAATTGTTAAAATTATTTTCCAAATGAAGGGTCGAACATTGCTCAAATTATGCATGTCACGCTAAAATGCTCAAAAATGGCCATTTTCTGGATGTTCAAGACCTCAGATATCTGGAACCAATGCTCCGATTGCCCTGAAATTTGGAGCATTTACTGACAAAACAGTTTTCAACATGACCAGGTACGTTTGGATGTAATATTTGCATTTTGCATGGTTTTGTTGGAGATGCAATGCTGGCTTCACCTGAAATACGCAAAAATTTGCACCAGGCCATATGCACCTCTGGAGCTGCTTATTGAATAGCTTCAAAGCCAATCGCATTGAGACATAATTGGTGGACTTGAAATATACACATTCTTTGTGTCACACATAGCATATGGGGGCAATAGAGGGAAATTTCTGTAAAATATTTTTGCCAATTTGTCTTTTATTTTTTCCCATGATCACAAATTCCCGATTATGAGTTGTTAAAACAAAAAACGCCAAGGATCTTTTCAGTTAATGTTTTATTTTTCGTGAAATACATTAGTCACATGATAGTCACATGATTTGTAAAGCAATACAACAGGTATTTTCAGACTGGATTTTTTTTCTTATTGTACACGTTTTCTTTCATTGACTACAACATATACATGCATGCATACACGTTCATTTCAATTGACGAATAGGTTTATACAGTGGAGCAGAGGTGACCTGTATGAAGTATGTTCACAATTTCTGTATTTCACAGTTTATATTATCGGTAACACAAGAGTTCTGAGATTGACCACCTATTGAATTGTTCTGTAGTTTCTTGTCAAGTTCAGAATTTCTACAACAAAAATTAAAATTCAACATTAAAATCACCCAAGTGCAACTGATGTCTAAAATATGATTAAAATATGATTCGTGCCTGCTCAGTGGGACAGGGGGCAGACCTTTCATACAAATCATTTGAAATACCTGGTAGGAAATTAAATAAATTAAGGGTTATGCTAACACATGAAAGGAATTATCGTTTATATCAAATGCATCACAATTATATGGTAGTTTTCTATGTAGTCAATTGACGATGTGACATTTAAGTTATATAGCTCATCTCAGTAATAGGTTACATAAATATTTCATTTCAATTTATAAACATTTAGGCTTATAAAAACCATAGAGTACAGAGTGATATGCAACTGATCATTGCCAGTACATCATAAAGTGTAGTCGTATTACAGTACTTCTTAAAGTACACAACAGAGATCCTAAATCCCGTTTTAGGTTAACAGAATGATCGTGGAACGATAGACCTCCATACTTGGGGGAAAAGCATATAGACTATATGTATCTATTGTGACTTAGATTCAGCATTCATTAAAGCCATCCTCATCCTCAAATAGCAGTTCGTTACTGTAGTACTGACACGTAGTCTTTCCCGTCTAATGTAGACTTGTACACATGTCATGGTTTTAAAGTAATAATTTAGTGACAATGTTTCATTTAATTTAATCGCTTTCTGATATAATAATATACTATCTATAATATTTCTAACAGCATCACTGTTTCAACTGAAAAGACAATACATTAAAACCAGTACTACTGTGGGACATAGTGATCCCTGAAGCACCAGAAAACCCCAGTCGTGTTTCCCTTCCCCTCATCCTGATCACACCCACCCCAGGGTGACTGACCCCACGTCGTAACGCCCCCCTCCCCTGCACCCCCACAGGGTGACCCCGCCCTGACAATGCGCAGGAAATGTACATCACTTTCTCAGAAGGAGAGAATAAGGCATTAGAATATATAACACCAATACAATCGCCGTTGTGCGAGCATCTTGATAATTAATCGTCTTTGATAAATCACCTTGATAAAGTTACCATTGATATACAGTAATATTCACTTTAAAGACTTGTTTTATGCATTTTCTCCAGCCTTTGATGCTAGCATGTATTTCACACACACATTTATTTGACATTTCATGGTGACCTTTTCTTTACACCAGCATTAACACATCTTATACCAGTGGTCTTTTTCGAAACAATAACTTTATGCATTATCATGTGATCCGTTGCCCGAAGAACATGAAACACTCCTCCAACGACTCGCACAGCAATTCTCAAGTATCAACATCATGAAATTTTAATACGACAGTTGTCTGAACACTCTCCGACAGTCTTCCGTAGAACACAACAAAATGCACCAGGGTGTGTTTGCCCTGCATAGTGTCACCATCTGGTGGATTGGGTGAAAACCAGTGTCTCTCTTTCACTGTAAGAATTCCTAAAATCCATTTAGAACAACTATATGGTCGCTACAAGTAGTGGGGTGTTTCTTGGCCTGTAAGCAACCGGAATATTGACGTTGGCATGGTTTTCATGTGAATCTGCAAGCAAACAAGAAACTCATTGATAATGACACAAAATTCTTTTAACAAGTATAGGCAGAGGTGGCGGAACGCTTCGAAAAGTGGGGGGCACCGGGCTCCGGGGCAGCTTGTTTACGGTAATTTCAGGGAGAAAGGGGGGCATTTTATGTATTTTTGGACCCAAAAGTGGGGGGGCACGTGCCCCCAGTGCCCCCCCAGCTCCGCCGCCTCTGAGTATAGGCCTAACTTTTCTTGAAAGTCAGCGGTCCTAAATATCTTTATCCTTCTGAGAAATTAAACCTTTAAATAATACAATAATGTAGGCCTATTTCCAGTGAGTGGTTTACCATCCATGTCAATTAAATTTTACAAAACTCCCTTGAACATCATGGAAAATGATGAATTGATGATCAATTATTTAGGCGGCCGTCCTTCAAATTAGGACATAGATTTATAATACAATTTATATATATAAATAACAAGATATGACTTATTTTTAACGCAAAATTTAATTAAAAAGTAGTTGAAAGTAATTCTCACCTCTCCTACTGATGTTGCTAACATATTGACAATTTTTTCGTGAGGCACAGCCACAACGCTTTGACCATTAATTTCAATTATTCTATGACCCACTCGTACTCCCCCTCGTTCCGCTATTCCACCTCGTAATAAACTGCATATCTGTGGAAAAGTAAAGCAACATAGAATTAGGCTAAGTTAATCTTTTTTTTTTGCTGTTATTATATTCATCAGCAAAAATGTTAGCAGAATACGACAAGATTTTTTATAAGTATAAAATTGGCTTGGCAACAAGATACTTCATTGTGGGCGATAAGCCAAAGGAAAATTACCATAGGATTAAATGATCCATCTGTCAAATGAGTACCAGACATTCTCCTTAAGTAAAATTTTCATATAAATCTTTTAAGGTTAAGAGATCATTTCAGTATTCCCATTGGGACCTTTTAAAATGGGCTTTCATTTGCTTTGAGAATTTGAGAATAATGGCTGATTTCATGAATTATTATCTATGCAATTTGAATTAAGTTAATGATCAGAGAGTTATCAATAATGAATACATACCACACCATTCTGAACACTAAAACCAAGTTGATATTTTACATCTGGTCGTTTGATTAGAACCTCAACTACTGGCGGACATGAAACAACCGTAAGTTTGACAACCGTCTGGTTCTTGGCAGCCTGGAAATATAAAACAAATGCTTCAGATCAGATATTCATAGTCTGTGACAGGAACCAGAGATGTAAAAGCATATAAATCATATTGGATTGAGCACTACAATGCCCTAACAGGCCGGTCATAAATTTTTACAACTTTATTGCCGTTTTTATAGTTGTAATAGTCACAGTTGCCATGGCGGCCATGGAAATGATGCGCAATTAGCTACGAAAATAGAAGTTTGGATTGCTAACAGCATTTTGAGGGGAAACAAATCTCTTTACGACATACTCTACTACATAACAACAAAGGGAAGTTTATTGCGCATCAGAACAATCAAATGTCACAAAACGCAACTTGTGAAGTCGTGAGAAAAAAGGTGTACTGCTTTTACATTCATTTTTACTCGAATGTCATATTTTTGTTGTATACTGAGAAAGAAAAACAGGTCTGTAAAAAGTCAAAAAGTCAGAAAGTCAGATGTAAAGGGAGATAAACAAAGCGGACAAGTCCAGGTCTGTGACACACAGCCTGGCACTGTCAGAATCAATCAGAGGCCAGTCACTTTTAGGGGAGTTTTTCAGCTTATTTTTCTGTCAAGCAACCTTTTTGACATACCTTAATGTAGTTTTGGCAAGAGGAAAGGGGCAGGCCCACCAGGCTGATGCCATTGATGGAGATGATTTGATCTCCGATGTTCAGTTGGCCACATCGCGCTGCAGCTCCCCCTGGTTGCATGTTGGCTAGAACGACGGTTGGCACCATGGACCCCCAGCCTGACTCCACTATCACCACCCCCAGGGGTTCTGTTTTTAGCTTTGGCACTATAACCTGAAAACGAAACAATATTTCATATATATATATATATCAATAACATATCAATAAATTTAATACTATCGAACCATTCAAGCATCAGTGGGTGATTTTGATATGAAAAAGTATGGAGTTTACCTCAGAAAAATACTTTGTCAAAATCAAATTTTTTATTTCTTATTTGCCATGGCTTTTCAATAAGTCTCTGAAGATATTTCTGCCTACAATCTTGCTATGGATTGGCATTACATATCGGGATTAAAATTTTTTTGTGAATTACAAGTTATTAAGATAAATTTACAGCACATCAATGCCTTCCTTGATCTTTAAAACAATGGTATCTCGATGAACAAGGTACTAAACAACCTGCACTGCCAAAAAAGTGTTGAAATATTTCTGGACATTTCGTGGAATATGAAAGAAATTTTTTCTCTTACAAATTAGACATATTGACCTTATAAGTACTATACAATCTGTGGGTGCCAGTGCCACCTACCTCCTTCTGCATCTCCTTGTTGGAGAACATGTAGAGTTCCTCCCCATATATTTCCTGCTGATTGAGGACCTCCTGGTAGTCCATCTCCTTCATCATGCCAGGGTCCTCGATGCCGTTCGCCTTGAGGAACTCCATGTAGGCCACCTGGAAGGCCTGCCCGATGGACTGGGCAATGAGCTGAGCCTGAAACACACAATAAGGCACAAAATAAGTATTACTATTTCATTTTACGGGTATTAAATGATTTTCATAACATTAATGACATAAAACTGCAATAATATGAAGCATCTGCCAGGTAATCATAAATTATAGCATAACTAATATCTGGCTACCTTGGATGTCAGACATAATTTAAGTATAACAATAAGTATTTCTAACATTGATGATACAAAATAATATTTATTAAGTAACATTTAATTGCAAATAATGAAGCATCTGCCAGGTACAAATTCATAGGATGTCCAAATTCCAAAAGATCTAAAGGATATATCCTTAAGGTAACGCAAGGTAGGTTTCTGATCTTAAAGATAGCCTGCAGACAGGGAAATTATGGGACTTCTTTGGTCATTTAGTTATCTGACATAGACAGCAGAGAGTTTAGAAGACAAACAGAACTCAAAAGAGATTTAAGAGGAGCAGCATCAGGCCGGGTTGGATTTCCTGCCCAGTCATTGCTACCGACTAAGAATCAATCTCAGTTAAGGCGCTTCCGGCGAATCGAAGTTTTCAGGAAAAGGGAACACCCCGGGCATTAACTGCGCTTGATTTGGAATGGTAATTGAATAGCAACAAACCTTAAACCTGGAAGTTGGGGGTTTAGGGAATTAGGGTACGTCGATGGTATTCTATGTTGATTGGAAGGGGGAAAAAAGAGTTGGGAGAACTGCAGACATAAGGTAGTGATTTAACGTCCTTTATGAATGATGGGGCCTTATCCCGAAATCAGTTGGCCAGCCCTGGGCCAACCTGATCGTTGTAAACAAGATTGGTCCGGTCACCCATCAAACTGTAACGAAGGACAAATTGCCAACCTCAATCCGTCCAAGCAGACAAATCACCCTGAGGGTCAAAATAAATTATACTCTATGTGACCAGACCTGTCAAGATCAGGAAGCACACTAAAAACAGTCTGACGGGTGAACTTGAAAACTATCCCGACCACAAAACAAAAATTTCAGTTTTAAGTAAAAGGCTGTCTCGCTTGTCAGAGTGGTCAGAGAAGCTTTAGAATCCTCACAAATAAGGCTTTAAAAGCTCCAAGCTGATTTTACACTATATGTCCCATTACTCAGTGTACCAAACTTGTATATCTCAATCCAGACCTGTTTATCACAACAACTTGGCAACATAATCAAGGTCTCGGAAAAAACTAACATAACATAATTGTATCAATGAAATAAAGATTATAAAATACTGTGGTATGTTTTTAAATAAATTGGGCGCAACTATAAGTTGCCTCCTTTCAAAGCATATCATTAGTGAGAAAGCAACTTTGGTAGTGTTTTCCAGACAGGAGACCAAACTTTGCAACTAAGCAGCCAGCCCTGTTTGACAAAGCTGTGAAGGGTTTTCCATTTTCATGACTTACATATATATATATATATATATATATATATCTTTATTCAGAAAAAAAACAAAGATTGGTACATCAAATCTAGCCAGGGATATTATACGCCATAGAATGTTGGAGTTTGTATCCAAGCAAGAAGATGAAAATGACACTATTTGCAGAAAATACTAAATAATTGATACTTTTTTTTATGAAACAACTTTTTAATATGATATGACAATTTTTAAAAAATCGGATACGACACATCTTTATTGAAATAGCATTGACAACTTGGGTCAAGCGGTCAGAATCCACAGTCTACAATCACAAGGTCGTCAGATGACAAACAGCCTTGCATAGAAGCAGCGGAGAGCCAGTGGCAGAGCCACGTCTAATAAATCATACGCACGCCTTTGAAAGGCATGGGAAGCAACAGCGCTTGTCTTTTTTCCTGCTTGCCGTGCTCGGCCAAGCCGCTTGATGATAAATCGGTCTGTTGCTTTGGCATTCTCCTTCTGACTACCAAGGTGCCACTGATAAATTATTTACGCAGAGGAAAGACAAAGAAAAAGCAGGAAAGGATACAACGTATGGAGCCACCCACGGTGCAACCCACCACATAACCTGGAATCCAGTCACTAGCACTTCCACCAAAGCACTGCAAAGTAGCAGGCCCTGCAGGGAGCCATATAAGTTGTTGTGGAGCCCATGTTTCTGGCCCCTGAATAAAGCAAATGCTGCCACTCTTACCGCCTAACGAAGAAGGATAATCTGAATAATGAATCGCGACATCAGGAATGAGACACCGACCCAACCAAGGCTTTTTTCTTCGTTTGAATGATGGATGAAGCAAGTTTGGAGAAACTCGAATAATCAAGTTGACAAGGATTAATACAGGAGGCAAAACTAGCCCAACTTAAGGCCAATAAAAACCAACCAACAAGCAAATGTATGAGAGACAGGTCTTATCAGCTATACAAGTCTACTAATAATGTGATATAACGTGTTCAGAAATCCATGTACAGTTTGTACACTGATACCAGATGCACCAATGAAGCATCTGGAAAGACATATAGATTTGCCAAGTTCTAGACGACCATTATCCGAAGAATCGTAACTTCATCGTTTGTAACTTAACGCACTGTTAAACTTTGGTGCATCCTCTGGGTGCATCCCAGGAACTTTTGTCAAAAGAACAGAACAATAGCGACAGTAAGAGATCAGAGGAAAGATCAAGAGGAAAGATCAAAAAGATTGTATGGATTACTTTTAATGACTTCTGTCAAGAGTGGGTGATGGATGTGCCAGGATGGAGGAAGATAACAACAGCAGCAGTATCCACATCAGGAGATCTTAGCATCCTCCTCATCCCACACTCATCCTGCAGTCATCCTGGACTTGTGTCACCTTTCCATCCCGGCATCACTTCATCAATTCCCTCACCAGCCTCCGCAACCTCCGCAGCCCAATTCCTTATCCACCTCATCTCAGTCATCTTGCTTATTGCGCTTATCCTAAGTTCACGTGAGAGAACACTCCTTCACCCAAAGAAGCCTCCGGGTTTACAAAGTGTCAATCAATAATGTTGTAATGCCATCGCAGATTTGCTATAACACAATTGGCTATTGCAGATTTGCTATTGCAGATTTGCCATTGCAGATTTGCTATTGCAGATTTGCTATTGCAGATTTGCTATTGCAGTTTTGCTATTTGCATTATTTTCCAGTCGCTATTGCAGTTTCGGTATTGCATTTTTACTACTGCAGATTGGTTATGGAAGTTTTTGTATCATTTTTCCTATTAGCAGATTTGTTGTCAATACTACAGCAAAATTTGCTGTTTCAGATTTCATGCTGCAGATTTTTCTTCAATTACAGTTACAGATTTGCAATTATTGTAATCCCAATTTTCCTATTGTAGATTGGTTATAACTGGTAGATGGGTAATAACTGGTAGCTTTGGTAGATTCCTCAGAAATTACATATTGATATTGGTAGGAGACTTGACCAACTTCCCATCTCCTTGTTTTGTTTCGTCAATGCTATAGGACACCCAAGGGAATGAACAGAAGAAGATCCATTGCATTGGAGATCTGTCTCACAACCCATAGAGGATGTTAGATTCTTCCATTGGAATAATTTCAAGCAGCCTTCCTCCATCCTAGGATTTCTTTTGCCATCCATACTACATTCTTTTTACATTAGCACTTTGCAGCCAAATGTAGGTTTTACTTTTTATCCCTTTCAAAAATATTTCTAGAAGAAGTTATATCAGTGAAAAATACTTGAAGAGTTTTCCCAGTCAGACAATATGGATTGATATGACTTGTCTGAAGGGAAAATGCTCAGAACTGTTGGCAGACGCAAGACCATCCCATGCCTGATTTTTTTGTCTTATTTCTTTTTTGATAGGTTGCCTTGTCTTCTCTTCACCCTCTGTGTGTGGAGTGTTCTCCCATTGCGCAGATGTTGTCCGACATTCAAACCTCCGGTCAACCGAAAATTGGGATGCATCGGTTCTTCCTTCTTTCGCTTTTATTTGTCTATCTTTCTTGCGGGCTGTTAGTGAGGTCAACTGAACCGGTGCCTCATCGACGTGTCTCTTTAACAGTCTTTATTGGCTGTTAACCTGCTGTTGAAACACTAACAGACTGTGTGCGGAGCGAGCACAAGTTGTGTTATTTCTGGCAAGAGGCCTTTTGATGTGAAGCCTTAGACACATTTGCATTGTTTCCTGGTTCTGCTAGGAGATGAAAGACCAGAGACATTTCAAAGGATGGTCTGATCAATCTGGGCTATGGATTTTTGTGCTATTCTTAGAACACAGCCACTGGCTCTATTTAGAATAGGGATGCAAGGTGTGGTCACAAACAAAGCTTTGATTTAGCAGCGCAATTAATGGCTGATTGGGGATAATTCAGGAGGAGAAAGACAATGCCATTACTTCCTTGTAAATTCCCCTTAGTCTGTGAGAATGGACTAATTGTTTCAGGGTTTCCATTCTACAATCATCCAAAGCCGTTTGGCGGAAGACATGTTTTGCAGAACCGTGAAGATTCGATTATCTAGAATATCGAGCCAAAAGCAGTTCACACCTTCATATCATTTCCAAGTACACACAAGGAAAGAGTGAGTCTGCACTTTCACCAGAAATATTTACAAGGCATATTTACAAGGCAAATAACTTGGAAGTTTCAGCCGTATCCAATCATGCGAGTTAGGCATATTTATTCATGCGACTAAGTTTGCTTTCCTTCCATCTATTTCGCAATCCTGCTTTCAAATCTGAAAATTCCACACGACTAAACAAAAAGCAAATGAGTCGTTAAAAACTTTAATGGACAAAAAAAAGAAAATGTAATTATGAAGATAATATAGATGGACAAACAAAGCATATGCGCCACTAATACACCACTAATATATCCCATAGCATCAATTAGTAATGAGCAGTATTGATCTGGAAGAATGTTGTCCCTGATAGCCATTAATCATGTCATCTCATTGATCCAAATGTCCTTTCTCCATTTCAAGTGCCAGTTCATCAACCACACATGTGGAAGACCATGAAGAAAGAAATGAAAGGCACAAAGCTGTAATTGTGTCATTATATTGATATTATCATCCAGCAATAAGCCTTTTAGAAGGATGCAAAAGACTAAAAGCCAAGCAATAAGTTAGATAAGTAAGGTTTCAAGTGCATTCAGCTGAACGACTAGGCCTACAAAATCGATCGTCGACCTTCGTAATTTTATAATTATGCAGCCTCCAAAAACACATGTTCAACTGAGTCTGAGGGCAATAGAACTAAAATCTTACTGGAGATATAGACCTTCTATGTACATTCAATAGAACCACTAAAATGCATATCTCAAAAGCAATAGCATCAGATGAGACCTTCAAGACACAAAAGCTGCATGAGGTTATGAATTGAAGCAGGCCCATTGCATTTTTCCACACATGAGTTCCCTCCAAGCAGTACTGAAAAGGCATGTCTCCTTGAAAGGAAGACCTTGTACATGCTGGGTAATACTTAAACAGCATGTACACATTGTGTGTAGCATACGTAAGAAAATAAAGCAGCACGTAATTGCAAGGCAGCCTGCATTCATGTGACGAAATCATGGAACAAGAAAAGAAAAGCCATTAGTGTTTGAAGTTTTTCAAACCAAGCCAACCAGCAGAAAAACATGGCAACTGCTGATAAAGACAAAAAATCTTGTTTAATGAAGGCTTGGTGAGCTTACTGCACAGCATGAAAAGCAGTGAAAGCAACTCAGCGATAAATATACCATTCGAGATACATACACATAACATAATATGAACCTTAGCAACAATGAAACACATTGGTGTCCAATCCGATTGCCCGATAATTTCCATGCATCACAAGTAAAAAAATTCTCCGGAACCAAAAGCGTAAAAGAGAATACATTCTTGATGTGAAATAACAGAAACCAAAAGAAATTAAACTGGAAGATTATAAAACGTATCCAATATATATGATGTCTTCTACTTGCACTTAAACCAAGGACCAGCAATTTAAATTCTCATCTGGTTCGGATATTGACCTTCACAGAAGCAGGAGGAGACTTAATCGGTGGGCCATCAGGATCAGGAGTTTCCACTGCACAAGATTTCGATTTAATTTCAGGACTGCTTTTACTAGAGGATCAGTCTATTACAGTCTGAGGAGCAGTCTGAGGACTGGCTTAAGGCTGAGCCCCAGGAGCTTCATCTCACCTTTCTACCCTAGAATCCCAAATATGTCAATAAAACCAACCAACAGACAGGGATGACAACCATTCTTGCATGAGATCTATTCATAACACCAGATCACTAAATCAGTTTTGCAAAGGGGTAGAAACTTTAACGTATAGCTTGGGAAGACCCAGGGTCAATTGAATGTCAAATTCATTAATGAAAGGTCTTTTAATCATGAAAGTCAATGGTTTTATGAACCTTCAGGATGGTCTCGCTTTTTAAGCGTTTTTATCAAAATGAGCAATTTACTGGATTTGACCCAATTGAGAAATAGGGACCTCAAGTCCTGCACCGGATAGATAAAGCAACGGCAGACTAAATCTTATCGAGTGTCCATGCAGCAGCATGCCAGGATCCATGCGATGCAATGATTTCGAAATCGCATGCTACCAAGCCATTTCATTAACAAACAGATGATGACATTGTATTGAATGAATGGAGCATGCTACGGCATTGCTACGCGTTCCATTTTACTGCCGTTTCATGACTACTAATATGATATATCACTGGTTGTGACTGGGTGTGGTGGAAGGGAGTAGATTAGTCTGCAGCAATATATTACTAAGCCAATTGTGACAACTGCGCTCCAAGTAGGACACCGAGTATACCAGTGATTTTAGAGTCGGAGTGCGAAAGAGCCGATACACGAAACGACATTGATCTTCGAGAGCAATTTCTGTATCGCACATGTAACCTAGGCCATTTGAAGCTCAACTACACATCTCTCACTCAAAGCGGCATAGTAAAAGGGCAGACTCTGTAACCAACATAGTAAATGAGCCCACACGAAGTAATTGGACACCAGAGAGAGAACAGAAACATCATTTACATTGGCCAATTCCCTCAGCTCTAATGGCCCACAAAGCAATTCATGGCTCCTGCAGTGTATGCAAATGAAATTACCACAGATACTGTTGGTGTTTGATTTTGTCGTTTCGCCTTTTCGGAAGCGATACCTTCATTGGTTTTTCAATCAAGGCATGCGATAAAATTCAGCCGCTTCTGGAAGACATTTGTGGCCATTTGTATCCGCATCTTGGGACTGATGGTTTATCTGGATAATGTCATTAATGAATCATTCCTTATGAGCTCTAGCTTCAACAATATAATCTTCCAAGGAAGACACAAACACAAAATAATATTGTAGCAATGAATATAATGAATACCAAGGTAGCACTGTGTTGCAACACCCATGACAGACCTTGAGGTAACATCACCAGAGAAACCATCCCTGCTATCCATTACCTCAGGTGCACAAGACCTCATTTTGAGAAGCCTTATAGTTCTTGACCGGAAAGACAGGCTCTCCCTGAAAGGCGTCAAATTGGTCAGTAGCAGAACTTGAAGTGAGCGTGTGTAGTACACACCGTACAGTTGTATCTAATGCGGTAGCATCTCAGCATGACGTGCGAAGTTCTGTGAACCATTCGCATGCCTATCATGTCAGATGGCTTTTAAACCTGTCATGAACTAATTCCTAAAGCATTTCAAGCTAATGAAATCAAAGGACAGAATTCTCATTTGAAGCTGTGTTTGAGTCCATTACTTGAGCAATTCTGATTGCATCGAAGAAAGAAGTTCCTTGGCATCCGGCTCGCCCAAATGAATGACATGACCCTAATCACGCCATTACTTCTGATCCCATCTCTTCAAAGACACTTCTTCGGGTAGGATTTCAGATTCATAGCAAAATCTCGTGTCTCTTACTGTTAGTTTGTGGTGCATTTGCATCATTCCTCCAGGCGGAACATGCTACATTTTGCACCGAAACTAGGAAACAAAAAGGATTGGAGCTACTAAACCCAAGCAAGCTTGAACTTCCTTCAAGAACGAAAAAGGGAATTTTCAAAGCAGACAAAAATGTGGAATTTGGCAAGAATCTCATTAAGGGTCTTGTCTGGCTTGTTTTCTTTCTTGAAGATGTCTGCTTGAAACAGCAATGCATTAACATTGTATCAGTGTCAGAGGCATTAGTTCTACATAATGAATCAGGCATCGCATGTCCTCCACAGGAGAGGATCTTTGCGATTGGGAGTAAAGGAAGAGACTAACATTTCATCAATAACGCCCTGTCACATCAGACGAGGATCACTACTTCCAAAATGTAGTATCAAAACACGGTTTATTGATTACAACCGGCAAATCACAAAGGGAAAAACAACAGTTTTTAGCTGTCCTAGAAAACGAGAGAAAAGAAAGTTTTGTAGTTCTCCAGAACACGTAAAGGTCACAACCGATCAAGGTTCTTTGTCAGCAACCAGAGACCAAAGAATCTTATTTCCTACAGAATTCCACAAGAGGACTAGACAGCTATAAGAGGTATAAGACCACAGCTACCCTTACGATCCTTTCTTCAAGAGAAAATAGTGCACACACCATAGCAACCGACATACATCAACTAAACTCTCAAAGGAACCTTTATCGAACATGAGGCAAAAATTCTTTAATATGCAGAAGGTCAACCCGGAGATTACTCAAAGTCATTGCTTTTAGAAACAAAAAGACGAAGCACACTCGGGATAAAAAAAAACATTATCATGGCTTGCATTTTCCTATGTATTTAGAAAAAGAGAGGGCAAGTGTCAGCGATATCTCATGAAACTAAATCAGAGGATCTTGGAAAATTAAGGCAATGATTAAAATCCTTATTGACCTTTCGTGCAACAAAATACAGTGTACACAATATTAACTTAGACTATCACTATCCGAAACGGTCAAAAGGCCAATTTCGCAGAAGAGAGAATTGCCCGATATGCACTCTCCGCAGTGAATTGGTTTATATGAACTCTTAGCTCTTAGAGGAGCCAGACAATCTCTGTGTTTCTCATAACAGGTCAGAGCAAGCCATTACAGTGCCTTGGGAGGCATGAATCATATTGACCCAAGAAAATTGTATCATGACGAGTGTTTGCCCAATCTTATTTACCGTAGAAAGGGCAGTAGCAGCGGGCAGTGGTGGACACCACCTGAGGGAGGATGGAGGGGAGGATGGAGGCCAAGCCAGAAGGCCAAGCCAGAAGGACAAGCCAGCAGGACAAGCAAATGGCAGAAGCCAAAGCAAAAAGCAAATGGCACCAGAAGTCCAAGCAAAAAAGATGGCAAACATGGCAGCAGAAAATTACCACATATTGTATGTATTGTGCAGAGCTGTATTGCATTTGGCACGGAAGCACCGAGCACAAAGAGACGCCAGCGGGGTTATAGAAAACAGCATCCTATCAGATTTCTCGTATGTATGCCGTGCTATTGTTATTTGGATAGACTGGCGGAGGTCCAGTATTGTGTCCTTCGCCATAACATGCATGTCAAGAAGAAATGCCATGAAACAAGACACTGCACAATGAATACATTAAATACAGCATATCATGGAAGTTCTGTACGTTATACTAAACCATATTATATTGGATGCATTGGCACTCAGCTTCAACATGCCGGTGAATCAAAATGCATTGATAAATGTCACCTGCAAAGAAATTAAGAAATATAAGCTGATAAATTGTTACGGTGATATTCTTCGAATGACAAGACCCAAAGGGACGTATGCAGATATTTTGAGTATACTATAACTCTGGGGACAGCGCTGCGCATGGTAGCTGCACATGGTATCTATGAAGCTACACAACAGTGTTAGGCAGCCTTCAGCCAGCCCTCCACCAGAGATGACCTCAGTGGGCCTTTGGAAGAGGACTGACCTCTCTCCTGACCAGACCAGGTGCCCTCTGGGAAGGGCCATCCAGTCCAACACAGGTCACTCAACAATAGGGCATCTATGAAGGGCACTGTTACAGCACCACCAGACCATCTCTGTGGCTTCATCTCTGTGCCTTTATACTGCATTATACTGACACAGTAGGATGTGGCTTTTGAAAACTATATTGAAGGTTGAATAGGAGCTGATGAAGCAATCTTGCAAGCCACTCCAGATACACAGGGTGAACAATACAAACCAATATTACTAAACCTTCTGCATCATGCAGCTCTAAATTCAGGCATTAGATAACTTTCAAAATCAGCATTACGGGCTCTTTGTATTAAAATCCAAAGCCTTCACACATGATTAAGGATGAATACAGACAGACTTTCGTGAAAGGCTCATACAGTTCACTTCCAACATTCATGAAATTTACTGCTCAGCATTTCAGCCATGTTTCAAAACCTAAATCACATTGATGCTAGAATTTTACAGCATTTTAGACTCTACTGAAAAGTATAAAAACACAACACTACAGGAATTTGTTTTCAAAGCCTGTCTTTCTGATCTGTTATCCCATTAATCCCCAGACATAACAATTACACACTTCAGTGTCCACCTTAATGCAATGGCCATAATTCTATAGTATCACAGTTCTCTGAGGTATTTTCTCTCTCTTCCCTTTTTTTTCTCTTTTAGACATTTCTCCTCAACCACCAATCTGCCATTTCTGCCAGACTGCACACAGAGGCATAATCCTCAAACTCTCCAGACATCAATCTGACATCAGCACCCACCTCATTGATCCACACTTGGACCATGGTGACATCGCACTGCACGGGCAGGGAGAATCCTTTTCGGTCGCTGATGGTGAAGACCTGCATCCCCATCTCAATTAGGATCCTCTAACATTTTCTCAGCAGCTAATTATCAGGAGAGCCATCAAAAAGCACGAGAATAATGCGATGAATTAATTCCTCATTGTTCGTGGAACGATGTTGTGACAACATTTCTTGACAGCGTTTCCCCAGAATGAGAGCGTTCTTATTCCTCCGAGTCATTCTCATTAACTTAATACAGATACAAATTCCTCACTACGTCTGAAGCCCATCACCTGTCGGCCTCCCAAGTCGGCCTCCCAAGCGCAATACTAATCACAGGGATTCTCCGCCATACTCGCAAGGCATATCCATATCACTGTGGCATGCGTGGAGGAAATTGAGGGTGCTAATATGCCCTACTTGTCAATTCCAGAATGCTGCTGATGATTAACACATTCATAACTCCAGAAACGACGTCGAGATGTTGGCAAGATGTCGTCGAGACATGACGCGCAGGAAAATGACAGGGAGTACCCCAAGGTGAGACGTCGTCACCACACCAATCTGGTACACGGTTGGCTGCAGTCTTAAACGTGCGCCATAGCAATTGGTAGACAGACCTGCTGCCTGTTATATCAGGACAGATTCTGCAGCAGCATCCCGGCTTCACAGAAGGACCGCTGCCTGAGGGTGGCCCATCACTCCGCCATCCATACATCAATGAGGGCCCAGCATACGACCTGATGCAGACTTTATCCTTCTCATCGCCCTCTCTGCATTTCAGTGTCTAACTCCTTAAGTAGCGCTAAAAGCCATTGCATACTTCTCCCAGCGGTGTTATTTAATGGTTTTAAAGCACAAAATATATATAAATAGCCTTATGAAACAGTTACAGGGCTCCGGGGCAGACGGGGCTTTTAGGACGCTATTCTGAGCAACAAATTCGTCTCACGGCCCCAATGGAAATCCATCAAAACTGCCTGTATTTCAAATATATATGCTTTGTCTGCCTAATGCCTCTTTTCCATCCAAAGCACATAGGTCTCCAGAGGCAAAATCAGACAATTTCCTCATTGGTTGCAAAACCGTTGCATGGATTTCATAAAGCATAGAATCCTTTCAACGTCAGTAAAGATTGAAGCGGCTCAAGGCTGATTCCATATTATTGGACTTCTAACACAAGTTATCACCTCCTCAACTGCAGGCAGCACCTTTGCTTGATGGTTAGTGACAGATTCATCTTGGTCGCCCGTTCTCCTCCGCTACGACTGCCATCACATTTGTAAGGAAATCCTGCGCCGATGGGACATTTGATCTTGCGGGCAGCAGTGGAAATTTGCTCCGTAAGTGATACCCAGAGTGAGCTGGCATTTGACCGATTGCGATAACTGGACGAGAAGTGGACGAGAAGCAGACACAGATGCAAACACCGAAGCGTCCAGATGACCAACAGTGAGTCTGAGTGACCGCTGAATGGCCAATGCTATAGCGTTAGACACAGCCCATCTCTTCGACTCTTCCCAGCCGCTCATCCGATAGTCTCTCTGCCTTCTAGTCCCCGCCAAATCGCCACCTCAATCGCGCAGCTCTCCGTGCGATGGGGTTTAATCAAGGACCGTTGATTGGCCGGCAGTGAAAAGGCTGCGTGGGAATACCAGCAAATCACCAGGAGATTTCCTGCCACATCCACAAAGAGGACCAAAGGCAAAATCATTTGTCCCATTCCTGTCCACTTACTCCCCTGCTGCATTGCCACTACATTGGCGCTACAGCCAGGAGGTCTGAGGAGGAGCCGCTGCCAGTCCCTTGAATAAGCAATTCCAGTTACAATTAAGACCTTTATTGGCCCATCAAGCATCCATTTGCTGCCGCCTTACTCATTTGTCAATTCTTGAATGCTTACTAATGTAATTAGATGGAAACAAACCTTCCCATTAGCTCAATTAGGGAAATTAACCTCCTTGTTATAAAGAGAGGAAACCAGTCCTCCAGTGGCTGAGTGGGACATACATTACATTGGCAAACAGTAATGCACTTAGTCCGGGAGAGATCCATTTTGTTGCGGTTACTTGCACAGCTATTTCAGAGTTGTGTAGTTGTGAATTAGGGAGACATACGTCGGGGGACTGTGGAGGCATTTCACCGAAGAGAATGCCAGAAAATGGGGAGGTGGGTTCACCTAAAATTACATATATGTCTGGTGTGAGAATCTGTAGGGAATTTGCAGAGTGGCTTTGTATTCTAAAGAGTAGCTATTTGTATTGAACACCGGTGCATGTATATGGATTGATGGGCAGAAACAAAAATGTAACAACCATAAAAGCAATGTTCGAGTACAATTATATCAGAACGGGCAATCAATCAAGCATGCAAAATGTAACATGTGAACAAAAAAGGTCAGAATTTTCACAGCTGTTTCATACATGTTTTATTGAAGTATGGCAATAAAAATGTACCTCTGGGTAATGACTTTTAGCTTTTAATTCACTGTGCTCCAACAGCACTGCACTAATAACATTCAAAACTATGTGCAGCGGATTCAAGTTAATTCTGAAAAAGGCACATAAAAAGTTGCGTAGCGTTCAGTTTGTACATTTATGACTAGATGAGTGATTACTTTCATTTTTCGGGCAAATTTACAACCAAATTTACCACCCAGCACGAAACATGCAGGCAAATTACTCTGGGGCACAGTAAAGAATTCCAGCTGACAACACAACTAAAGTTATGATCTTCCTGTGTGCATAGATCATTCAGGTTGTCTGTGGAGTTGTACCAATGGGGAAAACATGAATGATTACTACTGATGTGCATTGCTGATATCCAATGTTCTAGCCAGTTATGTTAAGGTGGTGTGTTTATCAGTGTATCGAAGGGAATTCATAAGTTACAATCCTGAAGTGGGAGGTATAAAAGACGAAGGGAAGGAGACTGTCTTGAGTGTCTTGTGTCTTCCACTTGCTCAGCATTGACTATTAGTCACTCGGGAAATGGAGAGCTAATTTCAATTAACTTCCCATCTAAATGGCATCCGGCTCAGATGTTGTTGGACGTCCGGTTCAGATGATGTTCCTACATGTCTGCCACAAACGCATCTCAGAACCAATATGTTACTTGCAGGAGTCGAAATCCAGAACTTTCAGCCGTGCATCCAGCTGCCTTTCCAATTTCAAACTAACGCAAGATATACAAACCTAAAGTATGACCTTTCCAATAAGAAAACATGGAATTTATCACCAGCCTTGACATTGAAACTCAACACATCAGGGCCGATACACGATACAGGCATATCTGTTAAAAGGAAAGATTAAAGCAAGCTATGTCTATCTATAGCAAGCACAGGCAAACTTGCAAAGGTAGGAAACCTTTCAACTTTTAAGCAGCTTGACACCAGCACACACCAGGAAAAGACATCACTGAGGAACATTGACTAAAAATAGACCAGACGCCAAGCGCAATCCTAAAAGTACAATTCCTGGAAAATCAATGCTGAAGATGGGTTTTCAATGTAGTCGTATTTGCTCCTTAAAAAGTCATTCCGGTTGCATACATAATTTCAAACACACGGAACCGAAATAAACACTCTGTGAGCAAATTTAGAGCCATATTGCCTAATATACCATCATTGGCCAAAATACATTTATGGAAAATCTGCACAATTAGACTCCGTTAAACAGGTAAGCCACATTTGATACAAATGTATCACGCAGCAGTGGAGCCTTTATTAGGGGACTTGAAAGGACTGAAGAGACAAAGTAAAATGCCTGAAAGCAACTTGTGAGAGACTCGAAAAGGAGGAAAAGGCACACATTTTCTGTGAGAGACACAGCATGTGATGGGGTAACTATACAATAAATATCCATTTAATGATTTTTCTTTGGCAGTAGCATGCAAGCCCGTCATGATGGCTGTGGTCCATGTCATTTAGCATGTAGTCTCCACATAGGCAGCAATCCCCCCACCTTCCTTCTCTAACCACTAATGGAGCTCAAGGCACCTGGAATTGGGGGCCTTAGGCTGTTGAGGAAAAACTCCTGCCCTAAAAGGGTTTAGAGAAAGAAATCCACCACAGTAAAACCCAATTACACCAGCCAAAGGCTTTCTTTGCTAAACATCTAAGCTGCTAGCATACAGGGATCGTAAACATGCATCTCAACAGAATGCTCGCCAACTGCAAGTGGAAGGTTGGTCACTAAGAATGTCAAGGCAATGGTTCTAACCCATGATATCTGGAGAAATGGGTTGGCATTTGAAGAAATAGGCTGTAGGTGCACCTAATTAGTAAGGCTCTTTCTGGAGTTCGGTTCAATTGAGTTAAGTCGACAGGCGCTTTGGGTCAAATTAAATACCGTTCGAGTATCACAGAGCTACTGGAGTTGATTTTTTTTGGTGTTTAGAGGTCAAAGGATGAGTGAAACAAGACCACCTTTTTTTTGTCATCTTCACACCATTCCTTTCAATTTTTCCCATAACAACAGTTATCAGAAACACCACACAGTCCACACACACACAGCGGGCTATCGTAGATTGTAGGATTTAGCGCAAGCCTACTCCCAGGTCAGTGAACACTGAACATGACAGATCTACTGTTTCTGCAACCCAGCATCTAAACCACCCAGTGGAAACCGCCCAGTGTCTAGCCGACCAACCCTACATCATAGTGGACATTTACCCATGGCCAACGTTCAGCCCTTGATCTCATTGCGTCCGCTCCAACAAGCGTCACAAGTCACATCCATCACGACCACTGTAACTCCGTAAGGCACTGTTGCTAGCATTGGTCCCTAACATCGGTCACAAACAGCGGTCTCTGATACCGATTGCTACACAAACCGGTTGCTACACAAACCAGTTGCTAAGTCAGTTGCTACACCGCACCATTGGTCACTAACATCGGTCAGTAACAGTGGTCACTAAGGGTCAGCCACATGCTCCGCTGCACATGCTTAATGACCTACTAAACTCAATTCGACCCAAAGCGCATGTCAAGCGCATGTCGACTTCACTCAATCGAACCGGACTCCACAAAGAGCCTTACTAATTGGGTGCACCCACAGCACATTTCTCCAACTGCCAACCCACAGTCCCAAATAATGGTCCCTCCTGCTTAATCTGTTGGCACAGCATTGAGGCCTTAATCTCCACTGCAGCTTAATCTATTGCTCTGCTGATACATTGCCTTGCTCTGTTGGTCTCATCAATTGTGCCTTTCCTATTTCTCTACTGCTGCCTCACAGGCCCTTACACACACGCCTTACAGCCTTCAGTGTGAAGCAAACAGTAAGGCTAAGTATACATTTTCCAAATATTCTCCTATATTTTTCTATTTGGCCAAATCTTTTCTGTGCTGCTTTGAAGCAATCGAAAGATTACAATTTGGACTTAGTACCTAACTTTGATTTTTACATTCGAACAACTTGATTGGTATTGGAAGAGAATCAAGAGACTGCCTGATGACAAAGTGAAGAGCAAACATAGTAGGTTGATATTTTCTTAAATACACATCGAGTCATTGTAAACCTTTTCACTAATTAAACATTCAAGTCCATCCACAAACCTACATCTCTAACAATCAGTTTCTCATCTGGCATTCATTCCGGTAATCTTTCTTCACCGAAGTGTGGTCGATATTTCCAATATAAATCTACAGTTCTCCAGTTTTGTTCAGTTCCATATTAATGATTCATGATTCTTGCGGGCAAATAAACGGAAATTTAACTATCGATTCAAAAACCGACTAGAGCCGGGCTAACAGAAATCTACCATTCATCACTGGAAGTAGTCTGGAGAAAAAATGTCAGCAAGCTAAAACTTTATTTGACTTTTGAATAATTTGAAATGGAAATCTACCTCCTCGTTGCCTCCTGCTGTTTTAGTGGCATGACAAAAAAAGAAACAGAAAAAGAGAAACAGAAGCCAAAAGATTTCCCTGCTTCCTCACATTTCTTCCGCGGTTGGTTCTGAATCCCAATTCTGACAGGAAAAGCCGTCATCCTAACAGATTCCCCTTCCAAACTGTTTTGACAGCGACCACACCGGAATCATTCAAGGCCTTCAAGTTTCAAGAGGACACCCAATCAATCATGGCAGCTTAAAGAACATAATCACTGTGAAGGTGCTTCATTTTTATTTCTCTCTTTTTTGCTTTTTAAAGGATTTACTAAAGTGATTCTGAACTCAAATCACACATTCCCCAACTGGCTGAGGTTAGCAGTTCGCCTTGCTGTAAGTAACACAGCCCTCTATGCATAACTGATGGCTGTTTTTAAGCAGATCAATAACACAAATCAGCTTGGAATACCAATGAAGTGGGGTAGTTTACAACAGCCTGACCAAAATCCTCTAATTGATTAACTGTAAGCTTGTGAATTATTCAATAGTTGCAACAACAAAAATGACCTGCAATAAGCGTGAAATAGCTTTCAAAAGATAATTTATGCCCCAAGCATCGAAACTGAATTATAATGATTCCTAATGACATTCTGGAACCAAACCCCCAGCTTCACTGCCTTTTATAATTACCTACGTCACGCAACCAGGTAAAAGCATCCGTAAACAACTTCTAAAGTCAACGGCTTCGCTGGAGATTTCAGCTGACGTTCCATGTCATCAGACATTTAGGATAGTAAAATCAAGATGATTTAGTTTTATTCAATTTTCTACACTCAGGAAATGGACTCAAGCAGAAATCTAAAGAATTTATTACCATAATCCATGGAAAATCATACGGTCCATTTTTTAAGGTGATTTTTAAGGCACAATTAAGTCACATACACAGATATACCAAAATGTAAGTCAAGAAAATCTGAAGCAATTGTTGGCCACAATTCACAATCATGTCATTAAATAGACAGTCTCTCCCACACCCTATTCAACTAATTCATGCCTCAATTTGTAAGTCGTCGCCTGTGTATCCGATATGCTCCCTGCTGCGTGTTGGGAATAAATCTTGGCTTCAGCCATCGCAGGATGAGTACCCCGCTGGTGGTATACCATTCCTGGTGGAATCCCTACTGACAGAGAACAAACCATGGTACTTCCAAGACATACCACTGCATAGTCACCCCTGCTGATGCATAGTCACTTCTGAAGAGCATCCACCAACAGGGGCCCTGTAGTAAAGGTTGTAGCACTGCAGTACACATCATAGACAAATTTTTAAAGGTGGTGAGGGTGGATGGCAGATTTTTATTTCCTGAAATCAGTACAAGTTCGTGTATTAACCAGGCTTACGATAGGCAGGGACTGCAGTAATGAAGCGAGGTGCTCTCTTGGCACAGGATAAAACATCCATCGCACATGGTTGGTCGGACTGCGATTCGAACCTGGGTCCCATCATAGGTTAGCGGCCTGGCTGGTGAGCTACCACTTAGCTAACCAAGTTTCCAAAGAGAATACTCAGACCGTTTGACAAACACTGTCTTATGTACCCTTGTTCTACTACCATACTGAAGAATAACATCTAATTGGTTGCAGAAGTATGCATCAACACTGAAATCACAGTTCAATCATCTACACTTATTTTGGCTTGGATTCAGAATTTCACACCTGTACCAAACATATTTCTCATCATACTGGCTAAATCCTGAACTGGGAAAAGAAGTTTGTCATTTGCGAAAGCAACCAAAATACCTCAACAGCTTCATTGTAGCTATGGTATCCAAAAACACAATTGCTAATAGACCATATATATATATATGATATTTTTGGACCATTGTTGGAAACTTTTAGCTGAAAAATACCATGTTCTCAACAAAAACATAATCATTGAACCAGCTGTATAGTTGCAATCAATATCCATAATATTTTCAGAGAAGAAATTTTGTAAAGTAAAAATAAGAAGTGTCTCTTATATTTATTTACTGGGGGAGGATTTTTTCAGTCCACAAAGGATGCAACAGAAGTTTCACAAATACATCAGCCATTATGCATCGCAACCTGCTATGTTCAAACAGCTATTCAAATGAATTATTCACAATATTGATACATAACAGCATATAGCCGCCTAAAAAGTCTTTATCAGGTTATATCGGTAGATTTATACAAGCAAAATACATTCTTTTCAAACAATTGTACAATAGGAATTGATCAATATATATATGTAATGTAAATGTTCTAAGTATGCTATATGGTATATATAGCTTTATTGTAAAATGACAATGATTCAAATGTTATAGGTCAAAATACACTATTACATTACATGTTGGGATGGTTTTGGCCATTCAGACTGTTCTTTTTAATTCTTTTTGGTCCATTTCTCTTCTCTTTCCTGGGCAGAGCTCCAAAGGTTAAACAGAGGTATCATCTTTGATCAGTCAAAATACATCATGAACAAAAATGTTGCAGACAATTCAATGACTCTGAAGATAATGTGCATATATCAAAATATTATATTTGGTTGTGTGATGGCCTAGCAAATAGAATACACCAAAATCACTACAACACATTCAGAATAATTCTATAGATCTATAATAACCTGCATCGATCTCAGGGGCAATCATGACTAATGAGTCCTGAAGGCATCTAACCATCCATAAAGGCAATCTCACTTGCACATTCATGGCAGCTATTGGAAGCCCTTGCAATATTCCATGATTCCATTATGGCAATTCAAAGTGCAAATCCCTTCCATATATCCACCTCAAGCCCTCCACCCACATATATACCATATATACAATATCCAATGTCATATCTCACATATCTCACATGGACATTGCAATATGTATGGCATCAGCATGATTGGATGACACCATACAAAATCATTGCAGGGTACAAGTAGCTGCCTTTTTGTGACAATTTATTTTCTTCTTTGAATTTTTATTTAAACTAAATTTCTTCAGCTGCATCAGCATCTCTAAAGCTTTTTTGTTGACCCAACCTTTGGCTTTCTTAAACTTCTGATAGAGGCTTGTTTTTTATCTTGTTGAGTTGGGAAACACATCCAGTCATCCACCGAACATGCTAACCTCTACTCCACAATAATATTACATTTCTCATGGTAGATGCCTAGATTATGAGGAGAAACGTAAATTAAAGATCGTTTTCACCAAGGCATCTTCTTACATGTCTTACACTGCACACATCTTGAGGATATTAATTCATTTACATGTACAATGCTTTGTGTGCAAAAGAAAGAAACCTTCAGTCATTCACATCAAGTTCACAACAAAGTCTAATGCCTTTATAAACGGATCTTCCTGAACATATCATATTAACTAAGTTGACAGGTGAATTGCTTGGAGAAGAACCAAAAACTACAAGGGTGTCCTTACAAGAACAGGTAAAATGCACCTGGAGTTGGATGGCTCTATGACTTTGCTTTAGTAATATAAACATATGAGAGGCTGAACTGACTAACAAAGAGAACTTTGCAATGCCACCCAGCATAAAACATGATGAAAGAGACTTCATAGCAAGAAGTTGTCATTCCAGGTGCACTTTGAAAGACTATAGAGTTAGAGAGTGGTATTACACTGCTCATAATGACAATCTAACACAATATGAATTGCATATTATTCCAAAGCTTCATCTAGCTTGTCTATGGATATGTGTATTTGAATACATGCTGATTGACATTCAGACCGCAAACTGACAATTTATGAAATCCATATCTCCTTCAAACGAGTTTGTCACATCACACAATGGCAGGTGTGGGATGAAATTCAACCTTGACGAATGGAGCCAGAAAATTCTGCCGGAGGACACTGATGGAATATTACAAACAAAAGCACTCAGGCCGGATAAACGGATCAAACGATAGAAGAATTGTAGTATGACACTGTGCAGTTGCATGGGGGTAAACAAGCGAAAACAATATCTAATATGTACATTGCGCATCTCAGCAAATTGTCTTGTTCTCTTGTTTCCAAGTTCTAATGACATGTCGGTGCTTAGTGCCAAAGCAAAACAATGTGTAGGTTGTCGACAACTTGTCGTCGAATGGCTTAGTGCCAATGGGTTGACAGCGAAGCGATTATGTTGCCACAATCGATGAAGCAAACAATATGGTAGATAAAGGATTATCCTTGGAGATGTCATACTCAAGAGCATATTGCGTCAACATCAGCAACCTAATCACCCATATAGGATGGCCTTATTTGCCTCATTGCCTTACTTGTTCCATTTACCTCACTGCCTTACTTGTCTTATCTGCCCAGATTTCCCGACCATAATTGTGCCCGTTTGACAGCACAAAGCAAATCAATGGAATTACACTACAATCATGTATATAATTATAAAGTAACATAAGTGCATTCTATATCGTTTATCGTCCATTATGGACTGCTTGACGTCACTTGCCATCCCTCTGTATACACATCAACTTTCCCTTTCGCACACTCCTTCATGATAATTGATAATTAATTCTTCGGAATAGTTTTCTTGCTTGTTTCCGAGGATTGCAATCGGAAATATAATGCTGAAATGTGACATTGAAACAACATACAGATCTCTAGTTTAATACAGAATATATAACATCCGCCTTACCAATGTTGTTCTGTGTGATTAAAGCATGCCAAGTTGCTAACAGCCTTTAATACTCAGCACTTTTTTTTTCACACAAGTGCATCTGTAGGTATCTGGCTTTAAGCAATCATGCACACATTCCTCCATAATCAAATAACAAACCTTCTACAAAGCTTTCAAGCAATCTTATTGTGGAGATCTGCCTTATATGCTCATATTCCAAGGATTCGGGCAATCTCAACTCTTGACAAGGCCATAAGAATGCAAATAAAAACAGAAAGAAAGACGTTTCTGGCTACTTCTCCAGTTAACAAGAGATCCAACTTCCAAGTCACTTCCTGATTGTGTGTTGTTGGCCTTATGGCCTTACAAGAGCAGATTATAAGTTTGCAGAAAGAGGTATATAAGACCTTATTCTTCTTAACACTTTCCCACATCTCATACAGAAGCACAAGCTAATCCCAAGTAGACAACATTGGGAACCTGAGAAACCACAGGGTGGTTATAAACAAAATTTGGCAGCTGCAATAAAAAACACTTTGCATGCTACATGAATGAAGCTGCTGCCTGCTGAGGCTTATTACTGGTTGGGGTAAGGAGTTGCAAGCAGTTCTCTGTTCTATGCTTCACACTACATGCTGGTGGTAGCAGCTACACAGAAACACTAGTAGACCAGTAGGGGCAATTGCCTCCCCCTGTATAACCCCAGTATAATAAAGTGAGTTATGGCATCATAAAGCATGCATATAATACATAAGAGCCAACCAAGCAACTGGCCATGCATACACAGCATCACACACACATCTTACCAGTGGACAATGGAATGAGACAAGTGACCAACATGAAGTTACTCCAGCAAAATAAGCAGAGAGATCAAGCAGCTACAACCCCCTACATTCTGAGGCAGCACCATTTGCACAAAGGAAATCCTTCTCAGACCGAGGCTAGAAGGGGTATCCCAGGTAAACCACGTGCTGTTTAGGGCTATAATTAGATGGAGAGACACTCCAGGGGGTGTTATAAGTTACCCTGTGTTTATTTTTCAGATATGGAAGCACTTACTCTGCACCCCTGCACATTTTTATCACATTGAGACACGTTTATCACACGTTATCAGGTGATATTGCATGTTAAATGCATATGCCTGAGGCTAAGGTGATTTTCTGCCCTTCTGTGCCTAACCTTTTCCAATCACTGTCTGTCAAGCCTAGCCACCTTTTCACCATTTTGCCTATAAGCCAAAGGTTAATCAATCCTGTCTTTCAGTTAGACCCTGAACCATTCCTCTTAACATTTCGCTGACCCAAATATTGATCTCGGATCAAACGCTGACCCTTTTCAAGCGAACAAACAAGATTCCAATACATTAATCACTTTTTCGATCATCGCAATTGATTATTCATCAGTTCAACATAATGCCTGATTTATATAAAGGCAACACATTAGCAAGCCATCCTCTAAATCAAGCCATCAGTGTATCCAGTCATTCATCCATTCAAATCTTTATAACTCTTCCTAATATATATTAAGAGTTCATTTAACTTTTAGACATCACTCTCTTGACTGCGGACATCGACTGTTACCTTTCTCACTAATCTCTGGGACTTGGTTTGGATTCACCGCCCGGGCAAACCCAGTTCATTGGAAGTGTCATCTTGTTCCCTGCCTGTCCTTTTAAGCCTTCACCAGCTTACAGAACAGGCCGTAAAACCCTATCACAAACCCACCTCCATTCACTAACCTATATATATCACAATAAATATCACAATGTATCCATCTGAGCATATCTGGTCCAAAGCACCCGGTATAGATTATTAAATCATCCATGACCCATGGTTACCTCTGTGATTTACAGCACCGGCTGCCACGATTGCATGCTTGCACTGAGATTTACTATAGTAACCCAACATAATGAAAGGCTAAGCAGGCACTATTGACTTTCTGCATATAAAAACCTGGCATCGATTGGCAACTAATCTGATGCGGGATACAAAGACATCATTTGGCAAGAGTACAACTTCTTTAATCCACCTCTACATGCAACCAATATATGAACAGGCCACATTAATTCAGCAAGGTGCTACTCAGCAAGAGGAGACTCTCAACAACAAGAGGCTCCCAGCCTCTCAGGCAATATTTATGGATTAAGGAGGGGAAAGGAGTAAATTTGATACACCACCTTTCTCTTCTTAGAAGGTGTTTTTCACTTTTTCCTCCCTTTACTTCCCTTTAATGAAGAGGCGTTATGAAATTAGCCCAGGTTTCACATCGTAATTAAACAAAAAACATTAAATCGACAGGAAGAAAGCATCCAGAATTTAGGTGGAAATTTTACTTTTAAGTAACAACTATAAAACTTTACAGGAATTCAACAGAATTCCAAAACAACTTAAAGAACTCTGCCTCAGCTATTTGAATTCCAATTTAGAATCAGAATTCCACTGTTTGGAATTCTGAACTTTATAAATGAGGAGTAGAGCACATTCCATCTATTATTCTTGTATCCATGGTCTTCTTGTATATATATATATATATATATCAATGGAAACTGGGAGCATATGAATTGATAAATCACCAGAAGTTATGGAAGAATTCAGACTTTGTCACAAGATAGGACTAGGAAACCCTCAAATAAACTTACATGAAAATATTTTAGGATCCCAATAAATATATCTTTCACACAGAACATATTTTCCTTTCTCCATCAAACGTTTTTTAACATATATATCTACCTTCTCCTCTTTCCTCCCATCCTCTGCTATTACTACTCCTTTCTGGTAGGCGTATGACCTTGAGCGACCTTTGCAACACGCAACACTCGGTATCAAATCACCGCCAAGGTATGTCTTCACATGAGAAAAGAGCTTCATCGAGCACCTTGGGAAACCTGTGTAATTGGTTGCCATGCCAACCGCCCTTTTGTGCATAGAAGCACAGGATCTAACAACCAAGGATGGTGGTGTAAAACAGAGGCACAGGATGGTAGCATTGGACGGTGGTGTAAGATGGTGGCACTGACATAGGATGGGCCCGGACTGCCTACCGTGTACATTACGGCAGGTATGTGCTGTATGCGCAAAGAGAATATTGAATGACCAGCGACCGAACAACAAAGAAACGCACATCTCTCACGAAATGGACAAGGCTTTTTTCATTATTTTTATGTTGCACACAGGTTTTTGTCAGTAGCAATGTTTTTGTCCATCTCCTTTCTCTCCCATAAATAGCGTATGTCCTTGTACGTTACACATGCACTACTACGTCTTTTCCTCCTAAACACACACACTTTGGTTGTTCTAACAGCTGAGGAGGATTCACAGATCAGCTGGTAATGCAACACAGAACACTTCACCAAAGCCTTTAGACACTCCCCATAGAGGAACAACATGAATGAAAGATTTTTCTGATATCCACATAACAAATCCATATTTCGATTAAAATCGGAGGTTCCCCGATTCCTCTCATCTTTTCCAAAACCTTCCAAAATGTTCATTCCTCCTCTAACTAACTACATTGTGCAATGTGCAGTGAATATGTGGCATGTGCAACCCCAGCCAGCCTGTAACTTGTTCCTGTCGCCATCAATATCTTATGAACAGATCCCCACATCCTAATATTCTTATGGTCATCACGCAGCTACTAAGCCGGATTGCCTGATGAGTGGCCATATTTGGTCGCTGGCCAAAATGGCATCAGGATGGCAGCAGAATGGCAGGGAGTCACCAGAGGAGCTTCCCTCATCATATTTCACAGTTATCGACCGCTCTCTGGCTTCTTCCTTGTTGGATGCAGCACTCCTACGGTGTTCCCTGATTAACTTACAATGATTGCAACAACACTTGTTCCCATTGCATTGAGTCATGGACAAGCAATAACACCCACGACTTCCAACAGTTGCGAGAGAATCACACTTGTAGCACAAATGAAATGAAAAGCGCAGTGTCAGGTCTGTTGACAGAGATATTCAACCAATCTGGTGCAAAAACTTTCTAAAGCCAGATACCCTATAAGATAATGGTGTATCAAATACTTCATTGAGAAAATGGAAAGTGAAAGAAAGAAACTATATAACTTTCAGAAAAAGATAATACAGGACTGACAATAGATGCCATTTATCGTTAGCATCGGTCGAGATAGGATTAGAAAGTTACATTTCCATACAAAGGACACATCACTCCCTACCACCACAAAGGCTGTATGTGGCAGATAATCCTGTATGCCTAATGCCATGCCTCAATGCAAGATTAACCTGGTAGCCTAGAAGGAGGATTATGCAGTCAAGGAAACCTCCCAGCAGGTAGATGGCATTCATTAGTATGGGCTATGGGCATATATGATAACACAAAAACTACAGATAATTGTTATATCCATAATACTCATATGTAAACTGGTTCAAGAATCTCAGCTAAAGCATGAAGTATAACAAGGACCAGCATGTAACCCATATATATCTACCATCACTTTAAGTAAAAGTCTTTATCAATATTCAAAGCACACCTTACCTGCTTCATTCAAATTTTGTCATTAAGGACCAAATACAACTTGGGGGGTAATTACGAAGTAATAAGGATTTGCCAAAAATTAATTAGCTCGATTCAATTTACGTGGAATATAACAACACAGCAGAGAATTATTCGCAATGTAAGAGGCTTTCTGGAGAAAGGATAATCTTTCCGAATCCCTGTGAATGAGGAATTAAAATCCAATCACAAATTTCTATTTAATTACTGTTGGAAATACAATAGAAGAAATTTGTTAAAAGATTACTTACATTGCATTTCCTATTGCTGCAAAGCTGAATTAATCAAAATTACATTGCGGTGCAGCTTTTTCTATACTTTGTGGAGCAGCTTTTTCAATACTTCGCTTCTCATTCGTGGATGCCAATTTCATTCAGATACATTGGACATCTTCCATTCACATGGACAAGCAATTCTTTTAGGAAAAAGAAAGCATGATAATAGGAAGCTGACAACCCATGGTGCCAATTCCCACATAAGACATGCAAGACGTGAAAGATGCAAAAACGACACGATAGAGGGACGCCATTTCACTCGTTGACAAAAAATGCCGCCTTCCAGGTGCAGAGGCAAGAAATTCTGTGACAGCTTTCCCATCATCAGGCTGATAATGCAAAAGATGTCTATGGAGCAACTTGGTGTGTCATATTTCAGTCAGCAACAATAAGCCTCCTGAAGGCATATTGGCTCTTTTTCTGTAATTTCTCCATATGCATAAAAATGTTCTACTTCTTCAGGCCAAGAACAATTTATATCTTACTAATGACTAATTACTTGGGAACACACCATTGCCCAACCACTGAAGTATTATAATTTCTACTATAAAAATATAACCATGATTGTATTGAAAAATAATATAACCAGTGATTATTCATTAACACACACTGTACACAAGTATACTGTATATAGCTTAGTCTTGTTAAACCACCAATAAATGATAACAATACACAGTGAGTCAGCTGTTTGAAATGCATCCTGAGCCAGCTGGTTGGTCAGATAGAAGAGCAGTGTGTTACTTATCAAAAATGCAGTTGTTGTTTAATACCTTCAGTAAACACCACAATGATCACATCAAATCATCTCGCATAACAAACTGAATATGAAAAACTTCCAATATTGCATCTTAAACATCTCAGCAAGTTGCCAACTTATAAAGGACCTTGTAAGCCACCTCAGACTCAACACAGCAACACACAAAGAGACTGGGAGACTGTCTGGGAGACTTGTGAAGTCCAGTTTCAGTTCAGTAATGATCAGCGAGGTCATTAAGGGAAAAGACCTTGGGCAAGAGGATTGATTGCTGCAAATAAACTTCCTCCAAGGAATGGGATTAGTCTCTGCTCAAGGTCAGAGAATGGAGGGCAAGGTCACAAGTTCTGTGGTGACAGTTTTTGTTTTGTTTTTCTCGATTTGCACTTGAATCATTCAGGAACAACGTGGAATAGTCACCGTGGGAATGCACCCTCAATGTTGGTGTCCTTACGTAATGCATTGTCATTACATAATTTGTACGCAAAAGTCTGTGCAATAATGACTGATTAATTTTCAATTAATATATCATTGCATAAGAAGCCAGGCCATAATAATGCCAGTTATATCATTGCAATTAAGCAGACAGAATGTTGGTAGAAAAAGCACAAAAAAATGTTTTATCATAACTTTATAAGACCTAAAATAATAGTGACAATATATGCAGAAGTCATATAATATGCATCATGCAAAGTCTACTTTATGCAAAGTCAGAATGACACCTCATCAGATTTTTAATTATGGAGAAGAATGTCTGAGACGCTGTGGAATAATGAATCACGCCTACAGAAAGCAGAAATAGTGTCAATGTATAATAACAACATATATCTCAATATGCTATATAGCTCTATATGTAGATGCATTGTACAAACACTGGTAGTTATTATCCAAAAAATCCACATAACTGATACATTACACTGTCCTGTGTAGTATCAGATAGATTCAGATACATTCGGAACCAGTAACCATAGCAACATAATGGTGCGTTTCATCATTGTTACTTTTTCCTCAGCATCAAACTAGCAGGAAAAAACCAAACTACAGTGTACAATACAATGCACCATACCGAACTACTCCAAACTACTCCGAAAGTTCTGCCGACAAAAATGTTTCGAAGTTTAACAATGCTTGAAAACACAACAATGGCCCCACATGTTTCATTGAGTGTTTTGGAAACTTGAAAATGTGCTCAGACACCGTTTCATTCAGTATGACAAATGCAGTTTGGGAGTTTTGACGTTCCGAAAAACAAATGACGGCAAGAAACATCCAGCAAACAATTGGAGGGAGGCAAGACTTCCAAATGCCGCATTTAACACATACCACGCGAGTAGACGCTTAAACACCATGAATCACAAGTAACATCGATCACAGTTTGGATAAAACACAGATTGCAGAACTTTACAATGGATCGCCCGAAAGCAAGCAAACCTGTTCATTTTGCAAGGATATGGAAGAAAAAGATGTCATCCGTCCTGGATAAATAGTTCGTAAACGTATCCACTCAGACATAATGAATCATAAAATGAATCGCAAAATGAGCCGATGAAGTAAAAAAAACCAGTAGATCAAAAATTTAGTTTGAATGAAGCCAGGAGAGAAATGAGGATGAGAGTGCAGCACAGCATGAGATGATGGAAGATGGCCCAGCTGCTGATGAAGCAAGCTCAAGCCGGAAAACATGCAATTTGTCAGTGAAGTGAAAACAAAACGCGCAAGCAATCCATTACCCATTGCAACCGGAATGTGAGGTGCATGACCAGTATACATGAAGGACATAATCAGACATCCAAGGTAAAAATTAAGCAACTGCAACTTTGGTAATGAGTTGCCATGAAATGGTCTGCACATGATTTCCAAATAAACAGAGAATGACCTTTCATATGGCTCAATAGATCTATGAGTTATGTAACACAGTGGTTTGATGGCATTGTCATGATAGAATGTAAAATGCCAGACTAGGGTAATCACACTGACCGCCTTCTGAATAATTAAAATCTAATCTGTATCAGTGTACGTCTGAGGGCAAGAAGTATCGACAACACAGCATCGCTTGAATTCTAATCTAAGAGGAGTCCAAACAACGAATATATCAACTCGTTCCAGACAATCTGCGTAAATTGCGGGACACGGAGGACTAAGTTTTTCTCCGTAAAAAGCTTGCGGTGGACCCCTGGTGAATGAGATAAACCAACAACAATGGGGGTCCTCAGACAACTGCAGCCAACCAATAACCTCCTTCTTGGGGAAAGCAATTTACTCCCGGCACTCCGATGAATACTACAGCTTGCAAAAGACGAATCGACGGAGACACTAGTCTCACTTCTTTATAAGAACAAACAATTGTCAAACATATTTCCACACCATTGCAATTGAATGCATCCACCAAGGCATGGATAACGACTAGCAAATGGGAGATCCCAGCCCAACATAGTTCCAGCCAAGTCACTTTGATTTTTGTTGCTGCTTTACTATGCAACATACAAGAGAGTACGAAGTACTGTACTCCAGTGCATAAACTACTTTTTTCTTCATCCAGAAACCAGCAGACCATTGATTATCCAAGTACTGGACTAAGCTTTACTCTGGCGTGAATTCAATTACTGATCGAACCAGTTATACACATACTATAGCCATTCATCACCACATTATTGATATTCCAGCAGACAAATAAAAGTGCCATGGCAGCATGAAAAGCATAATATTACATCAAGAGCCTCACCAAAGCTGACAGTATCAATAAATTGGCTTGGAGTACAAAGCTAACCAAGGAATACACCTGATGTTCTTGCTCTATAAAGGTCAGAGGGCTTAGTCAGAGGCTTAGAAGTCATTCTTACTGCTAAGATAATCACACACAATAAAACCAGCAGAAGGTCAATGACACCTAATGTTATCACATCCAGCCAATCAGCTTCGCATAGGTTATGTCATTGTATAATTTTTGTTCCACATCAGGGCTCTGGTGGCTTTTCATAGATTAATGCTGCTTCTAATTTTAGTAAAACCTAACAGCCATTGCTTTGAGTTTTTCCGCTCTGCCTCTGCATGACATAATATGTAAGCTTCAAAATGATAAATATTAACATCACACAGGTGGCTTTTTCGAACCTCAATCCCATTAGTTTTGCGAAGACCATTAGCGTCACCATGAGACCCTAATATGACAAGAAGGGTCCGTATGATTAATTAATGAAAACATGGGCAGGTTGGAGCTCAGGGTTGGAGCCTTTATTAAAAGCACGTCCCGGTGGAGGTGACCTTACCTGTTGTGTAATCTCCAGCACAGTGTCAAGGGCCGAAGGCACGGAGAGCTGATGCAAGTGCATGGGATCAAGGTACTCCAGGCTGGCACCCGCATCAGCGCTCTGTTGCAACCATTGTCTGAACTCCTCGGAGCGGTGAGGGGGTTCAGCAAGGTCCTCCAGTGTCTGTTGGTCATGCCAGGGCTTGATGAGGTGGGAGAACCTGCTCCGGGGTGTCTCAGTCAAGCTAGAAAGCCTATGTGGAGTAGGCTGGGGGTCCCACTGGGTCCGAATAGCAGGTTTGAGTTGTAATTTAGAAATACTTAGAGCGACCTCCTGCTCCTCCTCCTCATCGCCCTGGGACATGGGAATGTACTCGGTTCTCATCCGAGGCGGGGATCCATCCAGACTGCTGTAAGAGCCTGTCTTACTCGGACTGTCTGAGAAATCTTCAGTCGGACACTCCTCATCCTCCAAAGTAAAGCCTTCGTTTTTGTCCACCAAAGCAGTGTAGTTACCCATGGTCCCCCTCACCCCGACCGCCCATCCACTTAAGACGTCCATCTTTATCACAGCTCCAGCGACTTGCGAGACCCGGTGCTCCACATGAAATCAAATAAACCTAATCCTCGTCTACACTCGTGTGAACTCAATTGCAAATCGATTCTGCACTGAAAAGATGCCAAATGACAGTGGTCATGTTTGCACTGGTGTCTTGCTTGGTTGCAACAATTAGAACCACATAACATTGGCATCAACAAAGGAATCAGTCAATATCAAGCACTGGTGTACAAAAATACTCATCCAAACTTTACTGGCAAGGACAACAGCCTCTCCCCATGAATAATAAATTCTTCACAGAGTTTGCAGAAGTTTGCTAAGATCCCATGGAGATTACATTGCCAGACAATGCCTTGCCCAGCTCTGTGGATTCTGCAGGAGTAAATACTGTTCACTGGGCATTAGAGGTATATACCTCTCCTGTAGCTCCTATAGCAGCTGTTTGGTTAACAGATTATAGTCAGTTTCCACAAGGTTTCTGCAGCTCCAGTGAAGCCAAGACAAAATCCATCTTTGAAAAACATATTTGCAGGGTAAACACAATGATCTGTAGAAACTTGCAGCTCAACAAACACCTTGCACCGAAATATGAATTCAGCTGTTTCCCATATTCTCCATTTCAGGCCCTCCCAAAGTGGTTCACAAAGATGTCATCTCAAGGAAGTATTTTCATGCAAGTATTTTCTTCCCCTTTAATTCCAGAGTTCTGAAGAAAACACTCCCCGCAAGAGAGCCTTATCAAATTCTCTGCTTTATCTCTTCAGCCACAGCCTGTAATGGAAAGAACTTAGGACTGACGCAATTTACTTTGCGCAATCATCTTTGTATTAAGCTACTGCTTCGTGAAATGTGATTTCCAGTCTTAATGACTTTGCGAAGAGTCCACTAATTCAATCCACGGACCGTAATTATAGCTGGAAGAACAAGTAACTTTTTGCAATAAGTCGATGACCACACCGAAATAGCAGAAGACCTGTCTGTGAAAATAAGCCGGGCGACAAGATGCTTGAGCAATCAAGCCACTGTTAGAAAAAGGTCAGTCCGTGTTCTGGGAGAACGTCAATAGAAAAGTCAATGAGACCACGGGGTGCACATAATCCCAAGAACTGCAAAAGTTGAGACTGCTGATGTGGCTTGCCAGCATCCCTCATCACTTGGGTTTTCTTTTTTGCACACAAATTGCAGTTCCAGCACAGCAGCCCCTGGTCGGATGCTAAGCCCGGGTCAGCATCAGTCTTCGGTCATGGCCCAGGAAGGCAAGCAAGGCAGGCAAGGCAAGCGATCAAGGGACTGGGCAGAAGTGGTCAACCACAAAGTAGCAGGACCAACAGCACAGGGCCCTTCACCTCCTGATGTTGCTACTATTGCTGGTAGTGTGGTTGTTGCAGCTTGTGGTCCAACAACAACTGCTGATGATGAGGGGTACGGAGGACAGCCAGTGCGGAAGTAATCCATGCCGATCATATCGAAGGTAGTCCTCCTGCGCTGGATGGCGGATGCGGTGGTGGTAGTTTCCCCATCCATCCACACCACATTGATAGCGGCTAGTCCAACAGCTTGTGTCCCCACGCTCTCACAACATTTAAGTGGCTGCTATACACATGACAGGCTGGGCCAAGCTCCTGCAGCAGCAGCCACGCCCAGCCCATGAATATTCAGGCTGTGTTGTCTACCTGCGCCTTGCTGCAGCTATACTGCTTAGCCAGACTTGTGCTATACATCCCATGAGTGACAGGTTGGTCAGGATGCATGATCAATACCCTTCCTGACTGAATCATAGGACTTTACCATTACACCTAGTCATTACTCCTTGCCTTAGGGTGCTGCTCACTGCTCAGAATGCAGAAATCACCAGGACTGAAGCTGCCAAGCCTTTCTTTATTGCAAAGGATATGAATAACTTGAGGCACTAGGTCACACTTAATCACACCTGAGCACCTTTCATAACCTACTTAACCTCATATTCAAGTCTCCTGCATTCAGTGAACCACAGAACAATGACTGCATGCACTCATATCTGCAGAACCAAGACTCCAGTAGACATTTACACATTTTCCAGGTACATCACACCAAATCTCCAGACTATCTAGCAATCGTGTCTGCCTGAATCTAGGAGTCTTTGAAACACATCTGAGTGTAAAAATATCTACTTGTGACACGAACAAGGCTCCGCCAAAAGTCATTTGAACTCTTTATTTCTTTTGATGCACCAGGCAATGCCCTGTGGGAGGTAGCAGTGCTTAAAAATAGATTTGAGCACATTTGCCAAAAAAGCAATTATCATGGCTCTTTCCATAATAATACATATTTCGAAGTAGCAATTTGTAGGTGGATGGTATATGTGACTTATACGCACCTTGTGCACTGGATTGTTTCACAAAAACCACTTCACAGATTGTGAGCTCTTTCATAAACTACAAGGTGCCTGATATTTGACAATGTAAGAGTTGGCAACAAAGCAACCGGGTCAACACCAATGGTAGAGCAGGAGTGTTGCCATAAGCAAGCTGTTCACGTTTCATTAAGCAAATGAAGCAGAACCTCTAAACTAATGAGGACTTTGAAACCCCAGGCCTCTCATAACGATCCCCCTGAAAGGTGCTTGTAGACCCTGGCAACCTGTCTAGTTCCATGCTCCATTAACATTGCACTGCACCAGCTCCCATTGGCAGTCACCAGGGTGTTAAATGAACCCCTTGCAGGGCCCAGCACCATCCCCTGCAGCACTCAAGGTGTCCTTTCATATAAAAGGACAGAATATGGCACCTTGCAGCAGCCCTCATGCTTACTAAGTGCCCCTGGCAGCCCCCTCTAACTTGTATAATGATGGCCAATAAAATCATGCCAACCAAAGGCCACCAGCCAAAGCTGATACTTGCGTGTTACAGAAAGTATCGCATAATGAATCGGTCAATCGATAGCAAATCGGTGCCCACTTATCTTATAGGGCAGTTCAACTGCGAAATCAGAATTCATTTTAAGTACAACACACCTATGAGAAATTAAAGTCTGGAATACTTAATAGCAGTAGGCAGCTGCACTGTGAACCACCAATTGTTATAGTACTAAGACCAAGCATAGTAAGTATAAAAGAATATCTCAAATATCTCAAGGCGCAGTGCCCTTTAGTAACCACGCATTACGACAACATAAAGGAAAAGAAACGATAAACCATATGCCGTCCGGGGATGCGCACCTGCGCAAGATGCACAGATGGGCAACAAAAAGGGAGTTGAGGAGTCCTTGAAGGACATGAATCATGCCAAAGTATCGCCAAGGAGCAGTAAGGCTCCAGGTCTGAGGTCCAGGTGATATATAGGGCAAGACGGGAAGAAGGAGGCAACGAGGAGGCAGTCCGCGAAGGATGGAGGGCTCTCATCAGCTTGGATGCCTTGCCATATGCTGAGCTGATGGCGCCTCATTAATCATCCCCGATCAAAGTTTCCTGACTTTATAACAAAAGACTGTCGAGACTTCGCAAAGTAAAAAAAAAGCAAATCACCGCCCAGGAAAACAGGCATGGTTCGCTTCTAATCTTTCATTAAAGTAAGTGCTGGTCTTGGCAGGAGTAAGTTTCAAAGCTCAAGTCCATTTAGATGCCATCGGATTCCTTTTGACATTCCCCTGACAACCGTCTACTACCCGGAGGTGTAAAAATAAAACATCTCTTAAATCTGGCAGGAGGTGGGCTCAAGCAAGGAAATGGAAGGAATTCAAACACTGTATATACAATTATACATAGACAGTGCAGTGAGTTTGCTGGGCTCCATCCACAAAGGTGAAATGAATCCTACAACACAGATTGACATCTGATCTGATCCCGCTGGGATATCTCGCATGGAAACCGTCAAAGATAAAATTACATGAGAGAGCAATCTGGTTAAGGCACATGCACTTGAAAAGGCAGCGCCACCAAAATTACGACTGATGAGGGACATGCAAAGCGATGGTGGCATTAAAAGATCCAGAAAAAGTCTCGCTGGAGAGGCAAATGTAGCAAAGTAGCATCCAGAGCAAACGGATTGTAGCATCTGACTTCAATCAAGCGTAATATTAGCATATTGCTCGAGATTTGCCAGAACCGATCAAACTAATCCAGCCATAAGGCAGGTCTTTAGGGAATCAGAGGGAATTATATCCGCTGCAAAGGCACTGCAGATGGCACACACGCAAACGTACACCGCAGGAAATTTCATCTCACAGTTGGACTAAGACCGTCTTTCAAAGGATGCGATCAAATGAATAATACATCAATGACAGAAGCGGGCGAGTTCAAAGTAAGAGTTCAAAGCAGGATCAACATGAGGAGTATAGATAATCATTGGTTGCTAGAGAAACAATACAAGAAGGGAGTCACTGGGTCCACCAACCCACCGACCCAAATATCAGCAGAGCAGCCGGACCAACAGGGCCAGGCAATCACAGCCGATCGATAGGGAGGTCAGGTCCTAAGGCTGGTGATTCGCACACACTGATGTAGAGAATTACCAGGCAACCAAACTGGCCATCCATCCAGCAGTGTTAATCCCGGCCCCTGAGTGACACCTTTGCAAGGATCAAAACAACAGCCCGTCCAGTCTCTTCTGAGGGCAAAAGTAAGGAACACCCACAAAAACAGGCCATTTAATTACAGGCAAAAGGATGAACCACTTGATCGCAGCCTTGAACTTCCACAACAAACAACGGATTAGCCGTCCTTGAACCCGGATTTGATGGCTTTGATCACAGACAAATCTGGGTTTAACGCCAATTACAGGTCGTTACAACACATTACAGGACATTGACCGAGCTGGGAATAGTCGTAACAGTGATGAAACAGAATAACATAATTAGATCAACAGACCACAGGAATAATAATGCTGTGTTGGCAAATACCTTGAGAATGAGAAAAAATAATTTGTATTTGGCAAATTGGAAACAGGATCAAAGCGGAACGTGAGAAGGACAAGCTCGTAAGATCTGAAGATGACGGAATCAACAGATATTATGAGAGACGGAAAAAGGAGTTCATGGCTTTCTCAGAGAGCATGTTGACTTGACATTAGATAACAATGAATTACAGTTCCATTAAAGGTCTAAATCGAGAACCAACTTCAATGACTTGGGATCAGCGAGATGACTACCGCCTAATATGGAGTTTGGCCAACGCTGAAAGGAAGAGAACTTGAAATAGATGAAGTGATCAGGGAAGCTGGGAAGGAGGTCAGCCTGGGAAGTGTCAGTTGCTAATAAAAGAAGGAGGGGTGAACAGTGCAGGAGGAGGTATCATGCAATAGAGCCATTAGCATGGCAGGCACGGTCTGTAAGTGGAGGAAAGGAAAGGTCCGCTCCAGTCTGTTTCCGATGTCAGGCAACAAGTCTTGATTAAGCACTCCTCCAAGACAGTCACGACACTAATAGTAGCCTCAAGTATTCCCAGCACCATAAGAGCAGCGACAGAATACATAGAAAATCAGATGTATCCAAATATTAGAACATTTTCCATTGCACGCTATCGCACTGTATGAGTCTGTATCGCAGACCATGCGACATTATCGACCTATCATGACTTCAGGTCAATGTCAATCACAGACCTGAGAGAATTTACATTTCACAGAAAAGTTAATCTGAAGTAATACTCGTGTAGTAGGAATTTCCTCTGCACTCTTTCGCTTTAGTGACAATTGGACACATTCACTTAGACAACCTCTCGGCTTCCAAAAATAGCCCTCTTCGACCCATCACGACTTCAGGGCCAGCTGTCGATTGACCACCACTGACTCACAGCTGACCACTTGTCTGTCCAGAGCAATTGGCGGCTGAATTTCCTCCTCTCATGCTGGCCTCTAGAGTATACCTCGGGGTATACCTCAGGGAGCATCTTGGAAAGAATTGGGAAGAGGCAAGAGCTGACATGCAACTCACAGACACCAGGTTGCTCTCTAATAGCTTTTGTCACTTACACAGTGATTACTGGGAATACCGCCCCTGCTTGAAACAAGCAAAACAAGGAAGAGCAGTGGAGAGAACGTGTAAAGACCAATGTGCCGTAGAATCTATACTCTACATTCTGCAGCAGTTGAAAGAATTATCTCTTCGAATCACATACAAAATCTACAGAGACATGTCAAAAATAGTGACAAGGAGACACCAAAGAATATAAAGGATTCCTCTTTGTCTTGTTATGAAGCAGGAGTACTCAAATTGTACTCCATTCAAAAGACAGATAGTACATGCACTTTGGCACAACCGAAAGGTCCAAAATAATCACAATTGAGTCTGGTATACTGGTATACTGGTATAGTCTAACTTCCAACAAAAAAGAAACTGGTGCACTGAGTACACTCATTGCAGTCTATTCTGTAGACTGGTAGACTGGTAGACATATACTCCGGTAAAAATACCACATTGATAACGAGGCCCGAGGACCTGGAGCCTCCAAAGACCTCATCTTGATGTTAAGGGTCCCAAGTGGGCCACATCTTCACTAGAGCTCAATTGCAGGCAATCTTCAATCACACAATGTCCTGGGAGGGAATACCATCCATCAATGTGCACCCTTGATGGCCATAACACTGCCAATGGCTTACTCCAATGACTTGCTCCAAAGGCTATGTGTGATGCTGCACCTCATAAATGAGCTGTCACTGCATTGAGGTACACTCTCAATCACATCCGCGTTGGTTCGACAATAGAACGCTACTCTATATATACGAGTATACGTGGGATGCATTTCCCGTGTGGAATGAAGGTATAGGTATAAATCGTAATGCACAGTATTGCATACATACTTTATTATCCATCCAATAACTATGTATCCTTCAAATGTGCTTTATTGACTGAGAGCATGATGTCATGCTGAGGCTGGTTATGGATCATCCTTGTGTTTGGCTGTTAAAGATCACTAAAACAAAGTTCTGTGCAAAAACACAAACAGATTTACTAGGCATACAGTCACAAACAGTTATTTTAAGCCTGTATGTGTTATTGATCACAAATTTAAGTATACATAGTTATTGGATTGATAATAACTTTATAATCATATATTCATTCATACATAGTGTTACTACACAGTGAAGCTTTGAATAGGCAATAAGCAATGTCAATGAGTCAATAGATACCTATTAGATAGACATCACATTTGGCAAAGCATCCATGACACCGGCAAAGCCGCAATGACAGATCCGGTTTAAAGTCAACAAGACAAATAGAACTGTCAAAGCGGATGAGCTATGTAAAGTACATCTCAGTGACATCCTGACCTCCACAGTAAGCATCAAAAGCAGTGACAGGAGTGAGGCAGATGAATTGACATTTCAGCTTAATTCCGCGTCAATCAGACTTGACAAGAGATAGATGCAGCACCATCGTTCAGGGCCAGACAGATACTGTCAGATAGAGAGAAGCTTACATTGTCTTTACCAGAATTTGAATCTTCATTTCTTGCAGATAACAGAAATAATTGCTGAAAGAGGATTAGTGCTGAAAAATCCCCTCCGTGACAGACCTCCAAATCAGCTTAAATGTTACTAGACCAAATATTATGTTTCCAGGCAAGAGACAGTCTGAAATCACAAGTGACAGACTAGTCTATCTTCAGTATCAATTCTGTATTGGAAATGAAGAGCTAAAGGTGGTTAGACAAGACAGATACTGAAGCCACATCTTAAATTTTAAGCTTCTTCTTCTGTTGTAGTTCTTCCTCTTCTTTAGTAGGTTGCGCCTCTTCCTTAAGGAGAACCCTACCATGGTTGGTATTGCATATTAGCTACATTGTTGCTTCACCATTCTCTAAGCACATAAGGCAGGTGCACTGAAATTGCACACCATCTCACAAGGAGCTTTACTTACCTTCCTGCCCTTGAGCCCCTATTATGTGAATATCAGAAACCATCATTAAAGCAGCATCCCTTCGGCATGGCCATCACATGGTGGTTTCAACAGCCAAGGTGTGGAGAGGCAATATCCCAGGGAAATTGCAGCGCCAAGTGCACTCATCTCATATTTCCATCAAAAAGTGACAGCGTATCGGGTCAAGGGCTTACCTTTGATGCCGCAAGGCTAAGGGACCATCCGCCATCAGGTGGGATGTCGGGTTAAGGGATTAGCAAAGATGGAGAAGCCTAACATCTAGATTGCAGTTTGCAAAAATTTGGCAAAAATTAAGTGAGGGCAGCTTAGACGGTGTCTGTTTAAGATTGAACCAGGTAGTGTATATAGTAAGTAGTAACCAGACAACAATAAGTACTATTGATGAAAAATCACTTTTAACAATACATGGATGTTTTCCACAAACAGTAGTATCTAAGACACTACCTGACTAGGACCCCACAAGGAGGGAAAGTACACAATCCAGTTTATTGCCACTTAACCCCATTCTCATGACTGTCCTTCACGATGCATTGAGGAGAACAAAGAGCCAATGAACCACTATAGGATGTATGTATGGCATTGTATATATTTCCATAAGTGCAGTTAAAGGCATCTCCGCGGAGTATATTGAATACAGTGGAGGCACCGAACGATCTCATCCCGGGAGAATTTATACAAGGACATGAAACCCCTGCGCCCAGTTTTTGCTGGCCCTATTCACCCCTTTTCACTCACTCACTCCAATCAAGATGGTCTACTGGGGGTTCTACCCTTTTTTTCCTGAGCAAGACTTCGCAAATTGCCCAACATCTCAAGCCGACAGGCTGCCTGCAAATTCCGCCTATCAATTCAGACTCTAACCTCATCTCAGCGTTAACTTGTGGGGTCGAAACAGGCCATGCCGCCCCGCCTCCCGGTTCTGTTTAGGATCTGAAAATATGTATTTCGCTAAGGGCAATCTGAATATCTGGCTCTGCTTATGCCGGAGACCATCGCAGAGGCAAACTCACTTCTGAATCTAACCTGGAGCCACAACTAGAGCTCACAGTTGTCCTAAAACTTCTCGTAAGTTTATATTGTAGCAGAACTTCTTCTACGCATTGAAAAAAACATACATTTCAAAATCCCCATCATTTCAGAAGAGCCAGAGCCTCATTTGACAAGGTTTACAACAAACATTCCTCCACATTCCATCCTGACCCAGTTGAAAGCCGAAGCCACAGCAAACAGCTTTAATTAATATCATTGGGGCATCACATTTCGGCAGTGAAAGCCCGTCCGTAAGGTTTCATTGGAGAATGTCATTCTTTGATAATCTTCCTCTTTGCGTTGCGGATAATCTAATCTTGAATAACAATGGCATTTTATCGCCACACCGCCTTCTCTCGTTAATCCTGTTAACTTGCAAAATATGGATGAGCTTGGTGGAAAGGTGGTTCCAGAAGCTTCAAACCCAATATCGTCGGAGATGCTTTCTCAGAGGATTAAACTTTGATGGATATTATAATCTTAATGACACTAGATAATGCTGAGATGCAACCATATAATGTCAAATATATAATGCAGTCTGTTTTAAGGGCAATTAGTGGTTTGGTTATTCATTTGAAACAGCAGGCCTGGATCTCTAAAAATACACACACATGAAATCTGGTGGAAAGCATTTAAAGCTTCAACAAATGCCCACTATTCAACAGCCGAATCTTTCCAGTAGATTAAGCGATACACTGAGGCATCCGTTGGTTCACATTGGCAGTCCTCATTAAACACGGAAGCCAGCAGCTAGGCACCAGTGATTCCTGTTTCTAAGAATAGTGCATTTACAGTTGATGCTATTTCCAACTGCTATGCAACCCTGGATCAATAGCAGAGGGGACCAGATGACCTCGTAAAAGTTTTCAGATCTCTCTGAGAAATTCATTATCTTTTTATATGCGAAGAGCGAACCGGATACCGGCCCACTTCAAAGAGGGAAATAAGATGAGGGAAGAATCTTCTAAAATATGCAAGAGCCAGACAGGGAATGGATGCAGACAAAGCAATACACAAGAAGGCTTTCGGAGAAGGATCGATACCGGCTTCGGACGGACTTATGACTAGCCTGATGGCCTGCCATCCTCCCCTCGCTTATCCTCAATTCAATGGGCTATGCGACATCTCTCATTGAAACATCCATCTCCAAAGTAAAGTCCTCTCCACGTATTGGCCAGCTACTTGTATTGAGTCAGTTACTTGAGTTGGGCTTTGACAGGTCGTCCAGAGCAACTAATATTGCCATATTAACATGCTTCATTGCATTCTCTTTATGCCGAGTGACTTAAGCCAATCCCGGCTGCTCCTTCTCCGTCATCCAGATGAGATATTGATGAAGTCAGTCTGTTCCTTTCCTGCCCAATGGCCACCCTATGGCCACCCAACGTCCACCTAAACCAGGATCAGTGGCAGTCTGAATAAGTATTATCAAAGGAGTATATTTGTGGCATCACCTCTATTTGACCTTGGGGGGATTTCACCTTGATTTACTCCAGTTCAAATTGCAATAAACCAACAACAAATCCAATTAACCTCAGCTTTGACACATTCTTCAACAAACTGACAACAATAAACAAAAGACAGACTTAAGAATGACCTTCACCAACTGATGTAGCATTGACCTGCAATTCACAACACAAAACACAGCTTGCCCTTAATTTGACCTTGACAACAATTCCGAAAAGATACCAGAAAAGAAACCAGGCCAGGACTTCGGATAATAGTCCTCAACGTTTCTCGCAATGAATGAATGTCTCCAACGGACATTCTCCATGACTGTCCAATCAGTGTCAAGGTCCCTTCACTACACAACCACCGAACACCTGCTTCTTTGAGTTCTTTCAAAGATTCTAAATCTGTTGCATTAGCAAGAAAAGGTCACGGCTTCCCTTCTTCTTCTTCCGCTCACTGAGTGACCCCCTACTGTTAGACCGACCTTTTCGTGCCGCAGGTCATTTATCCGGTTTGAAGGAGCTGTCTTCTGACCGCCCCGTTGCTTAATTATTCTCTTTCTGCACTGTGTTGACATCTTCGCTTTGAAATATTCATGACGGTGTTCTCCTAAAATGCTAACTTTCACCCATAAATTTCAGCTAAACATGCAAGATTCTACACTGAATACTTTGCCCCGGCCCACACAAGAAGGTCTTATGAATAACCTTACTCCTCTCATAAGTTAATAGCATTACCAAGTTAAATCCATGAATTGAGACTGTGAAAGCATTCGAGTTGGGATATTCATATTTCACAAAACTAATAGGAAGCAAATAATCTAATATCTGCAGCCTTTAATTCTTCCATATTGAGTGATATCAAAGATTCTTCCCATTTCAACTGCAATCAATACTTCATATTGCAGTGAATCACAGTCGCCCAAGATGCCAGGATAAAGGCGTCTTAACTTCTTAAGGAAGAGGCGCAACTTGAGAGCGTGCTTTATGGAAGAATATTAAAAGACACACCTGCCCGCATATTTACTGACAAACTTTCCTTTGCTCAGTGGCCACTAATTACCAGCAGGAAAGGGATGCTCTTTTACATCCAGTTTCCATGGTAACATAGTTGCTGTAGCAGATGCAGATGTCCTCCTCCACCCATCTTTTCCATAAAGCAAAAAAAGCCTCTTACCGCCCTGGTTCTTACTGCGACGGATCTCACATTCTCACCGCCCTACTAGGGAGATGGGTCTTAAGATGGGCGTACTGAAATTTGCCAGCATCTCAAGTACTCTTTGGGCAATCTCCGGCATGCTGGCTTTCAGAAACACACCGACTTTACCAGGGACACCGGCTAGGAAAAGAGCCAGAAGACAGGCCAGGAGCCTAGGAGACAGGCCAAGAGACAGGCCAAGAGACAAGCTAAGAGACCGGTAGTTCTCATAACAAGATCTTTTCTTCGTCTTCTGCACCATGGGCTATGATCTCTTACACATCTCTAACGGATCTCTACCCGGTCTGTCCTAGATCTTTGCTCCGGCTCGCGAGAACTCTTAGCAGAACTCATCTAGGTCTGCCGTAATTGCCAGACGTCTTTTCTCCCTAGTCCATATTGTATTTTTAGCTCCAATCAGCAAAATCTGCAGGAGCTTTGTAATTGCCACAGGTTTTTCTACTGCTTCAACAAGTTTTCTTATTCCTTTTGCTCCAACCAATAATGGAATTAACAGCCTCCGTCAACCCATATTACATCGAAGCGCCTTAGGAATGGCACATGTAACCAACATCGATCAGAAATCACTCCTTGCCAACTTAAAACGTATCAGGGGTCTTTAATGTCATACTTTGCCTGCAGTTTAATCCAAAACTGTGATGCTTTTAGGGCTATCCATTCAAATAATTGAAATTCCAACTGCAATTATCACAGCAATGGTAAGTCCTGTTTTAAAAGCAATGCCATATCAGAGGTATAATAAAGTGATGATTTTTTTTATGACAAGAACAGACACATTGAGGTTATAATTATGACACAAGACATTTTAAAATTAACACTGCCTTAAAAGGAGACTCGAAATGTCACCAGAATCGATGCTGTGCGAATACCCTGAAGCATAAGCATACTACAAAGCGCAATTTTCTTTGTGACGACACAGATTAGAGAATATACAAAACGAAAGACAAAAACTCCAGTCTATATCTATGCGAACTGGCCTGAGTTAGATCTAGAAGACTGTAGGCCGCCTAATAACCAGAATTGAGACTTCAGATGTGAGGCAATGACTGGTCCTTTCATCTTACGAAGAGTTACGTCTAACATCACCAGGAGCCACTGAATTTTTGTGTCACTAGTAATAACTACATCCTGAAATGGGCCTGATCAGTACTATATGTACTACTTTTAACAAGATTCCTATTCCTCGAGGCTGGTGGCAACCAAAAGATTACAAGCTCTTTAGTCTCTACATTAAAACCACTTTTAATTTGAGAAATGTGAGAGGGAGAGTGTCAAAGTTAAGTTTGCCTGAGGCAGTTTCTTGAGTACATAAGCAAATTGCATCTTCTTTTAGAATAATACTAATGTAACCTTTCTCGTGTAATGCCAATTGATTGCTGTAAATGCTTCAAAAAAATAAAACTAGTCTGAATCTGAATCTTCATTAACACCGGAGACCAAGTTGATAGCATGATTATAATGACCATCCGAAGACAGGTCTCATCAGAATTGGAGTCAATGAAAAATCCCGAGGTACACCACAGCACTATGAGTATGACTGCACAAAGTTAAAAGAAGATTCAAATCAGTGAACATAGTTAACATTAGAATTGGTTTTGTCTGTGTAACAGTGATTATAAGGCCACATTGCTGTGTAAAATTGCCATAAGCAGTCATTAGAATTTTGATAAACTTTCCATTTACATGTAATTTACAGCAACACAATTTTTCTGACACTTTCTCTTTGTACAATATTCATATTCTATCGCCATAAAACAACTTCAATTTTCACCAGCATCCATACGAAGCAGGATAACGGCAATAATTCAAAACGACAAAACGTGATTAGACCACTTTCTATTCAACGATGCAGCTGATCGGTCCATCATTAAATGCAAAAATCCAAAATATAAAGAAATTCATGTGAAACCAAGCCTGTATGCTGATCATGTAAATGAGATATCGACAATTTCCATCCAAATGAGCAATTATTCTTTTACAATCTTTTTTCACAGCAGTTCTTTGATTCCCTTGTCAACTTTACAAGTTTAGCCATTATTTAGGCATGAGCAGCACGTTATGGACCAATAAATTTCATTGATTTTCATGTTTTCTCATTTTTTCCTACATATTTTAACACTCTCAACACCAGTAAAGCGAAAGAAGGTTTTTTTTATGAAAATGTTTTTAAAAACCTCATATAGACAGACAACAGAGTGAAAAGATGACAACTAAGACTGCCACAGAGCTGTATCTTTGATTCAAGAACTTCAGTTGAGGAAATGCAATTAAATCTTCAAATTTATTTCAAACATTTCGGAAAAAGGACTTTAGAATCTATATAGGATGGTGTTTAAGATGGCTTTGCAGACAGCCTTCTTTCTCCTTCCATTTCTTTTCCCCATTCTCCTTTTCTTCTTTTTCTTATCTCCTTTTACTGGAGATGGAAAACTAGGCAAATGGCAGCCCTGCTCTGCCTCAATTCAATCAAGCTGTAGTCTGGACTGGGAAGGAGTTGCAATGTAATTGCTCCATGACAACATAGACACCGGCATCAAATCAAGAAACGATTTGAGGAGACACCGCAATTATTGCAAGATTTGAGCTTGTGTCATGTCTGCTTCATTTCTACATCACATCTATGTAACATCTATGAAAATTCTGCAGCATTTCCATGTCTAGCAAGGAATACAAAGCTTCTGTGACAACACCATTTGTCTCAAACGCCTACCAAAAGAGACATCAACAATTTCAACATGTTTCAGAAACATTTCTAATCCAACAGAAGACAACATATTCTAATCTTACTTCAATGCATCCTAATATTTCTCAGAAAACCAAAAATTATTTTTCATCTGATGTATTTATGGAAACAGATTAAATTTAATTTGGGTTTAAGACAAAAATAGATTCACAAGAATTTGAAGAAATGCATTTCCATGAAATCACTGCACCTTGTCATGAATATTTAAAAGCCTCGGTTAAACTTACATTTTGGTGAGTAAATATGATATAGCCACATCATTATTTATTGCAGACGAAGTATTTGCTCATGATCGACACTATTATTGAAGCAACATGAATGAATGAACCATTTAAGAAATTCTCCTTATAAAAGCAAGGCACTTTATAACTGGTAAATTGCTTAATCAGTTCTTTACAAGTCATAGTTATCTTGAAATATACTTCAAAGGCTTTCTATTAATGGGAAGAAGATGTCAGAGATGAAGAAATGTCCATGAGACTAAAAAAAAGCCATTTACCTCTCTGATAGCCATGAGCCATCAACAGCAAAGAAAATCAGCTATAAAAAAATCAGCAAAAATCCTGGAGGCAATTGTAAATCACTGGAGAAGGACAAAATAAAAGGATTCAAATTCCAGCAACCTTGGTCCTTCAATAAATCTGGACCTTGCCAGAGCTGACTGTTGCTTTTCACGCTTGCACTTGGCTGATTGAAATGTATTGTTTGTCCAAGGGAACATTGAAACCTTCAGAATTAAATAGTCAATTGTCATAATTGTTGGTTTTTATCAGTTTCATAACCATAGCTTTCACACATTTGACAAGCAAGCACCTTGACCAGAGTTATAACACCAATGAATCACCATTTCTGTCGTCCAATCAAAAGGTTTCAAATTTCATGCAATCATCATTCTAATATAATTCTAATAGCCAATAAAGTCGATGAGAATTAAAATCAATTTTTTTTCTCTCAAAATGATAATGAATTCACCTGTGAATGGAGATGATTTGAAAGCAATCTCCAATTCTCTAATTTCGCAGACAGACATTGTGTTTTTATTTCATAAAAGCTAATTAAATCAGATAATGAAAATATCTGCCATTTCCTATCAGCACTTCTCCAAAGAGATTCAAACGTAGAACGTGAGTCCATATTAAGCAACGATAGCCTTATCAAATCACCATTAGAGAAATCATCTCCTCAAATAGATCCAACAATCACCTCATGATTAAAAGACCAATCACCATCACCTGTCATTTACAATTTTACACTCCAACTCTTTTAATAGGGATTCCATTTAAAGTAAGAGGATTGAGAATTCGGAATTTATTCACAGCTCAAGTTAGATGTGGTAATTACTGGAACAGATATGGACAAAAAGTAGCCTGAAAGGTGCAAGAAACATAAATGTATCCTTTTCTTCCACAATCAGTCAATCTAGTTATTTTTCTCTTACGTATCATAAATTTTACTCTTTTCCCCATAATATATAAACGTAAGATACAAACTGATATTACACACACATATAGGAACTGAGAGAGACACTAACCCGAGAGAGCCAAATTATAACTCACAGGCCGACATTTTCAATCAGAAAAAAAAAAGAGAGACAAAATACAACTTTATGGACTTTACGGTATAACAAACAGATACCACACTTGCTTGTTACGACACTTATCCCGACAACCAAAAACATGACAGAGAAGACACGATATCGAGTCCCCCAGGGGCCCAGTAGCCCACTGGAACGAAGGCAATAATGCGAAGATGGAGCAACTGATTTGTATGATGAAGGTACTTGCTTCACTTTGTTCCTCCTCTTCTGTGAACTAAAGTGCCTTGTTAGGAACACAACACCAGAGGAAAGTATCACTTACCAATAACAAAGGAAAGATAAGAACCAAGATGCCGAAAGCAGAGAAAGAAGACACCCATAACACATACATGGCTAACCACAGTAATAGGTCATACTGAAACTGTCAGCATAGATCTTGCTACTTGTTATGAAACCTATAATGTCAAATCTGTTTGATAGTCTCATTCGAATGTTATCAAGCCGAATTTAATATATAGAACAGCAAAGGTAAAGTATCAGCATCATTGCAAGATACCACAAGTAAATTGAAATATAATAACATATATAAACTGTATAAAGGTTCACCAAGTTACAAGATACAACCCAGGTGTCTTTCTCCATTTCAAGATCACATCAATACATATACCTTCCATGCACTATTTGTACTTGAGATTTTGGAAGGGAACGGCTCAGGGCCACATAATGGAAGTACCATGGCAAGTGAACACAAATTTGGCTACCAATCAAAACTACCATTACAATTCCAGGAGTTCAAATCGATTACGGTTTTGTACATTTGACAAATATTGATTTATTCAAGAGTGGTACCCGAAATGGCACTACTGATGCCAGTTTTTGGCCTCCAAAAGTAAAAGGGTGCTGCGCAAAGTTGACACAAAGCTAACGCCAAGTTTACGCGAATGTGAAGACAGCATTTGGACCAATTTCAGCTTAAGGTAATACTTGGAAACCAATCAGGTCCAGAATAAAACAGGAAGATTAATCAGTCCGAAGGCGAAGAAGTATTTAGCAAAATTGGCAATCAGACACAGGGGAAGTGCAGCGCCCAGTTAATGGGGTAGTTAAAGGAGACAAATTCATCGGCGCCTCACTCTCGTGTCTGAAGAAATGGCTTGCCAATTAGGTCCTGATTATCGTGTTCTCTTATGAAATGTGTTCATTGATTTGAAAGTTATTGCAGGATTAGGCTTCCTAATGAGGAGCTGCAGGCTGCCCAGGGCCAACTGACAGTGCTCCAAGTGAAAAAAGCCTTTCTTCTAGGAATTCCTGCTGCCAGATCCCAGAATCACTTCTTACCAAAGACGCTTGAGGCTGAAAATAACTTCATCAAATAAGCTTACTTAACTCCCAATTGATTCTCCAACCTGCAGTCTGGAAGGTAAGTCAGGGATGGCAAGTCAATATGACTGTCACATCTTCTTTCATTATCATATGGAGCGAGAAAAGTTTCAGGAAGATGTTAAGGCAACACAATGTCAGGTTACCATAAAGTATAGACTGTAGTGTATACTCTCGGCTTTCAAAATGCTCTTCTCTTAAATATAAAATCAATGACGTGGCTTAGTGCCTTTCGGTACAAGCAACACCATAAAGAAGCAAGTTACTAACCACACTGAACACAAGGCTAATACAAAGTGGTGTCATATCTTTGCCAACCCCTCCCAATCTCCTCTTCCAAGCCAATCCTTGCAGCTATGCAATCAGGCGAAATGAGCCTGCCACAAAATGGAGGGAGGCAATTTAGCTCAGGTGTGTCCCAGTGTGTCCCCAGAGCAGGTGATGGGTGGTTGGTGAACTCTTGACAGAAAAAAACCCAGTGCACCACAACTCATCCCAAGAACAGATGAATGGTTTCCTGGCTCCCTTCTTGATGCATTGCAAGGGAAGCACAGTCAGGAAGCCAAGGCCAGAAGGCTGCGCAAAAACAACCACGACCCAAACATATATATCAGACGACAAAAAGGTCACAATGACTCACATATGCGCAATGCGAAGGATCCGTTGCTAATTCGGCATACAGCACTGACATGATATAAGTTACGTTCAAATTCATTGCGCACTAACTATCTAAGTGCATGGCAAACATAATATGTGCTTCCAATAATTTTTTATTGTCGACAGTAAACGACCAACGATAGGAACATCCATGGCGCATATTGCATGGTAAGAATAGTAAATCGATGTTATGCAATGCAAACAACAGAAACAATGGTCAAATATTTGCTTGCCAGAGATGCATAACCAGCAACTGCTATTTGCACATCTTTGGGTTGGGAGGCTGCAGTGATGCTAATGATGATAGATACAGGCATAAGCAGCGGAGCACTGCCAAAAGAGATGCCTGGTCACTGGAGCGCATGTCTGTCACCACAACTATCCCCAACTCCATGCGGCTCCGGCTTACTCGGTGCTTACTGACCCGAGCCTTTCTGGCCGCCTTATCAGTCCATTAGGCAATGGCCATTAGCCAATGACTCTACGTCACTAGCGTATACACGGTGCACTGATACGTTGTCAGTCAACAACCAAATACACGTCCCCCGTGACGCTAGACCAGGCGCCCAAGCCCCATTTACCACCTCAAGACTGAGTCAAAGAGCCAGGCATGTCCTGACAACCAAAACAGAAGGTTTAAATAAAAACACTAGAACTAATTCTGAATACTTTTCCTCTAGGGAATCATCAAGTTTTAATGTAGGAATACCATGATTTAGAGCAGCCCTGTTCCTAGACACAATAACGAAGGGACATGTACTAGAATGTCCACATCGGAAGACCAACAATGTCCAACATGATCTACAGCAAATAGGATGTCTTTGTTTGTCCTTACAGCCATTTCTTGCCAATTCTTTGGAAAACAATCTCCATTACATGGCAAAACCAGGTCTAACAACAGTCCAACAACTGCAGAAAAACCAAGGGAGAAAAATAACAGGACATCACCATGATCTAGTGGAGACAGAGTAAAGCAAAGGAGAAAGCAAAGGCATGTGCATCTGGAGCAGGTTTACTGCCCTGTACAGGAGGCCAGGGGGTGTAGTTAGGCAGCAATTGAACCATAGGGCTGCAACATCAGTCCCACTTTGAGCCATTTGCACAGAACTGGAGATTTACAGGGCCCAACTGATTGGCTGTGTGGTGGTGTGTGCCTCCATACTGGGCCATGACTGGGCTATGACTGGGCCATGGAGCAGAAGAGCTCAGAAGGCATAACAAGCAAAACAAGTACAGGCAACCAGGCGAAAAGCTAGTTACTGCCTGGATTGCTGCAAGGTGCATAAACACAGCATATGCTGAATCACTTGTCACACAGCAATAGATGTATCGACACACACACCACAGTAGCTGTTGTACCTGAAACATTGGGGCTTAACCATCCATGAAAAGGAAAATACAAATGTATGACAAGTGTTGTCGTACTTTACATCAGGCTAAATAACCCAGAAAAAACTTTACAAATGTATGACAACCTTTGTTGTACCTGACATCCCAGGTGAGATGTAGTTCATGAAGTTGGTGAATTTGATGAATGTTCATGAACGGTTCATGAATGTCCGTCAAAGTCCGTCAAGATTCATCAAAAATGGTTCATGAACTTAGTTCATGAACAGTTCATCATTTCAGGTTCATGAACTTTGATGAATTATGATGAACCTCAGATGAATTATGATGAACCTCAGATGGAAAAAAAAAACTTAGAAAAATTTTGTGAAATCCCTCTGCAGTGGTTCATGAATGTTCATGAACTCAATAAACTTCATGAATTTAAATGGCCACCTTCAGGATAAAGTTGAAACTAAACTGTCTAAAGACCTTGTGGTTTGATTCAGAATTAAAATTCTCATCACTTCCTGGGAGGAAAAGAGCATGCATGGCTCATGCTTGCAGTTTCTAAACATATCAATTGGATGATTACCAATATCAAGGAAATATTTCACACAATCAACAAGTTCCTTTCTCAGGATGCACTTGATGGTGTCATGAATTATTTTGAAAGTGCTAAGGACTGACAGTGTTAACGGGGTGTATGTGATACAGGAAAAAGCAGGAGGCATAGGTGAGGGACAAAACTTACTCAAGGACAATGTGCCCAAGGACAGTGTGATGTCATAATTCGTGCTATTCATTCAAGTGAGTTATTTAACTGAAATTTTACATTCAGACATATGAGATTTAAAAGACTTTGCAAGCTGATTTATGCTAGGTTTCATGTGTCTTTTGTTTATATGCGCATGTACTTTAAACGATGTGATGAACTTTTGATGAACTTTGATGAACCATCATAGTATGTGTGGTCCATGAACAGTTCATGAACAGTTCATGAACGTTCATATAACTGATGCATTGATGATTAGTTCATGAATGTCCATGAACTGATACATTGATCATCATTACATGAAGGTTCATGAACTGACACATTTAATGATTAGTTCATGAATGTTCATGTTTCCTGCACCTGTCCCATTTTTGTTGTTCACAAATAATTCATGAAGATTCGTGAACCAAGAATCAATGAATAGTTCATGAATGTCCATGAACTGATACATTGATGATCACTTCATGAATGTTCATGAACTGACAAATTTAAGATTAGTTCATGAATGTTCATGTTTCATGCACCTGTCCCATTTTTGTTGTTCATGAGTAATCCATGAACGTTCATGAACCAAGATTAATGAATCTTGATTAATAGTTATGGTATATTCTTGATGATTACTTCATGAATGTTCATGAACTGACACCACACACATTGACTCATGTGTGACTTAGCGAATACTTCATGAACTCTCATGAACCAAGTTCATCAAAGTTCATGAATATTCATCAAATATCAAAGAAGCATTTTCCCTTCGGTAACTTGATGAATAGTTCATGAACATTCACTTTTTCATGCACCTGTCCCATTTGTTGTTCACGAATATGCATGAACGTTCATGAACAAGTTGACTGACTTTGATGAATGTTCATGAATTTTTATTCATGAACATTCATGAATAATTCATGAATAATTCATGAATGTTCATGAATTATTCATAAACATCTCACCTGGGATCAGACTAAATATCTCATGAGAGGATTTACAAAAGAATAACAACTGTTGTCATACCTCACATCGGACTAAATAACCCACGGAAAGGATATACAAATGTATGATAATTGATAACTGCTATCATCCCTTATAAGCGGAAAAACAGCTTTTCACCACTAAAACCTCCGAATATGACCGTGACAATAAGATTGTATTACACACACGGACCGCAAGTATTAAAGTAAGCTTTGGCAAGGTCAGTGCTTGTGTCCTAATTAAGCAAATTGGTGAAATTAGGTCAATAAATCATGCTCACGGCCTCAGCTGACAGCACTAAACAAGCAGAGCTTTAGCGCAATAACTAGGTTAAGGAGCATAGGACCTGGTGTGGTGCATAGGGCTCATCATTAGCCAGAACGCTGCCGGAAGAGAATTATCCCCACAACGACACACCCTAACCTTGTCTGAATGGTGCAATAACATAAGACATATATACGACACATGATGCCTGGCATTGCTCACCAAGCTTGTAACCAACTAAGGTGATGTCCTTAGGTTGTATTTCAAGCTTTCTTGAAGCAACTCTACAGATAAAATGACTGTAAGTGATCACAAAGACCTTTGTGTATCGCATAAAGCATCTGAAGGTCTTCTGGAAAGGCAACGCGCAACATGATAACACCTTGGCCTATCATATGCATCAGATGACAGAACTGTCAGCGAATTTGAGAGATAGGAGATCTAAGTTGCGAAGACACAATGCAACATCGAGATATCAATATAAAAGACATTGAGAACATGTGTTGAGATGCATTATCACTGCGTGCTCCGCTCAAGGTCTATGGTGAAAAGAAAGAGTGCCATTTGGTTGGCTCAGCATGTTTCCTTGGTAATTGTTTGAGGACATAATAGAAGCCAATGGACCTAGTTTTTTCTTGCATCCGGCCGCCATTTGTGGCATTTTGCAGCACAATGACTCCGAAGGACGCCCAAGGACGCAATGTCAAAGTCAGGCTCTACCAGCGAAACCTGACAAATTACTTACATTTTCAATCTGATCAACCACTTTCGAACCGCTGTGAGAGGTTCAGAGGACATCTGAAGTGGAATCCGATTGAGTGCAACATGCACGGCTTGCTTAAAGAGTTGAGGGACCGGTCTTAAACCAAAGGCACGGTCACGACCAAGTTCCGAGTTCACTCGCACAAATAAATTTTTTTTCTTTAAGAATCACTTTCTTCCTGGTCTCCAGGGATTAAAGCCATGACCACAGGAGGAAAGTTATTTTTGTTACTTTCAAGGAAGTGATTAAAAGCACTAGCCCCTAAGGGAATGCATGATCTCAGTGAAACACACGGAACAGGAGAACGGTGTACCTCAAGGCAATGTGCTATTTCAGGTACATCTAAGACTTAACAATCCTCATTATTCCTTTGAAGGAAGATTTACTTTAAGCTTAGAAGTGACCCATAAAATGTGCTGACTGGTACATTGCAACACATCATTGTAATGACTTATTTTGGCTTATTCTTATATTATTTAACACAGAACCATCTGCGTTGAACAAAGAGACAGATGTAGTTGTCAGTCCGGTGCCAACATCCGCTGCCCGTCAGAATCTATTTGCAGCCAGAGTAAAAATAATCTCCTATTTAGATACTGACGCACAGTTTGCATTCCTGATAGATGTCTTTGATGTGCTATCCAAGTAGTTTAAAAAATCCATACTAGTTCAATATCACATTACTGTATAGGTAACAATCTGATTAAATCAACCAATAAGTTCTTTTGTTGGCATATTTGGTTTCTGGAAGCAAAATTACCTTCAAGAAAATAAAAGAACCAAGCTCATCTTATTTTTTATCTTATTTTCAGTCAATTAGGATCATGAACTAATGGAGCCTACAGATAAAGACACATATAAAAGGACCAGTATGAGCTAATATGTGTCTTTGTACATCCGAAGTAACATACTTAGGTCTGTTTTCTTTCCCAAGATTATTTTGTGTTGAGGAAAAACCGAGGAAACTAAAAGTTATGGCGAGACCGAAGGCTTAACCAGCTGAGATGTCTTACAGTACATGGCGAGAGACAAGCAATGACATTTAGCCTAATAACCTGTCAGCTACAATACGCAAGTAGGAACCACAAAGGCATATACTATGTAAAATGAGAAGTCACCACTAACATTTGCAGAAAGAATATTGCGAGGAAAAACAACAGAGGAATATCTGCAAATGGGCGTTATGAAGCAATGCGCATATGAAGCATTAATAACGAAGAAACACAGTACGTTCACACAAGTTTTCATCTTGCTGCTTTCCAAATATAGAATGCATATTTTTCAACTTTCGGATGACTTGCCTTCTTTTCATGCCAGGTTTTCTGTATAAGAAATTACGCAATCGAATATAAAAAGAACAAAGTTACGGTTGAGTTGAATCAAAGCAAATTTCAAAAAAGATCTATCTTTGAAACAGAAAATAATACAGGAAATCATACACAAATGATTTCAAATTCCTTGCATTTCACCCTACCGGTAATAATGAATGTTTGAAATAAAAGAGCCAAACTCAGGAATCTATTTCCAAGTTAAATATCGATTAGACTTGGAAGCACAACGAGAACTTTTCTTGAAAGAGTTTGGTAAAAATTACTAAAATCACCAAGAAAAGACCAGAAAAGAGAAGAAAGACCCAGAGAGGCTTGCTAAAAAATGTGACAAAAATCGAAAGCAGAGAAAAAGAAGAATACGTGTCGAATAAGCTTAAGCCTTGTGACATCTGTCAATAGCAGATGACACAGCCCGGCGCACAGCCCCACAGCTGAAGCGGAGGAACTCAGAGGAACTCTAGAAGAAGGGAAGCCTCATGACATCCTTGTGACATCTTTGTGACATCCTTGTGACATCTCTGGTTATTTTCTCACTCTGAGTTCTTGGGAAGCACCTGTATGTCACTGCAGCCTAAGAAAATTGCCTTAAGAAGAATCAGATTTGTCACACACAACATGAGAGGTGAGGGAAGGTGAGGGTGTGACAAGACATGGTATGTACTGATATGGAAGAAATCGTCAGAAAATACTTCTTCAAGACAGCAGTAATTGGTTCTATTTATAGATGAAACAAGTGGCTGTGACATCTATAGATGTGTGACATAGATGTGAGCCAATGTGACAGAGTTGGTGCCCGTGGGTTAAAATAGAGATGTTATTTCTGACAGTGCGACAAGTAAAATTACATAGAAGTACATGTGGCGCATGTAGGTTCAGATAGAACTACATGACATTATAAACAGCAAGCTTACATTTTTCAATGGAATGAGTCCAAGTTTGCAGGAGTAATTGATACATAACAGTGAGTACAGATTTGTGTGGGACTAATCACAAGCCACAGAATATTGACAACACAATTGTTGGAACAATTACACCTGACACTACAATGAGTACATGGTAGTTATCACATTATGCTCCAAAACACAATGAGTACATGTGAAAAAAAAGTCTGCTGTAATAATTACACTTCACATAACATCGAGAACATACTTGTTGGAAAAATCACTATTCAGAATTGCAATGACAAGGTCAAGCCGTACAGTATCGTATAGAGACACTGCCCGCTGCTATACCATGTGCGACAAAGGACGACCCATGTGGCAGGCATCTAATTAGTTAGGAATAAGTCCCACACAGTTGCACACAGTCCTCATGTCAGGAACATTCCCTGTGAGCATATTACTACCAAGCTAAGGCGATTGGTCAGGTGGATTAATTTCCTGCCACAAATTATTCATGACATGTGTGAGTGTCAGCTGATAGAGCTGAGCTGATGATGTGTCCAACAAGTACACCTGGCAAGACCTGGCAAGACCAGTTCCAGGCTGGTTCATCCAAGAATAGGCCTAGCAGACATTTCCTCAGACACAATCTCAGACACAATTCCAGACCATCAGGTACAGCTGTATATGGCAGCCTGCATTGGTAGGTTGGTAATAAGGGTGTGCAATTAGGCAACTGCAATTTGCTGCAGAAAATCTGCCAGAAAATATGAATGGCCACATTTCCTTACCACTGTTATTACTTCTTATGGCTAGTTCTCACGGAGACGTAACAGAGGGTTTAAGTGACGGCGTTTCTTATATTTCCAGGAAAGGGCAAAGATTTGAGCATGTTCGCCGTCAATTTAGGCTTTACGGCGCAACAGGAACAGCATGCGTCGCTTTAAGAGGTCTTTCTACGCAATTCCTAGAAATTTGACGATGCAGGAAAAAAAGATTCAACCGGTTGAATCTTTGCGAGGAAAGAAGTGGTGAAGCAAGAAGAAGCGTAAAAAGAAATCAGTGCGCGCCGCAGATTTTTAAAGTTGCGACGCACAAAGAAGAGCTTCGACGCAGAAACAGCAGTGTAGCAGAAAGCTCTTGCTTCATGTCACATGTTTCAGACACGCGTCGCAGAAAGACACATGTTCGACGCACGTGAGAGGGTGCGCGCCGCGTCTTTTGGACCCCCAATGCAGCAGACAGAGTGGCGCCTGAGTGCATGCGTTGTTCTATTTTTAGCATCAACCCTTTGTCTGCGTGTCACCCTCTTTTTGCGCAGCGGCTGGGGCAGCAGCAGCGAAGCAGGGGGGGCGAAGGAGGGGGAAAGAGGCGGTCCGCACCCTGCATATATATAGAGGAGGCCAGTTTAGAGCACCATACCCACTCAGACCTTCGACCAGAACACACCTAGAATCCACGACACTATTATCAACTGCTACATTTGCTGCTACTTTTGTTGCTACAATTGTACTTCAAATTGCTGCTACAACATGGGACCAAAGAGGAGAAAGGGCACCGTCGTCACCAGGGCACCAACCAAGCTCAGCACCAGGTCAACACTCCACACTCCTGGGAGCACTCCAGTGACAACTCCAGCTACAACTCCAGCTGCAACTCCTCTCCATGAACCTTCAGATGCTGCAGTGACTGCCTTCTCTACTACAGCCATGGCAGAACTCTCTCTACCTGGGCTCTACACCTCCACTACAGCTGGCAGCCAGACGAAGACCACCACTTCAACCTCCAAAGCCACTGTCGTCAGCGAGACCATCTTCGAGGGCCGGCCAGAAGACAACACAACAGAAGAAGATTCTTCAGTTGAACTCTTTGAAGAGGAAGGAGACAAGCCTGCTGACAAGCCTGCCAAGCCTGCTGCCAAGCCTGCTGCCAAGCCTGCTGCCAAGCCTGCTGCCAAGCCTGCTGCCAAGCCTGCTGCCAAGCCTGCTGCCAAGCCTGCTGACAAGCCTGCTGCCAAGTCTTCCACGGGTCTTCCAGAGCCTACTGCCAGGTCTACTCCAAAGAAGCAGACTCCAAAGAAGCAGACTCCAAAGAAGCAGACTCCAAAGAAGCAGACTCCGAAGAAGCAGACTCCCAAGAAAACAGCAGAGAGCCAGCCTGTTCTTGCTCTAGACAGAGTGGCCATCCATGAGGACACCTTCGAGGAGGAAGAAGACTCTGCTGATGACACCCCTGCAGCTGCTGAAGCCAAGTCCAAGGGCAAGAAGGGCAAAGGGAAGGCCCCCAAGCCAAACATCCGCAACAACCTGGGCATCACAGCTGAACAAGAAGATGACCTCATCAACTGGTACAAGGAGCATCCTGTGCTGTACATGAAGGGGACCAGAGGCTACAAGGGGAACGAGAAGCTGCTGCTGGACTCAGAAAAAGCAAAGGAGCTGGGCCCCAAGTACACCTCCCAGGACATCTTCAACTGGAGGAAGACAGTGCGCACTCACTTCTCCAGACTCGTCAGGCCTGAAGCTTCAGGAGCCGCCAGGAAGGAGAAGCTCACAGAGAGGGACGAGTACATCCTGAACAACTGTCGGTTCCTGAAGGACTCCATCGTGCACAAGCCAGGGAAGGAGCTGTCCGCCATCTCTCAACTGTCTGCCAACCGGCCAGCCTCAGACTCCGATGATGAAAGCTACAACCCTGAGGATTCCCTGCCAGCTTCCTATGACATGCCGGACCTGCCACCTGAACAGCCAGCACAGGACAGCCAGCAGTCCCAAGTCTTCCCTGGAGCACCAAAGCCTGGAGCCGCTGCCAAGGGAACCAAGAGGAAGGCCCCAGGAGATGAAGCCATGCACTCCGCCATGCACGTCATCGCAGGCAGCATGCAAGCCATGTCCTCCGCCAAGAAAATCCTGAAAGGCTCTGGCTGCAAGATGTGCCCCGACCACCAGGAGTTGACACCCGACCAGGAGTACTGGAGGATGAAGTGCCAGGACCTCTACCACGTGGGAGTGCACGCCAGCCATGAAATCAGGAGGCAGATGGTCAGGACCATTGCAGAGGCCGCCCTCTACTGGGATGATGAGGTCACCCGCCAGTCAAGACAGCATCAGGAGCACACCTTCCAGCCTCCTCATCCTCCTCAGCGCCTGCAGATGCCACCTCCTCCTCATCCTCCTCCTTCTTCGACGTATGTGCCATCACACCACCAGCACCATCCCCAGGCTTCCAGCAGCCATCACTACCAGCAGCACCAGCCCAGGGAAGGAGGATCCTCCAGGCAGACTCCCAGCTACACCCCGATGCAGCCCAGCCACTCCACCATGACACTGATGATGGATGCACAGGACAGCCCCGAGAAATACGGCTACCCCCCTGGACCCAGCTTTGGTCAACCGGCCGCCCATCACCAGCACCAGCCTTCCCCTTCGCCCAGTTGGACTTCAGGTCTCCTTTCTCCACGAAAGTAGAAGACCACATGCAGCAAAGACAACAAAAAACCTTGGCCCTTTTAAGGGCCACCAAATCCTCCCAAAAGGGCAGGCCACGTACACATCTTATGTTGACAAAAAAAAAAGAGCTTGTGTTGACCGAAAAGAGCCAAAAAAGAGCAAAAAAAACGTTGACAATCCCCAAAAAAAAAGTCCCCCAAAACAAAAGTCCGGTCCTGGCCTTCATTAAAAGTAATCACCTTCATAAAAGCAAGGTGCTAGTTCCCCCTTTCTTTGCCCCAAAACATACCAAGTGCAGCACTAGTACAAGTGCTGCATTCTTTGGTATAAACATATTTTTATTGCACTAGTACAAGTGCATGAATTTCTTAATTAAAATGTAATGCACTAGTACAAGTGCTTTGCTTTTAAAAATTGTGTTGGTTGGTTGCACTAGTACAAGTGCATCACTTTGTAATTTCACTTGTCTAGCTCAAGTGGCAGGTAGATAGCTAGATAGCTAGCTAGATAGATAGCTTGATAGATAGCTAGATAGATAGCTAGATAGATAGCTAGATAGATAGCTTGATAGATGGAACACAATGCTCGTTACATATATACACTGCAGCAAAAGAAAAGCAGTTGTCGTCACTTTGCAGGGATTGGACTTGGATAGATAGATAGATAGCTTGATAGATAGCTAGATAGATAGATAGATAGATAGATGGATGGAGGGATTGATTGATTGATTGATTTTTGGGCTTGTTTTGTCAACATAGGATGTGTACATGGCCAGCTCAATTGGGAGGATTTGGTGGCCCTTAAAAGGACCTGGGGTTTGTTGTTTTGAATGCATCTTCTTCAGATTTTCTCCAACTGCCAAGGGACACTTCCTGCCGGACTGTTGACCCAGTCACGTAGGTAGTCTCGAGCAGCCTTGGCATCTCTGGAGGCATTTCCGTGTCGAAGTGGTTCTCCTAGGTCTCCTAATTGACGGTCTCCCCTCCAAACTCCTTCAGTGACGTCATGTGTCTGTGGATCTTCTCTGTCCATCACTTCATTGTCACGGGCATGGTGGACGCCTACTCTGTCTCGCAGAATGTTGTGTAGAACACAAGCAGCCATTGTGATGTATGTCACTCTTGTAGGTCGTTGGGGCATGGTGGTCAGGAAGCATCTGAACCTGTTTGACAGCAGACCGAAGGCATTCTCCACCACTCTCCTGGCTCTTGAAATCCTGTAATTGTAGACTCTGGAAGGAATGTCAAGGTTCTTTCTTGGCACTGGTTTGAGCAGCCATGTCTTCAGGGGAAATGCCTCGTCACCCACGATGTAATATGGGAAAGGATTGTCTTCTGTGCCAGGTAGAGGTTCTGGAGGTGGTAGGCCTAGATCTTCCTCGTCCAGGAGTTGTCGAAGTACTGTGTCCCTGAAGACGCCGCCATCAGATGCACTTCCTTGACAGCCAGCCTGCACATAGATGAACTTGTAGTTGGCATCAACGAGGGCCATCAGGACAATGGAGTGAAATCCCTTGTAGTTGTAGAACAAGGAGCCTGCAGCCTTGGGACATCGGATTGCGACGTGCTTGCCATCCAGAGCTCCAATGCAGTTGGGCAAGTTCCATTTCCTCTCAAAAGCCTTGGCTATCTCCTTCCATCTTTCAGGCTGTGTGGGTAGTGCCAGCTGTCTTTCGAAGGCATGAACGATGGCAAGGCAGACCTCAGGGATGAAGTTGCAGATGGTGTTGGGTGCCACACGGAAAGCATAAGCTAGGGACTTGTAGCTGTTTCCTGTTGCCATGTACCGCAGGGTGATAGCCAACTTCAGACCAGGTTCCAAAGCCCTCCTCATGTTGGTGTCTTGCTTAGCGATGAGTGGTCCAACAGCTTCCAGGATTTCAGCAAAGATGGCAGGGGGCATTCTAGTGTAGTTGTAGTAGCCGGACACGTCACGCACTTGCAGTTCAGGCAGCAGTTGATGGAAGTGACCATGTTGTTCCCTCTGCAGCAACCAGTTGCGAATCCACCACCTTTTCTGTCTCCTGGCCCTCCTCCTCCTCTGTCTCAAATAGACAGCTCCGATAGCAACAGCAGCAGCACCAGCCACAACAATAATTTCTTCTTCATTCATCATGCATATGTTCAGTAGGCAGTCGTTGTGTTCTCATTGAAGGGCAATCAGCAAATGAAGCAAGGAGGTCCTCTGTGTCCCTTTTTATAATGACCAAAAGTGACTCCTGCAGCAGCCAAACACACTTTGCCGCAGCGCTGCAACAACAGACGTTCGTCGATGCTTAAGAGACCTTCGTCGCTGCTTAAGGCAAGGACGACGAAGAAGGTCAGCATCGACGCGCCTGTAATGTCCTCGGCGCTTTATGAATGCATGTGCGACGATGAACCATCAAGTTACGCAGTAACAAGTCCCTAAATGCGGCGTTGCATCCTTACAGTCTTCGGCGAGGCTGTCATTTTCAGCGACGCATCTTACCTCGGGTGTACGCCGAAGGTTTCCTGATGCGTCGCAGGTCGCCAATTTCAGACGTAGCTGCCTCACAACCATCAGCGGCGTAAGAGGAAACAACATTGGGCGAAGTAAAAGCAGCCTCGCCGAATTCCAAAACAAAGTGCGACGCGTCTGTTTGGAACTGCGCTGAGGAAAGAGAGGCGTAACGCGGCGAAGAAAGCTTAAGAAGCGCCGCGGACACCTCAAGACTCACCGCGGCTACTAACTTTAAGCGTCGCACATGACACTAATTGATTACGTAATGTGCCAAAACCAACGTTCTACGCCACAACCTTCCAAGAAATGACTTCTCTTGATGCGTCGCTCTCAAATCGCCGTCGTGAGAACTAGCCATTATGGATACATCCAGTGGTTTTGTATCTGTGGTTGTCCAGTATGCCTTTTTACCATATATTCCTTTACAGTCTGGCTCCCATATAATATGCTACCTACATACAATCTATATATAACTCAGAATTGTCCATCCTCAATGTCCAGTTTTGTCCATCATACAAATTGATACAATGTTGCTTTTCCACAATAGATTTCTTTCTTTATGATGTAAGCTACCTCTACATATATATAGGCCTACATTGTATACATGCATAGAATCTATATGTGGACAATGGACATGGACATCAGCAACAACAAAGGCCGTGATATCTCCATATGTCACAATGACACTGACGTCATCCTGCTACCAAAATGACCTAACATCACAATGCTTTTGCCTGCAGGAAATGGACAGACTTGTATGGCAGCTATTTCTGGACATGTAGGTGTCAAATGGCTCTGGCAATAATGTATCTTCTATAGCTCTGTGGGCCTCTGTCCAGCTTACGGTGATTGTTCTTCGATGTTCTTGAGACACCATCATTGAAGTTAGAAACATCTCTCATTCATGTTATCATGTTGGGCAATTTTTAATTGTCAGGAAGTTACTAAATTGCAAATGAAATTTTACCAGAGATCATGTACTACAAAGCACAATACAAAAATCACTTGTCATAACATATTGGGAGAAGAAAATCGTTCACAGAATAAAGGCAAGTATGTAATGGTTCGGTCATTCACATCAGCCAAAACTGCCAATAGCCAACTCTACATAACATGATATGATGAGCAAATATGGAAACATTCATCCATTTTAGCAATGCAACCCACAATTTACCAAGGGATGACCCATATCTCAGAGGACACCACAATTACGTGAGGCAGGCCATTAAATTTCCTGCAAACCATCTGAGAGTTGGGAGCAAAACTGGCACAGGGCTTACTTAGGAACGCTGAAACTGGCAGGATGAGGTTGGGACATGACAGCAACTAATGCATAATGCTTGTAGCAGACAACCGAGGGTCTCCGAGACAGGAGTCAAAATTGCCTGGGGTCTCCGCTTTTCTCTTGGCAGTCAGAACCCCAGAACTATCGCAAATAACGAGCAGGCCCTGAACAGGCCCCGAGCAGGCCTTGAGCAGGTTCCGAGCGGGCTCTAAACAGACTCCGAGCAGGTTCTGAGGAAGCTCCGTGAGCGTCTTCACCGCAACATTAAACCCAAAAGACAAGGTCTAGTAGGCTTACTGCGGAGGTAGTACAGCCTGAGGCGGTCTTCCAAAGGCATCCACGTTTCACTATCAGCAGACTCCGGCTGTTTCGGCCGTTTCCAGCAGTCCAAAAGAACTTACAGAAGTCCATATGTGGCAACACTCTAACGATCTATAATAAAGAGCACTGGGGTCTGATTAGACCACACCCTGTCGATATGCCCTGCAGAATGAAGAGAACCGCACAGCCGCAGGATGGACAACCTCGTAAATGAGACTCGAGACAGTAAAATTACGACCACGAGATTGAGTATATCGATCGTTATGGCTCAGATCACTCAATGTCAGTTATGGTAACTGGGTTCACCCTTCCCAAGGTTCACTAGCTAATCTATTGTCCTTTATGTACACCACATAATGGGCTTGTAATTCTACACATTACCTAGACATCAGTAATATAAAGATACACATAAAAAGATGCGGAATATATGAACCTCTTGACACCTATTGGCACCATGTTTAAACAGCATTGCCTTTGTAAAGGAAGCTCTCAAGCTGGCATTGGAGGTGTGAGGAATGAAACGGTTGCGCTAAACAGGGACATTTATATGCAGGAAGGAGTGCGAGTCTGATTTTACGAATTCCCGATACAGCGGAAAACGGCGAAAAGGGCTTGGTGATGTGTAGCAAGTGACATTTGTGACTGAGCCAGTTGAAATACGAGACCTTAACACAGGCAACATCCGAAGCAGGAGCAGACGGTCTGGCATCCAGAAGACAAATCCCATTTCGCCGCTGACTGCACACTCCGCCATTCGACAACACTCCCTTACATTGCGGACATTTTAGTCATTGGAGGTCGCTGTGATTTGGTCAAGTTATGAGCATAAGATCAAGTGGGTTCCTCCATTTGGAGTCTCATACCAACAATAGCTTCCGACATTGTTCAATGGGTGTCTATAGTGTCCCCTTGCAAGGTGGACCGGCTGACCCGCTCACATTCAATCTGCACAAAGGGTTCTCCCAAATGGAAATACGCCCATAAATCAAGCATCAGGCGACACTTAGCACGAGCGACCCAGGCCACATTCAAACTGTGATAAATCATCTTAGAAGCAATGCCGTGATCGCTCGCACCGACTTCCGCAATGCCCTTGAGATGGGACACGAGATGGGTGACACAGATACCGATAATAAAAGGCGAATGCTACACAAAGCCAAGCCATAATCTCTCTGCTCCAACCAGGTCTCAGTTAATTGCAGGAGACTCCGGAGCTGAGCCGCGATACCTATTAATTATGACCGATCAATAGTGCGATAACAATAATGATCAGGACAAGGTTATTCTTCATTGACTGTCTGTCATAATCACAGGTCATATTTCCCTATATTTTGGGTGAAATAATACGCAGGATAAGAGCAACTGTAGAGGGGAAACCTTATCACAAGAAGCATATATGCAACCAGGTCAATGATCTGATAACTGCGTGACAAAGTGAGCTAATGAATGACTCCAGATTCTTACACCGAAGAATGCATCGTAGAAGCATTCTAGAAGCATAGAGTTCATTGCACAGACAGCACGTATAAGTACATGAATGAGCTTCAAGAAGTTCCACCATATGCAAACAGTGAGACAGCGCCATAAATAAACCGAAGAGCCATGTTTGGAGGTGTGAACAATCAGTCAACGCCACGTGGCATGAACGGTTTGACCGAAGAGCACTAACACCTTTCCTTTGGCACGACCTTCCATGTCGAAAGAGATAAGACGAGGGAATTGGGAGCGATTCGCAATTACCAAGATGTCAGTGAACATCAGGGGCACATCACCATTGCAGGGCAATGCAGGCCATTAATGGAAACTTTCAAACAATCTTCTAATTCAGTTCTCTCCGCTCATGAATGAAGATGTGATGATTCACAAATGTGCCCCCTCATCTTCATTTTGGAGGATTTCAAATCTGCATCATTTATTACCTCACAGCCGCCTAATAGAATATCGTAGAGAAAATCCGGATTAAATCATAGTTAAAGAGAAAGCCATTGAAATGTATTCCATTATAATATCAGCAATCCATCTCTTATTCACTTGCCACCAATTAACAATCTCCAGATGCTAATAGCGAAAGGAGATTGAATGGCAGAATAAGCGAAATCCAAGGCAATGCCTTATACAGACCTCCATTTGCATTTTGATGACCTTCATGCAAATCATTTCAAAATGAAATCCGCAAAAATATTAAATGCATTAACGCATTAACTGCAGGGAGAGTTCTTTCAAGACAATATTGAGCTCATCACATCCTGATAAAACAAAGGCATCAATTCACGGAAGACGTGGGAGGCAAAACATTTCATTTCCAATTATGACGGGACAAAGAGACATGCGAATGATGTTAATCTCATTAAGTACACTGGTCCAATATTCCTCTTGCGGATATTTGTCGTGGATATTTGTCTTGGATTCTTGGGAGCCAGTTTGGACAGATCTTATCCAGGGCCACAAAGAACCCCGTTCATTGACGTTCAAACGAGGGAGTAAGCAAAGGATGTCCAATATCTCTTTGCACGGCAGGGTTGGATCCGAAACAAAACCTTCAAAGGCAAAGAAATTAAAAAATAACCTCAAAAACAAATTTCGGCATGACATTGAAGAAGACAAAATAAAATTTTGAATCGGTACGGAAAGGCAGATCAAACAATCTTATCCAATGAACGAAGCTACTTTCAAGCTCATCATGTTACCGTCTTCAAAATCAATTCCATAACCAAGGCTCTTCATTTGGATGTCGAAATTGCCTCAACATGCAATGCCATTTCATTTGAAGAAATAATGCCATTTGGTTAAGACATGCAAATTACAAGACCTTCTAAGCCTTTGAAAGGTCGGTGGTGGAAGTGGGACTTGGCAATGTTGTTTGTTAGTCGGAGTGATGAATGTGGGAGTCGCCATCTGCCCAGAACAGCTATTCTCCTTCAGTTCTTTACTAAATATCATGACAATTTAAACTTCATCTTCACCTAATGATGTATGCACTGAGGCCTTGAGGGAAGGCCATTAGTTTCACTGAATGGAATTTGAGCAGACCAATCTGATCAACATAAATTTACAACTACACTGTAATAAGACAGAAGAGTGAGCAGGACAATTAAAGAAAGAGTCCTGTTGCCCTAGTTCACCTCACTTTCCAGCAAAATGTGACTCTTACAACCGAAAATATGTCACCAGCAATTATGACAGTTCATATGGGTCGCAACAATATAAGCCCGAATTACTTCAATTATAACCCCATTACATTAATGGCAAATTAATGGCAAATTGCTGCCATTTAATAGCAGCGAAGGTGCATGTCTGCCCTCATTAAGAGAGAGAAAAGACTCGCAGACTGCCAGCCAAAAAGAAACAACTTCCCAAGACATCCAGAAACATTTCTCAGAGACATTTTTGGAGACATTTCCCGAAACAAGAGCCGTGTTCTGAAGTCTGTCCGTGTCATTCCCTGACTCGAGTTATGGGATGTCACGTTCGGAGACATTAGTTTGTGAGATGAGGCTGTCTGAGAACACAAGACTTGCCTTCTTCTTCCTGGGGGTCACATTTGGTTGTTTTCCGAAGGATTACACCGAGAGACGTTTGTTTAGTTTCACTGTTTCCAATGTAGCCAAAAAACAAAAAGGACAACATCTACTGTTTAAATAAGACTGTCACAAAGACTGTCAAAGAGTGACTGTATAGACATTTTTACTTCACAGACCAATAGTCTTCATATTTTGGTCCTCGAGCCTCAAATATCAAATGGAAGCCTCCTTGTGAGATTCCATCACAACCGTAGCAATATGATCAAATCCTTAGTAAAAAACACTTACCTTAGCATCACTGTGAAGATTTTCTTGAACCATCCGCGACATTGATGCAATTCATTTTACCAACTTTACATAATTACTGATGGACAATTCTTCAATGTAACTTAACTGGCTGAGAGCTAACTTTGGCCAGTATGCAGTCCACATACATGCTCATTAGGCTATTCAAGATTCATATTTTTGAATCATCATTGATCAAACTTGATTAAGTTTTGACATTTTTTCAGTTCTCCCCTAAATAATTAAATTTCCTACTCTGGCAGATGCTTCAATAACACTTAATTTGACACAAAAATTTAACTAAATCAATTAATTGGGTCTTACCTCCTCGCTCTCGAACACATGGCACAGGATTTTCTGCTGGGGTTTTCTGTTTTTGCTCTCATCTCCCGGACTGAGCAGGGTCCGTCTTCGGGCCATTATAACAATTATGTCCCCAATATCGGCAATGTAGGAGATGGTCCGCAATGAGTGGTCCATCATGATCTCCTGTAAACGAATGACGTATTAGTTGTTAAGTATTACAAGCATGATGTTAATTTAATTCAAAACATAGCTATACAATGTTCATTTATGCAACCCATGAGGGTAATGATAGTCGGATGAGCTCAATTTTTAAATAACCATTCAATAATATTAACAAAGATAGATAGATAGATAGACATGTTTATTAATGTCTCACATCATCGTACAAAAAACATGGCACATAAAATCAAACAGGATGATCAATTCTAAAAAGAATTATGAGAGACAAGTTATAATTTAAATATCACAATAAAATATCACAGTTATACTAAAAACATTATGTTATACCAGAAAATTAAAAACATATGATTAAAAACCTTTTTTAGTTAAAAACAATTGACGTTTGGTTAAAATATCATCAAAGGCCCTGGCAACATGGAAAGCTAAATCATAATTCTTAAAAAGCACCACAAATTTATCACAGTTATTCAGACTAGTAAAATTAGTGACAATGCGCATAGCTTTATCATATAAGTCCTCCCTAATATTGTTATATAGGCTACACATGGTAATGGCATGGATCTCATCCTCAACTACATTTTCACACTTTGGGCAGAATCGCTCTTGCTCTTCAGTGCCAACATAATGACCCGTTTCAATACAAAGGGGTGCCACTCCACACCTAAATTTTGCCAAAGCACTTCTACTGCGTCTAGACATATTATTAAGTTTTACATAACATTCTGTGCCAAATTCACTTTTAAACATTCTATACGTTCTTAATTTATTTCTCCCTGAACCATTTACACTCTCAACTCTATTCAAACAGTCTTTCCATTCACATATATACGTTTGTCCCTCAATTTAATATTAATTCTGTTAATTACAGATCTTACATTTTCTATAAAGTCTAAGTTCACGAAGTCATCCATATTAGCAAAAAGTTCCTTGGCTCTTTTATACCAGGTGTTACCCCTTTGCTGCTTTGCCCAATCAAACACGCGCTTATTTTTACGACTGGTATCGGTGTTGGCCAACCTGCACCACAACCTAGCTATACACACACCAATGCGCTGCTCTGGGAAGTCCCAGCCAATCTCGCCCATGACAACAAATGTATCATGTAGAAGAGTACATAAAAATAAGTAATTTTGCTGTTTATTACACCTAAGAGCAAAATAAAATCACAAATTAATCAAATTTAAATGTTGTATAGACAGGAAAGACCATTATATCTTTGTTTTGCTTGTGTAGCACTGATCATTGGCTGCAGTGAGCTCTAAAGACTTTCTATCATCTGCAGCAAAAGATCAACCCCTAGCACTTGGTGGCAGCACCAGTAAGAATTTTCCAAACACCAGAGGTCGCCAAAATGCACCCACCTGCAGGTCTGTGTTCAGCACCATGATCTTCTCTGTGGAGACAAACAGGTCCACCTCTGTGCTGGGTTGGTTTTCACCCTCCGGAGCCTGCAATAAGACAGAAAAAAATTGAAAAAAAAGTGAAACGACGTAAGGAAATCCTAAGGTAGATCGCATGGCCATTTGCTCTGTATTTTTGTTCTCCGCTGTGATTAATCCCTTGAATATTAGAAAGAACAACGCATTCCAATCCTACCGGATCTGATCCATCTATATCATATTACTTGGTATCACTATTCACTTTCCAAATGACGGATTAATTACTTATCAAAAATTAGGTGCTTCAAAAAGGATCACACTTTTAAAATATATACATAACTAATTTAAAAAGTTGAAAAGATTATGCAATGACAGAAAAGTGTGTGGTCTTAGAATACAAGTTACTATTTACATATTTGCCAGAGTTGTGCAAAACAATAAAATGTTGCAAATTGTGTTGAAAGAGATGAAAGCATATATGTGCTCAAATTGTCATTAAAAAAAGCTCTACTTTTGGTAATTTACAGACTTAATGTCGATTTTGCAAAAAAGTTTTTTCAATTGAAAAAAATCAAAAAATCACACAACATAGCTTAAGTTTAAAACACAAAATTGTTTACACTGACTTGACTCTGAAAGGTAACAAAAATGCAAAAGGCAACGCATCAGATAATCGCTTTGAAAGAAAAAGTATTAACGCTGAAAATCTTTCCAGTTCGGAGTCACAATATACAATGCTTAAGGAATTCAGACTTAAATGCATAAAAACAGAGGCCGACCGAATTACACAAAATTTAACCGAAGCGTGATAAAATCATTTATTGAAGAACTTAGGCATTTATATAAGGCCGTAAATGATTGTAAAGAAAGACACAGTGAAAATTGAATGTAGCAATGGTCAAGTTCCATGCACAACTGTTTGGAACCAAGTCCGCCAGGGGGAGCAAATGTCACCTTAAAAGCTACACTAGGTGGTGCTGAAGGCAGCACACTGAGAACAGCATGGAAGCAGATGATCAGAGCAACATACAATGGGTTTGTTTCATGCTATATGGAACCAAATGGCAGTGAAAATACTGAAGATCTTCTTATGTAGAAGCCAAATGAATCAAAATAACTTTGTCACTGAATTTAATATCAATTTAACTCCAACAAATTGGCTTAAGGAAAATAATGTGTGAACATACAAGCTACTCAAATTAATCCACATCTACTACATACCAGTCTGGCTGCATCTTTTCTCTGCAGTTATTGAAGGCAGAGAGAAAACAGACAAGAGAAATTTAGCAAGAGCATTCACATATATATTTCAATGTGTCAGACTATATTTGAGACTTTGAGTCTGCTATTGTTTCTTCCAGAGCAGGCTTGGTATCAAAGGAGCAGGCTGAAAATTGACCAATGCAATATGTAGTTCTATAGACATTCAAGCTTGACAACTGGAAGAAGAAAAGCCAAGGTAAACCACTTCTTGTTGACAAAATTTCCTTTTCTTTATCTTTGCATATTACTTCCAAAGATGCGGAGAAAACGCTTTCAAAGAAATTTTTTATCAAGCATTAAAAACTTGTTTTTCTCAGTGTGCATGGTTTTATCCCAGCAGTATTCAAAATCTTTAACCCTTTTTTGACATTTCTCTCATTCCAAATTGCCAAGCTTAAAGGGAACGGATTTATCCACAAAACATTTCAACCCTTTGTCAGTACCTGGTAATTTTGACCAAAGTGAAGGGTACCCATGGTCTGTACAAATGAAGAATAGGACAAAACATCAGACAGGTCAACAGTTCTACTTCCTATTTCACAAAGCAGACATTTACAATTACAATAAATCATAATATCCTACTAAACAATTTAATAAGGTTTGAGGAAAAAAAAGGAGTTTTTCTATTCTGAAATTACTATAGGGAGATCAGTGTGTGAATCATATCACTCAAACAGAAGCAATCTTGAAAATTATATCAAATTAGAAATTGTAAAATTATTATTTTTGTCATGTTCAGCAATTCAGATGGATTTTATTCCACAATATTAGCTTAATTTGTAGCATGTAAATTTAACTTGCAGCCACCATGACCAGATTGAGCCGAAAATATAATACAACACTACTGAAATTATGGCTGCTAAAAGTAAATTAAAATGTTTCCGACCAGTCAATTCCAACCAATTCCATCTGTATTTCTGAACAAAATGACAAAGAATCACTCAGAGATATCCTAAACTCATAGAAATGTATACATAACAAAAAAAAAGTTGTGTCTAGCATAGTATGAAGTGTCTGACTATTGACAAAGTATTATATTTTCTAGGTGTGTGAAATTCAAAATGTCATGCGATCTACTTTTGAAACATACAGTCAAGCAGTGCAACTGACTAAACAAATAAACTCAAAATAAATCATGACAAAAATATAATACATGCATCTAATTATCCAAAAAGGATTATCTAAAAATTTCACAGATTTATGCAACAAATATCAAGTTGCCCTTCGTGATCACGGATTAACATTTTAATTCAGTAATTGACTTAAATTTCTTTTCTTATTTTTAAATACATAAAAAATCATTGATATTTTGCACAAATCTCTGCGGTCAAGTCATACAACACCTAGTCATGCTTACAAATGAAAATAATGAAATAAAAGGGGATGCCTATATTGCTTAGCTGATTATACAGTAAACCTAATAATAATATAGTACATCTTATAATAATACAAGTTCCTTATCTGCAGACTAAAATTTGAGAATATCGTATTTACAGCACACAATTTGTTCAAAGTCTCGTCAAAAATTTTCAAAGAAGAAATATAAAATTTCTTTGCGAATCTTTTTTGTCAATTCTTTTAATATTTAATTATTTTTTCATTTTCAATTTCTTAACAGTTTCTATTCTACATTTGCAGCTGTTAAATCTTTCAAATATTTCCGCAGGCTCACAGATTTGCCAAACCCAGTATTGAGCAAAATAATTTCCAAGATTGTTTGATATCTAAAACATTCTCTTTACCTCTATAATCAGCCAATTTATCGCAATCCCCCAAAACTACAACATTCAATTCTATGGAGGACATTCAATTATCACAAACATGAGCTATAAATACAAATGACATTCATGATCTACAGTGCGTTACACACATCTTCATTATCTATATTTTGTATTAATAACTCAATAAAGAGGCAATAACCGACAAGTGCTCGACATCACATATTTATAATAAATAACATTAATGTGAATGGGATCTTAATGCGATATAATGTGTTATGCTAATACAAATGGGTATTCTCTAGCTTAGGGAATTGTGAGGGGTGAGAAAGGATTAATATTTATAAAGCTGTAGGTTGATTTATTGCTGGGACAAAATAGCTTGCATCTAGTCTCTGTGATGTACAAAATGCTCTTAGACTTACAGAATAATACCAATGACACAATTAAACAACATTATCTACTCATATCTACATGTACAATAATCTAGCCTTACTTTATGTTATACACATTAAAGATACAACATATAGCTACAATATATATGATACATGAAATTATCTAATTGTGAATTACATGTAAAATCTGTAAATCCACTCTTACATTAAAAAGTTACAACACCTAACTTAAGCAAAATACTTCTCTTTCATGTTTACTTTGACATTGACACTAGAGAGTTAAGAAGAGAAACTTACCGAGGCCTTTGTAACATTCGAGGAAATGGAACATATCAATGCTTAGTAAAGATAACTTTTTCATTTTTAAGAAATTTTCTAGATTGACAGAAAAGGCTTTTAGGGGTATTTAAATTCTAACATGCATTGTTATACTTATTAATCGTATTAAATTTCAGAAGTTATTACAGCATTAGTGTTTAATTGCGGGAAACTTTAAAATTGACAAAGTAATGTCGTAGTTGTTATTACCCATTGAGCATATCATGATGTAATTTACATATCTCCTTCAAAAAAAGATGTCAGGGAACTAGTAACTACCCTGTAGAAATAGCACATTCAACTGACTTTGGTTCCTGATGAGAGTATTCGCATACACATTTTTTTTTGCTTTTGTACTAAAACTCTATTTTCAATCATGACGTAACTTTTTCCGTGTCCATAATGGTATTTCCATGATTCTCCTGTATGTAGTAACTGAGTTACTAAAACTTCCTTGAAATCTTGTCAAACTATCTCATCAATGAATAGACTTTGTCTTTGGGTAATAAAAATAATGTTCTAAGTCTCTACCAACAATAGCTTAGTCATTGAGATCCTAGGGCATATTACAATCACAAAAGAATCAGACAAGTGTGATATTCATACTTTTAAGGCATTCCAGCAATCTCAGGATTATCATAATGATAGTATACAATATCATACATTTGCAGCATAACAGGAAGACCACCAGAATGCTCATTCAAGCGAGAGCACACAAGCGTCAAATCGTCAAAAATTCCAGAAGCTCTAGACATAGAAGACGAAACTGGTGTGACTGTGGCAGGGTGCCGTGAAGAGTCATTCGAGACAATCAGGAGTCAAGAACAATCAAGATGCTGGATCTAAATTCTACAGAACTTTAATTTTAAAGTACAATTCTCTCACCTTTATCCTGCCCACAGCCTCCTGGGCCTGCATCATCCGCATAGTTTTAGAAGGCTGGCCTTCGGAGATGAGCTGCGTCGACCCAAGGTACTTTGCTCTGAACAGGACGCCCTCGATCAAGACTGTTTCATTTGAAGGATCACGAAGAGCCACTGTTCCAAGATTGGATGGAAGAACACCATTAAAAGTGAGTATGATTTAAAAATGTGTGTGCAAATATGAAATTGAATTCCAAAATTGATATTTATTACAATAAAAAGTTACAAAAGCAACTTAAAACACATCAAACCACAAAATCCAAAGCACTTGAGCAGTAAGATCCACACAAAATTGAAAACACAAAAATAACCAAAATATAAGCTTCACAAGAAACTTAAAGCTATTGGCAAATGAAACTATTAAAAACAGAGGAAGCCACCATTGCCAAGTTCCACCAGTACAATCTTAAGTTGCTCTCAACACCCTTACTACCAATGTCCCACATAGATCACTTAGTATAACTTGTATAAGTATCTCTTGGATTGCTCCTTTTGCCTTTTTACCCCCAAAAAACAAATGCACATGTATCCGGAAGCTCCACCGAGATGGCACACACAGATATTGCTGATGCACAGATATGGAGAATCGTTTCGCAATAAGAGGAACCGGAGAATATCAATAGGGCTACAGAGTCTAAACACAGGCTAGGGACCCATCCCACAGCATAAAGAATGCAGAACCATTCCAGCTAAATGACAAAATGACATATAAGAGAATTGTGATGTGGTTCTTCAAGGTCTAGATTCCGAGAAAAAAGTAGAATAGATCTTCGCACTATCCCTAGAGGAATTTATCCATTTGAAGCTATAGCATCAATGCAAGAATTGCATATGAATGATTGACTACAGCATATCAGTGTGTACTATTACTCTGACATGTCTCAGATAGTACTTTCTTGTTTTCCTGATCTCAAATTGCTGAAGTTTATTGTGGACCATTACAAATTTGTATGTCTTATGACAAAATATGCTTCAGTCAAAGTAAGTTACTGAGCTTAAATTGGTGAAGTTCTTCTCCACCATCTTCACAATTTGCCTCTTTCTCGTGATATTGATAGCAGACACTACAATCACCAAATTGAAAGTAATCAGATGCTATGAGACCGAAAGCAAAGGTGTTTGGAGGTATAATATCTCCAAGACACATCGTAGTTTGGGGATAGTAAGGTTAACTTTCGGCATTAGATAATATCATGGGTGAAAAAAGGCATGTTGTACTGGACTTGTATTGGACTTGTAGTGGCATCGCTGGAGAATTAACAAGCCCGAAAGACACACTTAGATTGCTGTCGGGGCATGGGAGGTTCTAAGATGCTTTGGTGTAAGACGCGATGTTCTAAGATGCGATTGTGTGTAGATGGAGCGAGGAGACGCTGGTCTGTTGAGAGGCCGAGGAATAAGAGGAGATGCATCAATGAGATATTGACAGGAGGATAAATGAGCTTGTAGCTCCCAGCACTATGGCATTAATCCACCCCACTACTAACTTTGAGTCTTGCCTACCCTCCTGACAGCAAAGGGGGCGAATAACAGGATCACAGGCAGCCTCGGCTCCGGCTCGCTCGCCCCGATATATGCCCTGAAGGGTTGCTCCGCGTTGCTCGGCTGGCTGGCCACTGCATTAGTCCAGGATGCCACTTAAGTCATGCTGCCAGGGTCTCACATATAATCACACTATGGTCTTCCTGGGATTCTAGCCTGCTGATGTATGGCATTCTATGTTCAGGACCCCGACCTATGGGCCCTCCAAATGTACGCGAAAGCCATCTCCGCAAAGACGGGGTGCACCGTTATCGGCCATCGGTGCAGACAGTGGCTGGGGAGTAAACGGTGCCACCACTCAACAATCCCACAAACACTTACACAGATAGTGTCAATAGGCTGGCTAATGTCTTGTCAAAAGACAATTTGTCATAAATTGCTTGACGTAGCAGATAGCGACACCATGGCATGGCAAAACAGATGCCCCCAGTATCACCCAAGGTATCAGCCTGGTATTACACTGGTATCACCCCAGTACCACTGAGCACTTGTAGTTCTTTCGGATGAGATGTCTTCCAGCTGGAAATTCTGGGGGCTTTTTAGTTCATTGATGGAAGTGTTCTTCCCCGGCCATCCGCTGGGATCTCTGGAAGTGGAAGTCTGAAAATGGTGGACCCAACGGGGAATTGGCCGATAAGCCTGGCCGAAAACGGGTCTTCCGCCTCTGACATTCAAGATTGTGTCGTCGCATCCACTCCAGGACCACTCCAGTCCCAGAAGACTGTTCCTCCAAGCCCCACGATCTGCCCAGGCTGGCCGGACTAATTAAACTCAACCATGGGTGAAAAAAGCCACCAATCGGAAACCACCTACCAACGGCTACCAGCCACCTCCAACCCAATTACCGGCCGACCAATGGCAATCCTCTGAACACTCAAAGCAACACTACCATTAGCCAATAGGAAAAAAGGTCTTACAATGGAACATCCACTTACCAATAAGATTAATGTAGCGGACACACAGTCAGGGCGGCACAAAATAAAGGATCAAACTCAGCGCAAAATTCACTTAATCGATTCACATGCAATTTAAGACACTTTACTTGGCGAGATAAGCTTTTCATGCTATTTTGTGTGTTTATATATCTCATATATATCATGAGTTACTTTATATGTACATTATGTAGGCATTGTCAGCTGTTCTTTTACTCAATCTATAAACTAATTTAAAGACAAATGTAATTCTATATCATTACTTTTATAGTAAAATATGTAATCAACACAAAAACTAAAGACTGCCACTCAGAAAAATCTAACAATGAGCAACAAGTAAAAATTCTTCAAAATCAAAAAACGTTTTGTAGCAGTGTATTACAGTTAAATTTGAAAAGTCAGTGTGCAGAAAGTAAAAAAAAAAAGAGACCAAAAAATCTGTTTATATGAGAATCAATAGCCAACGAGAATAAAGCTAAATGTTTTTTAAAAAGTGTGTGTTTGATTTGAGGATGTATGTGTTATGAAAGTGTAATGAAATGCAATTCATTTTGTAAGCTGGAACATCAACAAGCAAAAATCAATCATGCTCACATATTCAACTGTCTAACTAATAATAATAAGCTCTTGTCAAAATAAGTTAAGGCATCATGACACTACATGCTTAATAGATAACATCACATTAAGAGAAACATACAAAATAACGGTGAGTTTCAACTGGGTTATCTCGGCTTACTTTTCTTTCTGTCATGATATTTGGATACCGTACCTGTCTGACTTATTTTTTAAATATCTTTTTAAGCCTTTACATCTCAAGAAACAAAGTCTTCAGAGTCTCAGACCCCAAAATGAGGTATACGTAACTCTCCTCACTTCTTCAGTCACTCAAAACAAACAGAAATGAACAGAATGACGCGATGAAAATGATGAGTATTTGAGAAATAAAGAATGCTCCAAACCAGAAAATGGTAGAAAAGAAACCAAAAATTGCCTCAAAAAAGACACGAGGCCTCAAAAAAGAAAAGAACACAATACGAAAACAAAAGTTCCAACCAACTGAAAAGATGAAAACGAATAAGATGTAACAGAGACTTGGTATTTCAGAGTCAGACGTATGATGGCGAAAGTTCCAAAACACATTAAGCCATCAGTATGTCTTAAAATTTTCATAAAGACTTCCCAGACAATGTACAATCCAAAAAGTCTGAAATTTACTGAAGTTTTCTTGAGGATTCCTTGGAATAGCAACTATTGCTATATTGGATTCAGGGAAATTCAGAAGAGAGAGAATAGGCCCCAGCACAGACTCACCTTATTTTGTGTTGTTCCATTGTTCGCCATGCAACACAAAATAAAGTAAGAAAGATTTGACTTACAGGACTCCTGCTCACCTTGCCGAGCTCGCGACCGTCGCTTCTCCGCCTGAAAGTTAGTAAAAATATCAAATAAAATCAGGTTTAATAACATTTTAATGATTCTATATTGACTAAGAGAGTCTATATCTAAGCTGCTAGAGCCTCAATTCTGTCTCCATGCTAAAGTGTACTTTTTAATTATTTTTAAATTTGAATTACTTCTCCATCCAAAAAACTGTAAAAAATATATAACATCAAATCGGCAGGTTTATAATTGAGCTTAAAAATTAATGATTAAACATTGTCTGAATCAGTCTACATCTATAGTGTCAGAGCCCATCCATTGCCATTCATAATTATGTACGCACGTCTTCAATTGAAAATGCAAATAAATTTCTGGTTAAAGTCAGTTTCAGTAACATTTAAAGTCAATTTTGTCTCTCAGAATCTTTTAGAACCACCAAATTTACATCATCATTGAGTGTATTCGGTTTACAAGTATTGCACAGGCACTATACAGTATACACATAACTATTATTTTACAGTTACTGATAACTGCTGATCACATTTTTGCAAAGTGAACTACCAGACTTTTGGTTCTTACAACCTCTAGCAATCCAGCCAAATTTAAAAGATTAACGGCCAATTTGTTCCTATTTATCAGTGTCCTTGCCAAGAGACATTTCTAATACCAGCTTTTAAAAAGTTGATAATTATCACTTCACAATCAAGTTTCATGTTTTCGTAAAAAAACTGAAACAAGGATTTTCTCCTCTTTCCTATGTTAGCCAAATCAACAATGAAGTTTTCATGAGGAAAATATTTACATTTTTATTAGAATAAGGAGAACAGAATTATTAGGGTTGGTTCTGGCTCCAAATAACTCCTCAAAATTTGATGGAATGTGGCCATGTCTTAAAAAATGCTAACCACATTAATAACAATTTGATTTTGGGGATTCTCCTGTCTAAAGCAATTTCAGTTCATACAAAGAAAGCTATCATTTCTAATAACAACAGCACTCCAGCCTCTGATGAAAAAGACATTCAATTAAAGGTTGCAGATAATGATTCTGACTTAATTGTCTGAATAATATGGAGCATTTGCATAATATTAAGGCTCAGAGGCAAATCCAATCGGAAAACATCAAGATAGTCTGGGCAGGGTTAATTGAAAACATCCAGGGTCAATGGGGAGGAGGGTTATTCCTCTTGATGTCAGAATTTGCCCCAAAAATTATGTCATATTGACAAAAATAAAACATCTTAAGGTTCTAGAACTTCTATTATAACAGCAGGTTTAGTCAATTGAATTTACAGTCAGCAGGATGAGCAGATTAACCTCGTTTGGTTGTTTTCATTATGGTTAAGACAAAGATGAAAAGTGTCCATAAAATTTTTTCACAATTATTTCTTTTTACATTCATTATTACAATACTTTTTCCCTGTGGCTTGAGGAACAAATATAATAGACTTCACTTAAAAATGTTTTGTGACATTACCATTCATTTGTAAAAGTAAAATATGTAAAATAAAAATAAAAAGACAATATCTAGAGGAAGAAGAAAATGAGGATCTCTTGTTCTTTCAATCATTATGTCAAGGAAGGAAAACATAAGTGAACCAATACACAGAATGACAAGACAAGCAGCTGAAACGCATTTCCATTATCAACCGGAAGTCTAGACGAGTAAACCAACTGGAATCATACGTTGCTCAAATAGCTTTCAAAAATCACCTCAAACAAACACACTAATTGTATACAGTAAAATATTTATAACATTTTGAAATGAATAAGGAAGAGACAATTAAATTAATATTTTTCTAAGACATCTTGAGGCAAATATTAGGGCTTGAGCCTGGAGGTCAACCTCACAGTAGCCTACTACTATATGATTATCGTCTGTATCTCATCTTGTACTTCTAAAACACAAGTTCACACATAAAGGCTAAAAATTTTCAGATTTAATACTATCATCAACTCTTAGTTACAAAAGACATCAAACTAGCTAAACACAACACACAACATTACAACAATGGACATACCTGAGCACTTCGGTTAACAGGGGGAGCGCGCAGTTCCGGAATGTCGATCTTGTCATTGTGGCTGTACTGCTTGTCCAACAACTCGTCAGTTTCTTCGTCAGTGTCATATTCTGCAAGAAAACAAAGAAATTGACATTGATTAGATGCAAGGTTAAAGCAATAATAATCTGCATCAATCCTGCCACATCAATCATGGCGGAATATCAATCATGTCAGGATGATGGATCAATGAAGGATGTGCGCCAGCAGCAGCAGGAACTCATCCAACTTGTGTGTGTTGATCATGTCAATCTTGCATCGATGAGCTGTTCCAGATCATTTTTCGAAACACACAGAAGCATGGCGTACCATTCCTTGAGCCTCGAGGTAGGCCTGGTGCAGTGTATGGAGTTCAAGCTGTACCAGTATACAGTCATTTGAAGAACTATTTACATCATACTCATAGTCTAAAAGAGTGTGTGTTTTACGCCTCTGCTGCACCTTAATGGGCTATATCGATCTAAAAGAGAAGTAAACAAAGATAATGTTGGAATGATTAAAAGCAAACAAAATAGAGTATTCAGTCATCAAGTCAAACAAGTCACTTTAGTTTGCTCAAAGTCAAAACTAACAAACCACCATCATTCATGTAATGAACATGTGCTTGTGGGACAAAACAGCTAAATTTCTAGGATATCACTATACTTAAATTTCTGTTCATCAAGCTGTAAGTAACATTATAGAAGACTGCCTATATATATTGCACCGGACATTATAAAAGACTGTCTATTTGTATACTACACCGAACATTATAGACTTCCTGTTTGTATATTATATCAGGCAGGTATGAATAATGAATATATAACTTTCTTATAAGATCTGCAGTATTGAAGTAATCACATCCTGTAGGAAGTGGAAACTCAGCAATATGTAATTGATACAAGTCTCAACATGAATATGTTATATGTCTACTCAGCATTCTGTCTTCATCAGAGAGAATCGCACAAGTCTCGGACATGTCTTGGAATACTTAAGATTGCACAGAACAGACTATAAAGGGAATGCAATGCCTAATTATGGCCAAATAAAGCCCCATTAGCAGCATAGCTCCTCCGATGGATCATGCAGGAAGATCAATTAGGCCCTCGACCGCAGTCGGACCGCTGCCATTCTCCGGTCATTTGTATGTAGCATGTCTCCTTGTAGCGGAGTACCACAGGGTCATCCGGAGTGACCTTTGCATGTCTTTAAGGTCAACTTCAAGTCAGAAGCCAAGTCAGAAGCCAAGTCAGAGGCCAAGCAAGTGAGCACAGGCCAAGCAAGTGAGCACAGAAGGCATTAAGTGTGCATACCTAAACACCCACTGGGGAATGGGGCCTTAAATAAGGCATCAGGGTCCTCTCAATTATGTATCATGGAGCTTCACTTGCATCACACAGCATCTCCATGCCATCATGATTAATGATTTCTTGGCTCTTTATGTCAAACACACACAAGATTGATGTTGACAAAGCCAGGAACCATGCTATTTCCTACCCTCAGGAAGCTATTGTTTATTCTTGCTCATAACACCATCCCTGTCACTTAAAATGTGAGCAAGCTTTGCTTTTTTGTGAGTGTTCTCACTACAAAAACAAGGCAATCAATTTGCAACATGTTCAAGCACAAACAACAGGTATTATCATTCACACAGCAGCGACTCCCAATAAAATCAAATATTAAATCCAATAGACACCAAGAGTCATATTATCACAATATGGCTTCGTGTGGTCGCATCAGAGGAGTGATGACCAGACTGTTGCTGCTGGACACTTAAGTCACATCTTAACGGTGAAAGCGATATATCGAGCGTCTAAAGCTCGTATGTCCACCGGCGGTCCACCGGTGAAAGAAGGAGTCTTTTAAAGTGTTGGTTGCACACAAGTGCACATCTGTCCATTTATCAGCTTGACACTCTTGTCCCACCATTTGCCATGGTGACTTATTCATAACAGATGATGACAAAGTGTCTAAAAGCCCTCTCCATCAAAACTGCCATCAAACCTATTACAGTGTGGGAGCAGTTCTGAAGCACCAGTTCTGAAGCATCAGCTCTGAGCACCAGCCCATCACAACAACAGCTCCAGCACTGAGAGCAGCAGTTTCTGAAGCCATTCCAGCAACATATGGCCAGACACAACCACCTGTGTGGGTTATTAAGGTAATTGATCAGCTGTTCTCAAACCATTTATAGGCAACACAAGCACATATCTTTGAGAAACACTTGGACTTATTGACTCCAGTCTCCAGTTCATAGGCAAAATTGAAATTCTTCATATTAAATTAAGAATATGCCTTATCAGGGAATTAATACGACCAGCCTTTAATACAAACAGAAAAGTTTTAACTCGGTTACAAATTTAACATCAAAAGAACATTTGGCAATAAAGTTTTTTTCCACAATGCTTTCTGTTCAATGAAAGAGGGATGTGCCTTTTTGTTAACCGGTTGGCTGGAAGCGAAAAATGTTTGAAACTCGTCTGACAAGCGCAACAGATACACTTGATGGGGGAGGCGAGGGAGCTTCAAAATTGGCAAAAAGAGCCTCAGAAAAGAGAAAAAGTGGCAGAATGAAGCTCAAACAATCTGCTGATTACACCGCACAAGTCCTTTTTGGCAAGAACTGTGTTCAAATGAGTTACATGGGGGAAATTAACCTGCAAGCCAGACAACAGGGGGAAAATGTGCAGATATTAAATAATGGCCAAAAAGTTCCACAAACTGAAACAATAATTGGAAAATTTCGATCATGTTTCAATGGTCTGCTTCAGAGAATTAGCGTTAATTAAATGTTCGATTTTGGCTTTAAAATAAGCGAAAACCTGCCGAAAAGACTCTCCCCGCAGTCAACTTATTGGCCAATGCCATTTCTGAAGTTTCAAATAATTACAGTTTCTGTTATTGTACTCCCTAAGAAAATACCATGAGAAAAGTCAATTAAGAATTTAAATCAATTTCCTCAAATCTGACATTTAACAAGAAAATTCCACAGATCTCTGGTTGCATAACACAAGAGCAGACATGAACACAATGGGCCCAATTTAGGAGTTAATTAGATGGAACGTTCCTTGGTATATTTCATTTAATATGAGGCTTGTGGCAAACCATTGTGTGATTAAACTTTGCAGAATTTCTGAATGCTAAGAACAAGTCTAAATTGAACAATCCAAAAGGAAAACTAAAACAGGAAGTCCCAAAAAGAGACTGCACTCTTTTCTTCCTAATGATGTAGATAATGCTGATAATAGGCATGTAAGTCAGCAATATTCTATCTTTAGATGTCCTTAACAATGATGTTACTCATATTAACCAGTCCATTAAGTGCTTTAGTGATTTGCTGGCCTTGGAGGATGCTGATGCACTGCCTTGGAGGATGTACTTTCCAAGTTTCCCCGGTGAGCATCGTATCATCTTGTGTCACATGCAAATTTCATGAGCCGCCTGTTTTTCTTCATAATGTGTACACAGCACAAGTGAGGCTGAGCAGGGCAGGGGAAGAAACTGTATATAGCCAGTCTACAGAGTCTTGAGTCTTGTACACAGGAACTTTCTGAATTTTGCATCAACTACAAGTCTACATACAACTAACCGCTGAGTTACTGCGCTTTGTAAACAGTTCTGGAGCAGACCGCCTTCCGCATATTCTCTAATCCCCCTTCTTTACCTGCAAAGGTCATGCAAGCATATTTCAGAAGAGTTTGTCTGCTGCATATGGCAGTGTGAGGGACACATGACCTGCAGCCACAACTTGACAGAAGGTTGAGTAGAAATGAAGGCTACACACATTGTATCTGCAAGGTTATGGCACTCTCTGGCAGAGAGCTATCACAAGATATCTGACAGCATTACCTTTTAAAGTGATGAAGAACTATTATAGGGAAGTATAAGGCACCTGTAGACAATTTCGTAATGGCTTATCTCCCAGTAGGCCTATTTTTTCATTATTTCTGGAAAAGTGACTAGAAATAATTATACGCTCAGGACAACTTACACTCAATGTCAAATTTCTTGAGAGTAACTTCATTAATTGATTATTTTTAAAAAATAGACCTTCCAGTGACCCACTGAAGTTTCAATGAAATAAATGTTATGGTACATTTAGCACACATGTGATGATACAGGAGAACTGTCACAGCAGATGACATACATACATCAGGCACCGAAGTTTGAAGGTTGATCGAAGAAACGTGTGTGACCGAAGATGATTCGAAAGTCAGGAGGCACGCGAGACGGAAGACGGAGACGCACAGTAACCTTGGGGCATGAGACGCGCACCTTGATACCAATGCAATTGATGTCTTGTGCACAAACATTAAAGAGAGGTAATTAGGATCATTCATGTTATCCTAAACCTTCTAAGCATTTCAACCAGATTTGTTGCATCCAGATTCAATTCCTGCTTGGAGGAATGGTACCTGGATTTCCTGGAAGTTTGCTAAGTGCCAATGACAGCAATATGACAATGGCAATTAAGAATTCCAGAAGGTATGTTATATCTGAAATATGTCAGCACTTGTTTCCACCTTTCTATATAGGCCTACATGGATGAAGCAAGCTCAGTGAATGCTCAAATGAAGAGAAAACACAAGCATGTAATTGTCAAGTACTTGACAGAAGGCGTATTTTATATGAAAAAGTATCAATGTCAAACAGGTAACGAAAAACATACTTTTTAAAAACTTTGGTATGATTATAGGTAGCAAGGCGACAAGTAAAATCTAAACAATAAATGGATGAATACCAGAAAAGTGATCTATTTTCACAGTTAATTGTAAACATTGCTAGAATGCCACAAAATTTAATTTACTATCACATCACTTGGTTTATAAGTGATAAACCCAAGACAGAAGAGCCTCAAAGCTTACCAAAACCAGAAAGTTGATTCATTGGTTACTTAATACAGAATATGCATGGCAAGTCAGACTTCTTGCCAGGCTCTAATTTGCTTAAGATGATAAACTACCATCCATAATGAAATGGCTGGATGGTAACCATAATTTCAAAGTAAATTGCTGTAAAAAGAGGTTTCTATTCAAGTGGAAACCAGAGCACTAATTTCACTTAGTGATACAAATCAAGATATATGACTACAAAAAGTAATTACATCCACTGATTTATATGATTGCACATATTTCTCATTATATAAACAATATCCCCACCACACCTGTGCATAGCAACTTAGCAAGCATCCATCAATGGCTCCCTACAGATCCTGCGACTCCGCAACTCCGCGACTCCGCAGAAGTTCACCAAAAGTGACGGGAAACTTGTTTATCACTTTGCCACATCAAACAGGGAATCGGTGAATACCCACATGATGAGATAACAACATATAATTGGAAAGTGCAAGAGTGATGAAAGAGCATACCTGAGCTGCAGGCAGTGAACATGAGAAGGCTGCAGGAGATCAAGTGTAGATCATGGGCAGCTGCAGCAGCTGCAGTGGGATGAGGATGGAGGGATGAGGATGGAGGAAGGCAGATGAAGAAGCAGCAGCAGCAGCAGCAGCAGCAGCAACCAAGCAGCAGTGACAGACAGATGCTCACAATGCCTCCCTCTTCATTGGCTACATTCTGCTTTATTAGTCAGCCATGTCATGCAGGCCCCCTAGGCCCCTCTAGGCCTGTGCAGGAGCCTGCTGGAGCCTTCAGGATTGGAGGGGCTGCAGGGGGACCTGCTGCAGGACTTACAGTTGCAGGACTTGACTGCTGTTGCTGCTGCTGCTGCTGCTGAGACTGCCCAAGAGCACTGTGATGTGGAGACTCAGAGTTGAGTGATCCACCTCAAGGTGATGCACCTGGGAGACCCGCATCCCACAGTTGGCATCGTGATCAGCTTCATCACCATCATTACCACTCGCAGGGTGTGGCATTACCACTCGCAAGGGTCGGGGTCACCACACGGCTAGTGTCTCCTCAATGTGGCATCACCACACATATAGCAACTCCTGAAAGCGCACCAACCAAGGTGATGTCCCGTGTGGAGTCCCATGGGGCAACAAACTAAGAATTAACAACCAAACCGGATCTGGATAACAGACAGGTCAACTTTTGCTGCTGTCACCAAAATACCATCATCAAAGCTGAGCCAAGTGCTACTTTTGTTTTCCGCCACTTAACTTGACAGCGCTTTTTAACAGCGACGAGTAAATGAGGAAAACCAGGAGTAGCAGAGTCAAAAGTATTGCATCTTTCGAATCAACACTCTAGTCATCATTGCGCTCAAGGGAAGGTTGCAGCAAGGTACAAACATACTCAGATGATACTCCAAAGGCAGGGATTCTGTCATGACACCAAAAAAGAAGCGCAGTCGTTGTTCACACTTCAATCTCAATCGATCAACGCCTGCACGTCGCACTCCATACCTCTGACCATCTCTTCAAACTTCGCTGACTATTAAGCAAGACAAGAAAGGCCGGCGCCCTGGGAAATCAGACTGAGCTCAGGGTCCCTCTCTGCTTATCATGGGCCATTAAATTGTGTTAGCTGAAGGCACCTCCATCCTAGGTGACCTGGGGCCACCTTCTCCCTTAAGTTGCTCCACACACATGGGTATTAAGTATTATTAACACAAATTCCACAAGCAAGTCATCCCTCATGCAGATAATCTATGCCCTATGATCTCCAGGGGGCTCAAAGACCAAGATAAGACATCACCATCATTCTCCATCACTGATGCAGCTCCGGCCGCTCTGCCTCCCCAACCAAAAAGCATCATCACAGCCCCGTAATCTCACCGCTCCATTTCATTCTCAGCCAATTAAATGCATTTGAAAGCACCGTAATCGGCAAAAAGTTGAGAACTTCTGAACAAATCCACACGGTTCTGGCACAGCGTACAATTAAGCATCAAGGAGAACTCCAAGTGGGATAAAACACAAGCAAAGTGTGAAAAATTCTCATTTGCCAAAAATGTGAATCCAGCAACCAGGAATCCACAGTTAAAGGCATTATATTGATAGTACTTGCAAAGGTGCAAAGAAATTGCTGGGAATATTGACCAATTTTATCAATATGTTATCAGCATGTAGATTATACATACACTGAATTGGTGATTTCTAACACAAACAAAACACTGATAGGGCAACATTTGCCTACATATTGACCACCAACAAGTCAATGTTGAAAAACTGAAAGGGTTGAGTTTTAAATTAGTTTCTTTTATCAAATAGAGCAAGAAACTTACATGACCCACTAAAGCTGCAACAACACAAAGAGGAGATACAAATGTATCTACATTGAAAACTTATTTACCTGCAAATCCCTGGCACCTTTGAACCCTCAGTTGAGTTCCGGAGAAGTCGAAGGTTCTTCCATTGTATGCCATTGTTAAAACTCCTTGTTAAAAGCGATCTATAGTTATGTCATTTTCTCATTGAGACCGTACATCCATGAGCAAAATATAATGTGATACGTATGTTGTATGTCCTCCAAACGTATAAAACAAATATAGCAATGTTATTGAGTAAATCCTTCGGGTATACACACAATGCGATAATCGATAAGTGTACTTGAAATGTTTCGGCTTTGCTACAACATCATGACGTTTCGCAAGTCACATCCAAGGCTGTGGAAACAAGGTGGAAAATTTTATGCTGACAACAAAATAGGAAATCCATTACAAAACATCAAACTGGATAAACTTGGAAAGTGAAATCCAACAAAAATTCACATCAAACTTCATATCAATCTGCTAAGAACAAATAGAATGGAGTCCTATAATCATAATACCATAAAGCTTTTTTGTCAGACCTTATTACATCCTGTGAAACAGATCCATGGGTGAAAATGACAGAAGTTAAACAACAAAGTTCAGTTGAACTTTTATCACATAATTTGCTACAACCAACAGGACCAGCTGTGAGAGCATGTGAGAGGCTCAGAGGGGAAGCTGTATGTTTCACTATGATGCAAGTGGTCTGATAAATTCAGGTATTGATTAGAGACAAGTTCACACACGTTGGCCTTATTGTGGAGCACAATATCACTGAGTGTGGATGCAGGTCATGTCGACATGCTTCCCCACATCCACTATGATTCAGGTGCTCCATTCATGTTTTCCTCCAACTCAGGACTAAGGAGGTTAAGGCATTAATCATCTTATGTAAACAACTGTTTCAATGGGAAACATTAACAGGATGGGCTCTGACGACAATACAGAGAAGAACAAAGTGTTTTCTGACAAGACAAATTATGCATATATTACTAAAAAAACAAAGAGATCAACATTCGAAATTGCAGTCAATCTTGAAAGTTTGCCACATCTGAGTTCTAATACCAGGAAAGGGCTACACTATGTAACTGTAACATTGCAGCTCATATTCTTCTTTAATGCACTCTTATTTGGATTCAAGAAGTTTACTTTAAAAGACTCCCATAATGACACTAAATCATTTGAATTTTTTATTTCATTTCTGAATTCTTCTTAGTTCTTGCAATAACTTTGACAATATGAAATCTAAATGACGTTCATACTTCCACCGTCCATATCTCCATAGGTCTTGAAGCATCGATAACCGATGCCGCGTCAAATTCTGAAGTGGCATTTCTGACAATTCTGACAGACCATTTCAAGGGTTGTTAACTTGGAGAGGCAGAAGAAGGGCTCTAGTCTCTTCAGAATGTCTAAACTCTTGAAGAATGGCATTGTTCTTGGCGTCTTGAGCACATGGAGATATTGGAAGTGAACCGAGCAATCAATAATTTTGTCATAATGCTGCGACAGAAAACAACACAGATTGTCTCAGGTGAACTTGTATTGAGAAGCTCAGGCTTGGCAAAGACACCTAAGGCTTCAAGTTCATCAAATTTCTGCTGCAGCTCAATTAGGCCAGCACGGTTGTAGTGGGGTAAGCGACCTTTCCGTTGTGGTGGAAGGGTAGGCCCCATGTTAACGACTGCCTCAATTTTACCACTAGCACCATTGTATTTCTGAATGGCTGGATCAAACACTTTGTCAAAGTCACTGTGTAGGGAGGTAAATTTGTGACGCATATCAGGGGACAAGCAATTATCTGGGTCAACAGAGATTGATGTGGAATGGCAGGGAGGCACAATGGTTCCAAGACTACGAATAGAGGAACGGGGGTGTGGTTCAAGATTGTCAGCAATGTCTCTGCCAGGTTGGCCAGTAGAAGAGTCAACATAATCAATGGGGTGGACTTGGCATAAGTGCTCATTTCGTCGAAGTTTAATGGGGGCAGTTGAATCGTTAACAATACGGATGCGATGGTCGACAGACATGATTTCCTGAGGAGGGGGCCAAGCGGTGTGGGGGTCTTTGGTAAGGTTAACGGTAGCATCCAGTCTGGGTTCCAGAGCCCAGTAGTCATCGGCGCTGATGTCATGCGGGAGCTCAAGCTCCAGGAAATCACCAGGAAGCACAACAGTTTGTTTCGGGGGGGCGCGCAGAAGAGTAGTGGCTTGAGCTCGACGGATAGTGGCTTTGGAGCTGGGCTGGGGGCCGTAGTACACTATTTCCGACCCACGGATAACCACTTGTCGTTTGGCCGGGCGGGTTGCAATATCATTGGCAACTAAGAAGGGGTTTCCGGCAAGAATGTCAACGTCAAGCTGCTTCACTACAAGAGCGTCTAATTGGAATTGGAAGCCACCTCTTGTCAGGGTGCAATGCACTTCACCAACTACCTCTAGAGGAGTAACACCATCAGCCTGTCGTGCCATCTGAGAGGCGGGCTTGAGAGGGAGACCGATGAACTGTGTCAGCTGGTGACTCACCATATTGGTTGTGGCTCCGGTGTCCAATGTAACACGTACCGGATGCTGCCCATAAAAACACTGAAGGTATGGGGATTGTATCACATTGACACGGCGTGCAGCAGAGGGGTTGTCAATGAGGGGAGATTCATCTGGGTCCTCGCCATCCTCTTCATCGAAGTCATCGCCGCCTTCCACAAGGCGTGAACGGCCCATCATGAAACGCTTGTCAGAGTTCGGCAGAAACCGGCACTCGCTGAGATGGTGCCCATGAGGCCTATTGGCAGTCTTGCAAAGAATGCAAGATTTGGAGGGGCGGCGGGTGGAAGATTTGGGCAATTGGGACGTGCCAGTACGCATCACTTTACTGTCCTCCTGGCATTGGAGCTCGTCGAGTAGTGAGGACAGTGCCACAGATATTTCCGGCTTGAGAGAAGCCAATGTCTTATTTCTTAATTCCGGACCATACCGTTGTTTGACCAATTGAGGGAGGCCTGGATTAATTGTCTTTAGCCAAAGGAGAACAACAGTGTTCTCTAGAGTGGGGCTTAACTCCTCATCAGCGGCGAGGGCTTCTCCATGGTGTTGCAAACCTGACGCCACTGTGATGAGGTTGTCCTCAAAAAAGGCCATAATCCGCTGGAACAAATCCTCATGGCGTTCGTCATTGTCCAACTTAATATCCGCAAGGTCTAAGAACCTAGAACCAGTACTCTGGTGTCCGAAGTGAGCTCGGATTTTTTGCCAAATATCAGATAGGGATGTAGACTGTTTAACGATGGTGTTCCTGCTGATAACACTACAGTAATTCGCAATTTGACCAAGCATCAATTCCAGTTGAACAACTTTCTGAACTGCAGTCTTTTGCCTTTCCTGTGGGATTGGGGCAGCATCATCCTCGAACCCTCTATTTGGGGTTGCGGCTGATTTCTTGGACCAGGTAAAGTCAGCAGCCAGGAAAGGGGCAAAGTTAACATCCAGGGACAATATGTACAGAAGGTTCTGGCGCCAATTTTCAAGGGATGTCACTGTTTCGTTTTTGGTCAAACACCATTGCTTTGGAGCACGATTGACAGCCATGATGAGCGATAATAGAGAGTCACAAATGTCAACACATGAGTCACAATATTGTCAAATTCAGAACCTTACAGGCTTGAGGGTGAATCTGGAGTAATCTTCTGTTTGTTGAAGATGTCCTGTACGTGGGTAGGTATACAACCGCTGCCACCACGACAGAAAACAACACAGATTGTCTCAGGTGAACTTGTATTGAGAAGCAAACATGTGGTGAGGACGATAACAGCAATTAACAACAGGGGGCGCAGAGAGCGCTGTTGTACTTAAAAATAACACTAGGTGGCGCTGGAGGTTATTAATCCTAGCCGAGTGACCTAGTAGGCGATCATTAAAGCCCCATGTCCTATAGATTGGGTGGTCTGAAGGGCAAGCCATAACCACCCACAGTTGGCCACAGTCTAGAGATGAGGAGCTTGGCTACATGAAGAATACACATGAAAGCCACTGTAGGGGGCATAGGGGTAGGTTGGCAGATCCATCATCAGATCATAAGATGTAAGAGATAACAAGTAATACATTGTCAAAATACAGTACACTTGTACTGTCATACAAGGCATTAGTCTTGCACTGCACTGGATTTCAGGGATGGGGTAGGGGATAGGGCGATTTAGAATGCATCCCATACCACAAGATATGATTTTAAATATTTTCATAAAATTACATCAGCGCCAAGTCATGTTATGTCGAGGGCAATGCGTTTGGTGATGCGATAACTTGGAAGATTCATTTTCGGGATCCGTCTCCGTTGGATTTACTGAATCGAGCATTATTTTCAAAATTTCATATCCTGAACCATTTTCCAGACACAATCTCAAAGTAAAATAAAACTATGCACGAAGTAGATAACTTTATAATCAGAAATGAAACTGACCACAAGCCTATACACACCACAATACATGTTTAAGGAATCATGTTTAGGCCTACTCCCCTTTTCAAATAACATAAACATGATAAACAAGATACAAAAACATACTATATGAAATTGAATTGAAATATGACATCTCTAGTTCTCTACAATAACATAACTGAAGAACAGATTTCTGCAATTTTGCTATCACAAGCAAAAATGACAGGAGACAGTCCTGAGCTTCATATTAGAGCACAGATCCCATGCCAAATTTGAGAATCTGCTGGTTTGTCACAGGACAGGCATCCAATAAGGTCTGTGATAATTTCTTCTCAATTGAAATTCTTCTAATAACGTAATAGGACGTTATTCCAACTGTCAGTCTGTCATGAAATTCTAATGCAGAAGGCAGAACTGTCAATAAGCCAACAGCCACAAGATCAAATTTCCCAAGATAATTAAAGGTAATCTATCAAATATCTGTTAAAAATGTTAGCTCTATAATCAATTTTAATGACTTTCAGATATGGAGAAAACAAGAACTCCAGAATAACAACTCCTGTGGAAGGCTTCATGAGAGCTACAGGTGAAGAGAAAATATGTTTTCGTAACCTGACCGCATTTACATTTTTTCTGAAAAATAATTCAGCAATATATAAATTGTTTAACTGGCTCGTTTCCAGTCAAATGGTCAAATCGCAGGTGTCATTTAATAATTATCATAATAGCGCACTCTTCACCAATTCATTTAGCAAAAATAAGCTTACGAAATATGGTTGATATAACCTGTCAAGCCAGAATGTGAGATCAGTAACAGTAGTAATTTGAAAGTCAAGTCACACCACTCGCGTATTAATCTTCCAAGAAAATGGAGACAAATGAAGAAAACGTTGAAGTCATTAAAGAATAAAAAATCATTATCGAAAGAATAGGGGGCCCGTGGGGGGGGGGGAACTAATTTATTTAGAATTAGTAAAATTGACATTGTCACTATAAGGTCCTTACTGATACATATATGATAACTAGAGTTTCGATCGGGACCGATGCGAAGGGAGAGCTCTCGCATGTCGAGTGGGCGTGGTGTAGTTAGGTTGATGTCACCTTTTCGTCACTGGGAATGAGTATTAAAAGAAATAGTGTGTATCTTTCATTAGATATATTTCAATGTAGCGAACTGTGACTCTGTTGCATATATGCAGCATCAGTAACAAAGCACCCAGGACTAGTTTTTGCACTGTATTTGGCATTTTTCCAAAAGTATATATATAGAATGGTCTGCATTTGGTCAGCATTTGGTCAGCATTTGGCCTGCATGATGAGAATTTTGGTCTGCATTCTCCTAATCTCCTAGAAAAATTCTTGGTTATTTATGCTCATTACCTTTTTTTTAAACTACCACTTAAAAGACTGGATTTTATTATTTTAAGACAGGGTCTTGTAATCAACTGTGGATTACAGAGAGTGGAAATCATTGATGATGGCTTAAATGCAATTAATAGAAACAACCTCGATTGGATGAAATTCTAGATTATACAGCCTGCAAAACAAAATTTGTATAGCCTTCTTGAAATAAACTTTGTTGATAGGGGTATACATGGGTCTCAAAAACAGATGGGGTGTCAAATGTTGGAATTTAAAGGAAAAATGAATGTCTCATGTCCCATTTTATCGAAGCATAAATGATAAAGAAATGTATCAAATGTTTGTCACTTTTTATTAGTCAATCTGTCAGTGTCTCTCGATTTTTAAGAGGGCCAGTGTCCCTGTGTCACTTTTTAACCGGCCAAAGGCCGGTTATTAGAGGAGGACTCTTGTCCACTTGTCCATGTGTCAATGTGTCCTGTCCATGTCCACTTTTTCACTTGCCTTGCCCCTCTGAACACAGTGCTGCAACCCAGTGAGCAATTGGGGTCAATGTCAAATGTGGACCTGCCCATTATGAATGGGGGATTCAGTTAGCTGTAAGGGGTTACCATGGTTACAGGTGCAATGAACAGCTGCAGTCAGCAGTGGGCCTGTGAGCCTCATTGGAGAAGGTGCCCCTGTGTCAGGATTGCTTATAATTCCAAAGCACTGTGAGAGTCAAACCATTTCAGTACTTGTGTTTTAAAATAATTGTTCATGCCTAGATGAGGCATGTTTGCTCAGTGGATCATTATGTTTGTATAACACTTGGCATTGTCTACTTCTTCACCAGCTTTCTGTACAGTGCTATGATGTAGTTATTTACCATTGCCAAATTATTCCTGCAAGCAATGTCTATCAACACCCATCCACTAAACTCCACCAAGAGACCAGAGCCTTTCTCAGTGCATTTCTCATTCTGACATAATATTTTGACAAACTTTATCATTACAGCCTGTTAATTTGATATGCATAAAATGAGTGTTTGCTTCCCACAGATTTTGGCACTCTGTGACTGTGAGTCATAATAACTGATGAAGTGTCATCTCCCCTAATTTAACATCCATGGGAAACATAGAGGCTGTTTGATTAGTCTTGATGAAGAGAAGGCTATTTGATTTGTCATGTAACTAATAAGGTAAAACTATCGTGACAAATCATCAATATGATAATTCACGAAGTGCCATTTCCACAGTGCAACAGCCCACTGTTTGCATATCAGTTTTACAGATTGTAAACTAAAGTGGTGTTTTAATTGCAGTCTGCAGAACTGGTTGCTAAAAGACGTTTGCAACCACACATAAACGGACCTGTAAGAATTCTGGCGGTCCGGAAAACCAGTTTTTACCGGCCCGCATGCCTTGTGAAAGGTCAGAGCGAGTTTTAAAGGCTGCCAGTATTTCACTTGGATTTATGAAATTTGGTGTAGGGATTCACTTTGCGGTCCCCCTCAAAATTTTTTGGAAAAATCCAAGATGGCTGCCAAAATGGCCACCAATGTTTTGAATTGCGCACTGTGACTTTAGTATTTCACTTAGATTTATGAAACTTGGTACACGGATTCACTTAGGGGTTCCCCTCAAAAATTTTTGGGAAAATCCAAGATGGCTTTCAAAATGGCCACCAATGTGTTTTGAATGGCCCACTGTGACTTAAGCATTTCACTTAGATTTATGCAATTTAGTATACGGATTCACTTAGGGGACCCCTCAGAAATGTTTGGAAAAATCAAAGAAGGCTGCCAAAATGGCCACCATATTTTGAATTGTCCACTGTGACTTTTGTATTTCACTTAGATTTATGCAATTTGGTATAGGGGTTCACTTAGGGGTTCCCCTAAGAAATTTTTTTAGAAAAATCCAAGATGGCTGCCAAAATGGCCACCATATTTTGAATTGCCCACGGCGACTTTTTTATTTGGTTTGGGGATTTGCTTAGGGGTTCCCTCATAAATTATGAGAAAATTTCCAATATGACTTACAGTTCTGAAATATGGTATAGGCATTTGCTAAGAGGTTGCCCACTAAGTTTTTATGGCTTGCAGCAAACACTATCAGTCTGGCAATCACTGCTCAATACAAAACAGTCCATGTAATAATATGTAAATCACCCTCTTCATTATTTCAATCCCGAATATACAATCGCCAAAGGCCGGTTTTGAATCCATGGATTCTTGTTAAGAAGGGCAGTGTCCCCATGTCGATTGTTAATTGCCATTGATCATTGAACTTCCTCAACAGCAATAGGTCAGGTGTCATCTTCAAGTGAACTAATCCACTCAATTACAATTAGACAGTTATGTTTTTCCACTTTTCTGAGTTGAATAAAACAAGTTTCCATATTTTTTATTTCGATTTCTTGTAGGCCTATATAGGCCTATAATAAAAAATTCTAATAAATTGTTGTTTTTTTGCAATCTATCATTTTGAAGAAAAATAAAGTCCTGATATTCAGTCATAACTGTCCCCATGTCCCCGGGTGTTACGTCCCCATGTCCCCGGGGGTTAAGTCCCCATGTCCCGGGGGTTAAGTCCCCATGTCCCCGGGGTTACGTCCCCATGTCCCCGGGGTTACGTCCCCATGTCCCCGGGGGTTACGTCCCCAAGTCCCCGGGGGTTACGTCCCCATGTCCCAGGGGGTTACGTCCCCAAGTCCCCGGGGGTTACGTCCCCAAGTCCCCGGGGGTTACGTCCCCAAGTCCCCGGGGGTTACGTCCCCATGTCCCCGGGGGTTACGTCCCCATGTCCCCGGGGTTACGTCCCCATGACCCCGGGGGTTACGTCCCCATGACCCCGGGGGTTACGTCCCCATGCCCCGGGGGTTACGTCCCCATGTCCCCGGGGGTTACGTCCCCATGTCCCCGGGGGTTACGGCCCCATGTCCCCGGGGGTTACGGCCCCATGTCCCCGGGGGTTACGTCCCCATGTCCCCGAGGGTTACGGCCCCATGTCCCGGGGGTTACGTCCTATGTCCCCGGGTTACGTCCCATGTCCCCGGGGGTTAAGTCCCCGTGTCCCCGGGGGTTACGTCCCCATGTCCTCGAGGGTTACGTCCCCATGTCCCCGGGGGTTACGTCCCCATGTCCCCAGGGGTTACGTCCCCGGGGGTTACGTCCCCATGTCCCCGGGGGTTACGTCCCCATGTCCCGGGGGTTACGTCCCCATGTCCCCGGGGGTTACGTCCCCATGTCCCCGGGGGTTACGTCCCCATGTCCCCGGGGGTTACGTCCCCAAGTCCCCGGGGGTTACGTCCCCAAGTCCCCGGGGTTACGTCCCCATGTCCCCGGGGGTTACGTCCCCAAGTCCCCGGGGGTTACGTCCCCGGGGGTTACGTCCCCATGTCCCCGGGGGTTACGTCCCCATGTCCTCGAGTGTTACATCCCCATGTCCCCGGGGGTTACGTCCCCATGTCCCCTGGGGTTACGTCCCCGGGGGTTACGTCCCCATGTCCCCGGGGGTTACGTCCTCATGTCCCCGGGGGTTACGTCCCCATGTCCCCGGGGGTTACGTCCCCATGTCCCCGGGGGTTACGTCCCCATGTCCCCGGAGGTTACGTCCCCATGTCCCCGGAGGTTACGTCCCCATGTCCCCGGAGGTTACGTCCCCATGTCCCCAAAGGTTACGGCCCCATGTCCCGGGGGTTACGTCCCATGTCCCCGGGGTTACGTCCCATGTCCCCGGGGGTTACGTCCCCATGTCCCCGGGGGTTACGTCCCCATTTCCTCGAGTGTTACATCCCCATGTCCCCGGGGGTTACGTCCCCATGTCCCCTGGGGTTACGTCCCCAGGGGTTACGTCCTCATGTCCCCGGGGGTTACGTCCCCATGTCCCCGGGGGTTACGTCCCCATGTCCCCGGGGGTTACGTCCCCATGTCCCCGGGGGTTACGTCCCCATGTCCCCGGGGGTAACGTCCCCATGTCCCCGGAGGTTACGTCCCCATGTCCCCGGGGTTACGTCCCCATGTCCCCGGGGGTTACGTCCCCATGTCCCCGGGGGTGTGTCCCCATGTCCCCGGGGGTTACGTCCCCATGTCCCGGGGGTTACGTCCCCATGTCCCCGGGGGTTACGTCCCCATGTCCCCGGGGGTTACGTCTCCATGTCCCCGGGGGTTACGTCCCCATGTCCCCGGGGATTACGTCCCCATGTCCCCGGGGTTACGTCCCCATGTCCCCGGGGGTTACGTCCCCATGACCCCGGGGGTATGTCCCCGGGGGTATGTCCCCGGGGGTATGTCCCCGGGGGTATGTCCCCGGGGGTATGTCCCGGGGGTATGTCCCCGGGGTATGTCCCCGGGGGTATGTCCCCGGGGGTATGTCCCCGGGGGTATGTCCCCGGGGGTATGTCCCCGGGGGTATGTCCCCGGGGGTATGTCCCCGGGGGTATGTCCCTGGGGGTATGTCCCCGGGGGTATGTCCCCGGGGGTATGTCCCCGGGGATATGTCACCATGTCCCCGGGGGTAAATGGTCGCCCCCTCCTTAGTATATATTAAATGGTCGCCCCCTTATCCTATCTATCTATCTTATGTATCTATCTATGTATCTATGTATCTATGTATCTATCTATCTTGTTATCTTAGCACCTTAGTAGATATTAAATGGTTGCCCCCTTATTCTTAGGAGATATTAAATGGTCGCCCCATTAAATGGTCGCCCCCTTATCTATCTATCTGGCAAAACAACATACACATAGAACTTGCATGTGTTCCGCTTGCGACACAAATTCTAGTTTTGTTTTCAATGTGCAGTCCCCCCCCCCTGTCCTAAGCCCACTCTGCCCATTATTTGCAATGTCGGAGAAACTTTTCTTGGACAAGAGGAGTGACCATTGGTCAGGCTGTCATTGCACATGCCACATTAACAACAACCACTTACAAATGCAACCATTGGTTAGGCAAGATCCTTGTGCCTAAATTGACAGCAGTTCAATAATCCAAATAGGCATGTAGTGCGTGTTTACTTGACTAGAAAACAACCTGTCAATTTCAGCTGCAATCATTAGGGGAAAGCTATCGCTCTCCCAATAAACTCTGGAAATAATACTACCCAGAGGCCTAACTACAGTATTACAGTACAATACTCTTTATCATATCAAAGCTCAAAACAAAACATCCAATAGTCCTTTGGCAATGAGAGCAATGGGAGAGTTCATTTAGTCATTGCCTCATGTCCTCTGTGGCATTCCAGGGGGACCATGGTCATCTCCTGGTCATTTAGCAGTCATCCTCTGGGCCCTCACAGCATTGTTTAGATGCAGAGGGAACAATAAAAAGCAAAAGTGCTTCTGTCAAGGACAATTTGCAAGGCCTCTGACAATTCCATGACAATTCTCTGACATCCAATACTATCAGAAATAGTATAGACAATAGAGGTTTAACATACAAGCCATAGAACTGCAGGAAATGTATGATCAGATTTGCCGGATGTATTTTGGATAAGTAAAGAGAGTCAATGCAGCATTTTATATAGAAAAGAAGACTACAATATATTCAGACTTCCGTATGGATCAAACAGACTTTTTACAATTTAAAACTTTAACCACCGCAACATGGTAATCTTCTAAACATGGATTCTGCTTATAAAATAATCATTAACACAGCACAACCAGTGTGAAAAAATTGCCAAGTTCGATAAATAAATGCAGCTTGTCACTGAGCTCTATGGCTGGTAAGCAAATGTAATAAAACAAGTTTAAACCACATAATTATATAGATCTATATATGCGCATAGATACTGGATTGTATATAAGTTTGCTGACTTGATAACTAAACTTTGTTACCATGATTTAGAAACTGACATTTCCTGTGGGTTAAAATGAAAAGACAGACAGTTAGCATCAGCTTGCATGCATGAGACAAGATCTTACAAATAGAAATCCTTTCGCAGCATTCGAATGAATGACAAGGATGTTCTGCACATCCTACGGAACATCCTTGAATCGCTGCTAGCTAACAGAACTTGCAAGTCTGAGGAAATCCCATGCAGCCATTTTGCAAGACATTTTGCAAGACATTTTGCAAGAGATTTCACAAGAAATTTAACTAAATTTCTTACACGACCTTGTACGGTACAAGATTGAACGCTAAAAGGAACATTAACGAATGCATGGTGTGACGCCGGCCGGCTTGTTGAGCATCATTGGGATGACACAGAATCCCCATCGGCCCTCATCAAAGCCACGCTCCTCAGTCGCTCCTGCCTCAGCAGCTATTACAAGCGGCTAAACGCATCACCAATTGCTTTTAGCATGCTCTTCAAAGTAGACGGCCGCCATTCATCTAAGTCATGACATTTACTCTTGATTTATCCTCTGGTTTAATGATGGACGGTTGTGCACCTGAAACAACAGACATGCAACTAACATTGTCTGCTACTTCAGGACAGAATAAGGGAGTTTCTATTAATTGCGAATAGAGTTTACAATTTGAGCAGAAGTACATGTACATGTTATGCAAAACCTCAAATGAGTCAAATCAGTCACCGCAATCTTCTGTTATAAGCAGAAGGTACAGCAGACTATTTAATGTATAATTTTTGGCTAAACCACCGAGATGAAATGATATAGCTGACATTCCCTGTCACTTCAGTACAAAAAGAGTTTCTATACATTGAATGCAGAGTTCGAAGAGAAGTACACAATGTCATGCAAAGGCTCAAATCGCTGTTTCCGCAATCTTCAGTTATAACACAGACTTTTTAACGTATCATCATGCGCTAAACGGCTGAGATGAAATGATGCACAATAGGAATATTACGCCTACGCAGAGTAACCATCTGAGAGTAGAGATACTATTGTATCAAGATTGGTATTCATAACCATCCATGTCTGGTACACAATGTGCAGTACAAAGAGCTTCACTTGAGTGCAAACCAGAAAGCGGAGGGCCATAGAGCAGCACAGTCATACAATGGTCATACAATGGTCAGCAATGGACTGGCATACAGTGGCACACAGTGGCATACTATGGTATACAAGGAGACTCAACTCTTGGCTTGATGCATTCAGATTGAGTCAGTTTGCCAACTGTCTGGAGCTGACCACAAAAGGATATGGCTTACTGTGGACTGACCAGTGTCTGACCGGTGTCCAGTTTGCACAACGTGGCCAGGAATTGTACAAGGGGATTGCTCGGACCTCCTGCTGCTCATTCCGCAGTCATTTGGAGCTCGCTTCTCTCTTGTCCGCTGTCGAGATACACTGCACTGGAACTGTCAGTCTGCGTCTGCACTTTGTGGCCACTTAGCAAGCATTGGTTACTGCAAAATTGCAAATAAAAGACGGGACGGTGGCATTGAACAAATTTCCATACAAAATGCTTCAAACATTTACTCTTTCAACACCATCACCAATTCAGAATGTAGTAAATACATCATTTGACAAATTCTTAAAAGGACTGAAATTTGAGCCATACTATTCTATTGTTGTGAGGCAGGTTTATGATCAATTCAACATTTCCAATAATTGGACGTGCTATCTCAGCACTTGCAACTTCATATGGTCAATGATTGCAATAATCAAATGTAGCTGACTCAGCAGCACTATCTCAGTTCTGGCAGAGATTGTTTACACACAACATACAATCAAAACAATCTCCAGGTTGATTACCTCTTATTCATTGCATGCCAGAAAGTGCCATTGCAGAGCAGTGCTATTGCCACTGTCATCTAACCACAGTGATTGATACACCCTAAGTGCAAGTTGTAATATCCATACATCAAACGAGATAAATATTATCAGCATATCTAGAGACGATCAGCATAGAAACCGTCAGTGCAATCAGCATACATTTACATTGGGCCGGCTAAACGGCCACTGAGCAACCGGAGAATCGGAGGACCGAGTCCATTGCGGGGATGAATGGCGGCCAGCAATGGCAGGCGGTACAGAAAGTGGACAAGGCTCCCTTCAGACAATTGGCAGAACAATTAATCATCATTGTCAGGCAATTGTGACAAGCGACATTTGTCAAAAGGTTCGTGATCCCTCCTCGTGACTCTGTTGGTAGCGGGATATTAGAATGACCCTCGGTCCCCCCTGGAGGTCATATCGGTCACCAAGTTGGGTCACCAGTGGATCGCTAGAGGTCACAGTGGGGTAACCAGTCCAAAGGTTAAAAGATCAAAGATCAATTTATTATAGTAGACAGTTTATTCTGCCAAATCACCATTACTCCATGTGTACACCTTGTACACTTAATGTGTCAGAGCAATCTGATTGATCACTTTTGAAATATGGCACATTTAGAGCATTCAAGCTCGTGGAGATTGCAGATCACGTATATAAGAAATAACATAAAATTAAAAGCAAAAGGAAACCATGCTTACAAGATTTCTTCCAAGCTTAAAATCGTTTTCGCGACAGCAATCGATATGAAGGCCAAAGAATCAGTTTGAGTCTGTAAATTGCTTTTGAATTTTAAACATCAAAAGCTATACACCATGTTCTCCATGCTTTACAAGGCTCATGCAAATCATGCAGGTCCTTGCAGGGATGTTTGACAATGTTCTCTCAAATGTTGTTGGCATTTATATTAACGTCAACAAGTTGAATAAAGCGATATAAAGGGCAGTTTACAAGAAGAGAGGACTCTTCGCTGGGAGAAAAAGATGAATGTCTCGGCTATCAGTATTCATGTATTCCTGGGCAGAAGAAGTTCCTTCCACTTTTCCATGGTAACCGAATCTCTTTTCTGTTACGAGCCTATTGTTTGAAGGAAAACAACGCTGGCTCAACAGCCGAGAGGATCACTCGAGGAATACAAAGTGAGCCACAAAGCGAGCCAAAAAGGATCAGTCAGTCGTCAGAACTGAATCCCAACCATAATTTGGAGAAGCGCCAGTCCAATTTTAAAGCTACTGCTCTCCGAAAGGCATATTTCAGTGTCAGATTCTGAAACAAATGCTTCCGAGCCAATATTTCAGTCAAACTGCAATTTATCAAGCAAGGCTGGTGAGGCAATTGCACTCCACCTACGACTGAAAGACAAAACCAAGGTTATCTGAGTCAGACAAAAAGGATAACCGGTCACACCAGCATTTTGGTAATACGGTTTCACATATAAATCTCAAATCCCTGACTTCCAAATGAAGAATCTTAGTTCAAAGGTGCTATCAGAGTTTAATCACTCCGGACTCTTTCATCAATTTCAGTTTGGGAAAAGGGACAAAGAAGTCTTATGCCGATGAAAATCGATACAAAGAAAATTCCCCTACTTTACCGAAGGCCAATATCTGTCACAAAAGGATCAGACCAAGGTCCAACACAGTCCAATCTCCCGGAGAAATGTCTGTGCAGGTCATCAATAGCTTACAGATAAATCTAGGCAACTTCATATGGGATGAGCCGAAATGAATTCCTGCCAGATATTGGGTAAGCATAGTGGGAAAACATGTTGCAACAGTAGCTTTTTATACTTCAGATTTTCATTGCGATTGTTTGTCTTTGGATGACATAACTATCGAAGAGACTATCTCTTAATTATTTTTTTACTTCATGTCCAACGTATTGAGTAAAGAAATGACAGTCGATTATTACAAGACAAATGGGAGACATAGGCCCACTTCTCATGATGTCATTATGAAACACTTTACCGGGATGGCCACATAATCACCCAGCCTAACTGCACCACGTTCTGTAATCTCCTAGCTTGTCAACACAACCATCTATCAATCACAACATGATTCATCTTGACAATAAAGTTTGGAAGAGCAGAGATGGCCACCCAAAACAACCTTATAAGGACTGAGGCAACAAGAGCATCTTACAGCAGTCTCCTCATCCTCAGCAGCATCAGCAGCTCTCCATCTCCCACATCCCTGCATCAGCAGCATTATCAGAGGCATTGGCTTTCCATGGGAGCTTATCAGTCCCCAGCAAATGCCATTGCCAGCCATTGCCAGCCATAGCCAGCCCAGTGCTACATTAACCTCCTATATAAATCTCATCAGAGGAGCATTCCCGCCTTTGATGTCCATTTATATTCTTATCAGTCAGGAATTGACCAGGGCACAATGAAAAGGGCTGCTGGGCATCCAACAAGGCTCCCTGCTATCCCCACCACTTTTATGGCTAATTCACAAATCCTTAATCTCATTTTATTTGTGCGTTAATCGCCCTACAACAGCCAAGTGGTAAACTCATGTCTGAAATGTCAGCTGCCTGATCCATGTCGAATCATGGGAGACTGTTGCGATTACCATTAATGTTGCTGAAGACATAAAATGAGTCTTTTACTAGCTCCACAAAAAAAAAATGTTAGAGAACTAGTGAGAGACCACCAAGTTTAAAGCAAGGCAAATACTGACTGAGATTCTGAGATTCATGTTGTTTCAAAATTCATCTAAAAAATGTAATCTTCCTTTCCTTATATCTTAAATGGGAGCATTGGCTCAGACAGGGTGGATCACTCGCTCCATGTAAATGCACAGCTTAAACCAATCCATATTAAGTATTCGGGGTCTTCGGCTGGCTAGGGACCGTCAAAAGGTCCGTGATACAAAATCTCTCATCTGAGATCAGGGGCACGTTGATGGACATATCCACGCAGTCTCTGCATCCATCCTTCCTCCTGCGAGTGTTGATAAGCGACCTTGGCAAAGTGTCGATGCTGTGATAAATCCTGAGGCCTCTCCAATGGCGCTCGCTCCATCCCCCTTGATATTGTAATGGAGCAAGTTCGATCAAACCAAATCAGGATGGACCACGGGGAGGATAGGGTGTCAGTCGTGATTGCCGAGAACTTGCCAAGAAGCGAGATGTCTCCCTGACCTCTGTGTGTCACTGGGTGAAGCGAGAATTCCATCTCATGATAGTCCCTTCCTCACATTCACCCTCATGGCCTTTCAATATAATGGAAAATACACTTTACACAGCATTTAACACAAGCATTGCACATCATCTTAAATCATCTTAAACAACCTGCTTCTGTATTTTTCAGTCTATTTCCATCATCAACATTTAACGCAAAGAGTCCGGCAACACCAAAAGCAATATTCAATATGAATGCAATTTAAATGCAAATTACATACACAAGCCGAAGTAACTTTAAGGATGTGAATGTATAATGAATGCAACTGAAAGTGACAGATGATATGTTTAAGCAATGGTGAATTGCGCGGGGCTGAACACAGCACGCTATATCCAGTGTCATTTTCGGTTAACTCACGGAGTCAACGCAATATATAATAAACAAGGGAGGGCTAAAAAGAAGAAGCAAAACAATTTATACATTTAGACCAAAGAATCCGTGGAAAGAGCAATTGGCAAATTTGTTTTATTGTCCATTAGGGATGACTGGGACTCGCTCTGTGGCTGTAAATGGCGTGGCTGAGCCTGAGAAATGCCTTGAGGTATACGCGGAATACATCTCCCAGGAAACGCATACACTACGCCCAGCGATTTAGAGCCATCCAGAGCATAAAATGATGCATAAATCTTTTAAAACATTGCCACTTCTTTAGAGTTCCTGCAATTGGCAGACATTTACTCAAACTTTTCAACTGAAGGTTTGTCATTAACGGTTCAAGAAAAACTGGAGTTTGTCTTGCTCATCCACACTGCATCGATGCTTCGTAGAAAACTCGAGCAGCATCACAGTTATCCAGACATAAAAAAGCCATAAAAATGACATATCATCACAAGTATTCTTTTCCACATATCATGAATATCATAAAAATGACAGACTCAAAGTTCTATTGATTGCTCACCCACATGGTGATATGGCTAATCAGGTGTAAGGAGAAATCATTAGGAATGCCATCGTAAAAGGATCGAACAGCATAAGTATAGCAGTATTACTGCTTCATAGAAAAGCCTTTAGTACACATGAACTCATATTGAGATGGCAAAGAAGTCTTTAGAAACCCAAGTCATTGTGTTTGTCACAATTACAGATCATTGGTTAATTGAAAAGGCCTGGAGGTCACGTCTTGATTCAGTGCGGTCCTTCGGGTTCTGAGAAAGCAAGTCTTTGGCAGCCGCTGGAGCATGAATGGGCAGCGGATGCAGGTTGGCAAAAGCAGTGTTGCCTTGGAGAACCTTGCAGAACCTTGGAGGAGGAATGCCATGGAATAAGTGGAGCAGTCACAATATGGAAGTCCCTATGTTGGAGTAGAAGTTTGCAAGTTGTCCTCATCACCACCAGCAACAAGAGCAATCTCCGAGCGCTTTGCTTTCCGCTGTTCTTCATAAGGCGGGCACCCCCGAGACAATGCCTCGCATATGTCCGTGATTGATAGTCGTAAGACTCAGAGCCCCGTGTTGAGCGCTTTCATCATCTGCTAAATCTCCTTAGGTGTCTTATCAATTACAAACACAAAGGGCACAGTGGACCCTGTATGGACCCTGTACGGACCCAAGGCAGACCGCTACAGCCAAGGCCAACATGACAAAGGTGACCCCGGTGACCCCTGACAGGTGCATAACAATGTGGCCAGGCAACTGTCCCATCTTCCATCATACTGTTCACCAAACTTCTGAACAAAGGGAAACAATGGAGGTCATCTCATGGGTCGGAATCTTTATAAGAGTGGCACATAAATAGCCGATTGACAAATTGGTCACATTCTTCACCGATTCTTCAGTGATTCTTTAGCTGGCGTCAAACGAGATTATACATAATCAATTACCTCAGGCGAAGCATTAAATCATGAGTAAATGATTGACAAATAGGTGAAGCAGCTCAGGTCAAGCGCTTTCTCCTCTATCATTCTGGCAACATGAACTCCTCAGAATAAGCAGCGTTGCATCTGTAACACTTGCTATGTATTTTTGATGTCTCGGGCAGATGCATAACTTATAGGAGTCATGCAGCGAGGAGGCCACAAACCTAGTTGTATTCGTTGCTCTAAGCAGAAAAGAAATAATGGGCCCATTTCCCATGGTCCTCTGGCTCCAAGAGCGTCCACCAATCTGCCCTTTCTTGCTAACATGGAACTCTGATGACCTACATGAACCTGTTCTAGTTCCTTGTTGTAGGAACTACCCAACAATATGCATCCCCAAGGGTCAGTAGATATTGCAAACAAGAGAAAAAAGCCAGCATCTATTCCATTTCCCACGGGGTATCTCAGACACAACAGGGACAATAGTAAAGCATCTAAATGTTTTCAAATATTCAGTGGGTTGAATCGTATACAATACAAGTGTATCATACCAGCTTCAAAAGGACAATCATTGGATAACAAGATATTAATGTTATATAATGTTGACAACAATACCAAACCTCTACAGATGCTCATTGTAGGTTTGTATGAATGGTCTACAGTTGTGTCCACGCAGCGACCATATTTCTCGCGAACCATTTCAAAGGACGCGTAATGAGGTAAGGTGGCCGTAAAGCTCAGTATGGCTTCAGCACCACTTAGAAGATACACAGCTATACAGATATATACAAAGCCCGCAGATGGAGGCCATTGCAGTTGGATTCAGGTCATGCAATTCCAACTAAGACGACGAGGCGACAGGACAGGCGGGCCAGGTTTAATGGCCAGCCCAGCTTTACCAGACAGTAGTGAGGCGTGATTTACTGTCGAACAATTGGGTCGCAAAATAGGCTTTTCCAAAGCAGGAAGACAGGCTAATGTTTTCACAAGACACAGACAAACACAATGTCTGAACCGAGAGGAAAAAAGTTTCCCGGAATTCACAAAGACAGATTCTGCAGGAGCTTTGGATAATATTGAAAAATTTTACTTTGAACATTTTGCTCTTTTGAAAAACACAACATTTTGGTGCTCATTAGATTTCCTTTATGGTATTACGGAGAGGATTATCAAAGCAGGAAAGACAAACAGATGTCAGACATGTAAACATTCCCTGACAACAAGCGAAAAAATTACAAAGGTTCGTATTAAATGTTCTTCTGGTAAAAAAATGACTAAGCCGTGACTTTTACATTAAGTGATGCCGAACAGAAAGAGGCATTTCTGTCAATGTTTACTGCAATAACAGAATATATCCATTATCTACCTCCATAAAATGACATATTTCATGAAGGCAGCAGAGTTTACCAGACGGTTGCTTCACTTAAGACAATGGCGCAACTGCAGCCGGCTTGGAGCGGATAATAGCACGGAGGGAAATTAAGCAACAATTGGCCTTTAGACGGTATTGGTCACATGCCGCTTAGTCGCAATTGAATCAGCAACCCATAGGGGGCGCTCCAATAGGCTGAGGCAAATCTGATTTGCCGGGCTCATCAGGGAGGCAAGAGACAGTGGGAAGAGCAGTAGTCATCAGCTCCACCTATTGCTACTGCCGCTGCTGTCATTGCTACAAGATACCGTTGCTGCTACAAGATACCGTTGCTGCTACCAAGGCGAGCCATGGTGTGGAATCGGTGGACGGACCATTTACTATATCCATCACACAATGTTCACATCCTCGTACATCCAGACATTTGCTACTCCGGCATCTCATGTGACAGAATGTTGTTGACAGGGGCCAAAATAGTTGTGTAAGATGTACATTTTCTGTCGACTTGTACTTATTATAACAACTATTGTTTTGAGCTTTGACTTACAATGCCTATAAAATGTCAGATATAATGTAACGAACACTGAAACAGACGTACATTTGGTCAGTACGCAAATTTCTATGAATTTATCATTATCGACCATACGACACAATTTGTATGTCATGGTGGAAATATCGCAATTGATGTAAAGAGCACTGAATCAAGTACAAAAAGAAGGAGCACTAATGTTCCCAGGACTTGCATCAATCAAAAGTATGGGTCAGTTGGTATATTGGAGTGCTGCAGAAGAGGAGGAGGCCATCCCATCAGTGGGAGCATCAGTACTTCCAAGGGAGGAACCACATCAATGCGGCTTCCATAAGACATCAGTGGCAGGGTACGCCTCCGCCTTTGGTGTCAGCGTTAGCCAACCAATTCCCGGCGGTAACAATATCAGAAGAGTATTGTAGCCAGGTCAAAGAAACCTTTCAGGAGACTGTCCACTGATAGCAGCCTGTCAGCCTTCATAAGCACATTCATCCAGCCCCATTTCCACTTGAACTAACATTTCCACCTGAATGGGTCAGTAATACTCCTCCCCTGACCCACACTGACCTTCTCATTCACTGAACATTCATAGCCTCCAAAAGGGCCACAGCCAGGCTACTGAGGATAGGCCCACAATCACCTCCCCCTAATATTCTTCTGCTTCTCTTTCTGCTATTATTACCAGGCTCAAATACAATTCCCTCCATATTGGTCAAGCGTTATTGCATCAAATATTGAATCTCAAGTTCTTGCCACTTTCGCAATGCAGACAAAGAATAAGTTGTCTGTGGAAAAAAAAGAGTTTCAAAGTCAATTTCACTTCTGAAATGCACTCATCATGAATGTGAGAATAAGGTTTCAACCACAACAGACATATCTCAGCTAATGTGATCCTACATTCCAATACAATCATACAGTTTCATACATGTCATTCTGTTTCCCCAATAACATTTACCCACACAATGACACCTCCATATATTTCAATCAGAGAAAGGCAAAAACTCTGCAATTGAAAAATTGCTTGAGATTCATCATGTGGCAGTCTACCTGATTTCCTCCTGCAAATAAATCTTCCTGACAAATAGATTACATCACAATACGTGCACACAGCGGAAATGGTATTATGAGGCCTCATGAATAGAAACTCATAGCCGGGCACCCACTTGGCAATTGTACAGCCCGATAACCTTATTGCTGGCAATCAATCATACTTCTCATACCCGTATTGAAGTATATAAATTACATCACTAAATTGAAGTTTTTTCCTTGATACTTTGTCACACTTTGTATCAAGGCATAGAGCAACATTCATCAGTCATCTTGACTCTGTTTATAAATCACAAAACCAAAGGTTTCAAGAAGACAAAGCTTGATGAAGTCACCAACAAGGAGATCAGTCACAAGAGAAAACAATCATTTATCAATATGTCAAAATCTCAATTTTGTAGAACCCCAAATTTCTTGGATAAACGCGGATTTAAAGCGACTCCAAGTTGAGTCCAAGTCCTGATGGATCACCTTAAAAAGTCTTCTTCCAATCTGATAACCGTGTTTTCGGAGCGAGGAAGCTAAATCACCGACAAGATTCAGAGGCACTCCTGATGTGTTAAATCTGGCACAACTTAAACTTCATCAGTCTGCATGTGAATGGGGCTATAATGGAGCAAAAGCAGATGACTCAAAGATGCTGTCAGGCACTAGGTGTGTAAAGCATCTAAGCAGGAGATGAACTATCTCTGCATCCCATCCATTACAGGCAACTGTTGCTGAAGCGGACCAACATCCTGTGCTCCATCTTCCACAATGGCATCTGGTGTCAACAGCGCTCAGCCTTCTGTGTATATATCTAAAATACTAATGTCTCATTAAGCAGCCATAGAGCATCTCATAGAGCATCTCCGGGCATCTCGGAGAGTATCTCCGGGCATCTTGGAGCGTCTCCAAACATCTCGGCAGCTTTAGGGAACAACTGACCTATGGTTCGTTGGCGGTCTCTGTGCAGAAGCATCCGGAAGCGGAAACAGATCCCCATACATATACCGCCTAATGAGACAGCAGGAGCCCACCAGCTCACTCATTATATATGTGTAGGGCACAACAGCAAGAGGATTTACTACCGTACTTTCTGAACCATACATATGTTTGCAGGACATACGTTTCCGAAGGAAAACTTTCTGACGATAATTCTTATAACTACCTGACGACTAACCACTAACAAGAACATCGATAATTCGTATAACTAACTGGTACCAACCACTAACAAGAACATACATATTGTGAGCAGTATATCCACAAACTTATGTTGTAACAACCAGTAAGAACGTCTAACAACATCTTGGTGCTAACATTGCCCATTACCACAAGCTTCCCAGGGGCTAATACATTACTTCCACCCTTGAATAACTTCACAGAACCTTTTTTATACCAGAGAAGGAGATTTGCTATAAAGAACACCTGACAACATATTGAAAGATACCCTTTTTGCCAACAGCCACTCCTTTTAGTGAAGATATAGACATGCCTCCCCCAAGCTGTTGCTCTAATAATTACCAGAGTAAGACATAGAAGAGGCAGCCTCTTCTGGGTAATTCTTGGTATCATCAATCAAAAAGCTCGCGGGTGCAAATTACTTAGGCTGGCAGCTACAGTCGGGCGTTGCATATCAAGAGATAAATGATGAGACGATCGGAGAGTCATTAGGCATCAAGAACAGCCTAGTATAATCCCCTTGATTATACTCGCTGTACTAAGAGTCAAGTAATTGTCCGTGAGACAGTGATTAATCGCACATCGCACTCGATTACACATCCCAGTGTGATGTATTTCTCAATTAAATACATATTAACTAATCGCGCTTAAATAATCACTCGTGTACCTTTAATTTCCCTCCATAACACACTGATGCACTCAGACAACGCTTGTCACAGGGACCTTTAACAGCCAGCTTTCCATTAGTCTAGGCATTCAAAGAAGGCTTGTCTTTTTCCCTGTTACAAATGATGACAAAGCGGTCCATCTGCTTGTAATGTAAAACAAACAGGGTGGTTGTTTCGTGCCTGAGATTGCTTAAATCTCTGGGGTTTCACTGTGGGACAGTCCGTATACTTCACAATCCTCTCTTCACTTTACTAACAACGCGTTGTCAGGCGCGTTTACTGATTCTATATGTTAACGGCTAATTGCAAGTGTACATGTACGTGGCAAGTGCAAGCGAAGTGCTAACGACACAGCAAAGCAATGTTGCACAGAGGAAATTAGCAGCCCACACCGGGATTCCTCAAATCCAAGAGTGTAATTTGAATACACAAACCCCTAATTTGCACATACTGCCACACAACCTGTCCAAACTTTGGACAAATGCTGGACAAACTATTCATTATAGAAAAGCATTGACTCCCAATTACCACCAGCAACCCCAATCACCCTCCAAGCCGTCTCTGCAGTCTCCACCACATGAGCCTTGGTAGCTGTAGGCAGTGCTCCCACCACTGGCATCAGACTCAAAAGAAGCATGTTTCACAAACTACAAAGGCCGACTCACCAGGGAAAGGCAGCCAAGATCTGGGTCCTTTGTTATCCATGTGATCTTAAGTGCAATGGTTGCAGTTTGAAATGGAAGATAATTCAAGATATGAGAAACACTCCAGATGGTGTCCTTTTCAGTGAGAAATGGAAAACGATGAGCTCTGAGTTGTAAGCAGAAAACTTCAAAGGAGCTACCTGTTTAACATCAACAAGACATGTAGTTGGCTTCCTGGTATAATGGTGTCCTTACTATCTTGCTGCTTTGATATTCCAAGGACTAACATGTGCTTCTTAAAGAGTATCCTGAGCACTGTGTTTTACGACTTCTTCCGAGAAGTCAATGAACATATTCCGACAGTCTGCACGATGATGATGAATCGATTCGTCAAAAAATCTCCTCTAAGTAAAGTGGAATCACAGCGCTCTCAGAAGTGAATCAATTGTCATCCACAGAAACAATGTTGTAAGTGGGCACAACAGTGTTTTGATCAAGGTGTAACAATACTCCAATGTCACTCGGTGTAGAGCTGTCTGTTGTAGTGTTAGTTTTGCTGTACAGTTATACAAGCAAGAAACCGTCACATCGTTCATTGCAGGTCTGCGTAATCATTTCCGAAATACCAACCAGCACGAGAGAGCGCCGAAGCATAAAAGCTATTATGCGACAAACACAGCGAGTAACATCACACATAATTTCAAGAGCAACATTCCTCGGCAGAAATCTATATGGCTGGTAGCATTGGAGGCTGCTTGGAGGCTTGCAAGATTGGTGGTGGCTGTCTGCTGCTTCAGAAATGCTGTAAAAGCATCCCCTCTTCAGAGGATTACGTCATCAGCCTTTCATGTGGCACCTGTGAAGCTCTATTCAGGTGTACTTGGCTACCATTGATATTCTCCGCAGACAAACTTCACACAACTTCAAGCCGGTGGCAATTTCAACCAAGCTTCCATCCGAGCCATAGGCAGAGCTATAGGCAGACAACCGCCATTAAAGCCAAATATCCTTTTTTTCCTGGTTTTTCTTATTCGGCGGAAGCAGCAGCCATACATTGGCCAAGTCATGAAAGGCTCTGGTTCAAATCAATACATGCTATGTATTCTTTTTTCTGTGTTTCTTCTTCATTGTGGACAACTTCCTGCGAACGACATCAATCATTCCGCCGGAAGTTCCCTCGTGACAATACCAAGAGGCAAAGGTTACCCGCCAGAAAATCTTATTACGCCACAAATTCACTCAAACATGGTTCCTCTGGATTTTACTTATGGATAGAAATCCCTGCTCACTTGGCAACTTGAGGTTGATTGGCTGGCATCATCAAGAAGGACCGGTCAATTGGAATTTTCTCTCGACCTTGAACATGCAAACAATTGGCCACTTTCCAAAAACAACATCAATCTGCCATTGATACCCACATGAAAGACTGATATCCCTTCATTTCACACCAGGAGCATGTCCAGACAGAGATATTTTCTGTACAAGAAGACCGTCTATAGACTCTGTATATATTGTAGAACTAACCAATTCTCTTTGCCAAAACAAAATGACCTTCAGCAGAAAATGGTAGACTCTACCATTCCTGGTTGTTAGTTTGACTACTGATAACTTAGACCACAGTGATACCACAGTCCACAGTACAGAATACCTCAACTTAATCTCCTACCACAACATAAAAAGGGCAACTTCATGTTTCAAAATATATAAGGTTACTAATACTTAATAATATGTAGGTAGGTCTCCAATGACCATCTTAAGATTTGTAAAATGTAAGAAAACCTTTCATGATAAAACAGCATACTTTTAGAGATAATGGAGTAATTTAATGCAGTGAAAGATGGAACACGTCACATACAGATTTTGTGTCGAATTAAACTATGTTACTTGTACCGATTTAGAATTTAAATAAAAATTGGTTTTCAACACCGTCTTGTCGTTTTTTATTCAGCAGCACTTAGTCGGCCAAGATAACACTCGCAGTATAGGAATGAGACTGAAATTTCCATGCATTATACAAAGGTGAGAGGATTGGGTTTTTTAGGCAGTTTGCAGAAGCTTTGTCGAAAAGCTTCGCAAAGAAGCAATACACTGTTGTTGAGACAAACGGCAATAGTCTCTCAGTCTTCAGTCTCATCTGAACATTACCATAAGATGCCACAGGATGCCAAAGGATGCCACACAATGCCACAAGATACCAAAACACGATGCCACAAGATGCCACAGGATTCGAGTAGTACCTCCTATTCAAAGTCACCACCTCATCCTGCATAAGACTATGCACTTTGTGAAAATGAAACTGAGCAAACAAGTGCTGATGGAACTTGCCCAGAAAAGCTATAATGACTTGCCATACTTTTACAGAGCCACATGAACAGCACTTGGCTTTTATGCACAAGCATGGCTGACTTGCTTGCCCCTCAGGTTTTCCAAAGTATTTTTCTATAGAGCTGAAGAATCTCCTTTCAAGTCAGAAACTTTGTTTTTTTTTAGAGATGTACTTCTATGTACAAGTTTGTGTAATTGCACAGGAATCACACACTGTTCTCACAAGCAGCTTAAAAGCCTAAAAATCTTGGCATACCATTAAAACACAGATCTAAGCCGGTCTGAATATATCGGACATCGATAGACGATTACTTGCACTCTTTAACCACCGTTTAGACATTAAAAAGTTTCTAAAGCCTCATTATATTTCTACCGACTTCAAATCAGGAAAGCATGGGCATGACATTTTTTCTAATGAGAAATACCAGGAGCAAGCACCAATTAAAAGTCCTACAATGGTTTCTTATCAATCATGACAGCAATGATTGAAGGTTTAATGAGATCATGGGAAAGAAATGAGATAAATCAAATTTGAAAATCAAAGGCTTGCATTAATTTCCTCTAATCAATGCTCCATGCATTATGCATCCATTTTTTCCTTCATTAATAAATGGTACCGGCAAACGAAACCTTGCCGTGCAAAACACAACGCCATAAAACAGATTTAGAGCTTTCCACGTTATGCTCCATGTTGCTTCGAAGTTCCATTCGGCTCCTCTTAAAATCTGGCACATTCAGCCCGAGTAATATCAGACACATTTGCCAACAGACATTAAGGCCTGCGAAGCCGTAATGACTGAAATCAGGCTCCAAATGTCACAGTAATTTTTATGCAAGCCGGTGTAAATGACACTCCGCAGTTTGATAGGGACTAATGCTGCATCGACTTGCAGAACTGCCACCGAGAGCCATAATTTCTTGAAAGGAATCAGATTGAAAAACAATGGGACATAAAATCTGCACCAATTAACTTACATGGCTGCATCATCTTAAATTGTGCAAATCTGGAAGCCATCTAAGATAAGCAATATCTGGAGCTCATTCTTCACACCTACATCACTGTCATCACAGATCTCTCAAATCTGCCACCAAAAATTGAGTGAGTCTACAGAATCTACCAATTATTAAGTTATAAAATTTCTGTCTTAAAAAATCAGACAGCAAACTAACACATCCAAGCAGCAATATGATTCAATACTTCATCAATTTGACAAGCGATAAAATATCCGAAATCTGAAATCTTCAAGGTCTCTGAGCAAGACGAAAATGGGCCGGCTGAGAACAAAGGAGGCGTAATTGGTCATAAATCACCACAACAAGTTTTCATAGCAGCCATCCGAGCCACATGAGTGAAGCCACAATCTTCCAGCTTATGTCAAAGTCTGAATCGTGTTTACAAAGCATTGACTCACAATTTTCTGTTTCCAAGGCAACGGCTTTGTTTTGCTTATCTTGGTGATCCATTGAAGATTTCCATAAAACCGCCGGTCGCAGGAGCAATTCATGGATCTGTATTGAGGCGTATTGAACAGAATGGGCAGACCACTGGTTGAGCAAGACACAAATCAAGACCAAGACCACAGGGAGGAGCAACTCAAATCACGCCCATCGAAAGGAGTACTGCCAATTTCGTAACTGACGTGCCTTATCGAATTATCAAAATTGCGTGCCTTTAAAAGCCGAAACCTAATATGATCCAATTCCATAATTCTCTTGGCAGATATGAGACAGAAAACATTGTGGTGATAAATGCACCTTCAATTGCATTTACGCTCAATTTGTGTCTGTGGCCTGACATGGATTGGCTGGAATGACTTCCCCAAGACAGCGGAGTTATGGCTCGCCTAATAGCTTGCAAGTGGAAGCGAATTCTCCCGCAATCACTGCAATGTACACTCGCTTTCTTCATTGGAATTGGAATGAGTGTAAAAAGGAATTCTTATCGAATCAAACAACAGCTGCACAAATATAAATGCTCCTATATCAGTGCAATGTTTGGAATTTCAATCCAGAGGCCATCAGTTCTCCACATGGAACAGAAAAGCAAATTCCCATTATAAAGAGGAAAGGAGGAAGTCAAGCCTGTTTGGTCCAACATTTATGCAACCAAGTTGAAATAACAAAGGAGAAGTTAATGGTCCTCAAGGGTCAATTCTGTGACCCATGCTTCTGCTGGTAGCTACTCAAGCACGATTCCTCCAGGATCAAACCACAGAGAGGCCAAATTAAGCAGAGTTCAGGCATGGCTGATTCTCCCCCAAACTAATGTTTAGACAAAACAGGCAGCCAGGCACTGGCACATACAACCCATCCTATTTGGATTCCTACTTGGATTCCTGCTTGGATTGAGCAAATATTGCATCTAATACAAAATAGATGTTAGACAAAGAGAGGCCCCTTGCAAAACAATCCCACTCAGCTACCACTGCCCTTACTGGAACATGTGCATTAAAGCTATCCGTTGTGTTCCAGATGGAGGAAAACCCTACAAGGCCTTAATTTGGCATACAATTGTATTACCCAAGCATAACAGCAATGTCTGTCAGATAAATCACCACAAAATGAATAACACTGACAACAAATGGATCATTCGGAGCAGGGTTAAAGCACCCGGGTTTTTATTACCATCTGTGGATACTTCATTCGGTGTTCTATAGGAAGCATTGCCCAAGAAATGAGATAGAATAGAGCTGCACATCTAGGACTGCGGACACTTCACAGCAATCAGAAAATTGGTGCCCAATCTCACTCGGGGGACAGCGAGGACACAAATGTGCACTATGGGACAGGGGAACAGTATGGGTGAACAAATACAAACATCAGGGCATTAGTGCTTCCTCTAGCATAACATCACTGTACCATCACAGCGACATCAGACAAAACACAGCGAGGTCAGGGCGACAGTGCGGTCCCCTGTGTCCGACTGTACTCACACGAAGTTGCGTGCTCCGCTGATGGCCAAAACTCAACCAGAAGGTCACCTTCCCCTAAATATCAAACAAAGGTCACTGGGGTCCTCCCAACACTCACAAAAGGTCAATGGGTTTCTCCAGGTTTTGCACTCAGGTCATAAGCAGCAAGGTCAGAATGACCTAAGAGGTCACACACAACTTAGGGGTCAACCCAAGGCCATAGTAAATTGTATTTGGGCCTTGGGCCTTGCTTACTTGTTGCATTCTGGCAGGGTTGTTCAACACATGCCCAGAAGCAGTGTTCAGACATGCTACAGACATGACAAACATGATACAGATATAACAGATCACACTGTTCACATTGATGTTAGAATCACAACAAAAAGGCTTTCAAAAAAACACTGAATAATGAGAACTGTAAAAAAAGTGTCATTGTCTAATAGTAAACATAAAGCACTAAAATCTGAAGTCTGTAAAAAGTTGGACTTAATCTAAATTCCAAATTATTCAAAATCGAGATTCTGAGAAAATCCATAATTGATACCGGGCTGATAATAAGATGTCTGGCTCAACGGGCTTTAGTCTGCGGCAACTGGCTTCACTATAACGACGGGCTGAAAAAAGGTCGAGGAGGGTCTTGACGTCATGAGTGATCACATGAAGAGGAGAACATATTCGCCGTCCAAGATGAGACAGAAAGAAGACTACAACAAAGAGATCCTTGCAAGGTCCTTAGAGCCACACCCAGATCAAAAGCCTAGCACCCCACAGCATCACTCAATGTCCTTTTTTCTGCTGCTAATTCTGGCTTTCTGGCAAAGGTCAACTCAGACTGAAGCAGAGCAAGGCAGAGGAGAGACTCGACTGGAGAGGCAGACCGAGGCAGAGCCTTTTAGCAATTAGCCACCGCAAGTTAGATGTGCCGATGACATTTCATATGAAGGAGGAGTCCCCCGAGCAGCGCAAACGATTCGCGAAACAAAGCTAAATGTCACTAACAGGAATATTATGCCACGATTAATCACACAGCCATACAAATATACATCTGACCAGGTCAAGCCAGAGGGTTTTCTTGACACATATCACAAGACATGATATTCTTGAGGAAATGCGCTTCTAAGACCTTCCGGATAACAACCTCTCAATCCAAGTGCGTCTCTATACATGCCTTCGGTTCAATGTACTGCTTTTTGAACATCTGGAACAAACTAGTAATTTTGAACGGAAGTGAGTCACATTGCAGTCGATGGTTAATAGCCAATGACAAGGACAAAATGACTAAGCACTAACAGGGTCACACCCAGAACACACCCAGAACAGGAGCAAATGACAGGTTCTCATTGACCCCGAAATGACTTCCGGTCAACAATTATAAGGACTTAGTGTGCAGTGAATGTTCAACCGCAGACTACAGATTGTACAAAAGCCAGCAGAGACACGATGTCACTTCCGGCTTATAGCGAAGTATGTCTCGTCTACCCAAGTCCATAGGTATTTCAACAAAGGACTAGACAGCTTAACTAGAGAGACCTTAGGGGAAACACAACAAAGGTTTGCCCTTTGGCTTTGATTTTGCCATTAGAGAGCTGACCATTCATGTATAATGCACAGCAAAAAGGTCTAAGAGGGCCTGGGAGAGAGCGCGTCTGAATGGACTTGTAAAAGGTGAATTTTTCAGCTGTTTCAGCTCTTTAAACAACAAAATCTTAAGCTGTAGTAATCCATACAAAGGATAGTGAAGTCCACATGTTGTAAGACGTAGTGTCCAAAATACATATTGTATGACCAAGCCTGAGGTGTGGGAGTGATTCAGTGCCAGTATTTTCCACAGCACACATTTTCATTGATATAGGAGAAATCTAGGTCTGCCTCAAGCTTACCCTGTATGTACCAATCGTGTGGTAGGCTCACCTAATTGAGTCCAGCAGAATCTCGTGCCCTAACCTCTTTATGTGGAGCCCGGTCCACTCAGATGTATTTACACCAGATAAGATACGTGTTAAACTAAAAGTACAACAAACAGATGAGAGATAAGTAAGTTTGCAAGGCTCTTCTGTGTGTTGGGAAATCACCAGTGGCTGGCAGGTTGGATGAAATGTCAATATTTATCTTCACGGTTCTGCCAAGTGTAGCATAAATCTGCACCAAGCACGCTTCAGAACAGGTACCGGCATTCAGTGAGTATTCTTTTTTGCACCTAGAAATAATCATCTCCTGCATGTGGCACGCTCATGCTATAATCGTGCAATATAATCTACGCCATCCGCTCCCTAACTAGCAACGAATGATGTCAAATTAAATCAGCCCATTCACATAACACACCAATCACAAGTTGACACTAAAAGGCTAATAATGGTCTAATGACGTTAGGTGTTAATCTAATTTCTGCTGACTACACAGATTAGCGTCTGAATCAAGCCGAATAATAATTCACAAAATCGCTTCATGAACCCTAACTAGAATGATTTAGTCTACAGTAACTACCAGCAATAAAGCCATGGCACAGCAGAACATTCTGTTAGGATGTAACCACTTCTGACCGACCCTCTCATATCTAAGACTAACACATTTCTTTTCGTATCTTAAACCCTAAAACACTAACACATGTATTCAAATGAGGTAATGCTAGACACAGACCCTGAATCAATAAATAAACCAGATTAGTCTGCAATGAATAACCAATGCAACTAACTATGTTAGCATCTTAGACCACTTCTATTTAGCAAAATACAAGCTCTTACTGAGTGACTCATTTCTAGCAACTGAAGCAAACCCCAAGGCCATAGCAGCATGGTATGTGTGTCTAGCCGCATCTGGCCTGGTATGGACAAGAACACTGGCACCTTAGAGCATAACAGATTCAAAACCAGACAAAAGTAGCAAAACAACCTATCTTAGCATTACACCAAATAAGATAGGTATTTTCTTAGTCTTACTATGCATTAGGTCTTGTTATTATCAAAAGATCTAGTCTAGCATAATAACACGACCTTATGCAATCTGCAAGATACATATCTTACAGGCTGGTTGCAAAGAAAAGTATTGACCAGACAAAGAGATAGATAAACCTCGTTATGACAGTAAAATGTCACAGAAGTTTGTTGGAAAGTTTATTGTAAGTGGAAGTTTAACACTTATTACAGATAAGAAAACTGAGTAATAGTATTTATTAACGGAGAAGCAAATTTAAAACTTGGGATGCCACAAGCATTTAACTGTGTCCATCTTGAAGGTAATTGAGCTTGAGATTCAAGTCCACAGCTTCCACATTTAACATGCAAACACGAGAGCAGTCTATCTACCTTACAATCCCAAGCCTCATGTGATACTATCTAAAAATTGTCTAGACAGGCTCTTGTGTGGCTACCAGAAATACAATATCGCGGTCGGTAAAAAATGGCCGAAATGGTTCAATAAGAAGTAATTCCGGTGGTCGAAGGGAGGGTCAAAGAGCCAAGTTTATAGCCGATATCAATCTAGAGGTAAAGCGCAGAGCTGGGAGAGCAGTTCACACATGGCACAATTGGGAAAATGTCATTACAGCAATGAAATCAGGCAGAGCAGGGTCCGGCCAGGGTCCGGCCTGATCCAATATCAAGGTCGTGCCAACTGTTATGACTAATGCGAGCGGTCAATCCACCTCCCAACAAAGATCTCCATGGCCACCAGCAATCCATACCTCCCAAGCCGCTGACCTGACATTTACACCACAATATAGTGGAGTCTAGTCGCTGATATATTAGATAGGTGCCCCTTGATGAAAATATCAGACTACTCAACATACAATGACATTTCGGATATGCCAAATATGGGCAAGCTATTATTCTACAACATACTTCATATTACCAAACATTTCACATCATATGATATCAACATAAACCTGAAAGACCAGACAGTTGTTGTTGGTACATTTCAATATTGCTATTTGTGTTGGAACATTAGGCTGAATTTGTATGCACCCTGTTACCTGCATATCTACACTGAAAGCCCACATTGCTTCGGCTTGTTCAAGTCAACACCATTTGCAAGCGGGCTTTTATAGCCTGACAGAAACAATCAGCTCCAATTTCACATCCCAAGCATTCCGACATATGGAAAAGTGCACTGAAAATTCCTCACTTCTTTCGGTACATTAGAAGTGAAACACAATGCAGAAATTGTAATTGGTGGCAGAAATTGTAATTGGTGGCACCGCATGTGAGTTTCACATTAATCACAATCAGATGACAGCGAGGGATAAAAAGAGGAAGGCCCAAATTAACCTGAGATGGAAGCAATGTTCTTTCAATCATTTCAATCAAACCAATGCCAGTGGAGGATATCAAATCATCTGAGGACCAAATTCATAAGACATCAGTGATTTTCGTACCATCTCTTGAGTCCACGGTTGGCAAAAGGCACCAAGTGTAAGACTACCCCGGTGATAAAAGCGAAGCAGACATCTAAGCCTGTCACAGATAGCAGTGACTGGGCCCTAAGGCAAAGACAGAATGTCACATAAAAGACCGTTTGTGTAGTACAAATAGCAGATAAGACCCCAGCCAGACCCCATCAGCTCTTTATCTGGCGGCTTTCCTTTCCAGAATTTCTTAACCTGAAACGGCAGCAGTTGGCATCCGAATCGCTCAGACGGCATTAGAATTTCAGATTTCAGCATTTCCGGATCTTGCAACCTCCATAAATCAGACCTCGTTGTCCTGGATTAGGTGCAAAGCACTGCATAGAATAAAGCCAATCCCAAATGCTTAATGACAATAAATTGTCTTAATTTCCAATTATGTGCCGGCGAGCTATAAAACGGAGGCAGTTGTTGCACCATCTGGAATCAGGAAGCGTTTTATCTCGGACCGATGCAGATCATGCAAATCCATCAAATTCCAGGATCTTAAAACCAACCCAGAGTTCCTCAATACTGCTCAAGTTACTGCTTGAGAGTGCAATCCATTAGGGAGGACAATAAAAGGAGTAATAACACATTTATGAGCAATATCAGCAAGTGCCACGGAGACTATCAAGTCTATCATACAATAGGGTAAGTATGAATTAAAGTAAGAGCCCCATGCTTCAGATAACTTGCAGTCAATCTTATTACTCGTGATAATAGGGAATAAAAAACGGAGTGATGCATTCATTAAGATCTTGTCGAAAAAGCAAGAGTCTCTGTTTCGGGCCAATTACCGCCACCAAGTCGAACAGCTGCAGGCGATGTTATTAAACTAAAAGGCGGCAATATCTTTGATGATTATATTCTGCACATCCATCACATTCCCTGCACGCCTCATATTAGAAAAGGCGCCTTGACGATATTTTTTGCCAAAAGAGCAAATAACAGGTACATGATGCATAACACCAATCCTAATGCAGTTAGTTTAGCCCGCTCATTAATGAAAGGTGTCGATAAGAGGAATCCTTTCTGTCTAGCTTCAACTGTGGGAAAAATTTGCAAATAAAAAGCGACAACACAAAAAATGCCATGCAATTTAGCAGCATCAGTTTCATCTGCAGCAATTTATACAGCCTTCTGAGCCAAGAACTGACTCAAATGACAGTGTCTGTAACACCAGCACATCTCTTCATGGATGACCCCTCTGGATGTTAGACAGGCAAGAGACAGGACAACTGCTGATGATGATTCAAGGTGGCTGACACATTGCCAGATCAAAGGCTTGCCTCAAGCTCCTCCAACTGCCACCAACCACTGCCAAGGACACTGAAAATTGCATGGCATAAAGATACTAAAGATAGTGATAGCCGGCTTGAAATCTGTCTCCTGATTTCCAAAACACATCCTTCCAAAACACATCCTTTTGAAGATGATAAGTCTCAAGTTTACCAGAAATCAAAGAATAACAAAGAACAAAAGGACTCGTCGTTTAAAGTCATCTTGGTTTCGGGTTTAATGGTTTAGACTTTAGAAGGTTCGGTTTCTGGCATCTTCTTGTAAGATCTAAACCTTAAGGAGGTCAAGTGATATCTGCAAGTGATATCTGCAAGTGATATCTGTGAGTGATCTTTCGCTGTTTAGCCCTTATAAATTGCAGCTTGACTCCCATTTGTTTTCAACTTGGAAAAGGACATTTGTGTTCCCTTCACATAAAGAAAATTTACAGAAGGAACCCAAGACAAACCGCAGCTGAACCACCCAACGGCACCCATTCGTCGTGCGCTTTGTTTAACAAACGAGCATCAGTGACGCCATAAACAATTCAGACAAGAAGACATATAACAATGTCATCAACCCCGACAAACGGCAAGGAACAAGATCAGGCTCATCCGTCTTACCAGAGACAAATCACCTGTGGCCAACAAGAATCCAAAGCGTTATTAATCAAGCTCTGGCTTAGTCCGAGCAGCTTCAGCTTTCCGGTATTATTCATATGGTGGCAGCTACAGAACATTGAGGATGAGAAATGCCCCTCAACCCACAAGAGCATTACAGACAGCTCATCCACAATATTATAGAATATATTATAGAATATATTTATAGAATATATTCTATATATGGGGTGCTTCGTATTTGACAATAAATAAGAGAAATTGCACCATATGCAAAATAGAGTGGTATAGTTGACAATTGTGACAGAAAGTATAACTAATCACAGAATGATGAAACTATAACATTTTTCATGGGTTCATCGCATTAATAATACAATGCCCAGGTATAGCACAAAATCAGAAGTTGGATCAAATTGTCCATTTACCATTGAATACCGATATCCCTTCATGGCTCAGCTTCGCACGCCTTTACTCCCAACGGAGTCAGATCAACAACCTTTTCGCCCTGTAAGAAAAAGATAGCAATTTGGTGACACTAATGTGATCTTTCTGGTCCTCTTATCAAACTCCTTCTTCGATCACATCCTCAGACACAGAAATCCCCTAAGCAGCAAAGAGTCTCCTCTAGACGCAGAATTCACCGACGGCTGAAAAATAGCACCGCAGCATAAATCCAGCCCCTGGAGCGTTTGACCGAAAGGCACTTCATCACAAGGGATACTATAAAGACTCGCAGTTTTCTGAACAAATGGCCAAGACTTTAACAAGGAAGGTAATTTCCAAAGACTTCTAACTATAAATCCAATTACTGAACTGACTTATCTCTTGCTGATTACAAACTACATCTTTCCAATCAAAACACAACTTTATTAATATGACAGAAAGCCAGGGGCTAATTTTACCCAGGAAATAGGATATCAGCAACTTATAGCTTTTCATTTCCTGGCGACTCCCATATCTAGGCTAGTATCTCCTGGCACAAGACAACAAGCTCGAAATGAGATGATTACCAAATTGATAATTCCCCCTTCATCAGACAATTTCGTGAGAGATAAACTTGGTTGGCAAGAAATTCCTTCAAAGACTCCTCATAATGAATACTGTCAAAGAAGATAAATGCACCGCCCCGTCCGCCATCAGCGGCATCAAAATGAATAGAATTCCAGGGTATTTTAATTACTTTCCAAAGTTGAATTGCTTGCAACCAATACATGTGGTGGAATAAAACAATGGGGGAGATTAGGGCTGTTAAGTGCATGAAATATTGATGGGCGCCATACATGCTGCATAATACATCAAAAACAGGAACAAATATCTTTGCGTCAAGACAAAGCGGCATATTTTGCAACCAGCTTTTCCTTCCTCCTTTAATATTTCAAAGGTAAGTAATGAGCTGGGATCAGTGAGGCACATATTCATGAAGTAAACACCAGCTTCAAAGCTCTACATATATATAATGGATGGCACCACAGGGCATAAGAATAAAGGTCAATGAATAAAGCCATTAATAACAAGAAAGGTGACATCCCATCACCCTCCCATTCATGATCTGTGGGGGCTTATGGGGAGGTTTAGCAAGTCAAGCATATTTGTCACTATTGTCAGGTGTCAGTACATTCTGAACATCACCATTCTAAATAAATGTCACCTTCTAGTTCCTATGCAATGCATTCTTCCAAACTTTATCTTTCAAACACATTGAACCAAATGTTGGACAACTCAAAGACTTTTTAATAATATTCATGAAAATCTCAGTGCTAAACACTCCTGAAGGAGGACGGGTTAGTTTTAATCGACTACCTTAGGAGACGTCGATTACGTCCAGTCGACTTCACAGACCTTAGGGTCCTTTTGGAGCCACACACCTTGTCACAGTGGTCATTTCCGGTTAGTTTCTGGTCTCGAAGTGACAAGCCAACAAGTCAAAAAGGCCTGAACGACAAGGTCAGTAGTCGTTTAAAGGACATGTCAGCAGCACCTGACAAAGTCCATTTCCGATCCTCTGTAAACACGTGGTGACCACCAACCGCTGCACTTCATCAATCCGAGCGCTTTTCATCTCACCTTTGGTGGCTATCAAGCACACATACAGATGACAGGAAATGGATTTCGTACTCGGTTCAATGTCATAGGAAATCAGAATGAACAACTCTTGAAGAGAAAAAAAATCAACTGCGTCATTACGAAAATCCATGAAAAATACAAAGTATTCCACCCAAAAAAGTCATGACAGGAATATATTTTGTCATCATTTTCAATATTCTTCCAAAAAAGGGAGTTACCATATAATATAGATGATCACACCACCTTCATCAAAGAGAACAAAGTCCAATAAAACAAACATTTTAAAAGTAATACACCATAGATACCATGTGAAAATGTTCACAATGCTATTGCATGTGTTTTTGATAATCTAGACCCTTTGTCCCTGTAGTGACTTACAAATTTATTACAAGCCAGCGAGGTTTTACAAAGCCAGCCTGTTATCAGGGACTGAGACAGCCGGTTACCTTGATCGAGACACATGCCATTTCAGAATTAAGTTAGATTTAGTTTGACTTCTAAACAAGATCATTGGCCCCTGAAATGTTCTCCTGGCTGCAGCCTGCAATAAATAGGGAAGCCAAATTGATGCAACCAAGGCATGGAAAATACACATCACTTTTCCTTGAAACTGCTGCCTTATAATTCAGTTAGAGACACCTTGAAGGCCTGAAACAAGATCGAAGCGTCAATTAAAAAGTTTTCAATGACGATATAACAACATAATATTCTAACCGCAGGCTTACGAATGGTACTCGGCTTTAATTTCAGACCTTCAAACAACAGTGAACAGCCTGACTCATCCGGTTAGGAAGCTGACATAATCAGAAGTCTGAATCACCCAAAATAGATACAACAACCAAAATAGACAGTACCACAGCCAAATATAGAATTGAGTCACCCTCCAAAAAAGCAAGAAGTCAGATCAGCTGGAGAACCAGACTCAATCATAACTGCCACTCAAGAAGCAATGTTGTGATTCCTACATTGCCCACAAAATATAGATATAGCCTCTTTGCATTACAAGCTAGTGCAACACTAGAACTGTATTCACACATTGAATGGATGCACACACTACATGTACTTTGTTTTTGGGATATTCCATTGCATAGGAGCTGCTAATAGGACAAATACCATATTTATATTTGAAGTTATCATATGATTATTATGATGTGATTCGGATGTATTTACCTTCATAACTGACATGTACCACAGTGAACCCTTGATAATAGGGAATACATGAGAATCTACTTTAATCTAAATCATCCCGTGATATAGACCAGCATGAGCCGGACAGCTCGACCAACATGGAGCCTATCTGGCCTGTCATTTTGTGATTTCCTGATCGATCTGTCAGGACGAAAATTCCCCATCAAGACAAGTCAACATGAGATGGACCGATGTCAGGCAGTCGCAGGCTAGAGGGGCGGTTTGGAGAAGCAAGTCGGAGGAGTTTGTCTAAGAAGCGAGTCACCACAAGCAATAAGATGTCAACCGAAGCCAATATAATGTCAATCACATGTTGAGTTAGTCTTGTTATGGGTCAATATGATTCCGCACAAGAATACGGGTGATTTATAGCAGCCTATACTAATCCATCAGGGTCACAATGAGGTTAACTTCGTTCAATATGCGTCTCCGCAAATGTTGATTAAGCCGCATGTACAAAAGGCAAAACAACAAGCTTATCACATTAATCATGGATAATAGAGAATTTTAGAGACTAAGCATGACTATGGCTTACTGGCACATCATGAAAACGCCAGCAATCACAACAAAATAATAGTATCCATCTGCAGCGAGTATGGATTTACAAAGGGATGGTGAGTTATGATTAATCCGATGTATTCCACAGGGATCAACAGCGCGTACCATAGGCCTTGTACAGTCATTGTGTTTCGAACACAGACAATTTAACTCTGCTCCCAAGAGAGACAAATATCAAAGCCAGGGTCCGTATCAATCATCATCATTTATCATGGGAAGACAGCCTTGAAATAGCAGGCAGGAGTAGATCCACCTCTGCTGTCCACTTTAGCCATCTATTAGCTGGCATTGTTGCAGAAGTACCAGCCACTCCAAGGTCATTTCATTGTCAGAATCTGTAAACTACAGACATTTCAAAACCTTCAGTTAGGTTACTTCAAATAGAAATCTGTAACAAACGTGTGTCATTCAAGACAGAACCGTTTATTCCATTCCAATGATTTCTGTGCGGCCTTCATTCAAGCTTCTTTGTTACGACATTCATATTACAAAAGCTCGGCTTGGAAACAACAAAAGGAACATTGTTGCGAGCTACGCATCATGAATTGCATAAATCGATTGAAATCAATTAAATGAACCAACATGCTCATTAAGTCATCTGCACTGAGTCATCCTTCCAAAAAACTTTTTATGAGGGTTTCGGATTGATCCAGAGTTCAGCCAACGGTCCCAGAGAAGCAGGCGATTTATGGAGAATCTGGAAAACTGGCGGAAATTGGAAAATCGCTGAATTTGGATTGGTAATCCATGTTGTGCAAACTAAACCCTCGGCATTACGTGGAGGGCATGCCTTTTACGTGGCATCTCGGCCCAACATCCTCCAAAAGAAAATGTTTCAACAGCTGACAAAATGACATCGGCAGCCCAATACTGCTCAATATGAAGATGGAAGAAGAGGCAACCACAACAGAAAAGGAACCACAACAGACAATACACCCTGGAAGTTGCTGGAAGCCACAGAGAAATCTCGTTTTGTGACCCTCAGGAGAATTGCAAGACATTAGGAAAGCAGTCCATGCTAGGACAGACCATCAAGGACTAAATAGTAATTCAATTTCACTGAAGCATAACCTCAGGGGGGCATCTAAATGAAAACACTTCATACATCAAATTGAGGATTAAATTGAGGATTAAATTCAGCTCCATCAGGTCTAGGAGACTTTCCATTGCTAGACAACACAACAATCCTCACAAGCAAATTGTCTGAAAGGCTATTGAGTGGAGCTTGTAGTGGGAGGGGTTTGCAATTTCCTTCCCCTTGGTCCAATTCCTCGTGTGCAACACTGCCACAATCCTCTATCTCTTGACACAGATCCATATTCCGAGATGTGTTGTATTGCAAATTGTATGGCAAACAAAGGCGGTGTCTGATTTTCACTCACGAACATGAGCGAGCTGTCAAAAGTGTTTTCCATATCGTTTGCAATGATGCTTGCAAACACGATATATAAATTTGAGAGAATCGCATGTTTCAAGGGAGTGGTCTCAAGAAGTGTGAACCGATGCCTTAGAGTAAAAGAACATTGTCCTTTGCATCCTTTGGTGCACTTGCCTATGGGTCCTGTGGGGAGCATCAAATCAAGGCATTTCTATGCATATCTTTACAGCTACAAGAGCCACGACAGATTGGTTCTGAGAGAAATGCACATAGCGCAGTTGACAGGTATGTACAGATAAATATCCTGCGGATAGGACAAATATGAAATATGTGCAGATACAATTCATGCCGCGCACAATCTTGAGTGCCTCCCAAGTATTGGCAAGCACCGCTCGGAGATATAAAGGAGCTGTTCAAACACTCCGCAATACAAAGATTGCATCCTGTGTCAGAGCAAAGCATTTGTCTTTTGGCTGCAGGAAATGCTTTCTCTTAAGCCAGCACAGAAATGAAGCTGACAATTTCCTCGCCATCAATGGACCGCCGTGTTATCTTTCACAGGGAAACGTAAAGCAAACCAACTGCCAATGATTTTATATTTCCACCAATATTGCTTTTATTTCATGGACAAACATTAATTTCCAGAGCATGTGCCGGCTTCGGCTGAATGTTCCTTTCTCTGTTCTGTAATTATTTTCACACGAATCCCATAGATTGAATGGTCAAATTGCAATCTATTTCAAGAGAATGAAACTTTAACAATTATCAGACTAAGTAGCACAAATTACGATGTAAAAAAACATTAATGAATTGCAAATCTTCCTGCTATAAATATGCATCATTAACTGCCTAATTAGCTTAATATGCTAAGCGCTGCAAACAAACAATTAGATTCATCTATTCCGCAAGCCTGAAGTGCTGTTTTTCGAATAGCTATTCTATGGAAATGCTGTTGGCTATCTGTATCGGAAATCGGTTAGACAAAAAACCTAGAGTGCAGGGGACACAGTGTGGGGAGACTGTGTAGGATACTATGCACAGCACACAGTACATTGGGTCTCCATAGAAGCTGTATAACAGGTCCCTCCTGCAATAGTCCACTTCCTATACTCCAATAGACTGCAGCTTGACTGTGTAGCTTGACTGTGTAGCTTGGCTGTGTAGCTGGGCTGTGCAGCATGGCTGTACTAGGCTAAGAGCTTGGCTGTACTAGGCTGTGCCTGCAATGTTCCAGTCAGCCATTCAGGCAATAGAAGCATGCAGTCTATGGAATGAGCCACCAACAGGGTCTCTATGTGGAGGTGGAGCTGGATTGGAGGCAGTGGATTGGAGGCAGTGGCTTTCACAGTGGCTTTCAGCTGGCTCACTGGTTGCTGACAATCACTCGGGGCACTACACATGGTCCACGAGCACCCGCGATTGACAAGTGAAATCAATAGGTTTTTTTATGTCAGAAAAGAGGAAAAAAACTCCCAAAAAGCAAAAAAAAGTTGTAAAAAAAAATTGTAGAAAAACTAGAAAAAGAGTTTGACTGATTACACCACCAGAAGCTTGTTAGCTGGCAGAGCTGGAAAGGCTTAGCAGGGCCAGAACAACACCCCCTAAGTAATAGAATAGCTGCTGCAGATATATGATTTCAACTTAAAAAGCCTCATCAGCTAGTGAGGATGAGAAAATGAAAGAAAAACATGATCTTGTGCTCAATCATGGCAGGGAGAGGAGCAAAAGAGAAAAAAAGTGAAAAAGCCATCAATGACATTGTGTGATCGATAGACCAGAGTCACGATTCTTTGCTTCATTTGAAGGGGGCTCCCAGCAAGACAATTGGTCACAGCACCGACACAACAGCTGTCTGGATAATGATACGGATCGATACTCAAGTAATTGTTGCATTCATGTACTGTGTGTACTGTATTGTATGGCATCATCCTTGTGCCAGAGTATTGTGAACAGACAATAGCTTACCATCAGGCCAACTTACTACAGATTACTATGGTATACATAGGAGGCTCCATACCATGTCATACATCATTATGATGTATCATATTTACATAGTTACTTCACATTTCTGAGTAATAACAATACTATGATGCATCACTGACATTTGGCATTTGTAATATTGCTTCATATCAACCTGAATTTTATGTATTGTGGAGCCATGCATATTTATTTGGGTGCAACCATAGTAATGAATAAGTTACCAGGAGAAAATAGGTTGATCTATCTATCTTAATAATGAATGTGATGTTGCAGAATTGTTGCTCGTGGCAGAAACAAAACACCTAGATATTCCTGGACACATATAAATATTCTAGCCTTCTAGTTGGCTTGATAGTAAACATTGTCAAGTATGCAATCGATAGAGCCCCTGAAAAGAAGTACAAAAAGAAGTACAAAGAAGAGTTTTTCTGGTCTATTTTCCAATTGAATGGCAGCCAAGAGGGTCTGGCCAGAGAGGCCATCTTCTTGTAAGTGGAAAGAAACACATTACAGGTGCACAGCCTATCAGCAACCTCCCATCAACAGATGATAAGAAAATGAGACTGAGGTTCTACACAGCACAACAAGGCTATCAGTCCTCTTCATTAACCACTTGGCACTGGCAAAGGTTGGAAGGAGCTGGCCAATTACCAAATGGGTTATAAGTACTTATAAGTTATAACCATCATATAAACTAGTCCTTAGCAACAGCATCTTTTATATGGTGAGTTAAGTACCTGTGCTTCAAAGCAGCATCAACCTGTAAGGGTTGCATTTCAATCACATGCTATCATTTCAGGCTCAATTTGTCTCTTATTGCAAATGCAGTAGAATTTGGCTGTGTGCTCCTAATTAGGCCTAAGGCAAGCCCATTGAGTCAGAAACCAGTTCACTTCACTGCTTGTAAACATATAATTCGAAATGTAATTAAATCTAATAATATGGGCATATTGAATTACATATGCAGCCAAACCCTACATGAACAGAAAATTCTTATAAGGGTTGTATCAATGACCATTTTTAGCAATTGATACATGGAATCGTGATTTTACATGGAATCGTGATTTGATGTTAAGATGGACAAACATCATGCCATGACCTTCATGACACAACTGAGGTAACTGACCAACCTGAATCACTGGCCAATTATATCTCCTGATACCATGCTCGAGAGTCCAAATTGGAGTATCTTACCAAATTGGAGTATCTTATTCTTCATATAAATAGCAGGGAGTGCTGTAATCAGAGTAAGAGTCTATGCTCATTGCTCAAGACCATCTTCCAATATTGCTCCCCATCTTACATGCTCCCAGTCCATTCACAGTTCCACTGTTACAGTCACATGCATAGCCACCATGGGCCACTAATGGAAAGAGGCATGCATGACATGTTAGCATAATTGCCTGCTGTTTGAATATGTGCTCCAAATGAGTCTCCAGATTATGAGCTAACATCTAATGGACCAATAAAGCCAATGATTTAAGCCATGTTTCTAATTGGATGACGTGAAGAAGCTTAAAGAGATTCCTAGGTGACAAAATGGCTCTTTACTTACATGGCTATCACTTTGCCACTAGTACCCACTGCCTCAATCATGGAAGCCATGGCTTCATGCCTTCATGCCAATCACGTACAGCTGTGGTTCCTTGGATCTGTACAAAAAGACCCTAACAGCAGCTGACAACATGCACCAGACAGCTGTATAGACACTGTTAGACAGATGCAAGATTTTTGTAACATTTCAGCCTGATCTGTCAGAGGGATCTGTCAGAGTGATCTGTCTATTGCTTACCACCTTGTGTTGAGTGCTTTAGGTGGGAGGGGGAGGGTGAAATAACATACAATTCACCTGGTTAATTTTAAGCTATAGCTACAGAGCAGGTGCTAACTTACCTCCAAGGCCAAGTACTTACTAAAATAGAGATTCACCTGCAGTTAACATAATTAAAGATCATCTAAATGCAACAGACGAAAGAACAATCCAACATTACTTGATCTTTAGTTCTCATCTTTCAATAATCTCATGCTCAGAACTTTACGAAGAGGCTGAGCCTGGGTCACTGCTTCACTAAAGACCCAAAGATGCAATTTAACAAATTGTCAAAGACTGATTCTTATGAATGTTTCACCGCCAGTTTCAGACACTTTCTTGCCTGTTCAAGTTTTTCACAGGTTGTGTTGGTATAAAACCATGAATGTCTGATTCATGACTTACTATGAAGTTATTCCAACACCCAGGAGTTCACTGTGGTTATTTAGTGTCTGAACAAGAAAGAAAAAGACAGTATACTAAGATGCTACACCTGTTCTGCATCTATCAATAGTATCATGCACCAGCACTCAGGACTCAGTCAGGAGAAGTTCAGTTTTGATAAGAGCTGCTACACCCATCACACAAGCATGTGAAGCATGTGTGCATATCACAACTTGCACTAAATGAGGCAGGATGAGAAATGGCAGCATTCATAACATTGTCATAGATAACTAAAAAACATTCTCTGTTAACTATGAGTACTATAGGAGCATATGACAGCAGTCAACACATAAAGTAGAAATTTAATGCTATGGGTAATACTTGCTATGCAATTCAACTCATAAATGATGTATTTCAATGAAGAGCATATATACTAGAAATATTGCAATGCACCTGCTGGGTTACATTAAGTTGGAAACATCTGCTTTGCAATATACATTATTTATACAGTATAGGGAACAATCTCTTTTAAGAGACAGCAGAGAGCTAAATTGGGAATAGGACAAAATATTGTCACTTGACACATCAATGATATAAGGTTTCAATTAGGAATGTGAAGTACTGTGGAGTGTGGATCAAAGTATTGTATCATACAACTTCAGAAATAGCAGAACATCAGATAAATGAACTAATTAAACAATTACATTGTACATAATGTACAACAAACACTGGACTCCCAATAACATGACTGCTATCATGACATTGCTATCATAGTGAAGCACTGAGGCAGGAAGACTTTATTGTCAGCCATGCCAACAGGTGGTGATAAAGTGTACTGCAAGGATGGGCAATGTGCCCAGTGATAAGTAGTGTGCTGAGACAGAGACAGGTATATGTGGGTTATGAATGAGCAATATAAATAGGGTGTCTATCATACCTCCCAACTATTCTCAGTGGGTGTTCTTCGTGCCCTTACCACCCTAATCTTGTGGCAGGCTTGTCAAAACAACAGGGAGAATACTGTTGTTTATATATGATGCAATTATTTGATGTATTGTCTATATCAGTACTATTCAGTAGTGTGAACAACCTGTTTATTCTGGAAGACAAGTAGAAGTCTTTGTCGACATACCAGATACTGGCAGATAGCAATAATGAAACGGATGTCTCTTGGGCTTAATTAACACTCTTGGTTTATGACAAATTGACAATGCATTCTGGAGGAACTAATTGCTCATTACCAGAATACAATGTCTGTGTCTGCCATACATCACCAGCAATAAGCGAGTCCCAATGTGGACATATATTGGCTACGTCAGACTGTCAAGTCACAATTAACATACAATGTATTGGAGTCAGAAGTACAACACACCTGACAACCACCACATCTTTATTATAACACCATTGTCATTTTGAATTCTGTATAATATGTTATTCTATGGGATGTCTATCTGCCTTATTGCCAGTGCAGTATATAACAAACAGAAGAAACACACCTGACAACTGCTGTATCTAACTTCATTACTTTTTTCTTTAGTGACCTTTTCTTTTGACTTTTCTTAGAGAGAAGTTTGTCTGTTTCTTTTTGTTGTTTCATGAGAGAGACACCTTACTGCTAGAGTCCCTGAGTGACAAGTGAATGGAAAGTGAAGACTTGAGTTTCTGAGTGAAGACCTAAAAGTCTTTGAGTGAAGACCTAGAAGTCTTTGAGAGTGACCAGTGAAGTGAGATGAGTGATGATTTGTCTGAGTGATGAGTGAATGAGACTTGACTCACCTTCGCACTCATGGAAGCCCACATCTACATCGGTAAAAGTGATGTCATCCAAGGAGTCTGACATGATGGGAATGGTATAGGTGAGGAGCAGGTGACTGCTGCTGCTGCTGCAGCTCTGTGTCCGTCCCTTCGCATCAAGCACTGTTATGATGCGGCTGCTGCTGCTGCTGATGTTGTGACGGTGATGCTAGTGCTGATGGAGATGCTGATACAAGGTGTGCGAGCACTGTGTGATCCAGTCACAGGCGCTGCCCGTCGCACTGGTCCGTCTGCCTTATGGGTTTACCTCACCTCGTAACGACACCGACAACACGCGGAGAGCAACGCAACGACGTCAACACATGTCTGCCACTACGATGTCACAAAACTCTGTCACCAAACTCTGCTGTCAGAACTCTGTTGTCACAACTTCATTGTCACAACTCTGTTACTGCTAACAGGACAGTATGACAAGTACAGCTGTTGAACAAGGAGGAATGCCACTCACACACTGTACGGTGTGTATACTCCTTGTGTAGAGCCACAAGTCAGCTGCAAATCAACTATTCCGCATCATACAATAGCCATTGTGGTCTCATTAACACACACAATGCGTTCATATACATATTGTAGATGCAGCAGCGGGTCGTAGCGGTATATGCACTATGCACCAGACAACGGTCCAGACAGGCACTGTTGATGATATAAGTCGCTCTCGGTCAAAAACACTTAATCCAAGATATCAGAACCCAATAACATATCTATCCCATGTATCACAGGTTGCTTTTCTCTTTGTTTCAAATGTAATCAGCTGTCAGTGCTAAGTTATCCGGCTTGACATTCGTCATAAAATATAAACACAGTATTCCAGCATGGCGGAGAACGACACATGAGCAGTAGCACCAAAACACAAGATCCGATCCAACAGCCAGAAATCACTCCTGAGTATTCAGCAGGTGATTGCTTTCCTACATAGTAGAGACGTGGTCCCGCGAGCCGTGCCGGTATCAACGACCCCAATCCGGATATAAATCCACAGCGCAATCCTCAGAGAAATCCAAATCCTATCGGAAGCTAATCCAGAGTGTGACAGTAAGAGCAGCGGCTGAATCACACCAGGCAGATATGGGTGAGTAAGAAACAAGCTACAAACAAACAATGCACACACACAGACAGGCCTCCTTGCCTTCTCCCACTGCACACCAGTGTCCCAGCACTCACTCCCAAGCAGCACTCCCAAGCAGGCAGGCAGCCCAGCTCACTCACTCCACACACAGCATGGATGTGGGGCTGGCAGCCACTACCCCACTACTTGCTGGAGAGAGAGAGAGGGAGAGAGAGCAATGCTGGGCAATGCTTGCTATAGATCCCGTTCAATACACTGCTTGCCACTCAGTCAAGGCGCCGATCATGGCAATTCTGGAGCTAACCAAAAGAGATGGGTGCACTCACAAGAGCCGTTCTGAGGTGCAACACTTGCTTCAGTCACTTCACACACTCTACGTGTCAACATGGCACCTCATATTACTTTAACACATTTGCTCATATCTCAGCGAGACCAGGCTCCAAAAACTGCACCGCTTCACCTCGCGGGCCGAGCAAGGGGTTCTTTAAGGTAATTTCGTAGTCCCTTGAGTTCTTTCATGGCTCGTGACCAATGAGGACACAAAATGTAATGATGATGAATGGCTTTGCGAAAGTCTAAAGCACAAGCCCACACTGAAGAAGCACTGAAGAAGCGAGTCGCAAATATATGAGGAAAAGCGTTCGATCATTCGCTACACATATCGCGCGCACAGTACGGGCATTTGATCAGAAAATGACTCAATGCAACTTCTTAACGACTATGGAGATTATTCATCATTGATAAACAAACGCCAGCTCGTTACCATATTAAATTATATAATGACGAAACCACTTATACGTCAAAATTCTAATTCAATATTGGAGACTATGAATAATGGAGGGAGCTGAATGTTAGGAATCTTAATTTCTACACCAAGAACTTTAGTAAGAGGCAGTAGGAGGCAGCAGTTCTATACAATGCAGAGGCAGCCAGACCTGTTGTAGTACACTCTCAGATGATGAGCAAGCCCGTCCACCAGATCTCTCAGTCAGACCGTTAATTGAAATGGCGCGCAGACACACCCAACCTGTTAGAAAAGCAAATAGGAGGCAGCGAGGTCTTAACAAGCACGGTACAAGACAGGCATCTGGAACTGGTCATTTGGTTAGAGCAAAATACCCTTTCTATCTCACAGCAGACCCTCCAGAAGGCTATAGCTGCCTGGTGCCACCAGCCTGTGGCCACTCTGTGGCATTTATTTCCTTGCTAGACCTGCCTTCTTTGACCTAATCCAATCATCAATAGCCCTTGCAAGGCAATGCCAGCCAACACCGGCCAATACCGGGCAATGCCGGGCAATGCAGCACCGTCCATCCCTCTGTAGACTGCTGCCAATTAAAGTGAGAATAAATATTCAGGCAACCTGATATTATCAAGGCCCTGTCAGAGCAGCTGCAGGTGACACCTTGGGATAGACCTGCAGGGCTCAACCTTGTCACTGGACTCTCCTGTTATATCCAGCAAAGCTCAATAGCAGTCCACCCACCACCCAGCAGGAAGTGCCAGTCAGCAGGCAACAATGCTGACCCTATGTGCTCCATACATCTTCATATATCTTCATCCAATGAATTATAAAGGATATAAACTGCAGAAGAGCCAGTCCACTGTATAGCGACATATTCTACGATGGACTATTCACTGTTGGCTTGGAGAACCCGGATAAATTTTCATTCCAATTCACTGAATTCGGCTATTCAGATACTAAGAACTGCACAATAATGAATAGATTATATAAATCAACACAGCAGCATCATTTGTAACTCAAAACATCAGCTGGGCAATCCTGGGCAATGAATTGTAAAAATAGTTTTATTGGACTGTGACAACAAATTAGTCAAGACCTAATCACACAACTAATATACAATCATGACCAAATGTTACATGATTAATCCTGTTTTCCATAATGTGTATCACTAATCAATAAGTTATTCCCAGGAATCATGAAAAGCCAGAACCCAGGGACATGGACCTATGAGGCAGTCAACACGCGATACCAGTATAAGCCTGAAGGAATACTCGATACATGATTGATCTACAAACTATTAATACCCCTAAAGTAGGTCTGGTAAGCTGATAAGCTGGGGAACAATTCATAATTGAGGCAATATAGGGTTAACTTGTATCACCTGCACAGTACATTAAATGGTGATAATGTATACCAAATTACCAAAGTATTATATACATTAATATAACCAAAAAATATAGCAGAATTAATATCATGTACCTTGTGATGTTACAAACCAATACCACAGTATATTGGTGATAGCAAGAAAAGAGCAATTTTCCTTTGTCATCCTTTCAAAGGCAGACCACAATACACTCAATTCATATCCCATTCACAGCTTAGTACCAAACCACACGCAACACAATACACCCGGGAATTCTTTTTGGCTTATTTACTGTTGTCATGGCTACATGCCTTTAGATCATTGATTTCCAACTTCTTTTTTCATTCTGAAACTGAGGAACAATACACAATAGAATCCCATGCATGTCACGCCTGCTTCTGAGACGAAAGAAGAATCAGACAAGATTGGAAATATTAACAAAAAGTAAGAAGCGGATGCAAACTAGAATATAATAAGTGAAGCAACATGGTGTATGTGGAGACACGGACGCATGACAACATGTCACTGTATTGAAATACTGCATGAATGTGCCCTCAACTGAGTTGAACCGACTCGGTAAAAGGTACCGCGGAGTGCCAGCGACCATACCATATGTTGTATTAATCAAATCGGGCCACCAGAAAGGAAAACAATTTCCTTTAGGAAGGAATAACAAAGTTGGAAGGACTTTCATTAAAGAGCAGCCGCCTTGTGTCACAGATTGAACTATCAACCCTGGGGCAATGGAGGCAGGCCCTTTTGGCCCTCTTGGCCCTTTTGGCATTTTAGGTCTCATTTTGGTCTCATTCTGGTCCCTTTTTGGTCCCTTTTTGGTCCACAGGAGCAATTATGCACAAGACATTCTGTAGGGGCTGTTCCCCCAGCAGCTGGCATAGAGTACTTGCAATAGAGGTGTGCGTCAGGGAGACCCTTTACAGCTCCAATTATGCAGCACTGTCAAGGCTAACTGCTGAAGTTTCCATCAAACAATCCACTAGTGGATTCCCTGCCACTCATGTGGATGTATTATTAAAGTACAGAATGCAATGTTGGCTGTCTTTGTTGCTGGCCGGCTGCTGTGCGCCTGCTGTGTGCTTGCCATTCTAATATGATCGCCCCATACTACCGCCTAGTCCTGGGAGCTGGTAGAAAATTGTGCCGGGCAAAGTTTAGCTGGCCCATTCAGCTGGCCAATTCAGCTGGCCCTTGCTCCATGCTTGATCCCGCTCCCTGTAGGCTACCGCATATCGGTAATGTAATTTCCTTCAGGAACAGTAATCATTTTTCCCTGTCAGCAAAACTTGAAGGGAGCACCGGAAAGCCATATCATTTCATGTCAGAGAAAGCGGATGTTATATATGTTCTTACAAGCAACAGAACATCATAAGTGCTCATTCTGGTCTGGAAATGGCGTCTATATCAAAATAATTGAGGAATTCTGATATATCGTAAGCGATCCTATAAAATTCATTACCAATTCGATGAAACGCTCAGCCAAAAATAAAGTGGAAGACAAACTGCAAATTGTAGTCATAAGCCATTTCCATCTCAAGACTTTACAGGAGAAAGTACATACACACTTCCATCATTTGTCAAGAGGCCTTGCACTGTGCCAAAAAGGAAGTGTGCAGCAGTGTTCTGTATATGATATTTCCTCAATGTCCTTTAACCGTACAGTACTTTTTGTTGTCAGCATATCGGGAAAATCACAAATCATCATCGCTTAAATTGTTTATTTTTTTCTCTCTCCATTTAGTCTGACAGATAAAAAAATATATGAAGGGACTTTCGAACAAAGTTTGACAAAGCGTTTTCCATCAGTGCTCATAATTTGACAAGCTGTGCCAAACCTCGAAAGGCTGCGCTGAAAGCAATCATTTGCTTTTTGCAATAAGCAAAATTGTGCAGACTCCAGTTCGTGCTGAAACAGGGTCAGAGAGCGGAAGGAAAAAGTAGAAAATTAGTGCAAAAAAATCGAAAAAAGGTAGAAGAAGGATAGACTGAAGGGGAACTGAGCAGAGTTACTGGAGTATGCTTATCAGTGCACAGACCGGACCACCTTGGCGCACTCCTTTGCCTCCTTGGGCTTCCTTAAGAAGCCGTGATCGCCCTGGAAACATCTCCAAACATCTCCAGGAATCTCCAGGAATCCCCAGGAATCTCAAGGATCAAGGTTTTTACTACAAGTGTCAACTTGGAAGCAGAGGTCACCACTACAGTCACAAGCAACAGTTGGAAGCAAGTTATTCCTGATTACTGATAGTCAACAATATGAATCCTAAACGAAAAGGCCTAAAACAGTAAATTTCCCATGTTGCACACTGAGATCTCCAATGTACTACCTTTAGATTACACTTCCCTCTCAAAAGAGGGTGGATAACTAAAAATATTAGTAGGTTTCACTAAACCACTACTATTATCTTCATTTTGATAAAATAATTTACTAAATATCTTCAGTAGTATACATAAAGTACATTAGCACATACTTCATAGTTTGACCTCATACAACATACCAACAATGACCCGGATAATATCCGGCGGACATATATACATATAATTTAAATTGGCAGATTTCGGATAAAGTTGTTAAAGGTTTCAAACCTGCATAAAGAAATTTTAATGAAATATACCAGAAGCATGACAATGGTACAAGTTTAGAGATATGGCATTTGTCACAAGCTCCGACTGATATCAAATTGCAACTGCGCATATTGCTGTATAAGCTTGTGAATGGGATCAGTACTGTACCGAGGATAATAACTTATCGCCAAGGAACATATAAGGAATATCAATCACCATCACTGCACTATCTGGATATTACAAAATACGGCTTACCAAACATCACGCAAATGAAATATGAAAACGCTTTTAACAGGATGTCGCGCGGAATCACCTCCGTGGCAGAAATGTCAGCGTTCACAGAGACAGGTAATGAAAAACAATCAGGAGCGCCATTGAATAACGGCTACCTGAATCCAAGCCAATTATTCTGACAGCACCAGCAGGGAAGATAATGCAACTGTCAGCCACACAGGTGACACCTCCCTATCAGGGGGACAGGTAATACTAGAACATATCTAAATTAACGCGGCTTTCTCCATACAAGTCCATTCACGACTCGGATGCATCTTTGTTAAGCTACGGCAACCGGACTTCTGGTAGACCTCGTCATCTTAGAGGAAGGAACACAAAGAAATACTCCTGACTCCTGAGAAGTATTAAAAGGACACCAGATATACTTATTTTGCAAGAATATGCAGAATATGGCAGAAGTTACATCATCTGTAATTCTACAGGACAAAAGAGTCAGATCGGAGAGAGCCAAAACAGAGCAGAAAAGGCACCTCCATAGTAACTCAGTTATGACGAGAAACCATAAGCCATTGTGAACAATGTATTACGTCCCAAATCACATCAATAATACCGGATTGAGCGGAATATATTTAGCAACAGATCCATCAAGTGACCGCTTCAATCAGGGACACATCAGTCAAATGGAGCAAACCAATCAGCGTGGTGGCCGCCGAAGGGCCGGGAGGCTGACGGTGGTCAATTGCAGGGTGACCACTGACAGACCACGGCCCATTGTCCAAATGTGACCATGGAAGCAGCGACCAAGAACGCAGCGGCCAAGAAGTCAGCGACCCAGCAATGGGGCATAGAAGCAAAGCTAGAGCAAGGTAAAGAGAAGGAAGGCTGAAGTGAAGCAAAGAACAAGCATTGCAGGCCAGGCAAGAGGAATGGGACAAGAACAGGCTTCAGCACTGACCGCTGGTTTGCCAGTGGTTTGCCAGTAGCTCGGGCGTCCCCTCTTGCCGATGATTCACTGGCCCAAGTAGCTTCGTTAGCCAAGAGGGCACCGGTGTTTCCAGATGCGCACAAAGTGTCACGATCACCTCTGACCCAATCAACTAAGCCGCTGATGCATAGGTGACTCGGCATTACTAGTCACACCTTCGGCAAACTCCTCTATCCGGCCTGTCCAACAAGGCTGGCCAACAACCAGGCTGATCACCAAGCCTGCATAAACTGACCGGCTTTATGTTTCGCAAGCCTTGTTTGCCAGGGTAGCTAGCAATTCTAAACAGTATTTACCAAATGACTCACAGCAGGTCAGTTGTCAGTCAGGGTCACTGCAAGTCCAGCAAAGTTTAATGGTGACCATTGAAACTACAGAAAGATACCTCCATTACAGCAGTAGTTCATAAAAGAATCTCCTGAAAGGTATCAATTGAGGAGTACAAAGGAGCTCTCAAAAAGACACCTTTTATGCAGCATACTTTCCACTAAAACTTGCAAAATCGAACTACTGCATTTCAGCAGTTTCTCAGAAAGTTTCTTCACCATCGAGCCACTTACTCGAGTCGAGCGCTGTGACAGGGCTAAAGTGAGGCGTATTGATGAAATAATCAGTCAACACAACAAGAGATCTTGGGTCCAGCGACTTTCTTTCGCCTCTCTGTTGCAATTGATCGAAGACCAGAAGGTCGATTCTTGTAAAAGCCAGACCAGTCAGAGGAAGCAAATCAAAAGCAAAAGAGCCAAAAAGTGACTTGCCTTCTGACTCTTCCACTCTTTTGTTTAGTGACTCAGTCTGAGTTCACACACTCTGTCATAATTTTTGGATGGTTTAACACTGAAGAGCATACTGACAGTCAGTTTTGCTCTAAAATGAGGGAATGTTTAACTCCCTCACCAAAATTACTGACAAAAAATATATAAGTCTTTATGCAGGCTGTTCTGGATTGAATATATGAAACCATACCACAAGATGTGCAGATCTATATGAACAGTATGACTAATGCAATGTCATTTATTATTCATAAAAATCAGCAGACCTTTTTACAAAGTATTAACCTCCATAATACTAATCTCCCCACTGAACGCTGAAGGGTCATGTAGATATTATCAGGAGAAACATGCCAAATAATCATCCAAGTCCTTTATGGACCAAGGTGGATTGCATCTATGGAATCTGTGCTCCAAAAAACCAAGGCCACAGCCATCAGGACTGTGCACTTCATGGCACTGTGTCATGAAAGACAGGAGACTAACACAAACAAAACAGTACTTGAGCATTAGTATATTGCTGTTCACTCAAGCCATTGCTTTCCTATTGCCTGATGCTAAAGCGTTTGGATCAGACAGCAGACCAACTGATGTGACCATCTGGACTACCTTTAGATTGCCTTTTGAACTATTCTATTCATTTGATTCCATGACGATGTTGACCCCGGGGCTTGGAGTGGCTGAGAGCCAATTAATTTACTTTTACAACATCATCAACAAAAGGCCAACAATGAGAATAATTGAGCGTCTGAAGCTCACACGATTCTCTTAAATTTCACGATAAAGATTGTATAGTTTTGTTAGATAATGGACGTCATCATTCTAACAGAGGATAGATACTCCATCTAGAGTCTTATCAAAACTGAACAATGCAGAAAAATGATACGAAAGAGTCAAGCAAATGGAATACATTATGAATTTGTTTCTTTAACTTCGATCTAGACATAAAATATACTCAAACATTATTTTTGCACTTTTGACAATTATATCGAACTTAAACCTATTATATATCAACAACAGAGCAAGTTTGGAAGTCGCTGAATCGAAAGACTACTCTCAGTATGTACAAGCCAAGGCTCACCGGTATATACAAGGTATACAGCATATACTGAAGCATATTTACTACACATAATCCTTGGCTGTAATCCCAACCACCTACTCGTGTCTTATACCGGCTTCTTCAGCTTCTTAACATCAAAGGCAATCACGATGGTCCCCTCTGTGCATCAAGGAAAAGTGATACGTAGTGATATGAAGCAAGTTATTAAGCTTTAGCAGCATATAGTGCAAGGTAATAATACCTTCAGGTACACGTGAACCACTTTGCTAATCACTTAGAGAAGTATGATACTGCAAACGGGATGTATATGAACATATTTCGTTATGAATTCGTATGAAATGTGTGCCTTCGAGGCTTTCCACAACTTCCAAGATTCTTTAAGAAGAAACTCGTAAAAACATGCAATCTTGAACAGTCCCATGATTGCTTCGAAATGTCAATGATAACCTCTCTTTTTTGCCTTTCTTATTCTACAATATCCTCTCTAAATCATGATTGTTGATGATGTGAGGATAGCATATACGCCAATGATACCGACACGATCATCAAGAAATAGTCCTTTACCATAGGTCAACGACTCAAAATACATGTAATTTTATGGTCTCAAAGAGCACAAAAAACTTTCAAATTTCCAAATATACCCTAATGGGACGAAATAGCCTTAATATTAATATGGCAAAAGCCACATCATAATAACAAGGTCAGGCCTCACCAGAGTCACCGCCAACAGCGAAAACTGGGGAATTGAGCCAGCAAACCAGCATTTGCAACCCGCATCACATTGGACATGAGTCAGTAAGTTGCCTTAGGTCTTGTTAGTCAGTTGATGGACCTCTAACATGAAAGAGTATTCTGATCATTCCCTGGTGTCAAGCAGCATCAGCAGCCTCCACATCATCTCAATGCTCAGCCCGCATCCCCATCCTACCCAGGTCTTTCATGTGCTCATTAAAGAATCACCTGGCAACACACCTGGGATTTCTGCCAGAGTCTCTGCATCATCAGACAGCATCAGAAAGAAGTCTGCATCAGAAAGAAGTCTGCATCACAAGACCATGTATCAAGTCCCGGGCAAGAAGTGAACCCGAAAAGAGCTAAAGGAGCTATAGGAGTGAGTTGAAAGCTAGTTATTACTGTGGAAGCATTACTACCACAAGAAAACGACTGTCATGTCACTGATAAAGGCCAATGAGAGCAAGCAGCCAATACAACCCAAATTGCATTACAGATCATGTAGGTAATTTTGTCACTCTATTTGTGTTTGCTGTCATCTCAGATGTACACTGATAAAGTGTCAAGAACAATGCTCACAAAAACAGCGCTTTGAGCTTTATGTCTCATCAGCACCTGAGCACAAAAACAGAAAGTGTCTAATAAAACTGTCTTTATACGACCATTGTTCTATCAGACGCTTGCACGCTGTAAAATTCCTTGGTTTCAAATAATTTAACTTCATTTCACTTAGCAAAATCTATTAAATTCAAAAAGTTGTTGTTATTCAGAAATTCTTCATATGGCATAACCAACGTGACAAACATTTGTGTCTACTTTCCACAACTGTTCCCCATGGCTCCTCAAATCCTTTTAACAAGAGAAAATCCATGAAAGGTAGCTCGATAATTTATCACCGTGTTGTCACAATGGATTTTACAAGTATCTGCGAACACTGAAGTGTTAACGCTTTATAATGGCACACTCCATTGTTTCCTGACACCATCCATCACCGTCCAGTGCCAAAAGCTACTATTTTCAGGTTTTAGTTGTTATAGATTGCAATTCACTTCACGCATAATGAACCATCAATCTCTCTGGCACAATTGGAGGTGCATTACACACAAAAATCTGGACAATAGATCTTTGGAGCTGAAATAAACATCATGTCACAACATTTTCAATATCAACAAAGTCAAGTAAAGGTGAGAATGAACTTGCATTTCAACAACCTGAAACAAAACATCCATAAAGTACTTACCTTTCTTGAAGACAAATGTAGATTTTTGACATAGAACAACCCTCACAAAAACAGAATTCTTAACACGTCTCTAAACAAGGGGTACAAGTTGTATTAGGGGAGACTTTAATAGGCTGCATCCAGTTCAGCAGACACCACATTTTAAAACATCATCTTAATCTACCATTCTCCAAACAGGTTGTCATCAAATGAGTGCAAAGTTATAACCATACCAACTCTTAAATAATGTGAGTATCAGTTAATGTCAAAGCGAAAAGAAGCTCATGCAAAAAAGGCGAAAAGAACCAAACACATGCAAGCAAAAAGAACAATTCGTGTGATGAACACGGTTTGATTTAACAAGATGTTTTCTTAATATAATATGAGTGAATGTTATTTTGGTCATTTGTGTGCTGTGTGTGAGGCAGTGTGTTTGTGTTACGGAAGGACAGGTTTGAGATCTTGCACATCCTTGAAGCGACAGACAGGACAGGAGGAAGATAGAGGCCCGGTCAGTCCTTGAAGCGTTAGTGTGGAAGAAGTTGGTAGACAGGTTCGACTGACAGGTGTGACTTACAGGTTGGACTAACAGGTTAGACTAACAGGTTTGTCGGGCATATTATTCCTACAGAAGGACTCTTAGCTACCACTCGGATTAAGGATCACTTAGCCTAACATGGCAACACGAAGGAGCTGCACGATGTCAAACTCTCGCAGGAAGTCTACAAACTTATCTACGGAGGGTTCTTACGATACTTTGGAAGTTAGTATTCAAGAAGATGAAGGTGTTAGACAAAGAAACTGTACCAGATCTTACTCTAAAGGCTATGGCATCACAGAAAGGACAGGCATGCATCGAGACATCACTCGGGTTTGATCATGATTCCTACAGGACATAGTAGTGGGCTTATGGATACAAGGCATCGGTACAAGAGGACACTTATCAACCAGCAGTGCAGACAGAGTCAGAAGGCCATACCAGTGCAGAGAGTAGTACCAGAGTACCAGTGCAAAGGACGTTAGATGGTTAGACCAGTGCAGGCTGGGCGGACAGGATTTAGTCAAGCTGAAGGAGTGGTAGTCGGACCAGTGCGGAAAGGTCAGAGAAACAAGAGTAGTAGCCAACACCAGTGCAAGGATAGAGTAAGAGAGGTGACCATACCTCCTTGTTGAGGATGTCTAGTGTAGGTGCCAGGCTTCTCAGGTGGCAGGATTTCGTAATCGCCGTCAGAGTCTTGTGAAGTATTGAGGCTACTGTCGACAGGAGAGGCACGCTGGGGTCGCTGTGAGTCTGAAGTCCGCACAGTGTCAGAGTAAGGTTCTACAGGACTGCCTTGTCTTACGCCAGCCTGTCTATTACTAGCACCTGACGGGGAGGCATAGCGGTTGTAGCTCAGACCCGGGTAAGAGCGAGACGGGTTTCTAACGCCCTGCTGTGCCTCCTCCTCCTCCTCCTCCTCTTCCCGGTTTGTGGGCAGAGACTTATAAGCTCTGCCTTTGCTCCACCGAGATTTCTGTGTGTCGTCATACTCATCATCCGAATCATAACCTAGAACAAAAGCACAACATGCAAAGAAACATCCATGCAACTCAAAACTAAAATTGCCATGCCAAGATAATAATGAAACAAATGCAAAACCAGGCTCAGAAAAATATGTAACTTTCAAAAAGTTAGATTTTAATTGAAAGTAATTCAAACTTAAGAGAAAATCCAATTTAACCGAATGGAATTGTGTTTAACATGCCATGAATCATGACGATATTGAAAAGTGTATTTTTATATCTTTGACATTTGATATTTTTTGTTTTAATGTTACATTGTTTATTTTGTTATAATTAAAAAACATGCAGTTTGTTGCCCGTAGACTACTCTATAATGAATTGATAAGATCCATGCAAACTGAAAATACAGCAGGCGGTTGAAACGGACCAACTAACATAACCACATCATATTGCATGCTTGTGCACAAATTAACCTAATAAACAAACACACTCAATTCCAGTTTTATGAAACGAAATGGATGCTGAACCGGGAGCCCCGAGGGCCTGGGCATGATATTGCATTAATAAGGCCGACAAAAATAAAAGCACTTGTGCATTCCGTCAAATGCCATCTGTTGAACCAGAAATGCAACCGAGCTGTCTTCACCAAGCCATTCGGCTCACCAAGTGGTTCACCAAGCAGAATGAATTTTCACCAAGCAGCATGAATATTTCAGCTGCATGGTGAGCGGAGACAGAAAGATGTTTTTCGTACAAAATATAAATATATGATAAAGCAAGCATTATACATGAGGGACATTTCAGACCCGGCGGCATTCCTTCACCGCTGCCACCGTCCATCCAGGACCATTCCGGAACCATTCCGGAACCATTCCGGAACCATTCCGGAACCATTCCGGAACCATTCCGGAACCATTCCGGAACCATTCCGGAACCATTCCGGGACCTTCCACCTGATGCAACATTCCATACTTACATCTGACCGCGTACTCTGCAGAGTTCTCATAGCGAACTTCGATGTCTGTTTGACATTAAATCCACACATGACACGTCATTACTCATACAAAATGCATCCAACTGACAAAAGCATCGAAGCACTTTCTTGCGTTCTAGCATTCTCACATTGAAATGCTTCAGTAATACATTTTGACTGCGACATACATTTCCATAAGCCATACCAATGTCCACATATAGTGAGACACACAATACATTCTCAAGATTCCATTTCAAACATATAACTTGTACACATTGTTTTTTTGGCATAAGCAAAGGTCGTTTATTTTTTGTGTTCATCACATAAGTCATAACGTCACAGTTCGAAACTTATGAAAAATTCAATTTAAAGCAAAATCAAAGTTTAGCAAAAATAGGGAAGTCAAGCTTAAAGCAATGACACACATTGAAAGAAAGATTAAAAATAATGAAAACTTGTAAATTGTGTGAATCAATAGAATTTTATATTCCTTGTACAAATAGAAATCATAATCAGTTAAGGTTCATATAGTTTTTTTTTTTCTTCTGGGGCATTAATTTCCTCAAAAAAAATATCGGTTTTATAAAATTCAGGGGTTTCAGTTATTACTTTCAAAGGGCGCTATACTATTTTTTTTATTTGAAAGGCGCTTTTTTGTCAATTTTCTTGGACTGTCGGCTCTTTTTTTGCGAAATTTTCCATTTGCCCAAATTTCAAAGGGAGGGAAAACTTAAAATTCCAAAGTTATAATAGCACTGGAGACACAAAGGTGCATTATGAACAAAGTGGTGCAGGGACAGTCGAATCTATAATTGATGAGGAAAATCTAATTTACTGTGAATTGCCACTCACTCGATTCTAAACACTGCAAAAACTCTTTTCACCAAAATTGCAAAACACAATTTAGTCATTAACCACCGACAACAAAGAACAAATGTTAGGTGCGATGAACAACACATTTGTGTAAAACATATATATATCAATCAATTATTTTGACAAGAAGATTCTCGTTAGTTGTTAAACACAGCATCCGCTAAGCACCACAACATTCAAATAAAATGCTTGTTTACCTTTTCCTGGAATGGCCGGTTTCCCGTCTCCTCTGAAAACTTGCTTGGTGATCTCCGGGGGCTCTCCCTCAACGTCAACATCATAGCCTAGAAAGTACAGAACTACCATCAGGCGTTGGGTTAATATGGTGTTAGTAACTTAAGCAAGCAAACAATACCAAACACTGCCACTCTACAATGTTATGTAATATTTAACATAACAATATTTAACATAACAATAACTAAACAATATGCAAATAACTTAACATTAATTACATTAATTAAGCAAGCAACTGCAATTGTGCAACACATATTTATAACAGCATTAATTAACTCAATTGCACTTGATACATGTAGACGAGTCAAATGATTGCAGACTTTTAAACAATTGCAATAAATCAAAGTAATTAGGATGCTATTGAAGCAACAATGAGCAAATCAACACAATTATGAACACTGATGAAGACATATGGTTACACCTTACTACTGCAGCACATGATAAACATTATATTTATGAACGATATGAGCAAATTTACAACACAATCTGAGCACACATATTGTGGGAAATTATGAAAATTACACACATTACAACCTTATCTGCGATTAGATACTCAACACTGGTGTGCTATTCTTAAAATGTACCGCTTGGAAGACCTTTTGTCGGGAGTTTTTCCCTAAGCTTAGGTGATCCTATTCCTTTCTGGCCGTAATTAGTTTCGACAAAGACATCTATCACATTGTCTCGTTGAGCTTGTTTCCAATTTACTCCCAACAAGGAGCTCAAGAAGGTCACATTTTATCTACTTGTATAATACGACAAGACACCTCATCCACACAGACCTTCCGTTCAAGCTTCTCATTTCAAAATGAAGTCAGGTGATCACAAACTCGACTTCTTTTCCAGCGAGACTAAATTAACTCTAAACAGCTAAATAACGTCAAAATGACATCATACGAAGAAACAACCACCTTTCAGACAGACATCAAAGATCAGAATAATGAAATTCTAGCTATTTTGAGGAGTGTATTTTGAGAAATAGCAAAAGATGAGCAGAGCTGAAACACATGAACACCATCTTTCCAAAACGAATGTTAGGTAAAAATATAGAAAACTTCTCCTAAGTCCATTCAATCAAGGGCCAATGTTTTTCTTAGTTGGTTGGGTAATGTTTTTCTTACTTGGTTTGGGTATACCATTTCACTATTTGTTTTCCTTCTTTTAAGGTTCTCTCTTCTTTTCTGGAGCTTTCTCAGGAATTTATCAGGTTTCTCCAGACACCACCTTGATGAAAAAACGTTTGAAAAGGAAGACGACAACTATTCTAATCAGTTGCCATGGAGACGGTGGCATTTCTCCGCATCCTGACAAGGGGAGATTCTCTGCGTTTGTCCTCTAACAGTCCTCACCAATGAAAGGTCTAGCCTCAGTGGCAACATTTTTCAACCAAGGTGGAGAAATTGAACACTCAAACGACTACAACAACAGCCAAATGAGTTTAATCAAGACCGCCCTAACTTCAACCTCATCACGTTGCGACATAAGACCCTAAGCGCAGACTCCGAGCGAACACTCAACCTCTGTAATAATCGATCGATGAGCACATTGAGGGGCTAAGGAATTTAGTTTCAATAATTAGGAACAAATATGGGATATTTAAATATTCAGAGGACAGAATTTCAAAAAGAGTGATCTATTCCCTTTAGGCCTCATCTCTCAAAGTGATTCCCAGCAGAGTTTGATGGATGAACAGATCATTTTACAAATCCTCATCATTTCCTACTCATAAATAGAAACAAGAACTTAATACAAATTGCCTTTTGACAAATGTTCATTATCTAAACTAAACTAATTCCCAGAACTAAACTTATCAGCATTGCTTCAGCATGTGGCAATTTGCAATTGCTACATGATTCATTTAAAGGAAACAAATGATAAATGGAGCATTGAAGGAAGCAATGTCATTTATCATTAGATCTAATATTAGCAAGGCCTAAAAACTGTTAGGTCGATCTCCAAACTAATTCTTCAGCTACTCATCAATATCACTGTGAGCTACTGTGAGCCTTGCTTCATGTTGACACTGTTGATCACTTGTCTCTGGCCACCCACAGCTTGCCTTTCCAAGGAACTACACTACATGACACTAGGGGCGCATTGGTCTACTACAACGTTGCTTGCCACCTAGTGTTCCCTCAGCAAAATAACCAACTTTCTCCAGAAAGCAGACGAAATCTCTTGCAGCAGAGAATGAACAACAAATCTAGAACTCCATGGTGGAATGGTATGTATAATGTATAAATTGAATAGACATAAATATTTAAGTTTTTGTATCTTAGAAAAAACTGAACCTGAGATAAGAAAACCTGTTTTTTGGTTTAAAAAAAGTTTGTTCAGGAAATGAAAAACAAGAAAAAGTTTCCACCTTTAGCTACAATATCGCCATGTTAAAATTGCGATAAAAAATTTTGTCACTAGTCTGCATGCACAAAAAATTGCCCGTCGACGCTTCGAGAGCAAAAAAAAAAGATGGTCCCGGGGGTTAAATCCATAGCCCCCCTCAATTATGGTCTGGTCAGGCCCTTTCACTATCAAGGATAAAATGAGGATCCACAATAGGCTAACTATTATAACATCAACAATTCTAGACTAAAGCAGATAGGCCAGTTAAATCAAATATAAAGGCACACCTATTCTGTCATTAAAACTGCATATATTTATTTTATGACAGGGCTGCATGTTTTCTTTGGTGCATTTCAGATCACCAAATGTCATGACACAACTGCACCATGCCATGACAAGAACTGCAACAATGGCAGGTAATACACACCTTGTTCGTCCTGTTTCCTCTTGTATTCTTCTTCTTGTTGTCTTTCTATCTCCTCTCTGACCTTCCTCATCTCTTCCTGCCTCTGTAATTTCTGTACATAGTTGTCTCTGAAAAATAAGCAACAAAAACCATGAAAATCTGTTGAATACTAACAAACAAGAAAACTGTATGATAAGTATTAGTTCAGCATTATACTTGGGTCAGTGTTACATATCAATTCAATATGATTTGAGGATTAAGCTTGGTGACAAGAAAAGTTGTGAACAATATATTGTATTGAATAAAACAAAACCAATGTTTCAAAACATGAACAAATCCATGTATTGTGCTGCCACCTTCTTTGACACTGGCTAAATAGCTTTGGCTGAGTTGTGTTTATGTAATACATTATACATCAAAATTATTTTCTGAGAAAATCTGTTAAAATCCTGAAAATTGACATTGTTAACATGAGTGTAATATGTACAAAGTGTGTATACACTGCCTACATTTACAGCTAAACAACACAAAACTAAGTGTTAGTGGTGTTCTTGGACTACAGTGCCAAAATAATTCTACAGGAAACTTTTTAAGGTGTGGAAAAGTTGGGAATGGCACTGGCAAAGGCTGTGAACCTGACTAATGACTATTGACTTTTAGAAAAGCTCACAAAGAGACAGACCGTGAAAACAAATATAGAACAACAAAAATGGCAAAGAGTTACTTTCCTAATTTAGACCACAAAAAATCAAAATCGAAATGAGAGTCTGCAGGCAACTGCAGGCATGCGAAGTCCAGACAAAAAGGCAGAAAGACAGAAGGTAAAAAAGAAGGCAGAACTACTAGAAAATATAAAACGACAAGAATTAATTTCACTTAATCTGGATATTGTGGGGAAAAAATATGACACAGGTAATACCATTATCTCATTTAAAAGCTTACAACAATTCCTATTTTAGTGAAAATCTCAAATATCATCATATCTAGCATGCTGGTTCATCACAAAATATCTTTAGCAGCAGCGGGGTGGGTAGTGTTAGACAAAACTGGACAAAAATGGTACACTATATTGACATTTCAACTACAGAAATCCCTTCAGATCAAAGTTTGACAGGATTTCCAACCAAACTAGGTCAAAGTTCAAACCTCAGGGGTCAACTAAATCTGTCATGATTGTGCAGCTTAATGTGTGATGTTCAAAATTTTACATTCACGGGTATTACAATAAATGTATTACATTATGAAAGTGGGATTTTTTTTGTTCATGCACAAATGGAAGGTCAATTTAAATTAAAACGAGGACAGGGGTTAACAGGAAGCATGACCTTGACCTACAAATCAATTGTATCTAGGTCAAGGTCGCAGACGAACAGACACCAAGACCCATGCATTTGCAAAATTAAAGAATTTAGAAGGAGCTGCAAATTCAGCAAATTTAAATGGCAAGTCCAAAACAACTAATGTCAAACATGACACATACATTAATTAGTAAGCACACGAAGAAGCTTTGTTCGGTTGTGAATATTGATTTGCTGTCAAATTGTCTGAAATTCTTTGTAAGTGTCTCTATTTGCAATTTTTTCATTTTTATTGAGGGAGTCTGGACTTCTCTATTTTGGCATAAAATGACAGGGTCAGTCACACCTCTTTTGCCTTTCATTTTCTCTTCTTCTTTTTTTCAAAAACTTTCTTTTTTCCATTTTCTTTTAGAGTCAAAGAAAGCAGTAACTTTAAGCTGCTGATGAAAAAAAAAGAAAAAGAAGGTAGAGCATGCGTCTTAGTGGTTGTTCCTGTGTATATGTGTCAAGTTTTTTCTTTTGGTATATGGTTGCAATTTGATGAATCGAAATATGTATATTTCACGAACACTCCAGGCAAGAAATTTCCTTTGGTGTCACATCCAATGGCTTTTATAAGACCCTTTTTTTTTCAGGTTTCTCAACAGTAATTTATTCAGCAAAAGGGACAAGTAATTAATTGGTGAAAATCCTGGTTTGGCTCTGAAGGGATTTTGCTTGGTGATCAATTAGAGGAGGGTGCATGGAGTGGTGAACCACCTGCCCCAGCAGAGGCACACAGTGCAAGGGGTGGCCAGGGAGAAGGTGCTACACTGAGAGAGTTCAATTAGGTCAACCTGCTGGTTAGCCCCATGGGGGAGCCTGCTTGGCGGCCCCCGGCTCCTCCGCCGGATGAAGGCCCGTGTACGATGGTCGCCCTGAGAGAGACAGAGAGGAGGCCACAAGGTTAGAAGAGTGGGACAAATCTCAAGGTCATAATGAGGTCACAAGATTTCATGAGAAAGTGAATGGGACAAATCTCAAGGTCATTATGAGCTCACAAGATTTCATGAGAAAGTGAATGGGACATTCTGGAGGTCATGATGAGGTCACTAGAGGGCATCAGATTTCATGAGAGAGTGAA